>OV702299.1:49862418-51112418 GCA_916181665.1 Avena sativa
ATAACATAGTGCAGTCCCCAAGTCACTTCTCGAGATGCCGAGGTTTACTACATAGTCTTAAAAAATAGAAACAACATTGTGCAGTCCTCGAGTCGCTGCTCGAGGTGCCGAGGTTCAATACACGCTTGATACTCCAACTTGATGCGTCATATTACGACGTACAACATATGGCTCGTAAGTGTAGAATGGACGAAGTAAAGGTATGTTCCACGGTCTTTTTGATTCGTCGCCGGCTTTGTTTGCCTTGTTCTTTTCTGGTGACTAAGCATCGATTAGGTAATATGCATCATTGTGCAATGCTTTACTCATGATGAATGGTCCTTCCCATGGGGGTGATAGTTTGTGCATGCCGGCTATGCGTTGCACTAGCCGAAGAACCAAATCTCCTTCCTTAAAAACTCTTGGATTGACTTTCTTGTTGTGATATCATCGGAACCAATGAATTAAGAATGTGCGTTGATTACACCGGCTTGAACAAAGCATGTCCCAAAGATCCGTTTGCTTTGCCTTGCATTGACCAAGTCATTGACTCGACGGCTGGCTCGGAGCTTTTGTGTTTTCTCGATGCATACTCAGGATACCACCAGATCAAGATGAGGAAGTCGGACCAATTGACCACTTTGTTCACTACCCCATACGGCACATTTTCCTATGTCACGATGCCCTTTGGGCTAAAAAACGCAGGTGCTACCTACCAGCAGACAATGCAGCGTTGTCTTCACGACCAAATTGGTCGGAACGTTAACGCCTATGTGGACGATATCACGATGATGTCTAAAAAGTCAAACGACTTAATCTCCGACTTAAAAGAAACCTTTGATAATCTCCGGAAATACAACAAGATGCTCAACCCTAAGAAGTGCATCTTCGGGGTTCCAGCCGGCAAACTGTTGGGCTTCATCGTTTCCTAGCGCGGCATCGAGGTCAACCTAGAGAAAATCAAGGCCATCTTAAACATAAACCGTCTGACATGCCTAAAGGAAATTCAACGACTAACAGGTTGTGTTGCAGCAGTTAGTCGGTTCGTCAGCCGACGTGGAGAGAAGGCTCTGCCGCTATACAAGTTGCTGAAGAAGGCAGACAAATTCACATGGACAGACAAAGCAGATGCAGCATTGAAGCAGCTCAAGGAGATTCTTTCCTCAGCGCCTATCCTTGCAGCACCCGAGCCTGGGGAGCCCCTGTTAATTTACATGGCGGCAACCAACCGGGTTATCAGCATCGTCGTCGTGGTAGAGCGGAAGGAACCAGGCTATGAGCATGGAGTTCAACGATTAGTTTACTACATGAGCGAGGTCTTAACGGAGTCCAAGCAGCGTTACCCGCACTACCAAAAGATAGCTTACGTAGTATTCCTCGCTTCTCGGAAGTTGAGGCATTACTTTCAGGAGCACCGAATTACAGTAGTGAGCAAGACTCCACTGTCCGACATTATCAACAATAGCGACGCTACAGGAAGGGTTGCGAAGTGGGGCATTGAACTTGCCGCCTTCGAGATCACCTACAAGAGACGCGATGCTATCAAGTCACAAGATTTGGCGGATTTTATTGCAGATTGGACGGAAATGCCAGATGCCACTCCACTGCTAGGACCAGAGTACTGGGTGATGCACTTTGACGGATCAAAGTTGCTCAACGGATCGGGGGCTGGTGTACTACTGCAGTCACCAAAAGGAGATAAGCTGCACTACGTTCTACAGATCCACTTCGAGGCTACAAACAACATGGCGGAGTATGAAGCGCTCATTCACGGACTACGTGTAGCCAAGGATATTGGCATCAAGCGCATAGTTTGCTGTGGAGATTCCGACTTGGTTGCCCAGCAGCTGGCTGGCACCTGGAATGCGCGGAACCCTATGATGGCGGCATATCGCGACGAAGTGGACGAGATAGCCAAGAGCTTCTTGGGCTACGAAGTCAAGTATGTGCCTAGGGAGCAAAACGAGGCGGCTGATCTACTGTCTAAGCTTGGATCAGGGCGCAAACAAATTCCGCAAGGAGTTTTCCTAGAGCATCTACGCACACCATCCGTGAAGGGCGCCGACATAGACAACCCGGATAGAGCTGACTCTTTCATCAACATGCTGACAAAGGTCCCTCCGGCTTGGACAAAACCGTTCATGGAATATCTCGAACACGGAACTTTGCCCGACGACGAAGTAGAAAGACGGTAAATAGTACAGCGAGCAAAGGGTTATACCATAATCAATGGACAACTCTATAAAAGGAGCACTACTGGTGTATACCTAAAGTGTGTTTCCCAGCTAGAAGGTATGGAAATCCTACGCGAAATCCATCTCGGAGATTGCGGGCATCACGCCGCTCCTCGATCGTTGGTCACGAAAGCCTTCTGGCAAGGATTCTACTGGCTGACCGCAAAGGCGGACGCTGACAAGCTGGTTAAGACATGCACAGGATGCCAGTATTATGCCCGATAACCACATGTTCCTGCTGAAGAACTGCGAACAATACCAATAACTTGGCCGTTTGCAGTCTGGGGGCTGGACATGGTGGGACCGTTACAAACGGCACCGTGTGGATTTATGCATCTGCTGGTAGCATTGACAAATTCACCAAATGGATAGAAGATAAACCCATTAGATAGCTTGATGGGGCAACTTCCCTCAGGTTTGTCCGGGATCTAGTGGTGAGATTTGGTCTCCCACATAGCATCATCACCGACAACGGAAGCAACTTGTCACTCGGAGAAGTGGAGGCCTATTGCTGGGACAAAGGCATCCGACTTGACCTTGCATCTGTGGCACACCCGCAATCCAATGGTCAGGTTGAGCGAGCCAATGGATTAATTCTGCAGGGAATCAAGCCGCGTCTGGAGGCACCGCTACATAGAGCAGCTGGAGCCTGGGCGGAATAATTGCCATCTGTGTTGTGGAGTTTACGAACTACACCCAACAGATCCACCGGCTACACCCCTTACTTCATGGTATACGGAGCAGAAGCCATCCTACCTTCCGACATCGTCCACGATGCACCAAGAGTTGCCGCCTCGACGAAGATGACGCTGAAGAATCCAGATGCCTAGATGTGGACCTTCTCGAGGAGGAGCGCGTTTTGGCATGCCAAAGATCCGCCATCTACCAGCAGAAGCCACGCAGCTACCATAGTCACCGCTTTCGGCATCGCTCGTTTAAATAGGGGGATTTAGTACTCCGACTTAAGCAGAAGAAGTCACACAAATTATCCCCACCATGGGAAGGACCATTCATCATAAGCAAGGCGTTGCTCAATGGGTCTTACTACCTTGTCGACAATCGTGAGCGCAAGGATAGACCCAACGAGGATCATAAGCGTAAGCGACATGACCTGGATGATGACTACCCAGAGCTTGATCGGCCATGGAACATAGCACAGCTACGTCCTTTCTACACTTAGCATTTTTTATCTAATTGTGTACCTCTTATATGATCAATGAAATAAAGCTCTCTGGTTCACTCATACTGCTGAGTCTTTTACCTCCTTTAGTGTTCATTTTTGGATCATATAAACCTTTATGCACAAGTTTTGCGATTGCACTTGTGAAAATTCCGCCTACGGGCGTTAGCTTAAGTTTTCTGGTCTACACATTCTTTGTCGTTTTTATGTGGATTCTGGAGTAGTGACTTTTGGCACTCATTGTCGGCGATTTTGTGCTCAGGTTATTCACGGTGCCATTGGGCATCATCGCCTAAGCGCATGGTTCCGACAACGGGTCTTCCGACTCACGAAAAGTCAAGCATAAGAACCAGAGTAATGGATAAGCCAGCACTTGCTTAAAAAATATATACATGCTGAAATTTAATTCTTAAGTAGCAGGATATGACAACCATTATTTTCTGCCTTAAGATTACATCAACAAGTTTTTTCCCGCCCACATTCCAGAGGTGAAACAGAAATTACAAAGTACTTTTCATTCTTTGGGCGCAGGAGACTTGGAAGCCACATCATCGCCAGCCGGAGAATCACCCTCGATGTTGGCACTCTGAGGAGACTCGGAGGAATCTTGGGGGAGGTTGTCAATAAAATTCCTGGGCACGAAGACATCGACGTACACCAACTCGGCAACCCTGGTGTCATAACCCGCAAGTGATGACTAGATGGCTTCGTGATCGATCTCCTTGCCATCATCATCCACGTCGGGGATACCAGATGTCACCGTGTCGATGTCCGCATCTTCATAGTGTGCCTTTACCATTAACAATGCCATCCTTGCGCCAGCCCGTGCGCATGAAGCTTTCCAGCTTGCGACACGGTCAGGGGCTCGGCGCAGAATCTCCGAGTACTTCGTCACGGAGTCCGAGGCCTTGATATAAATCTGGAGGGGCTTGGCAATCTCCTTGGCTTGGTCGATGGCGGTATTGATGAATTTGCCGGCAAGAACCATGCATTCCTTGTGTTGGAATTATGCCCTAGAGGCAATAATAAAGATGTTATTATTATAATTCTTGTGCATGATAATGTTTATATTCCATGCTAGAATTGTATTAAGCGGAAACTTTAATACTTGTGTGGTTTGTGAACAACGCTGTGTCCCTAGTATGCCTCTATGGACTAGCTCATTGATTAATGATGGTTAAGGTTTCCTAACCATAGACATGAGTTGTCAATTAATAATGAGATCATATCATTGGGAGAATGACATGATGGACAGACCCAAACTAAGCGGAGCAATTAGATCGTGTCATCGTGTTCATCTTTGCGAAGCTTTTCTTATGTCAAATATTGTATTCCATAGACCATGAGATAATACAACTCCCTGGTATCGGAAGAAAACTTTGAGGTCATCAAACGTCATCCTATGAGAGGGTGATCATAAAGGTGTCTCTCAGGGTATCGGAAAGTATCTGTTGGGTTGTATGTATCGAGATGGGATTTGTCCCTCCCAAGTCGGAGACATATACTTCGGGCCCACTCGGTAATCGATATCAACACCGCTTGCAAGCATGTGGTTAAGGAGTTAATCACAAAGTGATATTGGATTACGGAACGAGTAAAGTACTTGCTGTGAACGAGATTGAACTAGGTATGAAGGTACCGATGATCGAATCTCGGGCAAGTAAAATATCGCGAGACGAAGGGAATATATATATGGGATTAATTGAATCCTAGCATCGTGGTTCATCCGATATGATCATCGATGAATGTGTTGGAGTCAATATGGGTTTCCAGACCCCGCTGTTGATTATTGATAGAAGATCATGTCTGCATGTTCTCGAACCCGAAGGGTCACACACTTAACGTGTCTCGACGCTAGGATAGATTGGATAATTGGTTTATGAGTTTTTGTTCGGAGTCTCGGATGGGATCCGGGACATCACGAGAGGTTCCAGAATGGTCCGGAGAATAAGATTCATATAAGGCAGTGCAGTTTTTGGATTTCAGAATTGTTCCGGATTAATCGGTATTGTACCGGAAGCTTCTAGAACCTTCCGGAAGGGGACCAACGTGGCCCCACCTTCCGTGAGGGGGCATGGGCCTATGAGGGAGTGCCCTGGCCGCATTGGGCCAGGGTCACAAGGCCCCATAGGGCCCAGCCGGCCAAACAAGGGGAAACCCTAATTGGAGCTTCTAGAAGGAGGGGGAAACTTGCCCCCCACTCTTCCTCCTTTGGCCGCCGGCCTAGGACTTGGGATAGGGGTTAGGGAAGGCACCCACCCCTCTATATATAGAGGTCTGGGGCGCACCACCCCCACACACCTCCTCCTCAACCCTAGCCGCCCTGCTGCCCCTCCTCTCTCTCTCCCTCCCGACTACGTGTAGGCGAAGCCCTGCTGTAGAAACTCTCCACCACTTGCACCGCGCCATCGCGTTGTAGATCCAATCCGTCTCTCCACCATACTTGCTGGGCCAAGGAAGTAGGAGATGTCGAGGTTCCGCACGTGTGCATCTGCCGGAGGCATCGCTACTTGTGGTGCTAGATCGAATCGGATCGCGAGGAGGAGAAGCGAGTACGACTACATCACCCACGTTCCGACGAATGTTCCGCTGTGCGAATCTTCAAGGGTATGAAGATCTAATCCAATCTCTCTCGTTGTTTGCATCTCCTAGATTAGATCTTGGCTTCCCTTTGTTCGCATCCGTAGAAAATTTTGATTTACTATGCCGCGAAACCCTTCAGTGGTATCAGAGCTAGATCTATGTGTAGATGTGTTTCACGAGTAGAACGCAACATGGTTGTTGCGGGCGTTGATGTTTTCTATTGCAAGCCTCTTGTTTGTGTTCTTCTTATGATGCGGGATAGTGAGATTGAAGCGGTCTAGGCCAACCTTACGCGACATCGTTCGCGAGACCGGCTCCGCACTTGACGTGTGGCTTGTTCCACACATGCGGCTGGTGGATGCCAGTTTCTCTCACTATAGTTGTCATGGGATTAACACCGGAGTTTGGCAACCATAATATCACCGTTGTGGCTTTCCGTAGGTAAGAATCGTTCTTAGCATGCTACTCCCATAAGCCACGTAAAACATGCAACAACAAAGTAGAGGTGTCTAACTTGTTTTTGCAGGGAGTGTTTTCTGTGATATGGTATGGCCCAAGATGTGATGTGTATATTGTATGCGATGATCATGTTTTTGTAATGTTTCACGACTTGCATGTCGATGAGTACACAACCGGCAGGAGCCATATGGTTGTCTTTATAATTGTGTATGACCTGTGTGTCAACTTCTTATGCGCCATGTAATAGCTTCACTTCATTGCTAAGTAGTTAGCAATAGTTGTAGTTGCTATTCATGGTGGAGGCAATCATGGTGGAGTGATGGAGATCATGCCGGCACGCACAAGATGGAGATCATTGCGCGAAGATTGGCTATACCATGTCACATAAAGTTATATGCATGTGATGTTTATCCTTTTATGTATCTTATTATGATTAGATCGCGACGGTAGCATTATAAGATGATTCCTCACTTAAAGATCAAGATAAAATTGTGTTCTCCCCATGTATGCACCGTAGCGAAAGTTCGCTGTGTCCAAGCATCACGTGATGATCGGGTGCTATAGACTCTACGTTCACATACAACGGGTGCAAGCCAGTTTTGCACACGCGGAAATACTTGGGTTTTACTTGACGAGCCTAGCATGTACAGACATGGCCTCGGAACACATGAACCGAAAGGTTAAGCATGAGTCATATGAATGATATGATCGACACTTCGTTGTCCACCATTGAAACCACATCTCTTCTCGTGAAGATCGTATTAGGTGTGGTGAATTTGGATCATGTTCACTAAACAACTTGAGGGATGTTGAATTTAGTGGGAGTTCATCTAGTAATTTGATTAAAGTTGAACTAGTTATTATGAACATAGTCTAATTTGTACTTGCAAATACTATAGATCAAATGGCTAAGTCCAACTTCAACTTCAACGTTTTTGCTGAGAAGAAAAATCTTAGAAACAATGGGTCTAACTTCACCAACTGGTTCCGCAATCTAAGAATCATTCTCTCTGGCGGTCAAAAGGACTATGTCATTGGGAAAGTGTTAGGTGACGCCCCTGCTGCAACTGCGACGGCTGATGAGAAAGATGTCTATCAGTTGCGCAAAGATGATTATGGTGTGATTAAGAGCACCATGTTGTTTGCTATGGAATCGTACCTTCAAAATCGTTTTGAAGACTATCCCGGGCCCTTTGAGATTCTCGAGGAGCTGAAAACCATGTTTCAGACTCAGGCCCGTTCTAAGAGATATGAGATCTCTGAGAAGTTCTTTAACTGCAAGATGGAGGAAGGGAGTTCCGTTAGTGAGCACGCCATTAAGATGTCGGGCTACACTCAACGCCTTGAGCAACTGGAATGCATGATTCCAGAAGATCTCAAGATTGACAGGGTTCTGCAATCACTCCCTCCCAGCTACAAAAATTTTGTAGTGACTCATAATCAGATTGGTTCCACTGATACGATCACCGAGCTCTTCGCAAAGCAGAAGGCTGCGGAGGTGGACATCAAAAAGGATAATCATGTGTTGATGGTCAACAAGCCCTCCTTTAAGAAAGGTAAAGGTGCAAAGAAGCCCTTCAAAAAGGAGGTGGCAAGCGCGTTGCCCCTGCTGAGAAGAAGCTCAAGTCTGGACCTAAGCCGGACACTGAGTGCTTCTATTGCAAGGACAAGGGTCACTGGAAGCGCAACTGTCTGAAGTACTTAGCGGACAAGAAGGCTGGCACCATCAAAGGTATATTTGATATACATGTTATTGATGTTTTCCTTACTAGCCCTCATTGTAGTGCCTGGGTATTTGATACCGGTTCAGTTGCTAATATTTGTAACTCGAAACAGGAGCTACGGAATAGACGGCGGCTTGCGAGGGATGAGGTGACGATGCGCGTTGGCAACGGATCAAGAGTTGATGTGATGGCCGTCGGCACGCTCTCCTTAGTTTTACCTTCGGGATTAGTTTTAAACCTTAATAAGTGTTATTATGTGCCTGCGTTGAGCATGAACATTATTTCTGGATCGTGTTTATTGCAAGACGGTTATTCATTTAAATCGGAGAATAATGGTTGTTCTATTTATATGAGTAACATCTTTTATGGTCATGCACCTATTGTGAATGGTTTATTTCTTCTAAATCTTGAAAGGGGTGAAACACACATCCATAACATTGAGGCTAAGAGATGCAAAGTAGATAGTGATAATACTACTTATTTGTGGCACTGTCGTCTAGGTCATATTGGTGTAAAGCGTATGAAGAAACTCCATTCTAATGGACTTTTGGAGTCTCTTGATTTTGAATCATTTGACACATGCGAACCATGCCTCATGGGCAAGATGATCAAAACCCCATTCTCCGGTATGATGGAGCGAGCAACGGACTTGTTGCAAATCATACATACCGATGTATGCGGACCGATGAGTATTTCGATGCGCGGTGGATATCGCTATTTTCTCACTTTTACCGATGACTTAAGTATATATGGGTATATCTATTAAATGAAACATAAATCTGAAACATTTGAAAAGTTCAAGGAATTTCAGAATGAAGTGGAGAACCATCGTAACAGAAAGATTAAGTTTCTACGATCCGATCGTGGAGGTGAATATTTGAGTTATGATTTTCTCACGCATCTAAAAGCAAGCGGAATCGTTTCACAACTCACGCCACCCGGAACGCCACAGCGCAATGGTGTGTCTGAACGTCGGAATCGAACCCTATTAGATATGGTCCGATCAATGATGTCTCTTACTGATTTGCCGTTATCATTTTGGGGTTATGCATTAGAAACCGCTGCATTCACTTTAAATAGGGCACCATCTAAATCCGTTGAGACGACACCGTATGAACTGTGGTTTGGTGCTAAACCTAAGTTGTCGTTTCTTAAAGTTTGGGGATGCGAAGCTTACGTCAAGAAGTTGATGCCAGACAAGCTCGAACCCAAAGCGGAGAAATGCGTCTTCATAGGATACCCTAAGGAAACTATTGGGTATACCTTCTATCACAGAACCGAAGGCAAAGTGTTTGTCGCAAAGAACGGTTCCTTTCTTGAGAAGGAGTTTCTCTCGAAAGAAGTGAGTGGGAGGAAAGTAGAGCTAGACGAGGTTGTTGAACCTTCTCTTGAGTTGGAGAGTAGCGCAGCACCTGAAATTGTTCCAGTGCCGCCTGCACCAACAATAGAGGAAGCTAATGACATGGATCATGAAGCTTTGGACGATGCTGCTACTGAACATCGCAGGTCGACAAGGTCGCGTGCCCCTCCTGAGTGGTACGGCAACCCTGTCTTGACTGTCTTGTTGGTAGAAGACAGTGAACCTACGAACTATGAGGAAGCGATGATGAGCCCAGACTCTGAGAAATGGCTAGAGGCCATGAAATCCGAATTGGGATCCATGAGCGAAAACCAAGTATGGACTTTGGTGGACCCTCCGAGCGACCGAGAGGCCGTTGACTGCAAATGGATTTTCAAGAAGAAAACGGACGCGGATGGTAATGTTACCGTCTATAAAGCACGGCTTGTCTCAAAAGGTTTTCGACAAGTTCAAGGTGTTGACTACGATGAGACTTTCTCTCCCGTAGCGATGTTTAAGTCCATTCGAATTTTATTAGCAATTGCTGTGTTTCATGATTATGAAATATGGCAGATGGATTTCAAGACTGTGTTCCTCAATGGCAACATTGATGAAGAGTTGTATATGATGCAACCTGAAGGTTTTGTCGATCCTAAGGATGCTGATAAAGTGTGCAAACTTCAGCGTTCCATTTACGGACTGAAGCAAGCATCTCGGAGTTGGAACCTTCGTTTTGATCAAGTGATCAAGAGCTTTGGATTTGTTCCAAATAGCTACGAAGCTTGTATCTACAAGAAAGTGAGTGGGAGCTCAGTGACATTTCTGGTACTATATGTGGATGACATATTGATTATTGGAAATGACATTAACATGCTTAACGATGTGAAGAGTTATTTGAACAAGTGTTTTTCAATGAAGGACCTAGGTGAAGCTGCTTATATATTGGGCATCAAGATCTATAGAGATAGACAAAGACGCCTGATAGCTTTAAGCCAGAGTACATACCTAGACAAAGTTCTGAAAAGGTTCAGAATGGATAAGGCAAAGAAAGGTTCAGTGCCTATCTTGTCAGGTAAGATATTGAGCAAGGCTCAGTGTCCAGCTACTGTAAATGATAGAGAAGCTATGAGCAAAGTGCCTTATGCCTCGGCCATAGGTTCTATCATGTATGCCATGCTGTGTACTAGACCGGATGTGTCCAATGCTCTTAGTTTGACGAGCAAATATCAAAGTGATCCAGGAGTGGAAAACTGGACAGTCGTGAAGAACATCCTAAAGTACCTAAATAGGACTAAAGAAAT
The DNA here is from genome assembly GCA_916181665.1 of Avena sativa. Classification (NCBI taxonomy): domain Eukaryota; kingdom Viridiplantae; phylum Streptophyta; class Magnoliopsida; order Poales; family Poaceae; genus Avena; species Avena sativa. The sequence continues at coordinate 49,873,218 of OV702299.1, forward strand.
GTTCTTAGTCTATGGGGGTGACGAACAGCTCGTCGTAAAAGGTTACGTCGATGCTAGTTTCGACACCGACAAGGATGATTCTAAATCTCAGACAGGATACGTTTATATTTTGAATGGAGGAGCTGTGAGCTGGAGAAGCTGCAAGCAAAGCGTGATCGCGGGATCTATTGTAGAAGCGGAATACATGGCTGCTACAGAAGCGTTAAGTGAAGGAGTTTGGATCAGAAACTTCATCACTAAGCCTGGTGTGGTTCCAAGTGCATTGGACCCACTAGAGATATTGTGTGACAACACTGGCGCCATAGCACTCGCTAAGGAACCAAGATATCATCCAAAGACCAAGCATATCAACCGCAAGTTTCATATAATCCGAGATTATATAGCAGATGGAGATTTGAAGATTAGCAAAGTACATACAGATCTAAATGTCGCAGATCCATTGACTAAACCTCTTCCACGTGTAAAACATGATCAGCACCTCAGTGCCATGGGTGTGAGATTGTTGCCAAATGTAAACTAGATTATTGACTCTAGTGCAAGTGGGAGACTGTTGGAATTATGCCCTAGAGGCAATAATAAAGATGTTATTATTATAATTCTTGTTCATGATAATGTTTATATTCCATGCTAGAATTGTATTAAGCGGAAACTTTAATACTTGTGTGGTTTGTGAACAACACCGTGTCCCTAGTATGCCTCTATGGACTAGCTCATTGATTAATGATGGTTAAGGTTTCCTAACCATAGACATGAGTTGTCAATTAATAATGAGATCATATCATTGGGAGAATGACATGATGGACAGACCCAAACTAAGCGGAGCAATTAGATCGTGCCATCGTGTTCATCTTTGCGAAGCTTTTCTTATGTCAAATATTGTATTCCTTAGACCATGAGATAATACAACTCCCTGGTATCGGAAGAAAGCTTTGAGGTCATCAAACGTCATCCTATGATAGGGTGATCATAAAGGTGTCTCTCAGGTGATCGGAAAGTATCTGTTGGGTTGTATGTATCGAGATGGGATTTGTCCCTCCCAAGTCGGAGAGATATACTTCAGGCCCACTCGGTAGTCGATATCAACACCGCTTGCAAGCATGTGGTTAAGGAGTTAATCACAAAGTGATATCGGATTACGGAACAAGTAAAGTACTTGCTGTGAACGAGATTGAACTAGGTATGAAGGTACCGACGATCGAATCTCGGGCAAGTAAAATATCGCGAGACGAAGGGAATATATATATGGGATTGAATCCTGGCATCGTGGTTCATCCGATATGCTCATCGATGAATGTGTGGGAGTCAATATGGGTTTCCAGACCCCGCTGTTGATTATTGATAGAAGATCATGTCTGCATGTTCTCGAACCCGAAGGGTCACACACTTAACGTGTCTCGACGCTAGGATAGATTGGATAATTGGTTTATGAGTTTTTGTTCGGAGTCTCGGATGGGATCCGGGACATCACGAGAGGTTCCGGAATGGTCCGGAGAATAAGATTCATATAAGGCAGTGCAGTTTTTGGAGTTCGGAATTGTTCCGGATTAATCGGTATTGTACCGGAAGCTTCTAGAACCTTCCGGAAGGGGACCAACGTGGCCCCACCTTCCGGGAGGGGGCATGGGCCTATGAGGGAGTGCCCTGGCCGCATTGGGTCAGGGGAACAAGGCCTCATAGGGCCCAGCCGGCCAAACAAGGGGAAACCCTAATTGGAGCTTCTAGAAGGAGGGGGAAACTTGCCCCCCACTCCTCCCTCCTTGGCCGCCGGCCTAGGACTTGGGGGAGGGGTTAGGGCAGGCTCCCACCCCTCTATATATAGAGGGCTGGGGCGCACCACCCCCACACACCTCCTCCTCAACCCTAGCCGCCCTGCTGCCCCTCCTCTCTCTGTCCCTCCCGACTGCGTGTAGGCGAAGCCCTGCTGCAGAAACTCTCCACCACTTGCACCGCGCCGTCGCGTTGTAGATCCAATCCGTCTCTCCACCATACTTTCTAGACCAAGGAAGAAGGAGACGTCGAGGTGCCGCATGTGTGCATCTCCTGGAGGCATCACCACTTGTGGTGCTAGATCGGATCGGATCGCGATGAGGAGAAGCGAGTACGACTACATCACCCACGTTCCGACGAACAGTCCGTTGTGCGAATCTTCAAGGGTATGAAGATCTAATCCAATCTCTCTCGTTGTTTGCATCTCCTAGATTAGATCTTGGCTTCCCTCTGTTCGCATCCGTAGAAAATTTTGATTTACTATGCCGCGAAACCCTTCACCTTGTCCAAAGGAGGCGAGCGGGTTAAAGCCAGAGGCGCTGAAAATTCCGACAAGGATCGCATGAGTCCAGTAAACCCTAAAGTATCCAGGATACAGAGATGCAAGGCGGAAGACACTTACTGAAGATGCTGGCCTTAGCATGCCAGATGGTTTCCGCCAAGGATTCCTTCTCTTGTTGAAGGAGCTTGAACGCCTCGCTATGACGAAGGTTTTGCTCATCAGCAGCTTGTTTCTGATCCTTAAGGAGCGCAAGCTCCTCCTTCAAGCGATTGATTTCCGCGGAGGCGGAATCTTGTAGGGCTTTCATGGAATCTTCAGCATCTCCTCTCTCTCCTTCTTCAGGATTTTGTTCTCGCTATCCAGCTGCTGGATGTGCTTGGACTGCTCGACAATATCCTTGGCCTTGGCGACATGCTCTGCAAGTCGGAGAAAACAAAGTACACAGTGAGTACTCGGAGAGTATGGGCACAACAGTAAGACGGAAATGCGCAAAAAAGAAAACAGACTCTTGTTTTTGATGATCTATTCCTTCAAGATGGCAGTTTTACCCTTTTCAGCTTCAAGGTATGCGCGCATCTTCTGGTACTTGTCGTTGGCCATGCCTCGCCGAGCATTCTCGTTCTGTGGAATCAAATACAAAGTTAAGTCGTTGTTTGGTCTACTTGGAGCTTCTAGTCGGAGATTTTCCACCTAGACGCTCGGGGGCTATAGCGAGAGTTTTTTAACTTAGCAAAATGCTTAGCTTTTCTTTAAGCATCTAGTCGGAACTAATTCAGTTACAACTAGAGGCCAACTAGAGGCTTGGGGGCTACAGCATTGGAAATTATGAACACTGTGTATGCTACTCTTAAAGCATCTAGTCGGAATAATTCATTCCATCTAAACGCTTGGGGGCTATAGTGAGAGTTTTTCTAACTTAGTCACTCTTAGAGCATATAGATGCAAAACCTATGGTTTTCCGTCTACATCCTCGGGGGCTACAGTGGGATGCTCATATAAAATGCAAAAGGTAAAGTAAAACTTACAAGTGCAATAATCTTGAGTCTTGTAGCGCTCTCGGCCAGCAGCTTGCCAAAGGCAATGCTGTTCCCTCGCAAGATATCTGCTTGCCGGAGTAACTCTTCAAGACCGCACGTCGGAGATGACGGCACTCCTCCAGGAACCATAGTTGTGTTACTCGGCATGAGCACCGGATAAATAATCTTTGGGAAATCAACGGGTTTCTGGGGAGCAGAGGCGCCGCCTCCGGCAGAAGTACCAGCTCCCACCACCGCCTTGCCGCTACCGATGGCATCCTTAGCCGGAGCTTCAGCCATTGGGAGAGCAGCACTCTCCTGCATCGCCTGCTCGCTGACAACAGCGAGTTCGGTAGAGGCGCCAGAATCCACTTCCATGGTGGAAGGGCCTGGTGCCTCCTGGACTTGGGAGCTTGTCGGAGCAGAGGAGGGTTTGACGGCAGGAGTGGCAGGGGCGATGGAGGGGGAGGAATCGCGATGCAGCATGTCTTTAATATTTCTAGAAGCCCCAAGAGTCTTGGGGGACTTCTTGAGGCTGGTTGTGGCTTTCTTCCTGAAACGTGCAAAATGCATAAGTACAGGAATTAGACAGATAAAGTACGACAATGTCGGAGAATAAGAGGCCTACACTAGGGGGGGCGCTTTGGCAAACATCCTGGTGGCTTTCTTCTTTTCCGCCTCTAGGGCGGCAGTACTCTTTTTGGAGGCTCCACCCTCCGTTGTCTTCTTCTTGCCTCCGTCGGCAGCGTCAGAGGTGGAGCTCTTCCGCTTTCGCGCCAACGGGACATTGTCGTCAGACACGACCGTGACTTCCTTCATCTTTGGATCGTAGATTTGGGCAGTTAGGTTATCCTCATCTAGATCGCAAAGCTATTAAGTGAGAAATCACCGTGTTAGATAAAGATGGCAATGGTAATACGGAAAAACTGGAGTGATTTCATACACGGAAAATATATACCTACCTTTGGGCACTTTCCATCTACGAACATATCGTAGGTGAGGGTGAAGCCACGCTTCTTATCCTTCACCTTGACGATGTCCTTAAGGAGGAACTTGACGCAGTCGCTCGAGAAGTTGTCCTCGGAGATCCGGAGGGTATCCCTTCGGTCGCCGGTGTACTCGTGCATCAACTTCGTGTGGTGCTGCAGAGGTTGGATCCGCCTGATAAACCAGCACATGGCTAGGTCCAAGCCAGTTAGACCCGTCTCCACGAACCATTCGATCCGCCTTATGGCACGATAAGAGTCGAGGTCGGAGGGAAGGGAGGCATGGGACCGCCATGTGGAGACTTCAGCGGCGGCTCCATCCACGAAGTCCGGGTATGTTTCTTCTCGGCCCTACAAAGGAATGTCGGGGCCGTAGAAGTACGTCCGCTGCCAGTTTTTACACGACTCGTGGACGACAATGTCGGGGAACCGCCGGGAAGGTCGGATCTTGAAGCTTATGGTGCCGCAGTTCCTAAGCTCCTCCCTACTGTGTCCGGCTTCACGTTTGACGGTGAAGAAGTATACAAACAGATCTAACCTAGGCCTAATCCCTAGATAACCCTCACAAAGTGCCGCGAAGTTGCTAAGCACTAAGATGCTATTGGGGGAGAGGTTATGGGGTTGGACCTTGAAGTGATTCAAGACGGACAGAAAGAAGTGGGAGATGGGCAGAGAAACGCCGCGTACCAATTGCGCCTTGAGGTATACTTTCTCTCCGGCTTGGGGAGAAGGGGTCACCTCGCCGGCCGGCGCCGCCCGCCAGGCGAGCCCTTCCGTCGCGGGGAGGTAACCCTCACCGACCATCTCTTGGATGTCGCGGTCGGTGATGTCCAAGTCGCGCCAGTCGCCTTTGTGCGAGTCTGGCTCTTCTTCCAGGGGCTCCAGCACTGCCAGATTGTGGTCTCCGCCGGTGGTTTCAATCACCGTCGATGCGGGGATGACCAGGCCCTATGGGTGGCACGACAACGGAGCTCGCCGGATTCGCCGTGGCTTTGCTCGGTGCCGCCATCGACGGGGAGGAGCTGCTGCTGGCCATGGAAGAATAGGAGAACACGACTGGTGCAGAGGGAGAGGCTAGGGTTTCTCGAGGTTTTCCGCGGAGAGCTCGAGGAGGCGTGCGGCTGGAGGAAGAAGACGATGACGCGAGAGAATGGGGTGAAAAAGTGGCAAGTGTCTCACGGTTACTATTTATCTTACTCTGCGTCAAGATTCGTGCAGCTAATCGGATGGTTGCTGCGTAGACGACGTGTTCGTGAACGTGCGCGGTAATTTCGCCATGTCTCCAACCGTCGCCGCCAATGGTTCGTATCGCTCACGCGGGAAAATCGGATATGATTGCGTTCTCTGCATGTGTGAGTTATGAGGCGTCGCTGACCTACAGCCTACGTCGTCATAGCTGACATGGTAGATGAGCCGTCCCGTCAAAGATTCCAGCATGGACGGATTTTGTCCGACTACGGAAGAGTACGATGGAAGATTTATCATTTCTCCGACTTACCATTTGAAGACGGAGAAATCTTTGCAGGGTTCTTTGGGAGGACTGCAAGATATTGCTTGACGATTTGCCGACATCCATCTAGACAGAGCATTTCACGGGAAGAGGCAAGACGGCGCAAGATCTCGGAGTTCTCCGGGGGCTACTGTTCGGGATATGCTATATGGGTATCCTCATAGCGTGTCTCCTATCCGACTAACCCGGGTGGCCCATAGTCGGTAGCATGGCCTGTGGTCTGCTGGGCGGCCTAGTTAGGTGGATCCAGAAGGGAGGCCCATGCCGGATAAAGGAAGGCTACGATGGAGTCACCAGCATACCCGGAGCCTTGGAGTGCAAGATACACAAGACTAGTAATAGATGGTGTAGGACTCTGTAACCTGTCCGGCTAGGACTTTTCCCTCTAACCCTAGGACCTGGCGACTATATAAGTCGAGCCTATGGGAGCCTTTAGGGCATCGTTTTACACACACCTCGCACAGCGAACCTATCTCTGTAACTCGGCGTATTGCCATTATAGTGATTTATAGCAGGAGTAGGATTCCGCCACCGTTGTGGGATCTAAACCTGGGTAAGTTGTGTTACCTCGTACCCGTCAACCGCCCGCCTTACCCCACGTCTCTAAACACGCACTGTGAGGACCCCCTCCATGGCGTACTCGTCGGCAATACCACGACAGGTGCGCAGATGCAATCAGGCGTGAGGTGCGTATGAGGTGAGTTCAGACCCTCCTCGTGGTGCCCTCCTGGCCTTTATATTGATAGGCAGGTCTCGGGCGTAGGTCGAGTCAGTTACAGATTAGGGTTTGTCCCCTTTGAAATTCTATCTACTCTAGTCTTGTTCTCCAAGGATCCAAAGGAGTCATGGGCTTGGGCCACCCGAAATCTCCATAGGCCGTGTATCTTGTCGTGGGCCTTCCTTGGACTGGACTAGGTATGCCAATGTTGTGTACCCGTGCGGTATAACCATGTCAAAAGAATCTTCTCCTTCTACAAGGGAGTCACCTTCCTCTTCTCCAAGACAGGAGTGTCCAACAAGACTTCAACCAGAGGGGACCACTTCCCCCTCTAGGAGGGCATGAAGAACATGGGGAAGGCAAAAAGGAGCATTTTCGTCTTACCTGCCCACTCCTTTGTCGCCATGTGGGAACCCTTCCCACCAATTTGGCATGAAGAGGACCGGGGCACCTATAAGACAAGGGGTGTGGCACCATAGGGGGGCATCTTATTCCACGTTGGAAACCCTAGCTTTCTCCTACCTACCAATCTTAGATCTGACCCCTCGATCATCACCTCGTATTGTAACCTTGACAAGCGATACAAGCAATCCATACAAGCAGGAGTAGGGGTTTACACTGCACGATGGACTAAACGTGGGTAAGCTCTTTGTGTCCCCTTGTCGTGAATTCTGTTGTTCCTCGCCAAGATCGTCGAAGTCTTGGGAGATCGTGTTCAGCCCCTTGAGTCGATTTCACCCTACTTCGAGAGATACCCTGTCAGGACAAATCTCTCACAAGAAATCTCCGGATTGCCAACGATACATGAATATGGCATATATATCGTCAAGGTACAAATTAAGTACACAAGAGATAACCAGAACCACGTGTAGAATTTTAGAATGATAGCATTGAACATATTTCACTCATGGTAAGTGTCATATAGCTATATGAAACCAAATTACAATTGCAAACTTCGGAATGACCCAAGTTATGTATTTAGCCAAAATAATTTGAATATGAAGTAAAAACTTCGGGTTTGGCATTGGTGACAAAAATAACGAGCTAGCATGATTATGCTAGTAAATGATAGCTTGGATTGAATTTTTTAACAAAACAGATGGAGTAGAAGCAAAAACATTTTGAAGAATGGAACAAAGGATTAGAAGAAATCAAGGAATTTGAAAGAACAAAGGATCTTAAAGAACAAGGGATTTGGAGATCACAAAGGATCGAAAGGAACAAGGGATTTGAAGAGAGCAAAAGATTTCAAAGAAAATAAGGATCTGAAAGAACAAGGGATTTGGAGATCAGAAAGGATTGAAAGGTACAAAGGATTTGAAGAGAGCAAAAGATTTGAAAGAAACAAAGGATTTGAAGATTACAACAGATTTGATTGAAGCAACATAGCTCTAACAAGAACTGAATACTACAACCTAGGTACTACGGAAGCCAAAGACGTCCAAACCTAAAGAAATGTGATAAGAGTAGAATAAAGCGTTGCACTTTCTTACTAGAAAAAGGGTGGGAGGATGGGAAAAAATAAAGAGCAACAATTCCTACTCTCACGTTTAACTTTTTCCTAAATATAATTACAAAATATTTTTCTAGAGTCAACTCGTCTGCTACAAGGGCTCTTAGTAGGTTGAACCATGCTCTTATACCAATTGTAAACCCTGGACATCGAGTTCTAAGACACTAGTTAGCCGGTATAACCCCACAACAGAGTTATAGCTTTTGGCATGAGAACACGATCCGTCAGGTATGCGCTCACCCTCGTACACAAATGAGTGTGTACCATGTGCGACCATAGAAAAGTACATCAGAGCATCATTCATCTAGAAAGAGATAGAAATATGTTGCAAAGTCGATAGACAAGATCTAAATATAAAGAGCAATTAGAACACACATGTCCCAACATAACATTAAGCAACAAGTGGAAACAAATATAGAATCCGATTACGGATCAAGAGCACAGATAGGCATGAGATGCCAAGAACATAAGCAAGTGAACATCACGTCCACACGTCGAATTCTGGTTGGAGCACTCGTCTACTCATTGCACACAGCTCAGCAAAACAAACCTACACGTCCTTGAAGCAAGGAATGAACCCAACGGAAAAAATTAGATAAAAGAGTGTTAGTACCGAGGCAGGTGCTGGCAAGGTCAGAATTTTTGTGATATATGATTAATATATTATTTATCAAATTTATGGTTAAACTATTTTCTCGAAATACGTATTTATCCTGTAATCCGGAATGTAAGGAGTACAAGATATGATGAAGATTAAGCAGCGGCAAAGCTAGCACTAACTAACTTATAGAGACAAGCTATAAATAGAAAAGGATAAGAGAGATATATCCGGTAATAAGATATAAATAACACCAAACATAACGCGTCTAAGAAATCCCCCCAGTAGAACACACACGTTGATAGTTACTAACCATTATTTAGTTTATAGTACTCATTATTAGTCCAGTTAGAAACATCAATTATTTAATGTAAGTTGTCTATGATCATGACACGATGCTCTTGAGTAATCTATAACTACCCAAATATCCAAAAGATACGGCTGATTCTCAAGATGACACAACATTCTAAATCTAAACATATATTTAGAGATACTCCCTCTGTTTTATAATATAAGATGTTTTAGCTTTGTAAATGCTAAGCATGCCTCGGCTATCCGCCAAATATCATATGACGTATCATCACAACGCATCACTTCACTTCACATCACATCACATCACATCATATAATTTATTATGCAGATGCTCATTGAAAAATATGGACGGTAGCAATTATTTGTAATTTTTTAGATGTATGACACTAAACCCCAGACCCTACCCTAATAGTAAAGATATGTGTGACACCAAACACTGAGTCCCTGCCTTAATACTCCTTCCGTATTAAAATAGATGTCAGAGATTTGTAAAAAATTACTCCCTCCATCCATAAAAGAATGTCGGGGCCTAGTTCATTTTTAATTTTGCAAAGAAATCCCTCAAACTTCAAAAACATATTTAGATTTGGCCTAAATTTGGAAATCAAATTCAAATCTTCTCCCATCCGTCTACGTCCTCCCCGACTTCTGCTGGTCTCCTACAGCCCGTCGCCGCTCCGTCGCCACTCCAATCACCGTCGGAGGGCTCCCGTGGGAGTCGCTCCACCTAACCCTTGCCAAGACGAGGGAGGCGAGGCCTTTGGCGATTCGCGAGCGTGGCTTGGTCCAGATCCAGCGCCACGGAGGTGAGGCCGATTGCCGTCGTCCTCCCCCGCCTCTGCAACTCCATGGCACCACGGAGCTCGAGCAGTAGTTGCTGCGCACGCGTCCGTCGTCGTCCAAGCGGATCCGGAGCTGACGCCGCTCCGCTCAGTGTTGGAGGTCGCCCCACCTCCCGTGGGGGTTGCACCATCTCACCGCCGCTACGCCGTGCTCCCCTACATATCCCCTGCTGCCGGTGGTGCTGTGCCGCTGCTCCCATGCTGCTGCGTCTCTGAAGAAAAAGAAAGTATAGGTTACAGCAAACAGTTTCAGTTCCAGTATGCAAACATCAAATGAGTTTGATTTGGCAAGAATAAATCTAAATAGCTCTAGGTTTCTTCAATGGATAGATAGATCACCTCCAGTATGCAAACAGCAAATGAGTTTGACTATATTGTAGTATTGCCATATGGTGTGCCTATGCGATGTTGCTTCTCCCATTGATAGATAGATCAGCTTTGCACTGCCTGTGGTAATCCGATTGTTCATAACTGAAGAAAACAAAGGAGCCACTATGGTCCACGTTTGCGCTGAACTTTGCTAAAGCATGTATGTTGAACTTTGCCAAAACTCCCTATCCAACAACAACAGTGGATATCCATTGCAGTTTAAATCTTGGAAAAAGAAGATAAGACCAGCAGAATAGTTGTAGGAAGCACTCACATCGTGAAAACATGGAAGGTAGGCATTTCAGTCGGATTTCAAATGGATTACACCCAAGCAAATTAGCAGAACAAGTATACTATAGAATTATCTTTCTGTTGAACAAATTTTCGTTTGTTACTAACAGTAGTGTCGTGGTGGTGGCACGGCAGATGCCATGGGTAGGCTAAAGTATGGGGCCAATGGATACTAGAGGGATCCGGGGAGGGAAGATGTAGTGATTTCTACACTCAAATGACTAACATGCAGATCTTTATTTCTCCTCTTAAGGACTACAAGTGCTCCTTGAGCTGTTTGTAGGAAGAAGAGAGCTACTACACGAGCCTTACCGCCCAGAATGAATCGATCCCCTCTCAGGAGCCCGCATCTCCCCTTATAAATGGGTGCCTTGGTTCCTCCTAGGGCTGACGTGGCAAGCATATTCGAGGAATATGCTTGTCCCAATATGGTAACTCGGCGACCCTCTTTCCGTGTCCCCCTTCCATCGACGGCAATGTTCCAGAGAACCCCACATGCGCGCATCGGGCTCCCTGACTGTCACCTCCATGACCTTCTTCTGCCCTTCTGCTGCTCTGCTCCTTGTCCTTTCTGCTTGGCTCTGTTCAGATTCCTCCTAGCCAGTGACTAGGGTTTGACTATAGGCACCTCCTTCTCCTGCAAGCTTCGTGTTACTCGGCCTTGTCTCGCATAACTCGGCTCGGCTTTCACCTGCATTCAAGTTATTCAGACTCGCTCGGCCGACTTAACTCGTATGTCGGCCGGATAAGGTGTTACTCCTTCCGAAGTTGTCATGGCCTTGCTTATCTCGGCCGACTCTTACATGACTCGGCCGATATAAACAGTAACTCGGCATATGACAAGGGAGACTCCTTTCGTCCTCCCCCTGTCTTGACCCTATCCGGGGTCACCTCCCCAACATTAGTCCCCGAAGCTGGTGTGGTCCTGCCTGTAACCTCGGCCGGGCCACATCAGTTTCCCAACATACGTCTCTCCTTATTTCCGAGTTACTTTTTTCTATTCGAGGTATCCGCGCAGCTTCCTGAGTACGCCTCGTCCTACGTGTACCAATCATCATTATTCTTCTAGTTTTTTGTTCCTCTACAGTGCCCACTGATAAGCTACAGTGATTACTGCGCCCGCCGCGTCGGCGCAGTGATGCCTCGTGTACCGCATCGGTCAGGAAGCCCGATCCTCTCCTGCGTTGTGTGGTCTTCGGTGTGGCTCCACCTAGTTGCGAGCGGTTCCGCCGCACGCATGATTTACACGGTTAGCGTGCGCACCCACGATCCCACTACCGCCAGGACTGCGCAGTTATAAGGAGGGGTGCGGGGCTAGAGGATTTGCTTTCCCCCTTCGCTCATCGTTCTTATTCTTCCTTCTCGCGCCCGTGCCTCTGTTCGTGCGCTGGTGGCTGCGCCATTTTTGATCTCTTCGACGGCGACGTTGCAGTTCTTCTGCTCCGACGACCTCACCGTCGTGCGCTTCTTCGCCGCCTCCGTGGGTGAGTTATTCTACAGCGCTGCTGCTAGATTTCCGCCCTAGGCTATCCTTCGGTTTCCTAGATTCCTCGCGGTGGTTCTCCTTTGTTGTGTCGCCGCGTTCGTTAGAATCATGACAGGGCCCTGCGCTTCTAGGCCTCCCTCCGCCGCTAGTTTATCCTCCGTTGATTCCTCCGGCGAGCCCATGTCTAGTTCTGCCAGTGGAGCGCTCGTCGAAGACGATGACCTTACGTCCGGTCCAGAACGGGGCTCTTGGCAGGGCTCCTTTGTCACTCGTCGTGAGATTGAGTGGCTGATTAGGACACGTCGGATTCCTGCCGAGGTAAGCTGTCGCTTGCCCGGCAAAGAATCCTCTCATGTACTCAACGAAGGTGAGTACGTTGTTTTCATGTCCCACTTTGCTCGTGGGTTCGGCCTCCCCCTTAGCAATTTTGCTCCAGCCGCATCACCTTCCGGCTAACGTTATCGCCTCCTTGTCTGCTTACATCTCGGCCTCGGAGGGGTACTTCGGCCTCTGGCCCTCCGTGTCCGTCTGGTCTAAATTCTTCCAGATCCGATCTAATGTCGTTCCGAAAAAATCTCTTCACCCCTCCGAGAAATCCCTTACCCAGTGTGGAGCCGCGTCTATTACACCTCGGAGAAACTCCGAGTTACCTCGTGTCGCCGGCCTCGAGTTTTGCAAGAAATGGCATAGATCATTTTTCTATGTCAAGAACACTGGAAAAGAAGACAAGATTCGGCTCCCTGCCTTTTCTATTGGCACCCCTTCCAAGAAGAATTGGAACTACAATCCCAGGAAGAGCCATGCTTTGGCCGAGGCATTCGAGATTCAGCTTAAGGAGTTGATCCGCGCCGGGCTCCGCGGTGAGGATCTGATGACCAAATTCGTCAGCAGCCGAATCTTCCCTTTCCAGCTTCGCTCTCACAAGCTTTGTTACATGAGTGGTCCTCTCAATCCCAACCGAGTTTCGACGGTTGAGCTCGACGACTAGCTTATTTATAAGCGTGTCCGAGCTATCTTCAAGACTGATATGCCGGAGGACTGGACATGGGGACTGAAGCCGTTCACTCGCGGGAATCCCCCTCCTGGGGTAAATTTATGCATTTGTAGTCGCGTTTGTGACTATTCCTTTGCTAACTCTACTTTGTTTCTTTTCTCGCAGAGGTTTGCGGAGCAAAAGATCGAGGATGCCGAGGTTCTGGCTCTTCCGTGGACTGCAGATCGGAATACCCCGAACAGCGGGGAACCTGACTCGGAAGAGTTTGTCCCTAAGTCGGATGTTGCTCCGGCTCACGCTCGTGGCAAGACCTCGGCCCACGGGGATGAAGGTGACTCAGACGACGTCCAAATTCTTGAGGTAGTTGTCGCGATGCCTATCTCTTACGCATTTCCAGCTCCTACTTTCCCAGCTAATCCAGTCGGTCAGGTGCACGACTCCGAGCCTCTTGCTTCTCGAGCTCCTGCTGCCTCGAAGAAGCGCACCGCTCCGGCAGGTCCCTCCGACGCTGCTCCCAAGAAGCGAATGAAGAAGGCTGCCCAACATATTCCGAGGCGTAAGACCATGCCTGGGGTTACTGGGTGAGTTTATTTTCATTCGAATTTCTTGTTTCTCTCTTTCTGTCTTTTGATTTGACCGTTTGTCCTTTGCAGAGCTCCTCTCTCTGCCAAGCCAAGTGGTCCAAGTATGACAAGCCATACAGCTCGACAGCCTTCTCCTCCTTCCCTGAAGATACTCGGGCTCCTAGTCCCTCTCGCATTGACTCTCCTCCTGCGCCGACTTAGACATCGCCTCGGCGAGATGTACCCAGAGCTCCCACCGTTAACGCCGACATAACTCCGCCAGTAGATCATCCTGTTGAACCTGTTGCCCCTGCTATGACCACTGAGGTTTCCCCCGATATTCCTTCGACCACCACAATTCCAGCTGCTACTCCAACTCCAGCCGAGGATATCACCATCTCGGCCCACTTGGAAACCATAGTTCCTCCTGCATCCAAGGATGCCACTCCTAGTGCCGAGGTTGCTGCCCCTGCCGAAACCTCTTCTAAGACTAGGAAGGTTGTTGTCACCAAACCTTCAGCATCTCAGAAGGGGCCGGCTAGCTCTTCTCAACCCAACATAGCTGATGCACTCCGCAAGGGGGCTTCCTCTGCTAAGACTGTTGTTACCCCGGCCGCTGATACTCAGCTTACTCTTCACAAGAGTCCTGCGGTAGCGGTAGTTACCCAACGGGTCCGAGGTAAAGTGCTGACCCGTACTGAGAGTGGGAACAGCCTCGGCTCTTTGGTGGAATACGCCAATAATTGGAACGCCGCCGATCAGCTTGAGGGCAATCCGAGTAGCCAACCATTTTAGCTTTCCGACATCAGCAGTCGTTTGCATATGGCTGCTAAGATTGTTCTTGACAGTGATGAGATGAACGAGGCAAGCGCTTCTGTTGATATTTTGTCTATTATTCAAATGATAGTATTGATGGGTTTCGCGGCATAGTAAATCAAAATTTTCTACGGATGCGAACAGAGGGAAGCCAAGATCTAATCTAGGAGATGCAAACAACGAGAGAGATTGGATTAGATCTTCATACCCTTGAAGATTCGCACAGCGGAACGTTCGTCGGAACGTGGGTGATGTAGTCGTACTCGCTTCTCCTCCTCGCGATCCGATCCGATCTAGCACCGCAAGTGGCGATGCCTCCGGGAGATGCACACGTGCAGCACCTCGACTTCTCCTCCTTCCTCGGTCCAGCAAGTATGGTGGAGAGATGGATTAGATCTACAACGCGACGGCGCGGTGCAAGTGGTGGAGAGTTTCTGCAGCAGGGCTTCGCCTACACGCAGTCGGGAGGGAGAGAGAGAGGAGGGCAGCAGGGCGGCTAGGGTTGAGGAGGAGGTGTGGGGGGTGGTGCGCCCCAGCCCTCTATATATAGAGGGGTGGGCGCCTGCCCTAACCCCTCCCCCAAGCCCTAGGCCGGCGGCCAAGGAGGGAGGAGTGGGGGGCAAGGAAACCCCCCCCCCTTCTAGAAGCTCCAAACTAGGGTTTCCCCTTGTTTGGTCGGCTGGGCCCTATGGGGCCTTGTGCCCCTGGACCAATGTGGCCAGGGCACTCCCTCATAGGCCCATGCCCCCTCCCGTAAGGTGGGACCACGTTGGCCCCCTTCCAGAAGGTTCCAGAAGCTTCCGGTACAATACCGATTAACCCGGAACAATTCCAAACTCCAAAAACTGCACTGCCTTATATGAATCTTATTCTCCGGACCATTCCGGAACCTTTCGTGATATCCCGGATCCCATCCGAGACTCCGAACAAAAACTCATCAACCAATTATCCAATCTATCCTAGCGTCGAGACACGTTAAGTGTGTGACCCTTCGGGTTCGAGAATATGCAGACATGATCTTATATCAATAATCAACAGCGGGGTCTGGAAACCCATATTGACTCCCACACATTCATCGATGATCATATCGGATGATACACAATGCTAGGATTCAATCAATCCCATATATATATTCCCTTCGTCTCGCGATATTTTACTTGCCCGAGATTTGATCCTCGGTACCGTCATACCTAGTTCAATCTCGTTCACAGCAAGTACTTTACTCGTTCCGTAATCCGATATCACTTTGTGATTAACTCCTTAACCACATGCTTGCAAGCGTTGTTGATATCGATTACCGAGTGGGCCCGAAGTATATCTCTCCGACTTGGGAGGGACAAATCCCATCTCGATACATACAACCCAACAGATACTTTCTGATCACCTGAGAGACACCTTTATGATCACCCTCTCATAGGATGACGTTTGATGACCTCAAAGCTTTCTTCCGATACCAGGGAGTTGTATTATCTCATGGTCTAAGGAATACAATATTTGACATAGGAAAAGCTTCGCAAAGATGAACACGATGACACGATCTAATTGCTCCGCTTAGTTTGGGTCTGTCCACCATATCATTCTCCAATGATATGATCTCATTATTAATTGACAACTCATGCCTATGGTTAGGAAACCTTAACCATCATTAATCAATGAGCTAGTCCATAGAGGCATACTAGGGACACGGTGTTGTTCACAAACCACACAAGTATTAAAGTTTCCGCTTAATACAATTCTAGCATGGAATATAAACATTATCATGAACAAGAATTATAATAATAACATCTTTATTATTGCCTCTAGGGCATAATTCCAACAGCCTCCCACTTGCACTAGAGTCAATAATCTAGTTTACATTTGGCAACAATCTCACACCCATGGCACTGAGGTGCTGATCATGTTTTACACGTGGAAGAGGTTTAGTCAATGGATCTGCGACATTCAGATCTGTATGTACTTTGCTAATCTTCAGATCTCCATCTACTATATAATCTCGGATTATATGAAACTTGCGGTTGATATGCTTGGTCTTTGGATGATATCTTGGTTCCTTAGCAAGTGCTATGGCGCCAGCGTTGTCACACAATATCTCTAGTGGGTCCAATGCACTTGGAACCACGCCAAGCTCAGTGATGAAGTTCCTGATCCAAACTCCTTCACTTGACGCTTCTGCAGCAGCCATGTATTCTGCTTCTACTGTAGATCCCGCGATCATGCTTTGCTTGCAGCTTCTCCAACTCACAGCTCCTCCATTCAAAATATACATGTATCCTGTCTAAGATTTAGAATCATCCTTGTCGGTGTCGAAACTAGCGTCGACGTAACCTTTTACGACGAGCTGTTCTTCACCCCCATAGACTAAGAACATGTCTTTAGTCCTATTTAGGTATTTTAGGATGTTCTTCACGGCTGTCCAGTGTTCCACTCTTGGATCACTTTGATATTTGCTCGTCAAACTAAGAGCATTGGACACATCCGGTCTAGTACACAGCATGGCATACATGATAGAACCTATGGCCGAGGCATAAGGCACTTTGCTCATAGCTTCCCTATCATTTACCGTAGCTGGACACTGAGCCTTGCTCAATATCTTACCTGACAACATAGGCACTGAACCTTTCTTTGCCTTATCCATTCTGAACCTTTTCAGAACTTTGTCTAGGTATGTACTCTGGCTTAAAGCTATCAGGCGTCTTTGTCTATCTCTATAGATCTTGATGCCCAATATATAAGCAGCTTCACCTAGGTCTTTCATTGAAAAACACTTGTTCAAATAACTCTTCACATCGTTAAGCATGTTAATGTCATTTCCAATAATCAATATGTCATCCACATATAGTACCAGAAATGTCATCGAGCTCCCACTCACTTTCTTGTAGATACAAGCTTCATAGAAATTTGGAACAAATCCAAAGCTCTTGATCACTTGATCAAAACGAAGGTTCCAACTCCGAGATGCTTGCTTCAGTCCATAAATGGAACGCTCAAGCTTGCATACTTTATCAGCATCCTTAGGATCGACAAAACCTTCGGGTTGCATCATATACAACTCTTCATCAATGTTGCCATTGAGGAACGCAGTCTTGACATCCATCTTCCATATTTCATAATCATGAAACGCACCAATTGCTAATAAAATCCGAATGGACTTAAACATCGCTACAGGAGAGAAAGTCTCATCGTAGTCAACACCTTGAACTTGTCGAAAACCTTTCGCGACAAGCCGTGCTTTATAGACGGTAACATTACCATCCGCGTCCGTTTTCTTCTTGAAAATCCATTTGCACTCAACGGCCTTTCGGTCTCTAGGAGGGTCCACCAAAGTCCATACTTGGTTTTCGCTCATGGATCCCAATTCGGATTTCATGGCCTCTAGCCATTTCTCAGAGTCTGGGCTCATCATCGCTTCCTCATAGTTCGCAGGTTCACTGTCATCTACTAACAAGACAGTTAAGACAGGGTTGTCGTACCACTCAGGAGGGGCACGCGACCTTGTCGACCTACGACGTTCAGTAGCAGCATCGTCCGAAGCTTCATGATCCTTGTCATTAGCTTCCTCTATTATTGGTGCAGGCGGAACTGGAACAATTTCAGGTGCTGCGCTACTCTCCAACTCAAGAGAAGGTTCAACAACCTCGTCTAGCTCTACTTTCCTCCCACTCACTTCTTTCGAGAGAAACTCCTTCTCAAGAAAGGAACCGTTCTTTGCGACAAACACTTTGCCTTCGGTTTTGTGATAGAAGGTATACCCTATAGTTTCCTTAGGGTATCCTATGAAGACGCATTTCTCCGCTTTGGGTTCGAGCTTGTCCGGCATCAATTTCTTGACGTAAGCTTCGCATCCACAAACTTTGAGAAATGACAACTTAGGTTTAGCACCAAACCACAGTTCATACGGTGTCGTCTCAACGGATTTAGATGGTGCCCTATTTAAAGTGAATGCAGCGATTTCTAATGCATAACCCCAAAATGATAACGGCAAATTAGTAAGAGACATCATTGATCAGAACATATCTAATAGGGTTCGATTCCGGCATTCAGACACACCATTGCGTTGTGGTGTTCCGGGTGGCGTGAGTTGCGAAACGATTCCGCTTGCTTTAAGATGCGTGAGAAAATCATAACTCAAATATTCACCTCATCGATCGGATCGTAGAAACTTAATCTTTCTGTTACGATGGTTCTCCACTTCATTCTGAAATTCCTTCAACTTTTAAAATGTTTCAGATTTATGTTTCATTAAATAGATATACCCATATCTACTTAAGTCATCGGTAAAAGTGAGAAAATAGCGATATCCACCGCGCGTCGAAACACTCATCGGTCCGCATACATCGGTATGTATGATTTCCAACAAGTCTGTTGCTCGCTCCATCATACCGGAGAACGGGGTTTTGATCATCTTGCCCATAAGGCATGGTTCGCATGTGTCAAATGATTCGAAATCAAGAGACTCCAAAAGTCCATCAAAATGGAGTTTCTTCATGCGCTTTACACCAATATGACCTAGACGACAGTGCCACAAATAAGTAGTATTATCACTATCTACTTTGCATCTCTTAGCCTCAATGTTATGGATGTGTGTTTTATCCCTTTTGAGATTTAGAAGAAATAAACCATTCACAATAGGTGCATGACCATAAAAGATGTTACTCATATAAATAGAACAACTATTATTCTCCGATTTAAATGAAGAACCGTCTTGCAATAAACACGATCCAGAAATAATGTTCATGCTCAACGCAGGCACATAATAACATTTATTAAGGTTTAAAACTAATCCTGAAGGTAAAACTAAGGAGAGCGTGCCGACGGCCATCACATCAACTCTTGATCCGTTGCCAACGCGCATCGCCACCTCATCCCTCGCAAGCCGCCGTCTATTCCGTAGCTCCTGTTTCGAGTTACAAATATTAGCAACTGAACAAGTATCAAATACCCAGGCACTACAACGAGGGCTAGTAAGGAAAACATCAATAACATGTATATCAAATATACCTTTGATGGTGCCAGCCTTCTTGTCCGCTAAGTACTTCGGACAGTTGCGCTTCCAGTGACCCTTGTCCTTGCAATAGAATCACTCAGTGTCCGGCTTGGGACCAGACTTGAGCTTCTTCTCAGCAGGGGCAACGCGCTTGCCGCCGCCTTTCTTGAAGGGCTTCTTTGCACCTTTACCTTTCTTAAAGGAGGGCTTGTTGACCATCAACACATGATTATCCTTTTTGATATCCACCTCCGCAGCCTTCAACTTTGCGAAGAGCTCGGTGATCGTATCAGTGGAACCAATCTGATTGTGAGTCACTACAAAACTTTTGTAGCTAGGAGGGAGTGATTGCAGAACCCTGTCAATCTTGAGCTCCTCTGGAATCGTGCACTCCAGTTGCTCAAGGCGTTGAGTGTAGCCCGACATCTTTATGGCGTGCTCACTAACGGAACTCCCTTCCTCCATCTTGCAGTTAAAGAACTTCTCAGCAAAAACGTTGAAGTTGAAGTTGGACTTAGCCAATTGATCTACAGTATTTGCAAGTACAAATTAGACTATCTTCATGATAACTAGCTCAACTTTTAATCAAATTACTAGATGAACGCCCACTAAATTCAACATCCCTCAAGTTGTTTAGTGAACATGATCCAAATTCACCACACCTAATCCGATCTTCACGAGAAGAGATGTGGTTTCAATGGTGGACAACGAAGTGTCGATCATATCATTCATATGACTCATGCTTAAACTTTCGGTTCATGTGTTCCGAGGCCATGTCTATACATGCTAGGCTCGTCAAGTAAAACCCAAGTATTTCCGCGTGTGCAAAACTGTCTTGCACCCGTTGTATGTGAACGTAGAGTCTATAGCACCCGATCATCACGTGATGCTTGGACACGACGAACTTTCGCAACGGTGCATACATGGGGAGAACACAGTTTTATCTTGATCTTTAAGTGAGGAATCATCTTATAATGCTACTCTCGTGATCTAAGCATAATAAGATACATAAAAGGATAAACATCACATGCATATAACTTTATGTGACATGGTATAGCCAATCTTCGCGCAATGATCTCCATCTTGTGCGTGCCGGCATGATCTCCATCACTCCACCATGATTGCCTCCACCACGAATAGCAACTACAACTATTGCTAACTACTTAGCGATGAAGTGAAGCTATTACATGGCGCATAAGAAGTTGACACATAGGTCATACACAATTATAAAGACAACCATATGGCTCCTGCCGGTTGTGTACTCATCGACATGCAAGTCGTGAAACATTACAAAACATGATCATTGCATACAACATACACATCACATCTTGGGCCATACCATATCACAGAAAACACTTCCTGCAAAAACAAGTTAGACGCCTCTACTTTGTTGTTGCATGTTTTACGTGGCTTATGGGAGTAGCATGCTAAGAACGATTCTTACCTACGAAAAGCCACAACGGTGATATTATGGTTGCCAAACTCCGGTGTAAATCCCATGACAACTATAGTGAGAGAAACAGGCATCCACCAGCCGCATGTGTGGAACAAGCCACACGTCAAGTGCGGAGCCGGTCTCGCGAACGACGTCGCGTAAGGTTGGCCTGGACCGCTTCGATCTCACTATCACGTGTCATAAGAAGAACACAAACAAGAGGCTTGAAACAGAAAACATCAACGCCCGCAACAACCATGTTGCGTTCTACTCGTGAAACACATCTACGCATAGATCTAGCTCTGATACCACTAATGGGTTTCGCGGCATAGTAAATCAAAATTTTCTACGGATGCGAACAGAGGGAAGCCAAGATCTAATCTAGGAGATTCAAACAACGAGAGAGATTGGATTAGATCTTCACACCCTTGAAGATTCGCACAGCGGAACGTTCGTCGGAACGTGGGTGATGTAGTCGTACTCGCTTCTCCTCCTCGCAATCCGATCCGATCTAGCACCGCAAGTGGCGATGCCTCCGCGAGATGCACACGTGCAGCACCTCGACGTCTCCTCCTTCCTCGGTCCAGCAAGTATGGTGGAGAGACGGATTGGATCTACAATGCGACGGCGCGGTGCAAGTGGTGGAGAGTTTCTGCAGCAGGGCTTCGCCTACACGCAGTCAGGAGGGAGAGAGAGGAGGGCAGCAGGGCGGCTAGGGTTGAGGAGGAGGTGTGGGGGGTGGTGCGCCCCAGCCCTCTATATATAGAGGGGTGGGCGCCTGCCCTAACCCCTCCCCCAAGCCCTAGGCCGGCGGCCAAGGAGGGAGGAGTGGGGGCAAGGAAACCCTCCCCCCTTCTAGAAGCTCCAAACTAGGGTTTCCCCTTGTTTGGTCGGCTGGGCCCTATGGGGCCTTGTGCCCCTGGCCCAATGCGTCCAGGGCACTCCCTAATAGGGTCATACCCCCTCCCGGAAGGTGGGACCACGTTGGCCCCCTTCCGGAAGGTTCTAGAAGCTTCTGGTACAATACCGATTAACCCGAAACAATTCCGAACTCCAAAAACTGCACTGCCTTATATGAATCTTATTCTCCGGACCATTCCGGAACCTCTTGTTATATCCCGGATCCCATCCGAGACTCCGAACAAAAACTCATAAACCAATTATCCAATCTATCCTAGCGTCGAGACATGTTAAGTGTGTGACCCTTCGGGTTCGAGAATATGCAGACATGATCTTATATCAATAATCAACAGCGGGGTCTGGAAACCCATATTGACTTCCACACATTCATCGATGATCATATCGGATGAACCACGATGCCAGGATTCAATCAATCCCATATATATATTCCCTTCGTCTCGCGATATTTTACTTGCCCGAGATTTGATCGTCGGTACCGTCATACCTAGTTCAATCTCGTTCACAGCAAGTACTTTACTCGTTCCGTAATCCGATATCACTTTGTGATTAACTCCTTAACCACATGCTTGCAAGCGTTGTTGATATCGATTACCGAGTGGGCCCGAAGTATATCTCTCCGACTTGGGAGGGACAAATCCCATCTCGATACATACAACCCAACAGATACTTTCCGATCACCTGAGAGACACCTTTATGATCACCCTCTCATAGGATGACGTTTGATGACCTCAAAGTTTTCTTCCGATACCAGGGAGGTGTATTATCTCATGGTCTAAGGAATACAATATTTGACATAGGAAAAGCTTCGCAAAGATGAACACGATGACACGATCTAATTGCTCCGCTTAGTTTGGGTCTGTCCACCATATCATTCTCTAATGATATGATCTCATTATTAATTGACAACTCATGTCTATGGTTAGGAAACCTTAACCATCATTAATCAATGAGCTAGTCCATAGAGGCATACTAGGGACACGGTGTTGTTCACAAACCACACAAGTATTAAAGTTTCCGCTTAATACAATTCTAGCATGGAATATAAACATTATCATGAACAAGAATTATAATAATAACATCTTTATTATTGCCTCTAGGGCATAATTCCAACAAGTATATATACACTAGTCCCCGAAGCTTGCAACCGAATAACTTGTTTGTTTGGAAGCTTTGTTAGGCTTCAAATGCATTATTTGCTAAGTCAATTTCTTGTATGTCTTGGATTGATCGTGGTTCATCCATATTCCGAATTAAGCTTTGCTTAATCCAGATCTATTTCGTCTTTGATTATCCAGCCACTGAGATCCGAGTTAAGTTTTACTTGATTCGGCTCTGTTCTAGTTTTGAATATCCAGCCACCTAGATCCGAGTTAAGTTTTGCTTGATTCGGATCTATCTTAGCTCTGAATATCCAGCTTGATTCGGATCTATCTTAGCTTTGAATATCCAGCCACCTAGATCCGAGTTAAGCTTTGCTTGATTTGGATCTATTTTAGCTTTGAATATCCAGTTGTGTAATTCACTTTGGTACTTAGGTTGCCCATGATCGACAGACAGCCGAATTTCAAAGGTTGCACACAAGAAATTGCAAGAGAAATATGAGAAAGTTATCCCCGTGGTGAAGAAAACTGGTAATTTAATAAATCTTTGTATTGTTCCTTAAGTTCTTAACATTTTCGGCTTGATGTGCTAATTCATTCTTTGCTGGTATGCAGCTAATATCAATAATCTTAATACCCGCCTTACCAAGAAGGTTAAAGCTCTGGAAGGTTAGTTATTCTTCTCGTCTATTGAGTTTCGTTCGAGACTAATCTTGGGTTTCTTATAACCTTCTGGCTTTGGTATAGCCGAGTTACAAACACTTGCAGCGTCGCATCAAGAATGCATATCCATGCCTGATATGATGATGCATTTTTTAGAACAAGACGCCACTCATTCGACGCAGCTTAAAGAAAAGGATGATGAGATAACCCGGTTACGTGCCGAGGTTGAGTCTCTCAAGCTTTCGCAGAAATCCGAATTGGAAAAAGTTGATCAGGAGTTCTCTGAAGAAAAGAATCGACTGAGCCTGCAATTGCAGAAAGAGAAGGAACTCCTCGATGCTACCGAGCTGAAGAACCGGATGATGGGCGAGGAAATCATTCGCTTTGATAAGAATAAAGCCGACTGGACCCAGGATCTCCAGAAAATGTTGAGTTATATTCATCGTAAGTTTCCGACCGTGGCCAAGTTCCCTTCTTCTCTTTCTTATTTTTAACTTATATGTTTTCCTTTTGCGTAGATCATTTTCCGGAAGCTAGACCAGTGAGCTCTAAGGCAGTGATTTCTGCTCGTCAGCGCTGAGGTGTCCCCGCAGATTCGAGTCCAGAATACTCAATGGAAGACTTCTTGATTGCCGTCGGCGCTGCTATTGGACCAATGAAGATTATGGGCAGAGATCTGGTGCAAGTAGCCATTCGGGTCTACCATGTTCTTTGGCCGAATACCTCTGGAACTCTTGATATTGACGAGGTCAAAATACTTGTGGAGAGATTAATGGCATCTCAGACCCAGTTAAATCTCTGGAGGGAATCTGCTGGGAGGGCTGGTGCTGATATGGCACTTACAGCCGTTCTGTCTTGGTACGAGGACATTTCGCTTAACACTTTGATGAATTTGCGCACTGGCTCTCGTTGGGTTGAGGATCCAGAGTTTGTCGCTCGCCGCCAAGCTCGTGCCTTCCAGCTTGTTGAGTACGCTGACGTGCATAATTGGATTGAAGGGTCGAGTTTTTTTCCCAATCCAGCGGATGATGTCGAAGTTGAAGATGCCTCTCATGATGATTCGGCCGATCAGGATGAGGCAGAGGGTGACTCGGACAACTCCCGTGACTCCAATGCAAGCTCGGATGAGGATGGTGACGCGCGATCGTCTTCTAAAGGGACTGAGCATTCTCGAGCTCAAGCTAATGTTTCTTAGCAGCCGAGGCTTTCCCCCGAGGCTACTATTGCTTCTGTTGAAGGCGAAGTAACTTCGGCTGAGGCGCCGTCTACCTCGGAGCGCCCAGTTCCTGAAAATACCCCTGTGCAGGAGACCGAGGTCGCCCCGCCATCATCCGAGATAGCCATTCCCGATGCTCCTGATCATGCTGCTGCCCCTTAAGGGTGCTCTGTCCCTTTTCGCTGTTTAGGTTCAAAAAACTCTTAAGTTATTTTCAGTCCCCGGTATGCTGGGCGTATGATGTTTGTGGAACAATTGTCCGGCTTTTGGTGTGGTGCGAACCTTTTTGCCTTTCGCCGCTAAGGCATGGGTGATGGTAATTATTATTACTTTGTTTAAACAAGTCTCATTGCTTTATATCTTTGCTTTGGCGAACTTTGACTTCGTAGGTTCGGATTGTATTTTTCCATGTGGCTGACCTTAGTTCGGCATTTATCTTGCCTGCCCTTTATAAACTCGACAGCGTAGCTGTTGTGTTTTCAACTTCTATCTGAAGTATAAAGCCCGAAGCCCATATCTGGTAAAGTGATACAATAAGTTGCATCCCTTATCATACTTCGATTTGCTGGGTTTGTTATTTTTTTTGCATCATCCTTAGAAATCTTTGTTTGTTTTCGCTTTGCTATTCCTCTGATTACTGAGACAAGTTTATATCATATCTTGCAAGTTATGATCATCAATTTTGGGGAATCCCCGAGTCTGTAGCTGAGCTATGGAGCTTTTATGTGTCTGGCGACAAACAGTGGGTAATAAAAATTAGTCCCCGAGTTATTACTCAGGTTATCGAGTTTTTGCGTGTGCTCAAAGAATTATCTTGGATCGTAAGGCAGTCCCCGAGTTACGAACTGGGTTGCCGAAATATAATTCATGGGTTAATGCAGAGAATACTACGGAGTAGTCCCCGAGTCATCGCTCAAGGTGCCAAAGTTTAATACGCATTTTCAGAACCAGAAACAATCATGGGGCAGTCCCCGAGTCAATGCTCAAGGTATCGAGGTTTTAATGCATACTCCAAAATAAGGGATAATACGGTGCAGTCCCCGAGTCACTGCTCGAGGTGCTGAAACTTAACGCATAATTCAGGAATAAGAAATAACACGGTACAGTCCCTGAGTCGCTGCTCGAGATGTCGATTTTTAACACATAATTCAAAATAAGAAATAACATAGTGCAGTCCCCAAGTCACTGCTCGAGATGTCGAGGTTTACTACATAGTCTTAAAAATAGAAACAACATTGTGCAGTCCTCGAGTCGCTGCTCGAGGTGCCGAGGTTCAATACACGCTTGATACTCCAACTTGATGCGTCATATTACGACGTACAACATATGGCTCCTAAGTGTAGAATGGGCGAAGCAAAGCTATGCTCCACGGTCTTTTTGATTCGTCGCCGGCTTTGTTTGCCTTGTTCTTTTCTGGTGACTGAGCATCGATTAGGTAATATGCATCATTGTGCAATGCTTTACTCATGATGAATGGTCCTTCCCATGGGGGTGATAGTTTGTGCATGCCGGCTATGCGTTGCACTAGCCGAAGAACCAAATCTCCTTCCTTAAAAACTCTTGGATTGACTTTCTTGCTGTGATATCATCGGAGGTCTTGTTGATAGATAGCTGATCTTGATAATGCCAATTCCCTAGCCTCTTCTAACAAGTCGACATCGTCTTGCCGAGCTAACTCATTTACCTCAGCAGTTGTGTACTGGGTCACTCGTGGCGAATCATGCATTATGTCGGCTGGAAGCACGGCTTCTGCCCCATATACCAGAAAAAATGGGGTATATCCTGTCGACCTGTTTGGTGTAGTCCTGAGGCTCGATAGTACTACTGGTAGTTCCTCGATCTAGCATCCTGCCGACCTTTGCAAAGGTTCAACAAGCTGGGGTTTTATTCCGGACAATACCAGCCCATTTGATCTCTCTACTTGCCCGTTTGATGCTGGGTGAGCCACCGAGGCAACATCTAGTCTTATGTGTTTCTCTTGGCAGAATCTAGCAAAGGCTCCTTCAGCAAAATTTGTGCCATTGTCTGTAATAACACTGTGTGGATAACCGTATCTTAAGATAATATCTTTGAGGAATTTTACTGCTATTGGTCCATCATATTTTCTTATTGGTTTTACTTTGATCCACTTTGTGAATTTATCCACCATGATTATAATGTGGGTCATACCGCCCCGGGCTGGCTTGAACGGACCTACCATATCCAAGCACCATACAGAAAATGGCCAAGTAATTGGTATTGTCTTTAATTCGGACGAGGGCATATGTATCTTGTTGGCGTATCTCTGGCAGCCGTTACATTTTTCTACTAACTCTTTTGCCTCCTTCAACGCTGTCGGCCAATAAAATTCATGCCTGAATGCTTTGGCTACTAAAGCTCTAGACGAGGCGTGATGCCCGCACTCTCCCTGATGTATATCCAGGAGTATTTCCTAGCCTTCTGCCGAGTCAACACATCTCTGTAGCACGCTTGTGACGCTTCTCTTATACAGCTCATTGTATATGATTGTGTAAGCTTTTGCTCTTCTTATTGTCTGTCTAGCCAGTACCTCATTACTCGGCAAGATTGCGTCCTTAAGGAAGGATAATATGGGTTGCGCCCATGTTGGCGTGATTTTCTCTGGGATATTTTCATTGTCGATTTCCATGTTTTCTGCCGACATAACAGCTTTGGAATTTTCTGTATTTATTCGTGCGATGGCCTGGTTCACTTTCAGAAAGCCTGGGTTGCATTCTTTGTCGATTTCCATTGGCACACTTCCTTCTTTCAATTCTGCCGAGATATGAATTGACTCGGACTCTGGTGATGGTATAATCGATGGTTTTCTCAGGTGCTATAGGGCGATACCTGGGGGAATTGACTGCCTAGTTGATCCGAGTTTGGACAATGTGTCCGCGGCGTCATTTTCCGCCCGAGGTATATGATGAAACTCGCATCCATCGAAGTATCCACTGATTTTTTGCACATGGAATCTATATAGGGCCATATTCGCATCTAGTGCGTCCCAATTGCCTGATACTTGATGTACTACTAGATCTGAATCCCTGTAGCATAGGATCTGACGTATACCGATTTCCTTTGCCACCTTTAACCCATGGACGAGTGCTTCATACTCAGCTACATTGTTTGGTGCGGCGAAATGTATTTGCAGCACATATTTTAGCTGATCTTTTTTTGGTGAAGTCAACACTATCCCTGCCCCCAAGCCATTTCTCAGCTTGGATACGTCGAAATGCATTATCCAATAATTCGGATCAGGTAATGGTGGTTCATATTGTACCTCGGCCCAATCCACAAAGAAATCGGCCACTGCCTGAGATTTGATTGCATCTCGCCTATCGAATTGCGGAGCATAAGGTGATAAGTCGATTGCCCATTTTGCTATTCGGCCACTTGCATCTTTGTTGCTCAGTATCTTGGCTATGGGCCCTTGACAAATCACTTTTATCGGATGTTCTTCGAAGTAATGTTTAAGTTTTTTCGCCGACATGTATACTCCATAGGCCATCTTTTGGTAGTGCGGGTAGTTTTGTTTTGAGGCCGATAGTACCTCACTTAGGTAATATACCAGCCTTTGTATTGACTTATCACCTTCATTCCGTTCCACGACAACCACCGCACTTACCACTCTGTTAGTGGCGGCTACATAAAGTAACATAGGTTCTTTTGATAGTGAAGAGGCTAGGATTGGTGTTGTGACCAACATCTTTTTTAATTCATGAAACGCATTATCTGCTTGCGGTGTCCAAATGAACTTATCATACTTTTTCATCAGTTGATATAAAGGTAATGCCTTTTCCCCCAGCCGACATACAAATCGACTCAGCGAGGCCAGGCAGCCCGTGAATTTTTGTACATCATTTAGACACCTCGGCAATTCCATTTTTTAACTGCTCGGATTTTAGTTGGATTTGCCTCTATACCTTGGCTGGATACGAGAAAACCGAGTAATTTCCCAGCCGGCACACCGAAGGTACATTTTTCCTGGTTAAGCTTCATTTGGAACCTTCTCAGGTTTGCGAACGTCTGCCGATTATCATCCATGAGCGTTTTGCTCTCTTTGGTTTTTATAACCACATCGTCTACATATACTTGTACATTTTTTCCTATCTAGTCATGTAGACACTTTTGCATGCATCTCTGGTATGTTGCTCCTGCATTACGCAGGCCGAATGGCATGGTGCGATAGCAATAAGCCCCGTATGGGGTAATAAACGCAGTCTTTATTTGATTGGCCGGATTTAACGGTATCTGGTGGAAACCAGAATACGCGTCTACAAATGACAACAGTTCATAACCAGCGGTCGAATCAATGACTTGGTCTATCCTAGTTAAAGAAAAGGATCTTTGGGACACGCCTTGTTTAGGTTCGTGTAATCGATACACATTCTCCATACGCCGGCTACATTTGGGTCATCCTTTTTCTTTTCCACTAACACCGAATTTGATAGCCAATCCGGATGAAGCACTTCCATGATGAACCCGGCCGCAAGGAGCCGAGCTATCTCATCCCCTATTATTTTTCTCCTATCTTCGGCGAAGCGGCGAAGAGGTTGCTTCAGCGGCCTAGCTCCTGGCCTTACATGCAAAGAGTGCTCAGCCAACTCCCTCGACACACCTTGCAGGTCTTGAGTTGAGCATGCAAAGATATCCCGATTCTCACAGAGGAATTTGGTGAGCTCGCCTTCCTATTTGGCATCTAGGCCGGCACCAATCGTGATGGTGCGCTCTGGGAACTGCTCATCTATCTGGACTTTTTTTCTCTTTAGTCAGCTGGAAAGAAACACTTCCATGTAGGTTGGCTAATGCCGACATATTCAGCTGTGTCGACTGAGCGAGAGCCGCTACCTCCTGAATCCTTCTTTTTTCTCTTGCAATCACCAATGACTCGGCCAGGTTTGATCCGGCCGAAGCACATTCCATTGACTTCCTATAATCTCCGGCTACTGTTATCACCCCTTGTGGTCCTGGTAAATTCATTTTCAAGTAAGTAATGTGGCAGCTGCTCATGAATTTGGCCAATGATGGCCGTCCGAGTAAAGCATGATAGCAACTTTCTAGGTCCACCACTTCAAACTCCAAATTTTCCGTTCTGCAATTCTCCCTTGTGCCGAATAATACATCTACTCGGACTTTCCCAATGGGTTCGCACGAAAGTCCCGGCACTATTCCATGGAATGTGGTTCTTGTGGATTGCAGCATATTCTGCGCTATTCCGAGTTTATGCATCGTATCTTTGTACATGATATTGATACTGCTCCCATTGTCAATGAGTACTTTTTAAAATTTCACATTAATGCTGGGCCCGACAAATGTCGGATCTAGTACGAGTGCGTACGACCCTGGATTCGGCATTATTTTCGGGTGATCCTTTATGCTCCAGGTTATTTCCTGATCTGACCGAGGCACATATCTTGGTACCGCCGGCATAACCGCATTTACTTCCATATGTCGGCGTTGTACACTTTGCCTGTCTTGTTGTTCTGTTGTGAACACACAATATGATTGATGATTCTCCCTGTAATCATTACGTCCATTATTTCCGGGGTTTGCCCTTCCATCCTGACCTTGAATTATCACTTGATGCACTGCGTCTCTCCGGTCTGAATTATCATACCTCGGAGGAGGTGGGGGTAACATTAACTGTTGCGCATTTGCTCCAGTTAACTGTGGTTGTTGCTGCTGATGCGCTTGATGAGGAGGCGCTTGCATGCTCGCCGGGTTCCCCATTGCATTTTTCATCCAAGCACATTGCCGAGTCGTATGATTAGCCGGCTTGGCCGGATTTGGAGTATGGAACTTACACGGTTGATCCAACATGGACTCAAACGTGTATTTCGGCCTTTCCTGTCACTGCTTCTTCTGTTCTGGTGTCATCTGTCTCTTTCCTTCGTTCCTCGGTGTCCACTGCTGAGAACCATTTTTCTGCCGCTGACTGTTTCCGTGACTCGGCTGATCTTGCACTACCGCTGCCACCTGATTGGAAGCGTATATGTAGTCCGGTCTTTCCTCTCTTCTTCTACCTCTGAACTCATTGCGCCTCGATGATCCGGCTGCATATCTTGCATATTGATCTTGATGCTCCCGATGCTCTGCCGACATTAGTTTTGATTGTGTCGGATCCCCTAATGCATACGAATCTGCTATCCTGATGGTTTCTGCCAAGGTGGTCGGCATATCTCTTTGCAGCCTCTGCCACAATGCACTGGCGTATCGGCAGCCTTGAGCAAACCAAGCTATCGCTTGAGATTCTATAACCCCTTCACATGAGTTTCTAAGGTTACACCACCGAGTCAAGAATTCTCTATCTGTCTCATTCGGCCTCTGCTTGCACATAGCGAGCTGATGTGGCCTGTTTGGCCTTTTGTAGGTACTGGTGAAGTTGCTGACAAACATCTCTTCAAAATCTAGCCAACAGTTGATACTGCCTACTGGCATATTGTTCAGCCATACTCTGGCTGGTCCTTCCAGCATTTGCGGGACATATCTTACCGCCCACCGCAAGTTTCCACTAGCTATTTTTACTGTAGTGGCATAGTCAATAACCAATCCTGTGGCTTTGTGCTCCCATTGTATGTTTTCGTGCCCCTTGCAGTTGAAAGTTTGGCACTGGTGGCTCACCCATGATCCGAGGTCCGAAACACGCTGGACCAGGCGGACCCTGCTCCTCTAACAACTCGGACCGATACAACCTGTCTAGTTTTAATCTTGCATCATTTGATGGCAAGTTTCTGTAAATGATTCTCTCCTGCATTCCATAATGGTTATTTCCACCATGCCCTGCATACTCCATATCTGAGTAACCATCATTGTACCTCTCGTTTGCCTGATTATGGTGAGCTGGTCTCACTTCTCGCTCTTGCCGAGGCTCATACCTCGGCTGAGGATCGGGCGGTGGGTCTCTCCTTCCCTCTGCCGGGTTATTGTTCTCATGATTTCCTCTTCCGAGGTCTCCATTACCTCGGCTTCCGTTGCCTTTGTTGGCACGGCTAGGGTTTCTTTCGCCACTGTTACCTCGGCTTCCATTGCCTCTGTTTTCATTGACCTTTCCGGCTACTGCCGGATCATACGGAACAATTTGCTTATTTCTTTTTCCTAAAGTTACTGCTCTATCTTTTCACGCGTTGTTTCCGGGTGAGGATGTTGCAGCCACTGATAATGTGGGCGCTGCTCCAGCCGAATGAACCATACGCGAGGCTCCCGGTCTTGCCAGCTCAGCCCTAAGCATTTCTTCATTCTCCTGGTTCGCAATGCGTACCAGCTCATTCACTCTTTCTTGCTGTTTCTGTCAGGCTTCGCCGGTTAATCCTTCTAACTCCAATGCAGCAGCATTTGCCGCCCTTAGGTTCTTTGTCGGGGTGCTATACCTCGGCAAGCCTAGATCAACTGAATCTGCCTTATGAGTCTCATGCTCTTTGTTGATATCATTCATGAGGTTTTTTCCTCTCAATCTTAGTTCATCTACCCGCTCGGGGGCAACATCTAGTTTATTTGCCTTAGCATACTCTCGCAGGGTCCTGTTCAAGGTCTCCCGCAAGGCTGACACCTTTTTTGCCTCTACCAGTACTTTCCGCCTAGTCTCTTCTAACTCTGCCTGAGCATTAGCCGGATCAAGTATCGGCGCCACAGACGTGGTTAGATTATCTATAGTTGCCTGGAGAATATTCTCTGGTCTTTCCAGAGGTGGCCATCTTACCCTTGCTGCCTTTGGGGTTGTCTCCTGCACCTCGGCTGACTTGGCTGCGGACGGATCTACCTCGGTGGGCTGTGGAGCTGCTTGCTTCGTGGTCACCTGTCCTCCTGCCGTCGGGTCCTTGCTTGATCCGGCGCCTGCTCCTGCGGCCTGTACTGCGGCTGCGACCATCACCTCGACGCTGCCGACGGGGCGTGCTCCACGCGGACCGTTAGCGGCACTGAGGGGAGGCTCTCCTGCATCAACAACTTGGTGAGGATAAACGCAGGAGGTGTCGACGCTGGCGTAGACCTTGTGCGTGCCCAAGTTGATGAAGACGCCGTTGCGCGGAGGCGCTTTCCTCCTGAAGCTGCCTGCGTTATCGCTGACATAGTCCCAGAGATCGAATCTCTGGACGAAGCCAGAGACAACGCGCTCGCCGGTGTGGATGAAGTTTCCCGTTCGAATCTTGACTCCAGCTAGCACCGCTGCTGGCCCCACGGTGGGCGCCAACTGTCATGGTGGTGGCACGTACGGCAGATGCCATGGGTAGGCTAAAGTATGGGGCCAATGGATGCTAGAGGGATCCGGGGAGGGAAGATGTTGTGATTTCTACACTCAAATGACTAACATGCAGATCTTTATTTCTCCTCTTAAGGACTACAAGTGCTCCTTGAGCTGTTTGCAGGAAGAAGAGAGCTACTACACGAGCCTTACCGCCCAGAATGAATCGATCCCCTCTCAGGAGCCCGCGTCTCCCCTTATAAAGGGGTGCCTTGGTTCCTCCTAGGGCTGACGTGGCAAGCATATTCGAGGAATATGTTTGTCCCAATATGGTAACTCGGCGACCCTCTTTCCGTGTCCCCCTTCTATCGACGGCAATGTTCCAGAGAACCCCACATGCGCGCCTCGGGCTCCCTGACTGTCACCTCCCTGCCCTTCTTCTGCCCTTCTGCTGCTCTGCTCCTTGTCCTTTATGCTTGGCTCTGTTCAGATTCCTCCTAGCCAGTGACTAGGGTTTGACTATAGGCACCTCCTTCTCCTGCAAGCTTCGTGTTACTCGGCCTTGTCTCGCATAACTCGGCTCGGCCTTCACCTGCATTCAAGTTATTCAGACTCACTCGGCCGACTTAACTCGTATGTCGGTCGGATAAGGTGTTACTCCTTCCATAGTTGTCATGGCCTTGCTTATCTTGGCCGACTCTTACATGACTCGGCCGATATAAACAGTAACTCGGCATATGACAAGGGAGACTCCTTTCGTCCTCCCCCTGTCTTGACCCTATCCGGGGTCACCTCCCCAACAAGTAGCAGTTACACAAGCATTATACTATAGCTGTTGGAAACATTGATGTATAAGTGAAGATTCAACAGCTTTACTATTCTGTCATTTTTGGTGAATTTAGTATGCAATGTTGATATGTCCAAATTATAATTTACTTTACTTATTTCATTTTTGGAATCTCGGGATATTGATCTGACCAAGAGAAAGACAATGCTGAAATTTGATAAGCAGTTAGTGCTCTCCAATGGTATATGAAAAACAAACTAAGGATGATAAACTATGTAAGCAGATTTCCAAAAG
Organism: Avena sativa; assembly: GCA_916181665.1. Lineage (NCBI taxonomy): Eukaryota > Viridiplantae > Streptophyta > Magnoliopsida > Poales > Poaceae > Avena > Avena sativa. The sequence goes on from OV702299.1 coordinate 49,907,077, forward strand.
GAAGAAACTACCTCATAAAGCACTGCATATGTGGAAATATAGTAAGATGCTTCAAAAGGATATTTTTTTCTGTGAACCTTTGGTACACGGTAAGCTTCTATGCTTTTGTGTTTTCTTTTGTGAATTTTCATGCAATTTATCTACCGATATTTGGATCCAGTACTGATGCAAGCCAATTCAGTTCCAGTAATGCAAACAAGTAAAGTTCAAGCATTTGAAAACTGCAGTATATATGCAACCAGAAACATTTGTGAGAGCTGTTTTTGTCTAGGTAATAAGGCAAGAAAGTTTCATTCCACCCTCAGGCTCAATCCCAATCCTAAATCAGTTCTGTACAATTATTTCACTGTACTCCTAACCCTAGAAATTCAAGAATCCATACTCTATTGTAGCTACTGTCAATATTCCGACATGCATGCACATACTCTGAAAGTATTTGTAGAAGTAAACATTAAAGTACTCTCTAGATGATGCTCTTGTTTCATAGTGTGCCATCCAATCAAAAATCCATACTCTATTGTAGCTACAGGTTGTAATAAAACTGGACAAAAAATGTAGTATTTATTTATAAGAGATGAAGCATGCAACATATGGTTCCATATTGATATGTCCAAGCGTACTGCACTATTGCAAGTGTTTATGTAAGATGTAAGAAATACTAAGCTGTTTTAAGTTGTACTATAAGACAATCAAAAACTTCTAATATGGCAAGCAGTATTGCAAGCGTGCACTGAATATTGCATAGAGCTTGTCTTCCCATTGCTACTACTCATGGAGTATTAAGCTTAAATAGAAGTCATGTGCAATGGCCAAAAGAACTAGGGCCTATGCAATTTTATATTACTGAATGTCATAACATAAGCAGTACTCCATAATGCTAGTAATTGTGTACTCTGAAACATAAGCAGTACATGGTTGTTCTGTAAAACTAAAGATCTGGAAATAATGGGAAGGGGCTAGTGTTTGTCTCGAGTAGAAAAGATCTAGAAACATCTATTTCATGATTTCTTAAATACAAAAGATCTGGAAATCACATTCAGACATGATTTTAGAAGCAGACAGCACTAGTTGCAAGCCTTGTGCAGACAGCGGTAACAAACATGATTCCTCTGTGCGTACCTTCGATGAGCACACATCAATAGCAGCAAGCCGAATCGGTGGCCAAGACAGCTTCTTTTGCTCCGGCAGCAGCAGCTTCCCGCCAGCGGAGCTACGTACAATGACGGGGCAACGACACCTACGTGCACGGCCTCAGCCATGTGTCCCTCGGTCTCTTAGCTCCGGCCGGCCAACATCCTGCAAATCTAGGAGGGCCGCTGCATATCTGGCCGCCGGAGGAGGGGAAAATCCCATCTTAACCTCGACAAGGTAGAGGACATACGGGAGTTAGAGGGAGGAGGCGACAACACGCAAGAGGAAAGAGGGAGGCATCAGCGCGGCACAAGGAAGCAAGGCGGCGACGGCGTGGGGTGGAAGGGGATGGTGGAGCAAGCCGTCATGCGGCGACGGGGGGCGGAGGACGAAGAGTTTTGTCAGAAATTTGGCAAGGATGATTTTGTAAAAAAAAACTCATGACATCCTTTGATGGACGGAGGGAGTAGATGAATCTATACACTGTTTAATATAGAAACATCCAATTTTAGATAAATCTTTGACATCTATTTTCAGACGGAGGGGTATTAAAGACACTCTCTTCAAAATAAGTAAATTGGATTTGTCTAAATTCGTATGCATCTAGACATATTTTAATGTGTAGATTCATACATATCTAGACAAATCGAAGTCACTTATTTTGGGACGGAGGAAATAGCAAACATCAGCAAGCATCACATATTAAAAGATCATACAACTAGTCACTGTACATAACTACGTATATTAAGGCCCGCAGAATTGCCGGTCTCTCAGTGATCTGAACACTGTTCACCAATCATATGAACAGTATAGGTTTGATGAACAGTATGTGGATATGTCCCGTCCGTTCTTAATCCGGTGGCTCGTGTTCATGCGTATGCTATAATTTTGTCTAATCGTGTGTCAGGTCATGTAGACGCAATACAATTTTTCGACTAAAATTTTCTTGCTTAATCATGTTCATGCGTGTGCTATAATTTTGTCTAATCGTGTGAAGGTCATGTAGACGCAATACAACTTTTCGGCTAAAATTTTCTTGCCTAATCATAATTTTTTTATGTTAATCTTTTTTAACTATTTGGCTTAAATTTTTTCCCATCTTTTCAGGCCGTTCGATCGACGGCCCACACGTTTATTTTTTCTAACTATTCAGCTTCAGTTTTTTGGCCCACCTTTCTAGCCATTCGATCTGGTCCGTGTCCGCGCGTGTAATATTTATCGTCTAATTTTGCACAATCGGATGCCACAACACGTAGACGCAACATAACTTTTCGCCTTTTTTTTTTTGCCCTAACCGATTTTTTTAAAATTTTCTTGCCTAATCATTATTTTTTTTTTAATCTATTTTAACTATTCGGCTTAAATTTTTTCCCACCTTTTCCGCCCGTTCGATCAACGGTCCGCACGTTTATTTTTTCTAACTACTTTCAGGAACTTCTATACTAATGTCATGTAATATCGGTATAATTTGCTGAGAACCTACAATACACGCGGCTCTTGCTCTTGATCAATATACTCTGCCTAATGAGTATTTGTTGATGATATTGGAAGGTAAAATACTTTACACAGGAGGGAAAATAAATGAGGCGAGACGACATAGTGTGCTTATGAAAAGAGCAATACCGTTGACCTGGTATGTCTTCCTCGACCAATGCTAAGAGGTTGGCCACGCCTAGATTGAACATACCTGACGCCACCATGTATCTCTAGAAGGCGGAAGATGAAAAAATAGAAGGAACAGAGGAATAAGGAAGGAAAAAAGGACACGAACATGGTGGAACCTATGTAAAATGAGATACTTGAAACTGCCAATTGTAGGAAACGTCAAATTTTTGAAAAGCCAAAGCCATGTTCTTCAGTCCATACTACTCATCTCCTTGCAATCAGCCAGTAGAGTAATTACCAGACCAACTACCTCAAACCCTGATCATTAACTCCAACACGACCATCATCTGCAACTAGCAAACTCAAAACATATGAGCAAATTGACATGGAAATTGGAATCTCTGACATCCAAAATTGCAAAATCATTGGCCGGCCGGATCACCTGACCTCCTCAGCGGCACCACCCCTCGGCCTTGCCGTCATCCTGACATCCTTCATATCCACCTCTTTTCACCCCCTCCCACAATTCCTTCCCATCCATCTCCATCTCCGGCTATAGGTCCTCCTCTTGGGAGTCCACCGGCACAGGGCGTCGGAAGCAGTGGATGGGAGCCGCTGGCCTGGGGATTGAGGCGGCCTGTGGCGACGCTGAGTGGTGGAGCGGGCCCGTGGTGTCGCAGCGCTGGAGCCTGGGGAGGCAGACGGCAACAGGGACGGGGTGGGGGCACCCGGGAGGCTGCCGGCGGCGGAGCCAAGTTGTGGGGGACGTGGTCGTGGTGGATTGACGTGCTCAGCTCAGGCCGCCGACCACCTGTACCGGTGACGCCGCCGGGTCTTCCTCCAGTCCCACCGGGCGCAGGCGCCTCTCCTCCTCTACTCCTGCTGCTCTACTCCTGTAGGCAAGAATGGGGGCAGGAAGGAGAGAAGAACCATTGGGGATCGATCAGATGGGGGAGAAATCTCCATCAGAAACACCTGCGTCGGACGCGCCGAATTTTCGGAGACCAATTCATAGAGAAGAGAGGACCTAGAAAAGGAAAGAGAGAGAGAAGAGGACACGTACAGAGGGAAAAAAAGCAACGTGTCAGCACGAGTTGAACCCAAGAAAAAAAAGAAGCGACAGAAAACAAAAACGTACAACACTGTAGAAGTTCATAACCTGTGTTTCCACAGTTGAATAGATGACGTGGACACACAAATCGATCGATGGTGCATCCCTTTCATACATGTAGTTACTAGGGATTATGCCAAAATTTCTCCAGATATCTCGCCATATGGAGTAACTGATTGGCTGCATGGTATGTAGCAAATCAGTTACCCTTTCATACTGATTTGCTACATATCTCGCCAGATAATAGTAAATGCAAGTGTACATTGCTTGACATATTTATATATGCTGAGGCTATTCTAGATGAAACACTTCATTGTATAAATATTGCTATGGTAAAGCCTTTATATACTACTTAATTTTGGATTTTCCATTAGTTTGAACAGAGCAAGAATTAATCATCTCAAATGAATTGCACGATCGTGATCATGTTCAACCAATTAACTCAAAATTTCTGCAGCTGCCGGGTGTGGATTTTCGGTACTTAAATTGCTTATAAGAGATGGCTCACTTACAGATATTGGGTGTGTAGTTTAGATGGAATGACCACGTAGCCAGTGCTCAAGGCTGTCCTCCATGTTTTCCATGTTTTCCTTTTACCGTCCAATTGGTTTGCTTAGTCGTGATCCAACGTCTGTATTATCCACCCCATGAAACTCAAAGTTACAAACTGAACATTCCTATGAATTTTTTTTGCATTGCATGTTTATCTATCTTTGTTCCTTCGGTAGTTAATAATTTATTTATCACAGTAGGGTTCATCTTCAAGAATTTTTCCCTTTTTTATGACATTAAATTATCCACCCCATTAGCCAACACCAAAACAATAACCAACCACTCAATTTCCTAAAACATGTACCTAACAAAAATATATACCTTATATTTTACCTCTTATCATCTCTTATACTCCATTCCAAAATGTAAGATGTTTTAGCTTTGTGAAAGAGTAGCTCTTTTCCCAACTTGATAGACACTACTTGCCTGAAACAACTCTAGATCCAACATTCCACGTAAACATACTCTCTAAACGACATAATTTAACAATAAAGTTGTATGCCTACTATATCAACCACACGGGCGTGGCGTGTCACCGCGCCAAGTTTCCTAGTAGTATTCATAAACAAGTTCCAAACACAATATGATTCTGCTAAAACTGCAACGGCACGGCGCCACCATGACCAAACATATACTTTGTTAATCCCAGATTCATCCTCTTCCTGAAAAGTGCATTGTCAAAAATTAGCTCACCATATAATCTTTTCCAAAAACTGAAACACCAAATGTTAATTGCATCTGTGATATTATCATGACAGCATAATGGGAGCTGCACGACCAAACTGGACCGTTTTGTTTTTCAAAATATTGATTTGCTAACATCTAGTGGGCTAATTCTGCTAAGTTGGCAGTCTTTACCATAGGAGAAATACAAGGCGAACCCTCACATCCTTTAACAAAAAAAGAGCAGTACATAAATTAAACACAATGATTCTGCTAAAACTGCAACTGCACGGCGCCACCATGACCAAACATATACTTTGTTAATCCCAGATTCATCCTCTTCCTGAAAAGTGCATTGTCAAAAATTAGCTCACCATATAATCTTTTCCAAAAACTGAAACACCAAATGTTAATTGCATCTGTGATATTATCATGACAGCATAATGGGAGCTGTACGACCAAACTGGACCGTTTTGTTTTTCAAAATATTGATTTGCTAACATCTAGTGGGCTAATTCTGCTAAGTTGGCAGTCTTTACCATAGGAGAAATACAAGGCGAACCCTCACATCCTTTAACAAAAAAAGAGCAGTACATAAATTAACCAAGTAATTTGAGGTTATTTGGACATTAGTAAGATATTAGGTTACCGTTTATATGCACGCAGCTCACAAACGGCTACCGTTCTATGGTTAGCATAAACTAGAAAAAAAATCTGGCAGCTTTTGTGATTACCTTGTACTTTGTACCCAAAATACAAACTTATAATAGGTTAACTGACGAATTATAAAATGGCACAGTACAAAGCTCAGCTGGTATTACAAAGATATACCAACTCCCTCACAAAATACAGTGCCTATAATTTTTGGCCAAAGTCAAAGTTTACAAAGTTTGCCAAGTAGAATAAGTTATCAACATCTACAATATCAAATCAATATTATTAGATACACCGTGAAATATATTTTTATATTATACGCATTTGATATTACAGAAGTTGATCTATTTGTCAATATACTTGGTCAAACTTTATAAAATTTGACTTTGATCACAAATAATATGCAACGTATTTCAGGAAGGAGGGAGTACACAGTATATAATGGTGCTCACCAGCTTGGGGGAGACAAGAAAGGTTATGGGAATTCAAATTTAGCAGTGAAGCAGAACCAGGACCTGTCAGGCCAGTCATAGTAAGTGAATGAGCACAAGCACAGCTAGAAGAATAACTGTGGCACGGGTAGGAGCAGAGCAGCTAGTCAATTTTCTCCTAAATCTAAGTACCGAGCCTTAGCCTCAAGTATGAACATTGGGCCTAAACTACCAACCTTGCATAACCATTTGGTTATTAGGGTACAATTTCGTCTCAAAATTAATATGTATACATAATTACCCTAGGTCTCCAAGGTCCTGATAAACCACTGACTGTAGCAGCTTCCAAAGTCATTACAAGAATGGAACACCTCATTCAGACACACGCTTAAAAAGTGAAAGTGGACAGGGAAAATGAACAAAAAGTAAAACTAGAACATTTTCTAGTTATGTACCTTTTGGGACATTGTCTACTGGTTTGAGAACAGATATGATAATCATTACATTAAAAACATGCAGAAACCGAGAAGCCAACGAGATGAAAACATTCCATCTTTTTTAATTTCCAGCAAACATACTCATATTTTAACATGTACAAAAGGAAAATTGTATAGGTCATTTTATTCATTTTGCAGGCTACAACCTGGATTCCAAAACATAGCGATTAGCCACACTTGCAAATTTAGTACTGTACTTTTTTGGCTTTTTATCTCCAAGTTTTCGGAACCTGTGTATTCCCTCCGTTTCAAAATATATGTTTTAGTTTTGTGAAGAAAATGTATCTAGACTTCTTTTAGTGTGTAGATTCACTCCAAACCTGAGTGAACCTGCATACTAAAAGGAGTCTAGATACATTTGCTTCACAAAGCTAAAACATCTTATATTTTGAAACAGAGGGAGTAGCATGCTAGAGGTAAAGGTGGTAAGTCGTACTATTTAATATGCAAGTAGGAGGTTGCAAAAGCTCAAGTTATGAGTACAATATTTCTGCAAGAAAATGAAAGAATATACTCTATTTAAAATTGCTGTCACTGAAGGAACTTTGAGCAAAAAAGCAACATGTATTGATAATTTTTTGCAGAGAACAAGACATAGAAGGGATAAAGAATGAGAGGACAAAGCACAAATGGGATCTACAACAATCAGGATCATTTTTAGTATGTTTACCTTAAAATATAGGAACATATACAATTACCATGAGAATTAACAAGACCATAACTCTATCAGCTGAGCTTGCAGAAGTAGAATTAGAACAAAATGAAATGGTGGTTCTTATACATGGAAAAACACAAGGAAATGAATTGTAGCGTGAGATGTAGTTACCTCTTGGCTACACACAGGCACGCACATGCAGGTATTTGGAGAAGGAACACGGAATGAATGCAGAATTTGTAGTGAGGCTTGCAGAAGCCATATCATCATCACTTCCAATGCAGTTCGGATATACTTTGTTGTAACTAGACAATGACCGCATAGTCTTTTTCAACATATCAACCACAATTACCCACGATGCACCGGCGTCATTGGAACACCGATTTGTCAGCACAAAGTAGACAACGTCAGGTTCCTCCATGCTCACAAAAGGGAATGACGGTGAGACACGCAGAAGGTCGCCGTAACCCTGCAGAGCCCAGAGCTCAGCATCGTCCATGACGTATTCTTTCTCCCATGTCATGCTATCTTGCGTAAGCTTCCACACCTTGATGGAAAATGAAGAGGAAGCAGGTGCACGGCTGCACGAGACGAAGACAGTAGTGGTGACAACTTCGACAAACTTCAAGACACAGCCATCATTGGTGACACACACACTCCTGTACAGCTCCGGGCATCCTCTGAGTCCTGTTTCGGGATCAACAGGATTACCATTGGGGATCATCACAGGCAGCCGTACATAATGGAGCTGAGGGTTCTTGCTGAGGACGTCAACAAAGAAGATGCCCCTAAAATAGTCCACATAGCATAGAGAATCACGGAGGGGGACCACCGCATCAGTCTCCCACCACACCAATTCCTTGCCTTGTTCCTTGTCATGGTGGATCTGTGGCCGTATGGCCCTCCACGGTGTGATCGTCCGGCCATCCTGGCTACCCTGTAGCACACACAGCTCAGCTACCACCGGAGCATCATCATCTTTGTAGGCACTAGGTAAAATTATCAGATCCGCCACCACAAACTTTTCTCTCTCAGCATTGCATAGGAGGCCAATCTCTTCAATTACGGACATGTGATCGAACCCACTGGAACAGGAAATACCATCTGTGAATTTGTGGTTGCAGCTGGGGAGAAGCATGAGCGACGGACCAGTTGAGAGGAGTGAGTAGACGAAGAAGTCTGACTGGGTATTCTGAAATGTGAGCTGCAGAAGGATGGAGTTGCCGTGTGCAGCCACAACGATGGGTTCATGTTCATTAAACTGATCCCAGCGATCTTCTCCCCTTTTCCCCGACGACGACTCGCCTTTGGTGTGCCCGCGTGGCGTCCAGCTTACATAGATGCGGGAAGCCCCTGGGGGCGTCACAGTGCGGAAGGAGACATATATATGCTCGCCCATGGAGGTCTTGGTTACGGCGTGGGTACCAAGGAAGTCTTCCTTGGGCTGATAGTTGAGGCGAGTGTGGGGATCAAGCATCACCCAGTTGGGGTAGCGGTAGGAGGAGGCCTTGCCGGCCGGCGAAATGTCAGGGCTGACCATGATGGAGGCTTGGAGGCCAGCGGCTTGTCTAGGCTGTGCATAAGGGTCTTGGGAGGATGGCTTGACCGGGGTGGCGGAGGAGACAATGGCTGCCCATGAGGCGACGGGACGACGCAGAGGCTGCAGGAATGAGGTGGCGACGCCACGGGGCTGTCCATGAGGCGGAGGCGGAGGCGGTGGCAGCGGTGGGAGGTCTTGGGAGGACGGCGCGGCGGGGCGCTGGGAGGAGACAATTGCTGCCCACGAGGCAGCGGCACGACCTGGCTGTCCTTGAGGCGACGGTGGAAGGAGGCCTTGGGAGAACGGCTCGACGGAGCGGTGGGAGGACGCCTTGTCGGGCGGCGGCGCGACGGGGTCGGCGGTGGCTCGGTGCAGCCTATAATGCGGTTGGGGCGGTTGGGGCGGTTGGAGGAGGCCTGGGCGGCCGGCGCCGTGGGAGGAGGCCTTGGTGCCCGGCGGTGCCTCGGAGTTGTCCATGAGGTGGTGGGAGGAGGCCTTGGCGGGCGGCGGCGCGGCGGCTCTGTGCATGAGGCGGTGGGTGGGGGCCTTGCCGGCCTGCGGCGCGTCGGGGCTGTGCCTGGGGCGGTGGGTGGGGGCCTTGCCGGCCTGCGGCGTGTCGGGGCTGTCCATGAGGCGGAGGCGGCGGCGGCGGCGGATCGAAAAGGATTCCTTTCCCCGAATTAGGGTTTTGTGGGGGAAATTTCAAGAAACTCTCCGTGGCTGTTTGGATGAAGAGTATTAGAGCATCTCCACTCCTTCGCTTTTCCTGTCCGAAATTCGACCTTAAATTTGGTCATAGGAAACAAGTTTTCGGGTGAGAAACATTTTCCACTCGCGTTTCCAGGTGAAAGAATTATTTAAATTTTATTGTTCCCATTGGCGAATTTTTGGCCAAAGGTGTTTGACAGAAGTACGTCCAAGAACTTCGGCAAAAAATTATTACAGAACTGGATAAAATGGCTCGGCAATCAGTCGTTGATGGGATAGGCTCCTCCGACGCGGCCGATGCGACGGGGTTGGGCATACCGGCGGAGTAGCCGGCTGACTGGTTGGAGGAGGTGGAAGCAGAGCTCGATGAAGCAGTGGCGGCGGAGGCTTTCGGCGCAGCTGTTAGCGTGATGCCAGGGTTGTCCTCCTGGAGGATGGCGTTGCGGCGCGCCATGTACCAGGCCTTGACCGGCGTGCTCATCGCCAACATGTCTTCGCCGCCCATGAGGAACTAGAGATTTGTGTTCCTCTTCTTGGTGGCGTAGTTGGCCTTGAGGAGGTCGATCTTGCGGTCTTGGTTCTAGAGCAGCTGCGCCCACCTCTCGTCGGTCTTCTCCACCCTCTTCTCGGCATGTGCCTTTGTGTCGGCGATACATTTCTTGATAGAAGTGTGGAGGCGCTTGGTGGGAGGTCATGTGGCTTTGAGCATCTTCGCCTTCTTTTGGCCGACCTCTGGCCTTCCTTCGCCGGCAGAAGGGGGAGGAGCCTCTGGGTTGTACACGCCGTCCTTGGTCTTGGCGAGGGTCTTGCGAGTGTCCAACCATTTCTCGTAGCTCTCGATCACGGTAAACACATGGTGAAACTTAAACTTCGTCTTTGTGCCGTCCCAGTACAGGACGAGTGCATGAAGGAGATGCAAATGCAAGACAAAGTGTGTCAGGACATTCTTGATCTCGTCATACCTTCGGCTAGTGTCGGCGAAGTACCTTGTTGTCCATGTTTCACCGCTAACGGGTGTGTGTTCGACCTCCTCCATATAGTTGTGCCACTTGCTACACGCTTGCTGGATGAGCCCCCAATGGTTGGTCATGGCTTTCTCCCCTCGCTCCATGTGAATTTTGCTATACTTCGGGTCACAAAGGCTACGCTCGTCGAACGCTAGCTTCACACGCTTCTAGTAGTTGTCGGAGTTCTGGTTGGCATCGGTGATGGGATCCATGACATGGTTATACCCCGCGGGTACACGACTTCAGCATACCTAGTCTAGCCCAAGGAAGGCCCACGACAAATATACGTCGGCCCATGAAGACTTTCGGGTGGCCAGGGCCCATGACGCCTTCTGATCCTTGGAGAGCAAGACTAGAGTAGATAGAAAATTCAAAGGGGTAAACCCTAAAACCTGTAACCGACTCGATCTGTGCCTGGGACCTTCCTAACTCTATATAAAGGCTAGGAGTGCACGACGAGAAGGGCACTTCGTACCACCGCATACACACCTCCACGCCAGATTGCATCTGCGCACCCCTGTAACCTTCGGCTCCGCCGTAATCAAGAGTAGACAAGCAGGAGTAGGGTTTTCCCTCCGGGGGCCTGAACCTGGGTAAACCTCGTGTCCCCGTGTTGCTTGTTTGCTAACCGTTCCGCGATCTCCAGCATCCCCATCTTCTCCAAAACCCAAGTCCATAACAATGGGCATTGACGAGATTAAACCTCGTCAATTGGCGCCGTCTGTGGGAACTGGGGATGCTAATTGTGCGATCGTGACGGTTCCAACCCGAGCGATCTGCAACTCCGCGGCGACGGAGAGTCATCTCCTCTTCGGCGCCTTCGACTTCACTTCCCACTCACCGGCCACCATGAAGTACTTCGAGCCCGTTGGCGACGGACTCGAGATCCTGTTCGGGAGCTTTTGCTTCCAAGTGGGGCAGACCGGCACCCTCCGTCTCCCGGAGCGGGTGCCCCTACCATCGATCAGGCCCGCTTCGTGGGCTCCACACCCTGTGCTATGCACATCACCATCGACAGACGAGTCCTATGACAGCAGCAGCTGCAACTCCGATCTGTGCGATCCACCATCGGACGAAGGGACCTATGGTTCCGGATTCGAAAGATGCGGCAGCAGCAATCTGATCTACGAGCGCTACCAGTGCGCCGCGGTCATCCAAGACCAGGAACACAATACACCACCTAACCCGCAGGGTAGAAATGGTGGGAACAGAAGAAGCCAGTCCCCCCCCACCCAATGGGGACAACACCGATCGGGTCATCCACCTCAGCGAGGAGGGATGGGCTCAAGCACGCGAAGCCGTGGCAGACAACAAGATCCTGCCCGCCGATGCCTCGCGAGATCTGTTGATGGCATACCACCTGCTCCTAATCGAGGAGCACAAGAAGCAGGTGAAGATGCAGGAGGTGCTTGACAAACGCAACCAAGCAGCCTCGGAGTCCAGTGCGCGACGAGTTGCGCTCTCCGCCATGGGCATTGGCTCCAGCTCGCACGGCAACAATGGCAACAAGCACCGTTCTCGGATGGAGAACATGGACCCCAAGGAGCGTCGCGAGGTGACTCGGGCCCTCAAAGCGTCCTTCATGGAGATGGATGCCGACGGCAACTTCATCCCAAAGACGCCCCAGGCCGCAATCATGGCGACCACCACGTACCTCGCATCTCACCCACCTCCGGAGGGGGACCCAAAAAGGGCCATGCATAAGTCCGCGCTTACCGGACTCGGACTCGTCGGAGCTGCGCTCCACGAAGAAGCTCCTGCGGAGCCAAAGAAGAAGGCTACGGTCAAGTTAAACCATAGCCCCACACCTTCATCCGAAGATGAAGAGCACGACCTTCCTCGAAGGCACAAGAGCTCGCGCCATCACAGCCGCGATTACGACGCCCGAAGCGAGCTCACCCAGCGCAAAATCGACAAAGCGCGCGCCAAGCGCGCATGCTCGTCTGAATCCGAGATGGATGAAGACGAAGGAGAACTCTGCGGAGCCTGATGCTTTAGCAGATCGGTTCGACGGACAAGGATGCCGCGAAACTTCAAGCTTCCTTCGGACACTCCGAAGTTTGATGGCACACAGGACCCCAAAGCGTGGCTCAGCGACCACTTGTCGTTCGTCAAGATGTACGGCGGAAACAAGGAAACCGCCATGCAATGCCTTCAGCTGTAGCTGACAGGCGCAGCTCGGCTCTGGCTTAGCAGCCTATCTTCAGGATCCATCCAAAGCTGGGAGGAGCTGGCGTACAGTTTCGTCCGAAACTTCAAGGGCACTAGCAAAAGGCCTGCTTCGATCGAGGAGCTGCGGGCCTGCACTCAATGAACAGGCGAATCCATTCGCTCGTACATACTGCGTGGGTCCAACACCAAGAACTCCATGGTGCACATCTCTGAAGAGAGGGCTATCGACGCCTTCAAGGACGGCGTCAAACGCCAAGACTTCAAAGAAGAACTTGGGCGCGTCAAGCCCAAGACACTTGACCACCTCATGGACATCGCCAACAGGTGGGCCGATGGCGAGGACTCCGTCCACCGAGCGCACTCGAAGGAAGAAGACGACTACGGCCGGCGACATGAACGCCGTAGCAAGAGAAGATCGCGCGTCTACGATGATCACAATGGCCCCGACATGGTCGCGGCTGGCTACGCCGACCGCCGCAGCGACGGCAACCGCAACAACAACGGATACCACAGAAGCAACTTCCGCGATGGAGGACGCCCAACGCAGTCATGGCAGCGCCGCGGCCGCGACGACGGACCGTCAGCATACGAAAAACTGTCGGGTCCGTGCACCATCCACTTCTACATCGACAAGCAGGATGGTAAGAAGAAGGCAAGCCACATGCTCAAGGACTGCCGCGAGTTCCAGAAACTCAGCGAGAGCATGGCTCAGATGAGGCAGCAAGCCCCAAACCTTGGATACGGGAACGCACCCGCACCTGGCGAGATCGCACATGGAGCCCCTCCACCACCATCTACGGGAGGCCCGAACCACCCAGTCGCACCTGCGCAGAATAACGGTGGGCATGGGTATCCCCCGCCGAAAGGAGCGCTGATGATCCAAAAAGGGCGCCCAACGAACAGGGTGCAGAATAAAATCACCTGTCAGATCATCCTGGCCGTGACAGCACCACCCGCCATCCCCGAGTACCTCAGCGGATTGGAATCTTGCATCACGTTCAGCCGTTCGGATCACCCTTGCCAGGTCCCTCGCCCAGGTCATGCTGCCCTGGTGCTTGAGGCGTAGATCGGAGGGTTCGAGATGAGCCGCGTCTTCATGAACGGCGGCAGCGGCATCAACCTGATGTTCGCTAGCACCCTAGCAGCAATGCGGATCCCGCTGTGCAGCCTGGAACAGTCAGACACAACGTTCCATGGCATCGTCCCAGTAAAGGGAATATTCCCCCTGGGAAAGATATGGCTCGATGTCATCTTCGGCAAGCCGGATAACTTCCGATGCGAGCGACTCAAGTTCGAAGTGGTGGACTGGCCATCACAAATACCATGCCATCCTCGGGCGCTTGGAATTCGCACGATTCCTGGCAGTACCGCACTACGCGTACCTGCTACTCAAGATGTCAGGACCCAGGGGCGTCATCACGGTCCACGGGAGCTTCACCCGATCGGACCACTACGACAGGGACTTCAACAGAATCTCCCAGTCATTCGGCATGCAAGAGGAGCTCGTAAGGCTCCGTGAGGTGACAAACAACGGGGCACCCCCAGTCGCAAGACAGAACGCACCTGCATGTCCTTCGACTCCACCATCAACACAAAGAAGGTGCAAGTCCACCCGATGGATGCCTCCAAGACGGTGCTGATCGCCAACGACCTCAGTCCCGCATAGGAAAGCATGCTCGTCGAATTCCTCCGTGAGCGCTGGAAATCTTCGCCTGGTGTCATGCGGACATGCCAGGAGTTCCCAGGGAATTCGCCGAGCATGCACTCAACGTCTTTCCAGATGCCAAGCCCGTCAAGCAGTCCATCCGATGACTGTCCGAACCCCGGGCCGAAGCCATAGGAGTCGAAGTCAACAGACTACTCGCTGCAAACTTCATCAGGGAGATCAAGGAGAGCGAGTGGCTCGCCAATACAGTGATGGTCCCCAAAAAGGACACGGACATCCTGCGGATGTGCGTGGACTTCACGTCGCTGAACAAGCACTGCCCGAAGGACCACTTCCCTCTCCCTCAGATCGATCAGATCATCGATTCGACTACAAGATGCGAGAAACTCTCCTTCCTCGACGCCTACTCAGGCTACAACCAGATTCGACTGAAGGTCGAAGATCAGGAGAAAACGGCGTTCATCACGCCGTTTAGAGTGTTCTGCTACAACACAATGCCCTTCGGGCTAAAGAAAGCGGGCACCACGTACCAATGGTGCATGCAGGCATGCCTGAAGGACCAGATCGGCCGCAATATACAAGTCTATGTCAACGACATAGTCATCAAAACAAGGGAGGCGAGAACACTCATCGATGATCTCCGCGAGACGTTCGATAATCTCGACCGCTACAGGATCAAGCTCAACCCTGAAAAGTGAGCCTTCGGCGTCCCATCTGGCCAGCTGCTCGGCTACTTCATCTCCCAGCGAGGGATTGAGGTGAACCCGAAGAAAATTTGGGCCATAATGGCCATGGAAAAAACGAAGAACCTCAAGGGCGTCCAGCAGCTTGCCGGGCGAATCGCGGCATTGAGCAGGTTCATCAGCCGCATGGGCGAAAAGGCTCTGCCGTTCTACCAGCTGCTACGCAAAGCAGACAAATTCGAGTGGACGCCTGAGGCGGACAATGCATTCGAAGATCTAAAGCGGCTGCTCTCTATATCGCCGGTTCTGGTCACGCCAAAGGAACGCGAGCCTCTACTGCTGTACATAGCAGCCACACACCAGGTGGTCAGCACCGTACTGGTGGTCGAACGACCCGAGGAGGGCAAGACCCATGGGGTCCAGCGCCCAATCTACTACCTCAGCGAGGTATTGACGCTGACAAAGCAGAGGTACCCTCATTACCAAAAACTCGCCTACGACGTGTTCATGACGGCTCGTCGACTGAACCACTACTTCCAGGAGCACCAGGTGATGGTCGTTAACGAGGCACCCCTGAACAGCATCCTGAACAATCCAGAGGCCACAGGACGCGTGGCCCTGTGGGGCATCGAGCTGTCACCTCTAGACATCGTCTATGAGAAACGCCACATGATCAAGTCTCAGGTCCTCCCGGACTTCCTCGTACACTGGATGGAGCTGCAGCTGCCAGATACCCCAGACATGACACAATCATGGACAATGCACTTCGACGGCTCCAAGCGCGAGGCCGGAGCAGGAGCCGGGGTCATACTGACCTCCCCGCAGGGCGACAAGATGAAGTATGTCCTCCGGGTGAAGTTTCGAGCCTCCAACAACAAAGCCGAATACGAGGCCCTCATACACGGCATGAGGATGGCCAAGATCTGCGGTGCAACACGCCTCGTCATCTACGGTGACTCTAACCTCGTCGTCCAGCAGACGATGAACGAGTGCGATACGCACACCGCCAACATGATCGCGTACTGTGCACTCTACAACACACTCGAAGGAGGCTTCGACGGCTGCGAGCTTCGGCACGTTGGGAGAGAAAGCAACGAAGAGGCCGATAGACTCGCCAACATCGGCTCCACCTGCGCACGGGTGCCACCAGGTGTGTTCCTCGAACAGATCTGCGTGCCATCCATCAAATGGAAATTCCCAAAGGGATCACCCGAAGAGGCAGAACACTCGGGGGCTGCGCTACCCGAAGGACAAGAAGGACCCGAAAAGCTCAACACAGAGGTCGCTGTGGTCAACCTGATGCAGGTCATGGCAATCGAAGAAACTTGGACGCGGCCATACCTCAGGTATATGATAGACGGCGAACTGCCTGATAGCCCGATAGATGCCCGGCGCATATCTCGCCGGTCCAAGTCCTTTACCATCATCAATGGCGGTTGTACAAGCGCAGCATTTTGGGTGTACTCCAAAAGTGCATCACCATAAGTGATGGCAAAACCATACTCCAAGACATCCACGAGGGCATCTATGACCATCATGCAGGCAGCCACTCCCTTGTCGCCAAAGCTCTACGAGCTGGATTCTACTGGCCAACGGCCATGAACGACGCCAAGGACATTGTCCGAAGATGCAATGGGTGCCAAAGGTTCGCCGACAAACCACACGCACCCGGATCAGAGCTCAGGCCCATACCTTTGGCCTGGCCCTTCGCCCAATGGGGCCTCGACTGTTGGAATTATGCCCTAGAGGCAATAATAAATATGTTATTATTATAATTCTTGTTCATGATAAAGTTTATATTCCATGCTAGAATTGTATTAAGCGGAAACTTTAATACTTGTGTGGTTTGTGAACAACACCGTGTCCCTAGTATGCCTCTATGGACTAGCTCATTGATTAATGATGGTTAAGGTTTCCTAACCATAGACATGAGTTGTCGATTAATAATGAGATCATATCATTGGGAGAATGATATGATGGACAGACCCAAACTAAGCAAAGCAATTAGATCGTGTCATCGTGTTCATCTTTGCGAAGCTTTTCTTATGTCAAATATTGTATTCCTTAGACCATGAGATAATACAACTCCCAGGTATCGGAATAAAGCTTTGAGATCATCAAACGTCATCCTATGAGAGGGTGATCATAAAGGTGTCTCTCAGGTGATCAGAAAGTACCTGTTGGGTTGTATGTATCGAGATGGGATTTGTCCCTCCCAAGTCGGAGAGATATACTTCGGGCCCACTCGGTAATCGATATCAATACCGCTTGCAAGCATGTGGTTAAGGAGTTAAGCACAAAGTGATATCGGATTACGGAATGAGTAAAGTACTTGTTGTGAACGAGATTGAACTAGGTATGACGGTACCGACGATCAAATCTCGGGCAAGTAAAATATCGCGAGACGAAGGGAATATATATATGGGATTGATTAAATCCTGGAACTGTGGTTCATCCGATATGATCATCGATGAATGTGTGGGAGTCAATATGGGTTTCCATACCCCGCTGTTGATTATTGATAGAAGATCATGTCTACATATTCTCGAACCCGAAGATTCACACACTTAACGTGTCTCGACGCTAGGATAGATTGGATAATTGGTTTATGAGTTTTTGTTCGGAGTCTCGGATGGGATCCGGGACATCACGAGAGGTTCCGGAATGGTCCAGAGAATAATATTCCTATAAGGCAATGCAGTTTTTGGAGTTCGGAATTGTTTCGAATTAATCGGTATTGTACCGGAAGCTTCTAGAACCTTCCGGAGGGGGACCAACGTGGCCCCACCTGCCGGGAGGGGGCATGGGCCTATGAGGGAGTGCCCTGGCCGCATTGGGCCAGGGGCACGAGGCCCCATAGGGCCCAGCCGGCCAAACCCTAGGGAAGCTTCTAGAAGGGGGGGAACTTGCCCCCCACTCCTCCATCCTTGGCCGCCGGCCCTAGGGCTTGGGGGAGGGGCAAGGGCTGGCCACCCACCCCTCTATATAAAGAGGGCTAGGGGCGCACCCCTCCCACACCTCCTCCTCAAGCCCTAGCCGCCCTGCTGCCCTCCTCTCTCTCTCCCTCCAAACTGCGCGTAGGCGAAGCCCTGCTGCAGAAACTCTCCACCACTTGCACCGCGCCGTCGCGTTGTAGATCCAATCCATCTATCCACCATACTTGCTGGACCGAGGAAGGAGGAGACGTCGAGGTGCTGGACGTGTGCATCTCTCGGAGGCATCGCCACTTGCGGTGTTAGACCGGATCGGATCGTGTGGCATCCCGCAAAAACCACTACTAGAAAACCGCGTTGATTTTGTGCATTGCATCATCATGACCGCATGCTCATGTCATCATGCCTCCTTGCGTTTGAGCTTCGTCATGTCGTCATGCATTTGTTTGTCGAAATCTATTTTCTAAAAGCCTAGTTTGGTTTTCTAAATATTCCCCGTCTCAATTTCAAATCAAAGCGCCGGGCTCTTCCGGGTCTTTTCTTTGTCTAAAAACTAATTACAAAAGTTATTTTTAAATTAAACAAATTTTATATTATTTTTTGGGGGCAGCCAAACCGGGCCGATCCGACCCAGTCGGCCACCCCCAGTGCAAAATCGGGCCACCTAAATCTATTCCTACCCAGACCTAGTCTACCCAGTCCCCAGCCACATCACCCCGGCCAACCCCTTCACGCCACCTCATCACTCCCTTCTACCTAAACCACTCCCCGGCCGCCACCTCACCTCCTGCCCCTCACCCCACGCAGCACCACCCGCCTGTCCCCACCCTTCCTGCTTCGCATGCTCCCTCGCTCACCCACGCCACACACACAAACACACACGCGCACACCACGCCGCAGCCGCCACCCTGCTCCCGGGCCCCACCCCCACCAACCACCCGCGCACCGCGTCCCCCGATCCCTCTCTCTCCCTCGCAAGCGCGGGCCCCACCTCCTCACCCCGCTCCCCTCTCTCGATCCTCCCCAACCCCGACGCTCCTCTCCCCTGGCTACCTCGCCGCTCACCGACCCATCCCTCTTCCCCTTTTCCCCAACCTCCACCGTCGCTGGCCCGCTCTCCCTCGCGTCCTCTCTGGCCCACCGCCACCTGCAGCGACCACCGCCCGCGCCTTCCGCTCTCCTCCGCGCACCCCTGCATGCCACATCCTTGCCGTGGGGCGCCCCTCCGCCCGCCGTCATCCCCTGGCCCTTGCGACCGAAGCCTCCACTTCGCCGGCCTGCCCTCCTCTGCAAGCTCCGCCTCTGGCCATGGCGCCGCCGTCCCTAGCCACCGGCCTCGCGGTTCCCTTCCCTCTGCAAGTCGTGCGCCCCGGGGCTCTCTCGTCGGCGCTGCCCCGTCCCCCACCTCTTGCCGCCTCTCCTCCCTAGCTCGCGCGTGGTGCCGCTGCCAGCCAGCGTCCGCCCGCCGGCCTCTCCTCTTCACCGTGTCGCCTGCCTCGCGGAGCCCTGCCATCGTGGCCCCCACCTTCATCGACCTACTCCGGCCCTCCTCCTGCAAACCAACGCTGGCAGCTTCCAGGTCCTCTGCCGCGAGCCTCATGCTCAGATGGTGTTCTGCTTCATCTCCGGCGGCGACCTGCCGGTGCTCCACCTCGCCCCTGTTCCTATGCGTCCAGATACACATGATGGAGCAAGGCACATGCTTTGCCCGCATGAGTTTTCCTAGCAGCACTCCCGTATCGGTCGCGTCCACAAGTTCAGTGTTGAATGTTGCCATGTCCTGTCTCTTCATCTGGCAAGATCAGCCTCTATCTACGAGTACCTGTTCTACCACACAAGGTCGTCGGTACAAGATGTGAAGCACTTGGACCGTGAACCTCGACAAGATCTTCTGCCTGGATCTCGTGGAACCGACTCCGTTTCATGTCCTTCACCAACCGTCAAAGTTGGAACCCAAGTACTCCGACATGGAACCGAAGGTGTCGAGACCCTGAAAACCGATCCTTCCGGAGTCGGAAGACCGAACCCTGGCGTGCCAAGTTCTTCGACCCGGAGGCCACAGATGCGACAAGTACTTCTTCCCGGACGCCCAGGTCGTCGACACGGATACGCCAAGTACTTCCTCGAGGACGCCAAGTTCTTCACCCTGAACGCCAAGGCCGACTCGATGGCGCGGACCTGACAAGATCTGTGTAACGACAAGATCGACACCGACCAGGACGAATCCGATGCGCCCCGACACCGAACCAAGTCCTTCTTCGCGGAACGACAAGATCTACTCCCGTTGTCCGAGACCGATCCTGTCGAACCCCGAACCCTGAGACCGACCCCGAACCCCTCGAACCCCAAGACCGTCCGAACCCAGATGTGTGATTCCCTTCCCGAGCCCTATTTTATAAAATGAAATATAAACTTGTTGCATATTATTTGTTCATCTTGCATGCATATTCTGTGGTTTGGGGGCATTATGCCGATTCACCTAAATTAAATATGGAGTCCATATGCGGGCTATTCTAGTCCTATATTGGTCCCATTTAAATTTGCCTAGCGAACCGATACTATGTTTTGCCATGTTAAGACAACATTTAAATGTTGGGGTACCTAAACAACATGAACCTAGTAAATAATTGTCGGGACCTCGGTTCCGCTTAATATTGTCTAATTGCATCGCACATTTGCCATGCCATTCATCATACATGCATCATGCCCGATCTTTTGCCGTAGTATTAAATAGTGCATCCGGTGTTTCTTCTAGTGTTTTGCTTCTTCACGGACTAGGCCGATGAGTTGATGCGAGTGACGCCCATTCTTCGGATGAATCTTCGGCAATGTTTTCAGGCGAGCATCTCCCCCTTTCTACCTATCTTACTTTTATAGTATTTATTCCCTCCTGTTGATCTATTGCTATCTGTGTTGCGATGCTCTAGTTTTCGTACCCGAGTTATCCCTTGCCGCCTTATATTGCCTTGGACACATCCTATTACCTGTTGTTTGGTAGATAGTTGGACTTGCGCGTCGTAGTCGCTTGCTCAAGTGCTGTTGCGTGTCGTCAAGAACCACAGTTGTTGGAGTGATGCCGCATGTTTAATGTTGGAGATGATCTTGGTTTTAAATTTCATAACTTTAATTATTGTTTAACAACTAAAATTGAAGTAGGTAAGCAGAGGCACAGGTGGGCAACAGATGTTATTTGGTTGTTAACCGTCCACTTGTGTCCCATAGGACTCCGAGTACTTGATACCTGTTCCTTGAACATTCGCGCTATCCACATCCGGGAGGATTATGGGACCCCCCTGAGCCAGAGCTTGATTCATTCTTATTTCTTGGGGCCACAAACTAGTTTGAGGTTTTATTTACTATCCTGTACTTATGCCATGCTTTACTGCTTTATTTAAATTGTGCGATGGATAGCACCTGTACTGTTTAGGATCGTGACCCGTTTTCGCTGTATCGACAAGCTCGAGTTTTCGGGTTCCCAGTCGTTTACAGCCGGCCCCACAAACCTTGAGTCCGTCTCGAAGTCAGCTAACTTTGTTGTGGGTATACTTAATGGGGTGGCCCCCTGAAATATTTCTGAATCTTGTGATTGCTTTGTCGTGAAAGCCTCGTTGGGTTTTGATTTGGTTTTTCCGAGGTTGATCGAGTGTGTGTTGCTATTTGTGCACCCCTGCAGGGTAAAACTTTCTGAAAGCCGTGTCCGCGGTTATGGACGACTTGGAGCACAGTATCTCGATCATAGACAACTATAACTAAAGTAGTGCTATAAATTTGACTTTATAATGACTAGTAATCAGCTTCACTATAATGGAATGGCTAAATAAAATGTCCAACAAATGCTTGTTTGAGTTGTCGCTTGCTACCATTGTACCTGACTAGTAAGTATGGCAACTATAACGGAATGGCAAAAATAAAAGTACCAACAACTGCTGGGTTTTGGGATATCTCATGCTTATTGTATCTGACTAGTAAGTGTTGCAACTATAACGGAATGGTTAACTAAAAGTGCCCACTGCTTATTATATCAGGATGACCAGCTATACCTGACTAGTAATTGCTGCAATGATAACTGAATAAATAAAACTGCCAACTGTGTGAGTTCCTCGGTTGACTTCCTCGTATGGTCTCGAGGGGGAAATACCAGGATGGGTATGCTTGGTGGTATCATCAGGTTGGTTCCGAATAGATCTTTCTTATCCCTCTCTGATAGCCGACAGTTATATCGAGTCTCTATAGGTTGTTTAGTGCATGCTGCGCTGCCGCTCAGTCCACCATACCTATGTAGGCGAGGACCGCCGAATTCTAGCCTCGCCGTGTACTGGCCTCAGTACTGACCGCTCTCTCTTTTTCCTTTGCCCTTTGTCGGCACCCCTTTTGTTTAAGCAGGTTTTGAGATCGACGTCGTTAGCAAGGTTACCCTTCCGGCTTGGCCTGGGCAGGGTTATGGACGCCATTGGTTATTCTCCAGGGCTCTTAGCCCCATTTGCATCTTGTCCGTAGTCGGACGCTCTATCATTTTCAAGGTGATTTGGATCTTTGTATATTATATCTGTATTCTTGACTCTTTGAGTCGCCGTTGTATATATCTGTTCTGTGGGTTCCATCGAGGACTATTGTGTAATGTTATTACTTCGTTTTCCACCCGCACGAAAGTGCCTGGTGGGCACCTTTGAATCGTTTCTATGCGGGTTTTGGCGGGAAGCGCTGAAAACTTGCATAGGGTCGATTCTGAGGGTGTTACAGATCGCGAGGAGGAGAAACGAGTACGACTACATCACCCACGTTCCGTCGAACGTTCCGCTGTGTGAATCTTCAAGGGTATGAATATCTCATCTATTCCCCCTCATTGTTTGCATCTCCTAGATTAGATCTTGGCTTTCCCGTTCGCATCCGTAGAATTTTTTTGATTTACTATGCTGCGAAACCCTTCAGTGGTATCAGAGCTAGATCTATGCATAGATGTGTTTCACGAGTAGAACGCAACATGGTTGTTGCGGGCGTTGATGTTTTCTATTGCAAGCCTCTTGTTTGTGTACTTCTTATGACGCGGGATAGTGAGATCGAAGCGGTCCAGGCCAACCTTACGCGACGTCGTTCGCGAGACCGGCTCCACACTTGACGTGTGGCTTGTTCCACACATGCGGCTGGTGGATGCCAGTTTCTCTCACTATAGTTGTCATGGGATTTACACCAGAGTTTGGCAACCATAATATCACCGTTGTGGCTTTTCGTAGGTAAGAATCGTTCTTAGCTTGCTACTCCCATAAGCCACGTAAAACATGCAACAACAAAGTAGAGGCGTCTAACTTGTTTTTGCAGGGAGTGTTTTCTGTGATATGGTATGGCCCAAGATGTGATGTGTATGTTGTATGCGATGATCATGTTTTGTAATGTTTCACGACTTGCATGTCGATGAGTACACAACCGGCAGGAGCCATATGGTTGTCTTTATAATTGTGCATGACCTGTGTGTCAACTTCTTATACGCCATGTAATAGTTTTACTTTATCGCTAAGTAGTTAGCAATAGTTGTAGTTTCTATTCGTGGTGGAGGCAATCATGGTGGAGTGATGAAGATCATGCCGGCACGCACAAGATGGAGATCATTGCGCGAAGATTGGCTATACCATGTCACATAAAGTTATATGCATGTGATGTTTATCTTTTTATGTATCTTATTATGCTTATATCGCGACGGTAGCATTATAAGATGATTCCTCACTTAAAGATCAAGATAAAACTGTGTTCTCCCCATGTATGCACCGCTGCGAAATTTCGTCGTGTTCAAGCATCACGTGATGATCGGGTGCTATAAACTCTACGTTCACATACAACGGGTGCAAGCCAGTTTTGCACACGCGGAAATACTTGGGTTTGACTTGACGAGCCTAGCATGTATAGACATGGCCTCGGAACACATGAACCGAAAGGTTAAACATGAGTCACATGAATGATATGATCGACACTTTGTTGTCCACCATTGAAACCACATCTCTTCTCGTGAAGATCGGATTAGGTGTGGTGAATTTGGATCATGTTCACTAAACAACTTGAGGGATGTTGAATTTAGTGGGAGTTCATCTAGTAATTTGATTAAGTTGAACTTGTTATCATGAACATAGTCTAATTTGTACTTGCAAATATTGTAGATCAAATGGCTAAGTCCAACTTCAACTTCAACGTTTTTGCTGAGAAAGAAAAGCTTAAGAACAATGGGTCTAACTTCACCAACTGGTTCTGCAATCTGAGAATCATTCTGTCTGGCGGACAAAAGGACTATGTCCTTGAAAATGCGCTAGGTGACGCCCCTGCTGTAGATGCGCCGGCTGATGAGAAAGCTGTCTATTAGTCGCGCAAAGATGATTATGGTGTGATTAAGAGCACCATGTTGTTTTCTATGGAATCGGACCTTCAAAATCGTTTTGAAGATTATCCCGGGCCCTTTGAGATTCTTGAGGAGCTGAAAACTATGTTTCAGACTCAGGCCCGTTCTGAGAGATATGAGATCTCTGAGAAATTCTTTAACTGCAAGATGGAGCATGCCATAAATATGTCGGGCTACACTCAATGCCTTGATCAACTGGACTGCAAGATTCCAGAGGAGCTCAAGATTGAGAGGGTTCTGCAATCACTCCCTCCTAGCTACAAAAGTTTTGTAGTGACTCATAATCAGATTGGTTCCACTGATACGATCACCGAGCTCTTCGCTAAGCTGAAAGCTGCGGAGGTGGACATCAAAAAGGATAATCATGTGTTGATGGTCAACAAGCCCCCCAGCTTTAAGAAAGGTAAGGGTGCAAAGAAGCCCTTCAATAAAGGCGGCGGCAAGCGTGTTGCCCCTGCTGAGAAGAAGCTCAAGTCTGGACCTAAGCCGGGCACTGAGTGCTTCTATTGCAAGGACAAGGGTCACTGGAAGCGCAACTGTCCGAAGTACTTAGCAGACAAGAAGGCTGGCACCATCAAAGGTATATTTGAGATACATGTTATTGATGTTTTCCTTACTAGCCCTCGTTGTAGTGCCTGGGTATTTGATACTGGTTCAGTTGCTAATATTTGTAACTCGAAACAGGAGCTATGGAATAGACGGCGGCTTGCGAGGGATGAGGTGACGATGCGCGTTGGCAACGGATCAAGATTTGATGTGATGGCCGTCGGCACGCTCTCCTTAGTTTTACCTTCGGGATTAGTTTTAAACCTCAATAAGTGTTATTATGTGCCTGCGTTGAGCATGAACATTATTTCTGGACCGTGTTTATTGCAAGACGGTTATTCATTTAAACCTGAGAATAATGGTTGTTCCATTTATATGAGTAACATCTTTTATGGTCATGCACCTGCTGTGAATGGTTTATTTCTTCTGAATCTATTGAGGCTAAGAGATGCAAAGTAGATAGTGATAATACTACTTGTTTGTGGCACTGTCGTCTAGGTCATATTGGTGTAAAACGCATGAAGAAACTCCATTCTGATGGACTTTTGGAGTCTCTTGATTTTGAATCATTTGACACGTGCGAACCATGGCTCATGGGAAAGATGATCAAAACCCCGTTCTCCGGAATGATGGAGCGAGCAACGGACTTGTTGGAAATCATACATACCGATGTATGCGGACCGATGAGTGTTTTGACGCGCGGTGGATATCGCTACTTTCTCACTTTTACCGATGACTTAAGTTAGATATGGGTATATCTATTTAATGAAACATAAATCTGAAACATTTGAAAAGTTCAAGGAATTTCAGAATGAAGTGGAGAACCATCGTAACAGAAAGATTAAGTTTCTACGATCCGATCGTGGAGGTGAATATTTGAGTTATGATTTTCTCACGCATATTAAAGCAAGCGGAATCGTTTTGAACTCACGCCACCCGGAACACCACAGCGCAATGGTGTGTCTGAACGCCGGAATCGAACTCTATTACATATGGTCCGATCGATGATGTCTCTTACTGATTTGCTGTTATCATTTTGGGGTTATGCATTAGAAACCGCTGCATTCCCTTTAAATAGGGCACCATCTAAATCCGTTGAGACGACACCGTTTGAACTGTGGTTTGGTGCTAAACCTAAGTTGTCGTTTCTTAAAGTTTGGGGATGCGAAGCTTACGTCAAGAAATTGATGCCGGACAAGCTCGAACCCAAAGCGGATAAATGCGTCTTCATAGGATACCCTAAGGAAACTATTGGGTATACCTTCTATCACAAAACCGAAGGCAAAGTGTTTGTCGCAAAGAACGGTTCCTTTCTTGAGAAGGAGTTTCTCTCGAAAGAAGTGAGTGG
This sequence comes from Avena sativa, assembly GCA_916181665.1. Taxonomy (NCBI): domain Eukaryota; kingdom Viridiplantae; phylum Streptophyta; class Magnoliopsida; order Poales; family Poaceae; genus Avena; species Avena sativa. The sequence continues at coordinate 49,933,361 of OV702299.1, forward strand.
GAGGAAAGTAGAGCTAGACGAGGTTGTTGAACCTTCTCTTGAGTTGGAGAGTAGCACAACACCTGAAATTGTTCCAGTGGTGCCTGCACCAATAATAGAGGAAGCTAATGACAAGGATCATGAAGCTTCGGACGATGCTACTACTGAACGTCGTAGGTCGACAAGGTCGCGTGCCCCTCCTGAGTGGTACGGCAACCCTGTCTTAACTGCCTTGTTAGTAGACGACAGTGAACCTGCGAACTATGAGGAAGCGATGATGAGCCCAGAATCTGAGAAATGGCTAGAGGCCATGAAATCCGAATTGGGATCCATGAGCGAAAACTAAGTATGGACTTTGGTGGACCCTCCTAGCGACCGAAAGGCCGTTGAGTGCAAATGGATCTTCAAGAAGAAAACGGACGCGGATGGTAATGTTACCGTCTATAAAGCACGACTTGTCGCGAAAGGTTTTCGACAAGTACAAGGTGTTGACTACGATGAGACTTTCTCTCCCGTAGCGATGTTTAAGTCCATTCAGATTTTATTAGCAATTGCTGCGTTTCATGATTATGAAATATGGCAGATGGATGTCAAGACTGCTTTCCTCAATGGCAACATTGATGAAGAGTTGTATATGATGCAACCCGAAGGTTTTTTCGATCCTAAGGATGCTGATAAAGTATGCAAACTTGAGCGTTCCATTTATGGACTGAAGCAAGCATCTCGGAGTTGGAACCTTCGTTTTGATAAAGTGATCAAGAGCTTTGGATTTGTTCCAAATTGCTACAAAGCTTGTATCTACAAGAAAGTGAGTGGGAGCTCAGTGACATTTCTGGTACTATATGTAGATGACATATTGATTATTGGAAATGAAATTAACATGCTAAACGATGTGAAGAGTTATTTGAACAAATGTTTTTCAATGAAAGACCTAGGGGAAGCTGCTTATATATTAGGCATCAAAATCTATAGAGATAGACAAAGACGCCTGATAGCTTTAAGCCAGAGTACATACCTAGACAAAGTTCTGAAAAGGTTCAGAATGGATAAGGCAAAGAAAGGTTCAATGCCTATGTTGTCAGGTAAGATATTGAGCAAGGATCGGTGTCCAGCTACGGTAAATGATAGAGAAGCTATGAGCAAAGTACCTTATGCCTCAACCATAGGTTCTATCATGTATGCCATGCTGTGTACTAGACCGGATGTGTCCAATGCTCTTAGTTTGACGAGCAGATACCAAAGTGATCCAGGAGTGGAACACTGGACAGCCTTGAAGAACATCCTAAAGTACCTAAATAGGACTAAAGAAATGTTCTTAGTCTATGGAGGTGATGAACAACTCGTCGTAAAAGGTTACGTCGACGCTAGTTTCGACACCGACAAGGATGATTCTAAATCTCAGACAGGATACGTTTATATTTTGAATGGAGGAGCTATGAGCTGGAGAAGCTGCAAGCAAAGCGTGATCGCGGGATCTACAGTAGAAGCGGAATACATGGTTGTTGCAGAAGCGTCAAGTGAAGGAGTTTGAATCAGGAACTTCATCACTGAGCTTGGGGTGGTTCCAAGTGCATTGGACCCACTGGAGATATTGTGTGACAACACTGGCGCCATAGCACTCGCTAAGGAACCAAGATATCATCCAAAGACCAAGCATATCAACCACAAGTTTCATATAATCCGAGATTATATAGCAGATGGAGATCTGAAGATTAGCAAAGTACATACAGATCTAAATGTCGCAGATCCATTGACTAAACCTCTTCCACGTCCAAAACATGATCAGCACCTTAGTGCCATGGGTGTGAGATTGTTGCCAAATGTAAACTAGATTATTGACTCTAGTGCAAGTGGGAGACTGTTGGAATTATGCTCTAGAGGCAATAATAAAGATGTTATTATTATAATTCTTATTCATGATAAAGTTTATATTCCATGCTAGAATTGTATTAAGCGGAAACTTTAATACTTGTGTGGTTTGTGAACAACACCGTGTCCCTAGTATGCCTCTATGGACTAGCTCATTGATTAATGATGGTTAAGGTTTCCTAACCATATACATGAGTTGTCGATTAATAATGAGATCATATCATGGGGAGAATGATATGATGGACAGACCCAAACTAAGCGAAGCAATTAGATCGTGTCATCGTGTTCATCTTTGCGAAGCTTTTCTTATGTCAAATATTGTATTCCTTAGACCATGAGATAATACAACTCCCTGGTATCGGAAGAAAGCTTTGAGGTCATCAAACGTCATCCTATGAGAGGGTGATCATAAAGGTGTCTCTCAGGTGATCGGAAAGTACCTGTTGGGTTGTATGTATCGAGATGGGATTTGTCCCTCCCAAGTCGGAGAGATATACTTCGGGCCCACTCGGTGATCGATATAAATACCGCTTACAAGCATGTGGTTAAGGAGTTAATCACAAAGTGATATCGGATTACGGAACGAGTAAAGTACTTGCTGTGAACGAGATTGAACTAGGTATGACGGTACCGACGATCAAATCTCGGGCAAGTAAAATATCGCGAGACGAAGGGAATATATATATGGGATTGATTGAATCCTGGCATCGTGGTTCATCCGATATGATCATCGATGAATGTGTGGGAGTCAATATGGGTTTCTAGACCCCGCTGTTGATTATTGATAGAAGATCATGTGTGCATATTCTCGAACCCGAAGGGTCACAAACTTAACGTGTCTCAATGCTAGGATAGATTGGATAATTAGTTTATGAGTTTTTGTTCGGAGTCTCGGATGGGATCCGGGACATCACGAGAGGTTCCGGAATGGTCCGTACAATAAGATTCATATAAGGCAATGCAGTTTTTGGAGTTCGGAATTGTTTCGGGTTAATCGGTATTGTACCGGAAGCTTCTAGACCCTTCCGGAGGGGGACCAACATGGCCCCACCTGCCGGGAGGGGGCATGGGCCTATGAGGGAGTGCCCTGGCCGCATTTGGCTAGGGGCACAAGGCCCCATAGGGCCCAGCCAGCCAAACCCTAGGGAAACCCTAGGGGAGCTTCTAGAAGGGGGGGGGGGACTTGCCCCCCACTCCTCCCTCCTTGGCCGCCGGCCCTAGGGCTTGGGGGAGGGGCAAGGGCTGGCCGCCCACCCCTCTATATAAAGAGGGCTGGGGGTTCACCCCTCCCACACCTCCTCCTCAAGCCCTAGCCGTTCTGCTGCCCTCCTCTCTCTCTCCCTCCAAACTGCGCGTAGGCGAAGCCCTGCTGCAGAAACTCTCCACCACTTGCACCGCGCCGTCGCGTTGTAGATCCAATCCATCTCTCCACCATACTTGCTAGACCGAGGAAGGAGGAGACGTCGAGGTGCTGCACGTGTGCATCTCTCGGAGGCATCGCCACTTGCGGTGTTAGATCAGATGGGATCGCGAGGAGGAGAAGCGAGTACGACTACATCACCCACGTTCCGTCGAACGTTCCGCTGTGCGAATCTTCAAGGGTATGAAGATCTCATCTATTCCCCCTCGTTGTTTGCATCTCCTAGATTAGATCTTGGCTTTCCCGTTCACATCCATAGATTTTTTTTGATTTACTATGCTGCGAAACCCTTCATCGACATGATCGGCAAACTTCCAAGGTCCTCAAAAGGGGGTCACGTCCACCTCCTGGTCGCAGTCGACAAATTCACCAAGTAGATCGAGGCCATGCTGGTCACTAACCAAAAGGGAAAAACTGCCGTCAAGTTCTTTGAATCCATTGTCTACAGGTTCGGCGTGCCACATAGCATCATCACCGACAATGGGTTGAACTTCATCTCCAAAGAATTCCAGGACTTCTGCGAAGGCCTCGGAATCAACATCACATACACCTCAGTGGCGCACCAGCAAACGAATGGGCAGGTCGAGAAGGCCAACGGCCTCGTCGGCGCTGGCATCAAGAAGCGCCTAATGAGCCCACTCGAGCGGCTCGCCGGAGCTTGGACAAAAGAGCTGTCCTCCGTCCTGTGGAGCCTGCGTACAACGCCAAACAGCTCAACCGGCTAAACGCCGTTCTTCATGGTGCACGGATCCGAAGCCGTGCTACTAGTAGAGGTACGCTACAAGGCCCCACGGGTCATCACTTACAGCAAAGCCGAATCGATGGATGCATTCGAAGACGTCGTCGACACACTCGACGAGGAGCGCGACATAGCAGCAGCTCGATCAACGGTGTACCAACAGAGTCTCCGCAACTACCACAGCCGACGGCTGCGCCCAAGGTCCTTCGTCGAAGGAGACCTAGTCTTGTGACTCAAGCAAGAGCGACCGAAGAAATTCGAGTCACCATGGGAAGGACCCTACATCGTCACTGAAGTCATCCCAGGTGGCGCCTATCGCCTCAAGCACGTGGAGTCTGGAGTCGCATACTCCAACCCATGGAACGTCAAATAGCTGCGACGGTTCTACCCCTAGCTACCTCCCTCTTTTACTTTCAATAAGGCTATTCAGCCAAGGCTACTCAGCCGAACAATGTACCTCCTCCATTACGATATGAATAAAGCTAAGTGTCTCGCCCCAAAAATTTTGTTTACTGTTCGCATTTTACTCCATGCTACAACGCATTCGGGGGCTCCCCCACCTCACGACTTCATCGACTGAGGATAACGCGTGTACACCTGAGTAGCTGACCACGTCAGGCTAACGAAAAGGATACGTATACAAACAAAGCACTACGTGCCAGACAACAACATAACCTTTACAACAAAGGGCATAACACGCCCAGTCAAATATATACAAATTTTACATCTATCTTTTTTACAGGTCCTACCTATTCCGAAGAATAACCTGGGCACGCTGATCAAACAGATCTACGATTTGTTCGGCATACTGCCTCACAGCTGCATAATGTGGACGCATATCCCACTCGCCACCATCTGGCCGAAGAGGCGGCCCAGCCGCTACAACAGGCAGATCTACATCAGGACGGTGTAACCGCACAAGGGAGAGCGCGGCCTTCACCCTCGCGACAAGCTGGTGCCGCACCAGTTCCCTGACATGATGCACATTCCGAAACTTCGACAGCAGGCCAGAAAGCATCGACGGTGCATCATCCAGCGGGAACATTACATGCAGAACCGACGCCAACGAAGACTTCACCTGGCGCAACACCCGCGATACCTGGTGGACACGATCCTGCACTGTCGCAAGGACCATGGCATGGTCACGGTCCATCCAGAAGAACCCGCCGGCATCCATGTCCTGCTGAGTCAAGCAGTTGATCCGAACAGCAACACGCTCCTTCTCCTCCCTTGGAGCAATGTTAGCACCTGCAATACTTGCAAAGAGTAAGATGAAAGGCCAACATGCGCATCCGAAGTAATGGGCAACAGCTCGAAAAACTCACACTGAAGTTGTTCAGACAAACGAAGCAACTCCGCCATCAAGTACTCCTCTCTGGCAGCGCCTCGATCCGCTTTCGATTTCCAAACATCAGCGTGGCCACGCACCCCAAGCAATTCTTTCTCCAGGCCACGGATGCGGTCTCGAAGAAACACAAGCTGCGACGCACCATCCAGGGATGGCCGCAGCTGCGGCGCAGACGAAGTGTCAACGGGATCATCACCCGAAGGACCCTAGAGTAACAGAAGACAAGGATATGAACAAGCAGACGAAGGAGCACTGAACTCGGAAATCCATTATGTGCAGGAAAAGCCACTATGTGGTACAAGGATGGTTCATTGAAATAATTACAACAAAAGAAACTAAAGCTGTCCTACAACTACAAAGCCTACGAAGCTGCATCCTGAGTAGCCTCGGAGCCGGACTGCCTCGCCTTGGCCTCTCCCTGCTGCATCTTGAGTAGCCTCGGAGCCGGACTGCCTCGCCTTGGCCTCCCCCTGTTGCCTCAGCGCGTACTCGGCCAGCAGATCAATCAACTTCGGCCCATAACGCTTATAGCAAGCAGCATAGATGGCGAAGGCTACCTCGGATCCATCAGCAGCCATCGGCATCCGGGAGGTGACCTGAGGAAGATAGCTCCGCTCCAGACGCCAAGGACATTGCCAGCCCGACGGACGCGCCAATGCCTTTCTGCTTGCGCTTGTAAGCCGCAGGCGCTTCGGCTGGCAGCGCATCCGCCAAGGCATCGACATCCTCGAGAGCCACGCCCTTGGGGACGAGCTCCTTGTAGAAGCGCCCGAGGACCTCCTTGGCCTTGGCAAGCGAGCTGACAACAGTACTGCAGCGGTCTTCGACCGTCGCAGCAGCATCATCCAAAGCACTCTCGTGCTCCAGGGCACCGCGATCAAACTCGATGCCCGTGACATCTAAAGAAACAAAGGAAGCAGCATGAATAAAAGCACTGCAAAGAAAGACAAGGAAGCCGAAAAGGGGAAGACGGAGAAACTCACCCGAAACAGCCTTGGCAGCCGCCATCAGCTTGCCGACTACCTCTCTCTCGCACGAAGCCGTGGCGGTGGTGAGCTACTCCTCGTGGTCCGTCGCCTCCTGCTGCAGGCGCTCTTTGGCCGCAGCCGCGTCGACTAAATCCAACTCGAGGCGCCCTTTCGCAGCAACGGTGTCCTCAGCCTTTTTTCTGCTCGCCCGAGGCTCTTTTTGAGAGCATCAAGATCACGAAGAGTGGTGTTGTTGTCCTCTACAATCAGCAGAACACTTATCAGATCGCAGGACAAGAAACGCAAGAGGACGCAAAAAGGTCAACTCCCGTACGCACCTTGGAGCTGTTTGAAGCTGGCTTCCAACGCCAGATGCTGCCGCACCAACTGGTTGGCGCCGTGCACAAAAGGCTGCAAAAGATACCACCCGTAAATAAAGGCTTGGGGGCTAAGCCCAAAGAACGAGAAAAGCAAGTTATACATACGAAAAACGCTCGGGGGCTCCCCCTGAGACTCAAAGAAAAACGATCAACAAATCTTCCTACAGATACTCGGGGCTCCCCCCGAGACAAGAAGCAAAAGCAATGATAAGCAGATCATCCAAAAAGGCTCGGGGGCTCCCCCTGCAGCAGCAAGCAAAATTACTTACGTGGTTAGACAGCGACTCCGAAGGTTTGCCCGCAGTCTTCTGAGGGATAACCACTCGGTCCTCCTGCGGAGGAGGATTGAGAGTAGCACCCTCAGAGGTGGCCACCGTCTGAGGAGGAGAAGGAATAACCTTCGACTCCCCCACCATCTCCCGAGCGCCATCGCTGGAGGAGCCGTCGGAAGAGTGGCTGCAAAGGAAAAACATTAGACAAGAGCAATCAAAGCAAACAGACAAGGGAAAGCAACGAGCAGCCGAAGTGCACTTATGAGTCGAGATCGCTCAAGTCGAAGACAGGTGGGGTTCTCCTTCCCTTCTTCTCCTCTTTCTTCTCTTCCTTCTTCCCTTCCTTCTTCCGCTTCGCCAGCGGGTGCGGTGCCATAGCCCACACGGGAACGGCAGGAATCGGAGAGGAAGAGCCCCCATGGTCCCCCGCTGTAACGCTCGAGGCCTAGAGGATTCCTAGGAGTCGGAGGAGTCGAAGCATCCGACGACTTGCTCGAGCTCCGTGTCCGCTTGCGAGTGTGATCCTCGCTCGACTCGTTGGCCTCTTTGGCTGGCGACCGCGCTGATGGAAGCTCAGACATGGAGTCCACCACCTCATTGTCCGGTGCATCCGGAAACAATTCGGGAAGCGGCGGCGACATGCCCGACACCTTGAACTCCTGCACAAAAGAAGCAAATTTGTCAGCAGACAAGTAAATACAATGGAAACGCAGTCAAAAAATAGCGCTACGCGCACATCCCAGATCTACACCTAAGGAACCGGACGAGAAGCAGAGAACGGAGAAGTCAGCAACTTCCCCGGGATATCCTCTCCAGCCTTGAACTTCAGCAGCGGGTGAAGGACCCCGTCGAGATCTCCCTTGGAGAATTCCTCAGCCAAAACCCTAGTCAAATCACGACGACCAGAATAAAGGAACATTGGGTGTGCCCTAGCCTGGAGCGGCTGCACCCCACATTTGAGAAAAGTGTGGATGATATCCACACCGTTCACCTCTTTATCCAGAGTCAGCTGAAGATCCTCCACTCGACGATAGAGAGCCTCTATCTCCGCCACCTCGCCATCCAAGATCTGGTTCTTCCAGGACCTCTTAGGCTCAATTTTCTGGGAGGGGTCAAAAGGAACAAGTCCAAAATCCTGCCCAGCAACCGTGGAGTCACGAATGTAAAACCATCGCCTCCGCCAGTACTGGATATATTCGGACATGGAAAAGGAGAAGAAAATAAGATTGGATTTGAGGGAGATGATGCTACCCCCAATGGGATAAACACCATAAAAACTAGATTGCCTCTTCACGGAATAGAGTTTCCAGAAGAGGCCAAAGTGCGGCTCGATACCGAGCCAGCACTCGCAAAAAGTGATGAAACAAGCGACATGAAGAAGAGAGTTGGGCGAAAGATGATGCAGCTGGATACCATAAAGGAAAAGCAATCCACGAAGGAAATCGTGGACTGGGAAGGAAAAGCCCCGAAGGACAAAGGCAACAAACATAACCCGAAACCCAACGGGTGGACGGGGAATTACCTCGTTGCCGGGGAGTTTGACGGCCTCCCTATCCCGCGGGATTAGGCCCCACTCACGGAGCTTGCAGAGATCACTCTCACGCGTCTCCGATCGCCGCCAGCCACCATCGGTGACACGGGCGACGACGGAACCCTTCTTGCCACCAGCAACACTGGTGCCAACTGCAGAGGAAGACTTCTTCGGCTTCCCCATCGCAGTGCGGCGGCGCCAGCGGAGAGCATGCATGATCAAGGAAGGAAAAACTCGGGGAAATCCCATCGCGCAATGAGAAAGCTCAGAGAAGATGGAAGCAGTGAAACAAGAATGGCTGCGTGAAAGCAAATTAACTTTTCCCCAATGATTATAAGGACGAAGACGATGCACGACAACCGTCCATCAGGAAGACCTAGAGACAACATCAAGATCTGACCGTCCACGTGTCAGTACAGCAGCGAACCGTCGCTCACACGCCGCCCACTACGCGCGGAAATCGAGGCGACGCCGTAATTATCTCCACGCCGCGCATGACCGGTCAACTCAAAGTCAGAAGGTGGGTCCCATGTTCGTCCAGTCACGTCACTCTGGCGCAGCAGATGCTTGAGGTCACCGATCGTCAACACTGACGTCATCAAAAGCTATACTAGCAAACGGTTACAATTCTTCGGCTACACAGCTAAGAGTACTCACTCGAATCTACGATTCGACTAACTACTCGGGGGCTACTCCTATCAGGAGCGCTGGCCGCACACCCGACAATGAACAAAACACTACAACACTGAACTATTTCTTTGAGTCCTACGTCGAGTCTGCGACTCCACTACAGACTCGGGGGCTACTCCCATAGGGAGGATGGATTCAAGCATCCGAAAATTTTGTGTCCTACGAACTAGAAGCCGAACAACGGCTGAATTAAAGTCTCCGCTCGAGTCTATGACTCGAACAGACACTCGGGGGCTACTCCCATAGGGAGCGCTGGTCGCGCACCCTGAGAATTATCCGAGTGCGATCCTTCGGATCAGCATGCAAAACTTTTCAGCAACTCTGCCCCAATTGACACTAAGTGAGCAACGTTTTCCTTGGCCACCCGAAACACCTCCGTGGTGATAAACATTCGGATGTTGTGTCTGCGACACAAAGATAAGACCTACAAATACCTTCTGATGGTCTGGTAACACACACGACTGCGCTCTACTAGTAAGAATCCATGCCAACATGCGTGATGAGAAATCCCGACGGACGCGTTGGGTACATCATCTAATTCACTGGAATTCCACTCCTGTAAGTCCTCCGCGGCCTGAGTCAAATTACGCCAGCATATGTTCCGGGTTCGAGTCGAGGGACTCGAATCTGAAGAAGATCGTGTTGTTTTGTCCTAAGACAGTTAACTGACCCTGATCCATCGGGAGAGTCAGGCACACGCATCAACAATCCCTACATACTCAAATCATTCTCTTGAAAGACAGAGATAGTTGCACCCGAAGGATTGAAGAGTCCTCAGCCGAATCTACGATTCGACTGAACACTCGGGGGCTACTAACATGGTTATACCCCGGGGGTACACGACTTCAGCATACCTAGTACAGCCCAAGGAAGACCCACGACAAATATGCGTCGGCCCATGAAGACTTTCGGGTGGCCAGGGCCCATGACGCCTTCGGATCCTTGGAGAGCAAGACTAGAGTAGATAGAAAATTCAAAGGGATAAACCCTAAAACCTGTAACCGACTCGATCTGTGTCTGGGACCTGCCTAACTCTATATAAGGCTAGGAGGGCACGACGAGAAGGGCACTTCGTATCACCGCATACACACCTCCACGCCAGATTGCATCCGTGCACCCCTGTAACCTTCGGTTCCACCATAATCAAGAGCAGACAAGCAGAAGTAAGGTTTTCCCTCCGGGGGCCTGAACCTGGGTAAACCTCGTGTCCCCGTGTTGCTTGTTTGCTAACCGTTCCACGATCTCCAACATCCCCATCTTATCCAAAACCCAAGTCCATAACAATGGGCATTGCCGAGATTAAACCTCGTCAATCCATGCTCATCAATTTCCAGGCGTCGGCGAGGCAAAGGTCCTCAAGCACCATCCATTTGATCCGTGGCTCCGGCACCGACGTGCCCGGCTTCCTCTTGCCTCTTCCTTTGGCCGGATCCAAGGCAAGCCCCTCGACGTCATCCATGTCCTTGGTATGCGTCTGTTCGACATGCGTCTGCTCGTCCTGGCCCTCGGAGGAATCCTGAGACTCGATGCCACGTTCGGCATCGGCCCGGGACTGTTCTTGAGTGAAGAAGGAGGGGTTGCCGGTGGATGCCGAACCTTGGGCGATGATGTCCTGCATGTACACATCGGCCGACATTCCGTCGAACATGTTGTGCGTGTCGGCCATGCCGAAGGTTGCGGGCGATGAGCTACCGCCAAACGGAAGTGGGTCGCGGTGTATTGATGACGAAGGGCATGCATACACCAAAGAGGTGGAGTAGGGGATGTTCATGTCGATGTTGAAGGCCGAAGGAGGGAGAGGCGTGGGGCAGGGGAACCGAAGGTTCGGGTTGAACCCTCCATAGAACTCGGGGGAGGAGGAGTACCGCTGCCGCGGGTTCGCCTGGATCTCCTGGAAGCCAGCCGGCGAGATCGGCGAGAAGCCGACTAGCGAGATCGGTGAGAAGCCGACCGGCGAGCCGACGCTTGGCTGGCTCCCCCAGTGGGCGGCGTACTGTGTGTGTGGGGGGGGGGGGACTGGCCTCGGGTGCGACATCGCCGCACGATACGCCTCCATATACTTCGTGTAGGGGTTAGTAGCATGGAAAAAAATTCTATCACATGAACACACACAAGCCAAGATCTAATCTACTAGATCGGTGCAACGAGTTTGTAGAGTACTAACCCTCGAAGATCCAAAGCGTTCGACAAGTTACGGATCTCTCGTGGGTGATGTAGTCGTTCACTTGTCAATCTCAAGATCGCGTAGACGATACTTCCGGCACCGCATTCCGGCAGCGCTCCCACAGTTAGTGACACGTTCAGTACTTGATGAAGACCTTCCTCTCCCTTGTTCCAGCCGATAGCGGAGGTTGTAGATCTCCTCGCAATTCCAACAGCATGACGGTGTGGTGGTGGAAGTAGAGGTTAGATCCCATAGGGCTTCGCCTAAGCAGGAGCGGGTATGGTGGAGTAGAGAGAGAGCCTCAGCAACTAGAGTTTAGAGGCCGAGGGTTGGAGTTGGTCGACGGATAGGGAAGGGCTAGACGGCGGCAGTTTAGAGGAGGCTCTAGGGCGACGGCGATTTAGAGGGGCAGCTGACCTAGGGTTTGGGGTGAGGCCAAGGGGGCGCCCCACCCCCTACTTTGTAGGTGGGAGGTGGATAGGGGAGGAGGAGTCCTCCCCCAACTCCCCTTGTATGGACGGCGGAAAGGGAGGGAGGGGAAACCTTCCTCCTCTAGGTTTCCTCCTCTCCCTCCACTTGGTTTGACTTTCAATGTTGGGATTTGACTTCTCAAATTGGAGTTTGACTATTCAAACTAGAGTTTGATTTCTCTCTTCCCATTGCCCAGCCAAGTGACCTAGGGTATGATGCAACCATTCTACATTATCATGGAACATTCCAAGTACTCATCCCCCCAGGGTGGTGGACCTTCCAAAACCTTCTAGAAGCTTCCGGTGAAACCACCGAAAACATTTACAAACCCCAGAATTGGAATTTCCTTATATGAATCTTATTATTCGGACCATTCCGGATCTCCTCGTGATATCCCGTATCCAATTCGAGACTCAGAACAACATTCGGTCTCTTTCTCACATTCCATATCTACTAAACAACATTGAATCCTTAAGTGTGTCTCCCTACAATTCGTGAACTATGCAGACATGATCGAGACACCTCTCCGATCAATAACCAATAGAGGAATTTGAAAATTCATATGGCTCCCACATATTTCTACGATGACTTCATGATCGAATGAACCATTTACATACGATACCAATTTCCCTTTGTCTCATGATAATTTACTTATCCAAGATTTGATCGTCGGTAAACATTCATCATAAACACAAAGATATAATAATAACTACTTTTACTATTGCCTCTTGGGCATATCTCCAATAGTCTCCCACTTGCACTAGAGTCAATATACCTAACACCCATAGCGTTCTGGTGTTGTTCATGTTTTTCCCTAGGGAGAGGTTTAGTCAACGGATCTGTCACATTCAGATCTATGTGTACTTTGCAAATCTTTATGTCACCATCTTGGACATGCTCGCGAATAGCGTGAAAACGTAGCTTGATATGCTTCAGCTTCTTGTGTGACCTTGGCTCCTGCACATTGGCTATGGCACCCATGTTGTCACAATAGATGGCCATCGGGTCCGATGCACTAGAAATCACACCAAGCGCCATAATGAACCCCTTCATCCATATCGCCTCTTGTGAAGCCTCCGAAGCAGCTATGTATTCCGATTCAGTTGAAGATCTAGCCACAACGCTTTGCTTAGCACTCCTCCAACTCACTGATGCACCATTCAAAGTAAATACGTATCCAGATTGTGATTTAGAATCATCCGGATCGGTGTTCCAACTAGCATCGGTGTAACCATTTACAACGAGATGTTCATCACCTTCATAAGAAAGAACCATATCCTTAGTCATTCTTAAGTACTTTAGGATATTTTTGACTGCTATCCAGTGATCTACTCCTAGATCACTTTGATATCTGCTAGTTAAACTAACAACATATGCAATATCTGGTCTTGTACATAGCACGACATACACGATAGAACCTATGGATGAGGCATAGGAACTTTTGTTCATCTTCTATCTATCTTCTGCAGTAGCGGGACTTTGAGTCTTACTCAAGGTCGTATTGGGCAACATGGGCAAGAACCCTTTCTTGCTATCTTCCATTCCAAACCTCTTTAGAACCTTGTACAAATATGTACTTTGTGAAAGCGCTATTAAGCGTCTTGATCTATATTTATAAATCTTTATGACTAATATGTAGGCAACTTTGCCAAGATCTTTCATTGAAAAACTATTATTCAAGTAGTCTTTGATACTTTTAAGAAGTTATTTATCATTCCCAATCAACAATATGTCATCTACATATAATACTAGGAATGCTATAGAGCTCCCACTCACTTTCTTGTAAATACAAGCTTCTTTATAAGTTTGTATAAATCCAAAGCTTTTGATCACCTTATCAAAACATTGATTCCAACTCCGGGATGCTTGCCTCAATCCATAAATGGACTGCTGAAGTTTGCATACCTTGTTAGCATCTTTAGGATCGAAAAAACCTTTGGGTTGTACCATATACAACTCTTCATCAATGTCTCTCTTGAGGAACACCGTTTTAACATCCATCTGCCATATCTCAAAATCGTAATAAGCAGCGATTGCTAACAAAATTCTCACATACTTTAGCTTCGCTACCGGTAAGAAAGTCTCATCGTAGTAAACTCCTTGAATTTGTCGGAAACCTTTCGCGACAAGTCGAGCTTTATAGACGACTACATTACCATCATCATTTGTTTTCTTCTTGAAAATCCATTTGTTCTCGACAGCCTTCCGCCCATCCGGTAAGTCCACCAAAGTCCATACTTGGTTTTCGTACATGGATCCAATCTCGGATTTCATGGCTTCTTGCCATTTGATGGAATCTGGGCTCATCATTTCTTCCTCATATGTCGCACGGTCGTCAGTGTTATCCACCAACATGACACTCATAATTGGGACATACCAATCGAGAGTGGTACGAGTCCTCATCGACCAGCGAGGTTCAATAGTAACTTCTTTCGAAGTTTCATGATCATTATCATTAGCTTCCTGATGGCTGCAAGTGCACAGATGATGACCCACAAGTATAGGGGATCGCAACAGTCTTCGAGGGTAGTATTACCCAATTTATTGATTCGACACAAGGGGAGCCAAAGAATACTTGCAAGCCTTAACAACTGAGTTGTCAATTTAGTTACACCTAGAAATAGTTCTTGCTCACAGAAGTTTATCAGTAGCAACTTGTAGTAGCAACATCAAAGTAACAACAATAGGAAAACAGGAAAAATAGTAACAGTAGTAGCAAACAGTAGGATATGAGCGCGATAGGCATAGGGATGGATGGACGGACGTTGCATGGAAAAGTCTAAACATGTAACTTCAAGATCTAGGGCAATTGCAGATAAATAAGAATAAGCATCCAAGTACTAAACAATCATAGGCATGTGCTCCATATATAGTCATACGTGCTCACAATGAGAGCTTGCACAACATCATTTGTCCCGCCAGCCCGTTGCAGCGGGGCCTCAAGGGAACTACTAGCAATTAAGGTGATCCTTTTAATAGAGCAACTGTAAGATCCCTCCTTTATAAAGGAAAAGGATCCCTGTGATTGCAATGCTAGTCCCTGGATCAATGCTAGCATCCACAGTTTAAGATGAAGTACACAGAAACAAAGGTCATCATTACAGTCATTCCAGAGACAAACATAGTCTTTACAACTCCAAGGCCACAGGCCTAGTACAAGAGTTTAAATAAGTAAATAGATAAAAGTCTTCATCTTCATGTGCCACAGGCAAACATGTTGAGTGTAGACTCATGACTCCTAATCCTCATCAGAGTAACCTGCAACATCACAAGTTACAGCCAAAGTGGGTCAATACATTGGAATAGTATTGGCAAGTGATACCTTAGTATAATTTTGGTGGACTAGATACTATATGCAATTTGGCTAAGTGTATCTTAGGCTTGCTTTGCTCAAAATTGGTTTTGCCTATTAGTTGAAATCACTAAGTTTTTCTTTGTCAAAACTTTTCCCAAGGAACCACCAATATACATTAAGGTCCTTCACCCTTGTTCACCCAGAAGTTTTACTTAGAAATTGGGATCAGGAGATTCTTGGTAGCTTCCATGTCTTGATGCTCAAATCCCTTTGTTCCTGGGTGGCTTTCCACAAGTGAGATACACAAGGTAAACCATAGAAATGGGCCTTGTGTAACCACTCAACATAAACCATTCCTTCCATTCCACCCAGGTGTTTCATTCACTTAGTTGTTTTATTAAGTAAAAACACAAGACCAAAGACTTAGAAATATTTTATCATAGCATGAATATATCACCACCCTTGTTTGCTACTAGCTAGGCTAAGCATGGCATAGATAACATCTTACTTAGAAATTTTTAGCAATTCTACAACTACTAGGATTTCCCAAGCATAGCATATAAACAAAATATAACATGCAAGACTAGCAAAATATTTCTAATGTATAGTAGGAAACATAGAGATACAAATATCATGAAGCACCACTTTCCTTGGTAGTTTGGAGGGTAGCTACACTCCTCACAATCACAATCACTATTGGCACCAAAATCTACACATAAAATCATAGCAACAATTCACATACAAAATAAATACAAGCAAAAATATATGGATGCATGCAACATGATATGTGATGATTTTCTAAACTCAACAAGACAAGTGCACAGTACTGGTTCATAAACAAGTTCAAAACTTGCCAAACAACATTTATTTAAACACCAAAACCTTTCTCAAACAATTTATATACACAAAATAGGCCTACACATGTTTCTGTAAATAAAACCATTTTAATAGAAACAAAACATTAAACACATTGCATATTTGGAAAGGGCTTGCTCTCCTGATTCCATTGATATAAAATTTGTCAAATTTGAACGTGGAAATCAAAAGTTATGGCTAAAACAAAATCAAACAACTAATAGATCTAATTCAAATTTTTAAAATGAACTCCGTGCCATGCGGCGCTATCCTATTGGCTGGTACTGCTCCGCGTCGGATCACGCTTCTGAGCCACTGGATTTAACTTAATCGCGCGGCTCTGATTGAATCATACCGCTTCGTCTAGGTTCTAACGTGACCACTAGATCTAGATCTAACGGCACTCAGCACTCGACCAACAAGTGGCGGCGCTGGCGGCGGTGACAGGCGACGACAACTCTGTCTACGGCGGCGCGGTGGCTACAGGGGGCTCTGGGGTCATCGGAGGTGCTTACCAGATTCGCAACGGTGTACTAAAGCTCAACGTGGCGACGGCTTGACAAGGGGCGCACGGACACGGCTGCACGGGCTCGTCGGAGTTGCTGACAGCGCCGGGCTCGGGTGGACGGCGACGTTGGCGACGCTCCTGGTCACCCTAGCACGAACCAAAGGCATCAGAGGGTGCGCATGGCTACGGCGAACACGCTCGTGTGAATCAGCAACGAAGGGGAACGGGGCTCACCGAATTTAATCGCCGGAGTTGAGGACGTCGTCGGGACCTTGCTGTGCTTGACGGAGTCGACGACCTGGGGCAGTATAGGATGAACCAATGGTGTCAGAATGTGCGCAAGGAAGTTTCGAGGATGTCTGCATGAATTAGAGGGGAAGGGGCGCACGGAGCTCACCGGGATTGGTCGCCGGAGTGGGCTCTGTCTGCGGCGGTGCAAGGGCGATTGCGGGCAGCCTGGGGGCGCTTCTGTCTGGCTTTGTTGGGGGAAATGGCCGCGAGGGGGAGGTGGTCTTATAGCCAGAGAGGGAGCGAGAATCACGCGAGGAATAACTCGATTTAAAATACGGCAGTGAATGGCGGAGGGAACGGCCGGCGACGTGGTCGTGGGCGCGATTTGGGGAAGATGATGATGAGATGGCGAGGTCCACCAGTCAGTGACCCATTGGGTAGCGCGGGTGCGGTGAGAAAATCAGAAGGTGGGGGAAAACCCGGGTGGGCTGGCTAACGGGCTGCTTTGCTTGTTGGGCCAAAATCCTGGCGCCGGCCCTTTTTCTTTTCTCTTTCCTTTTTCTTTTTCTGAATGAATTTCCAGGAACCTTTTTCAAATGATTTCAAAATCTATTTGAATTCAAATCTTTTCAGGATTTTTGCAGTGTGCAACAATCACATTTCTGGGCATAAAACCAAGTGGTCACTTTGAATTGGCCTGGTCACTTGGAATAAAATAAAATAAGCAGTGACATAGCACTAGTTTTAAATAGGTTTTGAAATTGGTTTTCAAATTATATTTGTCTTGAAACTTTGGTTTAAATCCTAGCAATCTAGCAATACACTCTGAAAGCAATAAGACACAAGGTTTGGTTCACTGAACATCTATCTCACATTGGAGATTTGTTTTTGTTTTTAAATGCTGATCACATAAAATAATGAGCTTATATGCCCCCTTTTTTGAATTGATTTGTTTGAAATGAATTCTACATGATCATGGATGCATGGATGATATGCATGAGTTTGAAACATGATTTTAGGGATGTTACAAATCTAACCCCCTTAAGGTGAATCTCGCCCTCGAGATTTGGATTCGCTAGAAAATAGGTGAGGGTGGTCTTTCCGAAGATCATCTTCTCTTTCCCATGTTGCTTCTTCTTCGGAATGATGGTTCCATTGAACTTTACAGAACTTAATAGTCATAGTTCGAGTAACTCTTTCTGCAGTCTCAAGAATCTTGATAGGTTTCTCCTCATAAGTGAGGCCACTCTCCAATTGAACCTCTTCCAAAGGTATAGTATCCTTCAAAGAAGTCTCTTCCATTTCCGGATGACATTTCTTAAGCTGACTCACATGAAACACATTATGAACAGCTGACGAGGACTCTGGCAATTCAATCGCATAGGCTACTTCTCCTTTGCGACTTAGAATCTTGAATGGTCCAACATATCTTGGTGCCAATTTACCTTTGACACCAAATCTCTTCACTCCACGAAGTGGCGACACTCTAAGATAAGCTCTATCACCAACTTCATAGGTGACTTCTCTACGCTTAGGATCTGCGTAGCTTTTCTGTCGGGACTGTGCTATCTTTAATCTGTCCTTAACCAGCTTGACTTTCTCTTCATCCTCTTTGATAAGTTCTGGTCCGAACAAACTTCTTTCTCCCACACCATTCCATAGCAATGGGGTGGTACATTTTCTCCCATAGAGAAACTCAAATGGTGCCATCTCAATGCTGGCTTGATAGCTGTTGTTATAAGAAAATTCTGCGTAAGGCAGACTTTCATCCCAACTGGCTCCATAGTCTAGGGCACATGCCCTCAACATATCTTCAAGAATCTGATTAGTCCTTTCTGTTTGTCCATCAGTTTGAGGATGAAAAGCAGTGCTGAATTCCAACCTCATTCCCAATGACTCATGTAATTGCCTCCAAAAATGAGAAGTGAATTGGGTTCCTCTATCTGACACAATACTCTTGGGTACTCCATGTAGACATACAATTCTACTCATATAGATCTTGGCCAATTTAGCACTTGTGTAAGTTGTCTTCACGGGTATGAAATGAGCCACTTTAGTTAGGCGATCCACTACTACCCAAATAGAATCATATCCTAACCGGGTCCTTGGCAATCCGATAATGAAATCCATACCAATCTTGTCCCACTTCCAATCAGTAATAGGTAGTGGTTGAAGCAAACCTGCTGGTTTCTGATGTTCCGCTTTCACTCTACTACACACATCACACAAGGCAATATGTTCGGCGATGTCCTTCTTGAGATTATTCCACCAAAATCTTTCTTTCATATCCATGTACATCTTGGTGTTACCCGGATGAATAGAATATGGTGAGTTGTGTGCTTCTTGTAAAATAAGTTTCCGAAGTTCCGGATCTTGTGGAACACAGATACGTTTTCCATGCCATAAAGTACCTTGTTCGTCTTCATGGAATCCTTTGGCTTTTCCCTTACCAATCTTTTCCTTAATCTCTTCAATTTCCTTATCAGTCTTCTGGGATTCCTTGATTTTGTCCAACAAAGTAGGTTGAACATCCAAAGACATGAGATGTCCTTTAGGCACAATCTCCAATCTAAGATCGCTAAATTGGGCACACAGATCATCTGGCAATTCTCCCTTAGTGAGGCCAACTTTACGGCTTAGAGCATCCGCTACAACATTTGCTTTACCGGGGTGGTATTGCAAACTTAAGTCATAGTCCTTGATAAGTTCTAGCCATCTTCTTTGTCTCATATTAATTTCCTTCTGGGTGAAGATATACTTCAAACTCTTGTCATCTGTGAACACTTCACATCGCTTTCCCAAAATATAGAGTCTCCATGTTTTGAGTGCATGGACAACAGAGGCTAACTCTAAATCATGAGTAGGATAGTTCACTTCATGAGTTTTGAGTTGTCTCGAGGCATAAGCCACAACTTTTCCTTCTTGCATAAGTACTGCACCCAAACCATGATGAGATGCATCACAATACACTTGGAAATCCTTCTTGAAATCTGGTAAACACATGACTGGTGCTGTCAAAAGTCTCTTCTTCAATTCTTGAAAGCTGAGTTCACAACCTTCAGACCAAGCAAATTTCTTGTCTTTCTTTAGCAATTCTGTCATAGGCTTAGCTACCTTGGAGAAATTCTTAATGAATCTTCTGTAGTAACCTGCTAAGCCAAGGAAACTACGAACTTCTTTCACTGACTTGGGAGATTCCCATTCAGTTACAGCCGAAACTTTAGCAGGATCAACTGCAACACCATCTCCTAACACAACGTGTCCAAGAAATCCAACTTCATTCAACCAGAATTCACACTTGCTGAATTTGGCATAAAGTTTATGCTCTCTAAGCTTCTCAAGTATCAAACGCAGATGTCCTTCATGTTCTTCTTTCCTCTTGGAGTAGATCAAAATGTCATCGATGAAAACGACAACAAACTTATCAAGAAATTCCATGAACACCTTGTTCATCATATTCATGAAGTATGCTGGTGCATTGGTCAAACCAAATGGCATCACGATATACTCATACAATCCATACCTTGTGGTGAAAGTTGTTTTAAGTATGTCTTGTTCTCTTATCTTGAGTTGGAAATAACCTAACCGAAGGTCAATCTTTGAGAATACACAAGCTCCTTCTAGCTGATCAAACAAGTCATTGATTCTTGGCAAAGGGTATTTGTTCTTGATAGTCACCTCATTGAGTGAACGGTAATCTATGCATAACCTTTGACTTCTATCTTTATTCTCCACAAACAAAACTGGGGCTCCCCAAGATGAAGAACTTGGTTGAATAAATCCTTTCTGCAACTGTTCTCCAAGTTGTTTCTTGAGTTCTTTCAGTTCATCAACTGACATCTTGTACGGTCTCTTTGCTATTGGTCCAGATCCTGGTAGCAAATCAATAAGAAATTCCACATCTCTATCTGGTGGTATTCCCGGCAATTCTTCCGGAAACACATCTGGATACTCACATACAATAGGCACACTATCTATGCTAACCCCCTTAAGAGAATTTAGCTTACTCCTCTTTGATTCAAAGTTGGTCTTGAACCTGATTCTTTTATTTTATGGAGTTGTGAGTGAGACAGTATGGTTGGCACAATCTATCACTCCCTTGTGCTTAGTCATCCAGTCCATTCCCAAAATGACATCCAATCCTTGGGAGTTTAGGATTATCAAGTTAACGGGAAACTTATACTTCCCAAACTCTATGACTAGATCATGACACCCTGAATTCACTATCTTTTCTCCGCCAGGAGAACTTACTTTTATAGGACACCCAATAGTTTCTACCGGTAGTTCATTTCTTTCAACAAATGCTCTTGATATGAATGAATGAGATGCACCAGTATCAAAGAGAACAAATGCTAGAACAGAATTGAGTTTGAACTTACCAGCAACAGCATCAGGCTCCTCATAAATTTCCTCCACATTGATGTGGTTCACTTATCCCTTTTGAAAAGGGTTGGGTTTGTTAGGTCCTTCAACTTTCTTTTCTGGGCATTCATTTGCATAATGCCCCATATTCTTGCACTTGAAACACTCAACCTGACTAATATCCTTCTTGACAGGCTGGCTTCCACTGCCACTTCCACTTCCACTGTGGTGGCTCTTATATCCACCCTTGTGGTTCTTGTACTTGTCATTGTCATGACTATGGTGATGCTTGTTGTCATGATGACGGTTGTGGTTGTGGTGCTTGTTGAATTTCCCATGCTTGTGGGATCTTGAGCTTCCACTATCATCATAATGGGAACGTTTGTGAGACGATACCGAGATGTGCTTGTCCGAGTGCTTTCTCTTTCTACTCTCAACTTGCTTCATTTTGTTCTCCAAAATAGCAGCCTTATCACAAAGAGACTGGTATGTGGGAACATAGGCCACTGATAGCTGTAGGTTTAGTTCATCATTCAACCCTTCAAGGAACTTTTCCTTCCTCTTAGCATCAATGTCAACTTCATCCGGTGCATAACGCGCCAGATTGTTGAACTCCTCAATATATTCAGCCACACTGCGGTGGCGCTGCTTCAAGTTATGGAACTCTTTCTTCTTCAAACTCATCACTCCGGATGAGATGTGAGCAGTACGGAAACCATCTTCAAAGATAGCCCATGTCACATCCTCAATGGGAGTGGTGATCTGGAAGTTATCCCACCAAGTGGCTGCTGGTCCTTCCAACAAGTGAGCTGCAAATCTGACTTTCTCTTTCATCAGTACAGCCAACTGTTACCAAGTCCTTGTTCACAGAGCGTAGCCAATCATTGGCCACCATAGGATCAGTTGTTCCTGACAACTTTGCTGGTCTCAATCTCAAGAACCTGGTAAGCTTGTCAAAACCCGGTGGGTTGTTGTTGTTATTGTTGTTGTTATTGTTGTTATTGTTGTTGTTGTTGTTGTTCTGGTTCTGGATGAACGTAGTCATCATTTGCATCAGCTAAGTCTGAGCTGTCATCATTTGATGCATCTCAGGGGTGATGTTGTTGTTGTTGTTGGGGTTGGGATTGGCACGACGGGGAGGCATCTGTGGTTTGTTCAATAGAGATAAGAATGAGATACCCATAGATGCTATCATGCACAATACATCACATAAACAATCATCAAGCATGCATCATATTAATAATAGTTCAACAACAAAAACAACAAGTTTGCAAAGTAAACACACCAATAACAAGCCATCCACATGTTGGATGGTCATTGTGACTCAAATAAAGTATGATAAATAAATGATAAATGAGTAGTCATCACTACTCCTCGGCATCAACCTCCTCCTCAACAAAGGTAAGACTTGCATTCTCCATAGCGGTCTTGTATTCCTCGACATTGGTGGTCAAGGTCTCTACTTTGGCTTTGAGAGCCCTCTTCTGAGAACGAAGCCTCTCAATCACAGTCTGCTGATGCTCGAGCTCGAAGTCCTTGGCCTCCAGTTCTGTAGTCATGTCCCGAATCCTCTTGTTCCTATCTTGGACTCGCTTCTCTTGACTCTTGAACTTTCTATCCTGACTCTCGAACTTTGCCTCCATCTCCTTGACTATATCATCTTGCTCCGCGAAGAGCTTGTCCTTCTCACGAAGCTGCACCTGGAGTTCGTCATTGCTGAGCACGACGTTGATCCTATCAGTGTCCACGTGCCTAAGAAGAACCTCTAAGTCCTGGAGGTATAAACGAATCGGCTCTGCTGTCTCCCTCGAAGTGTCCTCGAAGTCAATGGCCTCTCCATCCTCATCACGTCTACCGAAGACGTGGAAGTGAGTACCTCTAACCTGTCGAGAGTATCTCCCTAACAGACGTCCAATCAAGTCCTGCATGACTACCTCTAGGCCTCTCTCCTTGTCATCGTGCATGACCTTGAAGATGATAGCCTCCATGGTAGGCTCAGTCTGGCGTCCTGGCTGATTGACCTTGAAGCCCCAAAGGTCTTTCCTCTCAAACTTGGTGAGGGGAAGCACCATGATGGTCGGAAGAGGGAGATTGAGCAAAGTAGTGAGCTCAATAATACGAGAACCAAAGCGAGTTCCCTGGAACTCCTCAACAGTGCTGATGGTAACATTAGGCATCTATTTATAAGATAGAAATAGTTAGAAACAACACAATTTAAGATAAAACACAAGGCAAAGCATCACATACATATCTTTGGAAATCAAAACACACAAGTCATGGCATACATGGGTCCATTACAACAACTAAGGTTCAACTTATTTTAAGCAACATTTGGAAAATAAGGTGATAAGTGGTGGTCCAACTAACGAAGTACGTTACAATCCCAACTCACTAGATATGTTGGCTAACACAATATTTCTAGAAGCAATCAATCTATCTTGAGCACATGAATCCATTACTAAGTCTATAATGTCTCCTCTTAAGGTTTGGTTGGTAGCCTCCAACTCTTGGGTATGTTTCTTCTCTTCCTTTAGGTCATTTTGGATGTTGAGCATTCTGCACTTAACTCTATCACCAAGTTCTTTGATGGTCTTCCAAGCTGCATCCCTTGCTGAATCAAAGAATGTAGTGCGCACCACTGAATTGGTGAACATGCAGAATCTTGATTCCTTGTGGTTGTCTTCCTTGTTTTTATACAAGTGAAACCCACCAGTACTCAACTCCTTCATCCATCACAGGAAAACCTTTGTACACAGGTGCACCATGTATTTCCATTGCAACCATGAGGTCCTTGAGAGCCTTGGGAAATTCTATCTCACACTCCAAAGTCATTGTCATGAGTGGTCCTTTCCTTACGGCTTCGTTGATGGAGTCCATCTACAAATAGATATGGAAAAGAAGATTAGAAAAGTTTACGAGAAGAATAGACAAGTGTGGAATTTGTTGAAATTTTTTCCTTAGTGTTTTCCAATCCTAGGGTCATAATCCTATAGGCAACACAGTGCTCTGATACCATCTGTAAGATCCCTCCTTTATAAAGGAAAAGGATCCCTGTGATTGCAATGCTAGTCCCTGGATCAATGCTTGCATCCATAGTTTAAGATGAAGTACACAGAAACAAAGGTCATTATTATAGTCATTCCAGAGACAAACATAGTCTTTACAACTCCAAGGCCACATGCCTAGTACAAGAGTTTAAATAAGTAAATAGATAAAAGTCTTCATCTTCATGTGCCACAGGCAAACATGTTGAGTTTAGACTCATGACTCCTAATCCTCATCAGAGTAACCTGCAACATCACAAGTTACAGCCAAAGTGGGTCAATACATTGGAATAGTATTGGCAAGTGATACCTTAGTATAATTTTGGTGGACTAGATACTATATGCAATTTGGCTAAGTGTAGCTTAGGCTTGCTTTGCTCAAAATAGGTTTTGCCTATTAGTTGAAATCACTAAGTTTTTCTTTGTCAAAACTTTTCCCAAGTAACCACCAATAGACATTGAGGTCCTTCACCCTTATTCACCCACAAGTTTTACTTAGAAATTGGGATGAGGAGATTCTTGATAGCTTCCATGTCTTGATGCTCAAGTTGTCCTTTTCCAGGGACATGGCTAAGTACTTAGATTCTTCCATCTGCAGAGGTTGTGCACTTTCCCTACAAGACTTGATTTTTATCAAGACAGGACCTTTCAGAAGCCTTCCCTTAGACCAAATGGACGCGTTCCAACCTATCATCCCACTACCACCAACTGTCCAAATGGCTAAGTTCTTGCAACCTATGTGATCCAGGCAGAGCCCATATTGCCAAGTGGCTGCACTAGAAGCTTCTTAACATTTGGCTTCTCAAATCCCTTTGTTCCTGGGTGGCTTTCCACAAGTGAGATACACAAGGTAAACCATAGAAATGGGCCTTGTGTAACCACTCAACATAAACCATTCCTTCCATTCCACCAAGGTGTTTCATTCACTTAGTTGTTTTATTAAGTAAAAACACAAGACCAAAGACTTAGAAATATTTTATCATAGCATGAATATATCACCACCCTTGTTTGCTACTAGCTAGGCTAAGCATGGCATAGATAACATCTTACTTAGAAATTTCTAGCAATTCTACAACTACTAGGATTTCCCAAGCATAGCATATAAACAAAATATAACATGCAAGACTAGCAAAATATTTCTAATGTATAGTAGAAAACATAGGGATAAAAATATCATGAAGCACCACTTGCCTTGGTAGTTTGGAGGGTAGCTACACTCCTCACAATCACAATCACTATTGGCACCAAAATCTACACATAAAATCATAGCAACAATTCACATACAAGCAAAAATATATGGATGCATGCAACATGATATGTGATGATTTTCTAAACTCAACAAGACAAGTGCACAGTACTGGTTCATAAACAAGTTCAAAACTTGCCAAACAACATTTATTTAAACACCAAAACCTTTCTCAAAGAATTTATATACACAAAATAGGCCTACACATGTTTCTGTAAATAAAACCATTTTAACAGAAACAAAACATTAAACACATTACATATTTGGAAAGGGATTGCTCTCCTGATTCCATTGATATAAAATTTGTCAAATTTGAACGTGGAAATCAAAAGTTATGGCTAAAACAAAATCAAACAACTAATAGATCTAATTCAAAATTTTAAAACGAACTCTGTGCCACGTGGCGCTATCCTATTGGCTGGTACCGCTTCGTGTCGGATCACGCTTCTGAGCCGCTGGATCTAACTTAATCGCACGGATCTGATTGAATCATACCGCTCCGTCTAGGTTCTAACGTGACCACTAGATCTAGATCTAACGGCGCTTAGCACTCGACCAACAAGTGGCGACGCTGGCGGCGGTGACAGGCGGTGATGGCTCTGTCTACGGCGGCGCGGTGGTTACAGGGGGCACTGGGGTCGTCGGAGGTGCTTACCAGATTCGCAACGGTGTACTGAAGCTCAACGTGGCGACGGCTTGACAAGGGGCGCACGGACACAGCTGCACGGGCTCGTCGGAGTTGCTGACAGCGTCGGGCTCGGGTGGACGGCGACGTTGGCGACGCTCCTGGTCACCCTAGCACGAAGCAAAGGCATCAGGGGGTGTGCATGGCTACGGCGAACACGCTCGTGTGAATCAGCAGCGAAGGGGAACACGGGGCTCACCGAATTTAATCGCCGGAGTTGAGGACGTCGTCGGGACCTTGCTATGCTTGACGGAGTCGACGACCTGGGGCAGTATAGGATGGACCAATGGTGTCAGAATGTGCCCAAGGAAGTTGCGAGGCTGTCTGCATGAACTAGAGGGGAAGGGGCGCACGGAGCTCACCGGGATTGGTCGCCGAAGTGGGCTCTGTCTGCGGCGGTGCAAGGGAGATTGCGGGCAGCCTGGGGGCGCTTCTGTCTGGCTTTGTTGGGGGAAATGGCCGCGAGGGGGAGGTGGTCTTATAGCCAGAGAGGGAGCGAGAATCGCGCGAGGAAATGCCGGCAATAACTCGATTTAAAATGCGGCAGTGAATGGCGGAGGGAACGGCCGACGACGTGGTCGTGGGCGCGATTTGGGGAAGATGATGATGAGCTGGCGAGGTCCACCAGTCAATGACCCATTGGGTAGCCCGGGTGTGGTGAGAAAATCAGAAGGAGGGGGGAAAACCCGGGTGGGCTGGCTAACGGGCTGCTTTGCTTGTTGGGCGAAAATCCTGGCGCCGGCCCTTTTTCTTTTCTCTTTCCTTTTTCTTTTTCTGAATGAATTTCCAGGAACCTTTTTCAAATGATTTCAAAATCTATTTGAATTCAAATCTTTTCAGGATTTTTGCAGTGTGCAACAATCACATTTCTGGGCATAAAACCAAGTGGTCACTTTGAATTGGCCTGGTCACTTGAAATAAAATAAAATAAGCAGTGACATAGCACTAGTTTTAAATAGGTTTTGAAATTGGTTTTCAAATTATATTTGTCTTGAAACTTTGGTTTAAATCCTAGCAATCTAGCAATACACTCTGAAAGCAATAAGACACAAGGTTTGGTTCATTGAACATCTATCTCACATTGGAGATTTGTTTTTGTTTTTAAATGCTGATCACATAAAATAATGAGCTTATATGCCCATGTTTTTGAATTGATTTGTTTGAAATGAATTCTACATGATCATGGATGCATGGATGATATGCATGAGTTTGAAACATGATTTTAGGGATGTTACAGCACCGGAGCAAAGCATTAACACTCCATGAACACATGTGATCCTCACATCACAGCAATCCCCTCCGGTTGTCCCAATTTCTGTCACTTCGGGGCCTTTGGATCCGAACAATGATATGTGTACACAACTTGCAGATAAGATCACAAACAATACTATCATAATGATTCAATAATAAGTTCAGATCTGAGATCATGGCACTCGGGCCCTAGTGACAAGCATTAAGCACAACAAGTTGCAACAAAGTCAAATAGCACTAATAGAGATACTAGGCACCATGCCCTAACAATCTTATTTGGTTACATGATAGAACTCATCCAATCCATACCATCCCCATAGCCTACAGCGGGGGATTACTCACACATGGATGAAGGAAACATTGATGGTTGATGGAGAGGCATTGGTGATGACGATGGCGATGATCCTCCCCAAAATCCCCGTCCCGGCAGGATGCCAGAACGGAGTTTCTGGTTCCGAATCGCGGCTTCTGGTGGTGGCAGCGTAGTGGAACTCTTTCTGGAAAAACGACGAACCCCCCTCGGTTTTTAGGTCAAGAGGCGTCTTATAGGCGAAGAGGGAGGCCGAGGGGGTGCCTGAGGTGGCCACACCCCCCAGGCGTGGCCAGGCCTGGCCCGCGCCTGACAGGGTTTGGGCCCCTCAGGCCTCCACTCCGTCTCGTACTCTGGCTCCGTGGATCTTCTTGTGAAATAGGATTTTGGGCATATTTTCCGGGATTTTTCATGATAGTTAATTTTCTGCACAAAAACTAGACACCAAGGTAATTCTGCTGAAAACAGCGTCAGCCCATGTTAGTTGAATCCAAATCACACAAGTTTAGAGGAGAAACAATAGCAAAAGTGTTTGGGAAAGTAGATACGTTTTGGACGTATCAACTCTCCCCAAGCTTAGCTTATTGCTTGTCGTCAAGCAATTCAGTTGAAAACTGAGTGCGATAAAAGAACTTTCACGAACACATTTGCTTCATATGATGTATATATTCTCAGCATAGGAGTAGACACTTAAACCATTCATAATAAAGAATATGCAACCAAGTCTACTCAATAGTCATTGCAAGCTATGAAGAGAAACCAACTCAATAATAATAAGTAGCATGAAACATAAACATAAGCAACATTGCAATGCTCATAAAAAGGTATGATAGAGTGGTATCTCGCTTGCCTTTTTTTGTAGAGCACAAAATAAATGCGAAGGCACCTCTGAAGTTCAAGTGAAGACTATAAGTAAAAATATCAGAGAAACAAGCATCAAAGTAATGACATAATTAACCAAGTTTTGAGACAAACACAAGAATGACAACTATGCTCTCAAGAAGGTGCTCATATAATAAGTGGTGACTTAACAAGGGAGTGAAAAGGTTTTGAAAAGTTTGAAAGGCTAACAAATGCTGAAAGTAAGGTACTCATTAGCTTTGAGCTCTCATTGCCCCTATCATAGGCATATTTATATGGTTAAGGTGAAAGTGAGGTCCAATCTGAGTTATATGCTTGACATACCATAAACTGGAAATCCCATGTCCCTTGAGTACGAGGGCTGCTCCTCATGCTACTCAACTTTAGTTACCTGTAAGTTCTTGTCACTGTAAATACATGCATATCATAGAGAACCGCCAACGGGGTACCCCTTGCACATGATACAGGAGCTATCCCATAATCAAAATGACAAGGCAAGTAGATAATGAGCATCTCAGTGATCTTTTTATTTGCTATTTGCATAGGTTTTTATTGAGGATGCTTCATAGATACTCATTATGGTAATGCTGCAAGTTTCCACCATGATTAGGAATGGCTTAGGCTAGCGGTCCTGGCATTTCTCTAACACATATATATATAACTTCATTAACTCACAAGCCCCCCTTTTATTTCACACCAACGACATCCACAAACAAAAGAGCATGGTATCAACTAGATATGTATCCATAAGTGTTGAAAGCGTTCCCCGTGACAACACGGTTCTGCTAAGTCTCAGCCTATAATTTGCAAGCATATAACTTTCATGGACAGTCACAATGGTTCAGGATTATTAAGTGCAAGGAAATAAATGTTGGAATTATGCCCTAGAGGCAATAATAAAGATGTTATTATTATAATTCTTGTTCATGATAAAGTTTATATTCCATGCTAGAATTGTATTAAGTGGAAACTTTGATACTTGTGTGGTTTATGAACAACACCGTGTCCCTAGTGCGCCTCTATGGACTAGCTCATTGATTAATGATGGTTAAGGTTTCCTAACCATAGACATGAGTTGTCGATTAATAATGAGATCATGTCATTGGGAGAATGATATGATGGACAAACCCAAATCAAGCAGAGCAATTAGATCGTGTCATCGTGTTCATCTTTGCAAGCTTTTTCTTATGTCAAATATTGTGTTCCTTAGACCATGAGATAATGCAACTCCCTGGTATCGAAAGAAAGCTTTGAGGTCATCAAACGTCATCCTATGAGAGGGTGATCATAAAGGTGTTTCTTAGGTGATCGGAAAGTACTTGTTGGGTTGTATGTATCGAGATGGGATTTGTCCCTCCCAAGTCGGAGAGATATACTTTGGGCCCACTCGGTAATCGATATCAACACCGCTTGCAAGCATGTGGTTAAGGAGTTAATCACAAAGTGTTATCGGATTACGGAACGAGTAAAGTACTTGCTGTGAACGAGATTGAACTAGGTATGCCGATACCAACGATCGAATCTCGGGCAAGTAAAATATCGCGTGACGAAGGGAATATATATATGGGATTAATTGAATCCTGGCATCGTGGTTCATCCGATATGATCATCGATGAATATGTGGGAGTCAATATGGGTTTTCAGATCCCGCTGTTGATTATTGATAGAAGATCATGTCTGCATATTATCGAACCCGTAGGGTCACACACTTAACGTGTCTCGATGCTAGGATAGAATGGATAATTGGTTTATGAGTTTTTGTTCGGAGTCTCGGATGAGATCCAGGACATCACGAGAGGTTCCGGAATGGTCCGTAGAATAAGATTCATATAAAGGAAAGTAGTTTTTGGATTTCGGAATTGTTTCGGAATGTTCGGTATTATACCGGAAGGTTCTAGAAGCTTCCGGAGTGGGACCAACGTGGCCCCACTTGCCGGAGGGGGGCGTGGGCCTACGAGGGAGTGCCCTGGCCGCATTGGGCCAGGGGCACAAGGCCCATAGGCCCAGCCGGCCAAACCCTAGGGGAAACCCTAGGGGATCTTCTAGAAGGGGGGGGGGACTTGCCCCCCACTCCACCCTTGTGGCCGCCGGCCCTAGGGCTTGGAGGAGGGG
Organism: Avena sativa; assembly: GCA_916181665.1. Lineage (NCBI taxonomy): Eukaryota > Viridiplantae > Streptophyta > Magnoliopsida > Poales > Poaceae > Avena > Avena sativa. The sequence continues at coordinate 49,963,952 of OV702299.1, forward strand.
CAAGGGCAGCCGACCAGCCCTCTATGTAAAGAGGGCAGGGGTGCACCGTCCTCCCACACCCCAAAACCCTAGCCGCCATACTGCTGCCCTCCTCTCTCTCTCTCTCTCTCTCTCTCTCTCTCTCTCTCTCTCTCTCTCTCTCTCTCTCTCTCTCTCTCTCTCTCTCTCTCTCTCTCTCTCTCTCTCTCTCTCTCTCTCTCCGACTGCGCGTAGGCGAAGCCCTACCGCAGAAACTCTCCACCTTTGCACCACGCCGTCGTGCTGTAGATCCAACCTATCTCTCCACCCCACTTGCTGGACTGAGGAAGGAGGAGACGTCGAGGTGCCGTACGTGTGCATATCTCGGAGGCGTCTCCACTTGCGGTGTTGGATCAGATCGAATCGCAAGGAGGAGAAGGCTAGTACGACTACATCAACCACGTTCTGTTGAACGTTCCGCTATGCGATTTCTTAAAGGGTATGAAGATCTCATCTATCCCTCTCGTTGATTGCATCTCCTAGATTAGATCTTGGCTTTCCCGTTTGCATCCGTAGAATTTTTTTTGATTTACTATGCTGTGAAACCCTTCAGTGGTATCAGAGCTAGATCTATGCGTAGATGTGTTCCACGAGTAGAACGCAACATGCTTGTTGCGGGCGTTGATGTTTTCTGTTGCAAGCCTCTTGTTGTGTACTTCTTATGATGCGGGATAGTGAGATCGAAGCGGTCCAGGCCAACTTTATGCGACCTCGTTCGCGAGACCGGCTCCGCACTTGACGTGTGGCTTGTTCCACACATGCGGCTGGTGGATGTCAGTTTCTCTCACTATAGTTGTCATGGGATTTACACCGGATGTTGGCAACCATAATATCACCGTTGTGGCTTTTCGTAGGTAAGAATCGTTCTTAGCTTGTTACTCCCATAAGCCACGTAAAACATGCAACAACAAAGTAGAGGCGTCTAACTTGTTTTTGCAGGGAGTGTTTTGTGATATGGTATGGCCCAAGATATGATGTGTATGTTGTATGCAATGATCATGTTTTGTAATATTTCACGACTTGCATGTCGATGAGTACACAACCGGCAAGAGCCATATGGTTGTCTTTATAATTGTGTATGACCTGTGTGTCAACTTCTTATATGCCATGTAATAGCTTTAATTTATCGCTAAGTAGTTAGCAATAGTTGTAGTTGCTATTCGTGGTGGAGGAAATCATGGTGGAGTGATGGAGATCATGCTGGCATGCACAAGATGGAGATCATTGTGCGGAGATTGGCTATACCATGTCACATAAAATTATATGCATGTGATGTTTATCCTTTTATGTATCTTATTATGCTTAGATCGCGACGGTAGCATTATAAGATGATTCCTCACTTAAAGATCAAGATAAATCTGTGTTCTCCCCATGTATGCACCGTTGCGAAAGTTCGTCGTGTTCAAGCATCACGTGATGATCGGGTGCTATAAACTCTATGTTCACATACAACGGGTGCAAGCCAGTTTTGCACACGCAGAAATACTTGGGTTTGACTTGACGAGCCTAGCATGTACATACATGGCCTCGAAACACACGAACCGAAAGGTTAAGCATGAGTCATATGAATGATATGATCGACACTTTTTTGTGCACCATTGAAACCACATCTCTTCTCGTGAAGATCGGATTAGGTGTGGTGAATTTGGATCATGTTCACTAAACAACTTGAGGGATGTTGAATTTAGTGGGAGTTCATCTAGTAATTTGATTAAGTTGAACTAGTTATCATGAACATAGTCTAAATTGTACTTGCAAATTTTGTAGATCAAATTTCTAAGTCCAACTTCAACTTCAACGTTTTTGCTGAGAAAGAAAAGCTTAAGAACAATGGGTCTAACTTCACCAACTGGTTCCGCAATTTGAGAATCATTCTCGCTGGCAGACAAAAGGACTATGTCCTTGAGAAAGCGCTAGGTGACGCCCCTGCTATAGATGCGCCGGCTGATGAAAAAGCTATTTATTAGTCACACAAAGATGGTTATGGTGTGATCAAGAGCACCATGTTGTTTGCTATGGAATCGGGCCTTCAAAATCGTTTTGAGGAGTTCGCCGGGACCTTTGAGATTCTTGAGGAACTGAAAACCATGTTTCAGACTCAGGCCCGTTCTGAGAGATATGAGATCTCTGAGAAATTCTTTAACTGCAAGATGGAGGAAGGGAGTTCCGTTAGTGAGCACGCCATTAAGATGTCGGGCTACACTCAACGTCTTGAGCAACTGGACTCCAACATTCCAGAAGAGCTCAAGATTGACAGAGTTCTGCAATCACTCCCTCCTAGCTATAGAGGTTTTGTAGTTACTCATAATCAGATTGATTCCACTGATACGATCACTGAGCTCTTCGCTAAGCTGAAAGCTGCGGAGGTGGACATCAAGAAAGATAATCATGTGTTGATGGTCAACAAGCCCCCCAGCTTTAAGAAAGGTAAGGGTGCAAAGAAGTCCTTCAAGAAAGGCAGCGGCAAGCGCGTTGCCCCCGCTGAGAAGAAGCTCAAGTCTGGACCTAAGCCGGACACTGAGTGCTTCTATTGCAAGGACAAGGGTCACTGGAAGCGGAACTGTCTGAAGTACTTAGCGGACAAGAAGGCTAGCACCATTAAAGGTATATTTGATATACATGTTATTGATGTTTACCTTACTAGCGCTCGTTGTAGTGCCTGGGTATTTGATACTGGTTCAGTTGCTAATATTTGTAACTCGAAACAGGAGCTACGGAATAGATGGCGGCTAGCAAGGGATGAGGTGACGATGCGTGTTGGCAATGGATCAAGAGTTGATGTGATGGCCGTCGGCATGCTCTCCTTAGTTTTACCTTCGGGATTAGTTTTAAACCTTAATAAATGTTATTATGTGATTTAAATCAGAGAATAATGGTTGTTCTATTTATATGAGTAACATCTTTTATGGTCATGCACCTGCTATGAATGGTTTATTTCTTCTGAATCTCGAAAGCAATGAAACACACATCCATAACATTGAGGCTAAGAGATGCAAAGTAGATAGTGATAATTCAACTTATTTGTGGCACTGCCGTCAAGGTCATATTGGTGTAAAACGCATGAAGAAACTCCATTCTGATGGATTTTTGGAGTCTCTTGATTTTAAATCATTTGACACATGCGAGCCGTGCCTCATGGGCAAGATGATCAAAACCCCGTTCTCCGGAATAATGGAGCGAGCAACGAACTTTTGGAAATCATACATACCGATGTATGCGGACCAATGAGCGTTTCGACGCGCGGTGGATATCGTTATTTTCTCAATTTTACTGATGACTTAAGTAGGTATGGGTATATCTATTTAATAAAACATAAATCTGAAACATTTGTAAAGTTTAAAGAATTTCAGAATAAAGTGGAAAATCATCGTAACAGGAAAATTAAATTTCTACGATCCGATCGTGGAGGTGAATATTTGAGTTATGATTTTCTCACGCATCTTAAAGCAAGCGGAATCGTTTGGCAACTCACGCCACCCGGAACACCACAGCGCAATGGTGTGTCTGAACGCCGGAATCGAACTTTATTAGATATGGTGCGATTGATGATGCTCTTACAGATTTGCCGTTATCATTTTTGGGTTATGCATTAGAAACCGCTGCATTCACTTTAAATAGGGAACCATCTAAATCCGTTGAGACGACACCGTATGAACTATGGTTTGGTGCTAAACCTAAGTTGTTGTTTCTTAAAGTTTGGGGATGCGAAGCTTACGTCAAGAAGTTGATGCCGGACAAGCTCGAACCCAAAGCGGAGAAATGCTTCTTCATAGGATACCCTAAGGAAACTATTGGGTATACCTTCTATCACAAATGCGAAGGCAAAGTGTTTGTTGCGAAGAACAGATCCTTTCTTGAGAAGGAGTTTCTCTCGAAAGAAGTGAGTGGGAGGAAAGTAGAGCTAGACGAGGTTGTTGAACCTTCTCTTGAGTTGGAGGGTAGTGCAGCACCTGAAATTGTTCCAGTGTCGTCTGCACCAACAATAGAGGAAGCTAATGACGAGGATCATGAAGCTTCGGAAGATGCTACTACTGAACGTCGCAGGTTGACAAGGTCACGTGCCCCTCCTGAGTGGTACGGCAACCCTGTCTTAACTGTCTTGTTAGTAGACAATAGTGAACATGCGAACTATGAGGAAGCAATGATGAGCCCAGATTCTGAGAAATGGCTAGAGGACATGAAATCCGAATTGGGATCCATGAGCGAAAACCAAGTATGGACTTTGGTGGACCCTCCTAGCGACCGAAAGGCCGTTGAGTGCAAATGGATTTTAAATAAGAAAACGGACGCGGATGGTAATGTTACTGTCTATTAAGCATGGCTTGTTGCGAAAGGATTTCGACAAGTTCAAGGTGTTGACTACGATGAGACTTTCTCTCCCGTAGCGATGTTTAAGACCATTCGGATTTTATTAGCAATTGCTGCGTTTCATGATTATGAAATATGGCACATGGATGTCAAGACTGCGTTCCTCATTGGCAACATTGATGAAGAGTTGTATATGATGCAACCCAAAGGTTTTGTCGATCCTAAGGATGCTGATAAGGTGTGCAAACTTCAGCATTCCATTTATGGACTGAAGCAAGCATCTCGGTGTTGGAACCTTCATTTTGATCAAGTGATCAAGAGCTTTGGATTTGTTCCAAATTGCTACGAAGCTTGTATCTACAAGAAAGTGAGTGGGAGCTCAATGAAATTTTTAGTACTATATGTGGATGACATATTGATTATTGGAAATGACATTGATATGCTTAACGATGTGAAGAGTTATTTGAACAAATGTTTTTCAATGAAAGACCTAGGAGAAGCTGCTTATATATTAGGCATCAAAATCTATAGAGATAGACAAAGACGCCTAATAGCTTTAAGCCAAAGTACATACCTAGACAAAGTTATGAAAATGTTCAGAATGGATAAGGCAAAGAAAGGTTCAGTGCCTATGTTGTCAGGTAAGATATTGAGCAAGGCTCATTGTCCAGCTATGGTAAACGATAGAGAAGCTATGAGCAAAGTGCCTTATGCCCCGGCCATAGGTTCTATCATGTATGCCATGCTGTGTACTAGACCGGATGTGTCCAATGCTCTTAGTTTGACGAGCAGATACCAAAGTGATCCAAGAGTGGAACATTGGACAACCGTAAAGAACATCCTAAAGTATTTAAATAGGACTAAAGAAATGTTCTTGGTCTATGGAGGTGATGAGGAGCTCATCATAAAAGGTTACGTCGATGCTAGTTTCGACATCGACAAGGATGATTCTAAATCTCAGACAGGATATGTTTATATTTTGAATGGAGGAGCTGTGAGCTGGAGAAGCTGCAAGCAAAGCGTGATCGCGGGATCTATAGTAGAAGCGGAATACATGGCTGCTGCAGAAGCGTCAAGTGAAGGAGTTTGCATCAGGAACTTCATCACTGAGCTTGGTGTGGTTCCAAGTGCCTTGGACCCACTGGAGATATTGTGTGACAACACTGGCGCCATAACACTGGCTAAGGAACCAAGATATCATCCAAAGACCAAGCACATCAACCACAAGTTTCATATAATTCGAGATTATATAACAGATGGAGATCTGAAGATTAGCAAAGTACATACGAATCTGAATGTCGCAGATCCGTTGACTAAACCTCTTCCGCGAGCAAAACATGATCAGCACCTTAGTGCCATGGGTGTTAGATTGTTGCCAGATGTAAACTAGATTATTGACTCTAGTGCAAGTGGGAGACTGTTGGAATTATGCCCTAGAGGCAATAATAAAGATGTTATTATTATAATTCTTGTTCATGATAAAGTTTATATTCCATGCTAGAATTGTATTAAGCGGAAACTTTGATACTTGTGTGGTTTATGAACAACACCGTGTCCCTAGTGTGCCTCTATGGACTAGCTCATTGATTAATGATGGTTAAGGTTTCCTAACCATAGACATGAGTTGTCGATTAATAATGAGATCATGTCATTGGGAGAATGATATGATGGACATACCCAAATCAAGCAGAGCAATTAGATCGTGTCATCGTGTTCATCTTTGCGAAGCTTTTTCTTATGTCAAATATTGTGTTCCTTAGACCATGAGATAATGCAACTCCCTGGTATCGGAAGAAAGCTTTGAGGTCATCAAACGTCATCCTATGAGAGGGTGATCATAAAGGTGTCTCTCAGGTGATCGGAAAGTACTTGTTGGGTTGTATGTATCGAGATGGGATTTGTCCCTCCCAAGTCGGAGAGATATACTTCGGGCCCACTCGGTAATCGATATCAACACCGCTTGCAAGCACGTGGTTAAGGAGTTAATCACAAAGTGATATCGGATTACAGAACGAGTAAAGTACTTGCTGTGAACGAGATTGAACTAGGTATGTCGATACCAACGATCGAATCTCGGGCAAGTAAAATATCGCGTGACGAAGGGAATATATATATGGGATTAATTGAATCCTGGCATCGTGGTTCATCCGATATGATCATCGATGAATATGTGGGAGTCAATATGGGTTTCCAGATCCCGCTGTTGATTATTGATAGAAGATCATGTCTGCATATTCCCGAACCCGTAGGGTCACACACTTAACGTGTCTTGACGCTAGGATAGAATGGATAATTGGTTTATGAATTTTTGTTCAGAGTCTCGGATGAGATCCAGGACATCACGAGAGGTTCCAGAATGGTTCGGAGAATAAGATTCATATAAAGAAAAGCAGTTTTTGGATTTTGGAATTGTTTCGGAATGTTCGGTATTGTACCGGAAGGTTCTAGAATCTTCCGGAGTGGGACCAACGTGGACCCACTTGTCGGAGGGGGGCCTGGGCCTACGAGGGAGTGCCCTGGTCGCATTGGTCCAGGGGCACAATGCCCCATAGGCCCAGCCGGCCAAACCCTAGGGGAAACCCTAGGGGATCTTCTAGAAGGGGGGAACTTGCCCCCCACTCCACCCTTGTGGCCGCCGGCCCTAGGGCTTAGAGGAGGGGCAAGGGAAGCCGGCTAGCCCTCTATATAAAGAGGGCAGGGGCGCACCCTCCTCCCACACCCCAAAACCCTATCCGCCATACTTCTGCCCTCCTCTCGGTATCCCGACTGCGCGTAGGCGAAGCCCTGCCGCATAAACTCTCCACCTTTGCACCACGCCGTCGTGCTATAGATCCAACCTATCTCTCCACCCCACTTGCTGGACCGAGGAAGGAGGAGACGTCGAGGTGTCGTACATGTGCATCTCTCGGAGGCGTCGCCACTTGCGGCACTGGATCGGATCGGATCGCGAGGAGGAGAAGGCTAGTACGACTACATCAACCACGTTCTGTTGAACGTTCTGCTATGCGATTTCTTCAAGGGTATGAAGATCTCATCTATCCCTCTCGTTGATTGCATCTCCTAGATTAGATCTTGGCTTTCCCGTTCGCATCCGTAGAATTTTTTTTGATTTACTATGCTGCGAAACCCTTCAATAAAGTGTGCCATCAAGTTTGTGAGAGCTTTACTAACTAACTTTCTCAAAGGAGACAGACATTTTATTTGAAAGAAAACAAGGCATAATGAATATGCACTAAAATAGCAAATGATGCTAACAGGTAGGTATAGTGGACGCAGTTGGCAATATTGGTTTTGGGGAATTGGATGCACAAGTAGAGCTCATACTCAGTGCAAGTGAAGGCTAGCAATAGAGAGGGAGCAACAAACGAGAGAGCAATAACTGTCATAATCATGCTTGCAACAAAATAGGACTAATTATGGCATGAAAGTGATACAAAAACTCTGAGGCAAAATAAATCATCGAGGCTTACTGACTATTGTTTAGTCATATGCATGTGTGAGCATGTGCCAAGTCGATTCACATGAAACATTCAGAGGAGGATACCACAATATCATACCAAGTTATGAATAGAACAGTGCAAGCAAACATTCATATGACATGCTACAAACTATTAGCAAGCTGGAGCTAATCATAAGCAAGCAAGAACTACTAAGCATACATAAATAGCATACACCTTACATGAATAGACTAAGCATGCTCACAATGATGAGTATATGTACAAAAATGAAAATAATAGAGTTCGTTACCAGCCTCTTACCACACCTCAAGTTGTCTTAATCTTCATTATTGCCCTTCACTTGTGCGACTTGAATAATAACATGAAACCAAAATCCACTGAGGATGGCTGAACCCTGCAAAGAATTCACAAAATCAAAGAAGAACAACAAATATTTTTGGTGTTTTCGATTTTTTTTAAAGCAAACAAACAAAGCAAAAGCAAACAAAGCAAAATATTTTTGGATTTTTCTTTAAGGCAAACCAAAGCTAAAAAGAAAAGAAACAAACCAAGAGAAACAACAAAAATATTTTTGGTATTTTTGTGTTTTGAGAAAGCAGAAACAAAATCCAAAAAGAAACGAAACAATGGATATACAAACAACCGACGAAACATGATATATCGATGAGTGTGATGTCGGTGTACCTCCCCCCAAGATTAGGCTTTTGGCCTAAGTGGGGCTCCACTCCATGGTGACCAAGTGGGTGCACCTCCGTAGTATGACGAGGAGGCCCCTTCGTCCTGGTAAGAGCTCGAGGACTCCCCTATGTAGTGCACAGAGGGGTCGTAAGAGGGCGTGTCCCCCTGATACTGTCCATGGAAACCAAGAATGCGCATCTTCTCGTCTATCTCCTCCTTGGAGCGTGACAAAGGTCCCTGGGAAATACTGAACAAAGTGGTCTGGGGTAGAGGGATCTATCTCATCGATGTGCTTTTATAAACCAGGCTCTCAAGGGTAGAACCAGCAGTGACAAAGTGATGTGCTTTTATAGCAGCAATATCAATCCTCTAAGGAGCCAAAACTGTATCATTTGGATCAACAGCAAGGTCCAAGGCAGCAACAACACGTGCAGCAATAATTCCCCCATAAATGGGTCTCTTAGCAGCTAAGCGACGAGCAATGAGAGAACCAAGATTGTACCTAGTTTCATTGTTGAGCGCAGCAACTATGAAGGCCAAATGATAGTTGGAAATATTACTAGTGTTTTTCCTACCAAGAACACTAGTGGCAAGATAATAAGCAAAGTAATTGATAGCTGGGAGTTGAATATTTCTTATCTTTCCACGTTGGGCTCTACGGTCATCATCATTAGTTATCCCGCGGTAGAGCTCCAACAAATCAGTGGGTTGAGCTGGAATCTTCTTCACCGTCCCAGATGTACCAAGACCCAGGATCTCACAAAATTTCTTCAATGTCATGGTGTAAGGCCTGCCATAAATTTTGAAAGACACATCTGGTTTGAACAGGCTGTTAGAAAAAGAAAATCTCTCCACAAATGTTTTAGTGAGCGTTGCATATTGCACGCTCTCATCCTGCATATAACTTGTTAGTCCAACCCTTCGAACCAAGGTTAGAAAATCCTCAAGAATCCTAGTAGCTTGCAAGAAGGTTGGGCAAGAAAAGGTGGAAGGGTGCGCATCCCCCTCATCTCCCTCGTCGCCAAATCACGGTGTAATGAGATCCTCATTGTATGAGGGCCTAGATCGGGAGGATGATCTTGAAGGCCTTGCCCTCCTAGGTGCATCACTCTCAAATATTTCACCAAAGATGTGGTTGTCATGACCTCTTTTTTTCTGAATTTTTTAGACAACAATCAAACCAAGTGATTTCCAAGTTGATAAATGATGAGAAACTACTATAGGAACTTGCTAGAGGGCTACACATGCATCAAAATGGAATCTCTAAGCATAGAACAAGCATGCAAGCTCACACAACCTGACACCTATAGCAGCAAAATACTCAAGATACAGTCTACCAATCACAAATCTAATTGGACAAGTGGAGGAGGCACATACCAAAGAGCAATCCCTCCAAAAATCAGCAGCAAAAATGGGCTGAGCAAGGAGATCGAAAATCGGAAGCAAGAACAGCAAGAACTCGAGCTTGATAAAGTTTTCCGATGTTTTTTGGGAGAGAGAAAGAAGATGGCTGTGAGGAGACACTTTGGAGGGCCACAGGTGGGCCACACCCCTGCTAGGCGCGCCCGTGGGGCTGGCCGCGCCACCAGGGGGTGTGCTGGCCTGGGGTGACCCACATTCCGTCGCCCTCTACTACACTTTCCTTCCACTTTATGTTGAGCAAGTTCACCTGGATCCAGGTGTGAGCAATACAATCAATCAAAGTCTGGTGGAAAGCAATATCAATCCGGTGAATGATATTTTGATCAATGCTAGCTGTCTCTGAGGACAGGTAATTTCCCACAGAAGTCTTTGGGCTAGAGCGCACTAAAGAAGACGAAAGTTCTGACTTCGTTGGACGGGGCCACTCCAGGTGTCCCTCTTCCCCTTTTTTCGAGGGAAAAATTATTTTGAATTTTCTCGTATTTTTTGGAAAAATTTATTTTTGGCCAATTTTCAGGGTATGAAAATTGATTTTCTCGCAGAAAAGATTTTTTAGAAGAAGCAAAAACAAACAAAAACCAAAACTACAGAAGTTCTAAGACACTCTAACAAGCAAACAACTAGCAAAACCAAAGCTAACAAGAGAAAAGGCAAAGACTAGGAAGGAGAAAAGTCAAAGTGAGCAAATATAACCACCGTGAAAACAATGTTTTGTTCATTAAAATCCTTTTGTTAACAAAGGTTGATCAAGTCTTGTTACCAAAACAATCTTATATGAAACAAAACTTTGCATTCCACAAGGTGCTTATGTTACCTCAAACTTGATAGAAATGGTCCCAATCATAATAGTTTCAAAACTTTCTTGTGGAATGAGACAATATATTTCTCCAACCTTGATGCTCTCAATATTTTCAATGGAATTCAGGCAATAGCTCTTAGCAACCTTCTTGGGGAAATAGACAGTATGCTCTTTGTCATTAATATTAAAAGTTACTTTTCCTTGATTACAATTGATGACAACACCTGCAGTATTAAGAAAAGGTATCCTAAGAATAATTGACATATTATCATCTTCAGGCATTTCAAGCACAACAAAATCAGTTAAAACCAAGAAATTATGAGCCACCTGAACAGGAACATGCTCACATATACTAACAGGAATAGTAGTTGACTTATCAGCCATTTGCAAAGATATATCAGTTGGTATCAACTTTTCTAGCCAGAGTCTCTTGTAGAGAGAAAAAGGCATAACACTAACTCCAACTCCCAAATCACATAAAGCAGTTCTAACATAATTATTCTTAATAGAGGAAGGAATAGTTGGTATACCTGGATCACCAAGTTTCTTTGGAACCTTACCATTGAAGAAATAATTAGTAAGCAAAGTAGAAATCTCCTCATTAGGAATCCTCCTTTTATTAGAGACAATATGTTAGGGGTGACCCCTTGGGGTGGCCCGATCTTTCACGAATTCCGTGGGAATCGAGGGGAAAGCGGTGGAAAGAGGGAGGGGATGAAATCAACAAACACACACGTGAAGAACTCGATGAACACACACACACACGAAAACACGATACAAGCCATTAGCTCACGCCGGTGGCAACCGGTCCAACACAATCCCTAGGATCGGCGTTGGGCAAGGTACTCTCCCACGGCCAACAATGGGGGCGAGAGGCTTGATGAGATCTTGACTACTTGGGCACGAGACACCGAGATCCCAAGGACTTGTACAACATGAACGCACGAGGCAAAATCCAAGAGGTTGTGGATAATTTGGTGCTCCTTGTCAAGGAGCATGAGACAAATAGTTGATAGATCCTCAAAGGGGTGTCTTCAACTACAATTATCCAAGTCTAGGGTTTACAATAGAGGGGTGGGGCTTTATATAGGACAGCCACATAAACAGGGGTAGTTTAGGTATAAAACTGGAAGTTGGGGCGAATCTAGGGGTTACATGGGCCAGGCCCAAAAGGCCTTAACATGCCTGGCGTCGAGCAGTCCAGAGACTCCGGTCTGGGCCGAAGACTCCGGTCAATCTCCGGACCCGTCTCCGGAGGGGCCTTCTGACTGTCCCTGGCTTGATTCCTGGGGCCGGACCGGAGGATGGTCCGGAGACTCCGGTGTACACCGGAGATTCCGGTGTGCAGATCTCCAGCAGTGTCTTCTCCTGGTCCTTCTTCCTTGGGGGCTTGGTGTGGTGATGTTGCTTCATAGCTGAGGATACATAACGTAGTTGCATGAAGTAGCAAGCCATCCAAAGGTAGACCAAAATCACATGAGGAAAGGAGCGAGTTAACCTTAGCTTGTAGGATCTTGGCTCGGGCGCGAGTCATTGGTCCACTTGGGGGACTAGGTGTTGTAGATGGAGGTGTGTCCTTAGGACGGGCTGCATCAGCTCCCTCCCTTGGGAAAGAGTCGTCCTCGACTCTTCATGGTTGACATTTTGATCCTCTCCATGGTATAGCGAGAGGTCCTTGACGTTGAACGTATTGCTCACTAGGTACTTTGAGGTTGGTATGTCGATGACGTATGCATTGTTGTTGATTCTTTTGAGGACCTTGAAGGGGCCATCTCCCCTTGGTTTGAGCTTGGATTCACGATCATTGGGGAAGCGGTCTTTGCTCAAGTGTATCCACACAAGGTCGCCTTCTTCGAAGATTAGCTCCTTCTTGTTCTTGTTCAGCCTTGATGCTTGGCGAAGTACTTGTTGCTCGACCGTAGATCTTGTGTCTTCATGGAGTTTCTTCATTGTTTGGGCACGCCTGTCAACTTCCATATTGGAGCATTCATGAAGGGGAAGGGGGAGGATATCGAGCGCGGTGAGAGGTTCGAACCCATAGACGATCATGAACGGGCTCCTCATGGTGGTGGAGTGCTTGGCGCGGTTGTAGGCGAACTCAGCATGAGGAATACATTCCTCCCAATCTTTAAGGTTCTTCTTTATCAACACATGTAGAAGTGTGCCAAGGCTTCGATTGACGACCTCGGTTTGTCCATCGGTTTGAGGATGCGAGGCGGACGAGAAGAGGAGCTTGATGCCGAGCTTGGCCATGAGTGTCTTCCAGAAGTAGCTCATGAATTTGACATCGCGGTCAGAGACGATTGTTCTTGGTACACCGTGTAGCCGAATTATTTCCCTGAAAAACAATTTTTCTACATGTGAAGCATCATCGGTCTTATGGAACGGAATGAAGTGTGCCATTTTTGAAAAGCGATCCACTACCACAAATATAGAATCATGTCCATGTTTAGATCTAGGAAATCCTAACACAAAGTCCATGATAATGTCCGACCAAGGTGCATGAGGAATAGGTAATGGCATATAAAGACCAAAAGGGTTGGACTTGGACTTATCTTGTACACAAGTAGTGCATCGTTGGACGTAGCGCTCCACGTCGCGCTTCATCTTTGGCCAATAGTAGTGAGTGGAGAGCATGTCATATGTCTTGTCATGGCCATAGTGGCCCATAAGCCCTCCACCATGGGACTCTTGAAGAAGCAAAATTTGGAGAGACGACTTCGGAATGCAAAGTTTGTTTTGTTTGAAAAGAAAACCCTTATGCAAATAGAAATCATCAACCCCTTCGTCTATTGAACACTTTGTAAAAATTGATCCAAAGAATGGGTCGGACGCGTACAAAGATTTGATGTCATCAAGACCCAAGACATTTACTTCGAGTCTCGTAAGAAGGTTTGTGCTTTTGCGATACAAGGCGTCCGCAACTACATTTTCTTTGCCCTTCTTGTACTTGACAATGTAAGGAAAATATTCCATGAACTCAACCCATTTGGCGTGTCATTTACTCAAATTGTCTTGGCCCTTAAGATATTTCAACGACTCATGGTCGGAATGGATGATAAATTCTTTGGGCCAAAGGCAGTGTTGCCACACTTGAAGGACACGAACCAAGGCAAAAAGCCCTTTGTCATAAATTGGATAGTTAAGGCGTGCGCCATCAAGTTTCTCACTATGGTATGCAATAGGACGCCCATTTTGCATAAGGATGCCTCCAATGGCAATACCACTAGCGTCACATTCAATATCAAAAGTTTTTGTGAAATCCGGTAATGCAAGAAGTGGTGCTTCGGTGAGCCTCTTTTTGAGCTCATCAAAAGCCTTTTGTTGCGCGTTGCCCCAAAATAATGTGACATTTTTCTTGGTCAATTTGTTGAGGGGGCTAGTGATGGTACAAAAGTCTTTCACAAAGCGACGGTAAAAGCCAGCCAACCCATGAAAACTACGAAGTTCACTAACATTGGTAGGGATGGGCCAATCTCGTATGTCCTTAACTTTTGAGACATCCACTTCAATGCCAATAGAAGACACAACAAATCCAAGGAAAATCAGTTTGTCTTTTGCAAAGGTACACTTGGGGAGATTAGCATATAGCTTTTCATGACGAAGGATTTGAAGGACCTCCTTAACATGAGTAACATGCTCCTCTAGTGACTTGCTATAAACAAGGATGTCATCAAAGTAAACAACTACGCTCTTCCCAATGAGGGATCTCAAGATATGGTTCATAAGGCGCATGAAGGTAGATGGGGCATTTGATAAGCCGAATGGCATAATGAACCATTCATAGAAACCAAGCTTGGTCTTAAAGGTGGTTTTCCACTCATCACCCTCGGCCATGCGTATTTGATGGTAACCACTATGAAGATCAATTTTCGAAAATATAGTGGCTCCACACAACTCATAAAGCATGTCATCAAGACGCGGTATAGGATGTCGATAACGCACGGTGATAGCATTAATTGGACGGCAGTCCATGCATAACTGCAACGTATCATCCGTCTTTGGAACTAGAATCACGGGTACCGCGCTTGGGCTAGTGCTTACTTGGATCAAACCTTTGGAGACGAGGTGGTTGATTTGCCGTTCTATCTCCCTTGTCTCTTCCGGGTTCGTGCGATACGTGGCGCAGTTTGGAAGTGGTGCGCTGGGTATGAGGTCAATGCGGTGCTCGATTCCATGAAGAGAGAGTTGTCCATGAGGAAGCTCTTCGGGGAACACATCTTGGAATTCCTGCAAAATAGCCATCAAAGAAGGAGGAACATTTGTCAAGTCATTAGTTCCTTGCGCTAGTCCCTTGCATATAAGGACATAGTGCAAGATGGATGGGTTGTTCCGCACTTCTCTCATCTCACGTTTGGTGGCAAGGAGAACACTCTTAGTTTTTCCACTCGAGTTTGGCTTGTGGCTCTCACTTACTATAGTGTGGTTCTCTCGCTCACCACTCTTCTCACAATGTGGTTGTGTGCTTTGCGCCCTCGCTAAAGCCTTTGCATTGTCCGCAGTTATTTGGCTAGGAGTCATTGGTTGCAAAACACAAGTCTTGTCAAGCCATTTGAAGGTATAAGTATTGGTGTGACCATTATGCAAGGCATGCTTGTCATATTGCCATGGCCTACCGAGCAACATATGTAAATCTGTCATTGGGACCAGATCACACTCCACCGTGTCTTTGTATGATCCAATTGAGAAGGTCACCGAAACGGTGTGCTTGATCTTGACGGACCCTTGGTCACTTATCCATTGTATATGGTATGGATTCTTGTGTGGGTGGAGGGTGAGGTTGAGCTTCTCACATAATTCCGTGCTTGCAATATTATGGTAACTCCCTCCATCAATGACAACCTTGATGGACTTCCCATTGATACCGGCACGAGTTTGAAAGATGTTTGATCTTTGGTCTTCATTCTCATGGATTTGAGTAGTTAAGACCCTTCTGACGACAAGCGATGGACTTGCGTCATGTTCACACACAAGTAGGTCTTGGTCATCTTCCAAATGTTGTTGTGCCATTGCTTCCTTGACCCTTGCATCAAACTCATCCTCACTCAAGTATTCTTCATCGCCATTGTCGTGGATGAACAAAACTTTCTTGTTTCCACATGCGGCCGACTTGTGTCCTTTGCCTCCACACTTGTAGCATTCACCATTGAATGGTTGTTCATCCTTTGTGTATTTTCCACTTGGGGGCGGTTTTCCTTGAGGAAGTGTTGGCTTGAAGGGAAGCTTTGTTGTACTTGATGAGCTTCCACTTGGTGTTGTTAGAGTAGTGGTTGGCGCTTTCTTGTATGTGAAGTACGTCTTTGGCTTGTTGTACTTGATGTCCTCTTGCACTTGACGCTCGGCTTTTGATGCTATGTGTACGAGCTCAACCATGTTGTTGTACTTTTGGAACTCGGTGATGCGCTTGATTGGATGGTTCAAGCCATTGAGGAAACGTGCCATTGTTTGTTCATCACGCTCTTCAATGTTGGCACGGATCATGTTGAGCTCCATTTGCTTGAAGTACTCTTCCACGGTCTTTGTCCCTTGACTAAGCGTTTGGAGCTTGTTGAAAAGGTCACGTGTGTAGTGCGAAGAAACAAAGCGGGATCTCATATGAGCCTTCATATCTTGCCAAGTTGAGATTGGAGGCTCTTCTTTTGCTTCACGAGCGAGCTGGACTTGTTCCCACCAAAGGTTTGCATAATCATCAAACTCGAGGGACGCCATGGCCATCATCTTATCATTGCTATAGTTGTGCATGCGGAAGATCTTGTCAACCTTGAGTTCCCATGAGAGATATTCTTCGGGTTCATTGGAACCGGTGAACTTGGGCATGGTGAATTTGAGCTTGCCGGAAGTTTCTTCTTCATTGCGGTTCCGGTGTCGGCATTTGCCATGGTTTTGGCGGCCATCCTCATCATCCGAGCTCTCATGTCTTGCTTGGTGATGCTTGCGTTTCCCTTGCGGTTGTTGAGGTGCCACGTTTAGCGGAGGAACTTCATTTTGACGATGAGCTTGGGGAGCTTGCTCGTGTTTTTGACGGGGTTGAGGGCGAGGAGAGGTTGTTGGTCCTCACGACGAGCTTGGGGAGCTTGCTCTTGTTCTTGTCGTGGTTGAGGACGATGAGCATTGTCTTGCGCCATGTGGCGAGTAGGACGTCAAGCCGCATGCGCAATGGGCTGCTCCCTTTCTTCTCGATGTGGAGGAGGCTCGTCATGATGATCATGTTGTCGGTGTTGACGTTCATGTAGATGATGACGCCTTGGTGGATCTTCGAGTGCTTCACGCCGAAGGCGATCTTGTTCGTCCACTTCGGATGCTTCACTTGTTGTTGAAGGAACATGTCATTGGTGATGGGCTTGGTGGTCCACGTGAGGTTGCTCTTGTTGAATCACAAGTGCCCTTTGTTGTGGACGGTTCGCTTCACGTCTTGGAGGTCTTGCGGAGAGGTCACCATCATAGCTTGACGTTGCGGCGTGTCGTGGAGATGGTACCACTTGCGAAGAGCTCATGGAGTGAAGGACGGGTCCATCTTGGTGCCTTAAAGCGTGGCGGCGAGGATCGCTTTATTCACTTGAGGAGTGCCGTGACGAGCTTGAGTCGCGAGATCGTGGCCTTGCTAGACCATCAATGAGGCGTTGAAGCTTCTCATCCGTTGCGGCGAGGGCGCGACCAAGAGCTTCATTTTGATGGCCGAGGTTGTGTTTCATGGCATGCATTTGTCCTCGGACTTCTTCGAAGCGGTTGTCGATGTTCTTGAATTCCACTCGGGCTTCGCTGAATTGTTCGTCTTGGCGCCGCTCAAGGGCTTCACAACGGTAGTTGAATTCTCCTCGAACCTTCCAATGATCTCATCGTGTCATGTATTGTGTGTCGCCCTCTGGAGGTGGTGGTGGTTGGGACGACTCGCCATTCCTGTCCATGATGCAAAGCCGACAAGGGTTGTATATGGAGGAGAAACGTGGTGAGTTAGCCTTTTACCTCACCTTGGAGATTGTATCAAACCAATTGCCACACAAGAGAGCTAAAATCTTGTAAAATGAAATCGCCAAGAGACTCACACACAAGGAACTACACTCTCAAAAGATTTTGGTGAAAAGGAGGGTGGAAAGCCAAAGAACCAACCAAACGAAAATGATAGTAAAAAGTGGAGAAGATCCAACAAAACTCAAGTCAAAAGGGAATGGTCAACTCAAAAGGTGACGAGAACCTACGACTACACACACGCGTGGAGAAAATGGGGTTAGCACGACTATGGAAGTGAGCACAAAAGGGCCTAACAAAGACTATGCTCGGTTGTCGTGCCAACTCAAGGAGAGACCATAACTCGTTTGCCAAAAGAGGGCAAGCAACGGATTTGTGCACTTGCCTTGGCGCGCTTTTTCCTCTCTCTTTTGCTTACAAGCTTGATACTCTCTTTGTATTGGGAGACTATGTATCTTTCTATTTTTTTTATTTTTTTTCTTTTTCTCCCTTTCTATGCTACTATGTTAACTTTTGTATTTGCCCTCACACTCTCACTTTCCAATGGCAAGTGCACAATGCTTAGACAAACACAAAATGAGTTGCTCTCATAGGATATGTACACACAAAGGAAGATATGGCTACAAGGGTTGACACAAGTTATACCTTAGTTGTTGATGATGATCTTGTGTCGATGGAGCGGGGAAGAGTTTGGGGTCCGTGGTGTCGAAGAGCGCGGGCGATGTTGCGGAATCTATCTGTTAATTGGTGACATGCACACAGAACACAAACAACAAGTGGACAAATTAGCCAATGCAGAAAAGAGGAAAAGTCAAAAACTGGCGTCCAGGGCCGAAGACTCCGGTGTAGGCCGGAGACTCCGGTGCACAGGGCCGGAGACTCCGGTGTGTAGAATCTGCTTGTGTTCTTGAGCGGAAATTCACGCCTAGAGTCCTCAAATCCGTGAAAATTTGGCCAAAATTGGGCTGGGAAACGCAGGCAAAAGCTGGACCAACACCTTAGACAAGATTTGGTCGGATCAAAACCACAAATAACACTCCAAAATGATAGATCTATCCAAAGGCAAATTGGGGTCTTTTTTGGGAAATTTTCGAATTTATGGTGGGGAGAAGAAAAATTGAGGGGAAATTCGTGATCAACCTTGCTCTTGATACCAATATGTTAGGGGTGACCCCTTGGGGTGGCCCGATCTTTCACGAATTCCGTGGGAATCGAGGGGAAAGTGGTGGAAAGAGGGAGGGGATGAAATCAACGAACACACACGCGAAGAACTCGATGAACACACACACACACACACACGAAAGCATGATACAAGCCGTTAGCTCACGCTGGTGGCAACCGGCCCAACACAATCCCTAGGATCGGCGTTGGGAAAGGTACTCTCCCACGGCCAACAACGGGGGCGAGAGGCTTGATGAGATCTTGACTACTTGGGCACGAGACACCGAGATCCCAAGGACTTGTACAACTTGAACGCACGAGGCAAAATCCAAGAGGTTGTGGATAATTTGGTGCTCCTTGTCAAGGAGCATGAGCCAAATAGTTGATAGGTCCTCAAAGGGGTGTCTTCAACTACAATTATCCAAGTCTAGGGTTTACAATAGAGGGGTGGGGCTTTATATAGGCCAGCCACATAAACAGGGGTAGTTTAGGTATAAAACTGGAAGTTGAGGCGAATCTGGGGGTTACATGGGATAGGCCCAAAAGGCCTTAACATGCCTGGCATCGAGCAGTCCGGAGACTCCGGTGTCGGATCCGGAGACTCCGGTCTGGGTCGGAGACTCCGGTCAATCTCCGGACCCGTCTCCGGAGGGGCCTTCTGACTGTACCTGGCTTGGTTCCTAGGGCCGGACCGGAGGATGGTCCGGAGACTCCGGTGTACACCGGAGATTCCGGTGTGCAGATCTCCAGTAGTGTCTTCTCCTGGTCCTTCTTCCTTGGGGGCTTGGTGTGTGATGTTGCTTCATAGTTGAGGATACATAACGTAGTTGCATGAAGTAGCAAGCCATCCAAAGGTAGACCAAAATCACATGAGGAAAGGAGTGAGTTAACCTTAGCTTGTAGGAGCTTGGCTCGGGCGCGAGTCATTGGTCCACTTGGGGGACTAGGTGTTGTAGATGGAGGTGCGTCCGTAGGACGGGCTGCATCACAATATCCTTCATATACTTTGAATAAGGAGGCAACTTAATAGCACCAGTCAAAGGAATTTGCAAAGATAAATGTTTCATCCACTCACAAAACTTGTTGTAGTGTTCTTCCTCCTTTGTCTTGTGTTTCTTACCTGGAAAAGGCATAGGTTTCTACACCCAAGGTTCTCTCTCTTTACCATGTTTATTAGCAATAAAATCTTCCTTAGTGTACCTAGTATTCTTAGTGTGCTTCTCAGGTTCTTCCTCAACTTCCTCCTTATCAGGAGCATCATTTTTATCATTACCACTCATAGTTTCAGCATCAGAGACAGATATACTATTAGGATCTACAGTAGGTTCAGAGGGTTCCTCAACTATTTTGTGTTTCTTTTTCTTTCTCTTACAAGGACTACCACTACTTTCACCTTGTTGAGAGTCCTGATCAATTATTTTAGGGTGTCCTTCAGGATATAAAGGATCTTGAGTAGCTATACCACTCCTAGTTCTAATTCCATAAGCATGTTTATCTCCTGAGGCATTAACTAGCATATCTTTTTGTACCTTAGCAAGTTGATCAATTTGGGTTTGAACCATTTGAAAGTGTTTACAAAGCATTTTAATATCATTAGAAGTTCTTTCCACAATATCTTTCAACTCTTTAATAGCTCTAGAGTTTTCCAATAAATGATTCTGAACTTGTTTATTAAAATTACCTTGTTTAACAATAAATGTGTCAAGTTCATCTAAGCATTGATCAAGAAGCTTACCATAGGGAATATCCCCTTCATCAAAGTGGAGAGAGTGTACCCTCAATGGTAGATGAGTCGGGAATTGGCTTACATAATTCTTCTATAGGAGGTAGATTCTTCACATCTTCAGTTCTAATACCTTTCTCCTTAAGAAATTTCTAAGCTTCTTTCATCGCTTCATCATTTAATGCAATAAATCCTCTCTTCTTTGGTGTTGGTATTGGAACTGGTTCAGGAGTAATAAGCTCAGGTGTATTTAGCTCAGTTGAAGTCCAATCATCATAATTCTTGCTTATTTTAGCCATTAATTCTTCAGCATCTGTAGGAGTTATTTTCCTGAAAACACAATCAGCAAAGCTATCTAGGTATGTCCTAGAATCATCAGTTAGTCCATTATAATAAATATCAAGAAGCTCATTTTTAGGTAATGGACATCCAGGATGTGCATGAATCAAGGCACATAACCTTGTCCATGACTCATGCAATTTCACTTCTTCTGCCTATTTAAAATAAAAAAGTCTCTACAAAGCAGCATGTCTAGCACTAGGAGGAAAATATTTCTGGAAGAAAGAAGCAATCAAACAATCAGGACTATCAATGGATCCAGGAGATAATCTATTAAACCAAGCCTTAGCTTCTCCTTTTAGTGAAAATGGGAAGATCTTAGTAACAAAGTACTTGCGCATCTTAAAATCATCAGAAAATAAAGCACTCATAGTGGAAAGCTCATTCATATGCGCCACATCACTCTCATTCTCAGTCCCAAAAAAAGGTTCTTTCTCAACAATGTCTAAATAGGATAAATCAAGAGAGAAATCATAATCTTTATCTTTAATATTTATGGGAGAAGTGGCAAACTTAGGATTACAGTTTAGGAATAATGGTACGTCTTTCAAGGAGACTCTTAATAGCACTAATACCATGCGTGTTTTGGCACTCTTCAATAAATTCATCAGTAAACTCAATGTAACCATCATTAATATCATATCTCTTTCTAGACTCAGGTGAGCTAACAGGTGTAACAGTGCCTTCACTAGGAGTTTCAGTATTTCCTAGACTAGCCATAGTAGCATCTAGGAAAGTACCTAATGAACCACTCGCATCAAGAATAGTAGAAGTAACATAATGAGTATCAAAAGCAGTTTCAGATTCAGCAATAGTAGCAGTGTGTGTAGCATGAATATGTGGTGGTGGTGTAACAAGCTTACTTATAACAGACAGTGAATCAAGAGCAACAGAGGTGTTTAGGACTGTACCTCTTCTTGTAGTGGATGGTAAAATAAGAAAATTTCCATCATGAGACTTCCCCATGATGAAAGGTGTAGGAGTGAACAATAATAGATCCAAGTGAACATACAAATAAAGCTATGCTCCTCGGCAACAGTGCCGGAAAATAGTCTTGATGACCCACAAGTATAGGGGATCGCAACAGTCTTCGAGGGTAGTATTACCCAATTTATTGATTCGACACAAGGGGAGCCAAAGAATACTGGCAAGCCTTAACAACTGAGTTGTCAATTCAGCTGCACCATTCTTGCTCATAGAACTTTATCAGTAGCAACAACTTGTAGTAGCAACAGCAGCAGCAAAACAGGAACAATAGTAACATTAGTAGCAAATAGTAGCATATGAGCGCGTTAGGCATAGGGATGGATGGACGAGCGTTGCATGGACAAGTCTAAACATGGATAAATGTTTACATTCATGCTATAATAGTATTAACCGGAAACATTAATACTTGTGTGATTTGTAAACTAAATTAGAGTCCCTAGTGAAGCCTCTTTGTAATACTAGCTTATTGGTTGATAGATGATCGTGGTTTCCCGATCATGAACATTGAGATGTTATTAACAACAAGATTATATCATTAGGAGAATGGTATGATGGACATACTCCTATAGATAAGCATAGCATAAAGATCAAGTCATTTCAATAGTTCATTTGCTATAAGCTTTCTGATACATAGTAACCTAATTCCTTCGACCATGAGATCATGCTAATTGCCATCACTAGAAGGATGCTTTGATGACATCAAATACCACACCATAACTAGGTGGCTATAAAGGTGGCATTGAGTGCTCGGAAAGTATGTGTTGAGGCACATGGATCAAGAGTGGGATTTGTCCATCCATATGACGGATAGATATACTCTGGGCCCTCTCGGTGGAATGTCATCCAATTAGCTTGCAAGCATGTGACTGGCTCACAAGGGATCCGCATAGCTCTCCGTCATCATCCTCGTCGGATTCGGTTGAACACGCGCGTTTGGCGCGTGCCTTGTCAACCTTACGCTGGGCGAGATCGTTTTGAGTGTCGTAGTCGCTGCTGCGGCGCCGTGGGATCTTGCGACATCGAGGATCGTGTTCATCCTCGTCGGATGAGGGTGTAGGGCTGCAGGTGAACTTGACCGCAGCTTTTTTCTTTGGCTCCGCAGGAGCTTCGTCGTGGAGTGCAGCTCCGACGAGTCCGAGACCAGCTAGCACGGACTTGTGCATGGTGCTCTTCGGGTCACCCACCGGAGGTGGATGGGACACGAGGTACGTGGTGGCTGCCATGATCGCATCTTGCGGTGTTTTCGGCATGACATTGTCGTTTACGTCCATCGACATGAAGGACGTGTTGAGGGCCCTGGTGACGTCGCGGCACGTGGCGGGGTCCATGTGCTTCGTGCGGGAGCGATGCTTGTTGGCGTTGTTGCCGTGCTAGCTGGAGACGCCAGCGGCGGAGAGCGCATCTCGCCGCGCGCTAGACTCTGAAGCCGCCTGCTTGCGTTTGTCAAGCTCTTCCATCAGCTTCACCTGCCGGTTATGCTCGCCGATGAGGAGGAGGTGGTATGCCATTAGCAGATCCTGTGAAGCATTCACAAGTAGGATGATGTTGCCTGCCATGGCTTCGCGTGCCTGGCGCCATCCGTCCTCGTTGAGGTTGATATTCTGGTAGGCATTGGCGTCGCCTTCGTTGGGCCTAAGAGGCAGATCTCCCCTGTTTCCTCCGTTCCCAGCTTGCAGGTTGAGGGGTGGGTTGGGAGGAGGATTTGGTGTACTCGAACCTGGTGGCAGTTCCGATTCGTTCTAGATGACCAGGCGCATAGGTAGCATCCACGGACTGGATCACTGCTACCACAACTTTGGGATCTAGAACCGTAGGTTCCTTCATCTGAGGGAGGGACGCATAGATCTGAGTTGCAGCTACTGTTGTCGTATGACTCATCTGTCAGCGTTGACGTGCGTAGCACACCAATGGGTGGGACCCATGAAGCGGGCCTGATGGATGGTGGTGCCATCTGCTTTGGGAGCCGGAGAGTGCCGGTCTGCCCCACCTGGAAGAAGAAGCTCCCAAAAAGCATCTCAAGCCCGTCGGTGAAGTAGAAGGTGCCGAAGAGGAGGTGACTCTCCGTCGCTGATGAGTTGTAGATCGCTCTGGATGGGACCGTCACGATCGCACAATCAGCGTCCCCAGTTCCCACAGACGGCGCCAAGTGAAGAGGTACGATCTTGTAACATCCCAAAAATATTAAACTTGGATCATCAAACTCTAATCATCAAAATTAGGGTTAACACAAACTTTTCAAATTAAAAATATGAAAGCATGCATATGTGTAAGCATTACAATTTGGATTCTTTTGAATTTCCATGCTTGTGTGTTTCTTTGCTTGTAAAATGATTCTTAGGTGAAATAAACATCATCTAAACAACCCCCACACTTTTCCCAAAGACAAACAAATCAAAACAAACAAAATAAGTGAATGGTCACTTTGGCCAAATTAACTCCCATGCCTACTTTGGCTATCTCTAACTTTCAAAACTTAACAGAAACTTGTTTGGATCTTTGCACCCCTTGATAGTACTCATAACCAGGTACCAAGGCCCACTTTGTGATCATCCAAAATCATTCAAATGCATAGTTTAAATGACAGTTTAAAATTGAATCTATATCATATGGGAAGATCCCACTTTTCAAAAACCACTCAAACAAGCTCAACTTTCAAAACCCAAGCATCCACAGTATCACCAGTACATGCCTAGCACACCCACAAAAAATCTTTTCAAAATTCAAAACTTGAGTTCATGCGGTCATTTCATTAAACACCTTGCAGATGCAAATCAAACAAATCCTAAACACTATAGTGTGCAGTGATTCTGGCCTAACTTGTTCCCTCTCTGGACACCACTAGCCTTAGTAGATCATCTAACAACCTTAGCTAATCACTAGCACCACTGTAAGCTGGCCATTGTCATCAATGGTGAACAGGCCGAGAGCACCATTGCCACCCCATAGTCGACAGCAAGCTACGAGAAACACTAGCTTCGCCAACCTTGTCTGGGAGCTAGCCAGCACCCCACCGCCACTCCCTGTCCCAGCCGCGAGCAATGACATCAACTGGACCACACGCCCAAGCCATGCCAAGATTCTCTGAGCGCATGCCGAGAGCGCGCCAGAGCGCCACCCTCGACACACGCCCACAGACCGCGCGCCGCCCTTGCTGCGTGCACGCGTGATCACCACCGTCCCAGCAACCCTGTAGACACGCCCGTTCACCGCCGCGTGGACCACGCACGTTGTGCGCCATTAAAACTTCCGTTGGGCACGCGCAGAGCACCGCAGCGTTCCGACCGATCAGCACCGCCCCACGCCTCGCCACCACACCGTTGAGATTCGCCAGGGAGCACATCACCGCCCCCTACCATCGCCCATGCCGATAGCCCTCTGTTCCGTCGACCACGACGAGCTCAGCTTGCGCCCGTCGGTCCCCTCTCACCACTATAAATAGAGGCCTCCCCCGCTCGAATTCTTCACACCATTACACTCCCCTCTCACCCAGAACCACCCCACCCCATTCCCGGAGCAAGGCGAGCAGCGAATCGCCGGAATTTCACCGGAGCCCGCCGCTGCTGGAGAAGAAGGAAGCCATCGATTGGAGCCGCCACAGGAGGAGCTACCGGTACCAGGAGGTTCACCGTCGTCGACTTCGTCGTTCGCCCGCATCGCCGACCTTCGCCTGAGCCCCAGTGAGACTCCCACAACCCCCACCTGCCGCGTTTGGGTTCTGTCTCACCGGCGTTGCCCGACATGGACGATGAGCCGTAGCCGTTCGATTAGACTTAGATCGTGCGGCCGATATCGCCCTGTACCACTTCGTGTTTAAAGAGCCACTGACTGGTGGAACCCCCTGTCAGTTGCGTCCCGCACCACGGAGTGACACTGGGCCGACCCATTTCCCCTTCCCGCGCAGCCCACTCATTTGAATTTAGATTTTTCTATTTTCATTCAAACACAGTTCTATACCTAGTTTCAAAAATCAACCTAGCTCGATTCAGTTAACCAAATTGAATGAAACCAATTTTGTTAGAAAGGTCTTGAAATGCTTAATCCAAGCCTGTTGGATTCAAATCATTTGGATCTGTAAATCACCCTTGGTAAAAATAACAAGGCAGAAGCTTTTCTGCATTCAAACATTTTTCAAATTTAAACCATAATAGATTTTGAGTTGCTTCCAACTCTCAAAAATCACATTTGACCATATATTTCAGAATATATAAAAATATATGGGTTTACTTATAGAAATAATGTCCAAGTAATAAAAGAATGCCACATAGGCATTTCTAGTCACTTTATTTAATTAAAATAAAAAGGTTAAACCTTATTAAATTGTGACACCACTTTAAATCACATCCCCATGTACTGAAATATGTGGTGATGACATGTGTCAACATGATCCCATGTTTGGTTCGGATAATATTAAATCTTAAGTAGTTTTTCAATGAGTAGAAATTACTTTTCTAAAAATAAAATCAATAAGACAAATGCTTTAGTCTTGTAATGTTAGTGATGATGCTAGATCATCTATAGAACCCCTTTGTGTGATGATTGAAAGTAGTTAAGTATTGTTTGGTGATTGTGTACCTCATATTTATTTATAGATGCTAGTACCGACTAAGGATACGAGGAGGAAGGAGGATACTACGAAGAAGAAGCCGAGGAGAACTTCAACCACTGCTCTGCACAAGGCAAGCCTAATACTACTGGTTGAATGTGCAAGCTAACACTTGCAATTATGAAAGTTAGATAACCTATGCAATGCACTAAGCATGCTTGGTTGGACACATTTGATGATACCCAATCCTAGTTTTACTTGCAAACTTTTTACTTTATTTCTTTATCAAAGCTATTATTTAGAGTTTATTTAAGTGACTTGTATATTCTAAGAAGACAATTGAAAGTTGCATAAAGAGCATTAAATTTGGCCTAAGCTAGATAATCTTGATGTCATCCTAAGGCATGAGATTGAACTTAGTTAAAACTACACTTGTTAGCACCCTTCATTAGTACTCACTCCCACTTGTAGATGCTAGTGCTAAGCATAAAACTTGATCAACTTTAGATGGGAATACTTGGTGGAAAAATGGTTATGAAAATCTTGGAATGATGGATCATTCTACTGAGATGTTTTGACATGTGTTTCCGAACACCAGATGATTTTGGATGATGAAAATATTAAGGCATGAGCCTTAGCCCTTTATAAAACTGATGGTTGTCTGGATGCGATACCATTCCAATTTTACCGTACAACCACAATACCCGAGAATTGGGTAGGGCTTGACTGGAAACTTATATACCTTAGTATGGGTTCCCTCATGGCCAAGGTCTGAGATGAGGCTACCTTGTGAAGATTGTCCACCTGTGCAGTACCCAAGATGACAGTTGGTCATGGTTGGGAGGCCAAACTCACAGGAGAGGTGCTTATACTAGGGCGTGTAATTGAAAGGTTAGGATTGATTATCCCCATACTGAGTATGGTGAATTCAGGATTTGTTCCTGACGGATGTATCGAATGTTGTGGTGAAAGTGTACAATCTCTGCAGAGTGTCAAACTATTAGAATAGCCGCGTCCGTGGTTATGGACAGTTGGAGTGGCCATACTGTTCCCCCGTCAGATGTTTTCAAAATGACTTGTGAAATGAATTGAGATTTTGACTTGACCACAACAGAGTTGTGATATGAGATACAAGTTCCCACTTAGGTGTTATAAAATTTGACTAGTTTTCTCTTGCTTCTGAACTTAGTAGAGGTAAATCTGGCTTTTTGCAAAACAACCCTAGAGCTTACTATCCTACTACAAAAACCCCCTTCACCTGTTAGTATTAGTTTGCGAGTACTTAAAGAGTTGTAAGATCCCTCCTTTACATAAAGGAAAAGGATCCCTGTGATTGCAATGCTAGTCCCTGGATCAATAGCTAGCATCCACAGTTAAGATGTAATATCAAGAAACAAAGATCATAATACAACTTTATAACCAGGAATAACATAATTTATTACATCTTACATAGCTCATTTGGCTATTTCTTTACATTGCAGCAGAATATTTATAAGCATGGGGTCCTTTATCTTCAAAGTGCCACAGGCAAACGTGTTGGTGGTAGACTTGTAATCCTAAACAATAAACTTCACTAACACCAAACAAACCTGCAACATAATAAGTTACAGCCACAAGGGTCAATACATTTGAATTATATTGGCAAGTCTCACTACTATGTAGAAATAAGTGGATCCTATCATTACATGCATATTTGGCTAAGTAGGGTTTAGGCTCATTTGCAGAAAGCAATACTTTATCCTATCTTTTCAAAGTGGTTTTGATCTTTTGTCAAATCTTTCTGAGCTCCTTGGTACACCCCAAGTGCTTCAAGTCTTTGTAAATAAAATCTCTTGAGCTCCTTGGTACACCCCAAGTACTTCAAGTCCTTTGTTGTCACTTTAAAGTTTTGCTTTTAGAAATTGGAATGTCGAGATCTTCCATAGCTTCAGGCCTTAGTTGCTCAGTATTGTCCATAACCGGGGACACGACTAAGTACTTAGAATTTTTATCTTCTGCAGAAGTTGTACACTTTACCCACATGACACAATCTCACCTTGTTGCCACCAGTGGCCGCTGGATAAGTACTCACCAAGATGGAGTACTGGCAGATTGAGAATGTGACGAAGTCTTTCCATAAGGTCCTCCCAATACATAATACCAGCTAGTCTTCAGGCACCAATGTAGGGTTCCTAGTTCCCTCATTGTAGTCAACCTGAAGAGGCCAATGCATGGGTCTTCCCAATGTAGTTGACTAAGCCAGTGCCCATTTAGCATGTGGCTGTACACGGAAGCCACTGTTGGAGAAACATGTTCAATCTCTAAGTCCCTGGGTGGTTTTCTTCTAGTGCACAACAAAAAGAGATTGCCATATAAACATGGTTCCTCTTGTTGCCACCTTGCCCAAAACTTGAGTATCCTTGTCCACCCAGGTGGTTCATTGAGTACTTGTTTTATTATATAAAACATAAGTCTTTTATCAACTTCATAAAATCTCAACATGTATCTCTTCTCAAAATATAGCATGGCTAAGCATATTACAACTACATTGTTCTCACTAAGGAATGTAATAGGGTATCCTATTAGGATTTAGCATAGCATAAAGTAGAGAAATCCTTTTTATGCATGTTTCAAAAATCCACTAAGTATAATGAAAATAGTAGGACTTGGATGATAGTGTCACTTGCCTTTTTGGTAGGGAATGTTGGTTCACTCCTTGATCTTGCTAATATCACACTCTTCTAACTTCACTACAAATCAATCAAGCAAACATAGATTCAACTAGCATTCCAACCACATTCAAACAATCTAACCCACATAAAATAATAGAAACAGGGTCATGCATGCAAGCATGCAAAAGATAACTTTATTTGCAAAAGTGGTTTCTACTAGGCTCTAAACATTGTAAGGTTCAAAGTGGTCATTTTCTAAAGTGTCAAACCCATTTGCAAAAGGGTTTTATCTATAAACCATTTTTAGATCAAATCATTATTTCATGTGGTGGAAATGCCTTTAGTAAAGCAATAATTTTATATTGTTCACCAAATAAGTTGTTAATTCACAAAACTTGGTGTTTAGGGTCAGAAGGTTTGAATCTAAACATTTCCCAAAGGTTTTACTCAAAAATCTTTTCTATATCAAAATTAATATTTTTATTTGACTAGAAATGAGCTAATCCAAGTATTCATTCCTAAACTTCACAAAATTCATTTTTAATTCCATGATTTGGTTCCTAGGGTCAGTAGGTTCACAACAAATCATTTTTCAAAGATTTCAACCTCAAAAGCTTTTTGAAATAATTTTTATAACTAAAACAAGCATACAAATGTTTCTGCAAAAACAAACATTTTACCAGAAGCTTTTTACTAAACAAATTGCATGGTTGGCTAGGGCTTTCTTTTATGAATCCAATGATATAAAGTTTGCAAAATTTGGACGTGTAGAACTAAAGTTATGGATTTTTCAAATTTGTATAGAAATCAGATTTTAATTCTGTTTCTAAACAGATCCAGTGCCACGCGGCACACTACTACTGGTCGGTACCGGTTCGCACGGATCGGTCTCTGTGAGGCATTGGATCAAGTTAAATCACACGACACTGGTTGCATACCCCTTCAGCGTTAAGTGATCTAATCGCAGCCGCATGATCTAAATCGCACGATGCACAGCGTGCTAGCCATAGACGGGCGGCGGTGGTGGCGGCAGGCGGCGGTGGCGTGTCTGGCTATGGCGGAGCTGGCGCTAGAGGAAGCGAGGAAGAGGTTGGTGAGGCTTACCAGACTCGTAGGGGTTTGCTGAAGCTCGAGGTGGTACTGGCTGGCGAAGGGGCGCATTAGAATGAGAGTAATCGCTCGCCGGAGTGAAGCTGCGCCTCGGCCACGCTCTGTCGTCGTCGGGGACGGCGCTACGGGTCACGATAAAACCAACGGGAAGCATGGTCAAACGCGCAAAGCCATGGTGAAGATGCGTGCGTGAAGGAGAGGGCGCGGGGTGGTCGGTTCTTACCAGGAAAACTCGCCAGAGAGAGAAGCAGACGCGGCAGCGCTCAGTCGAGGTGGTTGCCGACGTTCTGGGTCACCAGAGGAAGTGTGGCTGGGGTCAGTGGATGCGCAAAGAGATGGAGATCCAGTGAGCGTGAACTAGAGAGGAGGGGGCGGCGTGTACTCACCGGAATTGCTGGAGAGGCTCGCCGGAGCAGTGGCGGTGCCAGGGAAATTCAGGGCAGCCTAGTGGCTCTGGTCGAGTGGGTTCTGAGGGGAAAGGAAGAGGAGTTGCTGCCGATTAAGAGTGCGTGGTCGCAGGGAGGATTCATTGTGCCATTTACGCGTATTGATTCGAGCATTCAATCGGCAGGAAACGGCGAGGAGGAATCAACGCGGGTTTGAAGACGATGAACAGTGGTGTGGGGTCCCGTCGTTAGTGGTGGGAGAGAGAGGGAAAGAGGGTCCACTCGTCAGTCGCTCTGCGGGTTCAAAACTGCGTGCGAAACGTTTTCTGCGGGGAGAGAGGGAGTGGGCTGGTTGGGCTTAATGGGCCAGGCTAGTTGGGCTGGGTCGGTTTGATTTCCCCCTTTTTTTGTTCTGTTTCTGTTTTTCTTTTTCTATTTCTTTTATCTGTTTTGATTTTGTTTAATCAATTCAAATCTAAATTTGATATCAAACTTTTGCCAAAATTTGTGAAGATTTAAATATTGATTATTAAAACATTCTGGAATCTTTTTAGAATAAATTATTTATTCTTTTTAAGGTCTTTTAATTATTCCAAATAGGCTCTAGTTTTTAAATCATATATGATTAAATAATATTTTTCAAGCACCATTTGAATTCAAACTTTTGCCAACTTTTGGGTAGGTTTAAACACTGATCAGTATTGTATTCTGATGTCAATTTTTGAATAAAAACTTTATTCATTTTAGAGTCTTTTATTTATTCAAATAAGCCCTTGTTTTAAATCAAATAGGGTTTAATAATATTTTCAAACTCCATTTAAGTTTCTAAAAACTTTCCAAATCTTTTCAGTAGGTTTTTATTTGATTATTTGGGTGGCAAACAATTTATCTTGAATTATTTGGAATAATTTTTAATATGATTTATTAATCATTTAAGATTGGGTACTTGTTTTAATTCCAATGGAATTTAATATACTTTTAATTCCCTATGGTTTATTTGGAAGATTTATTTAATCTTAATTAAGTTGAAGTAAACCACTTTTATTTCACTTAGGTAAATTCCAAAATACCATTTTCTCATGAATTAAATAATTATCCTCATTAGAGATTTTGTCTTTATTAAAATAGGGATAGAATGGTTAATGTTTTTTTTATTTTTTTTATTTTGGAAATTCTTTATCCTTTTTATTTTACTTGATTTGGTTTATATTCATTCCATTTGCTTAATAGTCTTGGCCAAGATTTAATTTGGTCTTTAAATATTCCTTATTTAATATCTCTTTCTTTATCTTATAAAATCCATATCTTTTTATTTATAGATCCAACTCAGTGATTTTAATTTGTAAAATCTTATTTAATATTTATTTATCCTTTTAAATGTATTTAAGATTATTTGCTCACCATTTGGTATGGATTTATAGATAGGTTCTTTATTAGCTTTGGAAATTTACTTTTCCTTATCTTATTATATTCATAAGATTTTATTTATGGTTCAAAATTGAGTGAAACCAATTTATATGGTTTTGTAATATTTCTATTTGTCATTCTTGATCATTTGTAAATGTTTGTTGACAAATTTTATATGGATCAAATCCATAGGCTTGGGAATAACTTGGAAATGATTTTTATTCCATTAGGGTTTTGGGTTTGGATTTATTTTCCAAGTGTTTTAAATTTCCAGATGCATTTTATGAGGATTGCATTTTATTTGATTTGAATTTTAGTTGGATTCAAAATTAACCAAAGTTTGTTCAAGATGGGATTTTTAAGTTTCCTTTTAGAAACAAAAGTTTCTTTTCACCCTAAATTTCAACAAAAATTTATTTTGTTTATTTATTTTTCACATTACAAGATTTGGAAAATCTTGGGATGTGACAAGAGTACTCATGGCTTTGTCCCTGGATATTCCCGTGGCCAGACTATGAAGAGGAGTACCAGGATGATGGACCCCAGGAAGGTTACGACAACTAGGATCATCTCCCATCATGAGCATTTCCTGTGACCCTGAAGATGGAGCTTCGCCTACGCTACCTTTATCATTACGTATTTCCGCTGCCTGAGTTGTATTAAGAACTGGATCATGAGATCCTTATTTGTGTAAGACCTTATGCATGGTTTTTAATGGATGATGTAATGTGGTATCCAATTCTGTTATGTCTCACAAAAATGGTAATCCTAGGATTGCGATGTATGGCATAACAGGCATATGGGATTAAAAATCCGGGTGTTGACAGATCTCGTCAATGCCCATTATTATGGACTTGGTGAAATTACCGACTTGATACGACTAGAGGGGGGTGAATAGGCGTCTACCCAATTTTAATTTGTTTCTCACTTTTAGGCTCAACAAGAAAGGAAGTTATCTAGATATGCAACTAAGTGGACAACCTAAATGCAAGAAAACAAACACCAACAACAAAAACAGTAAATAGCAAGGAGTAAAGGAAGGGAATGAACTAATCGGAGAGGGGACACGGAGATGTAATTCCTGTAGGGATTCGTAGCATGGAAAACAAAAAATTTCTACCACATACAAACAAACAAGCCAAGATCAATCTACTAGATTGTAGCAACGAGTCGATGGAATAACTCACCCTCGAAGATTCCAAAGTGTTTAACGAGAGCAGATTCTCGTGGGTGATGTACTCGTACTCTTGCCGATCTCAAGATCGCGTAGACGATCCTTCCGGCACTGCGTTCCGGCAGCGCTTCCGCAGTCGGTCACACGTTCGGTACTCGACGAAGACCTTCCTCTCCCTTGTTCCAGCAGGCAGCGGAGGTTGTAGCACTCTCCTCGCGATTCCGGCAGCACAACGGCGTGGTACCGGAAGTAGAGGGGAGATCTCGCAGGGCTTCGCCTTAAGCCGGAGCGACTATGGTGGACTATGAGAGAGCCTCGATGATCTAGGGTTTAGACACACCAAGGAGAAGAGGCTAGGCCAATCAACTAGGGCTTGGGGAAGCCCAAGTCGGCGGCTAGGTTTTGCCCTAGGCGGCGGCAGCAGGAGGTGGCGGCGCCGGCGGCTAGAAGCTAGGGTTTGCGGGGGCAACTTGTGTGCTTGGAGGGGCAGCCCTGCCCCTCCTTATATAGGTGGGAGGCGTCGGCCAAGGGGAGGGGAGTCCTGAAGGGAATATGCCCTGAGAGGCAATAATAAAGTGTTTATTATGTGTATTCCAAGTATATGATAGGTGTTTATTTTGCATGCTATAATTGTATTAATACGCCAATAATTGGAACGCCAATAATTGGAACGCCGCCGATCAGCTTGAGGGCAATCCGAGTAGCCAACCATTTTAGCTTTCCGACATCAGCAGTCGTTTGCATATGGCTGCTAAGATTGTTCTTGACAGTGATAAGATGAACGAGGTAAGCGCTTCTGTTGATATTTTGTCTGTTATTCAAATGATAGTATATATACACTAGTCCCCGCAGCTTGCAACCGAATAACTTGTTGTTCGTTTGGAAGCTTTGTTAGGCTTCAAATGCATTATTTGCTAAGTCAATTTCTTGTATGTCTTGGATTGATCGTGGTTCATCCATATTCCGAATTAAGCTTTGCTTAATCCAGATCTATTTCGGCTTTGATTATCCAGCCACTGAGATCCGAGTTAAGTTTTCCTTGATTCGGCTCTGTTCTAGTTTTGAATATCCAGCCACCTAGATCTGAGTTAAGTTTTGCTTGATTCAGATCTGTCTTAGCTCCGAATATCCAGCCACCTAGATCCGAGTTAAGTTTTGCTTGATTCGGATCTGTCTTAGCTTTGAATATCCAGCCACCTAGATCTGAGTTAAGCTTTGCTTGATTTGGATCTGTTTTAGCTTTGAATATCCAGTTGTGTAATTCACTTTGGTACTTAGGTTGCCCATGATCGACAGACAGCCGAATTTCAAAGGTTGCACACAAGAAATTGCAAGAGAAATATGAGAAAGTTATCCCCGTGGTGAAGAAAACTGGTAATTTAATAAATCTTTGTATTGTTCCTTAAGTTCTTAACATTTTCGGCTTGATGTGCTAATTCATTCTTTGCTGGTATGCAGCTAATATCAATAATCTTAATACCCGCCTTACCAAGAAGGTTAAAGCTCTGGAAGGTTAGTTATTCTTCTCGTCTATTGAGTTTCGTTCGAGACTAGTCTTGGGTTTCTTATAACCTTCTGGCTTTGGTATAGCCGAGTTACAAACACTTGCAGCGTCGCATCAAGAATGCATATCCATGCCTGATATGATGATGTATTTTTTAGAACAAGCCGCCACTCATTCGACGCAGCTTAAAGAAAAGGATGATGAGATAACCTGGTTACGTGCCGAGGTTGAGTCTCTCAAGCTTTCGCAGAAATCCGAATTGGAAAAAGTTGATCAGGAGTTCTCTGAAGAAAAGAATCGACTGAGCCTGCAATTGCAGAAAGACAAGGAACTCCTCGATGCTGCTGAGCTGAAGAACTGGATGATGGGCGAGGAAATCATTCGCTTTGAGAAGAATAAAGCCGACTGGACCCAGGATCTCCAGAAAATGTTGAGTTATATTCATCGTAAGTTTCCGACCGTGGCCAAGTTACCTTCTTCTCTTTCTTATTTTTAACTGATATGTTTTCCTTTTGCGTAGATCATTTTCCGGAAGCTAGACCAGTGAGCTCTAAGGCAGTGATTTCTACTCGTCAGCGCTGAGGTGTCCCCGCAGATTCGAGTCCAGAATACTCAATGGAAGACTTCTTGATTGCCGTCGGCGCTGCTATTGGACCAATGAAGATTATGGGCAGAGATCTGGTGCAAGCAGCCATTCGGGTCTACCATGTTCTTTGGCCGAATACCTATGGAACTCCTGATATTGACGAGATCAAAATACTTGTGGAGAGATTAATGGCATCTCAGACCCAGTTAAATCTCTGGAGGGAATCTACTAGGAGGGCTGGTGCTGATATGGCACTTACAGCCGTTCTGTCTTGGTACGAGGACGTTTCGCTCGACACTTTGATGAATTTGCGCACTGGCTCTCGTTGGGTTGAGGATCCAGAGTTTGTCGCTCGCCGCCAAGCTCGTGCCTTCCAGCTTGTTGAGTACGCTGACGTGCATAATTGGATTGAAGGGTCGAGTTTTCTTCCCAATCCAGCGGATGATGTCGAAGTTGAAGATGCCTCTCATGATGATTCGGTCGATCAGGATGAGGTAGAGGGTGACTCGGACAACTCCCGTGACTCCAATGCAAGCTTGGATGAGGATGGCGACGCGCGATCGTCTTCTAAAGGGACTGAGCATTCTCGAGCTCAAGCTAATGTTTCTTAGCAGCCGAGGCTTTCCCCCGAGGCTACTATTGCTTCTGTTGAAGGCGAAGCAACTTCGGCTGAGGCGCAGTCTACCTCGGAGCGCCCAGTTCCTGAAAATACCCCTGCGCAGGAGACCTAGGTCGCCCCACCATCATCTGAGATAGCCATTCCCGATGCTCCTGATCATGTTGCTGCCCCTTAAGGGTGCTCTGGCCCTTTTCGTTGTTTAGGTTCAAAAAACTCTTAAGTTATTTTCAGTCCCCGGTATGCTGGGCGTATGATGTTTGTGGAACAATTGTCCGGCTTTTGGTGTGGTGCGAACCTTTTTGCCTTTTGCCGCTGAGGCATGGGTGATGGTAATTATTATTACTTTGTTTAAACAAGTCTCATTGCTTTATGTCTTTCCTTTGGCGAACTTTGACTTCGTAGGTTCGGATTGTATTTTTCCATGTGGCTGACCTTAGTTCGGCATTTATCTTGCCTGCCCTTTATAAACTCGACAGCGTAGCTGTTGTGTTTTCAACTTTTATCTGAAGTATAAAGCCCGAAGCCCATATCTGGTAAAGTGATACAATAAGTTGCATCCCTTATCATACTTCGATTTGCTGGGTTTGTTATTTTTTTTGCATCATCCTTAGAAATCTTTTTTTGTTTTCGCTTTTCTATTCCTCTGATTACTGAGACAAGTTTATATCATATCTTGCAAGCTATGATCATCAATTTTGGAGAGTCCCCGAGTCTGTAGCTGAACTATGGAGCTTTTATGTGTCTGGCGACAAACAGTGGGTAATACAAATTAGTCCCCGAGTTATTACTCGGGTTATCGAGTTCTTGCGTGTGCTCAAAGAATTATCTTGGATCGTAAGGCAGTCCCCGAGTTATGAACTGGGTTGCCGAAATATAATTCATGGGTTAATGCAGAGAATACTACGGAGTAGTCCCCGAGTCATCGCTCAAGGTGCCGAAGTTTAATACGCATTTTCAGAACCAGAAACAATCATGGGGCAGTCCCTGAGTCAATGCTCAAGGTATCGAGGTTTTAATGCATACTCCAAAATAAGGGATAATACGGTGCAGTCCCCGAGTCACTGCTCGAGGTGCTGAAACTTAACGCATAATTCAGGAATAAGAAATAACACGGTACAGTCCCCGAGTCACTGCTCGAGATGTCGATTTTTAACACATAATTCAAAATAATAAATAACATAGTGCAGTCCCCAAGTCACTTCTCGAGATGCCGAGGTTTACTACATAGTCTTAAAAAATAGAAACAACATTGTGCAGTCCTCGAGTCGCTGCTCGAGGTGCCGAGGTTCAATACACGCTTGATACTCCAACTTGATGCGTCATATTACGACGTACAACATATGGCTCGTAAGTGTAGAATGGACGAAGTAAAGGTATGTTCCACGGTCTTTTTGATTCGTCGCCGGCTTTGTTTGCCTTGTTCTTTTCTGGTGACTAAGCATCGATTAGGTAATATGCATCATTGTGCAATGCTTTACTCATGATGAATGGTCCTTCCCATGGGGGTGATAGTTTGTGCATGCCGGCTATGCGTTGCACTAGCCGAAGAACCAAATCTCCTTCCTTAAAAACTCTTGGATTGACTTTCTTGCTGTGATATCATCGGAACCAATGAATTAAGAATGTGCGTTGATTACACCGGCTTGAACAAAGCATGTCCCAAAGATCCGTTTGCTTTGCCTTGCATTGACCAAGTCATTGACTCGACGGCTGGCTCGGAGCTTTTGTGTTTTCTCGATGCATACTCAGGATACCACCAGATCAAGATGAGGAAGTCGGACCAATTGACCACTTTGTTCACTACCCCATACGGCACATTTTGCTATGTCACGATGCCCTTTGGGCTAAAAAACGCAGGTGCTACCTACCAGCAGACAATGCAGCGTTGTCTTCACGACCAAATTGGTCGGAACGTTAACGCCTATGTGGACGATATCGCGATGATGTCTAAAAAGTCAAACGACTTAATCTCCGACTTAAAAGAAACCTTTGATAATCTCCGGAAATACAACAAGATGCTCAACCCTAAGAAGTGCATCTTCGGGGTTCCAGCCG
The DNA here is from genome assembly GCA_916181665.1 of Avena sativa. Taxonomy (NCBI): domain Eukaryota; kingdom Viridiplantae; phylum Streptophyta; class Magnoliopsida; order Poales; family Poaceae; genus Avena; species Avena sativa. Next base: position 50,001,846 of record OV702299.1, read on the forward strand.
GCAAACTGTTGGGCTTCATCGTTTCCTAGCGCGGCATCGAGGTCAACCTAGAGAAAATCAAGGCCATCTTAAACATAAACCGTCTGACATGCCTAAAGGAAATTCAACGACTAACAGGTTGTGTTGCAGCAGTTAGTCGGTTCGTCAGCCGACGTGGAGAGAAGGCTCTGCCGCTATACAAGTTGCTGAAGAAGGCAGACAAATTCACATGGACAGACAAAGCAGATGCAGCATTGAAGCATCTCAAGGAGATTCTTTCCTCAGCGCCTATCCTTGCAGCACCCGAGCCTGGGGAGCCCCTGTTAATTTACATGGCGGCAACCAACCGGGTTATCAGCATCGTCGTCGTGGTAGAGCGGAAGGAACCAGGCTATGAGCATGGAGTTCAACGATCAGTTTACTACATGAGCGAGGTCTTAACGGAGTCCAAGCAGCGTTACCCGCACTACCAAAAGATAGCTTACGTAGTATTCCTCGCTTCTCGGAAGTTGAGGCATTACTTTCAGGAGCACCCAATTACAGTAGTGAGCAAGACTCCACTGTCCGACATTATCAACAATAGCGACGCTATAGGAAGGGTTGCGAAGTGGGGCATTGAACTTGCCGCCTTCGAGATCACCTACAAGAGACGCGATGCTATCAAGTCACAAGATTTGGCGGATTTTATTGCAGATTGGACGGAAATGCCAGATGCCACTCCACTGCTAGGACCAGAGTACTGGGTGATGCACTTTGACGGATCAAAGTTGCTCAACGGATCAGGGGCTGGTGTACTACTGCAGTCACCAAAAGGAGATAAGCTGCACTACGTTCTACAGATCCACTTCGAGGCTACAAACAACATGGCGGAGTATGAAGCGCTCATTCACGGACTACGTGTAGCCAAGGATATTGGCATCAAGCGCATAGTTTGCTGTGGAGATTCTGACTTGGTTGCCCAGCAGCTGGCTGGCACCTGGAATGCGCGGAACCCTATGATGGCGGCATATCGCGACGAAGTGGACGAGATAGCCAAGAGCTTCTTGGGCTACGAAGTCAAGTATGTGCCTAGGGAGCAAAACGAGGCGGCTGATCTACTGTCTAAGCTTGGATCAGGGCGCAAACAAATTCCGCAAGGAGTTTTCCTAGAGCATCTACGCACACCATCCGTGAAGGGCGCCGACATAGACAACCCGGATAGAGCTGACTCTTTCATCAACATGCTGACAAAGGTCCCTCCGGCTTGGACAAAACCGTTCATGGAATATCTCGAACACGGAACTTTGCCCGACGACGAAGTCGAAAGACGGTAAATAGTACAGCGAGCAAAGGGTTATACCATAATCAATGGACAACTCTATAAAAGGAGCACTACTGGTGTATACCTAAAGTGTGTTTCCCAGCTAGAAGGTATGGAAATCCTACGCGAAATCCATCTCGGAGATTGCGGGCATCACGCCGCTCCTCGATCGTTGGTCACGAAAGCCTTCTGGCAAGGATTCTACTGGCTGACCGCAAAGGCGGACGCTGACAAGCTGGTTAAGACATGCACATGATGCCAGTATTATGCCCGATAACCACATGTTCCTGCTGAAGAACTGCGAACAATACCAATAACTTGGCCGTTTGCAGTCTGGGGGCTGGACATGGTGGGACCGTTACAAACGGCACCGTGTGGATTTATGCATCTGCTGGTAGCATTGACAAATTCACCAAATGGATAGAAGCTAAACCCATTAGATAGCTTGATGGGGCAACTTCCCTCAGGTTTGTCCGGGATCTAGTGGTGAGATTTGGTCTCCCACATAGCATCATCACCGACAACGGAAGCAACTTGTCACTCGGAGAAGTGGAGGCCTATTGCTGGGACAAAGGCATCCGACTTGACCTTGCATCTGTGGCACACCCGCAATCCAATGGTCAGGTTGAGCGAGCCAATGGATTAATTCTGCAGGGAATCAAGCCGCGTCTGGAGGCACCGCTACATAGAGCAGCTGGAGCCTGGGCGGAATAATTGCCATCTGTGTTGTGGAGTTTACGAACTACACCCAACAGATCCACCGGCTACACCCCTTACTTCATGGTATACGGAGCAGAAGCCATCCTACCTTCCGACATCGTCCACGATGCACCAAGAGTTGCCGCCTCGACGAAGATGACGCTGAAGAATCCAGATGCCTAGATGTGGACCTTCTCGAGGAGGAGCGCGTTTTGGCATGCCAAAGATCCGCCATCTACCAGCAGAAGCCACGCAGCTACCATAGTCACCGCTTTCGGCATCGCTCGTTTAAATAGGGGGATTTAGTACTCCGACTTAAGCAGAAGAAGTCACACAAATTATCCCCACCATGGGAAGGACCGTTCATCATAAGCAAGGCGTTGCTCAATGGGTCTTACTACCTTGTCGACAATCGTGAGCGCAAGGATAGACCCAACGAGGATCATAAGCGTAAGCGACATGACCTGGATGATGACTACCCAGAGCTTGATCGGCCATGGAACATAGCACAGCTACGTCCTTTCTACACTTAGCATTTTTTATCTAATTGTGTACCTCTTATATGATCAATGAAATAAAGCTCTCTGGTTCACTCATACTGCTGAGTCTTTTACCTCCTTTAGTGTTCATTTTTGGATCATATAAACCTTTATGCACAAGTTTTGCGATTGCACTTGTGAAAATTCCGCCTACGGGCGTTAGCTTAAGTTTTCTGGTCTACACATTCTTTGTCGTTTTTATGTGGATTCTGGAGTAGTGACTTTTGGCACTCATTGTCGGCGATTTTGTGCTCAGGTTATTCACGGTGCCATTGGGCATCATCGCCTAAGCGCATGGTTCCGACAACGGGTCTTCCGACTCACGAAAAGTCAAGCATAAGAACCAGAGTAATGGATAAGCCAGCACTTGCTTAAAAAATATATACATGCTGAAATTTAATTCTTAAGTAGCAGGATATGACAACCATTGTTTTCTGCCTTAAGATTACATCAACAAGTTTTTTCCCGCCCACATTCCAGAGGTGAAACAGAAATTACAAAGTACTTTTCATTCTTTGGGCGCAGGAGACTTGGAAGCCACATCATCGCCAGCCGGAGAATCACCCTCGATGTCGGCTCTCTGAGGAGACTCGGAGGAATCTTGGGGGAGGTTGTCAATAAAATTCCTGGGCACGAAGACATCGACGTACACCAACTCGGCAACCCTGGTGTCATAACCCGCAAGTGATGACTAGATGGCTTCGTGATCGATCTCCTTGCCATCATCATCCACGTCGGGGATACCAGATGTCACCGTGTCGATGTCAGCATCTTCATAGTGTGCCTTTACCATTAACAATGCCATCCTTGCGCCAGCCCGTGCGCATGAAGCTTTCCAGCTTGCGACACGGTCAGGGGCTCGGCGCAGAATCTCCGAGTACTTCGTCACGGAGTCCGAGGCCTTGATATAAATCTGGAGGGGCTTGGCAATCTCCTTGGCTTGGTCGATGGCGGTATTGATGAATTTGCCGGCAAGAACCATGCATTCCTTGTGTTGGAATTATGCCCTAGAGGCAATAATAAAGATGTTATTATTATAATTCTTGTGCATGATAATGTTTATATTCCATGCTAGAATTGTATTAAGCGGAAACTTTAATACTTGTGTGGTTTGTGAACAACGCTGTGTCCCTAGTATGCCTCTATGGACTAGCTCATTGATTAATGATGGTTAAGGTTTCCTATCCATAGACATGAGTTGTCAATTAATAATGAGATCATATCATTGGGAGAATGACATGATGGACAGACCCAAACTAAGCGGAGCAATTAGATCGTGTCATCGTGTTCATCTTTGCGAAGCTTTTCTTATGTCAAATATTGTATTCCATAGACCATGAGATAATACAACTCCCTGGTATCGGAAGAAAACTTTGAGGTCATCAAACGTCATCCTATGAGAGGGTGATCATAAAGGTGTCTCTCAGGGTATCGGAAAGTATCTGTTGGGTTGTATGTATCGAGATGGGATTTGTCCCTCCCAAGTCGGAGACATATACTTCGGGCCCACTCGGTAATCGATATCAACACCGCTTGCAAGCATGTGGTTAAGGAGTTAATCACAAAGTGATATTGGATTACGGAACGAGTAAAGTACTTGCTGTGAACGAGATTGAACTAGGTATGAAGGTACCGATGATCGAATCTCGGGCAAGTAAAATATCGCGAGACGAAGGGAATATATATATGGGATTAATTGAATCCTAGCATCGTGGTTCATCCGATATGATCATCGATGAATGTGTTGGAGTCAATATGGGTTTCCAGACCCCGCTGTTGATTATTGATAGAAGATCATGTCTGCATGTTCTCGAACCCGAAGGGTCACACACTTAACGTGTCTCGACGCTAGGATAGATTGGATAATTGGTTTATGAGTTTTTGTTCGGAGTCTCGGATGGGATCCGGGACATCACGAGAGGTTCCAGAATGGTCCGGAGAATAAGATTCATATAAGGCAGTGCAGTTTTTGGATTTCAGAATTGTTCCGGATTAATCGGTATTGTACCAGAAGCTTCTAGAACCTTCCGGAAGGGGACCAACGTGGCCCCACCTTCCGTGAGGGGGCATGGGCCTATGAGGGAGTGCCCTGGCCGCATTGGGACAGGGTCACAAGGCCCCATAGGGCCCAGCCGGCCAAACAAGGGGAAACCCTAATTGGAGCTTCTAGAAGGAGGGGGAAACTTGCCCCCCACTCTTCCTCCTTTGGCCGCCGGCCTAGGACTTGGGATAGGGGTTAGGGAAGGCGCCCACCCCTCTATATATAGAGGTCTGGGGCGCACCACCCCCACACACCTCCTCCTCAACCCTAGCCGCCCTGCTGCCCCTCCTCTCTCTCTCCCTCCCGACTACGTGTAGGCGAAGCCCTGCTGTAGAAACTCTCCACCACTTGCACCGCGCCATCGCGTTGTAGATCCAATCCGTCTCTCCACCATACTTGCTGGGCCAAGGAAGTAGGAGATGTCGAGGTTCCGCACGTGTGCATCTGCCGAAGGCATCGCTACTTGTGGTGCTAGATCGAATCGGATCGCGAGGAGGAGAAGCGAGTACGAATACATCACCCACGTTCCGACGAATGTTCCGCTGTGCGAATCTTCAAGGGTATGAAGATCTAATCCAATCTCTCTCGTTGTTTGCATCTCCTAGATTAGATCTTGGCTTCCCTTTGTTCGCATCCGTAGAAAATTTTGATTTACTATGCCGCGAAACCCTTCAGTGGTATCAGAGCTAGATCTATGCGTAGATGTGTTTCACGAGTAGAACGCAACATGGTTGTTGCGGGCGTTGATGTTTTCTATTGCAAGCCTCTTGTTTGTGTTCTTCTTATGACGTGGGATAGTGAGATTGAAGCGGTCCAGGCCAACCTTACGCGACATCGTTCGCGAGACCGGCTCCGCACTTGACGTGTGGCTTGTTCCACACATGCGGCTGGTGGATGCCAATTTCTCTCACTATAGTTGTCATGGTATTAACACCGGAGTTTGGCAACCATAATATCACCGTTGTGGCTTTCCGTAGGTAAGAATCGTTCTTAGCATGCTACTCCCATAAGCCACGTAAAACATGCAACAACAAAGTAGAGGTGTCTAACTTGTTTTTGCAGGGAGTGTTTTCTGTGATATGGTATGGCCCAAGATGTGATGTGTATATTGTATGCGATGATCATGTTTTTGTAATGTTTCACGACTTGCATGTCGATGAGTACACAACCGGCAGGAGCCATATGGTTGTCTTTATAATTGTGTATGACCTGTGTGTCAACTTCTTATGCGCCATGTAATAGCTTCACTTCATTGCTAAGTAGTTAGCAATAGTTGTAGTTGCTATTCATGGTGGAGGCAATCATGGTGGAGTGATGGAGATCATGCCGGCACGCACAAGATGGAGATCATTGCGCGAAGATTGGCTATACCATGTCACATAAAGTTATATGCATGTGATGTTTATCCTTTTATGTATCTTATTATGCTTAGATCGCGACGGTAGCATTATAAGATGATTCCTCACTTAAAGATCAAGATAAAATTGTGTTCTCCCCATGTATGCACCGTAGCGAAAGTTCGCTGTGTCCAAGCATCACGTGATGATCGGGTGCTATAGACTCTACGTTCACATACAACGGGTGCAAGCCAGTTTTGCACACGCGGAAATACTTGGGTTTTACTTGACGAGCCTAGCATGTACAGACATGGCCTCGGAACACATGAACCGAAAGGTTAAGCATGAGTCATATGAATGATATGATCGACACTTCGTTGTCCACCATTGAAACCACATCTCTTCTCGTGAAGATCGTATTAGGTGTGGTGAATTTGGATCATGTTCACTAAACAACTTGAGGGATGTTGAATTTAGTGGGAGTTCATCTAGTAATTTGATTAAAGTTGAACTAGTTATTATGAACATAGTCTAATTTGTACTTGCAAATACTATAGATCAAATGGCTAAGTCCAACTTCAACTTCAACGTTTTTGCTGAGAAGAAAAATCTTAGAAACAATGGGTCTAACTTCACCAACTGGTTCCGCAATCTAAGAATCATTCTCTCTGGCGGTCAAAAGGACTATGTCATTGGGAAAGTGTTAGGTGACGCCCCTGCTGCAACTGCGACGGCTGATGAGAAAGCTGTCTATCAGTTGCGCAAAGATGATTATGGTGTGATTAAGAGCACCATGTTGTTTGCTATGGAATCGTACCTTCAAAATCGTTTTGAAGACTATCCCGGGCCCTTTGAGATTCTCGAGGAGCTGAAAACCATGTTTCAGACTCAGGCCCGTTCTAAGAGATATGAGATCTCTGAGAAGTTCTTTAACTGCAAGATGGAGGAAGGGAGTTCCGTTAGTGAGCACGCCATTAAGATGTCGGGCTACACTCAACGCCTTGAGCAACTGGAATGCATGATTCCAGAAGATCTCAAGATTGACAGGGTTCTGCAATCACTCCCTCCCAGCTACAAAAAATTTGTAGTGACTCATAATCAGATTGGTTCCACTGATACGATCACCGAGCTCTTCGCAAAGCAGAAGGCTGCGGAGGTGGACATCAAAAAGGATAATCATGTGTTGATGGTCAACAAGCCCTCCTTTAAGAAAGGTAAAGGTGCAAAGAAGCCCTTCAAAAAGGAGGTGGCAAGCGCGTTGCCCCTGCTGAGAAGAAGCTCAAGTCTGGACCTAAGCCGGACACTGAGTGCTTCTATTGCAAGGACAAGGGTCACTGGAAGCGCAACTGTCTGAAGTACTTAGCGGACAAGAAGGCTGGCACCATCAAAGGTATATTTGATATACATGTTATTGATGTTTTCCTTACTAGCCCTCATTGTAGTGCCTGGGTATTTGATACCGGTTCAGTTGCTAATATTTGTAACTCGAAACAGGAGCTACGGAATAGACGGCGGCTTGCGAGGGATGAGGTGACGATGCGCGTTGGCAACGGATCAAGAGTTGATGTGATGGCCGTCGGCACGCTCTCCTTAGTTTTACCTTCGGGATTAGTTTTAAACCTTAATAAGTGTTATTATGTGCCTGCGTTGAGCATGAACATTATTTCTGGATCGTGTTTATTGCAAGACGGTTATTCATTTAAATCGGAGAATAATGGTTGTTCTATTTATATGAGTAACATCTTTTATGGTCATGCACCTATTGTGAATGGTTTATTTCTTCTAAATCTTGAAAGGGGTGAAACACACATCCATAACATTGAGGCTAAGAGATGCAAAGTAGATAGTGATAATACTACTTATTTGTGGCACTGTCGTCTAGGTCATATTGGTGTAAAGCGTATGAAGAAACTCCATTCTAATGGACTTTTGGAGTCTCTTGATTTTGAATCATTTGACACATGCGAACCATGCCTCATGGGCAAGATGATCAAAACCCCATTCTCCGGTATGATGGAGCGAGCAATGGACTTGTTGCAAATCATACATACCGATGTATGCGGACCGATGAGTATTTCGATGCGCGGTGGATATCGCTATTTTCTCACTTTTACCGATGACTTAAGTATATATGGGTATATCTATTAAATGAAACATAAATCTGAAACATTTGAAAAGTTCAAGGAATTTCAGAATGAAGTGGAGAACCATCGTAACAGAAAGATTAAGTTTCTACGATCCGATCGTGGAGGTGAATATTTGAGTTATGATTTTCTCACGCATCTAAAAGCAAGCGGAATCGTTTCACAACTCACGCCACCCGGAACGCCACAGCGCAATGGTGTGTCTGAACGCCGGAATCGAACCCTATTAGATATGGTCCGATCAATGATGTCTCTTACTGATTTGCCGTTATCATTTTGGGGTTATGCATTAGAAACCGCTGCATTCACTTTAAATAGGGCACCATCTAAATCCGTTGAGACGACACCGTATGAACTGTGGTTTGGTGCTAAACCTAAGTTGTCGTTTCTTAAAGTTTGGGGATGCGAAGCTTACGTCAAGAAGTTGATGCCAGACAAGCTCGAACCCAAAGCGGAGAAATGCGTCTTCATAGGATACACTAAGGAAACTATTGGGTATACCTTCTATCACAGAACCGAAGGCAAAGTGTTTGTCGCAAAGAACGGTTCCTTTCTTGAGAAGGAGTTTCTCTCGAAAGAAGTGAGTGGGAGGAAAGTAGAGCTAGACGAGGTTGTTGAACCTTCTCTTGAGTTGGAGAGTAGCGCAGCACCTGAAATTGTTCCAGTGCCGCCTGCACCAACAATAGAGGAAGCTAATGACATGGATCATGAAGCTTTGGACGATGCTGCTACTGAACATCGCAGGTCGACAAGGTCGCGTGCCCCTCCTGAGTGGTACGGCAACCCTGTCTTGACTGTCTTGTTGGTAGAAGACAGTGAACCTACGAACTATGAGGAAGCGATGATGAGCCCAGACTCTGAGAAATGGCTAGAGGCCATGAAATCTGAATTGGGATCCATGAGCGAAAACCAAGTATGGACTTTGGTGGACCCTCCGAGCGACCGAGAGGCCGTTGAGTGCAAATGGATTTTCAAGAAGAAAACGGACGCGGATGGTAATGTTACCGTCTATAAAGCACGGCTTGTCTCAAAAGGTTTTCGACAAGTTCAAGGTGTTGACTACGATGAGACTTTCTCTCCCGTAGCGATGTTTAAGTCCATTCGAATTTTATTAGCAATTGCTGCGTTTCATGATTATGAAATATGGCAGATGGATTTCAAGACTGTGTTCCTCAATGGCAACATTGATGAAGAGTTGTATATGATGCAACCTGAAGGTTTTGTCGATCCTAAGGATGCTGATAAAGTGTGCAAACTTCAGCGTTCCATTTACGGACTGAAGCAAGCATCTCGGAGTTGGAACCTTCGTTTTGATCAAGTGATCAAGAGCTTTGGATTTGTTCCAAATAGCTACGAAGCTTGTATCTACAAGAAAGTGAGTGGGAGCTCAGTGACATTTCTGGTACTATATGTGGATGACATATTGATTATTGGAAATGACATTAACATGCTTAACGATGTGAAGAGTTATTTGAACAAGTGTTTTTCAATGAAGGACCTAGGTGAAGCTGCTTATATATTGGGCATCAAGATCTATAGAGATAGACAAAGACGCCTGATAGCTTTAAGCCAGAGTACATACCTAGACAAAGTTCTGAAAAGGTTCAGAATGGATAAGGCAAAGAAAGGTTCAGTGCCTATCTTGTCAGGTAAGATATTGAGCAAGGCTCAGTGTCCAGCTACTGTAAATGATAGAGAAGCTATGAGCAAAGTGCCTTATGCCTCGGCCATAGGTTCTATCATGTATGCCATGCTGTGTACTAGACCGGATGTGTCCAATGCTCTTAGTTTGACGAGCAAATATCAAAGTGATCCAGGAGTGGAAAACTGGACAGTCGTGAAGAACATCCTAAAGTACCTAAATAGGACTAAAGAAATGTTCTTAGTCTATGGGGGTGACGAACAGCTCGTCGTAAAAGGTTACGTCGATGCTAGTTTCGACACCGACAAGGATGATTCTAAATCTCAGACAGGATACGTTTATATTTTGAATGGAGGAGCTGTGAGCTGGAGAAGCTGCAAGCAAAGCGTGATCGCGGGATCTATTGTAGAAGCGGAATACATGGCTGCTACAGAAGCGTTAAGTGAAGGAGTTTGGATCAGAAACTTCATCACTAAGCCTGGTGTGGTTCCAAGTGCATTGGACCCACTAGAGATATTGTGTGACAACACTGGCGCCATAGCACTCGCTAAGGAACCAAGATATCATCCAAAGACCAAGCATATCAACCGCAAGTTTCATATAATCCGAGATTATATAGCAGATGGAGATCTAAAGATTAGCAAAGTACATACAGATCTAAATGTCGCAGATCCATTGACTAAACCTCTTCCACGTGTAAAACATGATCAGCACCTCAGTGCCATGGGTGTGAGATTGTTGCCAAATGTAAACTAGATTATTGACTCTAGTGCAAGTGGGAGACTGTTGGAATTATGCCCTAGAGGCAATAATAAAGATGTTATTATTATAATTCTTGTTCATGATAATGTTTATATTCCATGCTAGAATTGTATTAAGCGGAAACTTTAATACTTGTGTGGTTTGTGAACAACACCGTGTCCCTAGTATGCCTCTATGGACTAGCTCATTGATTAATGATGGTTAAGGTTTCCTAACCATAGACATGAGTTGTCAATTAATAATGAGATCATATCATTGGGAGAATGACATGATGGACAGACCCAAACTAAGCGGAGCAATTAGACCGTGCCATCGTGTTCATCTTTGCGAAGCTTTTCTTATGTCAAATATTGTATTCCTTAGACCATGAGATAATACAACTCCCTGGTATCGGAAGAAAGCTTTGAGGTCATCAAACGTCATCCTATGATAGGGTGATCATAAAGGTGTCTCTCAGGTGATCGTAAAGTATCTATTGGGTTGTATGTATCGAGATGGGATTTGTCCCTCCCAAGTCGGAGAGATATACTTCAGGCCCACTCGGTAGTCGATATCAACACCGCTTGCAAGCATGTGGTTAAGGAGTTAATCACAAAGTGATATCGGATTACGGAACAAGTAAAGTACTTGCTGTGAACGAGATTGAACTAGGTATGAAGGTACCGACGATCGAATCTCGGGCAAGTAAAATATCGCGAGACGAAGGGAATATATATATGGGATTGAATCCTGGCATCGTGGTTCATTCGATATGCTCATCGATGAATGTGTGGGAGTCAATATGGGTTTCCAGACCCCGCTGTTGATTATTGATAGAAGATCATGTCTGCATGTTCTCGAACCCGAAGGGTCACACACTTAACGTGTCTCGACGCTAGGATAGATTGGATAATTGGTTTATGAGTTTTTGTTCGGAGTCTCGGATGGGATCCGAGACATCACGAGAGGTTCCGGAATGGTCCGGAGAATAAGATTCATATAAGGCAGTGCAGTTTTTGGAGTTCGGAATTGTTCCGGATTAATCGGTATTGTACCGGAAGCTTCTAGAACCTTCCGGAAGGGGACCAACGTGGCCCCACCTTCCGGGAGGGGGCATGGGCCTATGAGGGAGTGCCCTGGCTGCATTGGGTCAGGGGAACAAGGCCTCATAGGGCCCAGCCGGCCAAACAAGGGGAAACCCTAATTGGAGCTTCTAGAAGGAGGGGGAAACTTGCCCCCCACTCCTCCCTCCTTGGCCGCCGGCCTAGGACTTGGGGGAGGGGTTAGGGCAGGATCCCACCCCTCTATATATAGAGGGCTGGGGCGCACCACCCCCACACACCTCCTCCTCAACCCTAGCCGCCCTGCTGCCCCTCCTCTCTCTGTCCCTCCCGACTGCGTGTAGGCGAAGCCCTGCTGCAGAAACTCTCCACCACTTGCACCGCGCCGTCGCGTTGTAGATCCAATCCGTCTCTCCACCATACTTTCTAGACCAAGGAAGGAGGAGACGTCGAGGTGCCGCATGTGTGCATCTCCTGGAGGCATCACCACTTGTGGTGCTAGATCGGATCGGATCGCGAGGAGGAGAAGCGAGTACGACTACATCACCCACGTTCCGACGAACAGTCCGCTGTGCGAATCTTCAAGGGTATGAAGATCTAATCCAATCTCTCTCGTTGTTTGCATCTCCTAGATTAGATCTTGGCTTCCCTCTGTTCGCATCCGTAGAAAATTTTGATTTACTATGCCGCGAAACCCTTCACCTTGTCCAAAGGAGGCGAGCGGGTTAAAGCCAGAGGCGCTGAAAATTCCGGCAAGGATCGCATGAGTCCAGTAAACCCTAAAGTATCCAGGATACAGAGATGCAAGGCGGAAGACACTTACTGAAGATGCTGGCCTTAGCATGCCAGATGGTTTCCACCAAGGATTCCTTCTCTTGTTGAAGGAGCTTGAACGCCTCGCTATGACGAAGGTTTTGCTCATCAGCAGCTTGTTTCTGATCCTTAAGGAGCGCAAGCTCCTCCTTCAAGCGATTGATTTCCGCGGAGGCGGAATCTTGTAGGGCTTTCATGGAATCTTCAGCATCTCCTCTCTCTCCTTCTTCAGGATTTTGTTCTCGCTGTCCAGCTGCTGGATGTGCTTGGACTGCTCGACAATATCCTTGGCCTTGGCGACATGCTCTGCAAGTCGGAGAAAACAAAGTACACAGTGAGTACTCGGAGAGTATGGGCACAACAGTAAGACGGAAATGCGCAAAAAAGAAAACAGACTCTTGTTTTTGATGATCTATTCCTTCAAGATGGCAGTTTTACCCTTTTCAGCTTCAAGGTATGCGCGCATCTTCTGGTACTTGTCGTTGGCCATGCCTCGCCGAGCATTCTCGTTCTGTGGAAGCAAATACAAAGTTAAGTCGTTGTTTGGTCTACTTGGAGCTTCTAGTCGGAGATTTTCCACCTAGACGCTCGGGGGCTATAGCGAGAGTTTTTTCACTTAGCAAAATGCTTAGCTTTTCTTTAAGCATCTAGTCGGAACTAATTCAGTTACAACTAGAGGCCAACTAGAGGCTTGGGGGCTACAACATTGGAAATTATGAACACTGTGTATGCTACTCTTAAAGCATCTAGTCGGAATAATTCATTCCATCTAAACGCTTGGGGGCTATAGTGAGAGTTTTTCTAACTTAGTCACTCTTAGAGCATATAGATGCAAAACCTATGGTTTTCCGTCTACATCCTCGGGGGCTACAGTGGGATGCTCATATAAAATGCAAAAGGTAAAGTAAAACTTACAAGTGCAATAATCTTGAGGCTTGTAGCGCTCTCGGCTAGCAGCTTGCCAAAGGCAATGTTGTTCCCTCGCAAGATATCTGCTTGCCGGAGTAACTCTTCAAGACCGCACGTCGGAGATGACGGCACTCCTCCAGGAACCATAGTTGTGTTACTCGGCATGAGCACCGGATAAATAATCTTTGGGAAATCAACGGGTTTCTGGGGAGCAGAGGCGCCGCCTCCGGCAGAAGTACCAGCTCCCACCACCGCCTTGCCGCTACCGATGGCATCCTTAGCCGGAGCTTCAGCCATTGGGAGAGCAGCACTCTCCTGCATCGCCTGCTCGCTGACAACAGCGAGTTCGGTAGAGGCGCCAGAATCCACTTCCATGGTGGAAGGGCCTGGTGCCTCCTGGACTTGGGAGCTTGTCGGAGCAGAGGAGGGTTTGACGGCAGGAGTGGCAGGGGCGATGGAGGGGGAGGAATCGCGATGCAGCATGTCTTTAATATTTCTAGAAGCCCCAAGAGTCTTGGAGGACTTCTTGAGGCTGGTTGTGGCTTTCTTCCTGAAACGTGCAAAATGCATAAGTACAGGAATTAGACAGATAAAGTAAGACAATGTCGGAGAATAAGAGGCCTACACTAGGGGGGGCGCTTTGGCAAACATCCTGGTGGCTTTCTTCTTTTCCGCCTCTAGGGCGGCAGTACTCTTTTTGGAGGCTCCACCCTCCGTCGTCTTCTTCTTGCCTCCGTCGGCAGCGTCAGAGGTGGAGCTCTTCCGCTTTCGCGCCAACGGGACATTGTCGTCAGACACGACCGTGACTTCCTTCATCTTTGGATCGTAGATTTGGGCAGTTAGGTTGTCCTCATCTAGATCGCAAAGCTATTAAGTGAGAAATCACCGTGTTAGATAAAGATGGCAATGGTAAGACGGAAAAACTGGAGTGATTTCATACACGGAAAATATATACCTACCTTTGGGCACTTTCCATCTACGAACATATCGTAGGTGAGGGTGAAGCCACGCTTCTTATCCTTCACCTTGACGATGTCCTTAAGGAGGAACTTGACGCAGTCGCTCGAGAAGTTGTCCTCGGAGATCCGGAGGGTATCCCTTCGGTCGCCGGTGTACTCGTGCATCAACTTCGTGTGGTGCTGCAGAGGTTGGATCCGCCTGATAAACTAGCACATGGCTAGGTCCAAGCCAGTTAGACCCGTCTCCACGAACCATTCGATCCGCCTTATGGCACGATAAGAGTCGAGGTCGGAGGGAAGGGAGGCATGGGACCGCCATGTGGAGACTTCAGCGGCGGCTCCATCCACGAAGTCCGGGTATGTTTCTTCTCGGCCCTACAAAGGAATGTCGGGGCCGTAGAAGTACGTCCGCTGCCAGTTTTTACACGACTCGTGGACGACAATGTCGGGGAACCGCCGGGAAGGTCGGATCTTGAAGCTTATGGTGCCGCAGTTCCTAAGCTCCTTCCTACTGTGTCCGGCTTCACGTTTGACGGTGAAGAAGTATACAAACAGATCTAACCTAGGCCTAATCCCTAGATAACCCTCACAAAGTGCCGCGAAGTTGCTAAGCACTAAGATGCTATTGGGGGAGAGGTTATGGGGTTGGACCTTGAAGTGATTCAAGACAGACAGAAAGAAGTGGGAGATGGGCAGAGAAACGCCGCGTACCAATTGCGCCTTGAGGTATACTTTCTCTCCGGCTTGGGGAGAAGGGGTCACCTCGCCGGCCGGCGCCGCCCGCCAGGCGAGCCCTTCCGTCGCGGGGAGGTAACCCTCACCGACCATCTCTTGGATGTCGCGGTCGGTGATGTCCAAGTCGCGCCAGTCGCCTTTGTGCGAGTCTGGCTCTTCTTCCAGGGGCTCCAGCGCTGCCAGATTGTGGTCTCCGCCGGTGGTTTCAATCACCGTTGATGCGGGGATGACCAGGCCCTATGGGTGGCACGACAACGGAGCTCGCCGGATTCGCCGTGGCTTTGCTCGGTGCCGCCATCGACGGGGAGGAGCTGCTGCTGGCCATGGAAGAATAGGAGAACACGACTGGTGCAGAGGGAGAGGCTAGGGTTTCTCGAGGTTTTCCGCGGAGAGCTCGAGGAGGCGTGCGGCTGGAGGAAGAAGACGATGACGCGAGAGAATGGGGTGAAAAAGTGGCAAGTGTCTCACGGTTACTATTTATCTTACTCTGCGTCAAGATTCGTGCAGCTAATCGGATGGTTGCTGCGTAGACGACGTGTTCGTGAACGTGCGCGGTAATTTCGCCATGTCTCCAACCGTCGCCGCCAATGGTTCGTATCGCTCACGCGGGAAAATCGGATATGATTGCGTTCTCTGCATGTGTGAGTTATGAGGCGTCGCTGACCTACAGCCTACGTCGTCATAGCTGACATGGTAGATGAGCCGTCCCGTCAAAGATTCCGGCATGGACGGATTTTGTCCGACTACGGAAGAGTACGATGGAAGATTTATCATTTCTCCGACTTACCATTTGAAGACGGAGAAATCTTTGCAGGGTTCTTTGGGAGGACTGCAAGATATTGCTTGACGATTTGCCGACATCCATCTAGACAGAGCATTTCACGGGAAGAGGCAATACGGCGCAAGATCTCGGAGTTCTCCGGGGGCTACTATTCGGGATATGCTATATGGGTATCCTCATAGCGTGTCTCCTATCCGACTAACCCGGGTGGCCCATAGTCGGTAGCATGGCCTGTGGTCTGCTGGGCGGCCTAGTTAGGTGGATCCAGAAGGGAGGCCCATGCCGGATAAAGGAAGGCTACGATGGAGTCACCAGCATACCCGGAGCCTTGGAGTGCAAGATACACAAGACTAGTAATAGATGGTGTAGGACTCTGTAACCTGTCCGGCTAGGACTTTTCCCTCTAACCCTAGGACCTGGCGACTATATAAGTCGGGCCTATGGGAGCCTTTAGGGTATCGTTTTACACACACCTCGCACAGCGAACCTATCTCTGTAACTCGGCGTATTGCCATTATAGTGATTTATAGCAGGAGTAGGATTCCGCCACCGTTGTGGGATCTAAACCTGGGTAAGTTGTGTTACCTCGTACCCGTCAACCGCCCGCCTTACCCCACGTCTCTAAACACGCACTGTGAGGACCCCCTCCATGGCGTACTCGTCGGCAATACCACGACAGGTGCGCAGATGCAATCAGGCGTGAGGTGCGTATGAGGTGAGTTCAGACCCTCCTCGTGGTGCCCTCCTGGCCTTTATATTGATAGGCAGGTCTCGGGCGTAGGTCGAGTCAGTTACAGATTAGGGTTTGTCCCCTTTGAAATTCTATCTACTCTAGTCTTGTTCTCCAAGGATCCGAAGGAGTCATGGGCTTGGGCCACCCGAAATCTCCATAGGCCGTGTATCTTGTCGTGGGCCTTCCTTGGACTGGACTAGGTATGCCAATGTTGTGTACCCGTGCGGTATAACCATGTCAAAAGCATCTTCTCCTTCTACAAGGGAGTCACCTTCCTCTTCTCCAAGACAGGAGTGTCCAACAAGACTTCAACCAGAGGGGACCACTTCCCCCTCTAGGAGGGCATGAAGAACATGGGGAAGGCAAAAAGGAGCATTTTCGTCTTACCTGCCCACTCCTTTGTCGCCATGTGGGAACCCTTCCCACCAATTTGGCATGAAGAGGACCGGGGCACCTATAAGACAAGGGGTGTGGCACCATAGGGGGGCATCTTATTCCACGTTGGAAACCCTAGCTTTCTCCTACCTACCAATCTTAGATCTGACCCCTCGATCATCACCTCGTATTGTAACCTTGACAAGCGATACAAGCAATCCATACAAGCAGGAGTAGGGGTTTACACTGCACGATGGACTAAACGTGGGTAAGCTCTTTGTGTCCCCTTGTCGTGAATTCTGTTGTTCCTCGCCAAGATCGTCGAAGTCTTGGGAGATCGTGTTCAGCCCCTTGAGTCGATTTCACCCTACTTCGAGAGATACCCTGTCGGGACAAATCTCTCACAAGAAATCTCCGGATTGCCAACGATACATGAATATGGCATATATATCGTCAAGGTACAAATTAAGTACACAAGAGATAACCAGAACCACGTGTAGAATTTTAGAATGATAGCATTGAACATATTTCACTCATGGTAAGTGTCATATAGCTATATGAAACCAAATTACAATTGCAAACTTCGGAATGACCCAAGTTATGTATTTAGCCAAAATAATTTGAATATGAAGTAAAAACTTCGGGTTTGGCATTGGTGACAAAAATAACGAGCTAGCATGATTATGCTAGTAAATGATAGCTTGGATTGAATTTTTTAACAAAACAGATGGAGTAGAAGCAAAAACATTTTGAAGAATGGAACAAAGGATTAGAAGAAATCAAGGAATTTGAAAGAACAAAGGATCTTAAAGAACAAGGGATTTGGAGATCACAAAGGATCGAAAGGAACAAGGGATTTGAAGAGAGCAAAAGATTTCAAAGAAAATAAGGATCTGAAAGAACAAGGGATTTGGAGATCAGAAAGGATTGAAAGGTACAAAGGATTTGAAGAGAGCAAAAGATTTGAAAGAAACAAAGGATTTGAAGATTACAACAGATTTGATTGAAGCAACATAGCTCTAACAAGAACTGAATACTACAACCTAGGTACTACGGAAGCCAAAGACGTCCGAACCTAAAGAAATGTGATAAGAGTAGAATAAAGCGTTGCACTTTCTTACTAGAAAAAGGGTGGGAGGATGGGAAAAAATAAAGAGCAACAATTCCTACTCTCACGTTTAACTTTTTCCTAAATATAATTACAAAATATTTTTCTAGAGTCAACTCGTCTGCTACAAGGGCTCTTAGTAGGTTGAATCATGCTCTTATACCAATTGTAAACCCTGGACATCGAGTTCTAAGACACTAGTTAGCCGGTATAACCCCACAACAGAGTTATAGCTTTTGGCATGAGAACACGATCCGTCAGGTATGCGCTCACCCTCGTACACAAATGAGTGTGTACCATGTGCGACCATAGAAAAGTACATCAGAGCATCATTCATCTAGAAAGAGATAGAAATATGTTGCAAAGTCGATAGACAAGATCTAAATATAAAGAGCAATTAGAACACACATGTCCCAACATAACATTAAGCAACAAGTGGAAACAAATATAGAATCCGATTACGGATCAAGAGCACAGATAGGCATGAGATGCCAAGAACATAAGCAAGTAAACATCACGTCCACACGTCGAATTCTGGTTGGAGCACTCGTCTACTCATTGCACACAGCTCAGCAAAACAAACCTACACGTCCTTGAAGCAAGGAATGAACCCAACGGAAAAAATTAGATAAAAGAGTGTTAGTACCGAGGCAGGTGCTGGCAAGGTCAGAATTTTTGTGATATATGATTGATATATTATTTATCAAATTTATGGTTAAACTATTTTCTCGAAATACGTATTTATCCTGTAATCCAGAATGGAAGGAGTACAAGATATGATGAAGATTAAGCAGCGGCAAAGCTAGCACTAACTAACTTATAGAGACAAGCTATAAATAGAAAAGGATAAGAGAGATATATCCGGTAATAAGATATAAATAACACCAAACATAACGCGTCTAAGAAATCCCCCCAGTAGAACACACACGTTGATAGTTACTAACCATTATTTAGTTTATAGTACTCATTATTAGTCCAGTTAGAAACATCAATTATTTAATGTAAGTTGTCTATGATCATGACACGATGCTCTTGAGTAATCTATAACTACCCAAATATCCAAAAGATACGGCTGATTCTCAAGATGACACAACATTCTAAATCTAAACATATATTTAGAGATACTCCCTCTGTTTTATAATATAAGATGTTTTAGCTTTTTAAATGCTAAGCATGCCTCGGCTATCCGCCAAATATCATATGACGTATCATCACAACGCATCACTTCACTTCACATCACATCACATCACATCATATAATTTATTATGCAGATGCTCATTGAAAAATATGGACGGTAGCAATTATTTGTAATTTTTTAGATGTATGACACTAAACCCCAGACCCTACCCTAATAGTAAAGATATGTGTGACACCAAACACTGAGTCCCTGCCTTAATACTCCTTCCGTATTAAAATAGATGTCAGAGATTTGTAAAAAATTACTCCCTCCATCCATAAAAGAATGTCGGGGCCTAGTTCATTTTTAATTTTGCAAAGAAATCCCTCAAACTTCAAAAACATATTTAGATTTGGCCTAAATTTGGAAATCAAATTCAAATCTTCTCCCATCCGTCTACGTCCTCCCCGACTTCTGCTGGTCTCCTACAGCCCGTCGCCGCTCCGTCGCCACTCCAATCACCGTCGGAGGGCTCCCGTGGGAGTCGCTCCACCTAACCCTTGCCAAGACGAGGGAGGCGAGGCCTTTGGCGATTCGCGAGCGTGGCTTGGTCCAGATCCAGCGCCACGGAGGTGAGGCCGATTGCCGTCGTCCTCCCCCGCCTCTGCAACTCCATGGCACCACGGAGCTCGAGCAGTAGTTGCTGCGCACGCGTCCGTCGTCGTCCAAGCGGATCCGGAGCTGACGCCGCTCCGCTCAGTGTTGGAGGTCGCCCCACCTCCCGTGGGGGTTGCACCATCTCACCGCCGCTACGCCGTGCTCCCCTACATATCCCCTGCTGCCGGTGGTGCTGTGCCGCTGCTCCCATGCTGCTGCGTCTCTGAAGAAAAAGAAAGTATAGGTTACAGCAAACAGTTTCAGTTCCAGTATGCAAACATCAAATGAGTTTGATTTGGCAAGAATAAATCTAAATAGCTCTAGGTTTCTTCAATGGATAGATAGATCACCTCCAGTATGCAAACAGCAAATGAGTTTGACTATATTGTAGTATTGCCATATGGTGTGCCTATGCGATGTTGCTTCTCCCATTGATAGATAGATCAGCTTTGCACTGCCTGTGGTAATCCGATTGTTCATAACTGAAGAAAACAGAGGAGCCACTATGGTCCACGTTTGCGCTGAACTTTGCTAAAGCATGTATGTTGAACTTTGCCAAAACTCCCTATCCAACAACAACAGTGGATATCCATTGCAGTTTAAATCTTGGAAAAAGAAGATAAGAGCAGAATAGTTGTAGGAAGCACTCACATCGTGAAAACATGGAAGGTAGGCATTTCAGTCGGATTTCAAATGGATTACACCCAAGCAAATTAGCAGAACAAGTATACTATAGAATTATCTTTCTGTTGAACAAATTTTCGTTTGTTACTAACAGTAGTGTCGTGGTGGTGGCACGGCAGATGCCATGGGTAGGCTAAAGTATGGGACCAATGGATACTAGAGGGATCCGGGGAGGAAAGATGTAGTGATTTCTACACTCAAATGACTAACATGCAGATCTTTATTTCTCCTCTTAAGGACTACAAGTGCTCCTTGAGCTGTTTGTAGGAAGAAGAGAGCTACTACACGAGCCTTACCGCCCAGAATGAATCGATCCCCTCTCAGGAGCCCGCATCTCCCCTTATAAATGGGTGCCTTGGTTCCTCCTAGGGCTGACGTGGCAAGCATATTCGAGGAATATGCTTGTCCCAATATGGTAACTCGGCGACCCTCTTTCCGTGTCCCCCTTCCATCGACGGCAATGTTCCAGAGAACCCCACATGCGCGCATCGGGCTCCCTGACTGTCACCTCCATGACCTTCTTCTGCCCTTCTGCTGCTCTGCTCCTTGTCCTTTCTGCTTGGCTCTGTTCAGATTCCTCCTAGCCAGTGACTAGGGTTTGACTATAGGCACCTCCTTCTCCTGCAAGCTTCGTGTTACTCGGCCTTGTCTCGCATAACTCGGCTCGGCTTTCACCTGCATTCAAGTTATTCAGACTCGCTCGGCCGACTTAACTCGTATGTCGGCCGGATAAGGTGTTACTCCTTCCGAAGTTGTCATGGCCTTGCTTATCTCGGCCGACTCTTACATGACTCGGCCGATATAAACAGTAACTCGGCATATGACAAGGGAGACTCCTTTCGTCCTCCCCCTGTCTTGACCCTATCCGGGGTCACCTCCCCAACATTAGTCCCTGAAGCTGGTGTGGTCCTGCCTGTAACCTCGGCCGGGCCACATCAGTTTCCCAACATACGTCTCTCCTTATTTCCGAGTTACTTTTTTCTATTCGAGGTATCCGCGCAGCTTCCTGAGTACGCCTCGTCCTACGTGTACCAATCAT
Source organism: Avena sativa (assembly GCA_916181665.1). NCBI lineage: Eukaryota > Viridiplantae > Streptophyta > Magnoliopsida > Poales > Poaceae > Avena > Avena sativa. The sequence continues at coordinate 50,023,239 of OV702299.1, forward strand.
CATTATTCTTCTAGTTTTTTGTTCCTCTACAGTGCCCACTGATAAGCTACAGTGATTACTGCGCCCGCCGCGTCGGCGCAGTGACGCCTCGTGTACCGCATCGGTCAGGAAGCCCGATCCTCTCCTGCGTTGTGTGGTCTTCGGTGTGGCTCCACCTAGTTGCGAGCGGTTCTGCCGCACGCATGATTTACACGGTTAGCGTGCGCACCCACGATCCCACTACCGCCAGGACTGCGCAGTTATAAGGAGGGGTGCGGGGCTAGAGGATTTGCTTTCCCCCTTCGCTCATCGTTCTTATTCTTCCTTCTCGCGCCCGTGCCTCTGTTCGTGCGCTGGTGGCTGCGCCATTTTTGATCTCTTCGATGGCGACGTTGCAGTTCTTCTGCTCCGACGACCTCACCGTCGTGCGCTTCTTCGCCGCCTCCGTGGGTGAGTTATTCTACAGCGCTGCTGCTAGATTTCCGCCCTAGGCTATCCTTCGGTTTCCTAGATTCCTCGCGGTGGTTCTCCTTTGTTGTGTCGCCGCGTTCGTTAGAATCATGACAGGGCCCTGCGCTTCTAGGCCTCCCTCCGCCGCTAGTTTCTCCTCCGTTGATTCCTCCGGCGAGCCCATGTCTAGTTCTGCCAGTGGAGCGCTCGTCGAAGACGATGACCTTACGTCCGGTCCAGAACGGGGCTCTTGGCAGGGCTCCTTTGTCACTCGTCGTGAGATTGAGTGGCTGATTAGGACACGTCGGATTCCTGCCGAGGTAAGCTGTCGCTTGCCCGGCAAAGAATCCTCTCATGTACTCAACGAAGGCGAGTACGTTGTTTTCATGTCCCACTTTGCTCGTGGGTTCGGCCTCCCCCTTAGCAATTTTGCTCCAGCCGCATCACCTTCCGGCAAACGTTATCGCCTCCTTGTCTGCTTACATCTCGGCCTCGGAGGGGTACTTCGGCCTCTGGCCCTCCGTGTCCGTCTAGTCTAAATTCTTCCAGATCCGATCTAATGTCGTTCCGAAAAAATCTCTTCACCCCTCCGAGAAATCCCTTACCCAGTGTGGAGCCGCGTCTATTACACCTCGGAGAAACTCCGAGTTACCTCGTGTCGCCGGCCTCGAGTTTTGCAAGAAATGGCATAGATCATTTTTCTATGTCAAGAACACTGGAAAAGAAGACAAGATTCGGCTCCCTGCCTTTTCTATTGGCACCCCTTCCAAGAAGAATTGGAACTACAATCCCAGGAAGAGCCATGCTTTGGCCGAGGCATTCGAGATTCAGCTTAAGGAGTTGATCCGCGCCGGGCTCCGCGGTGAGGATCTGATGACCAAATTCGTCAGCAGCCGAATATTCCCTTTCCAGCTTCGCTCTCACAAGCTTTGTTACATGAGTGGTCCTCTCAATCCCAACCGAGTTTCGACGGTTGAGCTCGACGACTAGCTTATTTATAAGCGTGTCCGAGCTATCTTCAAGACTGATATGCCGGAGGACTGGACATGGGGACTGAAGCCGTTCACTCGCGGGAATCCCCCTCCTGGGGTAAATTTATGCATTTGTAGTCGCGTTTGTGACTATTCCTTTGCTAACTCTACTTTGTTTCTTTTCTCGCAGAGGTTTGCGGAGCAAAAGATCGAGGATGCCGAGGTTCTGGCTCTTCCGTGGACTGCAGATCAGAATACCCCGAACAGCGGGGAACCTGACTCGGAAGAGTTTGTCCCTAAGTCGGATGTTGCTCCGGCTCACGCTCGTGGCAAGACCTCGGCCCACGGGGATGAAGGTGACTCAGACGACGTCCAAATTCTTGAGGTAGTTGTCGCGATGCCTATCTCTTACGCATTTCCAGCTCCTACTTTCCCAGCTAATCCAGTCGGTCAGGTGCACGACTCCGAGCCTCTTGCTTCTCGAGCTCCTGCTGCCTCGAAGAAGCGCACCGCTCCGGCAGGTCCCTCCGACGCTGCTCCCAAGAAGCGAATGAAGAAGGCTGCCCAACATATTCCGAGGCGTAAGACCATGCCTGGGGTTACTGGGTGAGTTTATTTTCATTCGAATTTCTTGTTTCTCTCTTTCTGTCTTTTGATTTGACCGTTTGTCCTTTGCAGAGCTCCTCTCTCTGCCAAGCCAAGTGGTCCAAGTATGACAAGCCATACAGCTCGACAGCCTTCTCCTCCTTCCCTGAAGATACTCGGGCTCCTAGTCCCTCTCGCATTGACTCTCCTCCTGCGCCGACTCAGACATCGCCTCGGCGAGATGTACCCAGAGCTCCCACCGTTAACGCCGACATAACTCCGCCAGTAGATCATCCTGTTGAACCTGTTGCCCCTGCTATGACCACTGAGGTTTCCCCCGATATTCCTTCGACCACCACAATTCCAGCTGCTACTCCAACTCCAGCCGAGGATATCACCATCTCGGCCCACTTAGAAACCATAGTTCCTCCTGCATCCAAGGATGCCACTCCTAGTGCCGAGGTTGCTGCCCCTGCCGAAACCTCTTCTAAGACTAGGAAGGTTGTTGTCACCAAACCTTCAGCATCTCAGAAGGGGCCGGCTAGCTCTTCTCAACCCAACATAGCTGATGCACTCCGCAAGGGGGCTTCCTCTGCTAAGACTGTTGTTACCCCGGCCGCTGATACTCAGCTTACTCTTCACAAGAGTCCTGCGGTAGCGGTAGTTACCCAACGGGTCCGAGGTAAAGTGCTGACCCGTACTGAGAGTGGGAACAGCCTCGGCTCTTTGGTGGAATACGCCAATAATTGGAATGCCGCCGATCAGCTTGAGGGCAATCCGAGTAGCCAACCATTTTAGCTTTCCGACATCAGCAGTCGTTTGCATATGGCTGCTAAGATTGTTCTTGACAGTGATGAGATGAACGAGGCAAGCGCTTCTGTTGATATTTTGTCTGTTATTCAAATGATAGTATTGATGGGTTTCGCGGCATAGTAAATCAAAATTTTCTACGGATGCGAACAGAGGGAAGCCAAGATCTAATCTAGGAGATGCAAACAACGAGAGAGATTGGATTAGATCTTCATACCCTTGAAGATTCGCACAGCGGAACGTTCGTCGGAACGTGGGTGATGTAGTCGTACTCGCTTCTCCTCCTCGCGATCCGATCCGATCTAGCACCGCAAGTGGCGATGCCTCCGGGAGATGCACACGTGCAGCACCTCGACTTCTCCTCCTTCCTCGGTCCAGCAAGTATGGTGGAGAGATGGATTGGATCTACAACGCGACGGCGCGGTGCAAGTGGTGGAGAGTTTCTGCAGCAGGGCTTCGCCTACACGCAGTCGGGAGGGAGAGAGAGAGGAGGGCAGCAGGGCGGCTAGGGTTGAGGAGGAGGTGTGGGGGGTGGTGCGCCCCAGCCCTCTATATATAGAGGGGTGGGCGCCTGCCCTAACCCCTCCCCCAAGCCCTAGGCCGGCGGCCAAGGAGGGAGGAGTGGGGGGCAAGGAAACCCCCCCCCCCTTCTAGAAGCTCCAAACTAGGGTTTCCCCTTGTTTGGTCGGCTGGGCCCTATGGGGCCTTGTGCCCCTGGCCCAATGTGGCCAGGGCACTCCCTCATAGGCCCATGCCCCCTCCCGTAAGGTGGGACCACGTTGGCCCCCTTCCAGAAAGTTCCAGAAGCTTCCGGTACAATACCGATTAACCCGGAACAATTCCAAACTCCAAAAACTGCACTGCCTTATATGAATCTTATTCTCCGGACCATTCCGGAACCTTTCGTGATATCCCGGATCCCATCCGAGACTCCGAACAAAAACTCATCAACCAATTATCCAATCTATCCTAGCGTCGAGACACGTTAAGTGTGTGACCCTTCGGGTTCGAGAATATGCAGACATGATCTTATATCAATAATCAACAGCGGGGTCTGGAAACCCATATTGACTCCCACACATTCATCGATGATCATATCGGATGAACCACAATGCTAGGATTCAATCAATCCCATATATATATTCCCTTCGTCTCGCGATATTTTACTTGCCCGAGATTTGATCCTCGGTACCGTCATACCTAGTTCAATCTCGTTCACAGCAAGTACTTTACTCGTTCCGTAATCCGATATCACTTTGTGATTAACTCCTTAACCACATGCTTGCAAGCGTTGTTGATATCGATTACCGAGTGGGCCCGAAGTATATCTCTCCGACTTGGGAGGGACAAATCCCATCTCGATACATACAACCCAACAGATACTTTCTGATCACCTGAGAGACACCTTTATGATCACCCTCTCATAGGATGACGTTTGATGACCTCAAAGCTTTCTTCCGATACCAGGGAGTTGTATTATCTCATGGTCTAAGGAATACAATATTTGACATAGGAAAAGCTTCGCAAAGATGAACACGATGACACGATCTAATTGCTCCGCTTAGTTTGGGTCTGTCCACCATATCATTCTCCAATGATATGATCTCATTATTAATTGACAACTCATGCCTATGGTTAGGAAACCTTAACCATCATTAATCAATGAGCTAGTCCATAGAGGCATACTAGGGACACGGTGTTGTTCACAAACCACACAAGTATTAAAGTTTCCGCTTAATACAATTCTAGCATGGAATATAAACATTATCATGAACAAGAATTATAATAATAACATCTTTATTATTGCCTCTAGGGCATAATTCCAACAGCCTCCCACTTGCACTAGAGTCAATAATCTAGTTTACATTTGGCAACAATCTCACACCCATGGCACTGAGGTGCTGATCATGTTTTACACGTGGAAGAGGTTTAGTCAATGGATCTGCGACATTCAGATCTGTATGTACTTTGCTAATCTTCAGATCTCCATCTACTATATAATCTCGGATTATATGAAACTTGCGGTTGATATGCTTGGTCTTTGGATGATATCTTGGTTCCTTAGCAAGTGCTATGGCGCCAGCGTTGTCACACAATATCTCTAGTGGGTCCAATGCACTTGGAACCACGCCAAGCTCAGTGATGAAGTTCCTGATCCAAACTCCTTCACTTGACGCTTCTGCAGCAGCCATGTATTCTGCTTCTACTGTAGATCCCGCGATCATGCTTTGCTTGCAGCTTCTCCAACTCACAGCTCCTCCATTCAAAATATACATGTATCCTGTCTAAGATTTAGAATCATCCTTGTCGGTGTCGAAACTAGCGTCGACGTAACCTTTTACGACGAGCTGTTCTTCACCCCCATAGACTAAGAACATGTCTTTAGTCCTATTTAGGTATTTTAGGATGTTCTTCACGGCTGTCCAGTGTTCCACTCTTGGATCACTTTGATATTTGCTTGTCAAACTAAGAGCATTTGACACATCCGGTCTAGTACACAGCATGGCATACATGATAGAACCTATGGCCGAGGCATAAGGCACTTTGCTCATAGCTTCCCTATCATTTACCGTAGCTGGACACTGAGCCTTGCTCAATATCTTACCTGACAACATAGGCACTGAACCTTTCTTTGCCTTATCCATTCTGAACCTTTTCAGAACTTTGTCTAGGTATGTACTCTGGCTTAAAGCTATCAGGCGTCTTTGTCTATCTCTATAGATCTTGATGCCCAATATATAAGCAGCTTCACCTAGGTCTTTCATTGAAAAACACTTGTTCAAATAACTCTTCACATCGTTAAGCATGTTAATGTCATTTCCAATAATCAATATGTCATCCACATATAGTACCAGAAATGTCATCGAGCTCCCACTCACTTTCTTGTAGATACAAGCTTCATAGAAATTTGGAACAAATCCAAAGCTCTTGATCACTTGATCAAAACGAAGGTTCCAACTCCGAGATGCTTGCTTCAGTCCATAAATGGAACGCTCAAGCTTGCATACTTTATCAGCATCCTTAGGATCGACAAAACCTTCGGGTTGCATCATATACAACTCTTCATCAATGTTGCCATTGAGGAACGCAGTCTTGACATCCATCTGCCATATTTCATAATCATGAAACGCACCAATTGCTAATAAAATCCGAATGGACTTAAACATCGCTACGGGAGAGAAAGTCTCATCGTAGTCAACACCTTGAACTTGTCGAAAACCTTTCGCGACAAGCCGTGCTTTATAGACGGTAACATTACCATCCGCGTCCGTTTTCTTCTTGAAAATCCATTTGCACTCAACGGCCTTTCGGTCGCTAGGAGGGTCCACCAAAGTCCATACTTGGTTTTCGCTCATGGATCCCAATTCGGATTTCATGGCCTCTAGCCATTTCTCAGAGTCTGGGCTCATCATCGCTTCCTCATAGTTCGCAGGTTCACTGTCATCTACTAACAAGACAGTTAAGACAGGGTTGTCGTACCACTCAGGAGGGGCACGCGACCTTGTCGACCTACGACGTTCAGTAGCAGCATCGTCCGAAGCTTCATGATCCTTGTCATTAGCTTCCTCTATTATTGGTGCAGGCGGAACTGGAACAATTTCAGGTGCTGCGCTACTCTCCAACTCAAGAGAAGGTTCAACAACCTCGTCTAGCTCTACTTTCCTCCCACTCACTTCTTTCGAGAGAAACTCCTTCTCAAGAAAGGAACCGTTCTTTGCGACAAACACTTTGCCTTCGGTTTTGTGATAGAAGGTATACCCTATAGTTTCCTTAGGGTATCCTATGAAGACGCATTTCTCCGCTTTGGGTTCGAGCTTGTCCGGCATCAATTTCTTGACGTAAGCTTCGCATCCACAAACTTTGAGAAACGACAACTTAGGTTTAGCACCAAACCACAATTCATACAGTGTCGTCTCAACGGATTTAGATGGTGCCCTATTTAAAGTGAATGTAGCGATTTCTAATGCATAACCCCAAAATGATAACGGCAAATTAGTAAGAGACATCATTGATCAGAACATATCTAATAGGGTTCGATTTCGGCGTTCAGACACACCATTGCGTTGTGGTGTTCCGGGTGGCGTGAGTTGCGAAACGATTCCGCTTGCTTTAAGATGCGTGAGAAAATCATAACTCAAATATTCACCTCATCGATCGGATCGTAGAAACTTAATCTTTCTGTTACGATGGTTCTCCACTTCATTCTGAAATTCCTTCAACTTTTAAAATGTTTCAGATTTATGTTTCATTAAATAGATATACCCATATCTACTTAAGTCATCGGTAAAAGTGAGAAAATAGCGATATCCACCGCGCGTCGAAACACTCATCGGTCCGCATACATCGGTATGTATGATTTCCAACAAGTCTGTTGCTCGCTCCATCATACCGGAGAACGGGGTTTTGATCATCTTGCCCATAAGGCATGGTTCGCATGTGTCAAATGATTCGAAATCAAGAGACTCCAAAAGTCCATCAAAATGGAGTTTCTTCATGCGCTTTACACCAATATGACCTAGACGACAGTGCCACAAATAAGTAGTATTATCACTATCTACTTTGCATCTCTTAGCCTCAATGTTATGGATGTGTGTTTTATCCCTTTTGAGATTTAGAAGAAATAAACCATTCACAATAGGTGCATGACCATAAAAGATGTTACTCATATAAATAGAACAACTATTATTCTCCGATTTAAATGAAGAACCGTCTTGCAATAAACACGATCCAGAAATAATGTTCATGCTCAACGCAGGCACATAATAACATTTATTAAGGTTTAAAACTAATCCTGAAGGTAAAACTAAGGAGAGCGTGCCGACGGCCATCACATCAACTCTTGATCCGTTGCCAACGCGCATCGCCACCTCATCCCTCGCAAGCCGCCGTCTATTCCGTAGCTCCTGTTTCGAGTTACAAATATTAGCAACTGAACAAGTATCAAATACCCAGGCACTACAACGAGGGCTAGTAAGGAAAACATCAATAACATGTATATCAAATATACCTTTGATGGTGCCAGCCTTCTTGTCCGCTAAGTACTTCGGACAGTTGCGCTTCCAGTGACCCTTGTCCTTGCAATAGAATCACTCAGTGTCCGGCTTGGGACCAGACTTGAGCTTCTTCTCAGCAGGGGCAACGCGCTTGCCGCCGCCTTTCTTGAAGGGCTTCTTTGCACCTTTACCTTTCTTAAAGGAGGGCTTGTTGACCATCAACACATGATTATCCTTTTTGATATCCACCTCCGCAGCCTTCAACTTTGCGAAGAGCTCGGTGATCGTATCAGTGGAACCAATCTGATTGTGAGTCACTACAAAACTTTTGTAGCTAGGAGGGAGTGATTGCAGAACCCTGTCAATCTTGAGCTCCTCTGGAATCGTGCACTCCAGTTGCTCAAGGCGTTGAGTGTAGCCCGACATCTTTATGGCGTGCTCACTAACGGAACTCCCTTCCTCCATCTTGCAGTTAAAGAACTTCTCAGCAAAAACGTTGAAGTTGAAGTTGGACTTAGCCAATTGATCTACAGTATTTGCAAGTACAAATTAGACTATCTTCATGATAACTAGCTCAACTTTTAATCAAATTACTAGATGAACGCCCACTAAATTCAACATCCCTCAAGTTGTTTAGTGAACATGATCCAAATTCACCACACCTAATCCGATCTTCACGAGAAGAGATGTGGTTTCAATGGTGGACAACGAAGTGTCGATCATATCATTCATATGACTCATGCTTAAACTTTCGGTTCATGTGTTCCGAGGCCATGTCTATACATGCTAGGCTCGTCAAGTAAAACCCAAGTATTTCCGCGTGTGCAAAACTGTCTTGCACCCGTTGTATGTGAACGTAGAGTCTATAGCACCCGATCATCACGTGATGCTTGGACACGACGAACTTTCGCAACGGTGCATACATGGGGAGAACACAGTTTTATCTTGATCTTTAAGTGAGGAATCATCTTATAATGCTACTCTCGTGATCTAAGCATAATAAGATACATAAAAGGATAAACATCACATGCATATAACTTTATGTGACATGGTATAGCCAATCTTCGCGCAATGATCTCCATCTTGTGCGTGCCGGCATGATCTCCATCACTCCACCATGATTGCCTCCACCACGAATAGCAACTACAACTATTGCTAACTACTTAGCGATGAAGTGAAGCTATTACATGGCGCATAAGAAGTTGACACATAGGTCATACACAATTATAAAGACAACCATATGGCTCCTGCCGGTTGTGTACTCATCGACATGCAAGTCGTGAAACATTACAAAACATGATCATTGCATACAACATACACATCACATCTTGGGCCATACCATATCACAGAAAACACTTCCTGCAAAAACAAGTTAGACGCCTCTACTTTGTTGTTGCATGTTTTACGTGGCTTATGGGAGTAGCATGCTAAGAACGATTCTTACCTACGAAAAGCCACAACGGTGATATTATGGTTGCCAAACTCCGGTGTAAATCCCATGACAACTATAGTGAGAGAAACAGGCATCCACCAGCCGCATGTGTGGAACAAGCCACACGTCAAGTGCGGAGCCGGTCTCGCGAACGACGTCGCGTAAGGTTGGCCTGGACCGCTTCGATCTCACTATCCCGTGTCATAAGAAGAACACAAACAAGAGGCTTGAAACAGAAAACATCAATGCCCGCAACAACCATGTTGCGTTCTACTCGTGAAACACATCTACGCATAGATCTAGCTCTGATACCACTAATGGGTTTCGCGGCATAGTAAATCAAAATTTTCTACGGATGCGAACAGAGGGAAGCCAAGATCTAATCTAGGAGATTCAAACAACGAGAGAGATTGGATTAGATCTTCACACCCTTGAAGATTCGCACAGCGGAACGTTCGTCGGAACGTGGGTGATGTAGTCGTACTCGCTTCTCCTCCTCGCAATCCGATCCGATCTAGCACTGCAAGTGGCGATGCCTCCGCGAGATGCACACGTGCAGCACCTCGACGTCTCCTCCTTCCTCGGTCCAGCAAGTATGGTGGAGAGACGGATTGGATCTACAATGCGACGGCGCGGTGCAAGTGGTGGAGAGTTTCTGCAGCAGGGCTTCGCCTACACGCAGTCAGGAGGGAGAGAGAGGAGGGCAGCAGGGCGGCTAGGGTTGAGGAGGAGGTGTGGGGGGTGGTGCGCCCCAGCCCTCTATATATAGAGGGGTGGGCGCCTGCCCTAACCCCTCCCCCAAGCCCTAGGCCGGCGGCCAAGGAGGGAGGAGTGGGGGCAAGGAAACCCCCCCCCCTTCTAGAAGCTCCAAACTAGGGTTTCCCCTTGTTTGGTCGGCTGGGCCCTATGGGGCCTTGTGCCCCTGGCCCAATGCGTCCAGGGCACTCCCTAATAGGGCCATACCCCCTCCCGGAAGGTGGGACCACGTTGGCCCCCTTCCGGAAGGTTCTAGAAGCTTCTGGTACAATACCGATTAACCCGAAACAATTCCGAACTCCAAAAATGCACTGCCTTATATGAATCTTATTCTCCGGACCATTCCGGAACCTCTCGTTATATCCCGGATCCCATCCGAGACTCCGAACAAAAACTCATAAACCAATTATCCAATCTATCCTAGCGTCGAGACATGTTAAGTGTGTGACCCTTCGGGTTCGAGAATATGCAGACATGATCTTATATCAATAATCAACAGCGGGGTCTGGAAACCCATATTGACTTCCACACATTCATCGATGATCATATCGGATGAACCACGATGCCAGGATTCAATCAATCCCATATATATATTCCCTTCGTCTCGCGATATTTTACTTGCCAGAGATTTGATCGTCGGTACCGTCATACCTAGTTCAATCTCGTTCACAGCAAGTACTTTACTTGTTCCGTAATCCGATATCACTTTGTGATTAACTCCTTAACCACATGCTTGCAAGCGTTGTTGATATCGATTACCGAGTGGGCCCGAAGTATATCTCTCCGACTTGGGAGGGACAAATCCCATCTCGATACATACAACCCAACAGATACTTTCCGATCACCTGAGAGACACCTTTATGATCACCCTCTCATAGGATGACGTTTGATGACCTCAAAGTTTTCTTCCGATACCAGGGAGGTGTATTATCTCATGGTCTAAGGAATACAATATTTGACATAGGAAAAGCTTCGCAAAGATGAACACGATGACACGATCTAATTGCTCCGCTTAGTTTGGGTCTGTCCACCATATCATTCTCCAATGATATGATCTCATTATTAATTGACAACTCATGCCTATGGTTAGGAAACCTTAACCATCATTAATCAATGATCTAGTCCATAGAGGCATACTAGGGACACGGTGTTGTTCACAAACCACACAAGTATTAAAGTTTCCGCTTAATACAATTCTAGCATGGAATATAAACATTATCATGAACAAGAATTATAATAATAACATCTTTATTATTGCCTCTAGGGCATAATTCCAACAAGTATATATACACTAGTCCCCGAAGCTTGCAACCGAATAACTTGTTTGTTTGGAAGCTTTGTTAGGCTTCAAATGCATTATTTGCTAAGTCAATTTCTTGTATGTCTTGGATTGATCGTGGTTCATCCATATTCCGAATTAAGCTTTGCTTAATCCAGATCTATTTCGTCTTTGATTATCCAGCCACTGAGATCCGAGTTAAGTTTTACTTGATTCGGCTCTGTTCTAGTTTTGAATATCCAGCCACCTAGATCCGAGTTAAGTTTTGCTTGATTCGGATCTATCTTAGCTCTGAATATCCAGCTTGATTCGGATCTATCTTAGCTTTGAATATCCAGCCACCTAGATCCGAGTTAAGCTTTGCTTGATTTGGATCTATTTTAGCTTTGAATATCCAGTTGTGTAATTCACTTTGGTACTTAGGTTGCCCATGATCGACAGACAGCCGAATTTCAAAGGTTGCACACAAGAAATTGCAAGAGAAATATGAGAAAGTTATCCCCGTGGTGAAGAAAACTGGTAATTTAATAAATCTTTGTATTGTTCCTTAAGTTCTTAACATTTTCGGCTTGATGTGCTAATTCATTCTTTGCTGGTATGCAGCTAATATCAATAAACTTAATACCCGCCTTACCAAGAAGGTTAAAGCTCTGGAAGGTTAGTTATTCTTCTCGTCTATTGAGTTTCGTTCGAGACTAATCTTGGGTTTCTTATAACCTTCTAGCTTTGGTATAGCCGAGTTACAAACACTTGCAGCGTCGCATCAAGAATGCATATCCATGCCTGATATGATGATGCATTTTTTAGAACAAGCCGCCACTCATTCGACGCAGCTTAAAGAAAAGGATGATGAGATAACCCGGTTACGTGCCGAGGTTGAGTCTCTCAAGCTTTCGCAGAAATCCGAATTGGAAAAAGTTGATCAGGAGTTCTCTGAAGAAAAGAATCGACTGAGCCTGCAATTGCAGAAAGAGAAGGAACTCCTCGATGCTACCGAGCTGAAGAACCGGATGATGGGCGAGGAAATCATTCGCTTTGATAAGAATAAAGCCGACTGGACCCAGGATCTCCAGAAAATGTTGAGTTATATTCATCGTAAGTTTCCGACCGTGGCCAAGTTCCCTTCTTCTCTTTCTTATTTTTAACTGATATGTTTTCCTTTTGCGTAGATCATTTTCCGGAAGCTAGACCAGTGAGCTCTAAGGCAGTGATTTCTGCTCGTCAGCGCTGAGGTGTCCCCGCAGATTCGAGTCCAGAATACTCAATGGAAGACTTCTTGATTGCCGTCGGCACTGCTATTGGACCAATGAAGATTATGGGCAGAGATCTGGTGCAAGTAGCCATTCGGGTCTACCATGTTCTTTGGCCGAATACCTCTGGAACTCTTGATATTGACGAGGTCAAAATACTTGTGGAGAGATTAATGGCATCTCAGACCCAGTTAAATCTCTGGAGGGAATCTGCTGGGAGGGCTGGTGCTGATATGGCACTTACAGCCGTTCTGTCTTGGTACGAGGACATTTCGCTTAACACTTTGATGAATTTGCGCACTGGCTCTCGTTGGGTTGAGGATCCAGAGTTTGTCGCTCGCCGCCAAGCTCGTGCCTTCCAGCTTGTTGAGTACGCTGACGTGCATAATTGGATTGAAGGGTCGAGTTTTTTTCCCAATCCAGCAGATGATGTCGAAGTTGAAGATGCCTCTCATGATGATTCGGCCGATCAGGATGAGGCAGAGGGTGACTCGGACAACTCCCGTGACTCCAATGCAAGCTCGGATGAGGATGGTGACGCGCGATCGTCTTCTAAAGGGACTGAGCATTCTCGAGCTCAAGCTAATGTTTCTTAGCAGCCGAGGCTTTCCCCCGAGGCTACTATTGCTTCTGTTGAAGGCGAAGTAACTTCGGCTGAGGCGCAGTCTACCTCGGAGCGCCCAGTTCCTGAAAATACCCCTGTGCAGGAGACCGAGGTCGCCCCGCCATCATCCGAGATAGCCATTCCCGATGCTCCTGATCATGCTGCTGCCCCTTAAGGGTGCTCTGTCCCTTTTCGCTGTTTAGGTTCAAAAAACTCTTAAGTTATTTTCAGTCCCCGGTATGCTGGGCGTATGATGTTTGTGGAACAATTGTCCGGCTTTTGGTGTGGTGCGAACCTTTTTGCCTTTCGCCGCTAAGGCATGGGTGATGGTAATTATTATTACTTTGTTTAAACAAGTCTCATTGCTTTATATCTTTGCTTTGGCGAACTTTGACTTCGTAGGTTCGGATTGTATTTTTCCATGTGGCTGACCTTAGTTCGGCATTTATCTTGCCTGCCCTTTATAAACTCGACAGCGTAGCTGTTGTGTTTTCAACTTCTATCTGAAGTATAAAGCCCGAAGCCCATATCTGGTAAAGTGATACAATAAGTTGCATCCCTTATCATACTTCGATTTGCTGGGTTTGTTATTTTTTTTGCATCATCCTTAGAAATCTTTGTTTGTTTTCGCTTTGCTATTCCTCTGATTACTGAGACAAGTTTATATCATATCTTGCAAGTTATGATCATCAATTTTGGGGAATCCCCGAGTCTGTAGCTGAGCTATGGAGCTTTTATGTGTCTGGCGACAAACAGTGGGTAATAAAAATTAGTCCCCGAGTTATTACTCAGGTTATCGAGTTTTTGCGTGTGCTCAAAGAATTATCTTGGATCGTAAGGCAGTCCCCGAGTTACGAACTGGGTTGCCGAAATATAATTCATGGGTTAATGCAGAGAATACTACGGAGTAGTCCCCGAGTCATCGCTCAAGGTGCCAAAGTTTAATACGCATTTTCAGAACCAGAAACAATCATGGGGCAGTCCCCGAGTCAATGCTCAAGGTATCGAGGTTTTAATGCATACTCCAAAATAAGGGATAATACGGTGCAGTCCCCGAGTCACTGCTCGAGGTGCTGAAACTTAACGCATAATTCAGGAATAAGAAATAACACGGTACAGTCCCTGAGTCGCTGCTCGAGATGTCGATTTTTAACACATAATTCAAAATAATAAATAACATAGTGCAGTCCCCAAGTCACTGCTCGAGATGTCGAGGTTTACTACATAGTCTTAAAAATAGAAACAACATTGTGCAGTCCTCGAGTCGCTGCTCGAGGTGCCGAGGTTCAATACACGCTTGATACTCCAACTTGATGCGTCATATTACGACGTACAACATATGGCTCCTAAGTGTAGAATGGGCGAAGCAAAGCTATGCTCCACGGTCTTTTTGATTCGTCGCCGGCTTTGTTTGCCTTGTTCTTTTCTGGTGACTGAGCATCGATTAGGTAATATGCATCATTGTGCAATGCTTTACTCACGATGAATGGTCCTTCCCATGGGGGTGATAGTTTGTGCATGTCGGCTATGCGTTGCACTAGCCGAAGAACCAAATCTCCTTCCTTAAAAACTCTTGGATTGACTTTCTTGCTGTGATATCATCGGAGGTCTTGTTGATAGATAGCTGATCTTGATAATGCCAATTCCCTAGCCTCTTCTAACAAGTCGACATCGTCTTGCCGAGCTAACTCATTTACCTCAGCAGTTGTGTACTGGGTCACTCGTGGCGAATCATGCATTATGTCGGCTGGAAGCACGGCTTCTGCCCCATATACCAGAAAAAATGGGGTATATCCTGTCGACCTGTTTGGTGTAGTCCTGAGGCTCGACAGTACTACTGGTAGTTCCTCGATCTAGCATCCTGCCGACCTTTGCAAAGGTTCAACAAGCTGGGGTTTTATTCCGGACAATACCAGCCCATTTGATCTCTCTACTTGCCCGTTTGATGCTGGGTGAGCCACCGAGGCAACATCTAGTCTTATGTGTTTCTCTTGGCAGAATCTAGCAAAGGCTCCTTCAGCAAAATTTGTGCCATTGTCTGTAATAACACTGTGTGGATAACCGTATCTTAAGATAATATCTTTGAGGAATTTTACTGCTATTGGTGCATCATATTTTCTTATTGGTTTTACTTTGATCCACTTTGTGAATTTATCCACCATGATTATAATGTGGGTCATACCGCCCCGGGCTGGCTTGAACGGACCTACCATATCCAAGCACCATACAGAAAATGGCCAAGTAATTGGTATTGTCTTTAATTCGGACGAGGGCATATGTATCTTGCTGGCGTATCTCTGGCAGCCGTTACATTTTTCTACTAACTCTTTTGCCTCCTTCAACGCTGTCGGCCAATAAAATTCATGCCTGAATGCTTTGGCTACTAAAGCTCTGGACGAGGCGTGATGCCCGCACTCTCCCTGATGTATATCCAGGAGTATTTCCTGGCCTTCTGCCGAGTCAACACATCTCTGTAGCACGCTTGTGACGCTTCTCTTATACAGCTCATTGTATATGATTGTGTAAGCTTTTGCTCTTCTTATTGTCTGTCTAGCCAGTACCTCATTACTCGGCAAGATTGCGTCCTTAAGGAAGGATAATATGGGTTGCGCCCATGTTGGCGTGATTTTCTCTGGGATATTTTCATTGTCGATTTCCATGTTTTCTGCCGACATAACAGCTTTGGAATTTTCTGTATTTATTCGTGCGATGGCCTGGTTCACTTTCAGAAAGCCTGGGTTGCATTCTTTGTCGATTTCCATTGGCACACTTCCTTCTTTCAATTCTGCCGAGATATGAATTGACTCGGACTCTGGTGATGGTATAATCGATGGTTTTCTCAGGTGCTATAGGGCGATACCTGGGGGAATTGACTGCCTAGTTGATCCGAGTTTGGACAATGTGTCCGCGGCGTCATTTTCCGCCCGAGGTATATGATGAAACTCGCATCCATCGAAGTATCCACTGATTTTTTGCACATGGAATCTATATAGGGCCATATTCGCATCTAGTGCGTCCCAATTGCCTGATACTTGCTGTACTACTAGATCTGAATCCCTGTAGCATAGGATCTGACGTATACCGATTTCCTTTGCCACCTTTAACCCATGGACGAGTGCTTCATACTCAGCTACATTGTTTGGTGCGGCGAAATGTATTTGCAGCACATATTTTAGCTGATCTTTTTTTGGTGAAGTCAACACTATCCCTGCCCCCAAGCCATTTCTCAGCTTGGATACGTCGAAATGCATTATCCAATAATTCGGATCAGGTAATGGTGGTTCATATTGTACCTCGGCCCAATCCACAAAGAAATCGGCCACTGCCTGAGATTTGATTGCATCTCGCCTATCGAATTGCGGAGCATAAGGTGATAAGTCGATTGCCCATTTTGCTATTCGGCCACTTGCATCTTTGTTGCTCAGTATCTTGGCTATGGGCCCTTGACAAATCACTTTTATCGGATGTTCTTCGAAGTAATGTTTAAGTTTTTTCGCCGACATGTATACTCCATAGGCCATCTTTTGGTAGTGCGGGTAGTTTTGTTTTGAGGCCGATAGTACCTCACTTAGGTAATATATCAGCCTTTGTATTGACTTATCACCTTCATTCCGTTCCACGACAACCACCGCACTTACCACTCTGTTAGTGGCGGCTACATAAAGTAACATAGGTTCTTTTGATAGTGAAGAGGCTAGGATTGGTGTTGTGACCAACATCTTTTTTAATTCATGAAACGCATTATCTGCTTGCGGTGTCCAAATGAACTTATCATACTTTTTCATCAGTTGATATAAAGGTAATGCCTTTTCCCCCAGCCGACATACAAATCGACTCAGCGAGGCCAGGCAGCCCGTGAACTTTTGTACATCATTTAGACACCTCGGCAATTCCATTTTTTAACTGCTCGGATTTTAGTTGGATTTGCCTCTATACCTTGGCTGGATACGAGAAAATCGAGTAATTTCCCAGCCGGCACACCGAAGGTACATTTTTCCTGGTTAAGCTTCATTTGGAACCTTCTCAGGTTTGCGAACGTCTGCCGATTATCATCCATGAGCGTTTTGCTCTCTTTGGTTTTTATAACCACATCGTCTACATATACTTGTACATTTTTTCCTATCTAGTCATGTAGACACTTTTGCATGCATCTCTGGTATGTTGCTCCTGCATTACGCAGGCCGAATGGCATGGTGCGATAGCAATAAGCCCCGTATGGGGTAATAAACGCAGTCTTTATTTGATCGGCCGGATTTAACGGTATCTGGTGGAAACCAGAATACGCGTCTACAAATGACAACAGTTCATAACCAGCGGTCGAATCAATGACTTGGTCTATCCTAGTTAAAGAAAAGGATCTTTGGGACACGCCTTGTTTAGGTTCGTGTAATCGATACACATTCTCCATACGCCGGCTACATTTGGGTCATCCTTTTTCTTTTCCACTAACACCGAATTTGATAGCCAATCCGGATGAAGCACTTCCATGATGAACCCGGCCGCAAGGAGCCGAGCTATCTCATCCCCTATTATTTTTCTCCTATCTTCGGCGAAGCGGCGAAGAGGTTGCTTCAGCGGCCTAGCTCCTGGCCTTACATGCAAAGAGTGCTCAGCCAACTCCCTCGACACACCTTGCAGGTCTTGAGTTGAGCATGCAAAGATATCCCGATTCTCACAGAGGAATTTGGTGAGCTCGCCTTCCTATTTGGCATCTAGGCCGGCACCAATCGTGATGGTGCGCTCTGGGAACTGCTCATCTATCTGGACTTTTTTTCTCTTTAGTCAGCTGGAAAGAAACACTTCCATGTAGGTTGGCTAATGCCGGCATATTCAGCTGTGTCGACTGAGCGAGAGCCGCTACCTCCTGAATCCTTCTTTTTTCTCTTGCAATCACCAATGACTCGGCCAGGTTTGATCCGGCCGAAGCACATTCCATTGACTTCCTATAATCTCCGGCTACTGTTATCACCCCTTGTGGTCCTGGTAAATTCATTTTCAAGTAAGTAATGTGGCAGCTGCTCATGAATTTGGCCAATGATGGCCGTCCGAGTAAAGCATGATAGCAACTTTCTAGGTCCACCACTTCAAACTCCAAATTTTCCGTTCTGCAATTCTCCCTTGTGCCGAATAATACATCTACTCGGACTTTCCCAATGGGTTCGCACGAAAGTCCCGGCACTATTCCATGGAATGTGGTTCTTGTGGATTGCAGCATATTCTGCGCTATTCCGAGTTTATGCATCGTATCTTTGTACATGATATTGATACTGCTCCCATTGTCAATGAGTACTTTTTAAAATTTCACATTAATGCTGGGCCCGACAAATGTCGGATCTAGTACGAGTGCGTACGACCCTGGATTCGGCATTATTTTCGGGTGATCCTTTATGCTCCAGGTTATTTCCTGATCTGACCGAGGCACATATCTTGGTACCGCCGGCATAACCGCATTTACTTCCATATGCCGGCGTTGTACACTTTGCCTGTCTTGTTGTTCTGTTGTGAACACACAATATGATTGATGATTCTCCCTGTAATCATTACGTCCATTATTTCCGGGGTTTGCCCTTCCATCCTGACCTTGAATTATCACTTGATGCACTGCGTCTCTCCGGTCTGAATTATCATACCTCGGAGGAGGTGGGGGTAACATTAACTGTTGCGCATTTGCTCCAGTTAACTGTGGTTGTTGCTGCTGATGCGCTTGATGAGGAGGCGCTTGATGAGGAGGCGCTTGCATGCTCGCCGGGTTCCCCATTGCATTTTTCATCCAAGCACATTGCCGAGTCGTATGATTAGCCGGCTTGGCCGGATTTGGAGTATGGAACTTACACGGTTGATCCAACATGGACTCAAACGTGTATTTCGGCCTTTCCTGTCACTGCTTCTTCTGTTCTGGTGTCATCTGTCTCTTTCCTTCGTTCCTCGGTGTCCACTGCTGAGAACCATTTTTCTGCCGCTGACTGTTTCCGTGACTCGGCTGATCTTGCACTACCGCTGCCACCTGATTGGAAGCGTATCTGTAGTCCGGTCTTTCCTCTCTTCTTCTACCTCTGAACTCATTGCGCCTCGATGATCCGGCTGCATATCTTGCATATTGATCTTGATGCTCCCGATGCTCTGCCGACATTAGTTTTGATTGTGTCGGATCCCCTAATGCATACGAATCTGCTATCCTGATGGTTTCTGCCAAGGTGGTCGGCATATCTCTTTGCAGCCTCTGCCACAATGCACTGGCGTATCGGCAGCCTTGAGCAAACCAAGCTATCGCTTGAGATTCTATAACCCCTTCACATGAGTTTCTAAGGTTACACCACCGAGTCAAGAATTCTCTATCTGTCTCATTCGGCCTCTGCTTGCACATAGCGAGCTGATGTGGCCTGTTTGGCCTTTTGTAGGTACTGGTGAAGTTGCTGACAAACATCTCTTCAAAATCTAGCCAACAGTTGATACTGCCTACTGGCAGATTGTTCAGCCATACTCTGGCTGGTCCTTCCAGCATTTGCGGGACATATCTTACCGCCCACCGCAAGTTTCCACTAGCTATTTTTACTGTAGTGGCATAGTCAATAACCAATCATGTGGTTTTGTGCTCCCATTGTATGTTTTCGTGCCCCTTGCAGTTGAAAGTTTGGCACTGGTGGCTCACCCATGATCCGAGGTCCGAAACACGCTGGACCAGGCGGACCCTGCTCCTCTAACAACTCGGACCGATACAACCTGTCTAGTTTTAATCTTGCATCATTTGATGGCAAGTTTCTGTAAATGATTCTCTCCTGCATTCCATAATGGTTATTTCCACCATGCCCTGCATACTCCATATCTGAGTAACCATCATTGTACCTCTCGTTTGCCTGATTATGGTGAGGTGGTCTCACTTCTCGCTCTTGCCGAGGCTCATACCTCGGCTGAGGATCGGGCGGTGGGTCTCTCCTTCCCTCTGCCGGGTTATTGTTCTCATGATTTCCTCTTCCGAGGTCTCCATTACCTCGGCTTCCGTTGCCTTTGTTGGCACGGCTGGGGTTTCTTTCGCCACTGTTACCTCGGCTTCCATTGCCTCTGTTTTCATTGACCTTTCCGGCTACTGCCGGATCATACGGAACAATTTGCTTATTTCTTTTTCCTAAAGTTACTGCTCTATCTTTTCACGCGTTGTTTCCGGGTGAGGATGTTGCAGCCACTGATAGTGTGGGCGCTGCTCCAGCCGAATGAACCATACGCGAGGCTCCCGGTCTTGCCAGCTCAGCCCTAAGCATTTCTTCATTCTCCTGGTTCGCAATGCGTACCAGCTCATTCACTCTTTCTTGCTGTTTCTGTCAGGCTTCGCCGGTTAATCCTTCTAACTCCAATGCAGCAGCATTTGCCGCCC
Source organism: Avena sativa (assembly GCA_916181665.1). Taxonomy (NCBI): domain Eukaryota; kingdom Viridiplantae; phylum Streptophyta; class Magnoliopsida; order Poales; family Poaceae; genus Avena; species Avena sativa. The sequence goes on from OV702299.1 coordinate 50,043,718, forward strand.
TTAGGTTCTTTGTCGGGGTGCTATACCTCGGCAAGCCTAGATCAACTGAATCTGCCTTATGAGTCTCATGCTCTTTGTTGATATCATTCATGAGGTTTTTTCCTCTCAATCTTAGTTCATCTACCCGCTCGGGGGCAACATCTAGTTTATTTGCCTTAGCATACTCTCGCAGGGTCCTGTTCAAGGTCTCCCGCAAGGCTGACACCTTTTTTGCCTCTACCAGTACTTTCCGCCTAGTCTCTTCTAACTCTGCCTGAGCATTAGCCGGATCAAGTATCGGCGCCACAGACGTGGTTAGATTATCTATAGTTGCCTGGAGAATATTCTCTGGTCTTTCCAGAGGTGGCCATCTTACCCTTGCTGCCTTTGGGGTTGTCTCCTGCACCTCGGCTGACTTGGCTGCGGACGGATCTACCTCGGTGGGCTGTGGAGCTGCTTGCTTCGTGGTCACCTGTCCTCCTGCCGTCGGGTCCTTGCTTGATCCGGCGCCTGCTCCTGCGGCCTGTACTGCGGCTGCGACCATCACCTCGACGCTGCCGACGGGGCGTGCTCCACGCGGACCGTTAGCGGCACTGAGGGGAGGCTCTCCTGCATCAACAACTTGGTGAGGATAAACGCAGGAGGTGTCGACGCTGGCGTAGACCTTGTGCGTGCCCAAGTTGATGAAGACGCCGTTGCGCGGAGGCGCTTTCCTCCTGAAGCTGCCTGCGTTATCGCTGACATAGTCCCAGAGATCGAATCTCTGGACGAAGCCAGAGACAACGCGCTCGCCGGTGTGGATGAAGTTTCCCGTTCGAATCTTGACTCCAGCTAGCACCGCTGCTGGCCCCACGGTGGGCGCCAACTGTCATGGTGGTGGCACGTACGGCAGATGCCATGGGTAGGCTAAAGTATGGGGCCAATGGATGCTAGAGGGATCCGGGGAGGGAAGATGTTGTGATTTCTACACTCAAATGACTAACATGCAGATCTTTATTTCTCCTCTTAAGGACTACAAGTGCTCCTTGAGCTGTTTGCAGGAAGAAGAGAGCTACTACACGAGCCTTACCGCCCAGAATGAATCGATCCCCTCTCAGGAGCCCGCGTCTCCCCTTATAAAGGGGTGCCTTGGTTCCTCCTAGGGCTGACGTGGCAAGCATATTCGAGGAATATGTTTGTCCCAATATGGTAACTCGGCGACCCTCTTTCCGTGTCCCCCTTCTATCGACGGCAATGTTCCAGAGAACCCCACATGCGCGCCTCGGGCTCCCTGACTGTCACCTCCCTGCCCTTCTTCTGCCCTTCTGCTGCTCTGCTCCTTGTCCTTTATGCTTGGCTCTGTTCAGATTCCTCCTAGCCAGTGACTAGGGTTTGACTATAGGCACCTCCTTCTCCTGCAAGCTTCGTGTTACTCGGCCTTGTCTCGCATAACTCGGCTCGGCCTTCACCTGCATTCAAGTTATTCAGACTCACTCGGCCGACTTAACTCGTATGTCGGTCGGATAAGGTGTTACTCCTTCCATAGTTTTCATGGCCTTGCTTATCTTGGCCGACTCTTACATGACTCGGCCGATATAAACAGTAACTCGGCATATGACAAGGGAGACTCCTTTCGTCCTCCCCCTGTCTTGACCCTATCCGGGGTCACCTCCCCAACAAGTAGCAGTTACACAAGCATTATACTATAGCTGTTGGAAACATTGATGTATAAGTGAAGATTCAACAGCTTTACTATTCTGTCATTTTTGGTGAATTTAGTATGCAATGTTGATATGTCCAAATTATAATTTACTTTACTTATTTCATTTTTGGAATCTCGGGATATTGATCTTACCAAGAGAAAGACAATGCTGAAATTTGATAAGCAGTTAGTGCTCTCCAATGGTATATGAAAAACAAACTAAGGATGATAAACTATGTAAGCAGATTTCCAAAAGGAAGAAACTACCTCATAAAGCACTGCATATGTGGAAATATAGTAAGATGCTTCAAAAGGATATTTTTTTCTGTGAACCTTTGGTACACGGTAAGCTTCTATGCTTTTGTGTTTTCTTTTGTGAATTTTCATGCAATTTATCTACCGATATTTGGATCCAGTACTGATGCAAGCCAATTCAGTTCCAGTAATGCAAACAAGTAAAGTTCAAGCATTTGAAAACTGCAGTATATATGCAACCAGAAACATTTGTGAGAGCTGTTTTTGTCTAGGTAATAAGGCAAGAAAGTTTCATTCCACCCTCAGGCTCAATCCCAATCCTAAATCAGTTCTGTACAATTATTTCACTGTACTCCTAACCCTAGAAATTCAAGAATCCATACTCTATTGTAGCTACTGTCAATATTCCGACATGCATGCACATACTCTGAAAGTATTTGTAGAAGTAAACATTAAAATACTCTCTAGATGATGCTCTTGTTTCATAGTGTGCCATCCAATCAAAAATCCATACTCTATTGTAGCTACAGGTTGTAATAAAACTGGACAAAAAATGTAGTATTTATTTATAAGAGATGAAGCATGCAACATATGGTTCCATATTGATATGTCCAAGCGTACTGCACTATTGCAAGTGTTTATGTAAGATGTAAGAAATACTAAGCTGTTTTAAGTTGTACTATAAGACAATCAAAAACTTCTAATATGGCAAGCAGTATTGCAAGCGTGCACTGAATATTGCATAGAGCTTGTCTTCCCATTGCTACTACTCATGGAGTATTAAGCTTAAATAGAAGTCATGTGCAATGGCCAAAAGAACTAGGGCCTATGCAATTTTATATTACTGAATGTCATAACATAAGCAGTACTCCATAATGCTAGTAATTGTGTACTCTGGAACATAAGCAGTACATGGTTGTTCTGTAAAACTAAAGATCTGGAAATAATGGGAAGGGGCTAGTGTTTGTCTCGAGTAGAAAAGATCTAGAAACATCTATTTCATGATTTCTTAAATACAAAAGATCTGGAAATCACATTCAGACATGATTTTAGAAGCAGACAGCACTAGTTGCAAGCCTTGTGCAGACAGCGGTAACAAACATGATTCCTCTGTGCGTACCGTAGATGAGCACACATCAATAGCAGCAAGCCGAATCGGTGGCCAAGACAGCTTCTTTTGCTCCGGCAGCAGCAGCTTCCCGCCAGCGGAGCTACGTACAATGACGGGGCAACGACACCTACGTGCACGGCCTCAGCCATGTGTCCCTCGGTCTCTTAGCTCCGGCCGGCCAACATCCTGCAAATCTAGCAGGGCCGCTGCATATCTGGCCGCCGGAGGAGGGGAAAATCCCATCTTAACCTCGACAAGGTAGAGGACATACGGGAGTTAGAGGGAGGAGGCGACAACACGCAAGAGGAAAGAGGGAGGCATCAGCGCGGCACAAGGAAGCAAGGCGGCGACGGCGTGGGGTGGAAGGGGATGGTGGAGCAAGCCGTCATGCGGCGACGGGGGGCGGAGGACGAAGAGTTTTGTCAGAAATTTGACATGGATGATTTTGTAAAAAAAAACTCATGACATCCTTTGATGGACGGAGGGAGTAGATGAATCTATACACTGTTTAATATAGAAACATCCAATTTTAGATAAATCTTTTACATCTATTTTCAGACGGAGGGGTATTAAAGACACTCTCTTCAAAATAAGTAAATTGGATTTGTCTAAATTCGTATGCATCTAGACATATTTTAATGTGTAGATTCATACATATCTAGACAAATCGAAGTCACTTATTTTGGGATGGAGGAAATAGCAAACATCAGCAAGCATCACATATTAAAAGACCATACAACTAGTCACTGTACATAACTACGTATATTAAGGCCCGCAGAATTGCCGGTCTCTCACTGATCTGAACACTGTTCACCAATCATATGAACAGTATAGGTTTGATGAACAGTATGTGGATATGTCCCGTCCGTTCTTAATCCGGTGGCTCGTGTTCATGCGTATGCTATAATTTTGTCTAATCGTGTGTCAGGTCATGTAAACGCAATACAATTTTTCGACTAAAATTTTCTTGCTTAATCATGTTCATACGTGTGCTATAATTTTGTCTAATCGTGTGAAGGTCATGTAGACGCAATACAACTTTTCGGCTAAAATTTTCTTGCCTAATCATAATTTTTTTATGTTAATCTTTTTTAACTATTTGGCTTAAATTTTTTCCCGTCTTTTCCGGCCGTTCGATCGACGGCCCACACGTTTATTTTTTCTAACTATTCAGCTTCAGTTTTTTGGCCCACCTTTCTAGCCATTCGATCTGGTCCGTGTCCGCGCGTGTAATATTTATCGTCTAATTTTGCACAATCGGATGCCACAACACGTAGACGCAACATAACTTTTCGCCTATTTTTTTTTGCCCTAACCGATTTTTTTAAAATTTTCTTGCCTAATCATTATTTTTTTTGTTAATCTATTTTAACTATTCGGCTTAAATTTTTTCCCACCTTTTCCGCCCGTTCGATCAACGGTCCGCACGTTTATTTTTTCTAACTACTTTCAGGAACTTCTATACTAATGTCATGTAATATCGGTATAATTTGCTGAGAACCTACAATACACGCGGCTCTTGCTCTTGATCAATATACTCTGCCTAATGAGTATTTGTTGATGATATTGGAAGGTAAAATACTTTACACAGGAGGGAAAATAAATGAGGCGAGACGACATAGTGTGCTTATGAAAAGAGCAATAAGAATAAATTTAATACTGAGAATTGTATAAGATCACCTCAAAGTTGACAAAACCTAGCAGAAGTTATTAAGGCAGGCATCAATTCCCTCTCTAAAGTTAATAAAATATAACTAGACAATTAAGATGTATTATTGGTAATTAGATAACACTCTCCAACATGACTTACAAAGAACTGAGTATATGGCCAGCATGAAATTGCAAGTAAGTACATCTATATGCATCCATAAGTTAAATGGAACAGAACAGACTAATAAGTGGTGTTATAATGGAAGTCGAATAGAAAATAAGAGGAAAAACATCCACCCCTACCTGCACAAAACTTTTTTCCTCAATGAATTTTGAGGGCAACGACTTCTAAAGAAGATATGATGCTACTTCGTCCGATCCATTTGGCATCAAGAATACTCAACTGTAAGTGTGAACGAAGGTCACCTAGACAGGGAACCAATATTAAGAGGCACGGAAAGACAACAAAAAGGTAGATTACAATGATTCAACATGAGGGAGATTATAATTCAATTTCTATGTTTATCTACTCTTTATATCCCCTTTGTTCAGAATGAACTCAGATGTTATATAGTTGGAGGTGCAAAGGTTAAGATTGTCATGGCATGCTACTGTTTCTGCTCGCAGCTGCTACAGGCAATTACACATGCTAAAAGAAAATCTTGAAGTACATATTCAAATATTATAGCTAAATAAGTAGTAAAGGTTTTGGTTTAAACGTGTTAAAATTGTAAATTGGTTATTTGACAGTCTACACTGTGCAGCTAACAGCCAAAGCCAGAGCGTACGTAAATAGGTCTCTGCTATAGAGCCTGGACATGGTGTTCCAGTTGTATCCTGAAGTTTGAATGGAAAACATCAGATATTTAGTTTACAACTGGTCATGTATACATCAGAGTATTTTTTTTTTAGGCTGAGAATGGTTCAGTCTATTTTTTGTACACTTTACACATGTAAGCATGCAAATAAAACACTAATTTATAAAGTGGCAGCTTTATTCCTTGCTAGCAAGAACAGAAGCAAACCCAACGACCATAGATTGAAGGACCAAGGAGCAAGCCTGATACAAATCAATGAACACAGAAACTAAAAACATTAGAATGGAAATTGTGAGGGTTGCAACACTCCCCATCAAAAGGGAGGTGCTAATATTTCCTGACAATAATGACTATGTCGAATCCCATTGAAGCAATCTCACCATGAAATAAAAAATGGACATGAAAATTAGGTATATGCGGAAGTGGGGAAAATAGCATCTACATTCAATTAAATCATAGAAAAAAGAAATCACACAAGTAAAGAAACCTCCTGGAAACTTAGCTACTCTAATCTGAACAAAGTACACTGGATTAGCTCATTTTATGTTTGTGTGGAGTACCATTAAAGGAAGCGTAGATTGGATCAGCTAACCTTGTTAGCTATCTCTCGCATCAAAATGGAAATAAATTAGATAAAAGTTCATCATTCTAATATTTTCTAAACAGATATATCGTTTCTCATGCTTACTATACGGGCCAACAAAAAACAAAGAAGAGATTATCTGGTACGATTGCAGGATTAACAGAGAGGGCGAGCAGGACCAAAAAGAGAGCAAGGACAGCGACCGTGAAGAGGCACCAGAGAGAAAGCCACATGTTGGACTATCGTCCATCCATCCATTAACACGCCACCTACGCAAAGGGGCGGAGGAGACACGGACATACCGTTGACCTGGTATGTCTTCCTCGACCAATGCTAAGAGGTTGGCCACGCCTAGATTGAACATACCTGACGCCACCATGTATCTCTAGAAGGCGGAAGATGAAAAAATAGAAGGAACAGAGGAATAAGGAAGGAAAAAAGGACACGAACATGGTGGAACCTATGTAAAATGAGATACTTGAAACTGCCAATTGTAGGAAACGTCAAATTTTTGAAAAGCCAAAGCCATGTTCTTCAGTCCATACTACTCATCTCCTTGCAATCAGCCAGTAGAGTAATTACCAGACCAACTACCTCAAACCCTGATCATTAACTCCAACACGACCATCATCTGCAACTAGCAAACTCAAAACATATGAGCAAATTGACATGGAAATTGGAATCTCTGACATCCAAAATTGCAAAATCATTGGCCGGCCGGATCACCTGACCTCCTCAGCGGCACCACCCCTCGGCCTTGCCGTCATCCTGACATCCTTCATATCCACCTCTTTTCACCCCCTCCCACAATTCCTTCCCATCCATCTCCATCTCCGGCTATAGGTCCTCCTCTTGGGAGTCCACCGGCACAGGGCGTCGGAAGCAGTGGATGGGAGCCGCTGGCCTGGGGATTGAGGCGGCCTGTGGCGACGCTGAGTGGTGGAGCGGGCCCGTGGTGTCGCAGCGCTGGAGCCTGGGGAGGCAGACGGCAACAGGGACGGGGTGGGGGCACCCGGGAGGCTGCCGGCGGCGGAGCCAAGTTGTGGGGGACGTGGTCGTGGTGGATTGACGTGCTCAGCTCAGGCCGCCGACCACCTGTACCGGTGACGCCGCCGGGTCTTCCTCCAGTCCCACCGGGCGCAGGCGCCTCTCCTCCTCTACTCCTGCTGCTCTACTCCTGTAGGCAAGAATGGGGGCAGGAAGGAGAGAAGAACCATTGGGGATCGATCAGATGGGGGAGAAATCTCCATCAGAAACACCTGCGTCGGACGCGCCGAATTTTCGGAGACCAATTCATAGAGAAGAGAGGACCTAGAAAAGGAAAGAGAGAGAGAATAGGACACGTACAGAGGGAAAAAAAGCAACGTGTCAGCACGAGTTGAACCCAAGAAAAAAAAGAAGCGACAGAAAACAAAAACGTACAACACTGTAGAAGTTCATAACCTGTGTTTCCACAGTTGAATAGATGACGTGGACACACAAATCGATCGATGGTGCATCCCTTTCATACATGTAGTTACTAGGGATTATGCCAAAATTTCTCCAGATATCTCGCCATATGGAGTAACTGATTGGCTGCATGGTATGTAGCAAATCAGTTACCCTTTCATACTGATTTGCTACATATCTCGCCAGATAATAGTAAATGCAAGTGTACATTGCTTGACATATTTATATATGCTGAGGCTATTCTAGATGAAACACTTCATTGTATAAATATTGCTATGGTAAAGCCTTTATATACTACTTAATTTTGGATTTTCCATTAGTTTGAACAGAGCAAGAATTAATCATCTCAAATGAATTGCACGATCGTGATCATGTTCAACCAATTAACTCAAAATTTCTGCAGCTGCCGGGTGTGGATTTTCGGTACTTAAATTGCTTATAAGAGATGGCTCACTTACAGATATTGGGTGTGTAGTTTAGATGGAATGACCACGTAGCCAGTGCTCAAGGCTGTCCTCCATGTTTTCCTTTTACCGTCCAATTGGTTTGCTTAGTCGTGATCCAACGTCTGTATTATCCACCCCATGAAACTCAAAGTTACAAACTGAACATTCCTATGAATTTTTTTTGCATTGCATGTTTATCTATCTTTGTTCCTTCGGTAGTTAATAATTTATTTATCACAGTAGGGTTCATCTTCAAGAATTTTTCCCTTTTTTATGACATTAAATTATCCACCCCATTAGCCAACACCAAAACAATAACCAACCACTCAATTTCCTAAAACATGTACCTAACAAAAATATATACCTTATATTTTACCTCTTATCATCTCTTATACTCCATTCCAAAATGTAAGATGTTTTAGCTTTGTGCCCAACTTGATAGACACTACTTGCCTGAAACAACTCTAGATCCAACATTCCACGTAAACATACTCTCTAAACGACATAATTTAACAATAAAGTTGTATGCCTACTATATCAACCACACGGGCGTGGCGTGTCACCGCGCCAAGTTTCCTAGTAGTATTCATAAACAAGTTCCAAACACAATATGATTCTGCTAAAACTGCAACGGCACGGCGCCACCATGACCAAACATATACTTTGTTAATCCCAGATTCATCCTCTTCCTGAAAAGTGCATTGTCAAAAATTAGCTCACCATATAATCTTTTCCAAAAACTGAAACACCAAATGTTAATTGCATCTGTGATATTATCATGACAGCATAATGGGAGCTGCACGACCAAACTGGACCGTTTTGTTTTTCAAAATATTGATTTGCTAACATCTAGTGGGCTAATTCTGCTAAGTTGGCAGTCTTTACCATAGGAGAAATACAAGGCGAACCCTCACATCCTTTAACAAAAAAAGAGCAGTACATAAATTAAACACAATGATTCTGCTAAAACTGCAACTGCACGGCGCCACCATGACCAAACATATACTTTGTTAATCCCAGATTCATCCTCTTCCTGAAAAGTGCATTGTCAAAAATTAGCTCACCATATAATCTTTTCCAAAAACTGAAACACCAAATGTTAATTGCATCTGTGATATTATCATGACAGCATAATGGGAGCTGTACGACCAAACTGGACCGTTTTGTTTTTCAAAATATTGATTTGCTAACATCTAGTGGGCTAATTCTGCTAAGTTGGCAGTCTTTACCATAGGAGAAATACAAGGCGAACCCTCACATCCTTTAACAAAAAAAGAGCAGTACATAAATTAACCAAGTAATTTGAGGTTATTTGGACATTAGTAAGATATTAGGTTACCGTTTATATGCACGCAGCTCACAAACGGCTACCGTTCTATGGTTAGCATAAACTAGAAAAAAAATCTGGCAGCTTTTGTGATTACCTTGTACTTTGTACCCAAAATACAAACTTATAATAGGTTAACTGACGAATTATAAAATGGCACAGTACAAAGCTCAGCTGGTATTACAAAGATATACCAACTCCCTCACAAAATACAGTGCCTATAATTTTTGGCCAAAGTCAAAGTTTACAAAGTTTGCCAAGTAGAATAAGTTATCAACATCTACAATATCAAATCAATATTATTAGATACACCGTGAAATATATTTTTATATTATACGCATTTGATATTACAGAAGTTGATCTATTTGTCAATATACTTGGTCAAACTTTATAAAATTTGACTTTGATCACAAATAATATGCAACGTATTTCAGGAAGGAGGGAGTACACAGTATATAATGGTGCTCACCAGCTTGGGGGAGACAAGAAAGGTTATGGGAATTCAAATTTAGCAGTGAAGCAGAACCAGGACCTGTCAGGCCAGTCATAGTAAGTGAATGAGCACAAGCACAGCTAGAAGAATAACTGTGGCACGGGTAGGAGCAGAGCAGCTAGTCAATTTTCTCCTAAATCTAAGTACCGAGCCTTAGCCTCAAGTATGAACATTGGGCCTAAACTACCAACCTTGCATAACCATTTGGTTATTAGGGTACAATTTCGTCTCAAAATTAATATGTATACATAATTACCCTAGGTCTCCAAGGTCCTGATAAACCACTGACTGTAGCAGCTTCCAAAGTCATTACAAGAATGGAACACCTCATTCAGACACACGCTTAAAAAGTGAAAGTGGACAGGGAAAATGAACAAAAAGTAAAACTAGAACATTTTCTAGTTATGTACCTTTTGGGACATTGTCTACTGGTTTGAGAACAGATATGATAATCATTACATTAAAAACATGCAGAAACCGAGAAGCCAACGAGATGAAAACATTCCATCTTTTTTAATTTCCAGCAAACATACTCATATTTTAACATGTACAAAAGGAAAATTGTATAGGTCATTTTATTCATTTTGCAGGCTACAACCTGGATTCCAAAACATAGCGATTAGCCACACTTGCAAATTTAGTACTGTACTTTTTTGGCTTTTTATCTCCAAGTTTTCGGAACCTGTGTATTCCCTCCGTTTCAAAATATATGTTTTAGTTTTGTGAAGAAAATGTATCTAGACTTCTTTTAGTGTGTAGATTCACTCCAAACCTGAGTGAACCTGCATACTAAAAGGAGTCTAGATACATTTGCTTCACAAAGCTAAAACATCTTATATTTTGAAACAGAGGGAGTAGCATGCTAGAGGTAAAGGTGGTAAGTCGTACTATTTAATATGCAAGTAGGAGGTTGCAAAAGCTCAAGTTATGAGTACAATATTTCTGCAAGAAAATGAAAGAATATACTCTATTTAAAATTGCTGTCACTGAAGGAACTTTGAGCAAAAAAGCAACATGTATTGATAATTTTTTGCAGAGAACAAGACATAGAAGGGATAAAGAATGAGAGGACAAAGCACAAATGGGATCTACAACAATCAGGATCATTTTTAGTATGTTTACCTTAAAATATAGGAACATATACAATTACCATGAGAATTAACAAGACCATAACTCTATCAGCTGAGCTTGCAGAAGTAGAATTAGAACAAAATGAAATGGTGGTTCTTATACATGGAAAAACACAAGGAAATGAATTGTAGCGTGAGATGTAGTTACCTCTTGGCTACACACAGGCACGCACATGCAGGTATTTGGAGAAGGAACACGGAATGAATGCAGAATTTGTAGTGAGGCTTGCAGAAGCCATATCATCATCACTTCCAATGCAGTTCGGATATACTTTGTTGTAACTAGACAATGACCGCATAGTCTTTTTCAACATATCAACCACAATTACCCACGATGCACCGGCGTCATTGGAACACCGATTTGTCAGCACAAAGTAGACAACGTCAGGTTCCTCCATGCTCACAAAAGGGAATGACGGTGAGACACGCAGAAGGTCGCCGTAACCCTGCAGAGCCCAGAGCTCAGCATCGTCCATGACGTATTCTTTCTCCCATGTCATGCTATCTTGCGTAAGCTTCCACACCTTGATGGAAAATGAAGAGGAAGCAGGTGCACGGCTGCCCGAGACGAAGACAGTAGTGGTGACAACTTCGACAAACTTCAAGACACAGCCATCATTGGTGACACACACACTCCTGTACAGCTCCGGGCATCCTCTGAGTCCTGTTTCGGGATCAACAGGATTACCATTGGGGATCATCACAGGCAGCCGTACATAATGGAGCTGAGGGTTCTTGCTGAGGACGTCAACAAAGAAGATGCCCCTAAAATAGTCCACATAGCATAGAGAATCACGGAGGGGGACCACCGCATCAGTCTCCCACCACACCAATTCCTTGCCTTGTTCCTTGTCATGGTGGATCTGTGGCCGTATGGCCCTCCACGGTGTGATCGTCCGGCCATCCTGGCTACCCTGTAGCACACACAGCTCAGCTACCACCGGAGCATCATCATCTTTGTAGGCACTAGGTAAAATTATCAGATCCGCCACCACAAACTTTTCTCTCTCAGCATTGCATAGGAGGCCAATCTCTTCAATTACGGACATGTGATCGAACCCACTGGAACAGGAAATACCATCTGTGAATTTGTGGTTGCAGCTGGGGAGAAGCATGAGCGACGGACCAGTTGAGAGGAGTGAGTAGACGAAGAAGTCTGACTGGGTATTCTGAAATGTGAGCTGCAGAAGGATGGAGTTGCCGTGTGCAGCCACAACGATGGGTTCATGTTCATTAAACTGATCCCAGCGATCTTCTCCCCTTTTCCCCGACGACGACTCGCCTTTGGTGTGCCCGCGTGGCGTCCAGCTTACATAGATGCGGGAAGCCCCTGGGGGCGTCACAGTGCGGAAGGAGACATATATATGCTCGCCCATGGAGGTCTTGGTTACGGCGTGGGTACCAAGGAAGTCTTCCTTGGGCTGATAGTTGAGGCGAGTGTGGGGATCAAGCATCACCCAGTTGGGGTAGCGGTAGGAGGAGGCCTTGCCGGCCGGCGAAATGTCAGGGCTGACCATGATGGAGGCTTGGAGGCCAGCGGCTTGTCTAGGCTGTGCATAAGGGTCTTGGGAGGATGGCTTGACCGGGGTGGCGGAGGAGACAATGGCTGCCCATGAGGCGACGGGACGACGCAGAGGCTGCAGGAATGAGGTGGCGACGCCACGGGGCTGTCCATGAGGCGGAGGCGGAGGCGGTGGCAGCGGTGGGAGGTCTTGGGAGGACGGCGCGGCGGGGCGCTGGGAGGAGACAATTGCTGCCCACGAGGCAGCGGCACGACCTGGCTGTCCTTGAGGCGACGGTGGAAGGAGGCCTTGGGAGAACGGCTCGACGGAGCGGTGGGAGGACGCCTTGTCGGGCGGCGGCGCGACGGGGTCGGCGGTGGCTCGGTGCAGCCTATAATGCGGTTGGGGCGGTTGGGGCGGTTGGAGGAGGCCTGGGCGGCCGGCGCCGTGGGAGGAGGCCTTGGTGCCCGGCGGTGCCTCGGAGTTGTCCATGAGGTGGTGGGAGGAGGCCTTGGCGGGCGGCGGCGCGGCGGCTCTGTGCATGAGGCGGTGGGTGGGGGCCTTGCCGGCCTGCGGCGCGTCGGGGCTGTGCCTGGGGCGGTGGGTGGGGGCCTTGCCGGCCTGCGGCGTGTCGGGGCTGTCCATGAGGCGGAGGCGGCGGCGGCGGCGGATCGAAAAGGATTCCTTTCCCCGAATTAGGGTTTTGTGGGGGAAATTTCAAGAAACTCTCCGTGGCTGTTTGGATGAAGAGTATTAGAGCATCTCCACTCCTTCGCTTTTCCTGTCCGAAATTCGACCTTAAATTTGGTCATAGGAAACAAGTTTTCGGGTGAGAAACATTTTCCACTCGCGTTTCCAGGTGAAAGAATTATTTAAATTTTATTGTTCCCATTGGCGAATTTTTGGCCAAAGGTGTTTGACAGAAGTACGTCCAAGAACTTCGGCAAAAAATTATTACAGAACTGGATAAAATGGCTCGGCAATCAGTCGTTGATGGGATAGGCTCCTCCGACGTGGCCGATGCGACGGGGTTGGGCATACCGGCGGAGTAGCCGGCTGACTGGTTGGAGGAGGTGGAAGCAGAGCTCGATGAAGCAGTGGCGGCGGAGGCTTTCGGCGCAGCTGTTAGCGTGATGCCAGGGTTGTCCTCCTGGAGGATGGCGTTGCGGCGCGCCATGTACCAGGCCTTGACCGGCGTGCTCATCGCCAACATGTCTTCGCCGCCCATGAGGAACTAGAGATTTGTGTTCCTCTTCTTGGTGGCGTAGTTGGCCTTGAGGAGGTCGATCTTGCGGTCTTGGTTCTAGAGCAGCTGCGCCCACCTCTCGTCGGTCTTCTCCACCCTCTTCTCGGCATGTGCCTTTGTGTCGGCGATACATTTCTTGATAGAAGTGTGGAGGCGCTTGGTGGGAGGTCATGTGGCTTTGAGCATCTTCGCCTTCTTTTGGCCGACCTCTGGCCTTCCTTCGCCGGCAGAAGGGGGAGGAGCCTCTGGGTTGTACACGCCGTCCTTGGTCTTGGCGAGGGTCTTGCGAGTGTCCAACCATTTCTCGTAGCTCTCGATCACGGTAAACACATGGTGAAACTTAAACTTCGTCTTTGTGCCGTCCCGGTACAGGACGAGTGCATGAAGGAGATGCAAATGCAAGACAAAGTGTGTCAGGACATTCTTGATCTCGTCATACCTTCGGCTAGTGTCGGCGAAGTACCTTGTTGTCCATGTTTCACCGCTAACGGGTGTGTGTTCGACCTCCTCCATATAGTTGTGCCACTTGCTACACGCTTGCTGGATGAGCCCCCAATGGTTGGTCATGGCTTTCTCCCCTCGCTCCATGTGAATTTTGCTATACTTCGGGTCACAAAGGCTACGCTCGTCGAACGCTAGCTTCACACGCTTCTAGTAGTTGTCGGAGTTCTGGTTGGCACCGGTGATGGGATCCATGACATGGTTATACCCCGCGGGTACACGACTTCAGCATACCTAGTCTAGCCCAAGGAAGGCCCACGACAAATATACGTCGGCCCATGAAGACTTTCGGGTGGCCAGGGCCCATGACGCCTTCTGATCCTTGGAGAGCAAGACTAGAGTAGATAGAAAATTCAAAGGGGTAAACCCTAAAACCTGTAACCGACTCGATCTGTGCCTGGGACCTTCCTAACTCTATATAAAGGCTAGGAGTGCACGACGAGAAGGGCACTTCGTACCACCGCATACACACCTCCACGCCAGATTGCATCTGCGCACCCCTGTAACCTTCGGCTCCGCCGTAATCAAGAGTAGACAAGCAGGAGTAGGGTTTTCCCTCCGGGGGCCTGAACCTGGGTAAACCTCGTGTCCCCGTGTTGCTTGTTTGCTAACCGTTCCGCGATCTCCAGCATCCCCATCTTCTCCAAAACCCAAGTCCATAACAATGGGCATTGACGAGATTAAACCTCGTCAATTGGCGCCGTCTGTGGGAACTGGGGATGCTAATTGTGCGATCGTGACGGTTCCAACCCGAGCGATCTGCAACTCCGCGGCGACGGAGAGTCATCTCCTCTTCGGCGCCTTCGACTTCACTTCCCACTCACCGGCCACCATGAAGTACTTCGAGCCCGTTGGCGACGGACTCGAGATCCTGTTCGGGAGCTTCTGCTTCCAAGTGGGGCAGACCGGCACCCTCCGTCTCCCGGAGCGGGTGCCCCTACCATCGATCAGGCCCGCTTCGTGGGCTCCACACCCTGTGCTATGCACATCACCATCGACAGACGAGTCCTATGACAGCAGCAGCTGCAACTCCGATCTGTGCGATCCACCATCGGACGAAGGGACCTATGGTTCCGGATTCGAAAGATGCGGCAGCAGCAATCTGATCTACGAGCGCTACCAGTGCGCCGCGGTCATCCAAGACCAGGAACACAATACACCACCTAACCCGCAGGGTAGAAATGGTGGGAACAGAAGAAGCCAGTCCCCCCCCACCCAATGGGGACAACACCGATCGGGTCATCCACCTCAGCGAGGAGGGATGGGCTCAAGCACGCGAAGCCGTGGCAGACAACAAGATCCTGCCCGCCGATGCCTCGCGAGATCTGTTGATGGCATACCACCTGCTCCTAATCGAGGAGCACAAGAAGCAGGTGAAGATGCAGGAGGTGCTTGACAAACGCAACCAAGCAGCCTCGGAGTCCAGTGCGCGACGAGTTGCGCTCTCCGCCATGGGCATTGGCTCCAGCTCGCACGGCAACAATGGCAACAAGCACCGTTCTCGGATGGAGAACATGGACCCCAAGGAGCGTCGCGAGGTGACTCGGGCCCTCAAAGCGTCCTTCATGGAGATGGATGTCGACGGCAACTTCATCCCAAAGACGCCCCAGGCCGCAATCATGGCGACCACCACGTACCTCGCATCTCACCCACCTCCGGAGGGGGACCCAAAAAGGGCCATGCATAAGTCCGCGCTTACCGGACTCGGACTCGTCGGAGCTGCGCTCCACGAAGAAGCTCCTGCGGAGCCAAAGAAGAAGGCTACGGTCAAGTTAAACCATAGCCCCACACCTTCATCCGAAGATGAAGAGCACGACCTTCCTCGAAGGCACAAGAGCTCGCGCCATCACAGCCGCGATTACGACGCCCGAAGCGAGCTCACCCAGCGCAAAATCGACAAAGCGCGCGCCAAGCGCGCATGCTCGTCTGAATCCGAGATGGATGAAGACGAAGGAGAACTCTGCGGAGCCTGATGCTTTAGCAGATCGGTTCGACGGACAAGGATGCCGCGAAACTTCAAGCTTCCTTCGGACACTCCGAAGTTTGATGGCACACAGGACCCCAAAGCGTGGCTCAACGACCACTTGTCGTTCGTCAAGATGTACGGCGGAAACAAGGAAACCGCCATGCAATGCCTTCAGCTGTAGCTGACAGGCGCAGCTCGGCTCTGGCTTAGCAGCCTATCTTCAGGATCCATCCAAAGCTGGGAGGAGCTGGCGTACAGTTTCGTCCGAAACTTCAAGGGCACTAGCAAAAGGCCTGCTTCGATCGAGGAGCTGCGGGCCTGCACTCAATGAACAGGCGAATCCATTCGCTCGTACATACTGCGTGGGTCCAACACCAAGAACTCCATGGTGCACATCTCTGAAGAGAGGGTTATCGACGCCTTCAAGGACGGCGTCAAACGCCAAGACTTCAAAGAAGAACTTGGGCGCGTCAAGCCCAAGACACTTGACCACCTCATGGACATCGCCAACAGGTGGGCCGATGGCGAGGACTCCGTCCACTGAGCGCACTCGAAGGAAGAAGACGACTACGGCCGGCGACATGAACGCCGTAGCAAGAGAAGATCGCGCGTCTACGATGATCACAATGGCCCCGACATGGTCGCGGCTGGCTACGCCGAACGCCGCAGCGACGGCAACCGCAACAACAACGGATACCACAGAAGCAACTTCCGCGATGGAGGACGCCCAACGCAGTCATGGCAGCGCCGCGGCCGCGACGACGGACCGTCAGCATACGAAAAACTGTCGGGTCCGTGCACCATCCACTTCTACATCGACAAGCAGGATGGTAAGAAGAAGGCAAGCCACATGCTCAAGGACTGCCGCGAGTTCCAGAAACTCAGCGAGAGCATGGCTCAGATGAGGCAGCAAGCCCCAAACCTTGGATACGGGAACGCACCCGCACCTGGCGAGATCGCACATGGAGCCCCTCCACCACCATCTACGGGAGGCCCGAACCACCCAGTCGCACCTGCGCAGAATAACGGTGGGCACGGGTATCCCCCGCCGAAAGGAGCGCTGATGATCCAAAAAGGGCGCCCAACGAACAGGGTGCAGAATAAAATCACCTGTCAGATCATCCTGGCCGTGACAGCACCACCCGCCATCCCCGAGTACCTCAGCGGATTGGAATCTTGCATCACGTTCAGCCGTTCGGATCACCCTTGCCAGGTCCCTCGCCCAGGTCATGCTGCCCTGGTGCTTGAGGCGTAGATCGGAGGGTTCGAGATGAGCCGCGTCTTCATGAACGGCGGCAGCGGCATCAACCTGATGTTCGCTAGCACCCTAGCAGCAATGCGGATCCCGCTGTGCAGCCTGGAACAGTCAGACACAACGTTCCATGGCATCGTCCCAGTAAAGGGAATATTCCCCCTGGGAAAGATATGGCTCGATGTCATCTTCGGCAAGCCGGATAACTTCCGATGCGAGCGACTCAAGTTCGAAGTGGTGGACTGGCCATCACAAATACCATGCCATCCTCGGGCGCTTGGAATTCGCACGATTCCTGGCAGTACCGCACTACGCGTACCTGCTACTCAAGATGTCAGGACCCAGGGGCGTCATCACGGTCCACGGGAGCTTCACCCGATCGGACCACTACGACAGGGACTTCAACAGAATCTCCCAGTCATTCGACATGCAAGAGGAGCTCGTAAGGCTCCGTGAGGTGACAAACAACGGGGCACCCCCAGTCGCAAGACAGAACGCACCTGCATGTCCTTCGACTCCACCATCAACACAAAGAAGGTGCAAGTCCACCCGATGGATGCCTCCAAGACGGTGCTGATCGCCAACGACCTCAGTCCCGCATAGGAAAGCATGCTCGTCGAATTCCTCCGTGAGCGCTGGAAATCTTCGCCTGGTGTCATGCGGACATGCCAGGAGTTCCCAGGGAATTCGCCGAGCATGCACTCAACGTCTTTCCAGATGCCAAGCCCATCAAGCAGTCCATCTGATGACTGTC
This sequence comes from Avena sativa, assembly GCA_916181665.1. NCBI lineage: Eukaryota > Viridiplantae > Streptophyta > Magnoliopsida > Poales > Poaceae > Avena > Avena sativa. Next base: position 50,061,861 of record OV702299.1, read on the forward strand.
CGAACCCCGGGCCGAAGCCATAGGAGTCGAAGTCAACAGACTACTCGCTGCAAACTTCATCAGGGAGATCAAGGAGAGCGAGTGGCTCGCCAATACAGTGATGGTCCCCAAAAAGGACACGGACATCCTGCGGATGTGCGTGGACTTCACGTCGCTGAACAAGCACTGCCCGAAGGACCACTTCCCTCTCCCTCAGATCGATCAGATCATCGATTCGACTACAAGATGCGAGAAACTCTCCTTCCTCGACGCCTACTCAGGCTACAACCAGATTCGACTGAAGGTCGAAGATCAGGAGAAAACGGCGTTCATCACGCCGTTCAGAGTGTTCTGCTACAACACAATGCCCTTCGGGCTAAAGAAAGCGGGCACCACGTACCAATGGTGCATGCAGGCATGCCTGAAGGACCAGATCGGCCGCAATATACAAGTCTATGTCAACGACATAGTCATCAAAACAAGGGAGGCGAGAACACTCATCGATGATCTCCGCGAGACGTTCGATAATCTCGACCGCTACAGGATCAAGCTCAACCCTGAAAAGTGCGCCTTCGGCGTCCCATCTGGCCAGCTGCTCGGCTACTTCATCTCCCAGCGAGGGATTGAGGTGAACCCGAAGAAAATTTGGGCCATAATGGCCATGGAAAAAACGAAGAACCTCAAGGGCGTCCAGCAGCTTGCCGGGCGAATCGCGGCATTGAGCAGGTTCATCAGCCGCATGGGCGAAAAGGCTCTGCCGTTCTACCAGCTGCTACGCAAAGCAGACAAATTCGAGTGGACGCCTGAGGCGGACAATGCATTCGAAGATCTAAAGCGGCTGCTCTCTATATCGCCGGTTCTGGTCACGCCAAAGGAACGCGAGCCTCTACTGCTGTACATAGCAGCCACACACCAGGTGGTCAGCACCGTACTGGTGGTCGAACGACCCGAGGAGGGCAAGACCCATGGGGTCCAGCGCCCAATCTACTACCTCAGCGAGGTATTGACGCCGACAAAGCAGAGGTACCCTCATTACCAAAAACTCGCCTACGACGTGTTCATGACGGCTCGTCGACTGAACCACTACTTCCAGGAGCACCAGGTGATGGTCGTTAACGAGGCACCCCTGAACAGCATCCTGAACAATCCAGAGGCCACAGGACGCGTGGCCCTGTGGGGCATCGAGCTGTCACCTCTAGACATCGTCTATGAGAAACGCCACATGATCAAGTCTCAGGTCCTCCCGGACTTCCTCGTATACTGGATGGAGCTGCAGCTGCCAGATACCCCAGACATGACACAATCATGGACAATGCACTTCGACGGCTCCAAGCGCGAGGCCGGAGTAGGAGCCGGGGTCATACTGACCTCCCCGCAGGGCGACAAGATGAAGTATGTCCTCCGGGTGAAGTTTCGAGCCTCCAACAACAAAGCCGAATACGAGGCCCTCATACACGGCATGAGGATGGCCAAGATCTGCGGTGCAACACGCCTCGTCATCTACGGTGACTCTAACCTCGTCGTCCAGCAGACGATGAACGAGTGCGATGCGCACACCGCCAACATGATCGCGTACTGTGCACTCTACAACACACTCGAAGGAGGCTTCGACGGCTGCGAGCTTCGGCACGTTGGGAGAGAAAGCAACGAAGAGGCCGATAGACTCGCCAACATCGGCTCCACCTGCGCACGGGTGCCACCAGGTGTGTTCCTCGAACAGATCTGCGTGCCATCCATCAAACGGAAATTCCCAAAGGGATCACCCGAAGAGGCAGAACACTCGGGGGCTGCGCTACCCGAAGGACAGGAAGGACCCGAAAAGCTCAACACAGAGGTCGCTGTGGTCAACCTGATGCAGGTCATGGCAATCGAAGAAACTTGGACGCGGCCATACCTCAGGTATATGATAGACGGCGAACTGCCTGATAGCCCGATAGATGCCCGGCGCATATCTCGCCGGTCCAAGTCCTTTACCATCATCAATGGCGGTTGTACAAGCGCAGCATTTTGGGTGTACTCCAAAAGTGCATCACCATAAGTGATGGCAAAACCATACTCCAAGACATCCACGAGGGCATCTACGACCATCATGCAGGCAGCCGCTCCCTTGTCGCCAAAGCTCTACGAGCTGGATTCTACTGGCCAACGGCCATGAACGACGCCAAGGACATTGTCCGAAGATGCAATGGGTGCCAAAGGTTCGCCGACAAACCACACGCACCCGGATCAGAGCTCAGGCCCATACCTTTGGCCTGGCCCTTCGCCCAATGGGGCCTCGACTGTTGGAATTATGCCCTAGAGGCAATAATAAATATGTTATTATTATAATTCTTGTTCATGATAAAGTTTATATTCCATGCTAGAATTGTATTAAGCGGAAACTTTAATACTTGTGTGGTTTGTGAACAACACCGTGTCCCTAGTATGCCTCTATGGACTAGCTCATTGATTAATGATGGTTAAGGTTTCCTAACCATAGACATGAGTTGTCGATTAATAATGAGATCATATCATTGGGAGAATGATATGATGGACAGACCCAAACTAAGCGAAGCAATTAGATCGTGTCATCGTGTTCATCTTTGCGAAGCTTTTCTTATGTCAAATATTGTATTCCTTAGACCATGAGATAATACAACTCCCAGGTATCGGAATAAAGCTTTGAGATCATCAAACGTCATCCTATGAGAGGGTGATCATAAAGGTGTCTCTCAGGTGATCAGAAAGTACCTGTTGGGTTGTATGTATCGAGATGGGATTTGTCCCTCCCAAGTCGGAGAGATATACTTCGGGCCCACTCGGTAATCGATATCAATACCGCTTGCAAGCATGTGGTTAAGGAGTTAAGTACAAAGTGATATCGGATTACGGAATGAGTAAAGTACTTGTTGTGAACGAGATTGAACTAGGTATGACGGTACCGACGATCAAATCTCGGGCAAGTAAAATATCGCGAGACGAAGGGAATATATATATGGGATTGATTAAATCCTGGAACTGTGGTTCATCCGATATGATCATCGATGAATGTGTGGGAGTCAATATGGGTTTCCATACCCCGCTGTTGATTATTGATAGAAGATCATGTCTACATATTCTCGAACCCAAAGATTCACACACTTAACGTGTCTCGACGCTAGGATAGATTGGATAATTGGTTTATGAGTTTTTGTTCGGAGTCTCGGATGGGATCCGGGACATCACGAGAGGTTCCGGAATGGTCCAGAGAATAAGATTCCTATAAGGCAATGCAGTTTTTGGAGTTCGGAATTGTTTCGAATTAATCGGTATTGTACCGGAAGCTTCTAGAACCTTCCGGAGGGGGACCAACGTGGCCCCACCTGCCGGGAGGGGGCATGGGCCTATGAGGGAGTGCCCTGGCCGCATTGGGCCAGGGGCACGAGGCCCCATAGGGCCCAGCCGGCCAAACCCTAGGGAAGCTTCTAGAAGGGGGGAACTTGCCCCCCACTCCTCCATCCTTGGCCGCCGGCCCTAGGGCTTGGGGGAGGGGCAAGGGCTGGCCACCCACCCCTCTATATAAAGAGGGCTAGGGGCGCACCCCTCCCACACCTCCTCCTCAAGCCCTAGCCGCCCTGCTGCCCTCCTCTCTCTCTCCCTCCAAACTGCGCGTAGGCGAAGCCCTGCTGCAGAAACTCTCCACCACTTGCACCGCGCTGTCGCGTTGTAGATCCAATCCATCTATCCACCATACTTGCTGGACCGAGGAAGGAGGAGACGTCGAGGTGCTGGACGTGTGCATCTCTCGGAGGCATCGCCACTTGCGGTGTTAGACCGGATCGGATCGTGTGGCATCCCGCAAAAACCACTACTAGAAAACCGCGTTGATTTTGTGCATTGCATCATCATGACCGCATGCTCATGTCATCATGCCTCCTTGCATTTGAGCTTCGTCATGTCGTCATGCATTTGTTTGTCGAAATCTATTTTCTAAAAGCCTAGTTTGGTTTTCTAAATATTCCCCGTCTCAATTTCAAATCAAAGCGCCGGGCTCTTCCGGGTCTTTTCTTTGTCTAAAAACTAATTACAAAAGTTATTTTTAAATTAAACAAATTTTATATTATTTTTTGGGGGCAGCCAAACCGGGCCGATCCGACCCAGTCGGCCACCCCCAGTGCAAAATCGGGCCACCTAAATCTATTCCTACCCAGACCTAGTCTACCCAGTCCCCAGCCACATCACCCCGGCCAACCCCTTCACGCCACCTCATCACTCCCTTCTACCTAAACCACTCCCCGGCCGCCACCTCACCTCCTGCCCCTCACCCCACGCAGCACCACCCGCCTGTCCCCACCCTTCCTACCTCGCATGCTCCCTCCCTCACCCACGCCACACACACAAACACACACGCGCACACCACGCCGCAGCCGCCACCCTGCTCCCGGGCCCTACCCCCACCAACCACCCGCGCACCGCGTCCCCCGATCCCTCTCTCTCCCTCGCAAGCGCGGGCCCCACCTCCTCACCCCGCTCCCCTCTCTCGATCCTCCCCAACCCCGACGCTCCTCTCCCCTGGCTACCTCGCCGCTCACCGACCCATCCCTCTTCCCCTTTTCCCCAACCTCCACCGTCGCTGGCCCGCTCTCCCTCGCGTCCTCTCTGGCCCACCGCCACCTGCAGCGACCACCGCCCGCGCCTTCCGCTCTCCTCCGCGCACCCCTGCAGGCCACATCCTTGCCGTGGGGCGCCCCTCCGCCCGCCGTCATCCCCTGGCCCTTGCGACCGAAGCCTCCACTTCGCCGGCCTGCCCTCCTCTGCAAGCTCCGCCTCTGGCCATGGCGCCGCCGTCCCCAGCCACCGGCCTCGCGGTTCCCTTCCCTCTGCAAGTCGCGCGCCCCGGGGCTCTCTCGTCGGCGCTGCCCCGTCCCCCACCTCTTGCCGCCTCTCCTCCCTAGCTCGCGCGTGGTGCCGCTGCCAGCCAGCGTCCGCCCGCCGGCCTCTCCTCTTCACCGTGTCGCCTGCCTCGCGGAGCCCTGCCGTCGTGGCCCCCACCTTCATCGACCTACTCCGGCCCTCCTCCTGCAAACCAACGCTGGCAGCTTCCAGGTCCTCTGCCGCGAGCCTCATGCTCAGATGGTGTTCTGCTTCATCTCCGGCGGCGACCTGCCGGTGCTCCACCTCGCCCCTGTTCCTATGCGTCCAGATACACATGATGGAGCAAGGCACATGCTTTGCCCGCATGAGTTTTCCTAGCAGCACTCCCGTATCGGTCGCGTCCACAAGTTCAGTGTTGAATGTTGCCATGTCCTGTCTCTTCATCTGGCAAGATCAGCCTCTATCTACGAGTACCTGTTCTACCACACAAGGTCGTCGGTACAAGATGTGAAGCACTTGGACCGTGAACCTCGACAAGATCTTCTGCCTGGATCTCGTGGAACCGACTCCGTTTCATGTCCTTCACCAATCGTCAAAGTTGGAACCCAAGTACTCCGACATGGAACCGAAGGTGTCGAGACCCTGAAAACCGATCCTTCCGGAGTCGGAAGACCGAACCCTGGCGTGCCAAGTTCTTCGACCCGGAGGCCACAGATGCGACAAGTACTTCTTCCCGGACGCCCAGGTCGTCGACACGGATACGCCAAGTACTTCCTCGAGGACGCCAAGTTCTTCACCCTGAACGCCAAGGCCGACTCGATGGCGCGGACCTGACAAGATCTGCGTAACGACAAGATCGACACCGACCAGGACGAATCCGATGCGCCCCGACACCGAACCAAGTCCTTCTTCGCGGAACGACAAGATCTACTCCCGTTGTCCGAGACCGATCCTGTCGAACCCCGAACCCTGAGACCGACCCCGAACCCCTCGAACCCCAAGACCGTCCGAACCCAGATGTGTGATTCCCTTCCCGAGCCCTATTTTATAAAATGAAATATAAACTTGTTGCATATTATTTGTTCATCTTGCATGCATATTCTGTGGTTTGGGGGCATTATGGCGATTCACCTAAATTAAATATGGAGTCCATATGCGGGCTATTCTAGTCCTATATTGGTCCCATTTAAATTTGCCTAGCGAACCGATACTATGTTTTGCCATGTTAAGACAACATTTAAATGTTGGGGTACCTAAACAACATGAACCTAGTAAATAATTGTCGGGACCTCGGTTCCGCTTAATATTGTCTAATTGCATCGCACATTTGCCATGCCATTCATCATACATGCATCATGCCCGATCTTTTGCCGTAGTATTAAATAGTGCATCCGGTGTTTCTTCTAGTGTTTTGCTTCTTCACGGACTAGGCCGATGAGTTGATGCGAGTGACGCCCATTCTTCGGATGAATCTTCGGCAATGTTTTCAGGCGAGCATCTCCCCCTTTCTACCTATCTTACTTTTATAGTATTTATTCCCTCCTGTTGATCTATTGCTATCTGTGTTGCGATGCTCTAGTTTTCGTACCCGAGTTATCCCTTGCCGCCTTATATTGCCTTGGACACATCCTATTACCTGTTGTTTGGTAGATAGTTGGACTTGCGCGTCGTAGTCGCTTGCTCAAGTGCTGTTGCGTGTCGTCAAGAACCACAGTTGTTGGAGTGATGCCGCATGTTTAATGTTGGAGATGATCTTGGTTTTAAATTTCATAACTTTAATTATTGTTTAACAACTAAAATTGAAGTAGGTAAGCAGAGGCACAGGTGGGCAACAGATGTTATTTGGTTGTTAACCGTCCACTTGTGTCCCATAGGACTCCGAGTACTTGATACCTGTTCCTTGAACATTCGCGCTATCCACATCCGGGAGGATTATGGGACCCCCCTGAGCCAGAGCTTGATTCATTCTTATTTCTTGGGGCCACAAACTAGTTTGAGGTTTTATTTACTATCCTGTACTTATGCCATGCTTTACTGCTTTATTTAAATTGTGCGATGGATAGCACCTGTACTGTTTAGGATCGTGACCCGTTTTCGCTGTATCGACAAGCTCGAGTTTTCGGGTTCCCAGTCGTTTACAGCCGGCCCCACAAACCTTGAGTCCGTCTCGAAGTCAGCTAACTTTGTTGCGGGTATACTTAATGGGGTGGCCCCCTGAAATATTTCTGAATCTTGTGATTGCTTTGTCGTGAAAGCCTCGTTGGGTTTTGATTTGGTTTTTCCGAGGTTGATCGAGTGTGTGTTGCTATTTGTGCACCCCTGCAGGGTAAAACTTTCTGAAAGCCGTGTCCGCGGTTATGGACGACTTGGAGCACAGTATCTCGATCATAGACAACTATAACTAAAGTAGTGCTATAAATTTGACTTTATAATGACTAGTAATCAGCTTCACTATAATGGAATGGCTAAATAAAATGTCCAACAAATGCTTGTTTGAGTTGTCGCTTGCTACCATTGTACCTGACTAGTAAGTATGGCAACTATAACGGAATGGCAAAAATAAAAGTACCAACAACTGCTGGGTTTTGGGATATCTCATGCTTATTGTATCTGACTAGTAAGTGTTGCAACTATAACGGAATGGTTAACTAAAAGTGCCCACTGCTTATTATATCAGGATGACCAGCTATACCTGACTAGTAATTGCTGCAATGATAACTGAATAAATAAAACTGCCAACTGTGTGAGTTCCTCGGTTGACTTCCTCGTATGGTCTCGAGGGGGAAATACCAGGATGGGTATGCTTGGTGGTATCATCAGGTTGGTTCCGAATAGATATTTCTTATCCCCCTCTGATAGCCGACAGTTATATCGAGTCTCTATAGGTTGTTTAGTGCATGCTGCGCTGCCGCTCAGTCCACCATACCTATGTAGGCGAGGACCGCCGAATTCTAGCCTCGCCGTGTACTGGCCTCAGTACTGACCGCTCTCTCTTTTTCCTTTGCCCTTTGTCGGCACCCCTTTTGTTTAAGCAGGTTTTGAGATCGACGTCGTTAGCAAGGTTACCCTTCCGGCTTGGCCTGGGCAGGGTTATGGACGCCATTGGTTATTCTCCAGGGCTCTTAGCCCCATTTGCATCTTGTCCGTAGTCGGACGCTCTATCATTTTCAAGGTGATTTGGATCTTTGTATATTATATCTGTATTCTTGACTCTTTGAGTCGCCGTTGTATATATCTGTTCTGTGGGTTCCATCGAGGACTGTTGTGTAATGTTATTACTTCGTTTTCCACCCGCACGAAAGTGCCTGGTGGGCACCTTTGAATCGTTTCTATGCGGGTTTTGGCGGGAAGCGCTGAAAACTTGCATAGGGTCGATTCTGAGGGTGTTACAGATCGCGAGGAGGAGAAACGAGTACGACTACATCACCCACGTTCCGTCGAACGTTCCGCTGTGTGAATCTTCAAGGGTATGAATATCTCATCTATTCCCCCTCATTGTTTGCATCTCCTAGATTAGATCTTGGCTTTCCCGTTCGCATCCGTAGAATTTTTTTGATTTACTATGCTGCGAAACCCTTCAGTGGTATCAGAGCTAGATCTATGCATAGATGTGTTTCACGAGTAGAACGCAACATGGTTGTTGCGGGCGTTGATGTTTTCTATTGCAAGCCTCTTGTTTGTGTACTTCTTATGACGCGGGATAGTGAGATCGAAGCGGTCCAGGCCAACCTTACGCGACGTCGTTCGCGAGACCGGCTCCACACTTGACGTGTGGCTTGTTCCACACATGCGGCTGGTGGATGCCAGTTTCTCTCACTATAGTTGTCATGGGATTTACACCAGAGTTTGGCAACCATAATATCACCGTTGTGGCTTTTCGTAGGTAAGAATCGTTCTTAGCTTGCTACTCCCATAAGCCACGTAAAACATGCAACAACAAAGTAGAGGCGTCTAACTTGTTTTTGCAGGGAGTGTTTTTTGTGATATGGTATGGCCCAAGATGTGATGTGTATGTTGTATGCGATGATCATGTTTTGTAATGTTTCACGACTTGCATGTCGATGAGTACACAACCGGCAGGAGCCATATGGTTGTCTTTATAATTGTGTATGACCTGTGTGTCAACTTCTTATACGCCATGTAATAGTTTTACTTTATCGCTAAGTAGTTAGCAATAGTTGTAGTTTCTATTCGTGGTGGAGGCAATCATGGTGGAGTGATGAAGATCATGCCGGCACGCACAAGATGGAGATCATTGCGCGAAGATTGGCTATACCATGTCACATAAAGTTATATGCATGTGATGTTTATCTTTTTATGTATCTTATTATGCTTATATCGCGACGGTAGCATTATAAGATGATTCCTCACTTAAAGATCAAGATAAAACTGTGTTCTCCCCATGTATGCACCGCTGCGAAATTTCGTCGTGTTCAAGCATCACGTGATGATCGGGTGCTATAAACTCTACGTTCACATACAACGGGTGCAAGCCAGTTTTGCACACGCGGAAATACTTGGGTTTGACTTGACGAGCCTAGCATGTATAGACATGGCCTCGGAACACATGAACCGAAAGGTTAAACATGAGTCACATGAATGATATGATCGACACTTTGTTGTCCACCATTGAAACCACATCTCTTCTCGTGAAGATCGGATTAGGTGTGGTGAATTTGGATCATGTTCACTAAACAACTTGAGGGATGTTGAATTTAGTGGGAGTTCATCTAGTAATTTGATTAAGTTGAACTTGTTATCATGAACATAGTCTAATTTGTACTTGCAAATATTGTAGATCAAATGGCTAAGTCCAACTTCAACTTCAACGTTTTTGCTGAGAAAGAAAAGCTTAAGAACAATGGGTCTAACTTCACCAACTGGTTCTGCAATCTGAGAATCATTCTGTCTGGCGGACAAAAGGACTATGTCCTTGAAAATGCGCTAGGTGACGCCCCTGCTGTAGATGCGCCGGCTGATGAGAAAGCTGTCTATTAGTCGCGCAAAGATGATTATGGTGTGATTAAGAGCACCATGTTGTTTTCTATGGAATCGGACCTTCAAAATCGTTTTGAAGATTATCCCGGGCCCTTTGAGATTCTTGAGGAGCTGAAAACTATGTTTCAGACTCAGGCCCGTTCTGAGAGATATGAGATCTCTGAGAAATTCTTTAACTGCAAGATGGAGCATGCCATAAATATGTCGGGCTACACTCAATGCCTTGATCAACTGGACTGCAAGATTCCAGAGGAGCTCAAGATTGAGAGGGTTCTGCAATCACTCCCTCCTAGCTACAAAAGTTTTGTAGTGACTCATAATCAGATTGGTTCCACTGATACGATCACCGAGCTCTTCGCTAAGCTGAAAGCTGCGGAGGTGGACATCAAAAAGGATAATCATGTGTTGATGGTCAACAAGCCCCCCAGCTTTAAGAAAGGTAAGGGTGCAAAGAAGCCCTTCAATAAAGGCGGCGGCAAGCGTGTTGCCCCTGCTGAGAAGAAGCTCAAGTCTGGACCTAAGCCGGGCACTGAGTGCTTCTATTGCAAGGACAAGGGTCACTGGAAGCGCAACTGTCCGAAGTACTTAGCAGACAAGAAGGCTGGCACCATCAAAGGTATATTTGAGATACATGTTATTGATGTTTTCCTTACTAGCCCTCGTTGTAGTGCCTGGGTATTTGATACTGGTTCAGTTGCTAATATTTGTAACTCGAAACAGGAGCTATGGAATAGACGGCGGCTTGCGAGGGATGAGGTGACGATGCGCGTTGGCAACGGATCAAGATTTGATGTGATGGCCGTCGGCACGCTCTCCTTAGTTTTACCTTCGGGATTAGTTTTAAACCTCAATAAGTGTTATTATGTGCCTGCGTTGAGCATGAACATTATTTCTGGACCGTGTTTATTGCAAGACGGTTATTCATTTAAACCTGAGAATAATGGTTGTTCCATTTATATGAGTAACATCTTTTATGGTCATGCACCTGCTGTGAATGGTTTATTTCTTCTGAATCTATTGAGGCTAAGAGATGCAAAGTAGATAGTGATAATACTACTTGTTTGTGGCACTGTCGTCTAGGTCATATTGGTGTAAAACGCATGAAGAAACTCCATTCTGATGGACTTTTGGAGTCTCTTGATTTTGAATCATTTGACACGTGCGAACCATGGCTCATGGGCAAGATGATCAAAACCCCGTTCTCCGGAATGATGGAGCGAGCAACGGACTTGTTGGAAATCATACATACCGATGTATGCGGACCGATGAGTGTTTTGACGCGCGGTGGATATCGCTACTTTCTCACTTTTACCGATGACTTAAGTAGATATGGGTATATCTATTTAATGAAACATAAATCTGAAACATTTGAAAAGTTCAAGAAATTTCAGAATGAAGTGGAGAACCATCGTAACAGAAAGATTAAGTTTCTACGATCCGATCGTGGAGGTGAATATTTGAGTTATGATTTTCTCACGCATATTAAAGCAAGCGGAATCGTTTTGAACTCACGCCACCCGGAACACCACAGCGCAATGGTGTGTCTGAACGCCGGAATCGAACTCTATTACATATGGTCCGATCGATGATGTCTCTTACTGATTTGCTGTTATCATTTTGGGGTTATGCATTAGAAACCGCTGCATTCCCTTTAAATAGGGCACCATCTAAATCCGTTGAGACGACACCGTTTGAACTGTGGTTTGGTGCTAAACCTAAGTTGTCGTTTCTTAAAGTTTGGGGATGCGAAGCTTACGTCAAGAAATTGATGCCGGACAAGCTCGAACCCAAAGCGGATAAATGCGTCTTCATAGGATACCCTAAGGAAACTATTGGGTATACCTTCTATCACAAAACCGAAGGCAAAGTGTTTGTCGCAAAGAACGGTTCCTTTCTTGAGAAGGAGTTTCTCTCGAAAGAAGTGAGTGGGAGGAAAGTAGAGCTAGACGAGGTTGTTGAACCTTCTCTTGAGTTGGAGAGTAGCACAACACCTGAAATTGTTCCAGTGGTGCCTGCACCAATAATAGAGGAAGCTAATGACAAGGATCATGAAGCTTCGGACGATGCTACTACTGAACGTCGTAGGTCGACAAGGTCGCGTGCCCCTCCTGAGTGGTACGGCAACCCTGTCTTAACTGCCTTGTTAGTAGACGACAGTGAACCTGCGAACTATGAGGAAGCGATGATGAGCCCAGAATCTGAGAAATGGCTAGAGGCCATGAAATCCGAATTGGGATCCATGAGCGAAAACTAAGTATGGACTTTGGTGGACCCTCCTAGCGACCGAAAGGCCGTTGAGTGCAAATGGATCTTCAAGAAGAAAACGGACGCGGATGGTAATGTTACCGTCTATAAAGCACGACTTGTCGCGAAAGGTTTTCGACAAGTACAAGGTGTTGACTACGATGAGACTTTCTCTCCCGTAGCGATGTTTAAGTCCATTCAGATTTTATTAGCAATTGCTACGTTTCATGATTATGAAATATGGCAGATGGATGTCAAGACTGCTTTCCTCAATGGCAACATTGATGAAGAGTTGTATATGATGCAACCCGAAGGTTTTTTCGATCCTAAGGATGCTGATAAAGTATGCAAACTTGAGCGTTCCATTTATGGACTGAAGCAAGCATCTCGGAGTTGGAACCTTCGTTTTGATAAAGTGATCAAGAGCTTTGGATTTGTTCCAAATTGCTACAAATCTTGTATCTACAAGAAAGTGAGTGGGAGCTCAGTGACATTTCTAGTACTATATGTAGATGACATATTGATTATTGGAAATGAAATTAACATGCTAAACAATGTGAAGAGTTATTTGAACAAATGTTTTTCAATGAAAGACCTAGGGGAGGCTGCTTATATATTAGGCATCAAAATCTATAGAGATAGACAAAGACGCCTGATAGCTTTAAGCCAGAGTACATACCTAGACAAAGTTCTAAAAAGGTTCAGAATGGATAAGGCAAAGAAAGGTTCAATGCCTATGTTGTCAGGTAAGATATTGAGCAAGGATCGGTGTCCAGCTACGGTAAATGATAGAGAAGCTATGAGCAAAGTACCTTATGCCTCAACCATAGGTTCTATCATGTATGCCATGCTGTGTACTAGACCGGATGTGTCCAATGCTCTTAGTTTGACGAGTAGATACCAAAGTGATCCAGGAGTGGAACACTGGACAGCCTTGAAGAACATCCTAAAGTACCTAAATAGGACTAAAGAAATGTTCTTAGTCTATGGAGGTGATGAACAACTCGTCGTAAAAGGTTACGTCGACGCTAGTTTCGACACCGACAAGGATGATTCTAAATCTCAGACAGGATACGTTTATATTTTGAATGGAGGAGCTATGAGCTGGAGAAGCTGCAAGCAAAGCGTGATCGCGGGATCTACAGTAGAAGCGGAATACATGGTTGTTGCAGAAGCGTCAAGTGAAGGAGTTTGAATCAGGAACTTCATCACTGAGCTTGGGGTGGTTCCAAGTGCATTGGACCCACTGGAGATATTGTGTGACAACACTGGCGCCATAGCACTCGCTAAGGAACCAAGATATCATCCAAAGACCAAGCATATCAACCGCAAGTTTCATATAATCCGAGATTATATAGCAGATGGAGATCTGAAGATTAGCAAAGTACATACAGATCTAAATGTCGCAGATCCATTGACTAAACCTCTTCCACGTCCAAAACATGATCAGCACCTTAGTGCCATGGGTGTGAGATTGTTGCCAAATGTAAACTAGATTATTGACTCTAGTGCAAGTGGGAGACTGTTGGAATTATGCTCTAGAGGCAATAATAAAGATGTTATTATTATAATTCTTATTCATGATAAAGTTTATATTCCATGCTAGAATTGTATTAAGCGGAAACTTTAATACTTGTGTGGTTTGTGAACAACACCGTGTCCCTAGTATGCCTCTATGGACTAGCTCATTGATTAATGATGGTTAAGGTTTCCTAACCATATACATGAGTTGTCGATTAATAATGAGATCATATCATGGGGAGAATGATATGATGGACAGACCCAAACTAAGCGAAGCAATTAGATCGTGTCATCGTGTTCATCTTTGCGAAGCTTTTCTTATGTCAAATATTGTATTCCTTAGACCATGAGATAATACAACTCCCTGGTATCGGAAGAAAGCTTTGAGGTCATCAAACGTCATCCTATGAGAGGGTGATCATAAAGGTGTCTCTCAGGTGATCGGAAAGTACCTGTTGGGTTGTATGTATCGAGATGGGATTTGTCCCTCCCAAGTCGGAGAGATATACTTCGGGCCCACTCGGTGATCGATATCAATACCGCTTACAAGCATGTGGTTAAGGAGTTAATCACAAAGTGATATCGGATTACGGAACGAGTAAAGTACTTGCTGTGAACGAGATTGAACTAGGTATGACGGTACCGACGATCAAATCTCGGGCAAGTAAAATATCGCGAGACGAAGGGAATATATATATGGGATTGATTGAATCCTGGCATCGTGGTTCATCCGATATGATCATCGATGAATGTGTGGGAGTCAATATGGGTTTCTAGACCCCGCTGTTGATTATTGATAGAAGATCATGTCTGCATATTCTCGAACCCGAAGGGTCACAAACTTAACGTGTCTCAATGCTAGGATAGATTGGATAATTAGTTTATGAGTTTTTGTTCAGAGTCTCGGATGGGATCCGGGACATCACGAGAGGTTCCGGAATGGTCCGTACAATAAGATTCATATAAGGCAATGCAGTTTTTGGAGTTCGGAATTGTTTCGGGTTAATCGGTATTGTACCGGAAGCTTCTAGACCCTTCCGGAGGGGGACCAACATGGCCCCACCTGCCGGGAGGGGGCATGGGCCTATGAGGGAGTGCCCTGGCCGCATTTGGCTAGGGGCACAAGGCCCCATAGGGCCCAGCCAGCCAAACCCTAGGGAAACCCTAGGGGAGCTTCTAGAAGGGGGGGGGACTTGCCCCCCACTCCTCCCTCCTTGGCCGCCGGCCCTAGGGCTTGGGGGAGGGGCAAGGGCTGGCCGCCCACCCCTCTATATAAAGAGGGCTGGGGTGCACCCCTCCCACACCTCCTCCTCAAGCCCTAGCCGTTCTGCTGCCCTCCTCTCTCTCTCCCTCCAAACTGCGCGTAGGCGAAGCCCTGCTGCAGAAACTCTCCACCACTTGCACCGCGCCGTCGCGTTGTAGATCCAATCCATCTCTCCACCATACTTGCTAGACCGAGGAAGGAGGAGACGTCGAGGTGCTGCACGTGTGCATCTCTCGGAGGCATCGCCACTTGCGGTGTTAGATCAGATGGGATCGCGAGGAGGAGAAGCGAGTACGACTACATCACCCACGTTCCGTAGAACGTTCCGCTGTGCGAATCTTCAAGGGTATGAAGATCTCATCTATTCCCCCTCGTTGTTTGCATCTCCTAGATTAGATCTTGGCTTTCCCGTTCACATCCATAGAATTTTTTTGATTTACTATGCTGCGAAACCCTTCATCGACATGATCGGCAAACTTCCAAGGTCCTCAAAAGGGGGTCACGTCCACCTCCTGGTCGCAGTCGACAAATTCACCAAGTAGATCGAGGCCATGCTGGTCACTAACCAAAAGGGAAAAACTGCCGTCAAGTTCTTTGAATCCATTGTCTACAGGTTCGGCGTGCCACATAGCATCATCACCGACAATGGGTTGAACTTCATCTCCAAAGAATTCCAGGACTTCTGCGAAGGCCTCGGAATCAACATCACATACACCTCAGTGGCGCACCAGCAAACGAACGGGCAGGTCGAGAAGGCCAACGGCCTCATCGGCGCTGGCATCAAGAAGCGCCTAATGAGCCCACTCGAGCGGCTCGCCGGAGCTTGGACAAAAGAGCTGTCCTCCGTCCTGTGGAGCCTGCGTACAACGCCAAACAGCTCAACCGGCTAAACGCCGTTCTTCATGGTGCACGGATCCGAAGCCGTGCTACTAGTAGAGGTACGCTACAAGGCCCCACGGGTCATCACTTACAGCAAAGCCGAATCGATGGATGCATTCGAGGACGTCGTCGACACACTCGACGAGGAGCGCGACATAGCAGCAGCTCGATCAACGGTGTACCAACAGAGTCTCCGCAACTACCACAGCCGACGGCTGCGCCCAAGGTCCTTCGTCGAAGGAGACCTAGTCTTGTGACTCAAGCAAGAGCGACCGAAGAAATTCGAGTCACCATGGGAAGGACCCTACATCGTCACTGAAGTCATCCCAGGTGGCGCCTATCGCCTCAAGCACGTGGAGTCTGGAGTCGCATACTCCAACCCATGGAACGTCAAATAGCTGCGACGGTTCTACCCCTAGCTACCTCCCTCTTTTACTTTCAATAAGGCTATTCAGCCAAGGCTACTCAGCCGAACAATGTACCTCCTCCATTACGATATGAATAAAGCTAAGTGTCTCGCCCCAAAAATTTTGTTTACTGTTCGCATTTTACTCCATGCTACAACGCATTCGGGGGCTCCCCCACCTCACGACTTCATCGACTGAGGATAACGCGTGTACACCTGAGTAGCTGACCACGTCAGGCTAACGAAAAGGATACGTATACAAACAAAGCACTACGTGCCAGACAACAACATAACCTTTACAACAAAGGGCATAACACGCCCAGTCAAATATATACAAATTTTACATCTATCTTTTTTACAGGTCCTACCTATTCCGAAGAATAACCTGGGCACGCTGATCAAACAGATCTACGATTTGTTCGGCATACTGCCTCACAGCTGCATAATGTGGACGCATATCCCACTCGCCACCATCTGGCCGAAGAGGCGGCCCAGCCGCTACAACAGGCAGATCTACATCAGGACGGTGTAACCGCACAAGGGAGAGCGCGGCCTTCACCCCCGCGACAAGCTGGTGCCGCACCAGTTCCCTGACATGATGCACATTCCGAAACTTCGACAGCAGGCCAGAAAGCATCGACGGTGCATCATCCAGCGGGAACATTACATGCAGAACCGACGCCAACGAAGACTTCACCTGGCGCAACACCCGCGATACCTGGTGGACACGATCCTGCACTGTCGCAAGGACCATGGCATGGTCACGGTCCATCCAGAAGAACCCGCCGGCATCCATGTCCTGCTGAGTCAAGCAGTTGATCCGAACAGCAACACGCTCCTTCTCCTCCCTTGGAGCAATGTTAGCACCTGCAATACTTGCAAAGAGTAAGATGAAAGGCCAACATGCGCATCCGAAGTAATGGGCAACAGCTCGAAAAACTCACACTGAAGTTGTTCAGACAAACGAAGCAACTCCGCCATCAAGTACTCCTCTCTGGCAGCGCCTCGATCCGCTTTGGATTTCCAAACATCAGCGTGGCCACGCACCCCAAGCAATTCTTTCTCGAGGCCACGGATGCGGTCTCGAAGAAACACAAGCTGCGACGCACCATCCAGGGATGGCCGCAGCTGCGGCGCAGACGAAGTGTCAACGGGATCATCACCCGAAGGACCCTAGAGTAACAGAAGACAAGGATATGAACAAGCAGACGAAGGAGCACTGAACTCGGAAATCCATTATGTGCAGGAAAAGCCACTATGTGGTACAAGGATGGTTCATTGAAATAATTACAACAAAAGAAACTAAAGCTGTCCTACAACTACAAAGCCTACGAAGCTGCATCCTGAGTAGCCTCGGAGCCGGACTGCCTCGCCTTGGCCTCTCCCTGCTGCATCTTGAGTAGCCTCGGAGCCGGACTGCCTCGCCTTGGCCTCCCCCTGTTGCCTCAGCGCGTACTCGGCCAGCAGATCAATCAACTTCGGCCCATAACGCTTATAGCAAGCAGCATAGATGGCGAAGGCTACCTCGGATCCATCAGCAGCCGTCGGCATCCGGGAGGTGACCTGAGGAAGATAGCTCCGCTCCAGACGCCAAGGACATTGCCAGCCCGACGGACGCGCCAATGCCTTTCTGCTTGCGCTTGTAAGCCGCAGGCGCTTCGGCTGGCAGCGCATCCGCCAAGGCATCGACATCCTCGAGAGCCACGCCCTTGGGGACGAGCTCCTTGTAGAAGCGCCCGAGGACCTCCTTGGCCTTGGCAAGCGAGCTGACAACAGTACTGCAGCGGTCTTCGACCGCCGCAGCAGCATCATCCAAAGCACTCTCGTGCTCCAGGGCACCGCGATCAAACTCGATGCCCGTGACATCTAAAGAAACAAAGGAAGCAGCATGAATAAAAGCACTGCAAAGAAAGACAAGGAAGCCGAAAAGGGGAAGACGGAGAAACTCACCCGAAACAGCCTTGGCAGCCGCCATCAGCTTGCCGACTACCTCTCTCTCGCACGAAGCCGTGGCGGTGGTGAGCTACTCCTCGTGGTCCGTCGCCTCCTGCTGCAGGCGCTCTTTGGCCGCAGCCGCGTCGACTAAATCCAACTCGAGGCGCCCTTTCGCAGCAACGGTGTCCTCAGCCTTTTTTCTGCTCGCCCGAGGCTCTTTTTGAGAGCATCAAGATCACGAAGAGTGGTGTTGTTGTCCTCTACAATCAGCAGAACACTTATCAGATCGCAGGACAAGAAACGCAAGAGGACGCAAAAAGGTCAACTCCCGTACGCACCTTGGAGCTGTTTGAAGCTGGCTTCCAACGCCAGATGCTGCCGCACCAACTGGTTGGCGCCGTGCACAAAAGGCTGCAAAAGATACCACCCGTAAATAAAGGCTTGGGGGCTAAGCCCAAAGAACGAGAAAAGCAAGTTATACATACGAAAAACGCTCGGGGGCTCCCCCTGAGACTCAAAGAAAAACGATCAACAAATCTTCCTACAGATACTCGGGGCTCCCCCCGAGACAAGAAGCAAAAGCAATGATAAGCAGATCATCCAAAAAGGCTCGGGGGCTCCCCCTGCAGCAGCAAGCAAAATTACTTACGTGGTTAGACAGCGACTCCGAAGGTTTGCCCGCAGTCTTCTGAGGGATAACCACTCGGTCCTCCTGCGGAGGAGGATTGGGAGTAGCACCCTCAGAGGTGGCCACCGTCTGAGGAGGAGAAGGAATAACCTTCGACTCCCCCACCATCTCCCGAGCGCCATCGCTGGAGGAGCCGTCGGAAGAGTGGCTGCAAAGGAAAAACATTAGACAAGAGCAATCAAAGCAAACAGACAAGGGAAAGCAACGAGCAGCCGAAGTGCACTTATGAGTCGAGATCGCTCAAGTCGAAGACAGGTGGGGTTCTCCTTCCCTTCTTCTCCTCTTTCTTCTCTTCCTTCTTCCCTTCCTTCTTCCGCTTCGCCAGCGGGTGCGGTGCCATAGCCCGCACGGGAACGGCAGGAATCGGAGAGGAAGAGCCCCCATGGTCCCCCGCTGTAACGCTCGAGGCCTAGAGGATTCCTAGGAGTCGGAGGAGTCGAAGCATCCGACGACTTGCTCGAGCTCCGTGTCCGCTTGCGAGTGTGATCCTCGCTCGACTCGTTGGCCTCTTTGGCTGGCGACCGCGCTGATGGAAGCTCAGACATGGAGTCCACCACCTCATTGTCCGGTGCATCCGGAAACAATTCGGGAAGCGGCGGCGACATGCCCGACACCTTGAACTCCTGCACAAAAGAAGCAAATTTGTCAGCAGACAAGTAAATACAATGGAAACGCAGTCAAAAAATAGCGCTACGCGCACATCCCAGATCTACACCTAAGGAACCGGACGAGAAGCAGAGAACGGAGAAGTCAGCAACTTCCCCGGGATATCCTCTCCAGCCTTGAACTTCAGCAGCGGGTGAAGGACCCCGTCGAGATCTCCCTTGGAGAATTCCTCAGCCAAAACCCTAGTCAGATCACGACGACCAGAATAAAGGAACATTGGGTGTGCCCTAGCCTGGAGCGGCTGCACCCCACATTTGAGAAAAGTGTGGATGATATCCACACCGTTCACCTCTTTATCCAGAGTCAGCTGAAGATCCTCCACTCGACGATAGAGAGCCTCTATCTCCGCCACCTCGCCATCCAAGATCTGGTTCTTCTAGGACCTCTTAGGCTCAATTTTCTGGGAGGGGTCAAAAGGAACAAGTCCAAAATCCTGCCCAGCAACCGTGGAGTCACGAATGTAAAACCATCGCCTCCGCCAGTACTGGATATATTCGGACATGGAAAAGGAGAAGAAAATAAGATTGGATTTGAGGGAGATGATGCTACCCCCAATGGGATAAACACCATAAAAACTAGATTGCCTCTTCACGGAATAGAGTTTCCAGAAGAGGCCAAAGTGCGGCTCGATACCGAGCCAGCACTCGCAAAAAGTGATGAAACAAGCGACATGAAGAAGAGAGTTGGGCGAAAGATGATGCAGCTGGATACCATAAAGGAAAAGCAATCCACGAAGGAAATCGTGGACTGGGAAGGAAAAGCCCCGAAGGACAAAGGCAACAAACATAACCCGAAACCCAACGGGTGGACGGGGAATTACCTCGTTGCCGGGGAGTTTGACGGCCTCCCTATCCCGCGGGATTAGGCCCCACTCACGGAGCTTGCAGAGATCACTCTCACGCGTCTCCGATCGCCGCCAGCCACCATCGGTGACACGGGCGACGACGGAACCCTTCTTGCCACCAGCAACACTGGTGCCAACTGCAGAGGAAGACTTCTTCGGCTTCCCCATCGCAGTGCGGCGGCGCCAGCGGAGAGCATGCATGATCAAGGAAGGAAAAACTCGGGGAAATCCCATCGCGCAATGAGAAAGCTCAGAGAAGATGGAAGCACTGAAACAAGAATGGCTGCGTGAAAGCAAATTAACTTTTCCCCAATGATTATAAGGACGAAGACGATGCACGACAACCGTCCATCAGGAAGACCTAGAGACAACATCAAGATCTGACCGTCCACGTGTCAGTACAGCAGCGAACCGTCGCTCACACGCCGCCCACTACACGCGGAAATCGAGGCGACGCCGTAATTATCTCCACGCCGCGCATGACCGGTCAACTCAAAGTCAGAAGGTGGGTCCCATGTTCGTCCAGTCACGTCACTCTGGCGCAGCAGATGCTTGAGGTCACCGATCGTCAGCACTGACGTCATCAAAAGCTATACTAGCAAACGGTTACAATTCTTCGGCTAAACAGCTAAGAGTACTCACTCGAATCTACGATTCGACTAACTACTCGGGGGCTACTCCTATCAGGAGCGCTGGCCGCACACCCGACAATGAACAAAACACTACAACACTGAACTATTTCTTTGAGTCCTACGTCGAGTCTGCGACTCCACTACAGACTCGGGGGCTACTCCCATAGGGAGGATGGATTCAAGCATCCGAAAATTTTGTGTCCTACGAACTAGAAGCCGAACAACGGCTGAATTAAAGTCTCCGCTCGAGTCTATGACTCGAACAGACACTCGGGGGCTACTCCCATAGGGAGCGCTGGTCGCGCACCCTGAGAATTATCCGAGTGCGATCCTTCGGATCAGCATGCAAAACTTTTCAGCAACTCTGCCCCAATTGACACTAAGTGAGCAACGTTTTCCTTGGCCACCCGAAACACCTCCGTGGTGATAAACATTCGGATGTTGTGTCTGCGACACAAAGATAAGACCTACAAATACCTTCTGATGGTCTGGTAACACACACGACTGCGCTCTACTAGTAAGAATCCATGCCAACATGCGCGATGAGAAATCCCGACGGACGCGTTGGGTACATCATCTAATTCACTGGAATTCCACTCCTGTAAGTCCTCCGCGGCCTGAGTCAAATTACGCCAGCATATGTTCCGGGTTCGAGTCGAGGGACTCGAATCTGAAGAAGATCGTGTTGTTTTGTCCTAAGATAGTTAACTGACCCTGATCCATCGGGAGAGTCAGGCACACGCATCAACAATCCCTACATACTCAAATCATTCTCTTGAAAGACAGAGATAGTTGCACCCGAAGGATTGAAGAGTCCTCAGCCGAATCTACGATTCGACTGAACACTCGGGGGCTACTAACATGGTTATACCCCGGGGGTACACGACTTCAGCATACCTAGTACAGCCCAAGGAAGACCCACGACAAATATGCGTCGGCCCATGAAGACTTTCGGGTGGCCAGGGCCCATGACGCCTTCGGATCCTTGGAGAGCAAGACTAGAGTAGATAGAAAATTCAAAGGGATAAACCCTAAAACCTGTAACCGACTCGATCTGTGCCTGGGACCTGCCTAACTCTATATAAAGGCTAGGAGGGCACGACGAGAAGGGCACTTCGTATCACCGCATACACACCTCCACGCCAGATTGCATCCGCGCACCCCTGTAACCTTCGGTTCCACCATAATCAAGAGCAGACAAGCAGAAGTAAGGTTTTCCCTCCGGGGGCCTGAACCTGGGTAAACCTCGTGTCCCCGTGTTTCTTGTTTGCTAACCGTTCCACGATCTCAAGCATCCCCATCTTATCCAAAACCCAAGTCCATAACAATGGGCATTGCCGAGATTAAACCTCGTCAATCCATGCTCATCGATTTCCAGGCGTCGGCGAGGCAAAGGTCCTCAAGCACCATCCATTTGATCCGTGGCTCCGGCACCGACGTGCCCGGCTTCCTCTTGCCTCTTCCTTTGGCCGGATCCAAGGCAAGCCCCTCGACGTCATCCATGTCCTTGGTATGCGTCTGTTCGACATGCGTCTGCTCGTCCTGGCCCTCGGAGGAATCCTGAGACTCGATGCCACGTTCGGCATCGGCCCGGGACTGTTCTTGAGTGAAGAAGGAGGGGTTGCCGGTGGATGCCGAACCTTGGGCGATGATGTCCTGCATGTACACATCGGCCGACATTCCGTCGAACACGTTGTGCGTGTCGGCCATGCCGAAGGTTGCGGGCGATGAGCTACCGCCAAACGGAAGTGGGTCGCGGTGTATTGATGACGAAGGGCATGCATACACCAAAGAGGTGGAGTAGGGGACGTTCATGTCGATGTTGAAGGCCGAAGGAGGGAGAGGCGTGGGGTAGGGGAACCGAAGGTTCGGGTTGAACCCTCCATAGAACTCGGGGGAGGAGGAGTACCGCTGCCGCGGGTTCGCCTGGATCTCCTGGAAGCCAGCCGGCGAGATCGGCGAGAAGCCGACTAGCGAGATCGGTGAGAAGCCGACCGGCAAGCCGACGCTTGGCTGGCTCCCCCAGTGGGCGGCGTACTGTGTGTGTGTGTGGGGGGGGGGGGACTGGCCTCGGGTGCGACATCGCCGCACGATACGCCTCCGTATACTTCGTGTAGGGGTTAGTAGCATGGAAAAAAATTCTATCACATGAACACACACAAGCCAAGATCTAATCTACTAGATCGGTGCAACGAGTTTGTAGAGTACTAACCCTCGAAGATCCAAAGCGTTCGACAAGTTACGGATCTCTCGTGGGTGATGTAGTCGTTCACTTGTCAATCTCAAGATCGCGTAGACGATACTTCCGGCACCGCATTCCGGCAGCGCTCCCACAGTTAGTGACACGTTCAGTACTTGATGAAGACCTTCCTCTCCCTTGTTCCAGCCGATAGCGGAGGTTGTAGATCTCCTCGCAATTCCAACAGCATGACGGTGTGGTGGTGGAAGTAGAGGTTAGATCCCATAGGGCTTCGCCTAAGAAGGAGCGGGTATGGTGGAGTAGAGAGAGAGCCTCAGCAACTAGAGTTTAGAGGCCGAGGGTTGGAGTTGGTCGACGGATAGGGAAGGGCTAGACGGCGGCAGTTTAGAGGAGGCTCTAGGGCGATGGCGATTTAGAGGGGCAGCTGACCTAGGGTTTGGGGTGAGGCCAAGGGGGCGCCCCACCCCCTACTTTGTAGGTGGGAGGTGGATAGGGGAGGAGGAGTCCTCCCCCAACTCCCCTTGTATGGACGGCGGAAAGGGAGGGAGGGGAAACCTTCCTCCTCTAGGTTTCCTCCTCTCCCTCCACTTGGTTTGACTTTCAATGTTGGGATTTGACTTCTCAAATTGGAGTTTGACTATTCAAACTAGAGTTTGATTTCTCTCTTCCCATTGCCCAGCCAAGTGACCTAGGGTATGATGCAACCATTCTACATTGTCATGGAACATTCCAAGTACTCATCCCCCCAGGGTGGTGGACCTTCCAAAACCTTCTAGAAGCTTCCGGTGAAACCACCGAAAACATTTACAAACCCCAGAATTGGAATTTCCTTATATGAATCTTATTATTCGGACCATTCCGGATCTCCTCGTGATATCCCGTATCCAATTCGAGACTCAGAACAACATTCGGTCTCTTTCTCACATTCCATATCTACTAAACAACATTGAATCCTTAAGTGTGTCTCCCTACAATTCGTGAACTATGCAGACATGATCGAGACACCTCTCCGATCAATAACCAATAGAGGAATTTGAAAATTCATATGGCTCCCACATATTTCTACGATGACTTCATGATCGAATGAACCATTTACATACGATACCAATTTCCCTTTGTCTCATGATAATTTACTTATCCAAGATTTGATCGTCGGTAAACATTCATCATAAACACAAAGATATAATAATAACTACTTTTACTATTGCCTCTTGGGCATATCTCCAATAGTCTCCCACTTGCACTAGAGTCAATATACCTAACACCCATAGCGTTCTGGTGTTGTTCATGTTTTTCCCTAGGGAGAGGTTTAGTCAACGGATCTGTCACATTCAGATCTATGTGTACTTTGCAAATCTTTATGTCACCATCTTGGACATGCTCGCGAATAGCGTGAAAACGTAGCTTGATATGCTTCAGCTTCTTGTGTGACCTTGGCTCCTGCACATTGGCTATGGCACCCATGTTGTCACAATAGATGGCCATCGGGTCCGATGCACTAGAAATCACACCAAGCGCCATAATGAACCCCTTCATCCATATCGCCTCTTGTGAAGCCTCCGAAGCAGCTATGTATTCCGATTCAGTTGAAGATCTAGCCACAACGCTTTGCTTAGCACTCCTCCAACTCACTGATGCACCATTCAAAGTAAATACGTATCCAGATTGTGATTTAGAATCATCCGGATCGGTGTTCCAACTAGCATCGGTGTAACCATTTACAACGAGATGTTCATCACCTTCATAAGAAAGAACCATATCCTTAGTCATTCTTAAGTACTTTAGGATATTTTTGACTGCTATCCAGTGATCTACTCCTGGATCACTTTGATATCTGCTAGTTAAACTAACAACATATGCAATATCTGGTCTTGTACATAGCACGACATACACGATAGAACCTATGGATGAGGCATAGGAACTTTTGTTCATCTTCTATCTATCTTCTGCAGTAGCGGGACTTTGAGTCTTACTCAAGGTCGTATTGGGCAACATGGGCAAGAACCCTTTCTTGCTATCTTCCATTCCAAACCTCTTTAGAACCTTGTACAAATATGTACTTTGTGAAAGCGCTATTAAGCGTCTTGATCTATATTTATAAATCTTTATGACTAATATGTAGGCAACTTTGCCAAGATCTTTCATTGAAAAACTATTATTCAAGTAGTCTTTGATACTTTTAAGAAGTTATTTATCATTCCCAATCAACAATATGTCATCTACATATAATACTAGGAATGCTATAGAGCTCCCACTCACTTTCTTGTAAATACAAGCTTCTTTATAAGTTTGTATAAATCCAAAGCTTTTGATCACCTTATCAAAACATTGATTCCAACTCCGGGATGCTTGCCTCAATCCATAAATGGACTGCTGAAGTTTGCATACCTTGTTAGCATCTTTAGGATCGAAAAAACCTTTGGGTTGTACCATATACAACTCTTCATCAATGTCTCTCTTGAGGAACACCGTTTTAACATCCATCTGCCATATCTCAAAATCGTAATAAGCAGCGATTGCTAACAAAATTCTCACATACTTTAGCTTCGCTACCGGTAAGAAAGTCTCATCGTAGTAAACTCCTTGAATTTGTCAGAAACCTTTCGCGACAAGTCGAGCTTTATAGACGACTACATTACCATCATCATTTGTTTTCTTCTTGAAAATCCATTTGTTCTCGACAGCCTTCCGCCCATCCAGTAAGTCCACCAAAGTCCATACTTGGTTTTCGTACATGGATCCAATCTCGGATTTCATGGCTTCTTGCCATTTGATGGAATCTGGGCTCATCATTTCTTCCTCATATGTCGCACGGTCGTCAGTGTTATCCACCAACATGACACTCATAATTGGGACATACCAATCGAGAGTGGTACGAGTCCTCATCGACCAGCGAGGTTCAATAGTAACTTCTTTCGAAGTTTCATGATCATTATCATTAGCTTCCTGATGGCTGCAAGTGCACAGATGATGACCCACAAGTATAGGGGATCGCAACAGTCTTCGAGGGTAGTATTACCCAATTTATTGATTCGACACAAGGGGAGCCAAAGAATACTTGCAAGCCTTAACAACTGAGTTGTCAATTTAGTTACACCTAGAAATAGTTCTTGCTCACAGAAGTTTATCAGTAGCAACTTGTAGTAGCAACATCAAAGTAACAACAATAGGAAAACAGGAAAAATAGTAACAGTAGTAGCAAACAGTAGGATATGAGCGCGATAGGCATAGGGATGGATGGACGGACGTTGCATGGAAAAGTCTAAACATGTAACTTCAAGATCTAGGGCAATTGCAGATAAATAAGAATAAGCATCCAAGTACTAAACAATCATAGGCATGTGCTCCATATATAGTCATACGTGCTCACAATGAGAGCTTGCACAACATCATTTGTCCCGCCAGCCCGTTGCAGCGGGGCCTCAAGGGAACTACTAGCAATTAAGGTGATCCTTTTAATAGAGCAACTGTAAGATCCCTCCTTTATAAAGGAAAAGGATCCCTGTGATTGCAATGCTAGTCCCTGGATCAATGCTAGCATCCACAGTTTAAGATGAAGTACACAGAAACAAAGGTCATCATTACAGTCATTCCAGAGACAAACATAGTCTTTACAACTCCAAGGCCACAGGCCTAGTACAAGAGTTTAAATAAGTAAATAGATAAAAGTCTTCATCTTCATGTGCCACAGGCAAAGATGTTGAGTGTAGACTCATGACTCCTAATCCTCATCAGAGTAACCTGCAACATCACAAGTTACAGCCAAAGTGGGTCAATACATTGGAATAGTATTGGCAAGTGATACCTTAGTATAATTTTGGTGGACTAGATACTATATGCAATTTGGCTAAGTGTATCTTAGGCTTGCTTTGCTCAAAATTGGTTTTGCCTATTAGTTGAAATCACTAAGTTTTTCTTTGTCAAAACTTTTCCCAAGGAACCACCAATATACATTAAGGTCCTTCACCCTTGTTCACCCAGAAGTTTTACTTAGAAATTGGGATCAGGAGATTCTTGGTAGCTTCCATGTCTTGATGCTCAAATCCCTTTGTTCCTGGGTGGCTTTCCACAAGTGAGATACACAAGGTAAACCATAGAAATGGGCCTTGTGTAACCACTCAACATAAACCATTCCTTCCATTCCACCCAGGTGTTTCATTCACTTAGTTGTTTTATTAAGTAAAAACACAAGACCAAAGACTTAGAAATATTTTATCATAGCATGAATATATCACCACCCTTGTTTGCTACTAGCTAGGCTAAGCATGGCATAGATAACATCTTACTTAGAAATTTTTAGCAATTCTACAACTACTAGGATTTCCCAAGCATAGCATATAAACAAAATATAACATGCAAGACTAGCAAAATATTTCTAATGTATAGTAGGAAACATAGGGATATAAATATCATGAAGCACCACTTTCCTTGGTAGTTTGGAGGGTAGCTACACTCCTCACAATCACAATCACTATTGGCACCAAAATCTACACATAAAATCATAGCAACAATTCACATACAAAATAAATACAAGCAAAAATATATGGATGCATGCAACATGATATGTGATGATTTTCTAAACTCAACAAGACAAGTGCACAGTACTGGTTCATAAACAAGTTCAAAACTTGCCAAACAACATTTATTTAAACACCAAAACCTTTCTCAAACAATTTATATACACAAAATAGGCCTACACATGTTTCTGTAAATAAAACCATTTTAATAGAAACAAAACATTAAACACATTGCATATTTGGAAAGGGCTTGCTCTCCTGATTCCATTGATATAAAATTTGTCAAATTTGAACGTGGAAATCAAAAGTTATGGCTAAAACAAAATCAAACAACTAATAGATCTAATTCAAATTTTTAAAATGAACTCCGTGCCATGCGGCGCTATCCTATTGGCTAGTACTGCTCCGCGTCGGATCACGCTTCTGAGCCACTGGATTTAACTTAATCGCGCGGCTCTGATTGAATCATACCGCTTCGTCTAGGTTCTAACGTGACCACTAGATCTAGATCTAACGGCGCTCAGCACTCGACCAACAAGTGGCGGCGCTGGCGGCGGTGACAGGCGACGACAACTCTGTCTACGGCGGCGCGGTGGCTACAGGGGGCTCTGGGGTCATCGGAGGTGCTTACCAGATTCGCAACGGTGTACTAAAGCTCAACGTGGCGACGGCTTGACAAGGGGCGCACGGACACGGCTGCACGGGCTCGTCGGAGTTGCTGACAGCGCCGGGCTCGGGTGGACGGCGACGTTGGCGACGCTCCTGGTCACCCTAGCACGAACCAAAGGCATCAGAGGGTGCGCATGGCTACGGCGAACACGCTCGTGTGAATCAGCAACAAAGGGGAACGGGGCTCACCGAATTTAATCGCCGGAGTTGAGGACATCGTCGGGACCTTGCTGTGCTTGACGGAGTCGACGACCTGGGGCAGTATAGGATGAACCAATGGTGTCAGAATGTGCGCAAGGAAGTTTCGAGGATGTCTGCATGAATTAGAGGGGAAGGGGCGCACGGAGCTCACCGGGATTGGTCGCCGGAGTGGGTTCTGTCTGCGGCGG
The DNA here is from genome assembly GCA_916181665.1 of Avena sativa. NCBI lineage: Eukaryota > Viridiplantae > Streptophyta > Magnoliopsida > Poales > Poaceae > Avena > Avena sativa. Next base: position 50,090,525 of record OV702299.1, read on the forward strand.
TGCAAGGGCGATTGCGGGCAGCCTGGGGGCTCTTCTGTCTGGCTTTGTTGGGGGAAATGGCCGCGAGGGGGAGGTGGTCTTATAGCCAGAGAGGGAGCGAGAATTACGCGAGGAATAACTCGATTTAAAATACGGCAGTGAATGGCGGAGGGAACGGCCGGCGACGTGGTCGTGGGCGCGATTTGGGGAAGATGATGATGAGATGGCGAGGTCCACCAGTCAGTGACCCATTGGGTAGCGCGGGTGCGGTGAGAAAATCAGAAGGTGGGGGAAAACCCGGGTGGGCTGGCTAACAGGCTGCTTTGCTTGTTGGGCCAAAATCCTGGCGCCGGCCCTTTTTCTTTTCTCTTTCCTTTTTCTTTTTCTGAATGAATTTCCAGGAACCTTTTTCAAATGATTTCAAAATCTATTTGAATTCAAATCTTTTCAGGATTTTTGCAGTGTGCAACAATCACATTTCTGGGCATAAAACCAAGTGGTCACTTTGAATTGGCCTGGTCACTTGGAATAAAATAAAATAAGCAGTGACATAGCACTAGTTTTAAATAGGTTTTGAAATTGGTTTTCAAATTATATTTGTCTTGAAACTTTGGTTTAAATCCTAGCAATCTAGCAATACACTCTGAAAGCAATAAGACACAAGGTTTGGTTCACTGAACATCTATCTCACATTGGAGATTTGTTTTTGTTTTTAAATGCTGATCACATAAAATAATGAGCTTATATGCCCCCTTTTTTGAATTGATTTGTTTGAAATGAATTCTACATGATCATGGATGCATGGATGATATGCATGAGTTTGAAACATGATTTTAGGGATGTTACAAATCTAACCCCCTTAAGGTGAATCTCGCCCTCGAGATTTGGATTCGCTAGAAAATAGGTGAGGGTGGTCTTTCCGAAGATCATCTTCTCTTTCCCATGTTGCTTCTTCTTCGGAATGATGGTTCCATTGAACTTTACAGAACTTAATAGTCATAGTTCGAGTAACTCTTTCTGCAGTCTCAAGAATCTTGATAGGTTTCTCCTCATAAGTGAGGCCACTCTCCAATTGAACCTCTTCCAAAGGTATAGTATCCTTCAAAGAAGTCTCTTCCATTTCCGGATGACATTTCTTAAGCTGACTCACATGAAACACATTATGAACAGCTGACGAGGACTCTGGCAATTCAATCGCATAGGCTACTTCTCCTTTGCGACTTAGAATCTTGAATGGTCCAACATATCTTGGTGCCAATTTACCTTTGACACCAAATCTCTTCACTCCACGAAGTGGCGACACTCTAAGATAAGCTCTATCACCAACTTCATAGGTGACTTCTCTACGCTTAGGATCTGCGTAGCTTTTCTGTCGGGACTGTGCTATCTTTAATCTGTCCTTAACCAGCTTGACTTTCTCTTCATCCTCTTTGATAAGTTCTGGTCCGAACAAACTTCTTTCTCCCACACCATTCCATAGCAATGGGGTGGTACATTTTCTCCCATAGAGAAACTCAAATGGTGCCATCTCAATGCTGGCTTGATAGCTGTTGTTATAAGAAAATTCTGCGTAAGGCAGACTTTCATCCCAACTGGCTCCATAGTCTAGGGCACATGCCCTCAACATATCTTCAAGAATCTGATTAGTCCTTTCTGTTTGTCCATCAGTTTGAGGATGAAAAGCAGTGCTGAATTCCAACCTCATTCCCAATGACTCATGTAATTGCCTCCAAAAATGAGAAGTGAATTGGGTTCCTCTATCTGACACAATACTCTTGGGTACTCCATGTAGACATACAATTCTACTCATATAGATCTTGGCCAATTTAGCACTTGTGTAAGTTGTCTTCACGGGTATGAAATGAGCCACTTTAGTTAGGCGATCCACTACTACCCAAATAGAATCATATCCTAACCGGGTCCTTGGCAATCCGATAATGAAATCCATACCAATCTTGTCCCACTTCCAATCAGTAATAGGTAGTGGTTGAAGCAAACCTGCTGGTTTCTGATGTTCCGCTTTCACTCTACTACACACATCACACAAGGCAATATGTTCGGCGATGTCCTTCTTGAGATTATTCCACCAAAATCTTTCTTTCATATCCATGTACATCTTGGTGTTACCCGGATGAATAGAATATGGTGAGTTGTGTGCTTCTTGTAAAATAAGTTTCCGAAGTTCCGGATCTTGTGGAACACAGATACGTTTTCCATGCCATAAAGTACCTTGTTCGTCTTCATGGAATCCTTTGGCTTTTCCCTTACCAATCTTTTCCTTAATCTCTTCAATTTCCTTATCAGTCTTCTGGGCTTCCTTGATTTTGTCCAACAAAGTAGGTTGAACATCCAAAGACATGAGATGTCCTTTAGGCACAATCTCCAATCTAAGATCGCTAAATTGGGCACACAGATCATCTGGCAATTCTCCCTTAGTGAGGCCAACTTTACGGCTTAGAGCATCCGCTACAACATTTGCTTTACCGGGGTGGTATTGCAAACTTAAGTCATAGTCCTTGATAAGTTCTAGCCATCTTCTTTGTCTCATATTAATTTCCTTCTGGGTGAAGATATACTTCAAACTCTTGTCATTTGTGAACACTTCACATCGCTTTCCCAAAATATAGAGTCTCCATGTTTTGAGTGCATGGACAACAGAGGCTAACTCTAAATCATGAGTAGGATAGTTCACTTCATGAGTTTTGAGTTGTCTCGAGGCATAAGCCACAACTTTTCCTTCTTGCATAAGTACTGCACCCAAACCATGATGAGATGCATCACAATACACTTGGAAATCCTTCTTGAAATCTGGTAAACACATGACTGGTGCTGTCAAAAGTCTCTTCTTCAATTCTTGAAAGCTGAGTTCACAACCTTCAGACCAAGCAAATTTCTTGTCTTTCTTTAGCAATTCTGTCATAGGCTTAGCTACCTTGGAGAAATTCTTAATGAATCTTCTGTAGTAACCTGCTAAGCCAAGGAAACTACGAACTTCTTTCACTGACTTGGGAGATTCCCATTCAGTTACAGCCGAAACTTTAGCAGGATCAACTGCAACACCATCTCCTAACACAACGTGTCCAAGAAATCCAACTTCATTCAACCAGAATTCACACTTGCTGAATTTGGCATAAAGTTTATGCTCTCTAAGCTTCTCAAGTATCAAACGCAGATGTCCTTCATGTTCTTCTTTCCTCTTGGAGTAGATCAAAATGTCATCGATGAAAACGACAACAAACTTATCAAGAAATTCCATGAACACCTTGTTCATCATATTCATGAAGTATGCTGGTGCATTGGTCAAACCAAATGGCATCACGATATACTCATACAATCCATACCTTGTGGTGAAAGTTGTTTTAAGTATGTCTTGTTCTCTTATCTTGAGTTGGAAATAACCTAACCGAAGGTCAATCTTTGAGAATACACAAGCTCCTTCTAGCTGATCAAACAAGTCATTGATTCTTGGCAAAGGGTATTTGTTCTTGATAGTCACCTCATTGAGTGAACGGTAATCTATGCATAACCTTTGACTTCTATCTTTATTCTCCACAAACAAAACTGGGGATCCCCAAGATGAAGAACTTGGTTGAATAAATCCTTTCTGCAACTGTTCTCCAAGTTGTTTCTTGAGTTCTTTCAGTTCATCAACTGACATCTTGTACGGTCTCTTTGCTATTGGTCCAGATCCTGGTAGCAAATCAATAAGAAATTCCACATCTCTATCTGGTGGTATTCCCGGCAATTCTTCCGGAAACACATCTGGATACTCACATACAATAGGCACACTATCTATGCTAACCCCCTTAAGAGAATTTAGCTTACTCCTCTTTGATTCAAAGTTGGTCTTGAACCTGATTCTTTTATTTTATGGAGTTGTGAGTGAGACAGTATGGTTGGCACAATCTATCACTCCCTTGTGCTTAGTCATCTAGTCCATTCCCAAAATGACATCCAATCCTTGGGAGTTTAGGATTATCAAGTTAACGGGAAACTTATACTTCCCAAACTCTATGACTAGATCATGACACCCTGAATTCACTATCTTTTCTCCGCCAGGAGAACTTACTTTTATAGGACACCCAATAGTTTCTACCGGTAGTTCATTTCTTTCAACAAATGCTCTTGATATGAATGAATGAGATGCACCAGTATCAAAGAGAACAAATGCTAGAACAGAATTGAGTTTGAACTTACCAGCAACAGCATCAGGCTCCTCATAAATTTCCTCCACATTGATGTGGTTCACTTATCCCTTTTGAAAAGGGTTGGGTTTGTTAGGTCCTTCAACTTTCTTTTCTGGGCATTCATTTGCATAATGCCCCATATTCTTGCACTTGAAACACTCAACCTGACTAATATCCTTCTTGACAGGCTGGCTTCCACTGCCACTTCCACTTCCACTGTGGTGGCTCTTATATCCACCCTTGTGGTTCTTGTACTTGTCATTGTCATGACTATGGTGATGCTTGTTGTCATGATGACGGTTGTGGTTGTGGTGCTTGTTGAATTTCCCATGCTTGTGGGATCTTGAGCTTCCACTATCATCATAATGGGAACGTTTGTGAGACGATACCGAGATGTGCTTGTCCGAGTGCTTTCTCTTTCTACTCTCAACTTGCTTCATTTTGTTCTCCAAAATAGCAGCCTTATCACAAAGAGACTGGTATGTGGGAACATAGGCCACTGATAGCTGTAGGTTTAGTTCATCATTCAACCCTTCAAGGAACTTTTCCTTCCTCTTAGCATCAATGTCAACTTCATCCGGTGCATAACGCGCCAGATTGTTGAACTCCTCAATATATTCAGCCACACTGCGGTGGCGCTGCTTCAAGTTATGGAACTCTTTCTTCTTCAAACTCATCACTCCGGATGAGATGTGAGCAGTACGGAAACCATCTTCAAAGATAGCCCATGTCACATCCTCAATGGGAGTGGTGATCTGGAAGTTATCCCACCAAGTGGCTGCTGGTCCTTCCAACAAGTGAGCTGCAAATCTGACTTTCTCTTTCATCAGTACAGCCAACTGTTACCAAGTCCTTGTTCACAGAGCGTAGCCAATCATTGGCCACCATAGGATCAGTTGTTCCTGACAACTTTGCTGGTCTCAATCTCAAGAACCTGGTAAGCTTGTCAAAACCCGGTGGGTTGTTGTTGTTGTTATTGTTGTTGTTATTGTTGTTGTTGTTGTTCTGGTTCTGGATGAACGTAGTCATCATTTGCATCAGCTAAGTCTGAGCTGTCATCATTTGCTGCATCTCAGGGGTGATGTTGTTGTTGTTGTTGGGGTTGGGATTGGCACGACGGGGAGGCATCTGTGGCTTGTTCAATAGATGAGATACCCATAGATGCTATCATGCACAATACATCACATAAACAATCATCAAGCATGCATCATATTAATAATAGTTCAACAACAAAAACAACAAGTTTGCAAAGTAAACACACCAATAACAAGCCATCCACATGTTGGATGGTCATTGTGACTCAAATAAAGTATGATAAATAAATGATAAATGAGTAGTCATCACTACTCCTCGGCATCAACCTCCTCCTCAACAAAGGTAAGACTTGCATTCTCCATAGCGGTCTTGTATTCCTCGACATTGGTGGTCAAGGTCTCTACTTTGGCTTTGAGAGCCCTCTTCTGAGAACGAAGCCTCTCAATCACAGTCTGCTGATGCTCGAGCTCGAAGTCCTTGGCCTCCAGTTCTATAGTCATGTCCCGAATCCTCTTGTTCCTATCTTGGACTCGCTTCTCTTGACTCTTGAACTTTCTGTCCTGACTCTCGAACTTTGCCTCCATCTCCTTGACTATATCATCTTGCTCCGCGAAGAGCTTGTCCTTCTCACGAAGCTGCACCTGGAGTTCGTCATTGCTGAGCACGACGTTGATCCTATCAGTGTCCACGTGCCTAAGAAGAACCTCTAAGTCCTGGAGGTATAGACGAATCGGCTCTGCTGTCTCCCTCGAAGTGTCCTCGAAGTCAATGGCCTCTCCATCCTCATCACGTCTACCGAAGACGTGGAAGTGAGTACCTCTAACCTGTCGAGAGTATCTCCCTAACAGACGTCCAATCAAGTCCTGCATGACTACCTCTAGGCCTCTCTCCTTGTCATCGTGCATGACCTTGAAGATGATAGCCTCCATGGTAGGCTCAGTCTGGCGTCCTGGCTGATTGACCTTGAAGCCCCAAAGGTCTTTCCTCTCAAACTTGGTGAGGGGAAGCACCATGATGGTCGGAAGAGGGAGATTGAGCAAAGTAGTGAGCTCAATAATACGAGAACCAAAGCGAGTTCCCTGGAACTCCTCAACAGTGCTGATGGTAACATTAGGCATCTATTTATAAGATAGAAATAGTTAGAAACAACACAATTTAAGATAAAACACAAGGCAAAGCATCACATACATATCTTTGGAAATCAAAACACACAAGTCATGGCATACATGGGTCCATTACAACAACTAAGGTTCAACTTATTTTAAGCAACATTTGGAAAATAAGGTGATAAGTGGTGGTCCAACTAACGAAGTACGTTACAATCCCAACTCACTAGATATGTTGGCTAACACAATATTTCTAGAAGCAATCAATCTATCTTGAGCACATGAATCCATTACTAAGTCTATAATGTCTCCTCTTAAGGTTTGGTTGGTAGCCTCCAACTCTTGGGTATGTTTCTTCTCTTCCTTTAGGTCATTTTGGATGTTGAGCATTCTGCACTTAACTCTATCACCAAGTTCTTTGATGGTCTTCCAAGCTGCATCCCTTGCTGAATCAAAGAATGTAGTGCGCACCACTGAATTGGTGAACATGCAGAATCTTGGTTCCTTGTGGTTGTCTTCCTTGTTTTTATACAAGTGAAACCCACCAGTACTCAACTCCTTCATCCATCACAGGAAAACCTTTGTACACAGCTGCACCATGTATTTCCATTGCAACCATGAGGTCCTTGAGAGCCTTGGGAAATTCTATCTCACACTCCAAAGTCATTGTCATGAGTGGTCCTTTCCTTACGGCTTCGTTGATGGAGTCCATCTACAAATAGATATGGAAAAGAAGATTAGAAAAGTTTACGAGAAGAATAGACAAGTGTGGAATTTGTTGAAATTTTTTCCTTAGTGTTTTCCAATCCTAGGGTCATAATCCTATAGGCAACACAGTGCTCTGATACCATCTGTAAGATCCCTCCTTTATAAAGGAAAAGGATCCCTGTGATTGCAATGCTAGTCCCTGGATCAATGCTTGCATCCATAGTTTAAGATGAAGTACACAGAAACAAAGGTCATTATTATAGTCATTCCAGAGACAAACATAGTCTTTACAACTCCAAGGCCACATGCCTAGTACAAGAGTTTAAATAAGTAAATAGATAAAAGTCTTCATCTTCATGTGCCACAGGCAAACATGTTGAGTTTAGACTCATGACTCCTAATCCTCATCAGAGTAACCTGCAACATCACAAGTTACAGCCAAAGTGGGTCAATACATTGGAATAGTATTGGCAAGTGATACCTTAGTATAATTTTGGTGGACTAGATACTATATGCAATTTGGCTAAGTGTAGCTTAGGCTTGCTTTGCTCAAAATAGGTTTTGCCTATTAGTTGAAATCACTAAGTTTTTCTTTGTCAAAACTTTTCCCAAGTAACCACCAATAGACATTGAGGTCCTTCACCCTTATTCACCCACAAGTTTTACTTAGAAATTGGGATGAGGAGATTCTTGATAGCTTCCATGTCTTGATGCTCAAGTTGTCCTTTTCCAGGGACATGGCTAAGTACTTAGATTCTTCCATCTGCAGAGGTTGTGCACTTTCCCTACAAGACTTGATTTTTATCAAGACAGGACCTTTCAGAAGCCTTCCCTTAGACCAAATGGACGCGTTCCAACCTATCATCCCACTACCACCAACTGTCCAAATGGCTAAGTTCTTGCAACCTATGTGATCCAGGCAGAGCCCATATTGCCAAGTGGCTGCACTAGAAGCTTCTTAACATTTGGCTTCTCAAATCCCTTTGTTCCTGGGTGGCTTTCCACAAGTGAGATACACAAGGTAAACCATAGAAATGGGCCTTGTGTAACCACTCAACATAAACCATTCCTTCCATTCCACCAAGGTGTTTCATTCACTTAGTTGTTTTATTAAGTAAAAACACAAGACCAAAGACTTAGAAATATTTTATCATAGCATGAATATATCACCACCCTTGTTTGCTACTAGCTAGGCTAAGCATGGCATAGATAACATCTTACTTAGAAATTTCTAGCAATTCTACAACTACTAGGATTTCCCAAGCATAGCATATAAACAAAATATAACATGCAAGACTAGCAAAATATTTCTAATGTATAGTAGAAAACATAGGGATAAAAATATCATGAAGCACCACTTGCCTTGGTAGTTTGGAGGGTAGCTACACTCCTCACAATCACAATCACTATTGGCACCAAAATCTACACATAAAATCATAGCAACAATTCACATACAAGCAAAAATATATGGATGCATGCAACATGATATGTGATGATTTTCTAAACTCAACAAGACAAGTGCACAGTACTGGTTCATAAACAAGTTCAAAACTTGCCAAACAACATTTATTTAAACACCAAAACCTTTCTCAAAGAATTTATATACACAAAATAGGCCTACACATGTTTCTGTAAATAAAACCATTTTAACAGAAACAAAACATTAAACACATTACATATTTGGAAAGGGATTGCTCTCCTGATTCCATTGATATAAAATTTGTCAAATTTGAATGTGGAAATCAAAAGTTATGGCTAAAACAAAATCAAACAACTAATAGATCTAATTCAAAATTTTAAAACGAACTCTGTGCCACGCGGCGCTATCCTATTGGCTGGTACCGCTTCGTGTCGGATCACGCTTCTGAGCCGCTGGATCTAACTTAATCGCACGGATCTGATTGAATCATACCGCTCCGTCTAGGTTCTAACGTGACCACTAGATCTAGATCTAACGGCGCTTAGCACTCGACCAACAAGTGGCGACGCTGGCGGCGGTGACAGGCGGTGATGGCTCTGTCTACGGCGGCGCGGTGGCTACAGGGGGCTCTGGGGTCGTCGGAGGTGCTTACCAGATTCACAACGGTGTACTGAAGCTCAACGTGGCGATGGCTTGACAAGGGGCGCACGGACACAGCTGCACGGGCTCGTCGGAGTTGCTGACAGCGTCGGGCTCGGGTGGACGGCGACGTTGGCGACGCTCCTGGTCACCCTAGCACGAAGCAAAGGCATCAGGGGGTGTGCATGGCTACGGCGAACACGCTCGTGTGAATCAGCAGCGAAGGGGAACACGGGGCTCACCGAATTTAATCGCCGGAGTTGAGGACGTCGTCGGGACCTTGCTATGCTTGACGGAGTCGACGACCTGGGGCAGTATAGGATGGACCAATGGTGTCAGAATGTGCCCAAGGAAGTTGCGAGGCTGTCTGCATGAACTAGAGGGGAAGGGGCGCACGGAGCTCACCGGGATTGGTCGCCGAAGTGGGCTCTGTCTGCGGCGGTGCAAGGGCGATTGTGGGCAGCCTGGGGGCGCTTCTGTCTGGCTTTGTTGGGGGAAATGGCCGCGAGGGGGAGGTGGTCTTATAGCCAGAGAGGGAGCGAGAATCGCGCAAGGAAATGCCGGCAATAACTCGATTTAAAATGCGGCAGTGAATGGCGGAGGGAACGGCCGACGACGTGGTCGTGGGCGCGATTTGGGGAAGATGATGATGAGCTGGCGAGGTCCACCAGTCAGTGACCCATTGGGTAGCCCGGGTGTGGTGAGAAAATCAGAAGGAGGGGGGAAAACCCGGGTGGGCTGGCTAACGGGCTGCTTTGCTTGTTGGGCGAAAATCCTGGCGCCGGCCCTTTTTCTTTTCTCTTTCCTTTTTCTTTTTCTGAATGAATTTCCAGGAACCTTTTTCAAATGATTTCAAAATCTATTTGAATTCAAATCTTTTCAGGATTTTTGCAGTGTGCAACAATCACATTTTTGGGCATAAAACCAAGTGGTCACTTTGAATTGGCCTGGTCACTTGAAATAAAATAAAATAAGCAGTGACATAGCACTAGTTTTAAATAGGTTTTGAAATTGGTTTTCAAATTATATTTGTCTTGAAACTTTGGTTTAAATCCTAGCAATCTAGCAATACACTCTGAAAGCAATAAGACACAAGGTTTGGTTCATTGAACATCTATCTCACATTGGAGATTTGTTTTTGTTTTTAAATGCTGATCACATAAAATAATGAGCTTATATGCCCATGTTTTTGAATTGATTTGTTTGAAATGAATTCTACATGATCATGGATGCATGGATGATATGCATGAGTTTGAAACATGATTTTAGGGATGTTACAGCACCGGAGCAAAGCATTAACACTCCATGAACACATGTGATCCTCACATCACAGCAATCCCCTCCGGTTGTCCCAATTTCTGTCACTTCGGGGCCTTTGGATCCGAACAATGATATGTGTACACAATTTGCAGATAAGATCACAAACAATACTATCATAATGATTCAATAATAAGTTCAGATCTGAGATCATGGCACTCGGGCCCTAGTGACAAGCATTAAGCACAACAAGTTGCAACAAAGTCAAATAGCACTAATAGAGATACTAGGCACCATGCCCTAACAATCTTATTTGGTTACATGATAGAACTCATCCAATCCATACCATCCCCATAGCCTACAGCGGGGGATTACTCACACATGGATGAAGGAAACATTGATGGTTGATGGAGAGGCATTGGTGATGACGATGGCGATGATCCTCCCCAAAATCCCCGTCCCGGCAGGATGCCAGAACGGAGTTTCTGGTTCCGAATCGCGGCTTCTGGTGGTGGCAGCGTAGTGGAACTCTTTCTGGAAAAACGACGAACCCCCCTCGGTTTTTAGGTCAAGAGGCGTCTTATAGGCGAAGAGGGAGGCCGAGGGGGTGCCTGAGGTGGCCACACCCCCCAGGCGTGGCCAGGCCTGGCCCGCGCCTGACAGGGTTTGGGCCCCTCAGGCCTCCACTCCGTCTCGTACTCTGGCTCCATGGATCTTCTTGTGAAATAGGATTTTGGGCATATTTTCCGGGATTTTTCATGATAGTTAATTTTCTGCACAAAAACTAGACACCAAGGTAATTCTGCTGAAAACAGCGTCAGCCCATGTTAGTTGAATCCAAATCACACAAGTTTAGAGGAGAAACAATAGCAAAAGTGTTTGGGAAAGTAGATACGTTTTGGACGTATCAACTCTCCCCAAGCTTAGCTTATTGCTTGTCGTCAAGCAATTCAGTTGAAAACTGAGTGCGATAAAAGAACTTTCACGAACACATTTGCTTCATATGATGTATATATTCTCAGCACAGGAGTAGACACTTAAACCATTCATAATAAAGAATATGCAACCAAGTCTACTCAATAGTCATTGCAAGCTATGAAGAGAAACCAACTCAATAATAATAAGTAGCATGAAACATAAACATAAGCAACATTGCAATGCTCATAAAAAGGTATGATAGAGTGGTATCTCGCTTGCCTTTTTTTGTAGAGCACAAAATAAATGCGAAGGCACCTCTGAAGTTCAAGTGAAGACTATAAGTAAAAATATCAGAGAAACAAGCATCAAAGTAATGACATAATTAACCAAGTTTTGAGACAAACACAAGAATGACAACTATGCTCTCAAGAAGGTGCTCATATAATAAGTGGTGACTTAACAAGGGAGTGAAAAGGTTTTGAAAAGTTTGAAAGGCTAACAAATGCTGAAAGTAAGGTACTCATTAGCTTTGAGCTCTCATTGCCCCTATCATAGGCATATTTATATGGTTAAGGTGAAAGTGAGGTCCAATCTGAGTTATATGCTTGACATACCATAAACTGGAAATCCCATGTCCCTTGAGTACGAGGGCTGCTCCTCATGCTACTCAACTTTAGTTACCTGTAAGTTCTTGTCACTGTAAATACATGCATATCATAGAGAACCGCCAACGGGGTACCCCTTGCACATGATACAGGAGCTATCCCATAATCAAAATGACAAGGCAAGTAGATAATGAGCATCTCAGTGATCTTTTTATTTGCTATTTGCATAGGTTTTTATTGAGGATGCTTCATAGATACTCATTATGGTAATGCTGCAAGTTTCCACCATGATTAGGAATGGCTTAGGCTAGCGGTCCTGGCATTTCTCTAACACATATATATATAACTTCATTAACTCACAAGCCCCCCTTTTATTTCACACCAACGACATCCACAAACAAAAGAGCATGGTATCAACTAGATATGTATCCATAAGTGTTGAAAGCGTTCCCCGTGACAACACGGTTCTGCTAAGTCTCAGCCTATAATTTGCAAGCATATAACTTTCATGGACAGTCACAATGGTTCAGGATTATTAAGTGCAAGGAAATAAATGTTGGAATTATGCCCTAGAGGCAATAATAAAGATGTTATTATTATAATTCTTGTTCATGATAAAGTTTATATTCCATGCTAGAATTGTATTAAGTGGAAACTTTGATACTTGTGTGGTTTATGAACAACACCGTGTCCCTAGTGCGCCTCTATGGACTAGCTCATTGATTAATGATGGTTAAGGTTTCCTAACCATAGACATGAGTTGTCGATTAATAATGAGATCATGTCATTGGGAGAATGATATGATGGACAAACCCAAATCAAGCAGAGCAATTAGATCGTGTCATCGTGTTCATCTTTGCAAGCTTTTTCTTATGTCAAATATTGTGTTCCTTAGACCATGAGATAATGCAACTCCCTGGTATCGAAAGAAAGCTTTGAGGTCATCAAACGTCATCCTATGAGAGGGTGATCATAAAGGTGTTTCTTAGGTGATCGGAAAGTACTTGTTGGGTTGTATGTATCGAGATGGGATTTGTCCCTCCCAAGTCGGAGAGATATACTTTGGGCCCACTCGGTAATCGATATCAACACCGCTTGCAAGCATGTGGTTAAGGAGTTAATCACAAAGTGTTATCGGATTACGGAACGAGTAAAGTACTTGCTGTGAACGAGATTGAACTAGGTATGCCGATACCAACGATCGAATCTCGGGCAAGTAAAATATCGCGTGACGAAGGGAATATATATATGGGATTAATTGAATCCTAGCATCGTGGTTCATCCGATATGATCATCGATGAATATGTGGGAGTCAATATGGGTTTTCAGATCCCGCTGTTGATTATTGATAGAAGATCATGTCTGCATATTATCGAACCCGTAGGGTCACACACTTAACGTGTCTCGATGCTAGGATAGAATGGATAATTGGTTTATGAGTTTTTGTTCGGAGTCTCGGATGAGATCCAGGACATCACGAGAGGTTCCGGAATGGTCCGTAGAATAAGATTCATATAAAGGAAAGTAGTTTTTGGATTTCGGAATTGTTTCGGAATGTTCGGTATTATACCGGAAGGTTCTAGAAGCTTCCGGAGTGGGACCAACGTGGCCCCACTTGCCGGAGGGGGGCGTGGGCCTACGAGGGAGTGCCCTGGCCGCATTGGGCCAGGGGCACAAGGCCCACAGGCCCAGCCGGCCAAACCCTAGGGGAAACCCTAGGGGATCTTCTAGAAGGGGGGGGGGGGACTTGCCCCCCACTCCACCCTTGTGGCCGCCGGCCCTAGGGCTTGGAGGAGGGGCAAGGGCAGCCGACCAGCCATCTATGTAAAGAGGGCAGGGGTGCACCCTCCTCCCACACCCTAAAACCCTAGCCGCCATACTGCTGCCCTCCTCTCTCTCTCTCTCTCTCTCTCTCTCTCTCTCTCTCTCTCTCTCTCTCTCTCTCTCTCTCTCTCTCTCTCCGACTGCGCGTAGGCGAAGCCCTACCGCAGAAACTCTCCACCTTTGCACCACGCCGTCGTGCTGTAGATCCAACCTATCTCTCCACCCCACTTGCTGGACTGAGGAAGGAGGAGACGTCGAGGTGCCGTACGTGTGCATATCTCGGAGGCGTCTCCACTTGCAGCGTTGGATCAGATCGAATCGCAAGGAGGAGAAGGCTAGTACGACTACATCAACCACGTTCTGTTGAACGTTCCGCTATGCGATTTCTTAAAGGGTATGAAGATCTCATCTATCCCTCTCGTTGATTGCATCTCCTAGATTAGATCTTGGCTTTCCCGTTTGCATCCGTAGAATTTTTTTTGATTTACTATGCTGTGAAACCCTTCAGTGGTATCAGAGCTAGATCTATGCGTAGATGTGTTTCACGAGTAGAACGCAACATGCTTGTTGCGGGCGTTGATGTTTTCTGTTGCAAGCCTCTTGTTGTGTACTTCTTATGATGCGGGATAGTGAGATCGAAGCGGTCCAGGCCAACTTTATGCGACCTCGTTCGCGAGACCGGCTCCGCACTTGACGTGTGGCTTGTTCCACACATGCGGCTGGTGGATGTCAGTTTCTCTCACTATAGTTGTCATGGGATTTACACCGGATGTTGGCAACCATAATATCACCGTTGTGGCTTTTCGTAGGTAAGAATCGTTCTTAGCTTGTTACTCCCATAAGCCACGTAAAACATGCAACAACAAAGTAGAGGCGTCTAACTTGTTTTTGCAGGGAGTGTTTTGTGATATGGTATGGCCCAAGATATGATGTGTATGTTGTATGCAATGATCATGTTTTGTAATATTTCACGACTTGCATGTCGATGAGTACACAACCGGCAAGAGCCATATGGTTGTCTTTATAATTGTGTATGACCTGTGTGTCAACTTCTTATATGCCATGTAATAGCTTTAATTTATCGCTAAGTAGTTAGCAATAGTTGTAGTTGCTATTCGTGGTGGAGGAAATCATGGTGGAGTGATGGAGATCATGCTGGCATGCACAAGATGGAGATTATTGTGCGGAGATTGGCTATACCATGTCACATAAAATTATATGCATGTGATGTTTATCCTTTTATGTATCTTATTATGCTTAGATCGCGACGGTAGCATTATAAGATGATTCCTCACTTAAAGATCAAGATAAATCTGTGTTCTCCCCATGTATGCACCGTTGCGAAAGTTCGTCGTGTTCAAGCATCACGTGATGATCGGGTGCTATAAACTCTATGTTCACATACAACGGGTGCAAGCCAGTTTTGCACACGCAGAAATACTTGGGTTTGACTTGACGAGCCTAGCATGTACATACATGGCCTCGAAACACACGAACCGAAAGGTTAAGCATGAGTCATATGAATGATATGATCGACACTTTTTTGTGCACCATTGAAACCACATCTCTTCTCGTGAAGATCGGATTAGGTGTGGTGAATTTGGATCATGTTCACTAAACAACTTGAGGGATGTTGAATTTAGTGGGAGTTCATCTAGTAATTTGATTAAGTTGAACTAGTTATCATGAACATAGTCTAAATTGTACTTGCAAATTTTGTAGATCAAATTTCTAAGTCCAACTTCAACTTCAACTTCAACGTTTTTGCTGAGAAAGAAAAGCTTAAGAACAATGGGTCTAACTTCACCAACTGGTTCCGCAATTTGAGAATCATTCTCGCTGGCAGACAAAAGGACTATGTCCTTGAGAAAGCGCTAGGTGACGCCCCTGGTATAGATGCGCCGGCTGATGAAAAAGCTATTTATTAGTCACACAAAGATGGTTATGGTGTGATCAAGAGCACCATGTTGTTTGCTATGGAATCGGGCCTTCAAAATCGTTTTGAGGAGTTCGCCGGGACCTTTGAGATTCTTGAGGAACTGAAAACCATGTTTCAGACTCAGGCCCGTTCTGAGAGATATGAGATCTCTGAGAAATTCTTTAACTGCAAGATGGAGGAAGGGAGTTCCGTTAGTGAGCACGCCATTAAGATGTCGGGCTACACTCAACGTCTTGAGCAACTGGACTCCAACATTCCAGAAGAGCTCAAGATTGACAGAGTTCTGCAATCACTCCCTCCTAGCTATAGAGGTTTTGTAGTTACTCATAATCAGATTGATTCCACTGATACGATCACTGAGCTCTTCGCTAAGCTGAAAGCTGCGGAGGTGGACATCAAGAAAGATAATCATGTGTTGATGGTCAACAAGCCCCCCAGCTTTAAGAAAGGTAAGGGTGCAAAGAAGTCCTTCAAGAAAGGCAGCGGCAAGCGCGTTGCCCCCGCTGAGAAGAAGCTCAAGTCTGGACCTAAGCCGGACACTGAGTGCTTCTATTGCAAGGACAAGGGTCACTGGAAGCGGAACTGTCTGAAGTACTTAGCGGACAAGAAGGCTAGCACCATTAAAGGTATATTTGATATACATGTTATTGATGTTTACCTTACTAGCGCTCGTTGTAGTGCCTGGGTATTTGATACTGGTTCAGTTGCTAATATTTGTAACTCGAAACAGGAGCTACGGAATAGATGGCGGCTAGCAAGGGATGAGGTGACGATGCGTGTTGGCAATGGATCAAGAGTTGATGTGATGGCCTTCGGCATGCTCTCCTTAGTTTTACCTTCGGGATTAGTTTTAAACCTTAATAAATGTTATTATGTGATTTAAATCAGAGAATAATGGTTGTTCTATTTATATGAGTAACATCTTTTATGGTCATGCACCTGCTATGAATGGTTTATTTCTTCTGAATCTCGAAAGCAATGAAACACACATCCATAACATTGAGGCTAAGAGATGCAAAGTAGATAGTGATAATTCAACTTATTTGTGGCACTGCCGTCAAGGTCATATTGGTGTAAAACGCATGAAGAAACTCCATTCTGATGGATTTTTGGAGTCTCTTGATTTTAAATCATTTGACACATGCGAGCCGTGCCTCATGGGCAAGATGATCAAAACCCCGTTCTCCGGAATAATGGAGCGAGCAATGGACTTTTGGAAATCATACATACCGATGTATGCGGACCAATGAGCGTTTCGACGCGCGGTGGATATCATTATTTTCTCAATTTTACTGATGACTTAAGTAGGTATGGGTATATCTATTTAATAAAACATAAATCTGAAACATTTGTAAAGTTTAAAGAATTTCAGAATAAAGTGGAAAATCATCGTAACAGGAAAATTAAATTTCTACGATCCGATCGTGGAGGTGAATATTTGAGTTATGATTTTCTCACGCATCTTAAAGCAAGCGGAATCGTTTGGCAACTCACGCCACCCGGAACACCACAGCGCAATGGTGTGTCTAAACGCCGGAATCGAACTTTATTAGATATGGTGCGATCGATGATGCTCTTACAGATTTGCCGTTATCATTTTTGGGTTATGCATTAGAAACCGCTGCATTCACTTTAAATAGGGCACCATCTAAATCCGTTGAGACGACACCGTATGAACTATGGTTTGGTGCTAAACCTAAGTTGTCGTTTCTTAAAGTTTGGGGATGCGAAGCTTACGTCAAGAAGTTGATGCCGGACAAGCTCGAACCCAAAGCGGAGAAATGCTTCTTCATAGGATACCCTAAGGAAACTATTGGGTATACCTTCTATCACAAATGCGAAGGCAAAGTGTTTGTTGCGAAGAACAGATCCTTTCTTGAGAAGGAGTTTCTCTCGAAAGAAGTGAGTGGGAGGAAAGTAGAGCTAGACGAGGTTGTTGAACCTTCTCTTGAGTTGGAGGGTAGTGCAGCACCTGAAATTGTTCCAGTGTCGTCTGCACCAACAATAGAGGAAGCTAATGACGAGGATCATGAAGCTTCGGAAGATGCTACTACTGAACGTCGCAGGTTGACAAGGTCACGTGCCCCTCCTGAGTGGTACGGCAACCCTGTCTTAACTGTCTTGTTAGTAGACAATAGTGAACATGCGAACTATGAGGAAGCAATGATGAGCCCAGATTCTGAGAAATGGCTAGAGGACATGAAATCCGAATTGGGATCCATGAGCGAAAACCAAGTATGGACTTTGGTGGACCCTCCTAGCGACCGAAAGGCCGTTGAGTGCAAATGGATTTTAAATAAGAAAACGGACGCGGATGGTAATGTTACTGTCTATTAAGCATGGCTTGTTGCGAAAGGATTTCGACAAGTTCAAGGTGTTGACTACGATGAGACTTTCTCTCCCGTAGCGATGTTTAAGACCATTCGGATTTTATTAGCAATTGCCGCGTTTCATGATTATGAAATATGGCACATGGATGTCAAGACTGCGTTCCTCATTGGCAACATTGATGAAGAGTTGTATATGATGCAACCCGAAGGTTTTGTCGATCCTAAGGATGCTGATAAGGTGTGCAAACTTCAGCATTCCATTTATGGACTGAAGCAAGCATCTCGGTGTTGGAACCTTCATTTTGATCAAGTGATCAAGAGCTTTGGATTTGTTCCAAATTGCTACGAAGCTTGTATCTACAAGAAAGTGAGTGGGAGCTCAATGAAATTTTTAGTACTATATGTGGATGACATATTGATTATTGGAAATGACATTGATATGCTTAACGATGTGAAGAGTTATTTGAACAAATGTTTTTCAATGAAAGATCTAGGAGAAGCTGCTTATATATTAGGCATCAAAATCTATAGAGATAGACAAAGACGCCTAATAGCTTTAAGCCAAAGTACATACCTAGACAAAGTTATGAAAATGTTCAGAATGGATAAGGCAAAGAAAGGTTCAGTGTCTATGTTGTCAGGTAAGATATTGAGCAAGGCTCATTGTCCAGCTATGGTAAACGATAGAGAAGCTATGAGCAAAGTGCCTTATGCCCCGGCCATAGGTTCTATCATGTATGCCATGCTGTGTACTAGACCGGATGTGTCCAATGCTCTTAGTTTGACGAGCAGATACCAAAGTGATCCAAGAGTGGAACATTGGACAACCGTAAAGAACATCCTAAAGTATTTAAATAGGACTAAAGAAATGTTCTTGGTCTATGGAGGTGATGAGGAGCTCATCATAAAAGGTTACGTCGATGCTAGTTTCGACATCGACAAGGATGATTCTAAATCTCAGACAGGATATGTTTATATTTTGAATGGAGGAGCTGTGAGCTGGAGAAGCTGCAAGCAAAGCGTGATCGCGGGATCTATAGTAGAAGCGGAATACATGGCTGCTGCAGAAGCGTCAAGTGAAGGAGTTTGCATCAGGAACTTCATCACTGAGCTTGGTGTGGTTCCAAGTGCCTTGGACCCACTGGAGATATTGTGTGACAACACTGGCGCCATAACACTGGCTAAGGAACCAAGATATCATCCAAAGACCAAGCACATCAACCACAAGTTTCATATAATTCGAGATTATATAACAGATGGAGATCTGAAGATTAGCAAAGTACATACGAATCTGAATGTCGCAGATCCGTTGACTAAACCTCTTCCACGAGCAAAACATGATCAGCACCTTAGTGCCATGGGTGTTAGATTGTTGCCAGATGTAAACTAGATTATTGACTCTAGTGCAAGTGGGAGACTGTTGGAATTATGCCCTAGAGGCAATAATAAAGATGTTATTATTATAATTCTTGTTCATGATAAAGTTTATATTCCATGCTAGAATTGTATTAAGCGTAAACTTTGATACTTGTGTGGTTTATGAACAACACCGTGTCCCTAGTGTGCCTCTATGGACTAGCTCATTGATTAATGATGGTTAAGGTTTCCTAACCATAGACATGAGTTGTCGATTAATAATGAGATCATGTCATTGGGAGAATGATATGATGGACAGACCCAAATCAAGCAGAGCAATTAGATCGTGTCATCGTGTTCATCTTTGCGAAGCTTTTTCTTATGTCAAATATTGTGTTCCTTAGACCATGAGATAATGCAACTCCCTGGTATCGGAAGAAAGCTTTGAGGTCATCAAACGTCATCCTATGAGAGGGTGATCATAAAGGTGTCTCTCAGGTGATCGGAAAGTACTTGTTGGGTTGTATGTATCGAGATGGGATTTGTCCCTCCCAAGTCGGAGAGATATACTTCGGGCCCACTCGGTAATCGATATCAACACCGCTTGCAAGCACGTGGTTAAGGAGTTAATCACAAAGTGATATCGGATTACAGAACGAGTAAAGTACTTGCTGTGAACGAGATTGAACTAGGTATGTCGATACCAACGATCGAATCTCGGGCAAGTAAAATATCGCGTGACGAAGGGAATATATATATGGGATTAATTGAATCCTGGCATCGTGGTTCATCCGATATGATCATCGATGAATATGTGGGAGTCAATATGGGTTTCCAGATCCCGTTGTTGATTATTGATAGAAGATCATGTCTGCATATTCTCGAACCCGTAGGGTCACACACTTAACGTGTCTTGACGCTAGGATAGAATGGATAATTGGTTTATGAATTTTTGTTCAGAGTCTCGGATGAGATCCAGGACATCACGAGAGGTTCCGGAATGGTTCGGAGAATAAGATTCATATAAAGAAAAGCAGTTTTTGGATTTTGGAATTGTTTCGGAATGTTCGGTATTGTACCGGAAGGTTCTAGAATCTTCCGGAGTGGGACCAACGTGGACCCACTTGTCGGAGGGGGGCCTGGGCCTACGAGGGATTGCCCTGGTCGCATTGGGCCAGGGGCACAATGCCCCATAGGCCCAGCCGGCCAAACCCTAGGGGATCTTCTAGAAGGGGGGAACTTGCCCCCCACTCCACCCTTGTGGCCGCCGGCCCTAGGGCTTAGAGGAGGGGCAAGGGAAGTCGGCTAGCCCTCTATATAAAGAGGGCAGGGGCGCACCCTCCTCCCACACCCCAAAACCCTATCCGCCATACTTCTGCCCTCCTCTCGGTATCCCGACTGCGCGTAGGCGAAGCCCTGCCGCATAAACTCTCCACCTTTGCACCACGCCGTCGTGCTATAGATCCAACCTATCTCTCCACCCCACTTGCTGGACCGAGGAAGGAGGAGACGTCGAGGTGTCGTACATGTGCATCTCTCGGAGGCGTCGCCACTTGCGGCACTGGATCGGATCGGATCGCGAGGAGGAGAAGGCTAGTACGACTACATCAACCACGTTCTGTTGAACGTTCTGCTATGCGATTTCTTCAAGGGTATGAAGATCTCATCTATCCCTCTCGTTGATTGCATCTCCTAGATTAGATCTTGGCTTTCCCGTTCGCATCCGTAGAATTTTTTTTGATTTACTATGCTGCGAAACCCTTCAATAAAGTGTGCCATCAAGTTTGTGAGAGCTTTACTAACTAACTTTCTCAAAGGAGACAGACATTTTATTTGAAAGAAAACAAGGCATAATGAATATGCACTAAAATAGCAAATGATGCTAATAGGTAGGTATAGTGGACGCAGTTGGCAATATTGGTTTTGGGGAATTGGATGCACAAGTAGAGCTCATACTCAGTGCAAGTGAAGGCTAGCAATAGAGAGGGAGCAACAAACGAGAGAGCAATAACTGTCATAATCATGCTTGCAACAAAATAGGACTAATTATGGCATGAAAGTGATACAAAAACTCTGAGGCAAAATAAATCATCGAGGCTTACTGACTATTGTTTAGTCATATGCATGTGTGAGCATGTGCCAAGTCGATTCACATGAAACATTCAGAGGAGGATACCACAATATCATACCAAGTTATGAATAGAACAGTGCAAGCAAACATTCATATGACATGCTACAAACTATTAGCAAGCTGGAGCTAATCATAAGCAAGCAAGAACTACTAAGCATACATAAATAGCATACACCTTACATGAATAGACTAAGCATGCTCACAATGATAAGTATATGTACAAAAATGAAAATAATAGAGTTCGTTACCAGCCTCTTACCACACCTCAAGTTGTCTTAATCTTCATTATTGCCCTTCACTTGTGCGACTTGAATAATAACATGAAACCAAAATCCACTGAGGATGGCTGAACCCTGCAAAGAATTCACAAAATCAAAGAAGAACAACAAATATTTTTGGTGTTTTCGATTTTTTTTAAAGCAAACAAACAAAGCAAAAGCAAACAAAGCAAAATATTTTTGGATTTTTCTTTAAGGCAAACCAAAGCTAAAAAGAAAAGAAACAAACCAAGAGAAACAACAAAAATATTTTTGGTATTTTTGTGTTTTGAGAAAGCAGAAACAAAATCCAAAAAGAAACGAAACAATGGATATACAAACAACCGACGAAACATGATATATCGATGAGTGTGATGTCGGTGTACCTCCCCCCAAGATTAGGCTTTTGGCCTAAGTGGGGCTCCACTCCATGGTGACCAAGTGGGTGCACCTCCGTAGTATGACGAGGAGGCCCCTTCGTCCTGGTAAGAGCTCGAGGACTCCCCTATGTAGTGCACAGAGGGGTCGTAAGAGGGCGTGTCCCCCTGATACTGTCCATGGAAACCAAGAATGCGCATCTTCTCGTCTATCTCCTCCTTGGAGCGTGACAAAGGTCCCTGGGAAATACTGAACAAAGTGGTCTGGGGTAGAGGGATCTATCTCATCGATGTGCTTTTATAAACCAGGCTCTCAAGGGTAGAACCAGCAGTGACAAAGTGATGTGCTTTTATAGCAGCAATATCAATCCTCTAAGGAGCCAAAACTGTATCATTTGGATCAACAGCAAGGTCCAAGGCAGCAACAACACGTGCAGCAATAATTCCCCCATAAATGGGTCTCTTAGCAGCTAAGCGACGAGCAATGAGAGAACCAAGATTGTACCTAGTTTCATTGTTGAGCGCAGCAACTATGAAGGCCAAATGATAGTTGGAAATATTACTAGTGTTTTTCCTACCAAGAACACTAGTGGCAAGATAATAAGCAAAGTACTTGATAGCTGGGAGTTGAATATTTCTTATCTTTCCACGTTGGGCTCTACGGTCATCATCATTAGTTATCCCGCGGTAGAGCTCCAACAAATCAGTGGGTTGAGCTGGAATCTTCTTCACCGTCCCAGATGTACCAAGACCCAGGATCTCACAAAATTTCTTCAATGTCATGGTGTAAGGCCTGCCATAAATTTTGAAAGACACATCTGGTTTGAACAGGCTGTTAGAAAAAGAAAATCTCTCCACAAATGTTTTAGTGAGCGTTGCATATTGCACGCTCTCATCCTGCATATAACTTGTTAGTCCAACCCTTCGAACCAAGGTTAGAAAATCCTCAAGAATCCTAGTAGCTTGCAAGAAGGTTGGGCAAGAAAAGGTGGAAGGGTGCGCATCCCCCTCATCTCCCTCGTCGCCAAATCACGGTGTAATGAGATCCTCATTGTATGAGGGCCTAGATCGGGAGGATGATCTTGAAGGCCTTGCCCTCCTAGGTGCATCACTCTCAAATATTTCACCAAAGATGTGGTTGTCATGACCTCTTTTTTTCTGAATTTTTTAGACAAACATCAAACCAAGTGATTTCCAAGTTGATAAATGATGAGAAACTACTATAGGAACTTGCTAGAGGGCTACACATGCATCAAAATGGAATCTCTAAGCATAGAACAAGCATGCAAGCTCACACAACCTGACACCTATAGCAGCAAAATACTCAAGATACAGTCTACCAATCACAAATCTAATTGGACAAGTGGAGGAGGCACATACCAAAGAGCAATCCCTCCAAAAATCAGCAGCAAAAATGGGCTGAGCAAGGAGATCGAAAATCGGAAGCAAGAACAGCAAGAACTCGAGCTTGATAAAGTTTTCCGATGTTTTTTGGGAGAGAGAAAGAAGATGGTTGTGAGGAGACACTTTGGAGGGCCACAGGTGGGCCACACCCCTGCTAGGCGCGCCCGTGGGGCTGGCCGCGCCACCAGGGGGTGTGCTGGCCTGGGGTGACCCACATTCCATCGCCCTCTACTACACTTTCCTTCCACTTTATGTTGAGCAAGTTCACCTGGATCCAGGTGTGAGCAATACAATCAATCAAAGTCTGGTGGAAAGCAATATCAATCCGGTGAATGATATTTTGATCAATGCTAGCTGTCTCTGAGGACAGGTAATTTCCCACAGAAGTCTTTGGGCTAGAGCGCACTAAAGAAGACGAAAGTTCTGACTTCGTTGGACGGGGCCACTCCAGGTGTCCCTCTTCCCCTTTTTTCGAGGGAAAAATTATTTTGAATTTTCTCGTATTTTTTGGAAAAATTTATTTTTGGCCAATTTTCAGGGTATGAAAATTGATTTTCTCGCAGAAAAGATTTTTTAGAAGAATCAAAAACAAACAAAAACCAAAACTACAGAAGTTCTAAGACACTCTAACAAGCAAACAACTAGCAAAACCAAAGCTAACAAGAGAAAAGGCAAAGACTAGGAAGGAGAAAAGTCAAAGTGAGCAAATATAACCACCGTGAAAACAATGTTTTGTTCATTAAAATCCTTTTGTTAACAAAGGTTGATCAAGTCTTGTTACCAAAACAATCTTATATGAAACAAAACTTTGCATTCCACAAGGTGCTTATGTTACCTCAAACTTGATAGAAATGGTCCCAATCATAATAGTTTCAAAACTTTCTTGTGGAATGAGACAATATATTTCTCCAACCTTGATGCTCTCAATATTTTCAATGGAATTCAGGCAATAGCTCTTAGCAACCTTCTTGGGGAAATAGACAGTATGCTCTTTGTCATTAATATTAAAAGTTACTTTTCCTTGATTACAATTGATGACAACACCTGCAGTATTAAGAAAAGGTATCCTAAGAATAATTGACATATTATCATCTTCAGGCATTTCAAGCACAACAAAATCAGTTAAAACCAAGAAATTATGAGCCACCTGAACAGGAACATGCTCACATATACTAACAGGAATAGTAGTTGACTTATCAGCCATTTGCAAAGATATATCAGTTGGTATCAACTTTTCTAGCCAGAGTCTCTTGTAGAGAGAAAAAGGCATAACACTAACTCCAACTCCCAAATCACATAAAGCAGTTCTAACATAATTATTCTTAATAGAGGAAGGAATAGTTGGTATACCTGGATCACCAAGTTTCTTTGGAACCTTACCATTGAAGAAATAATTAGTAAGCAAAGTAGAAATCTCCTCATTAGGAATCCTCCTTTTATTAGAGACAATATGTTAGGGGTGACCCCTTGGGGTGGCCCGATCTTTCACGAATTCCGTGGGAATCGAGGGGAAAGCGGTGGAAAGAGGGAGGGGATGAAATCAACAAACACACACGTGAAGAACTCGATGAACACACACACACACGAAAACACGATACAAGCCATTAGCTCACGCCGGTGGCAACCGGTCCAACACAATCCCTAGGATCGGTGTTGGGCAAGGTACTCTCCCACGGCCAACAATGGGGGCGAGAGGCTTGATGAGATCTTGACTACTTGGGCACGAGACACCGAGATCCCAAGGACTTGTACAACATGAACGCACGAGGCAAAATCCAAGAGGTTGTGGATAATTTGGTGCTCCTTGTCAAGGAGCATGAGACAAATAGTTGATAGATCCTCAAAGGGGTGTCTTCAACTACAATTATCCAAGTCTAGGGTTTACAATAGAGGGGTGGGGCTTTATATAGGACAGCCACATAAACAGGGGTAGTTTAGGTATAAAACTGGAAGTTGGGGCGAATCTAGGGGTTACATGGGCCAGGCCCAAAAAGCCTTAACATGCCTGGCGTCGAGCAGTCCGGAGACTCTGGTGTCGGGTCCGGAGACTCCGGTCTGGGCCGAAGACTCCGGTCAATCTCCGGACCCGTCTCCGGAGGGGCCTTCTGACTGTCCCTGGCTTGATTCCTGGGGCCGGACCGGAGGATGGTCCGGAGACTCCGGTGTACAGGACCGGAGACTCCGGTGTACACCGGAGATTCCGGTGTGCAGATCTCCAGCAGTGTCTTCTCCTGGTCCTTCTTCCTTGGGGGCTTGGTGTGGTGATGTTGCTTCATAGCTGAGGATACATAACGTAGTTGCATGAAGTAGCAAGCCATCCAAAGGTAGACCAAAATCACATGAGGAAAGGAGCGAGTTAACCTTAGCTTGTAGGATCTTGGCTCGGGCGCGAGTCATTGGTCCACTTGGGGGACTAGGTGTTGTAGATGGAGGTGTGTCCTTAGGACGGGCTGCATCAGCTCCCTCCCTTGGGAAAGAGTCGTCCTCGACTCTTCATGGTTGACATTTTGATCCTCTCCATGGTATAGCGAGAGGTCCTTGACGTTGAACGTATTGCTCACTAGGTACTTTGAGGTTGGTATGTCGATGACGTATGCATTGTTGTTGATTCTTTTGAGGACCTTGAAGGGGCCATCTCCCCTTGGTTTGAGCTTGGATTCACGATCATTGGGGAAGCGGTCTTTGCTCAAGTGTATCCACACAAGGTCGCCTTCTTCGAAGATTAGCTCCTTCTTGTTCTTGTTCAGCCTTGATGCTTGGCGAAGTACTTGTTGCTCGACCGTAGATCTTGTGTCTTCATGGAGTTTCTTCATTGTTTGGGCACGCCTGTCAACTTCCATATTGGAGCATTCATGAAGGGGAAGGGGGAGGATATCGAGCGCGGTGAGAGGTTCGAACCCATAGACGATCATGAACGGGCTCCTCATGGTGGTGGAGTGCTTGGCGCGGTTGTAGGCGAACTCAGCATGAGGAATACATTCCTCCCAATCTTTAAGGTTCTTCTTTATCAACACATGTAGAAGTGTGCCAAGGCTTCGATTGACGACCTCGGTTTGTCCATCGGTTTGAGGATGCGAGGCGGACGAGAAGAGGAGCTTGATGCCGAGCTTGGCCATGAGTGTCTTCCAGAAGTAGCTCATGAATTTGACATCGCGGTCAGAGACGATTGTTCTTGGTACACCGTGTAGCCGAATTATTTCCCTGAAAAACAATTTTTCTACATGTGAAGCATCATCGGTCTTATGGAACGGAATGAAGTGTGCCATTTTTGAAAAGCGATCCACTACCACAAATATAGAATCATGTCCATGTTTAGATCTAGGAAATCCTAACACAAAGTCCATGATAATGTCCGACCAAGGTGCATGAGGAATAGGTAATGGCATATAAAGACCAAAAGGGTTGGACTTGGACTTATCTTGTACACAAGTAGTGCATCGTTGGACGTAGCGCTCCACGTCGCGCTTCATCTTTGGCCAATAGTAGTGAGTGGAGAGCATGTCATATGTCTTGTCATGGCCATAGTGGCCCATAAGCCCTCCACCATGGGACTCTTGAAGAAGCAAAATTTGGAGAGACGACTTCGGAATGCAAAGTTTGTTTTGTTTGAAAAGAAAACCCTTATGCAAATAGAAATCATCAACCCCTTTGTCTATTGAACACTTTGTAAAAATTGATCCAAAGAATGGGTCGGACGCGTACAAAGATTTGATGTCATCAAGACCCAAGACATTTACTTCGAGTCTCGTAAGAAGGTTTGTGCTTTTGCGATACAAGGCGTCCGCAACTACATTTTCTTTGCCCTTCTTGTACTTGACAATGTAAGGAAAATATTCCATGAACTCAACCCATTTGGCGTGTCATTTACTCAAATTGTCTTGGCCCTTAAGATATTTCAACGACTCATGGTCGGAATGGATGATAAATTCTTTGGGCCAAAGGCAGTGTTGCCACACTTGAAGGACACGAACCAAGGCAAAAAGCCCTTTGTCATAAATTGGATAGTTAAGGCGTGCGCCATCAAGTTTCTCACTATGGTATGCAATAGGACGCCCATTTTGCATAAGGATGCCTCCAATGGCAATACCACTAGCGTCACATTCAATATCAAAAGTTTTTGTGAAATCCGGTAATGCAAGAAGTGGTGCTTCGGTGAGCCTCTTTTTGAGCTCATCAAAAGCCTTTTGTTGCGCGTTGCCCCAAAATAATGTGACATTTTTCTTGGTCAATTCGTTGAGGGGGCTAGTGATGGTACAAAAGTCTTTCACAAAGCGACGGTAAAAGCCAGCCAACCCATGAAAACTACGAAGTTCACTAACATTGGTAGGGATGGGCCAATCTCGTATGTCCTTAACTTTTGAGACATCCACTTCAATGCCAATAGAAGACACAACAAATCCAAGGAAAATCAGTTTGTCTTTTGCAAAGGTACACTTGGGGAGATTAGCATATAGCTTTTCATGACGAAGGATTTGAAGGACCTCCTTAACATGAGTAACATGCTCCTCTAGTGACTTGCTATAAACAAGGATGTCATCAAAGTAAACAACTACGCTCTTCCCAATGAGGGATCTCAAGATATGGTTCATAAGGCGCATGAAGGTAGATGGGGCATTTGATAAGCCGAACGGCATAACGAACCATTCATAGAAACCAAGCTTGGTCTTAAAGGTGGTTTTCCACTCATCACCCTCGGCCATGCGTATTTGATGGTAACCACTATGAAGATCAATTTTCGAAAATATAGTGGCTCCACACAACTCATAAAGCATGTCATCAAGACGCGGTATAGGATGTCGATAACGCACGGTGATAGCATTAATTGGACGGCAGTCCATGCATAACTGCAACGTATCATCCGTCTTTGGAACTAGAATCACGGGTACCGCGCTTGGGCTAGTGCTTACTTGGATCAAACCTTTGGAGACGAGGTGGTTGATTTGCCGTTCTATCTCCCTTGTCTCTTCCGGGTTCGTGCGATACGTGGCGTGGTTTGGAAGTGGTGCGCTGGGTATGAGGTCAATGCGGTGCTCGATTCCATGAAGAGAGAGTTGTCCATGAGGAAGCTCTTCGGGGAACACATCTTGGAATTCCTGCAAAATAGCCATCAAAGAAGGAGGAACATTTGTCAAGTCATTAGTTCCTTGCGCTAGTCCCTTGCATATAAGGACATAGTGCAAGATGGATGGGTTGTTCCGCACTTCTCTCATCTCACGTTTGGTGGCAAGGAGAACACTCTTAGTTTTTCCACTCGAGTTTGGCTTGTGGCTCTCACTTACTATAGTGTGGTTCTCTCGCTCACCACTCTTCTCACAATGTGGTTGTGTGCTTTGCGCCCTCGCTAAAGCCTTTGCATTGTCCGCAGTTATTTGGCTAGGAGTCATTGGTTGCAAAACACAAGTCTTGTCAAGCCATTTGAAGGTATAAGTATTGGTGTGACCATTATGCAAGGCATGCTTGTCATATTGCCATGGCCTACCGAGCAACATATGTAAATCTGTCATTGGGACCAGATCACACTCCACCGTGTCTTTGTATGATCCAATTGATAAGGTCACCGAAACGGTGTGCTTGATCTTGACGGACCCTTGGTCACTTATCCATTGTATATGGTATGGATTCTTGTGTGGGTGGAGGGTGAGGTTGAGCTTCTCACATAATTCCGTGCTTGCAATATTATGGTAACTCCCTCCATCAATGACAACCTTGATGGACTTCCCATTGATACCGGCACGAGTTTGAAAGATGTTTGATCTTTGGTCTTCATTCTCATGGATTTGAGTAGTTAAGACCCTTCTGACGACAAGCGATGGACTTGCGTCATGTTCACACACAAGTAGGTCTTGGTCATCTTCCAAATGTTGTTGTGCCATTGCTTCCTTGACCCTTGCATCAAACTCATCCTCACTCAAGTATTCTTCATCGCCATTGTCGTGGATGAACAAAACTTTCTTGTTTCCACATGCGGCCGACTTGTGTCCTTTGCCTCCACACTTGTAGCATTCACCATTGAATGGTTGTTCATCCTTTGTGTATTTTCCACTTGGGGGCGGTTTTCCTTGAGGAAGTGTTGGCTTGAAGGGAAGCTTTGTTGTACTTGATGAGCTTCCACTTGGTGTTGTTAGAGTAGTGGTTGGCGCTTGCTTGTATGTGAAGTACGTCTTTGGCTTGTTGTACTTGATGTCCTCTTGCACTTGACGCTCGGCTTTTGATGCTATGTGTACGAGCTCAACCATGTTGTTGTACTTTTGGAACTCGGTGATGCACTTGATTGGATGGTTCAAGCCATTGAGGAAACGTGCCATTGTTTGTTCATCACGCTCTTCAATGTTGGCACGGATCATGTTGAGCTCCATTTGCTTGAAGTACTCTTCCACGGTCTTTGTCCCTTGACTAAGCGTTTGGAGCTTGTTGAAAAGGTCACGTGTGTAGTGCGAAGAAACAAAGCGGGATCTCATATGAGACTTCATATCTTGCCAAGTTGAGATTGGAGGCTCTTCTTTTGCTTCACGAGCGAGCTGGACTTGTTCCCACCAAAGGTTTGCATAATCATCAAACTCGAGGGACGCCATGGCCATCATCTTATCATTGCTATAGTTGTGCATGCGGAAGATCTTGTCAACCTTGAGTTCCCATGAGAGATATTCTTCGGGTTCATTGGAACCGGTGAACTTGGGCATGGTGAATTTGAGCTTGCCGGAAGTTTCTTCTTCATTGCGGTTCCGGTGTCGGCATTTGCCATGGTTTTGGCGGCCATCCTCATCATCCGAGCTCTCATGTCTTGCTTGGTGATGCTTGCGTTTCCCTTGCGGTTGTTGAGGTGCCACGTTTAGCGGAGGAACTTCATTTTGACGATGAGCTTGGGGAGCTTGCTCGTGTTTTTGACGGGGTTGAGGGCGAGGAGAGGTTGTTGGTCCTCACGACGAGCTTGGGGAGCTTGCTCTTGTTCTTGTCGTGGTTGAGGACGATGAGCATTGTCTTGCGCCATGTGGCGAGTAGGACGTCAAGCCGCATGCGCAATGGGCTGCTCCCTTTCTTCTCGATGTGGAGGAGGCTCGTCATGATGATCATGTTGTCGGTGTTGACGTTCATGTAGATGATGACGCCTTGGTGGATCTTCGAGTGCTTCACGCCGAAGGCGATCTTGTTCGTCCACTTCGGATGCTTCACTTGTTGTTGAAGGAACATGTCGTTGGCGATGGGCTTGGTGGTCCACGTGAGGTTGCTCTTGTTGAATCACAAGTGCCCTTTGTTGTGGACGGTTCGCTTCACGTCTTGGAGGTCTTGCGGAGAGGTCACCATCATAGCTTGACGTTGCGGCGTGTCGTGGAGATGGTACCACTTGCGAAGAGCTCATGGAGTGAAGGACGGGTCCATCTTGGTGCCTTAAAGCGTGGCGGCGAGGATCGCTTTATTCACTTGAGGAGTGCCGTGACGAGCTTGAGTCGCGAGATCGTGGCCTTGCTAGACCATCAATGAGGCGTTGAAGCTTCTCATCCGTTGCGGCGAGGGCGCGACCAAGAGCTTCATTTTGATGGCCGAGGTTGTGTTGCATGGCATGCATTTGTCCTCGAACTTCTTCGAAGCGGTTGTCGATGTTCTTGAATTCCACTCGGGCTTCGCTGAATTGTTCGTCTTGGCGCCGCTCAAGGGCTTCACAACGGTAGTTGAATTCTCCTCGAACCTTCCAATGATCTCATCGTGTCATGTATTGTGTGTCGCCCTCTGGAGGTGGTGGTGGTTGGGACGACTCGCCATTCCTGTCCATGATGCAAAGCCGACAAGGGTTGTATATGGAGGAGAAACGTGGTGAGTTAGCCTTTTACCTCACCTTGGAGATTGTATCAAACCAATTGCCACACAAGAGAGCTAAAATCTTGTAAAATGAAATCGCCAAGAGACTCACACACAAGGAACTACACTCTCAAAAGATTTTGGTGAAAAGGAGGGTGGAAAGCCAAAGAACCAACCAAACGAAAATGATAGTAAAAAGTGGAGAAGATCCAACAAAACTCAAGTCAAAAGGGAATGGTCAACTCAAAAGGTGACGAGAACCTACGACTACACACACGCGTGGAGAAAATGGGGTTAGCACGACTATGGAAGTGAGCACAAAAGGGCCTAACGAAGACTATGCTCGGTTGTCGTGCCAACTCAAGGAGAGACCATAACTCGTTTGCCAAAAGAGGGCAAGCAACGGATTTGTGCACTTGCCTTGGCGCGCTTTTTCCTCTCTCTTTTGCTTACAAGCTTGATACTCTCTTTGTATTGGGAGACTATGTATCTTTCTATTTTTTTTATTTTTTTTCTTTTTCTCCCTTTCTATGCTACTATGTTAACTTTTGTATTTGCCCTCACACTCTCACTTTCCAATGGCAAGTGCACAATGCTTAGACAAACACAAAATGAGTTGCTCTCATAGGATATGTACACACAAAGGAAGATATGGCTACAAGGGTTGACACAAGTTATACCTTAGTTGTTGATGATGATCTTGTGTCGATGGAGCGGGGAAGAGTTTGGGGTCCGTGGTGTCGAAGAGCGCGGGCGATGTTGCGGAATCTATCTGTTAATTGGTGACATGCACACAGAACACAAACAACAAGTGGACAAATTAGCCAATGCAGAAAAGAGGAAAAGTCAAAAACTGGCGTCCAGGGCCGGAGACTCCGGTGTAGGCCGGAGACTCCGGTGCACAGGGCCGGAGACTCCGGTGTGTAGAATCTGCTCGTGTTCTTGAGCGGAAATTCACGCCTAGAGTCCTCAAATCCGTGAAAATTTGGCCAAAATTGGGCTGGGAAACGCAGGCAAAAGCTGGACCAACACCTTAGACAAGATTTGGTCGGATCAAAACCACAAATAACACTCCAAAATGATAGATCTATCCAAAGGCAAATTGGGGCCTTTTTTGGGAAATTTTCGAATTTATGGTGGGGAGAAGAAAAATTGAGGGGAAATTCGTGATCAACCTTGCTCTTGATACCAATATGTTAGGGGTGACCCCTTGGGGTGGCCCGATCTTTCACGAATTCCGTGGGAATCGAGGGGAAAGTGGTGGAAAGAGGGAGGGGATGAAATCAACGAACACACACACGAAGAACTCGATGAACACACACACACACACACACGAAAGCATGATACAAGCCGTTAGCTCACGCTGGTGGCAACCGGCCCAACACAATCCCTAGGATCGGCGTTGGGAAAGGTACTCTCCCACGGCCAACAACGGGGGCGATAGGCTTGATGAGATCTTGACTACTTGGGCACGAGACACCGAGATCCCAAGGACTTGTACAACTTGAACGCACGAGGCAAAATCCAAGAGGTTGTGGATAATTTGGTGCTCCTTGTCAAGGAGCATGAGCCAAATAGTTGATAGGTCCTCAAAGGGGTGTCTTCAACTACAATTATCCAAGTCTAGGGTTTACAATAGAGGGGTGGGGCTTTATATAGGCCAGCCACATAAACAGGGGTAGTTTAGGTATAAAACTGGAAGTTGAGGCGAATCTGGGGGTTACATGGGATAGGCCCAAAAGGCCTTAACATGCCTGGCATCGAGCAGTCCGGAGACTCCGGTGTCGGATCCGGAGACTCCGGTCTGGGTCGGAGACTCCGGTCAATCTCCGGACCCGTCTCCGGAGGGGCCTTCTGACTGTACCTGGCTTGGTTCCTAGGGCCGGACCGGAGGATGGTCCGGAGACTCCGGTGTACACCGGAGATTCCGGTGTGCAGATCTCCAGTAGTGTCTTCTCCTGGTCCTTCTTCCTTGGGGGCTTGGTGTGTGATGTTGCTTCATAGTTGAGGATACATAACGTAGTTGCATGAAGTAGCAAGCCATCCAAAGGTAGACCAAAATCACATGAGGAAAGGAGCGAGTTAACCTTAGCTTGTAGGAGCTTGGCTCGGGCGCGAGTCATTGGTCCACTTGGGGGACTAGGTGTTGTAGATGGAGGTGCGTCCGTAGGACGGGCTGCATCACAATATCCTTCATATACTTTGAATAAGGAGGCAACTTAATAGCATCAGTCAAAGGAATTTGCAAAGATAAATGTTTCATCCACTCACAAAACTTGCTGTAGTGTTCTTCCTCCTTTGTCTTGTGTTTCTTACCTGGAAAAGGCATAGGTTTCTACACCCAAGGTTCTCTCTCTTTACCATGTTTATTAGCAATAAAATCTTCCTTAGTGTACCTAGTATTCTTAGTGTGCTTCTCAGGTTCTTCCTCAACTTCCTCCTTATCAGGAGCATCATTTTTATCATTACCACTCATAGTTTCAGCATCAGAGACAGATATACTATTAGGATCTACAGTAGGTTCAGAGGGTTCCTCAACTATTTTGTGTTTCTTTTTCTTTCTCTTACAAGGACTACCACTACTTTCACCTTGTTGAGAGTCCTGATCAATTATTTTAGGGTGTCCTTCAGGATATAAAGGATCTTGAGTAGCTATACCACTCCTAGTTCTAATTCCATAAGCATGTTTATCTCCTGAGGCATTAACTAGCATATCTTTTTGTACCTTAGCAAGTTGATCAATTTGGGTTTGAACCATTTGAAAGTGTTTACAAAGCATTTTAATATCATTAGAAGTTCTTTCCACAATATCTTTCAACTCTTTAATAGCTCTAGAGTTTTCCAATAAATGATTCTGAACTTGTTTATTAAAATTACCTTGTTTAACAATAAATGTGTCAAGTTCATCTAAGCATTGATCAAGAAGCTTACCATAGGGAATATCCCCTTCATCAAAGTGGAGAGAGTGTACCCTCAATGGTAGATGAGTCAGGAATTGGCTTACATAATTCTTCTATAGGAGGTAGATTCTTCACATCTTCAGTTCTAATACCTTTCTCCTTAAGAAATTTCTAAGCTTCTTTCATCGCTTCATCATTTAATGCAATAAATCCTCTCTTCTTTGGTGTTGGTATTGGAACTGGTTCAGGCACAACTGGTTCAGGAGTAATAAGCTCAGGTGTATTTAGCTCAGTTGAAGTCCAATCATCATAATTCTTGCTTATTTTAGCCATTAATTCTTCAGCATCTGTAGGAGTTATTTTCCTGAAAACACAATCAGCAAAGCTATCTAGGTATGTCCTAGAATCATCAGTTAGTCCATTGTAATAAATATCAAGAAGCTCATTTTTAGGTAATGGACATCCAGGATGTGCATGAATCAAGGCACATAACCTTGTCCATGACTCATGCAATTTCACTTCTTCTGCCTATTTAAAATAAAAAAGTCTCTACAAAGCAGCATGTCTAGCACTAGGAGGAAAATATTTCTAGAAGAAAGAAGCAATCAAACAATCAGGACTATCAATGGATCCAGGAGGTAATCTATTAAACCAAGCCTTAGCTTCTCCTTTTAGTGAAAATGGGAAGATCTTAGTAACAAAGTACTTGCGCATCTTAAAATCATCAGAAAATAAAGCACTCATAGTGGAAAGCTCATTCATATGCGCCACATCACTCTCATTCTCAGTCCCAAAAAAAGGTTCTTTCTCAACAATGTCTAAATAGGATAAATCAAGAGAGAAATCATAATCTTTATCTTTAATATTTATGGGAGAAGTGGCAAACTTAGGATTACAGTTTAGGAATAATGGTACGTCTTTCAAGGAGACTCTTAATAGCACTAATACCATGCGTGTTTTGGCACTCTTCAATAAATTCATCAGTAAACTCAATGTAACCATCATTAATATCATATCTCTTTCTAGACTCAGGTGAGCTAACAGGTGTAACAGTGCCTTCACTAGGAGTTTCAGTATTTCCTAGACTAGCCATAGTAGCATCTAGGAAAGTACCTAATGAACCACTCGCATCAAGAATAGTAGAAGTAACATAATGAGTATCAAAAGCAGTTTCAGATTCAGCAATAGTAGCAGCGTGTGTAGCATGAATATGTGGTGGTGGTGTAACAAGCTTACTTATAACAGACAGTGAATCAAGAGCAACAGAGGTGTTTAGGACTGTACCTCTTCTTGTAGTGGATGGTAAAATAAGAAAATTTCCATCATGAGACTTCCCCATGATGAAAGGTGTAGGAGTGAACAATAATAGATCCAAGTGAACATACAAATAAAGCTATGCTCCTCGGCAACAGTGCCAGAAAATAGTCTTGATGACCCACAAGTATAGGGGATCGCAACAGTCTTCGAGGGTAGTATTACCCAATTTATTGATTCGACACAAGGGGAGCCAAAGAATACTGGCAAGCCTTAACAACTGAGTTGTCAATTCAGCTGCACCATTCTTGCTCATAGAACTTTATCAGTAGCAACAACTTGTAGTAGCAACAGCAACAGCAAAACAGGAACAATAGTAACATTAGTAGCAAATAGTAGCATATGAGCGCGTTAGGCATAGGGATGGATGGACGAGCGTTGCATGGACAAGTCTAAACATGGATAAATGTTTACATTCATGCTATAATAGTATTAACCGGAAACATTAATACTTGTGTGATTTGTAAACTAAATTAGAGTCCCTAGTGAAGCCTCTTTGTAATACTAGCTTATTGGTTGATAGATGATCGTGGTTTCCCGATCATGAACATTGAGATGTTATTAACAACAAGATTATATCATTAGGAGAATGGTATGATGGACATACTCCTATAGATAAGCATAGCATAAAGATCAAGTCATTTCAATAGTTCATTTGCTATAAGCTTTCTGATACATAGTAACCTAATTCCTTCGACCATGAGATCATGCTAATTACCATCACTAGAAGGATGCTTTGATGACATCAAATACCACACCATAACTAGGTGGCTATAAAGGTGGCATTGAGTGCTCGGAAAGTATGTGTTGAGGCACATGGATCAAGAGTGGGATTTGTCCATCCATATGACGGATAGATATACTCTGGGCCCTCTCGGTGGAATGTCATCCAATTAGCTTGCAAGCATGTGACTGGCTCACAAGGGATCCGCATAGCTCTCCATCATCATCCTCGTCGGATTCGGTTGAACACGCGCGTTTGGCGCGTGCCTTGTCAACCTTACGCTGGGCGAGATCGTTTTGAGTGTCGTAGTCGCTGCTGCGGCGCCGTGGGATCTTGCGACATCGAGGATCGTGTTCATCCTCGTCGGATGAGGGTGTAGGGCTGCAGGTGAACTTGACCGCAGCTTTTTTCTTTGGCTCCGCAGGAGCTTCGTCGTGGAGTGCAGCTCCGACGAGTCCGAGACCAGCTAGCACGGACTTGTGCATGGTGCTCTTCGGGTCACCCACCGGAGGTGGATGGGACACGAGGTACGTGGTGGCTGCCATGATCGCATCTTGCGGTGTTTTCGGCATGACATTGTCGTTTACGTCCATCGACATGAAGGACGTGTTGAGGGCCCTGGTGACGTCGCGGCACGTGGCGGGGTCCATGTGCTTCGTGCGGGAGCGATGCTTGTTGGCGTTGTTGCCGTGCTAGCTGGATACGCCAGCGGCGGAGAGCGCATCTCGCCGCGCGCTAGACTCTGAAGCCGCCTGCTTGCGTTTGTCAAGCTCTTCCATCAGCTTCACCTGCCGGTTATGCTCGCCGATGAGGAGGAGGTGGTATGCCATTAGCAGATCCTGTGAAGCATTCACAAGTAGGATGATGTTGCCTGCCATGGCTTCGCGTGCCTGGCGCCATCCGTCCTCGTTGAGGTTGATATTCTGGTAGGCATTGGCGTCGCCTTTGTTGGGCCTAAGAGGCAGATCTCCCCTGTTTCCTCCGTTCCCAGCTTGCAGGTTGAGGGGTGGGTTGGGAGGAGGATTTGGTGTACTCGAACCTGGTGGCAGTTCCGATTCGTTCTAGATGACCAGGCGCATAGGTAGCATCCACGGACTGGATCACTGCTACCACAACTTTGGGATCTAGAACCGTAGGTTCCTTCATCTGAGGGAGGGACGCATAGATCTGAGTTGCAGCTACTGTTGTCGTATGACTCATCTGTCAGCGTTGACGTGCGTAGCACACCAATGGGTGGGACCCATGAAGCGGGCCTGATGGATGGTGGTGCCATCTGCTTTGGGAGCCGGAGAGTGCCGGTCTGCCCCACCTGGAAGAAGAAGCTCCCAAAAAGCATCTCAAGCCCGTCGGTGAAGTAGAAGGTGCCGAAGAGGAGGTGACTCTCCGTCGCTGATGAGTTGTAGATCGCTCTGGATGGGACCGTCACGATCGCACAATCAGCGTCCCTAGTTCCCACAGACGGCGCCAAGTGACGAGGTATGATCTTGTAACATCCCAAAAATATTAAACTTGGATCATCAAACTCTAATCATCAAAATTAGGGTTAACACAAACTTTTCAAATTAAAAATATGAAAGCATGCATATGTGTAAGCATTACAATTTGGATTCTTTTGAATTTCCATGCTTGTGTGTTTCTTTGCTTGTAAAATGATTCTTAGGTGAAATAAACATCATCTAAACAACCCCCACACTTTTCCCAAAGACAAACAAATCAAAACAAACAAAATAAGTGAATGGTCACTTTGGCCAAATTAACTCCCATGCCTACTTTGGCTATCTCTAACTTTCAAAACTTAACAGAAACTTGTTTGGATCTTTGCACCCCTTGATAGTACTCATAACCAGGTACCAAGGCCCACTTTGTGATCATCCAAAATCATTCAAATGCATAGTTTAAATGACAGTTTAAAATTGAATCTATATCATATGGGAAGATCCCACTTTTCAAAAACCACTCAAACAAGCTCAACTTTCAAAACCCAAGCATCCACAGTATCACCAGTACATGCCTAGCACACCCACAAAAAATCTTTTCAAAATTCAAAACTTGAGTTCATGCGGTCATTTCATTAAACACCTTGCAGATGCAAATCAAACAAATCCTAAACACTATAGTGTGCAGTGATTCTGGCCTAACTTGTTCCCTCTCTGGACACCACTAGCCTTAGTAGATCATCTAACAACCTTAGCTAATCACTAGCACCACTGTAAGCTGGCCATTGTCATCAATGGTGAACAGGCCGAGAGCACCATTGCCACCCCATAGTCGACAGCAAGCTACGAGAAACACTAGCTTCGCCAACCTTGTCTGGGAGCTAGCCAGCACCCCACCGCCACTCCCTGTCCCAGCCGCGAGCAATGACATCAACTGGACCACACGCCCAAGCCATGCCAAGATTCTCTGAGCGCATGCCGAGAGCGCGCCAGAGCGCCACCCTCGACACACGCCCACAGACCGCGCGCCGCCCTTGCTGCGTGCACGCGTGATCACCACCGTCCCAGCAACCCTGTAGACACGCCCGTTCACCGCCGCGTGGACCACGCACGTTGTGCGCCATTAAAACTTCCGTTGGGCACGCGCAGAGCACCGCAGCGTTCCGACCGATCAGCACCGCCCCACGCCTCGCCACCACACCGTTGAGATTCGCCAGGGAGCACATCACCGCCCCCTACCATCGCCCATGCCGATAGCCCTCTGTTCCGTCGACCACGACGAGCTCAGCTTGCGCCCGTCGGTCCCCTCTCACCACTATAAATAGAGGCCTCCCCCGCTCGAATTCTTCACACCATTACACTCCCCTCTCACCCAGAACCACCCCACCCCATTCCCGGAGCAAGGCGAGCAGCGAATCGCCGGAATTTCACCGGAGCCCGCCGCTGCTGGAGAAGAAGGAAGCCATCGATTG
Organism: Avena sativa; assembly: GCA_916181665.1. Classification (NCBI taxonomy): domain Eukaryota; kingdom Viridiplantae; phylum Streptophyta; class Magnoliopsida; order Poales; family Poaceae; genus Avena; species Avena sativa. The sequence goes on from OV702299.1 coordinate 50,129,637, forward strand.
GAGCCGCCACATGAGGAGCTACCGGTACCAGGAGGTTCACCGTCGTCGACTTCGTCGTTCGCCCGCATCGCCGACCTTCGCCTGAGCCCCAGTGAGACTCCCACAACCCCCACCTGCCGCGTTTGGGTTCTGTCTCACCGGCGTTGCCCGACGTGGACGATGAGCCGTAGCCGTTCGATTAGACTTAGATCGTGCGGCCGATATCGCCCTGTACCACTTCGTGTTTAAAGAGCCACTGACTGGTGGAACCCCCTGTCAGTTGCGTCCCGCACCACGGAGTGACACTGGGCCGACCCATTTCCCCTTCCCACGCAGCCCACTCATTTGAATTTAGATTTTTCTATTTTCATTCAAACACAGTTCTATACCTAGTTTCAAAAATCAACCTAGCTCGATTCAGGTAACCAAATTGAATGAAACCAATTTTGTTAGAAAGGTCTTGAAATGCTTAATCCAAGCCTGTTGGATTCAAATCATTTGGATCTGTAAATCACCCTTGGTAAAAATAACAAGGCAGAAGCTTTTCTGCATTCAAACATTTTTCAAATTTAAACCATAATAGATTTTGAGTTGCTTCCAACTCTCAAAAATCACATTTGACCATATATTTCAGAATATATAAAAATATATGGGTTTACTTATAGAAATAATGTCCAAGTAATAAAAGAATGCCACATAGGCATTTCTAGTCACTTTATTTAATTAAAATAAAAAGGTTAAACCTTATTAAATTGTGACACCACTTTAAATCACATCCCCATGTACTGAAATATGTGGTGATGACATGTGTCAACATGATCCCATGTTTGGTTCGGAGAATATTAAATCTTAAGTAGTTTTTCAATGAGTAGAAATTACTTTTCTAAAAATAAAATCAATAAGACAAATGCTTTAGTCTTGTAATGTTAGTGATGATGCTAGATCATCTATAGAACCCCTTTGTGTGATGATTGAAAGTAGTTAAGTATTGTTTGGTGATTGTGTACCTCATATTTATTTATAGATGCTAGTACCGACTAAGGATACGAGGAGGAAGGAGGATACTACGAAGAAGAAGCCGAGGAGAACTTCAACCACTGCTCTGCACAAGGCAAGCCTAATACTACTGGTTGAATGTGCAAGCTAACACTTGCAATTATGAAAGTTAGATAACCTATGCAATGCACTAAGCATGCTTGGTTGGACACATTTGATGATACCCAATCCTAGTTTTACTTGCAAACTTTTTACTTTATTTCTTTATCAAAGCTATTATTTAGAGTTTATTTAAGTGACTTGTATATTCTAAGAAGACAATTGAAAGTTGCATAAAGAGCACTAAATTTGGCCTAAGCTAGATAATCTTGATGTCATCCTAAGGCATGAGATTGAACTTAGTTAAAACTACACTTGTTAGCACCCTTCATTAGTACTCACTCCCACTTGTAGATGCTAGTGCTAAGCATAAAACTTGATCAACTTTAGATGGGAATACTTGGTGGAAAAATGGTTATGAAAATCTTGGAATGATGGATCATTCTACTGAGATGTTTTGACATGTGTTTCCGAACACCAGATGATTTTGGATGATGAAAATATTAAGGCATGAGCCTTAGCCCTTTATAAAACTGATGGTTGTCTGGATGCGATACCATTCCAATTTTACCGTACAACCACAATACCCGAGAATTGGGTAGGGCTTGACTGGAAACTTATATACCTTAGTATGGGTTCCCTCATGGCCAAGGTCTGAGATGAGGCTACCTTGTGAAGATTGTCCACCTGTGCAGTACCCAAGATGACAGTTGGTCATGGTTGGGAGGCCAAACTCACAGGAGAGGTGCTTATACTAGGGCGTGTAATTGAAAGGTTAGGATTGATTATCCCCATACTGAGTATGGTGAATTCAGGATTTGTTCCTGACGGATGTATCGAATGTTGTGGTGAAAGTGTACAATCTCTGCAGAGTGTCAAACTATTAGAATAGCCGTGTCCGTGGTTATGGACAGTTGGAGTGGCCATACTGTTCCCCCGTCAGATGTTTTCAAAATGACTTGTGAAATGAATTGAGATTTTGACTTGACCACAACAGAGTTGTGATATGAGATACAAGTTCCCACTTAGGTGTTATAAAATTTGACTAGTTTTCTCTTGCTTCTGAACTTAGTAGAGGTAAATCTGGCTTTTTGCAAAACAACCCTAGAGCTTACTATCCTACTACAAAAACCCCCTTCACCTGTTAGTATTAGTTTGCGAGTACTTAAAGAGTTGTAAGATCCCTCCTTTACATAAAGGAAAAGGATCCCTGTGATTGCAATGCTAGTCCCTGGATCAATAGCTAGCATCCACAGTTAAGATGTAATATCAAGAAACAAAGATCATAATACAACTTTATAACCAGGAATAACATAATTTATTACATCTTACATAGCTCGTTTGGCTATTTCTTTACATTGCAGCAGAATATTTATAAGCATGGGGTCCTTTATCTTCAAAGTGCCACAGGCAAACGTGTTGGTGGTAGACTTGTAATCCTAAACAATAAACTTCACTAACACCAAACAAACCTGCAACATAATAAGTTACAGCCACAAGGGTCAATACATTTGAATTATATTGGCAAGTCTCACTACTATGTAGAAATAAGTGGATCCTATCATTACATGCATATTTGGCTAAGTAGGGTTTAGGCTCATTTGCAGAAAGCAATACTTTATCCTATCTTTTCAAAGTGGTTTTGATCTTTTGTCAAATCTTTCTGAGCTCCTTGGTACACCCCAAGTGCTTCAAGTCTTTGTAAATAAAATCTCTTGAGCTCCTTGGTACACCCCAAGTACTTCAAGTCCTTTGTTGTCACTTTAAAGTTTTGCTTTTAGAAATTGGAATGTCGAGATCTTCCATAGCTTCAGGCCTTAGTTGCTCAGTATTGTCCATAACCGGGGACACGACTAAGTACTTAGAATTTTTATCTTCTGCAGAAGTTGTACACTTTACCCACATGATACAATCTCACCTTGTTGCCACCAGTGGCCGCTGGATAAGTACTCACCAAGATGGAGTACTGGCAGATTGAGAATGTGACGAAGTCTTTCCATAAGGTCCTCCCAATACATAATACCAGCTAGTCTTCAGGCACCAATGTAGGGTTCCTAGTTCCCTCATTGTAGTCAACCTGAAGAGGCCAATGCATGGGTCTTCCCAATGTAGTTGACTAAGCCAGTGCCCATTTAGCATGTGGCTGTACACGGAAGCCACTGTTGGAGAAACATGTTCAATCTCTAAGTCCCTGGGTGGTTTTCTTCTAGTGCACAACAAAAAGAGATTGCCATATAAACATGGTTCCTCTTGTTGCCACCTTGCCCAAAACTTGAGTATCCTTGTCCACCCAGGTGGTTCATTGAGTACTTGTTTTATTATATAAAACATAAGTCTTTTATCAACTTCATAAAATCTCAACATGTATCTCTTCTCAAAATATAGCATGGCTAAGCATATTACAACTACATTGTTCTCACTAAGGAATGTAATAGGGTATCCTATTAGGATTTAGCATAGCATAAAGTAGAGAAATCCTTTTTATGCATGTTTCAAAAATCCACTAAGTATAATGAAAATAGTAGGACTTGGATGATAGTGTCACTTGCCTTTTTGGTAGGGAATGTTGGTTCACTCCTTGATCTTGCTAATATCACACTCTTCTAACTTCACTACAAATCAATCAAGCAAACATAGATTCAACTAGCATTCCAACCACATTCAAACAATCTAACCCACATAAAATAATAGAAACAGGGTCATGCATGCAAGCATGCAAAAGATAACTTTATTTGCAAAAGTGGTTTCTACTAGGCTCTAAACATTGTAAGGTTCAAAGTGGTCATTTTCTAAAGTGTCAAACCCATTTGCAAAAGGGTTTTATCTATAAACCATTTTTAGATCAAATCATTATTTCATGTGGTGGAAATGCCTTTAGTAAAGCAATAATTTTATATTGTTCACCAAATAAGTTGTTAATTCACAAAACTTGGTGTTTAGGGTCAGAAGGTTTGAATCTAAACATTTCCCAAAGGTTTTACTCAAAAATCTTTTCTATATCAAAATTAATATTTTTATTTGACTAGAAATGAGCTAATCCAAGTATTCATTCCTAAACTTCACAAAATTCATTTTTAATTCCATGATTTGGTTCCTAGGGTCAGTAGGTTCACAACAAATCATTTTTCAAAGATTTCAACCTCAAAAGCTTTTTGAAATAATTTTTATAACTAAAACAAGCATACAAATGTTTCTGCAAAAACAAACATTTTACCAGAAGCTTTTTACTAAACAAATTGCATGGTTGGCTAGGGCTTTCTTTTATGAATCCAATGATATAAAGTTTGCAAAATTTGGACGTGTAGAACTAAAGTTATGGATTTTTCAAATTTGTATACAAATCAGATTTTAATTCTGTTTCTAAACAGATCCAGTGCCACGCGGCACACTACTACTGGTCGGTACCGGTTCGCACGGATCGGTCTCTGTGAGGCGTTGGATCAAGTTAAATCACACGGCACTGGTTGCATACCCCTTCAGCGTTAGGTGATCTAATCGCAGCCGCAGGATCTAAATCGCACGACGCACAGCGTGCTAGCCATAGACGGGCGGCGCTGGTGGCGGCAGGCGGCGGTGGCGTGTCTGGCTATGGCGGAGCTGGCGCTAGAGGAAGCGAGGAAGAGGTTGGTGAGGCTTACCAGACTCGTAGGGGTTTGCTGAAGCTCGAGGTGGTACTGGCTGGCGAAGGGGCGCATTAGAATGAGAGTAATCGCTCGCCGGAGTGAAGCTGCGCCTCGGCCACACTCTGTCGTCGTCGGGGACGGCGCTACGGGTCACGATAAAACCAACGGGAAGCATGGTCAAACGCGCAAAGCCATGGTGAAGATGCGTGCGTGAAGGAGAGGGCGCGGGGTGGTCGGTTCTTACCAGGAAAACTCGCCAGAGAGAGAAGCAGACGCGGCAGCGCTCAGTCGAGGTGGTTGCCGACGTTCTGGGTCACCAGAGGAAGTGTGGCTGGGGTCAGTGGATGCGCAAAGAGATGGAGATCCAGTGAGCGTGAACTAGAGAGGAGGGGGCGGCGTGTACTCACCGGAATTGCTGGAGAGGCTCGCCGGAGCAGTGGCGGTGCCAGGGAAATTCAGGGCAGCCTAGTGGCTCTGGTCGAGTGGGTTCTGAGGGGAAAGGAAGAGGAGTTGCTGCCGATTAAGAGTGCGTGGTCGCAGGGAGGATTCATTGTGCCATTTACGCGTATTGATTCGAGCATTCAATCGGCAGGAAACGGCGAGGAGGAATCAGCGCGGGTTTGAAGACGATGAACAGTGGTGTGGGGTCCCGTCGTTAGTGGTGGGAGAGAGAGGGAAAGAGGGTCCACTCGTCAGTCGCTCTGCGGGTTCAAAACTGGGTGCGAAACGTTTTCGGCGGGGAGAGAGGGAGTGGGCTGGTTGGGCTTAATGGGCCAGGGTCGGTTTGATTTCCCCCTTTTTTTGTTCTGTTTCTGTTTTTCTTTTTCTATTTCTTTTATCTGTTTTGATTTTGTTTAATCAATTCAAATCTAAATTTGATATCAAACTTTTGCCAAAATTTGTGAAGATTTAAATATTGATTATTAAAACATTCTGGAATCTTTTTAGAATAAATTATTTATTCTTTTTAAGGTCTTTTAATTATTCCAAATAGGCTCTAGTTTTTAAATCATATATGATTAAATAATATTTTTCAAGCACCATTTGAATTCAAACTTTTGCCAACTTTTGGGTAGGTTTAAACACTGATCAGTATTGTATTCTGATGTCAATTTTTGAATAAAAACTTTATTCATTTTAGAGTCTTTTATTTATTCAAATAAGCCCTTGTTTTAAATCAAATAGGGTTTAATAATATTTTCAAACTCCATTTAAGTTTCTAAAAACTTTCCAAATCTTTTCAGTAGGTTTTTATTTGATTATTTGGGTGGCAAACAATTTATCTTGAATTATTTGGAATAATTTTTAATATGATTTATTAATCATTTAAGATTGGGTACTTGTTTTAATTCCAATGGAATTTAATATACTTTTAATTCCCTATGGTTTATTTGGAAGATTTATTTAATCTTAATTAAGTTGAAGTAAACCACTTTTATTTCACTTAGGTAAATTCCAAAATACCATTTTCTCATGAATTAAATAATTATCCTCATTAGAGATTTTGTCTTTATTAAAATAGGGATAGAATGGTTAATGTTTTTTTTATTTTTTTTATTTTGGAAATTCTTTATCCTTTTTATTTTACTTGATTTGGTTTATATTCATTCCATTTGCTTAATAGTCTTGGCCAAGATTTAATTTGGTCTTTAAATATTCCTTATTTAATATCTCTTTCTTTATCTTATAAAATCCATATCTTTTTATTTATAGATCCAACTCAGTGATTTTAATTTGTAAAATCTTATTTAATATTTATTTATCCTTTTAAATGTATTTAAGATTATTTGCTCACCATTTGGTATGGATTTATAGATAGGTTCTTTATTAGCTTTGGAAATTTACTTTTCCTTATCTTATTATATTCATAAGATTTTATTTATGGTTCAAAATTGAGTGAAACCAATTTATATGGTTTTGTAATATTTCTATTTGTCATTCTTGATCATTTGTAAATGTTTCTTGACAAATTTTATATGGATCAAATCCATAGGCTTGGGAATAACTTGGAAATGATTTTTATTCCATTAGGGTTTTGGGTTTGGATTTATTTTCCAAGTGTTTTAAATTTCCAGATGCATTTTATGAGGATTGCATTTTATTTGATTTGAATTTTAGTTGGATTCAAAATTAACCAAAGTTTGTTCAAGATGGGATTTTTAAGTTTCCTTTTAGAAACAAAAGTTTCTTTTCACCCTAAATTTCAACAAAAATTTATTTTGTTTATTTATTTTTCACATTACAAGATTTGGAAAATCTTGGGATGTGACAAGAGTACTCATGGCTTTGTCCCTGGATATTCCCGTGGCCAGACTATGAAGAGGAGTACCAGGATGATGGACCCCAAGAAGGTTACGACAACTAGGATCATCTCCCATCGTGAGCATTTCCTGTGACCCTGAAGATGGAGCTTCGCCTACGCTACCTTTATCATTACGTATTTCCGCTGCCTGAGTTGTATTAAGAACTGGATCATGAGATCCTTATTTGTGTAAGACCTTATGCATGGTTTTTAATGGATGATGTAATGTGGTATCCAATTCTGTTATGTCTCACAAAAATGGTAATCCTAGGATTGCGATGTATGGCATAACAGGCATATGGGATTAAAAATCCGGGTGTTGACAGATCTCGTCAATGCCCATTATTATGGACTTGGTGAAATTACCGACTTGATACGACTAGAGGGGGGTGAATAGGCGTCTACCCAATTTTAATTTGTTTCTCACTTTTAGGCTCAACAAGAAAGGAACTTATCTAGATATGCAACTAAGTGGACAACCTAAATGCAAGAAAACAAACACCAACAACAAAAACAGTAAATAGCAAGGAGTAAAGGAAGGGAATGAACTAATCGGAGAGGGGACACAGAGATGTAATTCCTGTAGGGATTCGTAGCATGGAAAACAAAAAATTTCTACCACATACAAACAAACAAGCCAAGATCAATCTACTAGATTGTAGCAACGAGTCGATGGAATAACTCACCCTCGAAGATTCCAAAGTGTTTAACGAGAGCAGATTCTCGTGGGTGATGTACTCGTACTCTTGCCGATCTCAAGATCGCGTAGACGATCCTTCCGGCACTGCGTTCCGGCAGCGCTTCCGCAGTCGGTCACACGTTCGGTACTCAACGAAGACCTTCCTCTCCCTTGTTCCAGCAGGCAGCGGAGGTTGTAGCACTCTCCTCGCGATTCCGGCAGCACAACGGCATGGTACCGGAAGTAGAGGGGAGATCTCGCAGGGCTTCGCCTTAAGCCGGAGCGAGTATGGTGGACTATGAGAGAGCCTCGATGATCTAGGGTTTAGACACACCAAGGAGAAGAGGCTAGGCCAATCAACTAGGGCTTAGGGAAGCCCAAGTCGGCGGCTAGGTTTTGCCCTAGGCGGCGGCAGCAGGAGGTGGCGGCGCCGGCGGCTAGAAGCTAGGGTTTGCGGGGGCAACTTGTGTGCTTGGAGGGGCAGCCCTGCCCCTCCTTATATAGGTGGGAGGCGTCGGCCAAGGGGAGGGGAGTCCTGAAGGGAATATGCCCTGAGAGGCAATAATAAAGTGTTTATTATGTGTATTCCAAGTATATGATAGGTGTTTATTTTGCATGCTATAATTGTATTAATACGGAAACGTTAATACATGTGTGTTTAATAAACAAACAGAAAGTTCCTAGTTATGCCTCTCTCATAAACTAGCTCGTTGATTAACAAGATGATCAAGGTTTCCTAATCATGGACATTGGATGTTGTTAATAACGGGATCACAACATTAGTGTAATGGTGTGATAAACATTCATCCGAAGTATAGCATTACGATCAAAGTCATTGAGTTTATATTGTTATAATAACTTACGAAGTGATCCTAATCCTTAGACCATGAGATCATGTCAATCACTAACACCGGAAGAGTTTCTTGATAACATCAAACGTCACACCGTAACAGGGTGATTATAAAGGTGGATTCAGAACTAACAAAGTGTTATGTTGAGGCCCATGGATCGAGAGTGGAATTTGTTAATCCCGATGACGGATAGATATACTCTGGGCCCTCTCGGTGATATCACATTGATTAGCTTGCAAGCAAGTGATTTGATCACTAGAATGTTATATCACGGGAACGAGAAAAGAGTGCATGTCGGTAACGAGATCAAACTAGGTATGGAGATACCGATGATCGAATCTCGGACATGTAATATATCGTGAAACAAAGGGATTAAGATACTAGCGTAAAAGGTTCCGACGATCACAAGAAAGTCATCGTTGAATGTGTGGGAGTCAGTATGGGTCTCCAGATCCCGCTTCTGATTATTGATCCGAGAGGGGTCTCGATCATGTCCGCATTATTCACGAACCGTAGGGTGACACACTTAAGAGACACCGACATCCAATTGGAGCAAAAGTTTCATGCCGAAAGAATAAACAAGCGCAGGAATTTATTTCACTAGATACCGAAACAGGTTTTCGGGTGAAATTGCATAAAGTGGTTATGCATGTGAAATGGAATTCTAGCAAGGAGTTATTTGTGAATGTTTTCCATTAAAGTAATTGACAAAATTCTGAATAAAATAAAAGAGTTTTATTTAATGAGAGTTTGCATTAAATTTGGTGGAAATTTAATGGGAATTTGAGTGGACTTTTGAGTGGAGGGAATTTAAAGGGCATTTTGTGAGTGGAGTGTCCACCCACATGAATGAAGGAGGGGAGGGGGCAGCCCCCATGGCCGGAGGCCACCCCTTGGGTGCCCCCCTCCTCCTATAAAAGGAGCCCCCCTCCTCACTTGTCTCTCACACCTCCTCGTGAAGGATCTCTCTCCCCCTCTAGAATTTATCCCCCATGGTCTCGGACTAGCGAGATACATGTTCCCGGTGGCTATTCGGAAAGAAAGAGTTGTGCTTCCGCTGCATCGCTGGAGCGAGGAGGCGGAGGTTACTCGGTGCCTCGAACGTGTGTGCGAGCACGGATGCGCTGCTGTTTTGCGGCACTAGGACTTCCTCTCGATCTTGAGATCGGCAAGAGATCGTCTACATCAACCACGAGTTGAACTCGTTAAGATTTGTCGGTCTTCAAGGGTATGTTCTCTACGGATATACATCCGCCCGTTGTTTGTATCTAGTAGATAGATCTTGGTACGTAGTTCCCATCGTAGGAAATTTTTTGTTTTCTATGCTGCGAACCCTACAGTGGTATCAGAGCCGGATCTATGCGTAGATACTTTACACGGGTAGTACACATATGAGTATGTGAGCGATGATGATCATGTTGTTGCTCCTTTGTTGTAATTTTGGATATTGGTGGCATAGTGGGATGAAGCGGCCCGGACAAACTTTACATGTCCTCGCACATGAGACATGTTCCACGCTTGACATACAACTAGTTTGCATAAGTGGCTAGCGGGTGTCTGTCTCTCCTACTATAGTCAATATCTATTTTGCAAGCGAGTTGTCAACAATTTGGTTATCCTCGTTGTGGTTCATGTTCGTAGGTAAGAACGGTTCTATCTCGAAAGCCCTAAGCCACGTTAAACTTACAATGGATAAATTAGAGGCGTCTAGTTTAGATTGTTGCTGGGCTAGTGTTATGATATGGTAGTGTTGTAAGTAGAAGTATGAGATGATACTCTTACAACACACATAGCGTGTAAACTCCATATACTTTGGATTTACACATATAGGTATGATAGTGATCATACCACGATGCACATGATAGAGATCATCTGCGGGAACCATAACATTTCACTAATAAACATGTGATGTTTGATTGCATCTTATATTGCTTGTTTAGCGCTTTGTTAGCATAATAAGATGATCCCTCATTTAAATATCAAGATAACAATGTGTTCTTCCTTTAGTATGCACCGATTATGTTTTCGTCGCTCCAAGACATCACGTGATGATCGGGTGTTCTTGGATCCACGACCATATTTCGGGTGTAAAACAGTTACACACGCGAATACTAAGGTTTTAACTTGGCGAGCCTAGCATGTACAGACATGGCCTCGGAACACGGACCGAAAGGTTAAGCATGAGTCATATAGTTGATATGATGCCCATTTGATGCTCGCCTTTGAAGCTATACTGACTCACGTGATGATCGGACTTGGTATAGTGGATTTGGTTCATGTAATCACCAAAAAGGCACGAGGGATGTCGTTTTTGAGTGGGAGTTCATTCGTAATATGGATTAGTTGAACTCAATCTATCATACACTTAGTCTAAACTTTACAAATTCTGTTGTAGATGGCACCACCTGCTTTTAATTTCAATGTGTTCATGGAGAAAGAGAAACTAGCAACGAACGGTAGCAACTTTACCGAATGGGCCATGAATTTGAGGATTCTCCTCTCTGCTGCACAAAAGCAATATGTGCTAGAAGCGCCGTTAGGCCCCCCACCTTTTGATGATGCCCCTGACGAGGAGAAGAATGTCTATCAGACTCGTCAGGAGGACCACAACTTAGTTCATTGCGGCATATTGTATGGGCTAGAGCCGGAACTTCGAAAGCGTTTCGAAAATGGCAATGCATTTGATACAATGGGTGAGTTGAAAATGATTTTCGACACACATGCTGCTGTAGAGAGCTACAATGCTTCAGAAAAGTTCTTTAGCTGCATGATGGAAGAGCATAGCTCCGTTAGTGAGCATGTACTCAAGATGTCAGGTTACGCCGATAAGCTTGTGTCCTTGGGAATAACGATTCCCATTGACTTAGGCATCCATCGTGTTCTGCAGTCTCTGCCACCTAGCTATAAGAGCTTCGTGATGAACTATAATATGCAAGGCATGAAGAAGTCTCTCCCCGAGCTTCTGTCAATGCTTAAAACTGCAGAAGTGGAGATCAAAAAGGAACATCAAGTGTTGATGATCAATAGGAACACTGGTTTCAAGAAAGACAAGAAGGGAAAACGGAAGGGAAGTAAGGGCGGCAAGCCTGTTTCCATGCCTGAAAAGAAACCCCGAGTTGGACCTAAGTCTGATACAGAGTGCTACTATTGTAAGGGGACTGGCCACTGGAAGCGCAACTGCCCCAAGTATTTGGCAGAAAAGAAGGCCGGCAAGGCAAACAAAGGTATATATGATATACATGTTATTGATGTGTACTTGACTAGTGCTCGCAGTAGCACCTGGGTATTTGATACCGGTTCAGTTGCTAATATTTGTAACTCGAATCAGGGGTTGCGGAACAAGCGACCGCTAGCAAGGGGTGAGGTCAAGATGCGTGTCGGCAATGGATCAAGCGTTGATGTGATCGCCGTCGGAATGCTGCCTCTCCATTTACCATCGGGATTAGTTATAAACTTGAATAATTGTTATCTGGTGCCTGCACTGAGCATGAACATTGTATCTGGATCGTGTTTAATGCGAAGTGGTTATTCATTTAAATCCGAGAACAATGGTTGTTCCATTTATATGAATGAAATCTTTTATGGTCATGCACCGATGATGAATGGTTTATTTCTATTAGATCTCGATGATAATGTTACACATATTCATAATGTTGATGCTAAAAGGATTAAACTTAATGATGATATATCCGCATATATGTGGCACTGCCGTCTAGGTCATATTGGCGTTAAACGCATGAAGAAGCTCCATTCGGATGGACTTTTGGAATCACTTGATTTTGAATCATTTGATACATATGAGCCATGCCTTATGGGTAAGATGACTAGAACGCCGTTTTCCGGTTCAATGGAACGGGCGACAGATTTATTGGAAATCATACATTCTGATGTATGTGGTCCAATGAGTGTGTTGGCGCAAGGTGGATATCGTTATTTTGTCACTTTCACGGATGATTTGAGTAGATACGGTTATATCTACTTGATGAAACACAAGTCTGAAACCTTTGAAAAGTTCAAGGAATTTCAGAATGAAGTGGAAAATCATCGTAATAGAAAGATCAAATTTCTACAGTCCGACCGTGGAGGTGAGTATCTAAGTTACGAGTTTAGCACTCACATGAAAGAGTGTGGAATTGTTTCACAACTCACGCCTGCCGGAACACCACAGAGAAATGGTGTGTCGGAACGTCGTAATCGTACTTTATTAGATATGGTTCGATCTATGATGTCTCTGACGGACTTGTCGTTGTCATTTTAGGGTTATGCACTAGAAACTGCTGCATTCACTTTAAATCGGGCACCATCTAAATCCGTTGAAAAGACACCGTATGAATTGTGGTTTGGAAACAAACCTAAGCTGTCATTTCTTAAAGTTTGGGGTTGCGATGTTTATGTGAAGAAACTTCAACCAGATAAACTCGAACCCAAAGCGGAAAAAATGCGTCTTCATAGGATACCCTAAGGAAACTATTGGGTATTCCTTCTATCACAGATCCGAGGGCAAGGTTTTTGTTGCCAAGAATGGATCCTTTCTAGAGAAAGAGTTTCTCGCGAAAGGTGTGAGTAGTCGGAAGGTAGAACTCGAAGAGGTTATTGAACCTTCTCTTCAAAGTATGGCGAGTAGCACAGCGCCGGAAGTTGTTCCGGAGTTGGCTCCACCTGTTGAAGAGGGAACTAATGATAATGATCATGAAACTCCGAAAGAGAGTACTACCGAACCTCGCAGGTCAAGCAGGACGCGTGCAGCTCCCGAGCTGTACGGAAATCCTGTCATGAATTTCATGGTTGATGAAAATGATGACCCTGCGATGTATGAAGAAGCGATGATGAGCCCAGATTCCAACAAATGGTTAGAATCCATGAAATCCGAGATGGAATCCATGTATGAAAATCAAGTTTCGAACTTGGTGGACTTACCTCACGACCGAAAGGCCGTGGAGAACAAATGGATTTTCAAAAGGAAAACTGATGCTGATGGTAATGTGACCGTCTATAAAGCTCGACTTGTCGCAAAGGGGTTTCGACAAATTCAAGGAGTTGACTAAGATGAGACATTCTCTCCCGTAGCGATGCTAAAGTCAGTTAGGATTATGTTAGCAATTGCTGCATATTTCGATTATGAGATATGGCAGATGGATGTAAAAACCGCGTTTCTCAATGGTAATATTGAGGAAGAGTTGTATATGATACAACCAAAGGGTTTTGTCGATCCTAAGGATGCTAACAAGGTGTGCAAGCTTCAGAGATCCATCTATGGATTGAAGCAAGCATCACGAAGTTGGAATCTCCGTTTTGATGAGGTGATCGAAGAGTTTGGATTTGTCCAAACTTATGGAGAAGCTTGTATTTACAAGAAAGTGAGTGGGAGCAATGTGGCATTTCTGATATTATATGTGGATGACATATTATTGATCGGAAATGATATAGATCTTTTAAACAGTGTTAAAAGTTATCTAAACAGCAAATTTTCAATGAAGGACCTAGGTGAAGCGTCATACATATTAGGCATAAAGATCTATAGAGATAGATCTAGGCGCCTAATAGGGCTATCGCAAAGTACATACCTTGATAAGATTTTAAAGAAGTTTAAAATGGACGGAAGTAAGAAGGGGTTCTTACCTATGTTGCAAGGCAAGACATTGAGTAAGACTCAAAGTCCGGCTTCGGCGGAAGAAAGAGAGATAATGGACAAAGTCCCCTATGCTTCAGCCATAGGCTCTATAATGTACGCCATGCTATGTACAAGACCGGATGTGGCACATGCTATTAGTTTGACTAGTAGGTACCAATCGGATCCAGGTTCAGAACACTGGAAAGCGGTCAAGAATATCCTTAAGTACTTGCGAAGAACTAAGGATATGTTTCTTATATATAGAGGTGAAGAAGAGCTCGTCGCTAAGTGTTATTTTGACGCTAGCTTTGACACCGATCCGAATGACTCTAAGTCTCAATCCGGATACGTGTTTCTCATGAATGGCGAAGCGGTTAGTTGGAGGAACTCCAAACAACCTGTGGTAGCGGGATCAACAACGGAGGCCGAATATGTTGCTGCTTCAGAAGCGGCTCAGGAAGCAGTTTGGATGAAGGAGTTCATATCCGAACTAGGAGTGGTTGCAAACGCGTTGGACCCAATGGTGATCTATTGTGACAACAATGGTGCCATTGCCAATGCCAAAGAGCCAAGGTCTCACAAGCATTCCAAGCATATTAAGCGCTAGTTTCACTCCATCCGCGAGCATGTCAAGGATGGAGATATAAAGATTTGTAAAGTACATACGGATCTCAATGTAGCAGATCCATTGACTAAAACTCTCCCTAGAGCAAAACATGATCAACACCAGAACTCAATGGGTGTTAGATTTATCACTATGTAACTAGATTATTGTCTCTAGTGCAAGTGGGAGACTGAAGGGAATATGCCCTGAGAGGCAATAATAAAGTGTTTATTATGTGTATTCCAAGTATATGATAGATGTTTATTTCGCATGCTATAATTGTATTAATACGGAAACATTAATACATGTGTGTTTAATAAACAAACAGAAAGTTCCTAGTTATGCCTCTCTCATAAACTAGCTCGTTGATTAACAAGATGATCAAGGTTTCCTGATCATGGACATTGGATGTTGTTATAACGGGATCACAACATTAGTGTAATGGTGTGATGAACATTCATCCGAAGTATAGCATTACGATCAAAGTCATTGAGTTTATATTGCTATAACAACTTACAAAGTGATCCTAATCCTTAGACCATGAGATCATGTCAATCACTAACACCGGAAGAGTTTCTTGATAACATCAAACGTCACACCGTAATAGGGTGATTATAAAGGTGGATTCAGAACTAACAAAGTGTTATGTTGAGGCCCATGGATCGAGAGTGGAATTTGTTCATCCCGATGACGGATAGATATACTCTGGGCCCTCTCGGTGATATCACATTGATTAGCTTGCAAGCAAGTGATTTGATCACTAGAATGTTATATCACGGGAACGAGAAAAGAGTGCATGTCGGTAACGAGATCAAACTAGGTATGGAGATACCGATGATCGAATCTCGGACATGTAATATATCGTGAAACAAAGGGATTAAGATACTAGCGTAAAAGGTTCCGACGATCACAAGAAAGTCATCGTTGAATGTGTGGGAGTCAGTATGGGTCTCCAGATCCCGCTTCTGATTATTGATCCGAGAGGGGTCTCGATCATGTCCGCATTATTCACGAACCGTAGGGTGACACACTTAAGAGACACCGACATCCAATTGGAGCAAAAGTTTCATGCCGAAAGAATAAACAAGCGCAGGAATTTATTTCACTAGATACCGAAACAGGTTTTCGGGTGAAATTGCATAAAGTGGTTATGCATGTGAAATGGAATTCTAGCAAGGGGTTATTTGTGAATGTTTGTCATTAAAGTAATTGACAAAATTCTGAAGAAAATAAAATAATTTTATTTAATGAGAGTTTGCATTAAATTTGGTGGAAATTTAATGGGAATTTAAGTGGACTTTTGAGTGGAGGGAATTTAAAGGGCATTTTGTGAGTGGAGTGTCCACCCACATGAATGAAGGAGGGGAGGGGACAGCCCCCATGGCCGGCGGCCACCCCTTGGGTGCCCCCCTCCTCCTATAAGAGGAGCCCCCTCTTCACTTGTCTCTCACACCTCCTCGTGAAGGATCTCTCTCCCCCTCTAGAATTTATCCCCCATGGTCTCAGACTAGCGAGATACATGTTCCCGGTGGCTATTCAGCAAGAAAGAGTTGTGCTTCCGCTGCATCGCTGGAGCGAGGAGGCGGAGGTTTCTCGGTGCCTCGAACATGTGTGCGAGCACGGATGCGCTGCTGTTTTGCGGCGCTAGGACTTCCTCTCAATCTTGAGATCGGCAAGAGATCGTCTACATCAACCACGAGTTGAACTCGTTAAGCTTTGTCGGTCTTCAAGGGTATGTTCTCTACAGATATACATCCGCCCGTTGTTTGTATCTAGTAGATAGATCTTGGTACGTAGTTCCCATCGTAGGAAATTTTTTGTTTTCTATGCTGCGAACCATACAAGTCCCTCCCCAACTCGGCTTCCAAGGCCGGCGGTGGAGGGAGAGGGAATTCCTCCCCAAGTAGGTTTCCTACTCTCCCTCCACCTCACAAAATAGCCGTTTGACTTTTCAAATTGGCGTTTGACTTTTCAAACTAGGATTTGATTAAACCCTTTATTTTGTTCAGCGATGACACCTAGTACATGATGCAATCATTCCAACTTGTCATGACACATTCATGTACCCTTCCCCTCCGGAGTGCCGGACATTCCGGAACCTTCTAGAACATTCCCGATGAAAACACCGGAACCATTCTCCAACCCCGAAACAGGACTTTCCTTATATGAATCTTTATTATCCGGACCATTCCAGATCTCCTCGTGATATCCCGAATCCCATCCGAGACTCCGAACAACATTCGGTCTCTTACTCATCATTCCATATCTACTCAAACAACGTTGAATCCTTAAGTGTGTCTCCCTATGGTTCATGAATTATGCGGACATGATCGAGACACTTCTCCGAACAATAACCAATAGAGGAATCTGGAAATTCATATGGCTCCCACATATTTCTACGATTACTTTGCGATCGAATGAACCACTTACATACGATACCAATTTCCCTTTGTCTCACGATAGTTTACTTATCCGAGGTTTTGATCGTCGGTATCTCTGCATACCTAGTTCAACCTCGTTACTGATAAGTACTCTTTTCTCGTTCCCATGATATGTGATCCCTTGTGAGCCAGTCACATGCTTGCAAGCTAATTGGATGACATTCCACCGAGAGGGCCCAGAGTATATCTATCCATCATATGGATGGACAAATCCCACTCTTGATCCATGTGTCTCAACCAATACTTTCCAAATACTCAATGCCACCTTTATAGCCACCCAGTTACGGTGTGGTGTTTGATGTCATCAAAGCACCCTTCCGATAATGGTGATATGCATGATATCATGGTCGAAGGAATTAGGTTACTATGTATCAGAAAGCATATAGCAATTGAACTATTAAAATGACTTGATCCTTATGCTACGCTTATCTATAGGAGTATGTCCATCATATCATTCTCCTAACGATATGATCTTGTTGTTAATAACATCTCAATGTTCATGATAGGGAAACCACAATCATTTATTAACCAACAAGCTAGTATTATGAAGAGGCTTTACTAGGGACTTCAATTTAAGTTTACAAATCACACAAGTATTAATGTTTCCTTGTTAATACTATTATAGCATGAATGCAAACATTTATCATAAAAACAAAGATATAATAATAACTACATTTATTATTGCCTCTAGGGCATATCTCCAACAGTCTCCCACTTGCACTAGAGTCAACTAATCTAGATTACATGGTAATATACCGACCACCCATGGCAGTTTGGTGTTGGTCATGTTTTGCCCTCGGGAGAGGTTTAGTCAACGGATCCGCCATATTCAGATCTGTGTGTACTTTTCAAATCTTTATGTCCCCATCTTGGACATGTTCTCGAATAGCGTGAAAACGTAGCTTGATGTGCTTCAGCTTCTTGTGTGACCTTGGTTCTTGCGCATTGGCTATGGCGCCCATGTTATCACAGTAGATAGACATTGGGTCCAGCGCACTTGGAACCACACCGAGCTCTGAAATGAACTCTTTCATCCATATCGCTTCTTGTGAAGCCTCCGAAGCAGCCATGTACTCTGATTCAGTTGAAGATCTCGCCACAACGCTTTGCTTTGCAATCCTCCAGCTAACTGCTGCACCATTCAAAGTAAATACGTATCCAGATTGTGATTTAAAATCATCCGGATTGGTGTTGCAACTAGCATCGGTGTAACCATTAACAACGAGCTGTTCATCACCTCCATAAGAAAGAACCATATCCTTAGTTCTTCTCAAGTACTTAAGGATGTTTTTGACCGCTGTCCAATGATCCACTCCTGGATCACTTTGATATCTGCTAGTCAAACTAACAGCATATGCAATGTCGGTCTAGTACATAGCATGGCATACATTAGAGATCCTATGGATGAGGCATAGGGAGTCTTACTCATCCTTTCTCTATCTTCTGCCGTTGTCGGACTTTGAGTTTTACTCAAGGTCGTATTGGGCAACATGGGCAAGAACCCTTTTTTGCTATCTTCCATTCCAAACCTCTTTAGAACTTTGTCCAAATATGTACTTTGTGACAATGATATTAGGCGTCTTGATCTATCTCTATAAATCTTTATGCCCAATATGTAAGCTGCTTCGCCAAGATCTTTCATTGAAAAACTATTATTCAAATATTCCTTGACACTATTAAGAAGGTCTACATCATTCTCAATCAACAGAAGGCCATCTACATATAGTATTTAAGAATGTACAGAGCTCCCACTCACTTTCTTGTAAATACAAGCTTCTCCATAAGTTTGTATAAAACCAAAACTTTTGATTACCTTATCAAAACGTTGATTCCAACTTCGGGATGCTTGCTTCAATCCATAGATGGACCGTTGAAGTTTGCATACCTTGTTAGCATCTTTAGGATCGACAAAACCTTTGGGTTGCATCATATACAACTCTTCATCAATGTCTCCATTGAGGAATGTTGTTTTGACATCCATCTGCCATATCTCATAATCATAATATGCAACGATTGCTAACATAATCCTCACAGACTTTAGCTTCGCTACAGGTGAGAAAGTCTCATCGTAGTCAACTCCTTGAATTTGTCGAAACCCTTTTGCGACAAGTCGAGCTTTATAGACAGTAACATTACCATCAGCATCTGTTTTCTTCCTTAAAATCCATTTGTTCTCGACAGCCTTCCGGCCATCTGGTAAGTCCACCAAAGTCCATACTTGGTTTTCGTACATGGATCCAATCTCAGATTTCATGGATTCTTGCCATTTATTGGAATCTGGGCTCATCATTGCTTCCTCATACGTCGCAGGGTCATCGGTGTTGTCCACCAACATGACACTCATAACGGGATCATACCAATCAGGAGTAGTATGAGTCCTCGTTGACCTGCGAGGTTCTGTAGCAACTTCAACCGAAGTTTCATGATCATCAACATTAGCTTCCTCTCTTATTGGTGTAGGCACCACAGGAACTTATTCCAGTGCTGCGCTACTCGCAAGTTCGAGAGAAGGTTCAACAACCTCGTCGAGTTCTACTTTCCTTCCAGTCACTTCTTTCGAGAGAAATTCCTTCTCTAGAAAGGATCCATTCTTGGCAACGAAGATTTTGCCTTCGGATCTATGATAGAAGGTATACCCAATAGTTTCCTTTGGGTATCCTATGAAGACGCATTTTTCCTCTTTGGGTTCAAGCTTGTCCGGCTATAACTTCTTTACATAGGCTTCGCAACCCCAAACTTTAAGGAACGACAATTTAGGTTTCTTTCCAAACCATAATTCATATGGTGTCGTTTCAACGGATTTAGATGGTGCCCTATTTAAAGTGAATGCGGTTGTTTCTAATGCATAACCCCAAAATGATAGCGGTAAATCTGTAAGTGACATCATAGAACGAACCATATCTAAGAGAGTTCGATTACGACATTCGGACACACCATTACGCTGTGGTGTTCCCGGCGGTGTCAATTGTGAAAGTATTCCGCATTTCTTCAAATGCTCGCCAAACTCGTAACTTAGATATTCACCTCCACGATCAGAACATAGAAATTTAATCTTCTTGTTAGGTTGATTCTCAACCTCACTTTGAAATTTCTTAAACTTCTCGAAAGTTTCGGACTTATGCTTCATGAAATAGATATACCCATATCTACTCAAGTCATCCGTGAAGGTAAGAACATAACGATAACCACCACGCGATGCTACACTCATTGGACCACACATCGGTATGTATGATTTCCAATAAGTCCGTAGCTCGCTCCATCATACCAGAAAATGGAGTCTTAGTCATTTTACCCATCAGACATGCTTCGCATCTTTCAAGTGATTCGAAATCAAGTGATTCAAGAAGTCCATCGGAATGGAGTTTCTTCATATGCTTCACTCCAATGTGACCAAGATGACAATGCCACATATAGGTCGAGTTATCGCTCGATTTCAAATGTTTAGCCTCAATGTTATTAATATGTGTATTTCCACTATCGAGATTCAATAAGAATATACCATCTATCAAAGGTGCATGTGCATAAAACATATTACTCATATAAATCGAACAACCATTATTCTCGGATTTAAACAAGTAACCGTCTCGCAATAAACAAGATCCCGATATAATGTTCATGCTTAACGCAGGCACCAAATAACAATTATTTAAGTATAAAACTAATCACGATGGTAGATGAAAAGGTAGCGTGCCGACCGCGATCACATCAACCTTTGATCCATTTCCTACGCGCATCGTCACCTCGTTCTTCGCTAGCTTCCGTCTATTTTGCAGCACCTGTTTCGAGTTACAAATATGAGCAACCGAACCAGTATCAAATACCCAGGCACTACTACGAGTACTAGTGAGATACACATCAATAACATGTATATCGGATATACCTTTCTTCTTGATGTTGCCGTTCTTCAAATCCGCCAAGTACTTTGGGAAATTCCGCTTCCAGTGACCCTCTCCCTTGCAGTAAAAGCACTCAGTATCAGGCTTAGGTCCAGCCTTGGTCTTCTTCGTCGGCGCGGTAACTTTCTTACCACCCTTCTTGAAGTGTCCCTTTTGCTTAGACTTGCCTTTCTTGAATTTGGTGGTCTTATTGACCATCAACACTTGGTGCTCTTTCTTGATCTCCACTTCTGCAGATTTTAACATGGCGAAGAGTTCTGGCAACTTCTTGTTCATGTTTTGCATATTGTAGTTCATCACAAAGTTCTTGTAACTTGCTGGTAGTGATTGGAGGACACGATCAATCCCCAAAGCATTAGGAATCACTATACCCAAGCTTTGAAGTTTGTTTGCATGCCCAGACATCTTAAGCACATGCTCACTGACGGAGCTGCCCTCTTCCATCTTGCAGTTAAAGAACTTTTTAGAAGCCTCATAGCTCTCAATTGTCGCGTGATTCTCAAAGATCAATTTGAGATCACGGACAATATCATGTGGGTCATAATTTTCAAACCTTTTCTGAAGCTCCGATTCTAAACCATACAAGATAGCACACTGAACTGTGGAGTACTGAGTCTTCCGAGCGAGGTAAACATTCTTTACTTCATCGGTAGCAGTAGCTGCAGGTGGGTCACCCAGCGGTGCATCCAGCACATAGGTCAAATTACCAGCAGTGAGGACAATCCTCAAATTGCGGAACCAATCCGCGAAGTTGCTTCCATTGTTTTTCAACTTTTCTTTCTCTAGGAACGCATTAAAATTGATGGTAGGGGCCGCCATTGATCTACAACATATTTGCAATAGTTTAGACTAAGTTTATGACAAATTGAGTTCTAATTAATAGTTAAATTAATCTAGGTGAACTCCCACTCAAAAAAATATCCCTCACATTGTTTTAGTGATCACACGAACCAAATCCACCACATCAAAACCGATCATCACGAGAGTTGATGTAGCTTCAATGGCGAACAATCGACATGTTCATCATATCTACTATATGATTCATGCTTTACCTTTTGGTGATCCGTGTTCCGAGACCATGTCTGTACATGCTAGGCTCGTCAAGATTAAACCTTAGCTTCCGCATGAGCAAATCTGGCTTGCTCACGTTGTATACACTTGCAGAATCTAACACACCCGATCATCACGTGGTGCTTCGAAACAACGAGCTTTAGCAACGGTGCTTACTAAGGGTGAACACTTTAGAACTTGATATTCATGTGCATGAGGGATCATCTTATAATGCTACCGTCGTTAACTAAGCAATACAAGATGCATAAAGGATTAACATCACATGCAATTCATAATATGTGATATGATATGGCCTTTCTTCTTTGTGCTTCCGATCTCCATCTTTAAGCACGAACATGATCTCCATCATCACCGGCATACCATCAAGGTCAATGACGCCGCTTCATGGTTGTCGTCCACCAGCTTCAACTATTACAACTACTTTGAATAGACACGCTGGTCTTAACAGAAATTAAAGACAACCATATGGCTCCTGCCGGTTGCCAACTTACAATAAGGAACATTGCATACATCAAATATAATCACAATCATGGCCATATCACATCACAGCACACCCCTGCAAAACAAAGTTAGACGCCTCTACTTTCTTTGCATGTTTTACGTGGTTTGGGGATTTCAATAAGTGTCGTTCTAACTTACGAACAAGAACCACAAAATTGATACTAGTATTGTCAATCACCCGTTGTAAATTGAATCTTAACTATGTTGGGAGAAACAGGCACCCGCAAAGCCACTTATGCAATACAAGTTGCATGTCAAGCGTGGAGCAAGTCTCATGAATGATGTCATGTAAGGTTAGCCCGGGCCGCTTCATCCCACCATCCCGCAAGATGCAAAGTACACAAGAAGCAATCGACAACAAAAGCATCAACACCCACAATGACCATTGTGTTCTACTCGTGCAACATATCTACATATAGACACGGCTCTGATACCACTGTAGGGATTCGTAGCATGGAAAACAAAAAAATTCTACCGCATACAAACAAACAAGCCAAGATCTATCTACTAGATTGTAGCAACGAGTCGATGGAATAACTCACCCTCGAAGATTCCAAAGTGTTTAACGAGAGCAGATTCTCGTGGGTGATGTAGTCGTACTCTTGCCGATCTCAAGATCGCGTAGACGATCCTTCCGGCGCTGCGTTCCGGCAGCGCTTCCGCAGTCGGTCACACGTTTGGTACTCGACGAAGACCTTCCTCTCCCTTGTTCCAGCAGGCAGCGGAGGTTGTAGCACTCTCCTCGTGATTCCGTCAGCACAACGGCGTGGTACCGGAAGTAGAGGGGAGATCTCGCAGGGCTTCGCCTTAAGCCGGAGCGAGTATGGTGGACTATGAGAGAGCCTCGGTGATCTAGGGTTTAGACACACAAAGGAGAAGAGGCTAGGCCAATCAACTAGGGCTTGGGGAAGCCCAAGTCGGCGGCTAGGGTTTGCCCTAGGCGGCGGCGGTGGCAGCAGGAGGTGTCGGCGCCGGCGGCTAGAAGCTAGGGTTTGCGGGGGGCAACTTGTGTGCTTGGAGGGGCAGCCCTGCCCCTCCTTATATAGGTGGGAGGCGCCGGCCAAGGGGAGGGGAGTCCCTTCCCAACTCGGCTTCCAAGGCCGGCGGTGGAGGGAGAGGGACTTCCTCCCCAAGTAGGTTTCCTACTCTCCCTCCACCTCACAAAATAGCCGTTTGACTTTTCAAATTGGCGTTTGACTTTTCAAACTAGGATTTGATTAAACCCTTTATTTTGTTCAGCGATGACACCTAGTACATGATGCAATCATTCCAACTTGTTATGACACATTCATGTACCCTTCCCCTCCGGAGTGCCGGACATTCCGGAACCTTCTAAAACATTCCCGATGAAAACACCGGAACCATTCTCCAACCCCGAAACAGGACTTTCCTTATATGAATCTTTATTCTCCGGACCATTCCGGATCTCCTCGTGATATCCCGAATCCCATCCGAGACTCCAAACAACATTCGGTCTCTTACTCATCATTCCATATCTACTCAAACAACGTCGAATCCTTAAGTGTGTCTCCCTACGGTTCGTGAATTATGTGGACATGATCGAGACACTTCTCCGAACAATAACCAATAGAGGAATCTGGAAATTCATATGGCTCCCACATATTTCTACGATTAATTTGCGATCGAATGAACCACTTACATACGATACCAATTTCCCTTTGTCTCACGATAGTTTACTTATCTGAGGTTTTGATCGTCGGTATCTCTGCATACCTAGTTCAACCTCATTACTGATAAGTACTCTTTTCTCGTTCCCATGATATGTGATCCCTTGTGAGCCAGTCACATGCTTGCAAGCTAATTGGATGACATTCCACCGAGAGGGCCCAGAGTATATCTATCCGTCATATGGATGGACAAATCCCACTCTTGATCCATGTGTCCCAACCAATACTTTCCAAATACTCAATGCCACCTTTATAGACACCCAGTTACGGTGTGGTGTTTGATGTCATCAAAGCATCCTTCCGGTAATGGTTATATGCATGATCTCATGGTCGAAGGAATTAGGTTACTATGTATCAGAAAGCATATAGCAATTGAACTATTAAAATGACTTGATCCTTATGCTACGCTTATCTATAGGAGTATGTCCATCATATCATTCTCCTAACGATATGATCTTGTTCTTAATAACATCTCAATGTTCATGATAGGGAAACCACAATCATTTATTAACCAACAAGCTAGTATTATGAAGAGGCTTTACTAGGGACTTCAATTTAAGTTTACAAATCACACAAGTATTAATGTTTCCTTGTTAATACTATTATAGCATGAATGCAAACATTTATCATAAACACAAAGATATAATAATAACTAAATTTATTATTGCCTCTAGGGCATATCTCCAACAATTCCCGTAGTTCACTCCCAAGGAGCTACGTCTACGTTGGAGAGGTGTCGGGGCCACACAAGGTCACCCGAGCGCCACAAAGGCCTCACCTTCTTCTCCGGTGAGCTCCCCCACAAAGGAGGGCTCACAATCCACTAACCGGTGACCTTGAAGGCGCCAACCGAAACCTTTACACCAAGGTTGAGGGGGAGGCTCCACAACTCAATTGGAGGCCTTCAACGACACCTCGAAGCTTTACAAAGCAAGCCTTAGCTCCGAGGATGCCCTACACCGTCTAGGGTTCCAAGAAACCCAAGAGCAACAAGATCCACAAAGGATGGGTGGGGGAAATCAAATCTTCTTTGGTGGAAGTGTAGATCTAGGTCACCTCCCTCACCTCTCAAAAGATCAGGTCATTTGAGTGGCTAGAGAGAGAGATCTAGTGAGGTGAAGCTCAAGCATTAATGGAGGAGAGAGAAAAATTCAAGAGAGCGTGTGAGGAAGAAGAGGGGTGCCTTAAATAGGCCCCCTCGCGCTGAACCGTTACAGCCCTCGCGACCTCACCGGAAGTTCCGGTGAGAGGCCGGAAGTTCTGCCCAGCCTGGCTCCAACGGTCATCAGACCGTTGACGCCCGCTCCAGAAGCGCAACCGGAAGTTCCGGTGGACTTCCGACGCAAGTTCCGACCAAGTTCCAGCAAATAGAACACTTCAATACAGAAGGTTCTGAGCCACCACCGGAACTTGGAGCGGAACTAGGGGCGGAACTTCTGGGTCGCGAACCGAATCTGGCCGGAAGTTCCGACGTCTGGGCAGAAGTTCCGCTCAGGACCTTTTGGCAAGACAAGTTCCGATGCAAGTTTCGGTCAAGTTCCGGCAAATAGAACACTTCAATACAGAAGGTTACTGAGCCACTATCGGAACTTGGGGCGGAACTAGCGTCGGAACAAGGCTTGAGCAGCCCGCAGAAAAAGCCTGAGCGGAACTTCCGGCGCTAGGCCGGAAGTTCCGGTGAAACACAGAAAGCTCCAACAGAACAGGAACTCACTCACTCACGGGATAATGGGATGGCTGTGGCGGTGCATATAGGTTTGTGCAAGAACAAGTGATTTCCCACAGCCTTCCAAAATGGACCCCCTCTTAATAGTACGGTGACCTAAAAACAACAACCGAAGAGAAACTAGGAGAAGACTAAAAGGCCACCGTCTTCATGAGATCCCAAGAGAGCATCCACCACAATAGAAGGAGACATCAACAACGTTTCCCCTGAAACTCAAGCGCACAGTTAAAAACACAGTTGGGATTATCATTAACACCAAAAACATCATGGGAAGATATAGTCCTTTCAATCTCCCCCTTTTTGGTGTTAGATGACAATCCCAAAGATTTGCATAGAATCAAAGCAATCTTTGCAATGGACGGGACAAGCTCCCCCTGTATGTGTGCAAGGTAGAGAAGAAAAAACTCTAAGGACAAGACTATCACACATACACGGAGGCTCCCCCTACCAATTGCAAAGATAGCACATGTGCAAGGTACAAGAAAGGATAGAGATCATACCAGAACCAACCAAATGAGGTGGAGACAAAAGGAGTAATAATAACAATAAGAGCAATGAGGCTCCACCACCATATGCATGAGCTCATAAGATGACAACAAGATACCACACTCACGGCATTGTATAAGATACCACAAGGTTACCACATAATCTCAAACAAAACATACCACATGGTCCACAAGCACACATAAGTTCACGGACATAAAACCACAAGCACACAAATAAACTAGAGAGTTCGCAAGCAAGAAAAGATCAAAGGCAAGAACAGGCTCGCGACTCAACCCATGCAAATCCCGTAGACAACCTAATAGACATATTTCTCCCCCTTTGTCATCGAGACACCAAAAAGGAAGATAAGATCAAGCTAATCGTCCCAGCCATGAGAGGGAGAAGGAGCAGACTCAGGGACCCAAGGACCCCACTCAGGCGACGGACCAGTGACCTCCTCCTCAGACTCATCCTCGAACCAGAGGCAGTTGTCGCGAATCCAATCATCCTTGGGAACAGTGACAGAGCTAGTGACCGGTGAGCTAGGAATGTTGAGAGCGGTCATGATGGCCTTCTGGCGCTGAACATTGTGACGCTGATCAACATAGGCCTGATACTCGCGGTCCTGCAGAAAGCAGAAAGTTTTCTTCACCTTCCCAAGCAGCTTCTTTGCACAAGAGGGCTGCCTCTAGAAAGACGGACCACCAGCATGAGAGCCACCAGGAGCAGAGGAGGGACCATCAGCATCATCTCGAGCCTTCTTACACGCAGCCTTCTTGAGTTCAGCTTCCTTTTCTTCTTAAGAACGAGGCTTTTGGTGCTTACTCACACGCATCTTCTTCTCCTCATGAATGGTGATGTTGTCTTGAGGAAAGCGGGTGCCAGTCGTCTCAAGCCACTTGTGATTGATGAGAGTCTGTATGTAGGGAGCATAGATGTAGGAGCGCTTTTCAATAAGAGCCGCCCACATCTCTGAGTAGATGAAGTGCATAATATCCATTGACCTGTCAGAGTCACGGCGAAGATAAGTTTGATGCATGAGGTCAACCTGATAGCCATGAAACTGATCAAAGTTGCCAGCCTTGGGAGAGATGGTGTTCAATTACACCCTGCGCATGATGTCAAAAACTGGCAACAGATGATTCACAAACCCAACAGTTCCCCACCCTTCAATGTAGAGAGGCTCCAGGACCTCAGGATCAGCAGCTTCAGGACCAAGAACACGCCAACCATTTGCCCCGCGGCCAGGCTGAATGGGATAGCCAAGAAGCTCAGCAAACTCAGACCAAGTGGCGGTAAGAAACACGTCCCTAGTCATCCACTTCAACACACCTTCAGTGGAGGACTGCATGTGAATAAACAGAGTTGAGTAAAACTGAGCAATAGCAGTCACAGCAAAGTTCTGACGGTGCTCCATGAGGGGAACCAGCCCAAACTTCTGGCAAATATCAAGAGCCTCGCCAAAGTATGCATGCTTCTCTTCCATGTGAGTCACATTGATGTACTTTTGAGGAGCAACCATGAACTTCTTCTTCGATGCATAAATTTCTTCATATATCTGTTCCTGGCGGCAGGTGTGGAAGTGAGGGTCCAAGCAAAGACAATCACGAGGAACGAGGTAGGGATCCGTAGCCCTGAATGCAGAGTAAGCTTTCTGAGACCACATGGAAATCTTGGCTTTGGTCATGTCTGGACCAGCAGCAGTGGCCTTCTGAGCAAGATCAGGCCTTTTCCCTGCAGCAGCAGCACGGCGAGCAACAGCAGCCTTCTGACGAGTAGTCTGAGTGGTCGGACGCACAACCTCAACATCTTCTTCATCAATCTCCGGAGGAATGTCAGAGGATGGTCGGCGGGCACGCTTGCCTTGGCGGGTATCTCCTTGCCCGGAGTCCATGGCGGGATATCGAGGTGGGGAAGGATCCCACGGAGTAGATCTGCGGAGGAGTGGTTGGAGACGAAGGGGCCGGAGCACCTTCGTGGAGAGGTCCTGGCCGGCGGCTGCTCCAAATAGAGGATGGGTCTTGGGGAAAAAGGAAGAAGATCTCGTTTTCCCCTAGGGCCCACCTTATATAGGACGGGGAGCACCACCGGAAGTTCCGGTCAGGGACCGGAAGTTCTGGTGGACCGGAACTTCCGGGTCAGACTGACCGGAAGTTTCGCTGACGCCAGGAAAACCATCTCAGGTTTGGAAGATAACAAGGAAGAACTTGTGCAGGGAATAGAGAGGGCTTGAGGTAAGGAAAGGCTTAGGATAGAGGACTCAAACTGTGAAGAACCAAAGCCAACAAAAACCAAGAAAAACAAAAAGGTCAAAGACACAAATAAAAAAACGGGTCGGTGGCCGAGGCCACCTTATATAAGAGTAAATGGCTTGACACCGCGAAGATATATCTTGGGTTCATTACCAACACTCATCATGAAGCTCAAATGGTCTCCTTTAGAGACTATAGAGTATGAAAACTTTAATGTGTGCATAATAGGGATAGCGTTTGTTCATAAGAGGAACTACACTCCCCCTAAATCCATGCCTACATCCAAACAAGATACACATTGAGACGCGGGTAGGTGTGCAAGGTACTCAAGCAACATTGCTCGAATCAATGATATTTAGCTCATGCTTAACTCCCGGAACCTAGCTTCATCAAGAGGCTTCGTGAAAAGATCCGCAAGATTTGCCTTGGTGGGAACATACTCCAAAGAAAGGTCTCCTCTAGCAACATGGTCCCGAATGAAATGATGACGAATCTCAATGTGCTTGGTCCGGTTGTGTTGCACGGGATTGTGAGCAATAGCAATGGCACTCTCATTGTCGCAAAGAAGAGGCACCTTGTCAAACGATAGTCCAAGATCCTTCAAAGTTTGCTTCATCCATAGCAATTGAGCACAGCAGCTTGCGGCAGAGATGTACTCAGCTTCGGCAGTGGACATAGACACACATTTCTGCTTCTTCGAGGACCAACAAACCAAAGATCTTCTGAGAAACTGACAAGCTCCGGAGGTCGACTTTCTTCCCACTTTGTCACCAGCCTAGTCCGAGTCCGTGTAACCAATGAGATCAAAGCTGGCTCCCTTGGGGTACCACAGCCCAAAGTTTGGGGTATGAACTAAATATCGAAAGATTCTCTTGACCGCCCAAGCCCGTGTAACCTTTGGTGCGGCTTGAAATCTTGCACACATACCCACACTCATCATAATATCCGGTCGGGATGCACAAAGATAGAGCAAAGAACCAATCATAGATCGATAGAGTTTTTGATCCACTTCCTTACCCTTGGGATCGAGATCAAGACTAACCTTAGTTGGCATGGGAGTCTTGACACCTTTGACTTGATCAAACTTGAACTTCTTGAGCATGTCTTGAATGTATTTGGCTTGGTTGATGAAAGTCCCTTTCCTCAATTGCTTGACTTCAAATCCAAGGAAAAACTTCAACTCCCCCATCATGGACATCTCGAAGCGGTCGGTCATCAGCTTGGAAAAATCCTCATTAAAAGTTTTGTTAATAGACCCAAAGATAATGTCATCAACATAGATTTGGCATACGAACAAGTGGCCTCCAACTTTCTTAGTAAAAAGAGTGGGATCAATGAGACCTACTTCGAAACCACGGTCTAACAAGAGCTCCCTAAGGCAATCATACCACGCACGTGGGGCTTGTTTGAGGCCATAGAGTGCCTTATTGAGCTTGTAGACATGGTTCGGAAAAAGTGGATCCTCAAAACCCGGAGGTTGCTTGATGTATACCAACTCTTTCAAAGGACCATTAAGAAAAGCACTCTTAACATCCATTTGATGCAACTTAAAGTTATGATGGGTAGTGAAGGCAAGAAGCATATGAATGGATTCAAGGCGAGCAATGGGGGCGTAAGTCTCACCGTAGTCGATGCCCTCAACTTGTGAGTATCCTTGGGCAACTAACCTTGCCTTGTTGCGCACGACAATTCCATTCGCATCGCACTTGTTCTTGAAGACCCACTTGGTTCCAATGACGTTTTGACAGTCTTTGGGCCGCTCAACCAATGTCCAAACGTTGTTCCTCTTGAAGTTGTGAAGTTCCTCGTTCATAGCATCAAGCCAATCATCATCTTCAAGAGCTTCAAAGACTTTCTGTGGTTCCACAAGAGAGATAAACGCATGGTGAGAGCTAAAGGAAGCTAGTTGCCTCCTAGTAGTGGGACCTTTATTGAAATCTCCATAGACATTATCAAGGATATGGCCATCTCGAACAAGCTTGGCGAGACGATAGGCTTGACGGCGGGCTTGTGCTTCAACTCGAGATTCTTGAGCTACCACTTGGTCATTTCCACCAATTGAGCCACCGCCTTGACTATAAGCACGAACACGAGGGTCATCTTCATCAATTTCCACTTTGGGGGAGTCATCACTTGGAGAGGATCCTTGAGGATCATTGACTTGCTCTTGATCTCGACGAGCTTGACCTTGGGAAGAGCCGTGATCTTGAGGAGGAGCCCCATCTTGGGGAGGTTGATGAAGAGCTTCCCCGTGGGAGGTGCCTTGAGGAGGAGCCCCATCATGGGGAGGTTCATGTTGTTGATGAATAGCTTGTTCTTTGGAGCTTGGAGAGTCATGAGCATGGGAAGCTTCGGAAGAGCTTGAGGGAGCTTGTGCCAAGAAAGTAGGTCCTTGAGGGGCAAGATGATCTTGTGAGAGTGAGGGCTCCACTTGAGTAGAGCTTGGTCCTTCTCCTTCGTCCATAAGGGGATCCTCAATGGGGAGGTGGAAACCCACACCCATTCTTCTTATGGCCTTGGGAGGAATTTCATCACTTGGATCACAAACACCATCTTGCCTAACAAGAGACTCGTGATTTTCATCAAACTTTAAGTTGCTCGTTTCTTCAACTCTTCCATTGGCTTTGTTGTAGACTCTATAAGCATGGGACTGATTTGAGTAGCCAACGAAAATTCTTTCTTGAGCCTTGGATTCAAACTTGGACAAACGAACTCCTTTCTTGAGAATGTAGCACTTGCAACCAAACACCCGAAAGTAGCTAACATTAGGCTTTTTCCCGGTGAGAAGTTCATAGGGGGTCTTGTTCTTTTCTTGCGGAGATAAAGCCGGTTGGTTGCATGGCAAGCGGTGGAGATGGCCTCGGCCCAAAAGTTGTATGGAGACTTGAACTCGGCTAGCATAGACCGAGCCACATCCATCAATGTGCGATTCTTCCTTTCGGCAACTCCGTTTTGTTGAGGGGTGTAGGGAGTGGAGTATTGATGCTTGATTCCTTCATCACTGAGAAACTCATCCAAGGTATAGTTTTTGAACTCGGTGCCATTGTCACTTCGAATTGAGAGAATAGTTGCATTGTGCTTCCGTTGAACCTCATTAGCAAAGCCAATGACGGTTTGTTGAGTCTCACTCTTGTACTTGAAAAAGAACACCCAAGTGTATCTTGAGAAATCATCCACAATAACCAAGCAATACTTCTTGCCTCCAAGGCTATCATGAGAGGGAGGACTAAAGAGATCCATATGCAAGAGCTCCAAACACCTCTCGGTAGTGATCTGATTGAGTGCTTTGTGAGGAGTTTCATGCATCTTCCCTTCAATACAAGCCTTGCAAACACGATATTTGGCAAAAGAAACATCGTTAATTCCAAGGATGTGGCCCTCGGAGTGAAGTCTTTGCAAAGTTCTCATGTTAACATGGGCTAGGCGGCGATGCCACAACCATCCCTTGTCGGCTTTAGCATAGAGACATAGAGCATGAGGAGTAGTGGTCCCTGAAAAGTCCACCACATACAAGTCATGTTCTACATATCCTACAAAAGCCACCTTGAGAGACTTGCTCCACATGAGGACCATGGTATGAGAATTAAAGAAAGAAGAAAGACCCATAAGAGCAAGAGCACGAACTGAGAGTAAGTTGTAACCAAGAGTTTTGACAAGCATGACGTCAACCAAGGATACATCCGGGGTTACCACCACTTTGCCAAAACCCAAAACCTGAGAGCTTGTTTTGTCACCGTAGGAGACCATGGTGTTGGCAATATTGGGCCTCAATTCGGTCATGATAGACTTGCTTCCGGTCATATGACTCGTGGCACCACTATCAAGCACCCATTTTGATCCACCGGAATCATAGTCCTACAAGAAAATCAAGCCTTGGTTTTAGGTACCCATTTTCCAATGGGTCCCCTTTTGTTAGTGACAAGAGCCTTTGGCACCCAAATGGCCCAATGATAATCATGCGTGTAAGACGTTCCCACATATCTAGCATATACATGACCCTCATAAGATTTGCAAAGAATATAAGAGGGATTGTTCTTTCCAGCAAAGTTGTCACTTTGCAAGAGGGTTAGGCCATTTGGTACCCCTTGGGCCATGCCCTTGTTCTTTTTCTTCTTCTTGTTCTCTTCTTCTTCTTCTTAGTCTGGGCAAGTTGATCCTTCAATACCTTGACTTCCTCTATGAGATGCTCATGCTTGCAACAAGGGTTAGGAGAGCTAGACAAGTCTATAATTTGCACAGCGGAAGACTTAGAGAGATCACAAGTTAATTGAGTTTGAAGCTGTTCATGGGCTTCAAAAAGATTTGAGAATTTACTCTCCAAGGCTTTGTGTTCCTCTTTGAGTTTCTCAAGATCTTTTTGAGTCCTATCATGACCACCCACAAACTCAGCATTTTCTTTCTTGAGAACCTTAACCAAAGCAAGAGCATGGTCACGTTCTTTAATTGTAGAGCACAAAGTGTTGTTATGATCATCTACAAGCTTAGACACATTTTCTTCAAGATTAATTCTCATATTTTGTTCATCCTCAAGACTTTGAGTGAGAGAGGCAATTTCATCGGCGGCATCTCTTTCATTTTTACTTAGCAAGTCAAGAAGTTCTTCCTTTTCATCTAAGGCATCTCTAGCATTTTCAAGTTGTGCAAGTAAGGACTCAAAGCAGTTTTTAGTTTCTTCATCTAAGGTAGCAACAAATTCACACATGTCAATCATCTCTTTCTTCACCTCTAGACCAACAAGATCAAGAGAGGAAGGCTCACTAGAGATAGGTTGAGGAGTGGGTTTCGGTGTTACCTCGGTGGCCTTGGCCATGAAGCACTTTTGGTTGGAGAAGATGACATTTTCATTTGGCGAGTCGAAGAGGGATAGACGTGGAGTTGAGGTAGTGGCAATAGCAGCAAATCCCACAATCTCTCCACCATGAACTTCATCATCATCTTCATCCGTGCCCGAAAGATATTCTTCATGGACCACAATTGCTTGTTCCTTGTTAGTGGCGTTCTTGACGGCGTAGTTCTTGTTCAAGGGATGAGGAGGTCTTGACTTGATCTTGCGAATGAGACGACCACCATTGTCTTCACGGTTCTCAAAGGGACACTTGGCCACGAAGTGACTCTTGTCGTTGCAATTGTAGCACGACCTTGCCTTGGGAGACTTGTTGGGTGAGTTAAATCTTGAGTTGTCCCTTGATCTTGACTTGAATCCGGACTTGTTCCAAAAGGCCCTTGAAGCGAGAGCAAGATGTTCGTTGAAGGCACATTTGAGGTCCTCTTGAGACCACTCACTTGATGTATCATCATCATCAACTTCAATAGCCTTGGCCTTCAAAGAAAGATTCACTTTGGTTGACCCAATGGCTCTAGCTCGAGCGGACTCCACATTCTTCTCGGCAATAGTCATGGCAATTACTTCACTCAAGACTTCTTGGGAGGTCATTAGGTGAAAGTTGGTTCTTCCCTTGATAGAGTTGAGCTTTTGTTCTTCAAATGGGAGGAGATCTTGAATGAACTTCCTCTTCATAAACTTGTCATCAACATAGTGAGCCCCAAGGTCCCTCATAGTGGAACAAAGGACCTTAAGGCGCCTATACATGTCTTCGGGGGTCTCATCATCTTGCATTGCGAAACCATCGCACTCGTTGTTGATCTCATCAAACTTGCAGCTTTGGATGCTTGCATTCCCAACAAAGAGCTCGGTGAGTTGATCCCAAGCTTCCTTGGCGGTGTCAAATTGGCGAATGTGAGCAAAATCCTTTGGAGTCAAGGCTTTTTGAATCATTCCCAAAGCTATGGCATTGAGTTGCTTGTCCACCACTTCA
This sequence comes from Avena sativa, assembly GCA_916181665.1. Taxonomy (NCBI): domain Eukaryota; kingdom Viridiplantae; phylum Streptophyta; class Magnoliopsida; order Poales; family Poaceae; genus Avena; species Avena sativa. The sequence goes on from OV702299.1 coordinate 50,164,258, forward strand.
CCTCGTGTCAACTTCTTTGGGTCATATGGAGAGAATCCATCCTCCACAATCCTCATTAACTCAATAGACGAGCTGGAAATATGTGAGCGCATTAGATATTGCCAATTGGCGAAATTAGAAGTATCTAGCATGGGTAGTGCTCCTTGAGGTATAATGTGTGGCATGGGGATGGGTGGATCCGGAGTGTACTTCGGCGGTGGGGGTACCGCAGAGTAGTCCTTTCCTCCATTTTCCTCTTTAGAAGTTGGGTCCTCGGGCTCCTCGATGTTCTCACTTGGAACCTTGGTAGAGGTTTGAGCAACAAAACCAAGTCCCAAGTGAGTGGTGGCAGCCGTAGGAGTTACCCCGGGAGCGGACATCGTAACGGTGGGAGGAACCTCGTTGGGTTGGGGTGTGTCAATAGCAACCATGGGGTTTGGCTTGAGAGACTGCAAGAGAGTCATCATTTCCTCGAACTTGGACATCATGGATGACTCCAATTGCTTGAGGTCATCCATAGTGGCCAAGTTCTTGGATTTTTCGGTTTCACTACCCCCTTCGTCGGCCATAGTCTCTTAGGCGGTAAAGCCCGAAATAAGAGCCTTGGCTCTGATACCAATTGAAAGTACCGACTTGATACGACTAGAGGGGGTGAATAGGCGTCTACCCAATTTTAATTTGTTTCTCACTTTTAGGCTCAACAAGAAAGGAAGTTATCTAGAGATGCAACTAAGTCGACAACCTAAATGCAATAAAACAAACACCAACAACAAAAACAGTAAATAGCAAGGAGTAAAGGAAGGGAACGAAGTAATCGGAGAGGGGACACGGAGATGTAATTCCCGTAGCTCACTCCCAAGGAGCTACGTCTATGTTGGAGAGGTGTCGGGGCCACACAAGGTCACCCGAGCGCCACAAAGGCCTCACCTTCTTCTCCGGTGAGCTCCCCCACAAAGGAGGGCTCACAATCCACTAACCGGTGACCTTGAAGGCGCCAACCGAAACCTTTACACCAAGGTTGAGGGGGAGGCTCCACAACTCAATTGGAGGCCCTCAACGACACCTCGAAGCTTTACAAAGCAAGCCTTAGCTCTGAGGATGCCCTACACCGTCTAGGGTTCCAAGAAACCCAAGAGCAACAAGATCCACAAAGGATGGGTGGGGGAAATCAAATCTTCTTTGGTGGAAGTGTAGATCTAGGTCACCTCCCTCACCTCTCAAAAGACCAGGTCATTTGAGTGGCTAGAGAGAGAGATCTAGTGAGGTGAAGCTCAAGCATTAATGGAGGAGAGAGAAAAATTCAAGAGAGCGTGTGAGGAAGAAGAGGGGTGCCTTAAATAGGCCCCCTCGCGCTGAACCGTTACAGCCCCCGCGACCTCACCGGAAGTTCCGGTGAGAGGCCGGAAGTTCCGCCTAGCCTGGCTCCAATGGTCATCAGACCGTTGACACCCGCTCTAGAAGCGCAACCGGAAGTTCCGGTCAAAACAGACCGAAAGTTCCGGTGGACTTCCGACGCAAGTTCCGGCCAAGTTTCGGCAAATATAACACTTCAATACATAAGGTTCTGAGCCACCACCGGAACTTGGAGCGGAACTAGGGGCGGAACTTCTGGGTCGCGAACCGAATCTGGCCGGAAGTTTCGGCGTCTAGGCGGAAGTTCCGCTCAGGACCTTTTGGCAAGACAAGTTTCGATGCAAGTTCCGGTCAAGTTCTGGCAAATAGAACACTTAAATACAGAAGGTTACTGATCCACCATCGGAACTTGGGGCGGAACTAGCATCGGAACAAGGCTTGAGCAGCCCGCAGAAAAAGCCTGAGCGGAACTTCCGGCGCTAGGCCGGAAGTTCCGGTGAGACACAGAAAGCTCCAACAGAACAGGAACTCACTCACTCACGGGATAATGGGATGGTTGTGGCAGTGCATATAGGTTTGTGCAAGAATAAGTGATTTCCCACAGCCTTCCAAAATGGACCCCCTCTTAATAGTACGGTGACCTAAAAACAACAACCGAAGAGAAACTAGGAGAAGACTAAAAGGCCACCGTCTTCATGAGATCCCAAGAGAGCATCCACCACAATAGAAGGAGACATCAACAACGTTTCCCCTGAAACTCAAGCGCACAGTTAAAAACACAGTTGGGATTATCATTAGCACCAAAAACATCATGGGAAGATATAGTCCTTTCACTTGGGTTTTGGAGAAAATGGGGGTGCTGGAGATCGCGGAATGGTTAACAGACAAGCAACACGGGGACACGAGGTTTACCCAGGTTCAGGCCCTCGGAGGGAAAACCCTACTCCTGCTTGTCTGCTCTTGATTACGGCGGAACCGAAGGTTACAGGGGTGTGCAGATGCAATCTAGCGTGAGGTGCGTATGAGGTGAGTTCAGACCCTCCGCGTGGTGCCCTCCTGGCCTTTATATAAATAGGCAGGTCTCGGGCGTAGGTTGAGTCAGTTACAGATTAGGGTTTCTCCCCTTTGAAATTCTATCTACTCTAGTCTTGTTCTCCAAGGATCCGAAGGCGTCATGGGCTTGGGCCACCCGAAATCTCCACAGGCCATGTATCTTGTCGTCGGCCTTCTTTGGACTGGACTAGGTATGCCAATGTTGTGTACCCGTGGAGTATAACCTTGTCAAAAGCATCTTGTCTTTCTACAAGGGAGTCACCTTCCTCTTCTCCAAGACAGGAGTGTCCAACAAGACTTCAACCAGAGGGGACCACTTTCCCCTCTGGGAGAGCATGAATAACATGGGGAAGGCAACAAGGAGCATTTTTGTCTTACCTGCCCACTCCTTTGTCGCCATGTGGGAACCCTTCCCACCAATTTGGCATGAAGAGGACAAGACAAGGGGTGTGGCACCATAGGGGGGCATCTTATTCCACGTTGGAAACCCTAGCTTTCTCCTACCTACCAATCTTAGATCTGATCCCTCGATCATCACCTCGTATTGTAACCTTGCCAAGCGATACAAGCAATCCATACAAGCAGGAGTAGGGGTTTACACTGCACGATGGACTAAACGTGGGTAAGCTCTTTGTGTCCCCTTGTCGTGAATTCTGTTGTTCCTCGCCAAGATCGTCGAAGTCTTGGGAGATCATGTTCAGCCCCTTGAGTCGATTTCACCCTACTTCGAGAGATACCCTATCGGGACAAATATCTCACAAGAAATCTCTGGATTGCCAAAGATACATGAATATGGCATATATATTGTCAAGGTACAAATTAAGTACACAAGAGATAACCAGAACCACGTGTAGAATTTTAGAATGATAGCATTGAACATATTTCACTCATGGTAAGTGTCATATAGCTATATGAAACCAAATTACAATTGCAAACTTCGGAATGACCCAAGTTATGTATTTAGCCAAAATAATTTGAATATGAAGTAAAAACTTCAGGTTTGGCATTGGTGACAAAAATAACGAGCTAGCATGATTATGCTAGTAAATGATAGCTTGGATTGAATTTTTTAACAAAACAGATGGAGTAGAAGCAAAAACATTTTGAAGAATGGAACAAAGGATTAGAAGAAATCAAGGAATTTGAAAGAACAAAGGATCTTAAAGAACAAGGGATTTGGAGATCACAAAGGATTGAAAGGAACAAAGGATTTGAAAAGAGCAAAAGATTTGAAAGAAAATAAGGATCTGAAAGAACAAGGGATTTGGAGATCAGAAAGGATTGAAAGGTACAAAGGATTTGAAGAGAGCACAAGATTTGAAAGAAACAAAGGATTTGAAGATTACAACAGATTTGATTGAAGCAACATAGCTCTAACAAGAACTGAATACTACAACCTAGGTACTACGGAAGCCAAAGACGTCCGAACCTAAAGGAATCTGATAAGAGTAGAATAAAGCGTTGCACTTTCTTACTAGAAAAAGGGTGGGAGGATGGGAAAAAATAAAGAGCAACAATTCCTACTCTCACGTTTAACTTTTTCCTAAATATAATTACAAAATATTTTTCTAGACTCAACTCGTCTGCTACAAGGGCTCTTAGTAGGTTGAACCATGCTCTTATACCAATTGTAAATCCTGGACATCGAGTTCTGAGACACTAGTTAGCCGGTATAACCCCACAACAAAGTTATAGCTTCTAGCATGAGAACACGATCCGTTAGGTATGCGCTCACCCCCGTACACAAATGAGTGTGTACCGTGTGCGACCATAGAAAAGTACATCAGAGCATCATTCATCTAGAAAGAGATAGAAATATGTTGCAAAGTCGATAGACAAGATCTAAATATAAAGAGCAATTAGAACACACATGTCCCAACATAACATTAAGCAACAAGTGGAAACAAATATAGAATCCGATTACGGATCAAGAGCGCTGATAGGCATGAGATGCCAAGAACATAAGCAAGTGAACATCACGTCCACACGTCGAATTCTGGTTGGAGCACTCGTCTACTCATTGCACACAGCTCAGCAAAACAAACCTACACGTCCTTGAAGCAAGGAATGAACCTAGTGGAAAAAATTAGATAAAAGAGTGTTAGTACCGAGGGACGTGCTAGCAAGGTCAGAATTTTTGTGACATATGATTGATATATTATTGATCAAATTTATGGTCAAACTATTTTCTCAAAATACGTATTTATCCTATAATCCGGGATGGAAGGAGTACAAGATATGATAAAGGTTAAGCGGCGGCAAAGCTAGCACTAACTAACTTATAGAGACAAGCTATAAATAGAAAAGGATAATATTAAATAACACCAAACATAACTCGTCTAAGAAATCCCCCCAGTAGAACACACACGTTGATAGTTACTAACCATTATTTAGTTTATAGTACTCATTATTAGTCAAGTTAGAAACATCAATTATTTAATGTAAGTTGTCTATGATCATGACACGATGCTCTTGAGTAATCTATAACTATCCAAATATCCAGAAGATACGGATGATTCTCAAGATGACACAACATTCTAAATCTAAACATATATTTAGAGATACTCCCTCTGTTTTATAATATAAGATGTTTTAGCTTTGTGAATGCTAAGCATGCCTGGGCTATCCGCCAAATATCATATGACATATCATCACAACGCATCACTTCACTTCTCATCACATCACATCACATCACATAATATAATTTATTATGCAGATGCTCATTGAAAAATATGGACGGTAGCAATTATTTGTAATTTTTTAGATGTATGACACTAAACACCAGATCCTACCCTAATAGTAAAGATATGTGTGACACCAAACACTGAGTCCCTGCCTTAATACTCCTTCCGTATCAAATTAGACGTCAGAGATTTGTAAAAAATTACTCCCTCCGTCCATAAAAGGATGTTGGGGCCTAGTTCATTTTTAATTTTGCAAAGAAATTCCTCAAACTTCAAAAACTGTTCAGATTTGGCCTAAAATTGGAAAATCAAATTCAAATCTTCTCCCATCCGTCTACGTCCTCCCCGACGTCTGCTGGTCTCCTGCAGCCCGCCGCCGCTCCGTCGCCACTCCAATCACCGTCGGAGGGCTCCCGTGGGAGTCGCTCCACCTAACCCTTGCCAAGACGAGGGAGGCGAGGCCTCTGGCGATTCGCGAGCGTGGCTTGGTCCAGATCCAGCGCCACGGAGGTGAGGCCGATTGCCGTCGTCCTCCCCGGCCTCTGCAACTCCATGGCACCACGGAGCTCGAGCAGTAGTTGCTGCGCACGCGTCCGTCGTCATCCAAGCTGATCCGGAGCTGCCGCCGCTCCGCTCAGCGTTGGAGGTCGCCCCACCTCCCGTGGGGGTTGCCCCATCTCACCGCCGCTACGTCGTGCTCCCCTACATCTCCCCTGCTGCCGGTGGTGCTGTGCCGCTGCTCCCATGCTGCTGCGTCTCTGAAGAAAAATAAAGTATAGGTTACAGCAAACAGTTTCAATTCCAGTATGCAAACATCAAATGAGTTTGATTTGGCAAGAATAAATCTAAATAGCTCTAGGTTTCTTCAATGGATAGATGATCACCTCCAGTATGCAAACAGCAAATGAGTTTGACTATATTGTAGTATTGGCATATGGTGTGCCTATGCGATGTTGCTTCTCCCATTGATAGATAGATCTTTGCACTGCCTGTGGTAATCTGATTGTTCATAACTGAAGAAAACAGAGGAGCCACTATGGTCCACGTTTGCGCTGAACTTTGCCAAAACTCCCTATCCAACAACAACAGTGGATATCCATTGCAGTTTAAATCTTGGAAAAAGAAGATAAGACCAGCATAATAGTTGTAGGAAGCACTCACATCGTGAAAAAATGGAAGGTAGGCATTTCAGTCAGATTTCAAATGGATTACACCCAAGCAAATTAGCAGAACAAGTATACTATAGAATTATCTTTCTGTTGAACAAATTTTTGTTTGTCACTAACAGTAGCAGTTACACAAGCATTATACTATAGTAGTTGGAAACATTGAGTACTTGCATAGTATAAGTGAAGATTCAACAGCTTTACTATTCTGTCATTTTTCGGTGAATTTAGTATGCAATGTTGATCTGCCCAAATTATAATTTACTTTACTTATTTCATTTTTGGAATCTCGGGATATTGATCTGACCAAGAGAAAGACAATGCTGAAATTTGATAAGCAGTTAGTGCTCTCCAATGGTATATGAAAAACAAAGTAAGGATGATAAACTATGTAAGCAGGTTTCCAAAAGGAAGAAACTACCTCATAAAGCACTGCATATGTGGAAATATAGTAAGATGCTTCAAAAGGATTTTTTTTTTTGTGAACCTTTGGTACACGGTAAGCTTCTATGCTCGATTCATCTGGTGTTTTCTTTTGTGAATTTTCATGCAATTTATCTACCGATATTTAGATCCAGTACTGATGCAAGCCAATTCAGTTCCAGTAATGCAAACAAGTAAAGTTCAAGCATTTGAAAACTGCAGTATATATGCAACCAGAAACATTTGTGAGAGCTGTTTTTGTCTAGGTAATAAGGCAAGAAAGTTTCATTCCACCCTCAGGCTAAATCCCAATCCTAAATCAGTTCTGTACAATTATTTCACTGTACTCCTAACCCTAGAAATTCAAGAATCCATACTCTATTGTAGCTACTGTCAATATTCCGACATGCATGCACATACTCCGAAAGTATTTGTAGAAGTAAACATTAAAGTACTCTCTAGATGATGCTCTTGTTTCATAGTGTGCCATCCAATCAAAAATCCATACTCTATTGTAGCTACAGGTTGTAATAAAACTGGACAAAAAATGTAGTATTTATTTATAGGAGATGAAGCATGCAACATATGGTTCCATATTGATATGTCCAACGTACTGCACTATTGCAAGCGTTTATGTAACATGTAAGAAATACTAAGCTGTTTTAAGTTGTACTATAAGACAATCAAAAACTTCTAATATAGCAAGCAGTATTGCAAGCGTGCACTGAATATTGCATAGAGCTTGTCTTCCCATTGCTACTACTCATGGAGTATTAAGCTTAAATAGAAGTCATGTGCAATGGCCAAAAGAACTAGGGCCTATGCAATTTTATATTACTGAATGTCATAACATAAGCAGTACTCCATAATGCTAGTAATTGTGTACTCTGGAACATAAGCAGTATATGGTTGTTCTGTAAAACTAAAGATCTGGAAATAAATGGGAAGGGGCTAGTGTTTGTCTCGAGTAGAAAAGATCTAGGAATATCTATTTCATGATTTCTTAAATAGAAAAGATCTGGAAATCACATTCAGACATGATTTTAGAAGCAGACAGCACTAGCTGCAAGCCTTGTGCAGACAGCGGTAACAAACATGATTCCTCTGTGCGTACCTTCGATGAACAGACATCAATAGCAGCAAGCCGAATCGGTGTCCAAGACAGCTTCTTTTGCTCCGGCAGCAGCAGCTTCCCGCCAGCGGAGCTACGTACAATGACGGGGCAACGGCACCTACGTGCACGGCCTCAGCCACGTGTCCCTCGGTCTCTTAGCTCCGGCCGGCCAACATCCTGCAAATCTAGCAGGGCCGCTGCATATCTGGCCGCCGGAGGAGGGGAAAATCACATCTTGACCTCGACAAGGTAGAGGACATACGGGAGTTAGAGGGAGGAGGCGACAACACGCAAGAGGAAAGAGGGAGGCATCAGCGCGGCACAAGGAAGCAAGGTGGCGACGGCGTGGGATGGAAGGGGATGGTGGAGCAAGCCGTCGGGGGGCGGAGGACGGAGAGTTTTGTCAGAAATTTGGCAAGGATGATTTTGTAAAACAAAACTCACGACATCCTTAATCTATACACTGTTTAATATAGAAACATCCAATTTTAGATAAATCTTTGACATCTATTTTCAGACGGAGGGGTATTAAAGACACTCCCTCCATTCTAAAATAAGTGAATTAGATTTGTCTAAATTCGTATGCACCTAGACATATTTTAATGCGTAGATTCATACCTATCTAGACAAATCGAAGTCACTTATTTTGGGACGGAGAAAGTAGCAAACATCCAGATAAGCAAGCACCACATATTAAAAGATCATACAACTAGTCACTGTACATAGTATTCATAAACAGGTTCCAAACACAATGATTCTGCTAAAACTGCAACGGCACGGCGCCACCATGACCAAACATATACTTTGTTAATCCCAGATTCATCCTCTTCCTGAAAAGTGCATTATCAAAAATTAGCTCACCATATAATCTTTTCCAAAAACTGAAACACCAAATGTTAATTGCATCTGTGATATTATCATGACAGCATAATGGGAGCTGTACGACCAAACTGGACCGTTTTGTTTTTCAAAATATTGATTTGCTAACATCTAGTGGGCTAATTCTGCTAAGTTGGCAGTCTTTACCATAGGAGAAATACAAGGCGAACCCTCACATCCTTTAACAAAAAAAGAGCAGTACATAAATTAACCAAGTAATTTGAGGTTATTTGGACATTAGTAAGATATTAGGTTACCGTTTATATGCAAGCAGTTCACAAACCGGCTACCGTTCTATGGTTAGCATAAACTAGAAAAAAAATCTGGCAGCTTTTGTGATTACCTTGTACTTTGTACCCAAAATACAAACTTATAATAGGTTAACTGACGAATTATAAAATGGCACAGTACAAAGCTCAGCTGGTATTACAAAGATATACCAACTCCCTCACAAAATACAGTGCCTATAATTTTTGGCCAAAGTCAAAGTTTACAAAGTTTGCCAAGTAGAATAATTTATCAACATCTACAATATCAAATCAATATTATTAGATACACCGTGAAATATATTTTTATATTATACGCATTTGATATTATAGAAGTTGATCTATTTGTCAATATACTTGGTCAAACTTTATAAAATTTAACTTTGATCACAAATAATATGCAACGTATTTCAGGAAGGAGGGAGTACACAGTATATAATGGTGCTCACCAGCTTGGGGGAGACAAGAAAGGTTATGGGAATTCAAATTTAGCAGTGAAGCAGAACCAGGACATGTCAGGCCAGTCATAGTAAGTGAATGAGCACAAGCACAGCTAGAAGAATAACTGTGGCACGGGTAGGAGCAGAGCAGCTAGTCAATTTTCTCCTAAATCTAAGTACCGAGCCTTAGCCTCAAGTATGAACATTGGGCCTAAACTACCAACCTTGCATAACCATTTGGTTATTAGGGTACAATTTCTTCTCAAAATTAATATGTATACATAATTACCCTAGGTCTCCAAGGTCCTGATAAACCACTGACTGTAGCAGCTTCCAAAGTCATTACAAGAATGGAACACCTCATTCGGACACACGCTTAAAAAGTGAAAGTGGACAGGGAAAATGAACAAAAAGTAAAACTAGAACATTTTCTAGTTATGTACCTTTTGAGACATTGTCTACTGGTTTGAGAACAGATATGATAATCATTACATTAAAAACATGCAGAAACCGAGAAGCCAACGAGATGAAAACATTCCATATTTTTTAATTTCCAGCAAACATACTCATATTTTAACATGTACAAAAGGAAAATTGTATAGGTCATTTTATTTATTTTGTAGGCTACAACCTGCATTCCAAAACATAGCGATTAGCCACACTTGCAAATTTAGTACTGTACTTTTTTGGCTTTTTATCTCCAAGTTTTCGGAACTCCGTTTCAAAATATATGTTTTAGTTTTGTGAAGAAAATGTATCTAGACTTTTTTTAGTGTGTAGATTCACTCCAAACCTGAGTGAACCTGCATACTAAAAGGAGTCTAGATACATTTGCTTCACAAAGCTAAAACATCTTATATTTTAAAACAGAGGGAGTAGCATGCTAGAGGTAAAGGTGGTAAGTCGTACTATTTAATATGCAAGTAGGAGGTTGCAAAAGCTCAAGTTATGAGTACAATATTTCTGCAATAAAATAAAAGAATATACTCTATTTAAATTGCTGTCACTGAAGGAACTTTGAGCAAAAAAGCAACATGTATTGATAATTTTTTGCAGAGAACAAGACATAGAAGGGATAAAGAATGAGAGGACAAAGCACAAATGGGATCTACAACAATCAGGATCATTTTTAGTATGTTTACCTTAAAATATAGGAACATATACAATTACCATGAGAATTAACAAGACCATAACTCTATCAGCTGAGCTTGCAGAAGTAGAATTAGAACAAAATGAAATGGTGGTTCTTATACATGGAAAAACACAAGGAAATGAATTGTAGCGTGAGATGTAGTTACCTCTTGGCTACACACAGGCACCTTCGGCTAGTGTCGGCAAACTACCTTGTTGTCCATGTTTCACCGCTAACGGGTGTGTGTTCGACCTCCTCCATATAGTTGTGCCACTTGCTACACGCTTGTTGGATGAGCCCCCAATGGTTGGTCATGGCTTTCTCCCCTCGCTCCATGTGAATTTTGCTATATTTCGGGTCACAAAGGCTACGCTCGTCGAACGCTAGCTTCACACGCTTCTAGTAGTTGTCGAAGTTCTAGTTGGCACCGGTGATGGGATCCATGCTCATCGATTTCCAGGCGTCGACGAGACAAAGGTCCTCAAGAACCATCCATTTGATCCGTGGATCCGGCACGGACGTGCCCGGCTTCCTCTTGCCTCTGCCTTTGGCCGGAGCCAAGGCAAGCCCCTCGACGTCATCCATGTCCTCGGTCTGCGTCTGTTCGACATGCGTCTGCTCGTCCTGGCCCTCGGAGAAATCCTGAGACTCGATGCCATGTTCGGCATTGGCCCAGGACTGTTCTTGAGTGAAGAAGGAGGGGTTGTCGGCGGATGTCGAACCTTGGACGATGATGTCCTGCATGTACACATCGGCCGACATTCCGTCGAACACGTTGTGCGTGTCGGACATGCCGAAGGTTGCGGGCGATGAGCTACCGCCGAACGGAAGTGGGTCGCGGTATATTGACGACGAAGGGCCTACATACACAGAAGAGGTGGAGTAGGGGACGTTGATGTCGATGTTGTGTAGGGGTTCGTAGCATGGAAAACAAAATTTTCTATCGCATACAAACAAACAAGCCAAGATCTATCTACTAGATTGTAGCAACGAGTCGATGGAATAACTTACCCTCGAAGATTCCAAAGTGGTTAACGAGAGCAGATTCTCGTGGGTGATGTAGTCGTACTCTTTCCGATCTCAAGATCGCGTAGACGATCCTTCCGGCGCCACGTTCCAGCAGCGCTCCCGCAGTCGGTCACACGTTCGGTACTCGACGAAGACCTTCCTCTCCCTTGTTCCAGCAGGCAGCGGAGGTTGTAGCACTCTCCTCGCGATTCCGGCAGCACAACGGCGTGGTACCGGAAGTAGAGGGGAAATCCCGCAGGGCTTCGCCTTAAGCCGGTGCGAGTATGGTGGAGCTTATGAGAGAGGCTATTAGTGGTCTAGTAATTAGACACACCAATTAGAGGGCTCTAAACCAATTAGAAGGCTCTAAACCGAATAGCTCTAAACCGGGGTCTAGATCTAGGGTTTAGTTTAGAGGATAGGAAACTTGTGTGTGTAGGAGGGGAGCCCTGCCCCTCCTTATATAGGTGGGAGGGTGTGGGCGCGCCAGGGGAGGGAGGGAGTCCCTCCCCAACTCGGCCTAGGGCTGGGCGCCGGCCTGGAGGAGTCCAACTCCTCCTCCAGGTTGGTTCCAACTCCTCTTGCTTGTTTCCCACAGTTTCTTGTTTTGGCAGTTTGACTTTCAAACTGGACATTTGACTTTTCTGTTTTAGGATTCAATTTAATCCTATATTTGGGACAGCAAGAACACTTAGTACATGATGCAATCATTCCAATATGTAATGACACATTCATGTACCCCTTCCCCCCCGGAGTGCCGGACAATCCGGAACCTTCTAGAATATCCCCGATGAAAACACCGGAATCATTCCCGAACTCCGAAACGGGACTTTCCTTATATGAATCTTATTCTCCGGACTATTCCGGATCACCTCGTGATATCCCGGATCCCATCCGAGACTCCGAACAACATTCGGTCTCTTTCTCATAATACCATAACTACTCAAACAACGTCGAATCCTTAAGTGTGTCTCCCTACGGTTCGTGAATTATGCGGACATGATCGAGACACTTCTCCGAACAATAACCAATAGAGGAATCTGGAAATTCATATGGCTCCCACATATTTCTACGATTACTTTGCGATCGAATGAACCACTTACATACGATACCAATTTCCCTTTGTCTCACGATAGTTTACTTATCCGAGGTTATGATCGTCGGTATCTCTGCATACCTAGTTCAACCTCGTTACTGATAAGTACTCTTTTCTCGTTCCCGTGATATGTGATCCCTTGTGACCCAGTCACATGCTTGCAAGCCAATTGGATGACATTCCACCGAGAGGGCCCAGAGAATATCTATCCGTCATGTGGATGGACAAATCCCACTCTTGATCCATGTGTTTCAACCAATACTTTCTGAACACTCAATGCCACCTTTATAGCCACCCTGTTACGGTGTGGTGTTTGATGACATCAAAGCATCCATCCAGTAAAGGTGATATGCATGATCTCATGGTCGAAGGAATTAGGTTACTATGTATCAGAAAGCATATAGCAATTGAACTATTGAAATGACTTGATCTTTATGCTACGCTTATCTATAGGAGTATGTCCATCACATCATTCTCCTAACGATATGATCCTGTTGTTAATAACATCTCTATGTTCATGATCAGGAAACAATGATCATATTTTAACCAACAAGCTAGTTTAACAAGAGGCTTTACTAGGGACTCTTATTTTAGTTTACAAATCACACAAGTATTAATGTTTCCGGTTAATACAATTATAGCATGGTATGTAAACATTTATCATAAGTGTGAAGACATGATAATAACCACTTTATTATTGCCTCTTGGGCATATCTCCAACAGTCTCCCACTTGCACTAGAGTCAATAATCTAGTTTCGAACCTTTGTGTATATAACACCTATGGCTTTCCAGTGTTGTATGTACACGATTGCTAGTGGTCAACTGATCTCCGGATCTGATACTTCCAGGTCCGTGTGTAATTGCATGTCTTTGCGTCTCTACGCATCACTCATTCTCTAATGAGATGGCTTTGTATAAATTTGGTATTTCGGTGTGACCTTTAGCTCTTTGGGGTTAAAACATGTTGACAATATTGTCGTACAATATATCTTCATAGTATTATCCCGCTGTGAACTACACCTAGTTTGATAACAAACTACTTGACACAAATGCCCTCTTTTGCTACTATAATAGCAGTCATATACTTAGCCTTTTGTTGTAGTATCTGTCACAATGTCTTAACTTTGGAAATCATCCAAATCCATTATGGAACTCACTTTCCATTATATTGTGCCACCCTTAGTTTAGATTGAGATAAACTTAATTTGTACTTTGTGACAAAGCTAGTATCAATGTAGTACTTTTACAATGAACTAACCATCTATTTGTCACTTCTACAAATATTATACTCTTAGTTCTTTCAGAAGATCATAAGAATATCCTTACTATTGTCCAATGATCATCTTACGAATCATTCTGGTATATGCTCTCAACATTTAGAGCATAGGACATATCTGGATTTGTACATATCACAGTATGATTGATATAAATACTCTTTGTGATTTCATACATCAAGTATCAATCTATACTTGATTATTTGTTTCACTTTACCAAATGTCAATACACTTGAATATATCATCAACATTGAACTCATTCAATCCTTTCTGTGCGACAAGAACCTTCTCTTGTAGTTTCTATATTGAACTCATTCAATATCTTGTCTATGTACTTCTGGCACAACCATATTAGCGTCTATTGATGCCAAATATTTGGGTTTTGCCTAAGTCTTTCATCGGGATGAAATTCTTAATATGTGTTAATAAAAGATACATTATTTCCAATCAACAATATGTCTTCCACATAATGTATTAGAAACATGTCTTAGCGCTCCCACTTAATTTCTTGCAAATGCAAGCATCTTCATTGTCTCTGATGAAATTAAACCCTTTTAACAGTTTCATCATAGTGAAGATTCCAACTCCGCTATGCTCACTCTAACCATTGAAGTTTGCATATGCTTTTAGCATCCTTTGAATTAACAAAACCCTATGGACCGTGTTATGCACATGTCCTAGGTAACGATTCTATTAGAAGAACTTGTTTTGTTTATTCAACTTCCATATAACAAATTATATGTAGTGGTTGCTACATTAATCCGTCTAGACTAAATATCACTATGAAAGATCAAATCTTGTCATAGTCAACCTTTGAACATTGTTGTGAACTCTTTCCCAACATGTCGACTATTTCTTTATAGATCCAGACACAACTATAAGGTCTTACACCTTTCTCGAGGGTCCTTCAAGTTCAAAACTTGATTTCTCGTGTATGGAACTATCACGGATTATATGGCTTCAAGCCATTTGACGGAGTCAGGGCCCATCATCGCTTCTCTGCATGTAGTCGGTTCATTATTCTCAAATAATGATTCAACCCTCAAATCTTGGTATTTGATTGTTCATCCGACCTACTTGTTTCAATAGGAACTTGGATCTCTGTGACCACAACCTTTGAGGTACGTGAACCATGAGCATTGTTGCTGCCTTCGAAACACTTTTCGGCGCTGCGCAACTCTGCACATATAGCTAAGGTTCTTTTAACCTTATCAAAGTTTCTATTGTCCTCCCACTTAACTTTTCACGAAAAATTCCTTCTCAAAGAAACTTGACGTTTTAAGTGACAAACACTTTTGTCTCCGATGTTATGGAGGAGTACTTAACAGTTATTCGAAATAACATACAAAGACAGGTTCATCCGACTTTGGTTGCAAACATCTTTCTTATGCATAGCATACCAATGTTTAAGAAAGGACAACTTGGGTTTTATCCCAAACCATAACCTTATATGGTGTCATTTCAACGGATTATGATGGAGCTCTTTTCAGTGGAAAAACGGTAATCTCTAAAGCTTTTAATCTTTAAAATACAATGGCAGTTTTATGAATTACACCTTTCGATCTTACCATGTCAAACAAGGTTTAATTACATATCTCGAACGCTCCATACTCTTATGGTGTTTCGGGAAATGCAAATCCACGGAACGATTCCTTAAATCTTAGGTATTATGCTAAACTTGTAACTCAAATATCTTCCTTTATGATCTTTATCATAAACTGTTTATATTCTTGTTACAATGATTTTGCACTTCATCTTGAAAGTCTTTGAACTTTTCAAATGTTTCATACTTCATCCTTATTAAGTAAATATTCATATATTCACTCAAATTTTCGGAGAAAGCATATGAAGTTGAAATCCATCGCTCTTGACTACACATAACGGACTTCGTACAACAATATGTACAAGTTCCAATAAGCTAGTCATTCGTTCCCTTTTGGCCTATGAACGAAGTTTTAATTATCTCTAGGAAAGTTTCACAAGCGTCATATGATCAAAAATCAGAAGACTCCAAAATTCCATCAACATGGAGTTTCTTCATGTTTTCTTTCAAATATAATTTAAACGGCGATGTCACTTCCTAAGTGATCTTTCAATCAATTTGTCTTTCGACATTTTTAGCACTAGTTTTATGGATGTGATGTCTCCAACGAGATTTGCGAATCATCCATCTTTTATGGATTACGGCAATTATTTGAACAACCCTTTTGTTCTCATAATACCTGATAAAACAAATCTTGAAGGCAAGCTTTGATGTTTTAACGAGCAACATAATAACCCTTTATTTGTTCTCGATGAACATCATCACATATTCTTTTGCTAGTTACTTAGGCCATTGTAGTTCATGAATTCTGTTGTTTCGTATGACGATTCATACCAACAAATTCAGTATCAAATACTTAAGAACCACATTGTTTAATAAGCAAAGAATATAGCCACAACATGTATATCATCTATATACTTAAACTGAACAATTCTAGTCTTTTCTTTTCTGCCATATATTTATGAGATTTTCTTTCAGTATTTCCTTTTCTGTTTGAAAGAATCTATCAACATCAACAGTGGAGTCATACATATGACACATAGTCCAAAGCGTGTATAATTAAATACCAATGTCTTTGGATTTGCACTTTGAAGTAGATCACCATCATCAAATGTTTGGTGTTCTTTCAAATTCCTTTCTTTAGTAATCTATTGGTGTAGTAAACATTTTACCTACATCAAATATTCACCTTCATCATGGAATCGTCCATGACCAAGCTACTTTTAGCTTATAACGGTGAATCGCGAGTATAATGTTGCTCTCCAAAACCTTTTGGAAGATTAGGACAACTAGTGTCTCCAACCTTTTGCAAATTTTTCATCAAATATGAGAACATGACTTTTGCCATATTATACTCTATCATGTTGTAACCAAAACTTTGTTTCAGATATCACAATATCTTCCACATATCATGGTTTCTGAAACAACTCTTTCAGATCCTAGATAACCTTGATATTAAGACAATTCTTTGAATATCAAGAATCATGGAGACAAACATGATACTTTATATACTAACACTTGGAATTGTTACTCTTGATTTAATACCAATTATTAAACTTCATGGAGTAACCGGAACTTACTGAAAGTTTGCAATAGGACTTTTAAACTTTAGATTAACACTTAAAACAATACGATACCAGTTCGTAAAGTCTCTAACCAGAATTCTATAGTTCTATCATCTCAATTATAACTAAACGCAAGGTGGTAAACGGATGCCAATGACTACAACAACTATGCAAATTCACTTTGATTTAGTTTATGATAAATTGAGTTCTAATTAATAATTAAATTAATCTAGGTGAACTCCCACTCAAAACAACATCCCTCACATTGTTTTAGTGATCACACGAACCAAATCCACTACATCAACACCGATCATCACGAGAGTTGATATAGTTTTCAATGGCGAACAATCGACATGTTCATCATATCTACTATATGATTCATGCTTTACCTTTCGGCGATCCGTGTTCCTGAGGCCATGTCTGTACATGCTAGGCTCGTCAAGATCAAACCTTAGCTACCGCATAAGCAAATCTGGCTTGCTTACGTTGTATTCACCCGTGGAATCAAAGACACCCGATCATCACGTGGTGCTTCGAAGCAACAAGCTTTAGCAACGGTGCTAACTAAGGGCGAACACTTTAGACTTGAAATTTATGTGCATGAGGGATCATCTTATAATGCTACCGTCGTCTACTAAGCAATACAAGATGCATAAAGGATTAACATCACATGCAATTCATAATATGTGATATGATATGGCCTTTCTTCTTTGTGCTTCCAATCTCCATCTTCAAGCACGAACATGATCTCCATCATCACCGGCATAGCATCAAGGTCAATGACGCTTCTTCATGGTTGTCGTCCACCAGCTTCAACTATTACAACTATTTTGAATAGACACGCAGGTCTTAACAGAATTTAAAGACAACCATATGGCTCCTGCCGGTTGCCAACTTACAATAAGGAACATTGCATACATCAAATATAATCACAATCATGGCCATATCACATCACTGCACACCCCTGCAAAACAAAGTTAGACGCTTCTACTTTCTTTGCATATTTTACGTGGTTTGGGGCTTTCCATAAGTGTCGTTCTAACCTACGAACAAGAACCACAACATTGATACTAGCATTGTTGATTACCCGTTGTAAATTGGATCTTTACTATGCTAGGAGAAACAGGCACCCGCAAAGCCACTTATGCAATACGAGTTGCATGTTAAGCGTGGAGCAAGTCTCATGAACGATGTCATGTAAGGTTAGCCCGGGCCGCTTCATCCCAACATACCGCAAGATGCAAAGTACACGCAAAGCAATCTACAATAAAAGCATCAACGCCCACAATGACCATTGTGTTCTACTCGTGCAACAGATCTACATATAGACACGGCTCTGATACCACTGTAGGGGTTCGTAGCATGGAAAACAAAATTTTCTATCGCATACAAACAAACAAGCCAAGATCTATCTACTAGATTGTAGCAACGAGTCGATGGAATAACTTACCCTCGAAGATTCCAAAGTGGTTAACGAGAGCAGATTCTCGTGGGTGATGTAGTCGTACTCTTTCCGATCTCAAGATCGCGTAGACGATCCTTCCGGCGCCACGTTCTAGCAGCGCTCCCGCAGTCGGTCACACGTTCGGTACTCGACGAAGACCTTCCTCTCCCTTGTTCCAGCAGGCAGCGGAGGTTGTAGCACTCTCCTCGCGATTCCGGCAGCACAACGGCGTGGTACCGGAAGTAGAGGGGAAATCCCGCAGGGCTTCGCCTTAAGCCGGTGCGAGTATGGTGGAGCTTATGAGAGAGGCTATTAGTGGTCTAGTAATTAGACACACCAATTAGAGGGCTCTAAACCAATTAGAAGGCTCTAAACCGAATAGCTCTAAACCGGGGTCTAGATCTAGGGTTTAGTTTAGAGGATAGGAAACTTGTGTGTGTAGGAGGGGAGCCCTGCCCCTCCTTATATAGGTGGGAGGGTGTGGGCGCGCCAGGGGAGGGAGGGAGTCCCTCCCCAACTCGGCCTAGGGCTGGGCGCCGGCCTGGAGGAGTCCAACTCCTCCTCCAGGTTGGTTCCAACTCCTCTTGCTTGTTTCCCACAGTTTCTTGTTTTGGCAGTTTGACTTTCAAACTGGACATTTGACTTTTCTGTTTTAGGATTCAATTTAATCCTATATTTGGGACAGCAAGAACACTTAGTACATGATGCAATCATTCCAATATGTAATGACACATTCATGTACCCCTTCCCCCCCGGAGTGCCGGACAATCCGGAACCTTCTAGAATATCCCCGATGAAAACACCGGAATCATTCCCGAACTCCGAAACGGGACTTTCCTTATATGAATCTTATTCTCCGGACTATTCCGGATCACCTCGTGATATCCCGGATCCCATCCGAGACTCCGAACAACATTCGGTCTCTTTCTCATAATACCATAACTACTCAAACAACGTCGAATCCTTAAGTGTGTCTCCCTACGGTTCGTGAATTATGCGGACATGATCGAGACACTTCTCCGAACAATAACCAATAGAGGAATCTGGAAATTCATATGGCTCCCACATATTTCTACGATTACTTTGCGATCGAATGAACCACTTACATACGATACCAATTTCCCTTTGTCTCACGATAGTTTACTTATCCGAGGTTATGATCGTCGGTATCTCTGCATACCTAGTTCAACCTCGTTACTGATAAGTACTCTTTTCTCGTTCCCGTGATATGTGATCCCTTGTGACCCAGTCACATGCTTGCAAGCCAATTGGATGACATTCCACCGAGAGGGCCCAGAGAATATCTATCCGTCATGTGGATGGACAAATCCCACTCTTGATCCATGTGTTTCAACCAATACTTTCTGAACACTCAATGCCACCTTTATAGCCACCCTGTTACGGTGTGGTGTTTGATGACATCAAAGCATCCATCCAGTAAAGGTGATATGCATGATCTCATGGTCGAAGGAATTAGGTTACTATGTATCAGAAAGCATATAGCAATTGAACTATTGAAATGACTTGATCTTTATGCTACGCTTATCTATAGGAGTATGTCCATCACATCATTCTCCTAACGATATGATCCTGTTGTTAATAACATCTCTATGTTCATGATCAGGAAACAATGATCATATTTTAACCAACAAGCTAGTTTAACAAGAGGCTTTACTAGGGACTCTTATTTTAGTTTACAAATCACACAAGTATTAATGTTTCCGGTTAATACAATTATAGCATGGTATGTAAACATTTATCATAAGTGTGAAGACATGATAATAACCACTTTATTATTGCCTCTTGGGCATATCTCCAACATGTTGAAGACCGAAGGAGGGAGAGGAGTGGGGCAGGGGAACAGAAGGTTCGGGTTGAACCCTCCGTAGAACTCGGGGGAGGAGGAGTACCGCTGCCGCGGGTTCGCCTGGCTCTCATGGAAGACAGTCGGCGAGAAGCCGACCGGCGAGATCGGCGAGAAGCCGATCGACGAGCCGATGCTTGGCTGGCTCCCCCAGTGGGCGGCGTACTGTGTGGGGGGGGCGACCGGCCTCGGGCACGACATCGCCGCACGAGACGCCTCCGTCTACTTCGTGTAGGGGTTAGTAGCATGGAAAACAAAAAAATTCTATTGCATGAACACACACAAGCCAAGATCTAATCTACTAGATCGGTGCAACGAGTTTGTAGAGTACTAACCCTCGAAGATCCAAAGCGTTCGACGAGACACAGATCTCTCGTGGGTGATGTAGTTGTTCACTTGTCAATCTCAAGATCGCATAGACGATACTTCCGGCACCGCATTCCGGCAGCGCTCCCACAGTTAGTCACACGTTCGGTACTTGATGAAGACCTTCCTCTCCCTTGTTCCAGCCGACAGCGGAGGTTGTAGATCTCCTCGCAATTCCAACAGCATGACGGTGTGGTGGTGGAAGTAGAGGTTAGATCCCATAGGGCTTCGCCTAAGCAGGAGCGGGTATGGTGGAGTAGAGAGAGAGCCTCAGCAACTAGAGTTTAGAGGCCAAGGAGTGGAGTTGGCCGACGGCTAGGGAAGGGCTAGACGGCGGCAGTTTAGAGGAGGCTCTAGGGCGACGGCGATTTAGAGGGGCAGCTGACCTAGGGTTTGGGGTGAGGCCAAGGGGGCGCCCCACCCCCCTACTTTTGTAGGTGGGAGGTGCTAGGGGAGGAGGAGTCCTCCCCCAACTCCCCTTGTATGGACGGCGGCAAGGGAGGTAGCGGAAACCTTCCTCCTCTAGGTTTCCTCCTCTCCCTCCACTTGGTTTGACTTTCAATGTTGGGATTTGACTTCTCAAATTGGAGTTTGACTATTCAAACTAGAGTTTGATTTCTCTCTTCCCATTGCCCAGTCAAGTGACCTAGGGTACGATGCAACCATTCTACATTGTCATGGAACATTCCAAGTACTCATCCCCCCAGGGTGGTGGACCTTCCAGAACCTTGTAGAAGCTTCCGGTGAAACCACCAAAAACATTTCCAAACCCCGGAATTGGAATTTCCTTATATGAATCTTATTCTATGGACCATTCGGGATCTCCTCATGATATCCCGTATCCAATTCGAGACTCAGAACAACATTTGGTCTCTTGCTCACATTCCATATCTACTAAACAACATCGAATCCTTAAGTGTGTCTCCCTACAATTCGTGAACTATGCAGACATGATCGAGACACCTCTCCGATCAATAACCAATAGAGGAATCTGAAAATTCATATGGCTCCCACATATTTCTACGATGACTTCATGATCGAATGAACCATTCACATACGATACCAATTTCCCTTTGTCTCGCGATACTTTATTTATCCAAGATTTGATCGTCGGTAAACATTCATCATAAACACAAAAATATAATAATAACTACTTTTACTATTGCCTCTTGGGCATATCTCCAATAGTCTCCCACTTGCACTAGAGTCAATAATCTAGATTACATGGTAATATACCTAATACCCATAGCGTTCTGGTGTTGTTCATGTTTTGCCCTACGGAGAGGTTTAGTCAACGGATCTGCCACATTTAGATCTATGTGTACTTTGCAAATCTTTATGTCACCATCTTGGACATGCTCGCGAATAGCGTGAAAACGTAGCTTGATATGCTTCAGCTTCTTGTGTGACCTTGTCTCCTGCACATTGGCTATGGCACCTGTAGCACCCCGGTAAAACCACTACTAGAAAATCGCTTGGTGTTTTGCTTTGTGCATCATCAAGATATCATGCTCATGTCATCATGCCACCTTGCATTTGAGCATCATATTAAATTTTGTATCGGTTCTTATTCTTTTTCTTGCCTCTTATATTTTTTTCTCCATTAAATGCATTTGCTTCTTGATATCATGTAGTTGGTTCTTGATATATGTGTATGATGCCCAAAGTTGAGTTGGGGGCATCTCTTTCTAATTCTTTCCATTCTACCACTTGTCCATACCAACTCCATGTCATCCTATCCTCCTCCTACCATATACATGTATGTGGGAACATTCAATTGTCTTGGGTTTTAATTCATGCCACATATATCCTTGTGTTTCCTTCCTATATTCATCTATACACACTTGTATCTTTTCCCTTCTGAATTCTCTCTTTTGATTTTTGGGTTTTATTTGAGATGCTTCATTTGGACTTAAATAAGGCAAGCAAGATTCTTGTTTTCAAACAAAACCAAAATATCAATGCTAAAACCATCCCTATATTCTCACACGTGCTCTCTTGGAAACCATATTTGTTTTCCTTGGCATATCTATCTACCAAGGTCAAGTATATGTGGCCATCTACTTAAATCCTAAGCTAGCTACTCTACTTAGGTAGCTAGACCTCTCTTGTTTCTTCTTGAACCGAAGCTTCTCTAGATGCCCACCATAGCTAGCTAAAAATCTACACGTATGTGTATAGCCCACACATACACTAGCTACACCCCTCTCTTTGGGTTTTCCTGGTGCACCCGTGCTAGCTACTCACCTCGTGCATAAACCAATCAAGGTCAGCTACTGACCCTCTTTTTTTCTTCCCGGTGCAGCCAGACCAAGTGGAGGTCGCGCTCCGTGTACTGTTTTTCTTCGTGTCCGAGCGGACCAGCTCACGCCCCTGCTATGTCCTCTCTCCCCTCTCCATAAAGCAAAGGTCCAGCAACTCTCGTATCCTCTCAACCACCCCTTCTCGCTAGATCGAGATCTGAAGATCTTTTGGTCCTCCTCTCCAAGCCAACCTGGCCACGAACAAAACCTATCTTCCGCCGTATACTTGGCTCCGTCGTCGTTCTGTTGTTGCCGCCGCCGCGTCACCGTACCCAGGAAGAGCTACTCGCACTGTTGAAGTTTTTCGGCACCTGGAGCTAGGAGGAGCAGGCCAGCGCACACGGAGGCTCCTCGTCGGCGTCATGGTCTTCTCGATGCCGCCACCATCCGCCTTGAGCTAGGCGGCTCGCCAGCGATCCTTTGTAAGGTCCTCTCTGCCATCTACTTCCCCTGTCCCTCACGGCATCCCTAGTACCCCTTTACCTGTGTCCAGCACCTGCAGTTCAGCTTCGCTCGTGGCTCGAAGCGCGCACAACATGCAGCCTCGCGCATATCTTTGTCCTCTTGTTCCCGCACAAACCATGATAACCACAGTCCACCGCCGTCGAATCTAATCACTGCAATTTATTCTTGGATCTACCAGCTAGCCTTAGCATCAAACGGTGCGCGATTTGGAGCTCAGAGCAGCTCGAACAGCTCATCCGAAGTTGGCTGAATTTCATTTGTATCTGTCGCAGAGTACTTTCTGTCTCTGTTGCCTACAAACTCACATCTAGTAAAGTTCTTCCCTGGCGAAATTCTTTGGATGTATCTCGTCTTGGTGTATCCCTATTCCATTTGCGACAAAACATGCACATTTAGCGCTCGCAATCTTCTGCACAAAATCGCCCAAGCAGTGTGTTCTGGCCATGTTCTCGATTTTACTAGCCTCTCCTGTGTGGCCCCTCGTTCCAACACCCTATTTTTTTACGAATATAAAATATCTTGCTGCATATAATCATTCATACTTGCAAACATATTATTGTGTTTTGAAAATATTTTGTTAGTTCACCTCATAATTAAATATG
The DNA here is from genome assembly GCA_916181665.1 of Avena sativa. Classification (NCBI taxonomy): domain Eukaryota; kingdom Viridiplantae; phylum Streptophyta; class Magnoliopsida; order Poales; family Poaceae; genus Avena; species Avena sativa. Next base: position 50,188,278 of record OV702299.1, read on the forward strand.
AAGATTAAATATAGGCTTTTTAGTCTAATATTGGCCCCATTTAAATTTGTGCAGCGAACCGATGCTATATTTTGCTTTGTTAAGACAACTTTATATTGCGGGATATCTAAATAACTTGAACCCTCTAATTAATTGTCGGGACCTCAGTTCCGCTTAATATTGCCTAATTGCATTGCATCTTTGCCATGTCATGCATCACATATGCATCATGCCCGATCTTTTGTCGTAGTATTAAATAGTGCATCCGGTATTCTTCTAGCGCTTTGCTTCTTCACGGATTAGGCCGATGAGTTGATGCGAGTGTCGACCCGATCTTCGGATGAACCTTCAACAATATTTTTCAGGCGAGCATTCTCCCCCTTTCTACCTATCTTACTTTTATAGTCTTTATTTCCTCCTGTTGATCTATTGCTATCTGTGATGCAATGCTCTAGTTTTCGTACCCGTGATATCCCTTGCAGCCATTAAATTGCCTTGGACACATCCTATTACCTGTTGTTTGGTAGATAGTCAGCTTGCGAGTCGTAGTTGCTTGCGTAGGTGTTGCGTCGCGCCGTCGATGTTCCACAGTTGTGGGAGTAATGCCTTATGTTTAATGTTGGAGATGATTATAACTTTAATTACCGTTTAATAACTAAAAATTGAAGTAGGTAAATAATGCAGAGGCACAGGTGGGCAATAAATGCTATTTGGTTTTTAACCGTCAACTTGTGTCCCGTAGGACCCCGAGTACTTGATTCCTGTTCTTTGAATATTCGCACTATCCACATGTGGGACCATAAATCCCCCTAGCCAGAGCTTGAGTCATATTTATTTCTTGGGGCCACAAAGTAGTTTGGAGCTTTATTACTATCCTGTGCCATGCTTTACTGCTTTATTTATGATTGCGTGTGGAGCGCCTGTATTGTTTAGGAACAAATGTGGAATGTTTTCGCGGTATCGACAAGCCCAGTCACACTTTCGGGTTCCCGGTCGTTTACAGCCATTGGCATAAACCTCTGGGTCCGTCTCGGAGCCGGCCAACTTCGTCGCGGGTAGCTTGGTGGGGTGGCCCCCTGAAATTTATATGAATCTTGCAATTGCTCTGTCGTGATGCCTCGTTGGGTTTTTATTTGGTTTTTCCCGAGGTTGATCGTGCGTGTGTTGCTATTTGTCCCCCGTGCAGGGTAAAACTTTCTGAAAGCCGTGTCCACGGTTATGGACGACTTGGAGCACAGTATCTCGATCATAGACAACTATAACTAAAGTAGTGCTATAAGTTTGACTTTATAATGACTAGTAATCAGCTTCACTATAATGGAATGGCTAAATAAAAGTGCCAACAATTGCTTGTTTGGGTTGTCACCTGTTACCATTGTATCTGACTAGTAAGTATTGCAACTACAACGGAATGGCTAAATAAAAGTACCAACAACTGCTGGGTTTTGGGATGCCTCATGCTATATGTATCTGACTAGTAAGTATTTTCACTATAACGGAATGGATAACTAAAACTGCCCACTGTTTATAATATCAGGATGACTCATGCTATCTTTATCTGACTAGTAATTGCCACAACTATAACAGAATGAATAAAACTGCCAACTGTGTGAGTTCCTCGGTTGACCTCCTCGATTGGTCTCGAGGGGGAAATATCAGGATGGGTATGCTTGGTGATAGTTTTAGATGGATCCGAATAGGTCTTTCTTATCCCTATCTGATAGCCGCCAGTTGTATTGAGTCTCTATAGGTTGTTTAGCGCATGCTGCGCTGCCGCTTCAGTCCAACATACCTATGTAGGCGAGGATCGCCGAATTCTAGTCTCGCCGTGTACTGGCCTCAGTATTGACCGCTCTCTTTTTCTTTTGCCCTTTGCCGGCACCCTTTTGTTCAAGCAGGTTTTGGGATCGACGTCGTTAGCAGGGTTACCCTTCCGGCTTGGCCTGGGCAGGGTTATGGACGTCATTGGTTATTCTTCAGGGTTCTTAGCTCAATTTGCATCTTGTCCGTACTCGGACGCTGTATCATTTTAAAGGTGATTTGGATCTTTGTATTGTATATCTGTATTCTTGACTCTTTGAGTCATTGTTGTATATATCTGTTCTGTGGGTCCCTCGTGGACTATTGTGTAATGGTATTACTTCGTTTTCCACCCGCACGAAAGTGTCTGGTGGGCACCTTTGAATCGTTTCTATGCGGGTTTGGCGGGAATCGCTGAAACTTGCATAGGGCCGATTCCGAGGGTGTTACAACACCCATGTTGTCACAATAGATGGCCATCGGGTCAGATGCACTAGAAATCACACCAAGCGCCATAATGAACCCCTTCATCCATATCGCCTCTTGTGAAGCCTCCGAAGCAGCTATGTATTCCGATTCAGTTGAAGATCTGGCCACAACGCTTTGCTTAGCACTCCTCCAGCTCACCGATGCACCATTCAAAGTAAATACGTATCTAGATTGTGATTTAGAATCATCCGGATCGGTGTTACAACTAGCATCGGTGTAACCATTTACAACAAGATGTTCATCACCTTCATAAGAAAGAACCATATACTTAGTCCTTCTTAAGTACTTTAGGATGTTTTTGACTACTATCCAGTGATCTACTCCTGGATCACTTTGATATCTGCTAGTTAAACTAACAACATATGCAATATCTAGTCTTGTACATAGCACGACATACATGATAGAACCTATGGCCGAGGCATAGGAAGTTTTGTTCATCTTCTATCTATCTTCTGCAGTAGCGGGACTTTGAGTCTTACTCAAGGTCGTATTGGGCAACATGGGCAAGAACCCTTTCTTGCTATCTTCCATTCCAAACCTCTTTAGAACCTTGTACAAATATGTACTTTGTGAAAGCGCTATTAAGCGTCTTGATCTATCTTTATAAATCTTTATGACTAATATGTAGGCAACTTTGCCAAGATCTTTCATTGAAAAACTATTATTCAAGTAGTCTTTGATACTTTTAAGAAGTTATTTATCATTCCCAATCAACAATATGTCATCTACATATAATACTAGGAATGCTACAGAGCTCCCACTCACTTTCTTGTAAATACAAGCTTCTCCATAAGTTTGTATAAATCCAAAGCTTTTGATCACCTTATCAAAACATTGATTCCAACTCCGAGATGCTTGCTTCAATCCATAAATGGACTGTTGAAGTTTGCATACCTTGTTAGCATCTTTAGGATCGACAAAACCTTTGGGTTGTACCATATACAACTCTTCATCAATGTCTCTCTTGAGGAACACCGTTTTGACATCCATCTGCCATATCTCAAATCGTAATATGCAGCGATTGCTAACAAAATTCTCATAGACTTTAGCTTCGCTACTGGTAAGAAAGTCTCATCGTAGTAAACTCCTTGAATTTGTCGAAAACCTTTCGCGACAAGTCGAGCTTTATAGATGACTATATTACCATCAACATTTGTTTTCTTCTTGAAAATCCATTTGTTCTCGACAGCCTTCTGGCCATCCGGTAAGTCCACCAAAGTCCATACTTGGTTTTCGTACATGGATCCAATCTCGGATTTCATGGCTTCTTGCCATTTGATGGAATCTAGGCTCATCATTGCTTCCTCATATGTCGCAGGGTCGTTAGTGTTATCCACCAACATGACACTCATAATAGGAACATACCAATCGAGAGTGGTACGAGTCCTCGTCGACCTGCGAGGTTTAATAGTAACTTCGTTCGAAGTTTCATGATCATTATCATTAGCTTCCTGATGGCTGCAAGTGCACAAATGATGACCCACAAGTATAGGGGATCACAACAGTCTTCGAGGGTAGTATTACCCAATTTATTGATTTGACACAAGGGGAGCCAAAGAATACTTGCAAGCCTTAACAACTGAGTTTTCAATTAAGTTGCACCTAGAAATAGTTCTTGCTCACAGAAGTTTATCAGTAGCAACAACTTGTAGTAGCAACATCAAAGTAACAACTACAGCAAAACAGGAAAAATAGTAACAGTAGTAGCAAACAGTAGGATATGAGTGCGGTAGGCATAGGGATGGATGGACGGGCGTTGCATGGACAAGTCTAAACATGTAACTTCAAGATCTAGGGCAATTGCAGATAAATAAGAATAAGCATCCAAGTACTAAACAATCATAGGCATGTGCTCCCTATATAGTCATACGTGCTCGCAATGAGAACTTGCACAACATCTTTTGTCCTGCCAGCCCGTTGCAGCGGGGCCTCAAGGGAACTACTGGCAATTAAGGTGCTCCTTTTAATAGAGCACCGGAGCAAAGCATTAACACTCCATGAACACATGTGATCCTCACATCATAGCCATCCCCTCTGGTTGTCCCAATTTCTGTCACTTCGGGGCCTTTGGATCTGGACAATGATATGTGTACACAACTTGCAGATAAGATCACAAACAATACTATCATAATGATTCAATAATAAGTTCAGATCTGAGATCATGGCACTCGGGCCCTAGTGACAAGCATTAAGCACAACAAGTTGCAACAAAGTCAAATAGCACTAATAGAGATACTAGGCACCATGCCCTAACAATCTTATTCGGTTACATGATAGAACTCATCCAATCCCTACCATCCCCATAGCCTACAGCGGGGGATTACTCACGCATGGATGAAGGAAACATTGATGGTTGATGGAGAGGCGTTGGTGATGACGATGGCGATGATCCTCCCCAAATTCCCCGTCTCGGCAGGGTGCCAGAACGGAGTTTCTGGTTCTGAATCGCGGCTTCTGGTGGTGGCAGCGCAGTGGAACTCTTTCTGGAAAAACGACAAACCCCCCTCGGTTTTTAGGTCAAGAGGCGTCTTATAGGCGAAGAGGGAGGCCGAGGGGGTGCCTGAGGTGGCCACACCCCCCAGGCGTGGCCAGGCCTGGCCCGCGCCTGACAGGGGTTTGGGCCCCTCAGGCCTCCACTCCGTCTCGTACTCTGGCTCCGTGGATCTTCTTGTGAAATAGGATTTTGGGCATATTTTCTGGGATTTTTCATGATAGTTAATTTTCTGCACAAAAACTAGACACCAAGGTAATTCTGCTGAAAACAGCGTCAGCCCATGTTAGTTGAATCCAAATCACACAAGTTTAGAGGAGAAACAATAGCAAAAGTGTTTGGGAAAGTAGATACGTTTTGGACGTATCAACTCTCCCCAAGCTTAGCTTATTGCTTATCGTCAAGCAATTCAGTTGAAAACTGAGTGCGATAAAAGAACTTTCACGAACACATTTGCTTCATATGATGTATATATTCTTAGCACAGGAGTAGACACTTAAACCATTCATAATAAAGAATATGCAACCAAGTCTACTCAATAGTCATTGCAAGCTATGAAGAGAAACCAACTCAATAATAATAAGTAGCATGAAACATAAACATAAGCAACATTGCAATGCTCATAAAAAGGTATGATAGAGTGGTATCTCGCTTGCCTTTTTTTGTAGAGCACAAAATAAATGCCAAGGCACCTCTGAAGTTCAAGTGAAGACTATAAGTAAAAATATCAGAGATACAAGCATCAAAGTAATGACATAATTAACCAAGTTTTGAGACAAACACAAGAATGACAACTATGCTCTCAAGAAGATGCTCATATAATAAGTGCTGACTCAACAAGGAAGTGAAAAGGTTTTGAAAAGTTTGAAAGGCTACCAAATGCTGAAAGTAAGGTACTCATTAGCTTTGAGCTCTCATTGCCCCTATCATAGGCATATTTATATGGTTAAGGTGAAAGTGAGGTCCAATCTGAGTTATATGCTTGACATACCATAAACTGGAAATCCCATGTCCCTTGAGTACGAGGGCCGCTCCTCATGCTACTCAACTTTAGTTACCTGTAAGTTCTTGTCACTGTAAATACATGCATATCATAGAGAACAGCCAACGGGGTACCCCTTACACATGATACATGAGCTATCCCGTAATCAAAATGACAAGGCAAGCAGACAATGAGCATCTCAGCGATCTTTTTATTTGCTATTTGCATAGGTTTTTATTGAGGATGCTTCATAGATACTCATTATGGTAATGTTGCAAGTTTCCACCATGATTAGGAATGTCTTAGGCTAGCGGTCCAGGCGTTTCTCTAATACATATATATATAACTCCATGAACTCACAAGCCCCCCTTTTATTTCACACCAACGACATCCGCAAACAAAATAGCATGGTATCAACTAGATATGTATCCATAAGTGTTGAAAGCGTTCCCCGTGACAACACGGTTCTGCTAAGTCTCAGCCTATAATTTGCAAGCATATAACTTTCATGGACAGTCACAATGGTTCAGGATTATTAAGTGCAAGGAAATAAAGTGTGCCATCAAGTTTGTAAGAGCTTTACTAACTAACTTTCTCAAAGCAGACAAACATTTTATTTGAAAGAAAACAAGGCATAATGAATATGCACTGAAATAGAAAATGATGCTAATAGGAAGGTATAGTGGACGCAGTTGACAATATTAGTTTTGGGGAATTGGATACACAAGTAGAGCTCATACTCAGTGCAAGTGAAGGCTAGCAATAGAGAGGGAGCAACAAACGAGAGAGCAATAACTGTCATAATCATGCTTGCAACAAAATAGGACTAATTATGGCATGAAAGTGATACAAAAACTCTGAGGAAAAATAAATCATCGAGGCTTACTGACTATTGTTTAGTCATATGCATGTGTGAGCATGTGCCAAGTCGATTCACATGAAACATTCAGAGGAGGATACCACAATATCGTACCAAGTTATGAATAGAACAGTGCAAGCAAACATTCATATGACATGCTACAAACTATTAGCAAGCTGGAGCTAATTATAAGCAATCAAGAACTACTAAGCATCCATAAATAACATACACCTTACATGAACAGACTAAGCATGCTCACAATGATGAGTATATGTACAAAAATGAAAATAAATAGAGTTCGTTACCAGCCTCTTACCACACCTCAAGTTGTCTTAATCTTCATTATTGCCCTTCACTTGTGCGACTTGAATAATAACATGAAACCAAAATCCACTGAGGACGGCTGAACCCTGCAAAGAACTCACAAAACCAAAGAAGAACAACAAATATTTTTGGTGTTTTCGATTTTTTTTAAAGCAAACAAACAAAGCAAAAGCAAACAAAGCAAAATCTTTTTGGATTTTTCTTTAAGGCAAACCAAAGCTAAAAAGCAAAGAAACAAACCAAGAGAAACAATAAAAATATTTTTGGTATTTTTGTGTTTTGAGAAAGCAGAAACAAAAGCCAAAAAGAAAGCAAAACAATGAATATACAAAGAACTGACGAAACATGATATATCGATGAGTGTGATGTCAGTGTACCTATGTAGTACACAGAGGGGTCGTAAGAGGGCGTGTCCCCCTGATAGTGTCCATGGAAACCAAGAATGCGCATCTTCTCGTCCATCTCCTCCTTGGAGCGTGACAAAGGTCCCTGGGAAATACTGAACAAAGTGGTCTGGGGTAGAGGGATCTATCTCTCTTACCCGTCAGTAAACAACATTCTATAAACTAGGCTCTCAAGGGTAGAACCAGCAGTGAAAAAGTGATGTGCTTTTATAGCAGCAAGATCAATCCTCTGAGGAGCCAAAACTGTATCATTTGGATCAACAGCAAGGTCCAAGGCAGCAACAACACGTGCAGCAATAATTCCCCCATAAATGGGTCTCTTAGCAGCTAAGCGACGAGCAATGAGAGAACCAAGATTGTACCTAGTTTCATTGTTGAGCGCAGCAACTATGAAGACCAAATGATAGTTGGAAATATTACTAGTGTTCTCCCTACCAAGAACACTAGTGTCAAGATAATAAGCAAAGTACCTGATAGCTGGGAGTTGAATATTTCTTATCTTTCCACGTTGGGCTCTACAGTCATCATCATTAGTTATCCCACGGTAGAGCTCCAACAAATCAGTGGGTTGAGCTGGATCTTCTTCACCGTCCCAGTTGTACCAAGACCCAGGATCTCACAAAATTTCTTCAATGTCATGGTGTAAGGCCTGCCATAAATTTTGAAAGACGCATCTGGTTTGAACAGGCTATTAGAAAAAGAAAATCTCTCCACAAATGTTTTAGTGAGCGTTGCATATTGCATGCTCTCATCCTGCATATAACTTGTTAGTCCAACCCTCCAAACCAAGGTTAGAAAATCCTCAAGAATCCTAGTATCCTGCAAGAAGGTTGGGCAAGAAAAGGTGGAAGGGTGCGCATCCCCCTCATCTCCCTCGTCGCCAAATCGCGGTGTAATGAGATCCTCATTGTATGAGGGCCTAGATCGGGAGGATGATCTTGAAGGCCTTGCCCTCCTAGGTACATCACTCTCAATGTCCCTGGGAAATACTGAACAAAGTGGTCTGGGGTAGAGGGATCTATCTCTCTTACCCGTCAGTAAACAACATTCTATAAACCAGGCTCTCAAGGGTAGAACCAGCAGCGAAAAAGTGATGTGCTTTTATAGCAGCAAGATCAATCCTCTGAGGAGCCAAAACTGTATCATTTGGATCAACAGCAAGGTCCAAGGCAGCAACAACACGTGCAGCAATAATTCCCCCATAAATGGGTCTCTTAGCAGCTAAGCGACGAGCAATGAGAGAACCAAGATTGTACCTAGTTTCATTGTTGAGCGCAGCAACTATGAAGACCAAATGATAGTTGGAAATATTACTAGTGTTCTCCCTACCAAGAACACTAGTGTCAAGATAATAAGCAAAGTACCTGATAGCTGGGAGTTGAATATTTCTTATCTTTCCACGTTGGGCTCTACAGTCATCATCATTAGTTATCCCGCGGTAGAGCTCCAACAAATCAGTGGGTTGAGCTGGATCTTCTTCACCGTCCCAGCTGTACCAAGACCCAGGATCTCACAAAATTTCTTCAATGTCATGGTGTAAGGCCTGCCATAAATTTTGAAAGACACATCTGGTTTGAACAGGCTATTAGAAAAAGAAAATCTCTCCATAAATGTTTTAGTGAGCGTTGCATATTGCATGCTCTCATCCTGCATATAACTTGTTAGTCCAACCCTCCGAACCAAGGTTAGAAAATCCTCAAGAATCCTAGTATCCCGCAAGAAGGTTGGGCAAGAAAAGGTGGAAGGGTGCGCATCCCCCTCATCTCCCTCGTCGCCAAATCGCGGTGTAATGAGATTCTCATTGCATGAGGGCCTAGATCGGGAGGATGATCTTGAAGGCCTTTCCCTCCTAGGTGCATCACTCTCAAATATTTCACCAAAGATGTGGTTGTCCATGACCTCTTTTTTCTAAAAAATTTAGACAAACATCAAACCAAGTGATTTCCAAGTTGATAAATGATGAGAAACTACTATAGGAACTTGCTAGAGGGCTACACATGCATCAAAATGGAATATCTAAGCATAGAACAAGAATGCAAGCTCACACAACCTGACACCTATAGCAGCAAAATACTCAAGATACAATCTACCAATCACAAATCTAATTGGACAAGTGGAGGAGGCACATACCAAAGAGCAATCCCTCCAAAAATCAGCAGCAAAGATGGGCTGAGCAAGGAGATCGAAAATCGGAAGCAAGAACAGCAAGAACTCGAGCTTGATAAGGTTTTCCGGTGTTTTTCGGGAGAGAGAAAGAAGATGGCTGTGAGGAGACACTTTGGAGGGCCACAGGTGGGCCACACCCCTGCCAGGCGCGCCCGTGGGGCTGGCCGCGCCACCAGGGGGTGTGCTGGCCTGGGGTGGCCCCCTGGGTCACTCCAGGTGTCCCTCTTCCCCTTTTTTCAAGGAAAAAATTATTTTGAATTTTCTGGTATTTTTCGGAAAACTTTATTTTTGGCCAATTTTCAGGGTATGAAAATTGATTTCTCGCAGAAAATATTTTTTAGAAGAAGCAAAAACAAACAAAAACCAAAACTACAGAAGTTCTAAGACACTCTAACAAGCAAACAAATAGCAAAACCAAAGCTAACAACAGAAAAGGCAAAGACTAGGAAGGAGAAAAGTAAAAGTGAGCAAATATAACCACCGTGAAAACAATGTTTTGTTCATTAAAATCCTTTTGTTAACAAGGTTGATCAAGTCTTGTTACCAAAACAATCTTATATGAAACAAAACTTTGCATTCCACAAGGTGCTTATGTTACCTCAAACTTGATAGCAATGGTCCCAACCATAATAGTTCCAAAACTTTCTTGGGGAACGAGACAATATATTTCTCCAACCTTGACGCTCTCAATATTTTCAATGGGATTCAGGCAATAGCTCTTAGCAACCTTTTTGGGGAATTAGACAGTATGCTCTTTGTCATTAATATTAAAAGTTACTTTTCCTTGATTACAATTGATGACAGCACCTGCAGTATTAAGAAAAGGTCTCCTAAGAATAATTGACATATTATCATCTTCAGGCATTTCAAGCACAACAAAATCAGTTAAAACCAAGAAATTATGAGCCACCTGAACAGGAACATCCTCACATATACTAATAGGAATAGTAGTTGACTTATAAGCCATTTGCAAAGATATATCAGTTGGTATCAACTTTTCTAGCCGGAGTCTCTTGTAGAGAGAAAAGGCATAACACTAACTCCAGCTCCCAAATCACATAAAGCAGTTCTAACATAATTATTCTTAATAGAGCAAGGAATAGTTGGTATACCTGGATCATCAAGTTTCTTTGGAACCTTACCATTAAAGGAATAATTAGTAAGCAAAGTAGAAATCTCCTCATTAGGAATCCTCATTTTATTAGAGACAATATCCTTCATATACTTTGAATAAGGAGGCAACTTAATATCATCAATCAAAGGAATTTGCAAAAATAAAGGTTTCATCCACTCACAAAACTTGTTGTAGTGTTCTTCCTCCTTTGTTTTGTGTTTCTTACCTGGAAAAGGCATAGGTTCCTGCACCCAAGGTTCTCTCTCTTTACCATGTTTATTAGCAATAAAATCTTCCTTAGTGTACCTAGTATTCTTAGTGTGCTTCTCAGGTTCTTCCTCAACTTCCTCCTTATCAGGAGCATCATTTTTATCATTATCACTCACAGTTTCAGCATCAGAGACAGATATACTATTAGGATCTACAGCAGGTTCAGAGGGTTCCTCAACTATTTCGTGTGTCTTTTTCTTTCTCTTACGAGGACTACCACTACTTTCACATTGTTGAGAGTCCTGATCAATTCTTTTAGGGTGTCCTTCAGGATATAAAGGATCTTGAGTAGCTATACCACTCCTAGTTCTAATTCCATAAGCATGTTTATCTCCTGAGGCATTAACTAGCATATCTTTTTGTACCTTAGCAAGTTGATCAATTTGGGTTTGAACCATTTGAAAGTGTTTACTTTAATATCATTAGAAGTTCTTTCCACAATATCTTTCAACTCTTTAATAGCTCTAGAGTTTTCCAATAAATTATTCTGAACTTGTTTATTAAAATTACCTTGTTTAACAATAAATGTGTCAAGTTCATCTAAGCATTGATGAAGAAGCTTACCATGGGGAATATCCCCTTCATCAAAGTGGAGAGAGTGTACCCTCAATAGTAGATGAGTGGGGAATTGGCTTACATAATTCTTCTATAGGAGGTAGATTCTTCACATCTTCAGTTCTAATACCTTTCTCCTTAAGACATTTCTTAGCTTCTTTCATCGCTTCATCATTTAATGGAATAACTCCTCTCTTCTTTGGTGTTGGTATTGGATCTGGTTCAGGCACAACTGGTTCAGGAGTAATAAGCTCAGGTGTATTTAGCTAAGTTGAAGTCCAATCATCATAATTCTTGCTTATTTTAGCAATTAATTCTTCAACATCTGTAGGAGTTATTTTCCTAAAAACACAATCAGCAAAGCTATCTAGGTATGTCCTAGAATCATTAGTTAGTCCATTGTAATAAATATAGAGAAGCTCATTTTTAGGTAATGGACATCCAGGATGTGCATGAATCAAGGCACATAACCTTGTCCATGACTCATGCAATTTCACTTCTTATCCTTGTTTAAAATCAAAAAGTCTCTACAAAGCAGCATGTCTAGCACTAGGAGGAAAATATTTCTGGAAGAAAGAAGCAATCAAACAATCAGGACTATCAATGGATCCAGGAGGTGATCTATTAAACCAAGCCTTAGCTTCTCCTTTTAGTGAAAATGGAAAGATCTTAGTAACAAAGTACTTGCGCATCTTAAAATCATCAGAAAATAAAGCACTCATAGTGGAAAGCTCATTCATACGCGCCACATCACTCTCATTCTTAGTCCCAGAAAAAGGTTCTTTCTCAACAATATCTAAATAGGATAAATCAAGAGAGAAATCATAATCTTTATCTTTAATATTTATGGGAGAAGTGGCAAACTTAGGATTAGAGGACAGTTTAGGAATAATGGTACGTCTTTCTATCACTAACACCATGCGTGTTTTGGCACTCTTCAATAAATTCATCAGTAAACTCAATGTAACCATCATTAATATCATATCTCTTTCTAGACTCGGGTGAGCTAACAGGTGTAACAGTGCTGTAACACCCTCGCCTGATAAGGCTGAGTTCATGTGTATAGTGCCAATCCCTGGATCGGTTCACTGGCACACACAGTACAAAATGATACCAAATATAACTGTGCATCATAAATACAATGAATATGATCCAGAATTTACATTATTTATTCAAGTACACAGCGGAAAAAGAATACAAGGTAGATCTCCATCCTTCAAATGTGCCACAGGCGAACAATTGTTGAGTGGAGTCTCGCGACCTATGAACGATCACTCAGATACGATATAACCTACAACATGAAACGTTGCAGCCACGAATGGTCAATACATTGAATGTATGGCAAGTAGGCTAAAGTGGTTAACAATAGATCTATCAACTACATGCTTATTTGGCCAAGTGGAGTTCAGGATCATTTGCATAAAGCAATACAACTTTTCCCTACTTTCAAAATACTTTTCTTTCTTCAAAAACAATCTTCTAAGGACATACCAGCATAAACCCATGTAGATACAAGACAGTTCAGCTTTCGTATGCTCCTAAACCCATGTTCATCCATCAAGTTTTAGTAATTAAGAAATTGGGATGAGTGAGAAATATCATAGCATCAGTATCAGGTCGCTCAAATTGTCCATAACCGGGGACACGGCTAAGTACTTAGTTTATACACCCTGCAGGGGTTAGTACACTTTACCCATGTGACTTGGCCAGCCCAGCTCGTACCACCACTCTCATATTGGGTGATGATAGCGAGAAGTCCAAGAAGGAACCGTTCGGGAAGTAGCTCCCCAATCCCGACGCGCACCGGTCCAACCTACACTATCTACATCTCTGGATACGCGGGTTCGAGTTACCACAACCTACTGAGTTCAACCAACCGCCCATTTCATTATTGGCACATGGTTGCACACGAAAGTTTCCAAACAAAGAAACCAATCATTTCTCAGTGTCCTGGGCGGCATTCCCCACCAAAATCCACACTCGATGACCCAATCAATGCCATTCCGCCCAGGTGGTTCATTAAAACATGTTGGTTTGTCATTTAGCAAAACATAAGCCTTTTAAAACATATAACTTTTCATGATGTGATTCCCTTCCTCGTCTAAATAGCATAGCTAAGCAATCTACCAATACGATGGCTCATAAACAAGGAATACTAGGGAATAATATGGGACATAGCATAGCATATACACATCAATTCCTACATATGCAATTCTACAAAACATCTACAATGCATAGGAAAACAATAGGACATTTATGACCAAGATAGCACCACTTGCCTTTGTTGTAGATGTAGTCGATTAGATAATCCTCACAATTATAATGGCCTCTTTCGCAATAACCACAATACTTGCAATCATAGTAGTTGCACTCCTCGCAATCTAACGTTTGAAGCAAACACAACAAACACCATTCAAAACATTGCAAACATACAACAGTGCAACATTACAAGAAATCAATGATGAACGTATGCATGCATGACGATTTAATGAGTCACAATGGTTGCATTTAGTGTTCTGAACATAGTTAGATTACATGATGCATGTGGAAAGTCATTTAATGCACTAAAGCTTTTATTACTAATAGTTGTATCGATTTAATATGGTGTATACTACTTTAATTGAACTAAAGATGTTTATGTCGTATTAAATTGTGATCTAGATGCTACTGGATAGGTAATGCAATTTAGAGACAGTAGCAATTTGATTCACCTAAAAAGGAGTTATAGATATTTTCCTATGATTAAAACACTATTTCAATGGGTTTAAATATTTCTGTATAAATTTCTGTTTTAACAGTACCAAGTAATTTGTCATGCAATTTCTCTGTATAGATATTGTCAATACAAAACCTTAGCACTTGGATTCACCCTAATCGGAGTTATAGATCTTCTTGTATGATTTAAGTAGTGTTTAATGGTTTTAAATGATTCCTATAGTTTCTGTTGCCTAAAAATCAAACTAAAATTATATCTGTGATCTCCACGGAATTGTGATTTCAGGGACATATTATTTGTAATTTTCTGAATAGTATTTATTTTCTTATGAATTTATTACTCTAGATAGGCCATTAAACTATTTAAATCTTCACGGCAAAACCTTACAGTAAAATGCTGAACTAATTGCATATTGATGATCTACATGGAACCAGCTTTCCATCGGTATATCATTTGTATTTTTGTGACAAGCAATTAATTTACTATGGATTTAATGATTTATAAAGCCATTAACACTAATTAAATTTCTGCGGGTTAAATAATCTGCAAAGACTAGATCCAACCAGATATTATTAATGTACATTACAGTAGCTTCAATTTGATATATTGTCATATTTTTCGGAGTTACAGATAATATCTTATGAATTTATTAACCTAAAATACCATTAAAACTAATTAAATTACTGCAGTAACCACGTACATTAAAAGTTGGATCTATTCCGATAAGATGATTCTACGTGAAATTATCTTCAATTTGATATATTATACGCAATTTTTGGACGTAGTATGAATTTCTAATGAATTTTACAAGTTAGATCTATAATATGCAATTTTAAATTCGAACGGAATATTCCAGGGAATATTCCGCTGACTGGACAGGTTGACTTTGCATGCTGACTGGGACTAGATGTTGACCTTAAGTTGATGTGGCGTTGATGATGAAGATGACCGGGATGACGACATGGCACGCACCGGTTTGATTGGATCTCGACCGTCTGGATAGGATCCGGTGGCTAGAGGAAGAGATTGACCCGATTTTGGCTCAGAATAGACAAGAAATAGATCTGTGTTAGAGAGACAAATCCGTAGCTCAAATCGAAAAACTCAGAACATGAAAGTTGTGGGGAATCATTATTCCTACCTTCTCACCAAAGGAATTTGGATTTGAAGAAACGAGCGCGAGTACATCTTGGATTTACACCGTAAGATCTGAAATATTGCGATACAAAATTCTCCAGCTGTGGTGGATGAAAAGAGGTGAGGTTTGTCGGGATTGAAAGATTTCAACACGATCTTCAACTTTCGTTTTTTGACCGAAAGCAAACGACGAAGTCTAGATGGGTTAAAAAGCGAAACAAGATTCGGACATATGTAGATTCGGGATTTCGAGAGGAAAAACTCGTGCAGCTGTGGCTCCACGAGTTTATATGGAGGTTTGAGATGGTTTAGAGATAGGCCTTGGAGTAGGGAACAAGTAGAAACAAACGGAAGTCGATTTGGAGTTGTAGATAAAAAGTTACAAGAGTTTGAGTGGAGATAGGTCTAGAAAACAGATTTTCGCACGGTTTTCGGAGCAACACACCGTACGTGCGCGTGGCCTGCTGGCTGGCTCGGTCCGGTCGGACCGAGTGGGCCGGCCCGTTTTTTTTTTTACTTGTTTCCCTCATATCTTTTGCATACGAACTCCAAATGACATGATTCTTGTTTCTAAATTTTTCTAAAATCGAATAGATCATTATAGAATCAAATTTGTAATCTTTTTACTAGTTTGGAAGTAGTGGGTTTATAAATCCTTGTATATTTCATTTTATTTATATCTTTATGTGTTTGTATTTATTCCATAACTTTTTCATACTAGCTCCAAATGAGCTCAATTTTGCTTCTAAAATTTTGTAATATTAATTGGATCTTTTTAGGCTATAATTATCAATGATTTATGCCTTACAATAGTGGGTTGTATAAAGTCAATTTAATTCCTTTAGGAACATTTGGGCGAATCAACTATAGGATTTAGATACCAGGATTTGGATTCAGTTTGTGAGAACTTTGCATGGATGAAATGCTTATGAATGCTTCATGATTTTCATTTTGAAATCTTGCACACCAATTCTACAATCCATAATCAATCCATGCCCTTTTGCCTATATGGCTACTTAGGTCTTAACAAAAGAATATAGGATTTTGAATTCAAGGTTGAGAGGATTTTATATTCAAAAAGTTTCTTCTCTTTGAGAATTTTCAACAAAGTCAATCAATCAATCAATCTTATTTATTTATTTCACATTCCAAAATTAGGAGAATTTTGGGATGTGACAGACTACCACCCTTAAAAGAAATCTCGTCCCGAGATTTGGGAAGGCTAGAAAGAAAGAAAGGTTCGGGATCCATTAGGATGCTACCACCCTTAAAATAAAATTGACTAGGTCACTTCTTGAGGGTTCACTTAGCTTAGATTGGTTCTCCTTTAGACATTTATTGACACAATGTCTCTTGCACATTTTAAACATCATGATTGACAGATTCCAAGAAAACACTACTTGAACTAGCAGAACTCTCATGGTGGTCAATTAGGGGATGTTTACTTCACGATACCCATTAATCATGGTTGAGATTCATTCTTACCGTATATTCCTACGCTAAGCACTGGGTGCTTTTATAAAGGGGGAAATATACCATTCTAAGGTCTAGGCTTAACGCCGGCTCTCTGCTAAGGTTGAAAAGGACACTCAAGATTCATAAAGCCAACAGTACAAGAGCGAATAATAAGAGTAGTAGGAATGGTGATCAATCCATCCTGCACCCAAATCATTACCCTGTATGAGGATAGGTGAATCACGTTTTTCTATCAGTCGGGCATTCTCACTTGCCTTGAAGAATGTTTCCATGGGCATGAGCTAATGCTCTATGTATACTCCCATGTATTCAGTCAATAAAGCTACTACTAAAACTAAGCTATCGATACTTCAACTTTAAGGTTGGGTAATCTACTACATAACATCATTTCAACACTTCATACTTCCACATATCTTTTTTTTCCATTAGATAAAGCATTCTCCTTCCTAAAGGCATTGTGTTGTCAAACCTTCCAATTATCACATCATTATATCTCCAAGGGTTCAAGATAGGGAAGAATAGATTCTATAGGAAAGAAACGACTAAGGAAATAATCCTACCCATAACTATCTGAAGCAATCAATGTCACAAACAAGGAAACAATCGTAGGAAATCAACACGCAAGCAAGCACTTGCATAACAATAATACAGAGGTCTAAATTTAGTAGTATATAACCACAAAATAGTTTGAAAGCATTGGGAACAATACTAGACTAAAATAGAGCAACCTATAAGCAATAAACAAAATCTGTCAAAACGGTACAGCAGGTTTCACGAATTTTTCTGACCGACTTAAACGCGTCAGGAATTTTAGCCAATTTTTTTGCATGTACTACAGGTAATTACGCTCCAGATCCTATTTTTTTTAGATTTTTCTGAGTTATCTGTAAAATATGAAAAATCGCGCGGTACAATAGGTCCGGCAGAAAACTGCAGCAGTTATTCCACGAATTTCAATCAGTTCACACCATTAAACTAATTTTAAAACCACACGAAAACTCTAGCAACTTTAGAGTTTTAAAATAACATATCCTAAACAAGGAACCACACAATATGGTTCAGTACAAATAAACAAGCAACCTATATTGTCATACCACATAAGTTGGTAAGAACAATATGCTAACACGATAGCGATGATCTCCTAAAGGGATAAAACATGGTGTTCTAGACCTAACCAAACTTGATGAGATGTTTATTTATGTCATACTATTTGTTCTTTTACTTAGCTAACTCTCATATAGTGATTTGCTTTATAGAAAACTATTAATAACATTTTTCAATTCTTATAGTTTTTATGGTAGATCACTTCTTCTACTTATCAAATGAATGGACATCTACAAGTTTGAACAAGGAGAGGTGTTGAAAAATGATAGACAAGGATTATAAGAACTCTAATAAGTATAAAATATGATAGTTCTCCTAATAAAGGTCTTCTATTGCTAATCCATTTCTAAGGTCACGATCCTACAGTCAACACACAGCTCTGATACCATCTTGTAACACCCTCGCCTGATAAGGCTGAGTTCATGTGTATAGTGCCAATCCCTGGATCGGTTCACTGGCACACACAGTACAAAATGATACCAAATATAACTGTGCATCATAAATACAATGAATATGATCCAGAATTTACATTATTTATTCAAGTACACAGCGGAAAAAGAATACAAGGTAGATCTCCATCCTTCAAATGTGCCACAGGCGAACAATTGTTGAGTGGAGTCTCGCGACCTATGAACGATCACTCAGATACGATATAACCTGCAACATGAAACGTTGCAGCCACGAATGGTCAATACATTGAATGTATGGCAAGTAGGCTAAAGTGGTTAACAACAGATCTATCAACTACATGCTTATTTGGCCAAGTGGAGTTCAGGCTCATTTGCATGAAGCAATACAACTTTTCCCTACTTTCAAAATACTTTTCTTTCTTCAAAAACAATCTTCTAAGGACATACCAGCATAAACCCATGTAGATACAAGACAGTTCAGCTTTCGTATGCTCCTAAACCCATGTTCATCCATCAAGTTTTAGTAATTAAGAAATTGGGATGAGTGAGAAATATCATAGCATCAGTATCAGGTCGCTCAAATTGTCCATAACCGGGGACACGGCTAAGTACTTAGTTTATACACCCTGCAGGGGTTAGTACACTTTACCCATGTGACTTGGCTAGCCCAGCTCGTACCACCACTCTCATATTGGGTGATGATAGCGAGAAGTCCAAGAAGGAACCGTTCGGGAAGTAGCTCCCCAATCCCGACGCGCACCGGTCCAACCTACACTATCTACATCTCTGGATACGCGGGTTCGAGTTACCATAACCTACTGAGTTCAACCAACCGCCCATTTCATTATTGGCACATGGTTGCACACGAAAGCTTCCAAACAAATAAACCAATCATTTCTCAGTGTCCTGGGCGGCATTCCCCACCAAAATCCACACTCGATGACCCAATCAATGCCATTCCGCCTAGGTGGTTCATTAAAACATGTTGGTTTGTCATTTAGCAAAACATAAGCCTTTCAAAACATCTAACTTTTCATGATGTGATTCCCTTCCTCGTCTAAATAGCATAGCTAAGCAATCTACCAATACGATGGCTCATAAACAAGGAATACTAGGGAATAATATGGGACATAGCATAGCATATACACATCAATTCCTACATATGCAATTCTACAAAACATCTACAATGCATAGGAAAACAATAGGACATTTATGACCAAGATAGCACCACTTGCCTTTGTTGTATATGTAGTCGATTAGATAATCCTCACAATTATAATGGCCTCTTTCGCAATAACCACAATACTTACAATCATAGTAGTTGCAATCATAGTAGTTGCACTCCTCGCAATCTAACGTTTGAAGCAAACACAACAAACACCATTCAAAACATTGAAAACATACAACAGTGCAACATTACAAGAAATCAATGATGAACGTATGCATGCATGACGATTTAATGAGTCACAATGGTTACATTTAGTGTTCTGAACATAGTTAGATTACATGATGCATGTGGAAAGTCATTTAATGCACTAAAGCTTTTATTACTAATAGTTTTATCGATTTAATATGGTGTATACTACTTTAATTGAACTAAAGATGTTTATGTCGTATTAAATTGTGATCTAGATGCTACTGGATAGGTAATGCAATTTAGAGACAGTAGCAATTTGATTCACCTAAAAAGGAGTTATAGATATTTTCCTATCATTAAAACACTATTTCAATGGGTTTAAATATTTCTGTATAAATTTCTGTTTTAACAGTACCAAGTAATTTGTCATGCAATTTCTCTGTATAGATATTGTCAATACAAAACCTTAGCACTTGGATTCACCCTAATTGGAGTTATAGATCTTCTTGTATGATTTAAGTAGTGTTTAATGGTTTTAAATGATTCCTATAGTTTCTGTTGCCTACAAATCAAACTAAAATTATATCTGTGATCTCCACGGAATTGTGATTTCAGGGACATATTATTTGTAATTTTCTGAATAGTATTTATTTTCTTATGAATTTATTACTCTAGATAGGCCATTAAACTATTTAAATCTTCACGGCAAAACCTTACAGTAAAATGCTGAACTAATTGCATATTGATGATCTACATGGAACCAGCTTTCCATCGGTATATCATTTGTATTTTTGTGACAAGCAATTAATTTACTATGGATTTAATGATTTATAAAGCCATTAAAACTAATTAAATTTCTGCGGGTTAAATAATCTGCAAAGACTAGATCCAACCAGATATTATTAATGTACATTACAGTAGCTTCAATTTGATATATTGTTCATATTTTTCGGAGTTACAGATAATATCTTATGAATTTATTAACCTAAAATACCATTAAAACTAATTAAATTACTGCAGTAACCACGTACAGTAAAAGTTGGATCTATTCCGATAAGATGATTCTACGTGAAATTATCTTCAATTTGATATATTATACGCAATTTTTGGACGTAGTATTAATTTCTAATGAATTTTACAAGTTAGATCTATAATATGCAATTTTAAATTCGAACGGAATATTCCAGGAAATATTCCGCTGACTGGACAGGTTGACTTTGCATGCTGACTGGGACTAGATGTTGACCTTAAGTTGATGTGGCGTTGATGATGAAGATGACCGGGATGACGACATGGCACGCACCGGTTTGATTGGATCTCGACCGTCAGGATAGGATCCGGTGGCTAGAGGAAGAGATTGACCCGATTTTGGCTCAGAATAGACAAGAAATAGATCTGTGTTAGAGAGACAAATCCGTAGCTCAAATCGAAAAACTCAGAACATGAAAGTTGTGGGTAATCATTATTCCTACCTTCTCACCAAAGGAATTTGGATTTGAAGAAACGAGCGCGAGTACATCTTGGATTTACACCGTAAGATCTGAAATATTGCGATACGAAATTCTCCAGCTGTGGTGGATGAAAAGAGGTGAGGTTTGTCGGGATTGAAAGATTTCGACGCGATCTTCAACTTTCGTTTTTTGACCGAAAGCAAACGACGAAGTCTAGATGGGCTAAAAAGCGAAGCAAGATTCGGGCATATGTAGATTCGGGATTTCGAGAGGAAAAACTCGTGCAGCTGTGGCTCCACGAGTTTATATGGAGGTTTGAGATGGTTTAGAGATAGGTCTTGGAGTAGAAAACAAGTAGAAACAAACGGAAGTCGATTTGGAGTTGTAAATAAAAAGTTACAAGAGTTTGAGTGGAGATAGGTCTAGAAAACAGATTTTCGCACGGTTTTCGGAGCAACACACCGTACGTGCGCGTGGCCTGCTGGCTGGCTCGGTCCGGTCAGACCGAGTGGGCCGGCCCGTTTTTTTTTTACTTGTTTCCCTCATATCTTTTGCATACGAACTCCAAATGACATGATTCTTGTTTCTAAATTTTTCTAAAATCGAATAGATCATTCTAGAATCAAATTTGTAATATTTTTACTAGTTTGGAAGTAGTGGGTTTATAAATCCTTTTATATTTCATTTTATTTATATCTTTATGTGTTTGTATTTATTCCATAACTTTTTCATACTAGCTCCAAATGAGCTCAATTTTGCTTCTAAAATTTTGTAATATTAATTGGATCTTTTTAGGCTATAATTATCAATGATTTATGCCTTACAATAGTGGGTTGTATAAAGTCAATTTAATTCCTTTAGGAACATTTGGGCGAATCAACTATAGGATTTAGATACCAGGATTTGGATTCAGTTTGTGATTACTTTGCATGGATGAAATGCTTATGAATGCTTCATGATTTTCATTTGAAATCTTGCACACCAATTCTACAATCCATAATCAATCCATGCCCTTTTGTCTATATGGCTACTTAGGTCTTAACAAAAGAATATAGGATTTTGAATTCAAGGTTGAGAGGATTTTATATTCAAAAAGTTTCTTCTCTTTGAGAATTTTCAACAAAGTCAATCAATCAATCAATCTTATTTATTTATTTCACATTCCAAAATTAGGAGAATTTTGGGATGTGACAGACTACCACCCTTAAAAGAAATCTCGTCCCGAGATTTGGGAAGGCTAGAAAGAAAGAAAGGTTCGGGATCCATTAGGATGCTACCACCCTTAAAATAAAATTGACTAGGTCACTTCTTGAGGGTTCACTTAGCTTAGATTGGTTCTCCTTTAGACATTTATTAACACAATGTCTCTTGCACATTTTAAACATCATGATTGACAGATTCCAAGAAAACACTACTTGAACTAGCAGAACTCTCATGGTGGTCAATTAGGGGATGTTTACTTCACGATACCCATTAATCATGGTTGAGATTCATTCTTACCGTATATTCCTACGCTAAGCACTGGGTGCTTTTATAAAGGGGGAAATATACCATTCTAAGGTCTAGGCTTAACGCCGGCTCTCTGCTAAGGTTGAAAAGGACACTCAAGATTCATAAAGCCAACAGTACAAGAGCGAATAATAAGAGTAGTAGGAATGGTGATCAATCCATCCTGCACCCAAATCATTACCCTGTATGAGGATAGGTGAATCACGTTTTTCTATCAGTCGGGCATTCTCACTTGCCTTGAAGAATGTTTCCATGGGCATGAGCTAATGCTCTATGTATACTCCCATGTATTCAGTCAATAAAGCTACTACTAAAACTAAGCTATCGATACTTCAACTTTAAGGTTGGGTAATCTACTACATAACATCATTTCAACACTTCATACTTCCACATCTCTTTTTTTTCCATTAGATAAAGCATTCTCCTTCCTAAAGGCATTGTGTTGTCAAACCTTCCAATTATCACATCATTATATCTCCAAGGGTTCAAGATAGGGAAGAATAGATTCTATAGGAAAGAAACGACTAAGGAAATAATCCTACCCATAACTATCTGAAGCAATCAATGTCACAAACAAGGAAACAATCGTAGGAAATCAACACACAAGCAAGCACTTGCATAACAATAATACAGAGGTCTAAATTTAGTAGTATATAACCACAAAATAGTTTGAAAGCATTGGGAACAATACTAGACTAAAATAGAGCAACCTATAAGCAATAAACAAAATCTGTCAAAACGGTACAACAGGTTTCACGAATTTTTCTGACCGACTTAAACGCATCAGGAATTTTAGCCAATTTTTGTGCATGTACTACAGGTAATTACGCTCCAGATCCTTTTTTTTAGATTTTTCTGAGTTACCAGTAAAATATGAAAAATCACGCGGTACAACTGGTCCGGCAGAAAACTGCAGCAGTTATTCCACGAATTTCAGTCAGTTCACACCATTAAACTAATTTTAAAACCACACGAAAACTCTAGCAACTTTAGAGTTTTAAAATAACATATCCTAAACAAGGAACCACACAATATGGTTCAGTACAAATAAACAAGCAACCTATATTGTCATACCACATAAGTTGGTAAGAACAATATGCTAACACGATAGCGATGATCTCCTAAAGGGATAAAACATGGTGTTCTAGACCTAACCAAACTTGATGAGATGTTTATTTATGTCATACTATTTGTTATTTTACTTAGCTAACTCTCATATAGTGATTTGCTTTATAGAAAACTATTAATAACATTTTTCAATTCTTATAGTTTTTATGGTAGATCACTTCTTCTACTTATCAAATGAATGGACATCTACAAGTTTGAACAAGGAGAGGTGTTGAAAAATGATAGACAAGGAGTATAAGAACTCTAATAAGTATAAAATATGATAGTTCTCCTAATAAAGGTCTTCTATTGCTAATCCATTTCTAAGGTCACGATCCTACAGTCAACACACAGCTCTGATACCATCTTGTAACACCCTCGCCTGATAAGGCTGAGTTCATGTGTATAGTGCCAATCCCTGGATCGGTTCACTGGCACACACAGTACAAAATGATACCAAATATAACTGTGCATCATAAATACAATGAATATGATCCAGAATTTACATTATTTATTCAAGTACACAGCGGAAAAAGAATACAAGGTAGATCTCCATCCTTCAAATGTGCCACAGGCGAACAATTGTTGAGTGGAGTCTCGCGACCTATGAACGATCACTCAGATACGATATAACCTGCAACATGAAACGTTGCAGCCACGAATGGTCAATACATTGAATGTATGGCAAGTAGGCTAAAGTGGTTAACAACAGATCTATCAACTACATGCTTATTTGGCCAAGTGGAGTTCAGGCTCATTTGCATAAAGCAATACAACTTTTCCCTACTTTCAAAATACTTTTCTTTCTTCAAAAACAATCTTCTAAGGACATACCAGCATAAACCCATGTAGATACAAGACAGTTCAGCTTTCGTATGCTCCTAAACCCATGTTCATCCATCAAGTTTTAGTAATTAAGAAATTGGGATGAGTGAGAAATATCATAGCATCAGTATCAGGTCGCTCAAATTGTCCATAACCGGGGACACAGCTAAGTACTTAGTTTATACACCCTGCAGGGGTTAGTACACTTTACCCATGTGACTTGGCCAGCCCAGCTCGTACCACCACTCTCATATTGGGTGATGATAGCGAGAAGTCCAAGAAGGAACCGTTCGGGAAGTAGCTCCCCAATCCCGACGCGCACCGGTCCAACCTACACTATCTACATCTCTGGATACGCGGGTTCGAGTTACCACAACCTACTGAGTTCAACCAACCGCCCATTTCATTATTGGCACATGGTTGCACACGAAAGCTTCCAAACAAAGAAACCAATCATTTCTCAGTGTCCTGGGCGGCATTCCCCACCAAAATCCACACTCGATGACCCAATCAATGCCATTCCGCCCAGGTGGTTCATTAAAACATGTTGGTTTGTCATTTAGCAAAACATAAGCCTTTCAAAACATATAACTTTTCATGATGTGATTCCCTTCCTCGTCTAAATAGCATAGCTAAGCAATCTACCAATACGATGGCTCATAAACAAGGAATACTAGGGAATAATATGGGACATAGCATAGCATATACACATCAATTCCTACATATGCAATTCTACAAAACATCTACAATGCATAGGAAAACAATAGGACATTTATGACCAAGATAGCACCACTTGTCTTTGTTGTAGATGTAGTCGATTAGATAATCCTCACAATTATAATGGCCTCTTTCGCAATAACCACAATACTTGCAATCATAGTAGTTGCACTCCTCGCAATCTAACGTTTGAAGCAAACACAACAAACACCATTCAAAACATTGCAAACATACAACAGTGCAACATTACAAGAAATCAATGATGAACGTATGCATGCATGACGATTTAATGAGTCACAATGGTTGCATTTAGTGTTCTGAACATAGTTAGATTACATGATGCATGTGGAAAGTCATTTAATGCACTAAAGCTTTTATTACTAATAGTTGTATCGATTTAATATGGTGTATACTACTTTAATTGAACTAAAGATGTTTATGTCGTATTAAATTGTGATCTAGATGCTACTGGATAGGTAATGCAATTTAGAGACAGTAGCAATTTGATTCACCTAAAAAGGAGTTATAGATATTTTCCTATGATTAAAACACTATTTCAATGGGTTTAAATATTTCTGTATAAATTTCTGTTTTAACAGTACCAAGTAATTTTTCATGCAATTTCTCTGTATAGATATTGTCAATACAAAACCTTAGCACTTGGATTCACCCTAATCGGAGTTATAGATCTTCTTGTATGATTTAAGTAGTGTTTAATGGTTTTAAATGATTCCTATAGTTTTTGTTGCCTAAATCAAACTAAAATTATATCTGTGATCTCCACGGAATTGTGATTTCAGGGACATATTATTTGTAATTTTCTGAATAGTATTTATTTTCTTATGAATTTATTACTCTAGATAGGCCATTAAACTATTTAAATCTTCACGGCAAAACCTTACACTAAAATGCTGAACTAATTGCATATTGATGATCTACATGGAACCAGCTTTCCATCGGTATATCATTTGTATTTTTGTGACAAGCAATTAATTTACTATGGATTTAATGATTTATAAAGCCATTAAAACTAATTAAATTTCTGCGGGTTAAATAATCTGCAAATACTAGATCCAACCAGATATTATTAATGTACATTACAGTAGCTTCAATTTGATATATTGTTCATATTTTTCGGAGTTACAGATAATATCTTATGAATTTATTAACCTAAAATACTATTAAAACTAATTAAATTACTGCAGTAACCACGTACAGTAAAAGTTGGATCTATTCCGATAAGATGATTCTACGTGAAATTATCTTCAATTTGATATATTATACGCAATTTTTGGACGTAGTATGAATTTCTAATGAATTTTACAAGTTAGATCTATAATATACAATTTTAAATTCGTACGGAATATTCCAGGAAATATTCCGCTGACTGGACAGGTTGACTTTGCATGCTGACTGGGACTAGATGTTGACCTTAAGTTGATGTGGCGTTGATGATGAAGATGACCGGGATGACAACATGGCACGCACCGGTTTGATTGGATCTCGACCGTCTGGATAGGATCCGGTGGCTAGAGGAAGAGATTGACCCGATTTTGGCTCAGAATAGACAAGAAATAGATCTGTATTAGAGAGACAAATCCGTAGCTCAAATCGAAAAAATCAGAACATGAAAGTTGTGGGGAATCATTATTCCTACCTTCTCACCAAAGGAATTTGGATTTGAAGAAACGAGCGCGAGTACATCTTGGATTTACACCGTAAGATCTAAAATATTACGATACGAAATTCTCCAGCTGTGGTGGATGAAAAGAGGTGAGGTTTGTCGGGATTGAAAGATTTCGACGCGATCTTCAACTTTCGTTTTTTGACCGAAAGCAAACGACGAAGTCTAGATGGGTTAAAAAGCGAAACAAGATTCGGACATATGTAGATTCGGGATTTCGAGAGGAAAAACTCGTGCAGCTGTGGCTCCACGAGTTTATATGGAGGTTTGAGATGGTTTAGAGATAGGCCTTGGAGTAGGGAACAAGTAGAAACAAACGGAAGTCGATTTGGAGTTGTAGATAAAAAGTTACAAGAGTTTGAGTGGAGATAGGTCTAGAAAACAGATTTTCGCACAGTTTTCGGAGCAACACACCGTACGTGCGCGTGGCCTGCTGGCTGGCTCGGTCCGGTTGGACCGAGTGGGCCGGCCCGTTTTTTTTTACTTGTTTCCCTCATATCTTTTGCATACGAACTCCAAATGACATGATTCTTGTTTCTAAATTTTTCTAAAATCGAATAGATCATTATAGAATCAAATTTGTAATCTTTTTACTAGTTTGGAAGTAGTGGGTTTATAAATCCTTGTATATTTCATTTTATTTATATCTTTATGTGTTTGTATTTATTCCATAACTTTTTCATACTAGCTCCAAATGAGCTCAATTTTGCTTCTAAAATTTTGTAATATTAATTGGATCTTTTTAGGCTATAATTATCAATGATTTATGCCTTACAATAGTGGGTTGTATAAAGTCAATTTAATTCCTTTAGGAACATTTGGGCGAATCAACTATAGGATTTAGATACCAGGATTTGGATTCAGTTTGTGAGAACTTTGCATGGATGAAATGCTTATGAATGCTTCATGATTTTCATTTTGAAATCTTGCACACCAATTCTACAATCCATAATCAATCCATGCCCTTTTGCCTATATGGCTACTTAGGTCTTAACAAAAGAATATAGGATTTTGAATTCAAGGTTGAGAGGATTTTATATTCAAAAAGTTTCTTCTCTTTGAGAATTTTCAACAAAGTCAATCAATCAATCAATCTTATTTATTTATTTCACATTCCAAAATTAGGAGAATTTTGGGATGTGACAAGTGCCTTCACTAGGAGTTTCAGTATTTCTTAGACTAGCCATAGTAGCATCTAGGAAAGCACCTAATGAACCACTCGCATCAAGAACAGTAGAAGTAACATCATGAGTATCAAAAGCAGTTTCAGATTCAGTAGTAGTAGCAGTCTGTGTAGCATGAATAGTTTTAGATTCAGCAGTAGTAGGCATAGGGATGGACGGACGAGCGTTGCATGGACAAGTCTAAACATGTAACTTCAAGATCTAGGGCAATTGCAGATAAATAAGAATAAGCATCCATGTACTAAAAAATCATAGGCATGTGTTGTTGGAGATATGCCCTAGAGGCAATAATAAAAGTGGTTATTATTATATCTTTGTGTTTATGATAAATGTTTACATTCATGCTATAATAGTATTAACCGGAAACATTAATACTTGTGTGATTTGTAAACTAAATTAGAGTCCCTAGTGAAGTGTCAACACCCGGATTTTTAATCCCAGATGCCTGTTATGCCATACATCGCAATCCTAGGATTACCATTTTTGCGAGACATAACAGAATTGGATACCACAGTACATCATCTGTTACAAACCATACATAATGTCTTACACAAATAAGGATCTCATGATCCAGTTCTTAATACAACTCAAGCAGCGGAAATACGTAATAATAAAGGTAGCGTATGCGAAGCTCCATCTTCGGGGTCACAGGCAATGCTGACGATGGGAGATGATCCTAGTTGTCGTAACCTTCCTGGGGTCCGTCATCCTGGTACTCCTCTTCATAGTCTCGCCACGGGAATAGGCAGGGACAAAGCCATGAGTACTCTTTAAGTACTCGCAAACTAATACTAACAAGTGAAGGGGTTTTTTGTAGTAGGACAGTAAGCTCTAGGGTTGTTTTGCAAAAAGCCAGATTTACCTCTACTAAGTTCATAAGCAAACAATGCTAGTCAAATTTTATAACACCTAAGTGGGAACTTGTATCTCATGTCACAACTCTGTTGTGGTCAAGTCAAGTTCTCAATTCATTTCACAAGTCATTTTGAAAACATCTGACGGGGGAACAGTATGGCCACTCCAACTGTCCATAACCTCGGACGGGGCTATTCGAATAGTTTGACACTCTACAGAGATTATACACTTTCACCACAACATTCGAAACATCCGTTAGGAACAAATCCTGAATTCACCATACTTAGTATGCGGATAATCAATCCTAACCTTTCAATTACACGCCCTAGCATAGGCACCTCTCCTGTGAGTTTGGCCTCCCAACCATGACCAACTGTCATCTTGGGTACTGCACAGGTGGACAATCTTCACAAGGTAGCCTCAGCTCAGACCTTGGCCGTGAGGGAACCCATACTAAGGTATATAAGTTTCCAGTCAAGCCCTACCCAATTTTCGGGTATTGTGGTTGTACGGTAAAATTGGAATGGTATCGCATCCAGACAACCATCAGTTTTATAAAGGGCTAAGGCTCATGCCTCAACATTTTCATCACAAAAATCATCTGGTGTTCGGAAACACATGTCAAAACATCTCAGTAGAATGACTCATCATTCTAAGGTTTTCATAACCATTTTCCACCAAGTATTCCCATCTAAAGTTGATCAAGTTTTATGCTTAGCACTAGCATCTACAAGTGGGGTGAGTACTAATGAGGGGTGGTAAACAAATGGGGATTAGCTAAGTTCAATCTCATGCCTTAGGATGACATCAAGATTTTCTAGCTTAGGCCAAATTTAATGCTCTTTATGCAACCTTCAATTATCTTCCTAGAATCTACAAGTCACTTAAGTAAACTCTAAGAAATAGCTTTGATAAAGAAAATAAATTAGAAAGCTTGCAAGTAAAACTAGGAGGGGGTATCATCACATATGTCTAACCAAGCATGCTTAGTGCATTGCATAGGTTATCTAACTTCCATTATTGCAAGTGTTAGCTTGCTCAATCAACTAGTAGTATTAGGCTTGCCTTGTGCAGAGCATTGGTTGAAGTTCTCCTCGGTTTCTTCTTCGTAGTATCCTCCTTCCTCCTCGTATCCTTGGTCGGTACTAGCGTCTATAAATAAATACGAGGTACACAATCACCAAACAATACTTAAATACTTTCAATCATCACATAAAGGGGTTCTATAGATGATCTAGCATCATCACTAACATTACAAGACTAAAGCATTTGTCGTATTGATTTATTTTTAGAAAAGTAATTTCTACTCATTGAAAAACTACTTAAGATTTAATATTCTCCAAACCAAACATGGGATCATGTTAACACATGTCATCACCTCATATTTTAGTACATGAGAATGTGATTTAAAGTGGTGTCACAATTTAATAAGGTTTAACTAAAATAAGTGACTAGAAATGCCTATGTGGCATTATTTTATTAATTGAACATTATTTCCGTAAGTAAACCCATATGTTTTTATATATTCTGAAAGGTATGATCAAATGTGATTTTTGAGAGTTGGAATCAACTCAAAAGCTATTATGGTTTAAATTTGAAAAATGTTTGAATGCAGAAAAGCTTCTGCCTTGTTATTTTTACCAAGGGTGATCTATAGATCCAAATGATTTGAATCCAACGGGCTTGGATTAAGAATTTCAAGACCTTTCTAACAAAATTGGTTTCATTCAATTTGGTTCACTGAATCGAGCTGAGTTGATTTTTCAAACTAGGTAAAGAACTGAGTTTGAATAAAATTAGAAAAAGCTAAATTCAAACGAGTGGGCTGCGCGGGAAGGGGTAATGGGCCGGCCCAGTGTCATTCCGCGGAGCGGGGTGCAACTTACAGGGGGGTTCCACCGGTCAGTGACTTTTTAAACACGAAGTGGTACGGGGCGATGTGGTGCGTTGGATTAGAAGTGAGATCAACGGCTGAGGGTCGTCGTCGACGATGAACATGTCACCGGCGAGCTCGAACCCTAGCAGCTCGGTGGGTTCGTGGGAGGCTCACCGGGGCTCAGGCGAAGGTCGGCGATGCGGGCGAACGACGAAGTCGACGATGGCAATCCTCCTGGTACCGGCAGCTCCTCCTGGGGCGGCTCCAATCAATGGCTTCCTTCTTCTCCAGTAGCGGCGGGCTCCGGTGAAATTCCGGCGACGCGCTGCTCGCCTTGCTCCAGGAATGAGGTGGGGTGGTTTTGGGTGAGAGGGGAGTAGAATGGTATGAAGAATTCGAGCGGGGGATGCCTCTATTTATAGTGGCGAGAGGGGACCAACGGGCGCAAGCTGAGCTCGTCGTGGTCGACGGTACAGAGGGCTATCGGCGTGGGCGACGGTAGGGGGCGGTGCTGTGCTCCCTGGCAAAGCTCAACGACGTGGTGGCGAGGCGTGGGGCGGTGCGGATTGGTCTTGGTCGGAACGCTCCGGTGCTCTGCGCTGGTCCGACGAAAGTTTTTATGGTGCACCGCGCGCGTGGTCCGCGCGGCGGCGTACAGGCGTGTCTGCGGGGTTGCTGGGATGGTGGTTATCACGCGTGCACACGGAGAGGGCGGTGCGCGGTCTGGGGTGCCGGTCGAGCGTGGCGCACGAGGCGCGCTCTCATCATGGTTGCAGAGAAGGTTGGCATGGCCTGGGCGTGTGGTCCAGTGGCTGGCATTGCTCGCGGCTGGGACAGGGAGTGGCGGTGGGGTGCTAGCTTGCTCCTAGACAAGGTTGGCGAGGCTAGTGTTTCTCGTAGCTTGCTGTCGACTATGGGGTGGCAATGGTGCTCTCGGCCTGCTCACCATTGATGACAATGGCCAGCTTACAGTGGTGCTAGTGATTAGCTAAGGTTATTAGATGATCTACTAAGGCTAGTGGTGTCCAGAGAGGGAACAAGTTAGGCCCAAAACACTGCTTAACATAGTGTTTTGTTTTTGTTTGATTTGCATCCACAGCCTGTTTGATGAAATGGCCGCATGAACTCAAGTTTTGAATTTTGAAAATATTTTTGGTGGGTGTGCTAGGCATGTGTTGGTGAGTCTGTGGATGCTTGGGTTTTGAAAATTGGGCTTGTTTGAGTGGTTTTTGAAAAAGTGGGATCTTCCCATATGAGATAGATTCAATTTTCAACTGTCATTTAAACTATCCATTCAAATGTTTTTGGATGATCACAAAGTGGGACTTGGTACTTTGTTATGAGTACTATCAAGGGGGGCAAAGATTATGGTACTTGTTAGCTTTCAGCCCTCATTGCCCCTATCATAAGCATCTTGAAGTGGTTAAGGTTAAAGTGGCAAAGCTGGAGTATATGCTTGACAAAGTATAAGTTGGCAATCTCAAGTCCCTTGAATACTAGGCCACACCTCATGCATACTCAACTTTGGATCCAGGCAAGTTCTTGTCATTGTAAGTATTTGCATATCATTGAGAACCGCCAACGGGGTACCCCTTGCACATGGTACAGGAGCTTTCCCATAACCAAAATGACAAGGCAAGCAGACAATGAGCATATCAGCAATCTTTTTATTTACCAAATGCATAGATTTTTATTGAGGATGCTTCATAGATAGCTCACTATGGTGATGCTGCAAGTTTCCACCATGATTACGCATGGCTTAGGCTAGCGGCCCAGGCGTTTCTCTAACATAGAATACAAACTCCGTGGACTTACAAGTTCCCTCTTTATTTCACATCGGTGACATCCATAGACAAAAGAGCATGATATCAACTGAGTACAAAAGTACAAGTGCAATGTTGAAAACGTTCCCCGTGATAGCACGGTTCTGATAATTCCAACTTATAAGTGCATGCATATACAATAAAGTTGTCACAATGGTTCAAGTTTATTAGGGGCAAAGAATAAAGTGTGCCATCAAGTTCGTGAGGGCTTTAATCACTAAGTTTTCACATAACAAAACAGTTTTTAATTGGAAGATAGTTGAAAACAAGAATATACTTGGAATGGTGCAACACACCATGCATAGGAGTTTATAGTGGACACTTTGGAAAAAATTGGTTTCTTGGGAGTTTGAAGCATGAGTAGAACTTACTCATACAAGTAGAGGCTAGCAAAAGACTCGGAGCAACCAACTAAGAGAGCATAATGGCCATAATCATGCAATGCAACAAAGCATACTAATCAAAGCAAAGAGTGGTACTACAAGTCAAGGATTAAATGATCATAGAGGCTAATGGTGACTTGTGAGAGCCATAAAATGGTGTAATCATGTGCCAATTCAACCCAAGAAAAACATCAAAGGAGAATACCACAATACTATGCTTTTGCATGCTGAAACAACGCATAATTTCTTCAAGGCACACTAAGAAATCCCAATTGATTGGAAAAAGACATGCTACAGCAATAATCACTAATCATAATGCTAAAACAACACCTAGCATGTCATGCTAAAGTCTAAGTCACAATCAATGCAAGCTCCTCTTGCACTTCAAGCAAGAACTTACTAATCCTTTCCAACACCAAGCAAACTTATTTGCAAAATAACACAGAGAGAACGGGGGTCCAAACCTACTTTATTCAAGCAAACTAAACAACCTAATCAAGGCAAACGAAAACTAAGACGCTCCAAGAACAACATAACTGTGCATGAAATAATAAAAACGAAGTGTCTAGACAGACCTGAGATTTTTATTGATGAAGAAGGGGATGCCTTGGGCATCCCCAAGCTTTGATGCTTGTAACTCTTGGATATTTCTTGGGGTGCCACCATGGTGGAATCCCCAAGCTTGATCTTTTGTCCATTCTTCATCTCATTATATCATTCTCTCTCTACACCTGAATTTTTTCCTTCATACAAAACTTCACACAATCTTCATTAGCAACATTAGTTTATTCAAAAGATATTAGACATATTGGCAAATCTTTGGAACAACAAGACTTTTCACTAAAAACACAAGCTACTGTAGCAAATCCTTCAAAAATCTCAATTTACCAAAAAGAACTCAAAAAGGAATCAATAAGAAGCAAATGCAAATAATGGCAAAAATCTGTCAAAACAGACCAGTAGGTAGAAACCTATTTTTTTGAACATCGTCTATTGCTCAAATCAAAAAGTGTTGAAAGTTATCTAACAGACTGGGGGATTTATTCATAAATTTTGAGCTCAATTCGACTTACAGAGACTCCTCGCGATTTTTTTGGGTGGAGGACAGAAATCTCTTTCGGGACAGCAACTCCCCAAATCTTACTTCCCTCTCATTAGAGGTTATTCTTGGCACAAAAAGGATAAGGAGGAGTCATTACTGAAGTAATAACTTCCAAGACTCAAGGAAACTCTTGGGTTATCTCCCAACAAGTACTTTTCTTTAACGCCTTTAAGTTAGGCACAAGAAGCAAGAATAATCAAGTATTTTCAAATGAAGAAGCGTTAATATCCATACTTGCAAAGTCTTCAACTATGAAAGGTATCTCATCCAAATGGGTTTTGGAGGATCCCTTCTCATCTCTCTTTGGTCTACTACTTTCATCAAAAAGATTTTCAGGAGCAATCCAATCAAAATTAGTTTCAAAGGCTTCATGCATTCCAACAAGCTTAAAGGGTATGGGTATCTTAAATTCTTCTTTAGGCTTAGTTTTATCAGACATACCCACAACATCTACATCTGAGCCTAGCATATTGAAACGCTCAAAGACCTTTTTGGATTCCCTAGCAACATCATGGAATTCATTAAATAAAGTTTCAAGGATGATTTCCCTCTTTTTAGCATTCTTTTCTTCTTTTAGTTTTAGGAACAAGAATTGTGTGAAGGGGTTAAGGCTAACAAACCTAGCCTCCAACATATGAACTAAAGAAGCTGAAGCAATTTCATAATTAGGAGAAAGCTCTTCTATAGATTTATCCTCAATATCCTCATGCTTGCTAACATAATTAAAGAATTCTTCAATATTATCTTTCCCAATTATGGAGCACTACCTATTGCAAGATCTTTCTGGGTGAACTTGGGGAGCAACATGGTGAGCTAGAGAAGGGTGGAAACTAGAGCAGGAACTAATTTTTTGTATTTTTGAATAAAGAAAGCAAACCAAACTAGACTAATTTTTTTTTAGGTTTTTTGGAAAGAGGCAAACAAAACCAAGCAAAAGAAACAAAGCAAACTAAAAACAGAGTAAAGAGAAATGAAGTGAAGGACTCCCCTTGTGAAGACATCCTTGGCCTCCCGAGAAACGGCACCAAAAAACTTGTTGATGGCGCCTAAGTTGATGTAGGAGCGCTTCGTTGGAAACCCCAAGAGCAAGGTGTGAAGTAGCACAGCAGCAAGCCTTCCCTCAGTAGAGACCGAGGTTATCGAACCAGAGGGAGGAAGGAAACGTCACACAAGTGTTGTAAGCAACGCGGAGACCTCCACAACACAAACTCAATACTTTGCCTCAACAAATCAGTGAGGTTGTCAAGCTCACCGGTTTGTTGTAACAAAGGATTAAACGTATGGTGTGGAAGATAATGGTTTGCAGCAAGTAAAAAAGTAACAGTGGAGGATATATTTATGGTAAAGAGTGGATTGGGGTCCATAGTTCACTACAGGTGCTCTCCTTAGATAAACAACATGGCATGAAGGGTAAACAAATTACAGCAGGGCAATTGACAGGAACTAAGCAAGGCATAACAATGCAATTACTAGTCAGAAAGATCCTATGATATTCGATTGGGCAATACAACAAGATACATAGACCGCCATCCAACTTTATCTATGACTAGAAGTCCACCTTCAGGTTATCATGCGAACCCCCTCCAGTATTAAGTTGCAAGCAACAGACAACTGCTTTAAGCAAAGTGTGTAAGGAAAAGAGTCCAAATGTTCCATGAACAAGAGACCGTTGTTTTTCTCCCTGGTAGCAACATCACATCTACAACCAAAGAGATTATTGTCACTTCCCTTGGAAACTAGAGGCATGAACCCACTATCGAGCATAAATACTCCCTCTTGGAGTCACTAGCAACTACTTGGCCAAGATAGCTACTAACAACGGAGAGCATGCAATATCGCAAACAACACATACATGATATAATCATAAAGACAAAACCATTAATCAAACCAACATAATAATCTCAATATCCATCGGATCCCCGCAAACACAACATGCATGATTACAAATAGCTTAGATCTTGATCATGAATGGAGCTCACAAGATCGATACATGAAAGCACAAAGGAGGAGATACAACAATCTAGCTACTACATGGACCCATAGTCCAAGGTGGAACTACTCACGCATCATACCAGAGAGAAGGCATCTGGGATGATCTCCCCTCCGACAGGGTGCCGGGAAGAACTTCAGATCCCCCCCCCCCCGATTTAGGGACGATGTTGGCGGCGGCTACAGACGGTTTCGTGGATATTTGATTGGGTACTCAGGGTTTTTGCATCGGGGGCTTCTTATAGGCGAAGGGGAGGCCGAGGCGACGGCCAGGGGTGCCAGAGGGGGGGTCTGGCCGGCCCCTCTGGGCTTCTTGTTCCCCATGGAAAGTAATTGACTTTGACATTTCCCATCCAATGTAAGATCCCTCCTTTGTAAAGGAAAAAGGATCCCTGTGATTGCAATGCTAGTCCCTGGATCAATGCTAGCATCTACAGTTTTAGATGAAGTACACAGATACAAAGGTTATTTATTACATCCATTCCAGAGATAAACATAGTTCTTACAACTCAAGGCCACATGCCTAATACAGGAGTTTGAATAAGTAAATAAATATAAGTCTTCATCTTCATGTGCCACAGGCAAGCATGTTGAGTGCAGACTCATGACACCTAATCCTCATCAGAGTAACCTGCAACATCACAAGTTACAGCCACAGTGGGTCAATACTTTGGAATAGTATTGGCAAGTGATACCTTAGTATATTTTAAGTGGACTAGATACTATATGCAAATTTGGCTAAGTGTAGCGGAGTTGCTCTGTGTGCGGCGGTATTGCCTGCCGGAGTTGCTCTGTGTGCGGCGGTGCCTGGCGAGTTGTGGGCAGCCTGGTGGCGTGGAGAGAAAATTGAGTGAGGGGAAATGGCCGCGAGGGGGAGGGGTTTAAGTAGGCAGAGCTGGGCGTGGAGTTACTCGCGGATTCAATGGGAATCAACGCGGCATTGACTGCGGCGAGTAACGGCGGCGTGAGCGTCGGAGGCGCGCATGATTGACGAAGACGACGACGGGGTCACGGGTCCACTTGTCAGCGAAATAAACAGAGGAGAGGTGGGGTCCTTGCGTCAGTGTCTTTGTGGGTGCGTCTGCGAGTGGAAGAGAGAGAGGGGGAACCCGGGTGGGCTAGATGGGCTGCTTCTGTTGATGGGCTCAAACCCTGGCGCTGGCCTTTTTCCTTTTCTTTATTCCTTTTCTATTTCTGATTTGATTTTCTGGAATGATTTTCAAATGAATTCAAAAGCTATTTGAATTCAAATATTTTTAGGATTTTTGCAGTGTGCAACAGTCACAAATTTGGGTATAAAACCAAGTGGTCTCTCTGTTCAAGCTTGGTTCTTTTGAATAAACCAAATAAACAGTGCCATAGCACTTTTATTTGCAAATGTTTTGAAAATGGTTTTGGAACCATATTTATTTTGTAAATTTTGTTCAAATTCCATACTCAAACCAATCAACAAGGAAGCAAACAAACTTGGTTTAAAACACTTAAGCTCTCAAAGGGGAATGGTCATTTTGATTTAAGTTTGCTCACATAAAATGATAGCACCATGTGCTTCTGTTTTTCTTGAAAATGGTTTGAAAATGACCTCTAAATTATATGCTTGCATGAATGATATGCAATCTTTGAAATCATGATTTTAGGGATGTTACATCCAATTGCGAGAATATTTCTTTACTAACTTTTCTAAAACGAAAAACAGCAGAAAACAGGCATCTGGCACTGTTGCAACTTGTTAGTAGGTTAGTACCAGAAAACATGTAAAAAGCACCTCAAAGTGTGGACAAGTAAAGCAAAGTAGATACTAAACAAGCATGGAGCATCAAAAATTATAGATACGTTTCTGACGTATCATCAACTCATAACTTTCAAGTTAATAAGATAAGCAACTAACTAAGGAGTTTATATTTCTACTATTGCAATACTCTATAGAAGTAGGTTCTGTGGATAGAGATTATATTCCTATCTAATCAGCAACTTCTTCTTCACTTGATTGATGTATATGTTGACTTTATTGACTTCATTGAAGAACTTGATCTGATGACGATTCCCTTGGGCATAATTGAAGTAGAAGTCGTCTGTATTGGCTTCATAATCTAGAAAGGGTTAAGAAGTTACGTTGAGTACGAGCGTACTCAGTAAGTTCACTAAAAAGGATTGTTTGATGCACTATATCTACAGACACAGACCATAGGTCGTAGGCAATGCAGGTTTTTGTAAACATTTCTTCAAAGGTTGCTTTTATTCTGAAAAGATATGTCCGTCAGCCTTCATAGGTTTATCAAAACTTTCATGGAGTTCCTTTCCTGCTGCGTTCGTAACTCCTTCCCGGAACAAGGAGTAACAAGTTATAGTTCTTACACTCTGTAGAGGTGCGTCACTTTACCCATGAGAGATCTTAAGCTTTGTTGCACGGCCGAGAGTATGTCCCCGTTTAAACTTTCTTGGTTTGAGGCCCAACCTAAGATCCAAGCCAATCACTGTCCTTCTCCGCGACCCCGTATACCTGACGGATTGCACATTAGGCCTAGGATAAAACTTGTTTCCAATAGTAGCCTAAGGTGTACAACCCTCATAGATACCAGAAGCCGTGGGACGTTGAGGGATCCCATCCATAACCTACCAACCCTCTATAAGAGGAGTTACAGCAACGGCCCGGTCATCCGTTGGCATGCGAAAGGGAGCCGATCCAGATGCCTTCTCCGTTCCATTCCAAATCTCATGGTTAACGCGTAATATACGGTGCAAGAATCACTGGCGACATTGGTTGTTAAGTCCTATATAATATGTTCCTTTACCACCGGAACTTTCATAGTAGGTTATTACCTCATGGTACATAACCTATAATCATATTATTATGAAAATAGTGTTTTCTGACCTTTTTGAAATGCAAGTGATGACAACACTGGATTTTCAAAATACTTTACAGAAAATAATCAAAGGACATGAGCAAGTGTGAACTTGCCTTTTGTGATTGAAAGATTATGCACTCACGGTCTTTGAGACGACATAAGATCCAATATCTGAAATTTGCATCATTGATCTGGTAAGGACTAATGTTTAAAGAAGCAATATGCTTTTGTGCATAAGTAATGCTATGCATTTTGTGAAACTCCCAAAGTGAATCCCCAATACTGTAAGTGAAGTGAACTTAGGTGATTCCTTTAAGAGTTGGTTCATCTTCAATTTTTACTTCACAGGAAATGCATTTATAAGGAATTTAAGTCTTTATATACAAGATATAAAACTAGAGTGCAATAGTAATCTAAGATTGAGATTAGTTTCTATTTGTTGATTATGATGGAAGTCTATGTATTGGATTATTAAGGTTTGAAAGAACTATCATAGAGGTGATGCTTGAAGTGGCAAAAGGAATAACATTTGAAGAAAATATTTCTTTGATAAGGTTTAACCAATCTTGATGGTTAATATAATGTGATCGATGTTGTTTGTGTTTGCTTGAATAGTTTGAGATGACTTAA
Source organism: Avena sativa (assembly GCA_916181665.1). Lineage (NCBI taxonomy): Eukaryota > Viridiplantae > Streptophyta > Magnoliopsida > Poales > Poaceae > Avena > Avena sativa. Next base: position 50,227,892 of record OV702299.1, read on the forward strand.
ATATAAATAAACTTCAAATAAGATGTTTATAATTGTTTAGACCAAAGTTAACTATAAAACATAAGTAGATCTAGGGTGTGATGTGATACGTCGGAAATGTATCTATAATTTTTTATGTTCCATGCTTGTTTAGTATCTACTTTGCTTTTCTTTGTCTACACTTTGAGGTGTTTTTATATGTTTTCTGGTACTAACCTATTAACAAGTTTCCACAGTACCAGTTGCCTATTTTCTTCTGTTTTTGGTTCCAAAAAGGCAGCAAATCAATATTCTTGGAATTGGACGGGACAAAAGCCAAAGTCAATATTTTACCGTGGGGAACACGAAGCCAGAGTACGAGACGGAGGACACTCACCAGGGGGCAACACCCCCTGGAGGGGCGGCCTAAGGCTAGGTGTGCCTAGGGGGTGCAGCCGCCCTGGTGGCCCCCCTACCTTGCCTCTTTGCCTATAAAGTCCCCCCGATGCCTAAACCCTAAACCCCCGATCAATATTCCACGAAACCGTCTGTAGCCTCCGCCACCATTGTCCCTAGATCGGGGGGATCTGAAGTTCTTCATGCCACCCTGCCGGAGGGGAGATCATCTCGGAGGCCTTCTTCTTCATCATGCCAGCCTCCGGTATAAAGCGTGAGTAGTTCCACCTTGGACTACGGTTCCATGTAGTAGATAGATGGTTGTATCTCCTCCTTGTGCTTTCATGTCTAGATCTTGTGAGCTCCATTCATGATCAAGATCTCATCTATTTGTACTCATGCATGTTGTGTTTGTGGGGATCCGATGGATATTGAGATTACTATATCAGACTGATTAATGGTTTTGTCTTATTAATTCTATCATGTCTGTGTTGTTTGTGATCTTGCATGCTCTCCGTTGTTAGTAGCTATCTTGGCCAAGTAGTTGCTAGTGACTCCAAGAGGGGGTATTTATGCTCGATAGTGGGTTCATGCCTCTACTTATCAAGGGAAGTGACAGAAATCTCTATGGTAGTAGATGTGTTGTTGCCACTGGGGAGAAAACAACGGTCTCTTGTTCCTGAAACAAGTGGCTTGTTTAACTTACACAATTTGCTTGAAGAAGTTGTCTGTTGCTTGCAACTTAATACTAGAGGGGGTTCGGATGATAACCTGAAGGTGGACTTCTAGTCATAGATGCAGTTGGATGGCGGTCTATGTATATTGTTGTATTGCCCAATCGAATCTCATAGGATCTTTTTGTCTAGTATTGCATTGTTATGCCTAGCTCAGTCCTGTCAATTGCCCTGCTGTAATTTGTTTACCCAGCATGCCATGTTTTTTTATCTAAGGAGAGCACCTCTAGTGAACTATGGACCCCGGTCCAATCTTTACCATTGATACATCTTCCACTGTTATTGTTTACTTGTTGCAAACCATCATGACCTTCCACACCATACAGTTAATCCTTTGTTACAGCAACCAATGAGATTGAAAACCTTGCAACACCTTTGAGATATTTCCTTCCTCCTACTAGTTCGATAGCCTTGGTTTCTTACTGAGGGAAGAATTGTTGTTGTACTGCTTTACACCTTGCTCTTGGGGTTTCCCGATGAAGCGCTTCGAGGCGCCATCAACAATTTTCTGGCACCGTTGCCGGGGAGGCTAAGCACGTCTTCACAAGGGGAGTCCTCCTCAACCTTTCTCTTACTTTGATTTTAGTTTGGTTAGTTTCTTTTGCTTGGTTTTGTTTGCTTCTTTTTATCAAAAACTCCAAGTCTAGTTTGGTTTGCTTTCTCTTATAAAAACACAAAAAAATATTTCCTGCTCTAGCTGCTGCTGTTGTTTTTGGCTTGCTCCACCATTGCCAAAATGAACTCTGTTGAGAACACCAAGTTGTGTGACTTCACTAGCACAAACAACAATGATTTCCATAGCACTCCTATTGCTCCACCTGCTCCTGATGCTACCTCTTATGAAATTAAGCCTGCTTTGTTGAATCTTGTGATGAGAGAGCAATTTTCTGGTGCTAGTTCTGATGATGCTGCTGCCCATCTCAATAGCTTTATTGAACTTTGTGAGATGCAAAAGTATAAGGATGTAGATGGAGATATTATTAAGCTCAAGATGTTTCCTTTATCCTTGAGAGGAAAAGATAAAGAATGGTTGCTATCCTTTCCTAGAAATAGTATTGATTCTTGGATTACGTGCAAACATGCTTTTATTAGAAAGTACTACCCTCCTGCTAAGGTTATATCTATGAGAAGAGATATTATGAAATTTAAACAACTTGATAATGAACATGTTGCTCAAGCTTGGGAAAGAATGAAATCCTTGGTTAAGAATTATCCCACTCATGGACTCACTGCTTGGATGATTATCCAGACTTTTTATGCAGGTTTGAACTTCTCTTTAAGAAACCTATTGGATTCAGCTGCTGGAGGTACCTTTATGAGCATCACTTTGGGTGCTGCAACAAAACACCTTGATAATATGATGGTCAACTACTCTGAATGGCACACTGAGAGAGCTCCACATGGTAGGAAGGTAAATTCTGTTGAAGAAACCTCCTCTTTGAGTGATAAGATTGATGTCATTATGGCTATGCTTGTTAATGGGAAAGCTCCTTTAGATCCTAATAGTGTTCCCTTAGCCTCTTTGGTTGCTCAAGAAGAGCAAGTTGATGTGAACTTCATTAGAAACAACAATTTCAACAATAATTCCTAGAGGAATAATTTTGGTAGTAACAACAATTATAGGCCTTATCCTCCTAATAATGGCAATACCTATGGAAACTCCTACAACAATGCTAGAAGAGCCCCCTCTGAACTTGAAGTCATGATCAAAGACTTTATTAGTAAACAAACCACCTTGAACAAGACTATAGAGGAAAATCTTTTAAATGTTGAGAAAAATATTTCCTCTTTGTCTGAAGCTCAGTCCTCTTTGATTAATAAAATGGCTGCTAACCCTGAAATCATGGAAAGTACCTTTGCTGCTACTCATGCCATAGAAGTTACTACTGATGAAAATGTTAGACTGTTAGCTCAACTTCATGCTAAGTGGGAAAGGGAAGATGAAATTGATAGAAACAATAGTGTGTGCACCATCACCACTAAACAACAAGAAGTCCCTATTCCTCCTCCTACAATGCCTAAGCCTAATGAGTATAATACTAGTGATGCTAAATTGGATTTTGATATAGATGGTTGCAATATTTCTAAAGTGATTATGTTCCTGCAAAAGCTTGCTAGAAGTCCTGATGCTAGTGATATGCATGTTGCTTTCACCAAACACATTTCATATGCTCTTGTTAAGATTAAGGAAGAGAAGTTAAAACACAAAGCTTCTATTCCTATGAAAGTAGAAGATAGTTGGGAACCCATTATTAATATGCACGTGAATGACTTTGATCTCAAAGCTTCATGTGATCTTGGTTCTAGTGTCTCTATTATGCCTAGGAAGATTTATGAAATGCTTGATTTGCCACATTTGGAAGATTGTTATTTGGATGTCTCACTTAATGATAATGCTAATAAGAAACTCATGGGGAGTGTTAATGAAGTTCTCATTATGGTTAACAATGCTTATGTCCCTGTTGATTTCTATGTTTTGGATGTCGAATACAATGCTTCTTGTCCTATTACTTTGGGAAGACCTTTTCTTAGAACTGTTGGTGCCATCATTGATATGACAGAAGGCACCATTAAATATCAATTTCCATTTAATAAAGGTATTGAACACTTCCTATGAGGAGAGAGAAGTTGCTTTTTGCTCCTCTTTTGAAAGCAAGGTTTGATGTTAATGCTTCCTCATTTGAAAATACTTGATTTCTTGCTTCTTGTGCCTAACTTAAAGACGTTAAAGAAAAGTACTTGTTGGGAGGTAACCCAAGAGTTTCCTTGAGTCTTGGAAGTTATTACATCAGTAATGACCTCTCCTTATACTTTTTGTTTGCTTTTTGTGCCAAGAATGACCTCTAATGAGAGGGAAGTAAGATTTGGAGAGTTGCTGTCCCGAAACAGATTTCTGTCCTCCACCATAAAGATTCGTGAGGAGTCTCTATAAGTCGGATTGAGCTAAAAATTTACGAGTAAATCCCCTAGTATGTTAGCTAACTTTTGTTAGTTCATTACTATTTTATTTGAGTAACATAAGGTCTTATAAAAAATAGGTTTATACCTGCTGGTCTGTTTTGACAGATTTTTGCCATTATTTGCATTTTCTCCTTATTGATTCCTTTTTGGGTTCTTTTTGGAAACTGAGATTTTTGAAGGAGTTGCTACAGTATATTGTTTTTTAATAAAATGTTTTTCTGTTCTAAAGCTAAACCCAAAGTTCTATTATCTTTTGAATACACTAATGTTTCTAATGAAGATTGTGTGAAGTTTTGTATGAAGGAAAAATTTCAGGTGTTGAGAGAGAATGATGTAATGAGATGAAGAATGGACAAAATCTCAAGCTTGGGGATGCCACCCCGGTGATACCCCAAGAAATATCCAAGAGGTACAAGCGTCAAAGCTTGGGGATGCCCAAGGCATCCCCTTGTTCATCAATAAAAAGCTCAGGTCTTTCTAGACACTTCGTTTTTATTGTTTCATGCACTGTTGTGTTGTTCTTGGAGCGTCTTAGTTTTCGTTTGCTTTGCTTAGTTTGCTTAGTTTGTTTAGTTTTATTGAACAAAGTAGTTTGGACCCCCGTTCTCGTTGTGTTGTTTCAAATACGTCGATTGGTGTTGGAAAGGAGTAGAAAGTTCTTGCTTGAAAGTGCAAGAGGAGCTTGCATTGACTGTGACTTAGACTTTAGCATGTCATGCTAGGTGTTGTTTTCACCTTATGCTTAGTGATTCTATAGAATGACTTGTTCCAAACATTTGGGATTGCTTAGTGTGCCTTGAAGAAATCATGCGTTGTTTTAGCATACAAAAGCATAGTATTGTGGTATTCTCCTTTGATGCTTTGTTTGGGTTGACTTGGCACATGCTCACACCATGTTATGACTATGAAAAAGTCACCATAGCCTCTATAATCATTTAGTCCTTGACTTGTAGTACCACTCTATGCTTTGATTAGTAATGTTTTGTCACTCTGCATGATTATGGCCATTATTGCTCTCTTAGTTGGTTGCTCCGAGTCTTTTGCTAGCCTCCACGTGTATGAGTAAGTTCTACTCATGCTTCCAACTCCCAAAAAACCAAGTTATTCCAAAGTGTCCACTATAAATTCCTATGCATGGTGTGTTACACCATTCCAAGTATATTCTTGTTTTCAGCTATCTTCCAATTAAAAAGTATTTTGTGATGTGAAAACTTAGTGATTAAAGCTCTCACGAACTTGATGGCACACTTTATATTATTTGCCCCTTATAAACTAGAACACTTGTGACATATTTGTTGCATATGCTTGCACTTATACGTTGGAATTAACAGAACCGTGTTGTCACGGGGAACATTTTCAACATTGCACTTGTACTTTGTACACAGTTGATATCATGCTCTTTTGTCTATGGATGTCACCGATGTGAAATAAAGAGGGAGCTTGTAAGCCCATGGAGTTATGTATTTTGAGTTAGAGAAACGCCTGGGCTGCTAGCCTAAGCCATGCCTAATCATGGTGGAAACTTGCAGCATCACCATAATGAGCAATCTGTGAAGCATCCTCAATAAAAATCTATGCAAATAGTAAATAAAAAGATCGCTGAGATGCTCATTGTATTCTTGCCTTGTCATTTTGGTTATGGGATAGCTCATGTACCATGTGCAAGGGGTACCCCGTTGGCGGTTCTCTATGATACACATGTACTTACTATGACAAGAACTTACAGGTGACCAAAGTTGAGTAGCATGAGGGGTGGCCCTCGTATTCAAGGGACATGAGATTGTCAACTTATACTTTGTCAAGAATATACTCCATAGCTTGTTCACTTTAACCTTAATCACTTCAAGATGCTTATGATAGAGGCAATGAGGGCTGAAAGCTAACAAGTACCATAATTTTTGGAAGCTCTTTTTAAAACTTGAAATCCCCGCTTCCCTTACGAAGGGCCTTTCTTCCACTATTATATTGAATCTCCACCTTCTACCTTTAGGCACCATTAAGAGAGCATAGTTGCCATTCTTAGTTCTATGTGCAGTGTCCCAAAACATATTGACTGATGCATATTGTTGATATTGCTTGTTCTTGTGCTATTTGTATCTAGTCACTCTTATGAACTTTGAAGGTGTCCTATGCATCTATTTTCTACTCTATGAGGTACACGCTGAATGCCACTATGCCATGTTTTCTGTATGTGAAACAAACAAACGTTTTGCAATGCATGTTATTCATGATCTTTGTTAGTAGACTTTCATGTTGCATGCATAGTTACTTTGTCTTATTGTTAGAACTCCATCTTTCATGCATATGTTTAGAGTTATTTGTTCCCAGCTTTCAATGCTTGCAAATGGTTTGATCTTGGTTTTTATGGTGCATGTCACCTCAAAAATTATTCTTTTATCACTTACCTACTCGAGGACGAGCAGGAGTTAAGCTTGGGGATGCTTGATACGTCGAAAATGTATCTATAATTTTTGATGTTCCATGCTTCTTTAGTATCTACTTTGCTTTGCTTTGTCTACACTTTGAGGTGTTTTTATATGTTTTCTGGTACTAACCTATTAACAAGTTGCCACAGTGCCAGTTGCATGTTTTCTTCTGTTTTTGGTTCCAAAAAGGCAGAAAATCAATGTTCTCGGAATTGGACGGGACAAAAGCCAAAGTCAATATTTTACCGTGGGGAACACGAAGCCAGAGTACGAGATGGAGGAGACTCACCAGGGGGCCACACCCCCTGGCGGCACGGCCTAGGTCTAGGCGCGCCTGGGGGGTGCAGGCACCCTGGTGGCCCCCCACCTCGCCTCTTTGCCTATAAAGTCCCCCCGATGCCTAAACCCTAAACACCCGATCAATATTTCACGAAACCGTCTATAGCCGCCGTCACCATCGTCCCTTGATCGGGGATTTGAAGCTCTTCTCGGCACCCTGCTGGAGGGGAGATCATCCCGGAGGCCTTCTTCTTCGTCATGCCAACCTCCGGTATGAAGCGTGAGTAGTTCCACCTTGGACTATTGGTTCATGTAGTAGCTAGATGGTTGTATCTCCTCCTTGTGCTTTCATGTCTAGATCTTGTGAGCTCCGTTCATGATCAAGATCTCATCTATTTGTAATCATGCATGTTGTGTTTGCGGGGATCCGATGGATATTGAGATTACTATGTCAGATTGATTAATGATTTTGTCTTATTGATTCTATCATGTCTGTGTTGTTTGTGATCTTGCATGCTCTCCGTTGTTAGTAGCTATCCTGGCCAAGTAGTCGCTAGTGACTCCAAGAGGGGGTAGTTATGCTCGATAGTGGGTTCATGCCTCTACTTATCAAGGGAAGTGACAGAAATCTCTACGGTAGTAGATGTGTTGTTGCCACTAGGGAGAAAACAACGGTCTCTTGTTCATGGAACAAGTGGATTGTTTACCTCACACACTTTGCTTAAAGAAGTTGTCTATTGCTTGCAACTTAATACTGGAGGGTGTTCGGATGATAACCTGAAGGTGGACTTCTAGTCATAGATGCAGTTGGATGGCGGTCTATGTATATTGTTGTATTGCCCAATCGAATCTCATAGGATCTTTTTGTCTAGTATTGCACTGTTATGCCTTGCTTAGTCCTGTCAATTGCCCTGCTGTAATTTGCTTACCCATCATGCCATGTTTGTTTATCTAAGGAGAGCCCCTCTAGTGAACTATGGACCCCGGTCCAATCTTTACCATTGATATATCTTCCACTGTTACTATTTACTTGTTGCAAACCATCATCACCTTCCACACTATACAGTTAATCCTTTGTTATAGCAACCAGTGAGATTGACAACCTCACTGTTCGTTGGGGCAAAGTCTTGAGTTTGTGTTGTGCAGGTTTCCATGTTGCTTGCAACACCTTTGAGACGTTTCCTTCCTCCTACTGGTTCGATAACCTCGGTTTCTTACTGAGGGAAGACTTGCTGTTGTGCTGCTTCACACCTTGCTCTTGGGGTTTCCCGACGAACCGCTTCTAGGCGCCATCATGATGTGTTTAAAAGTATTAATAAGTTTTAAACCTTGCAACAAGCACATTTAAAGGTATGAGATCATTCACTTTTTGCTTAAGTGAATGATGAGTTTACATGCGATTTTTTATTATGAATATAATTTATCTTATTACGGGAAGTATATTTAGATGATTTTAATAATCTATTAAATTTTAAATCATGTTTAAGAATAGTTAAGAGATAAATAACATTCACTTTTGTTATAAGTGAATGATGATTAAAATTTATTCAAATTGTTGGTTTACCTTGGAGTTATGGTTTTAAAGAGTTTTCTAAAAGTTGATAATTTACTTTTAAGTATTATTATAGAATTAAGTTATGGTTTTGGAAGTAGTATTTAATTGTAAAATATTTAAGGTTTTGTATAAAATTGTGATTATTTCTTATTTAATAAATATTTTAAATAATTTACCAAATAGATAATAAATAAGGATTTATTACTTAAGAACCTTAAAATGTGTTGGAATGATATAATTATTATTTTTCTATGTGCAGTGTCCCAAAACATATTGACTGATGCATATTGTTGATATTCTTAGTTCTATGTGCAGTGTCCCAAAACATATTGACGGATGCATATTGTTGATATTGCTTGTTCTTGTGCCATTTGTATCTAGTCACTCTTATGAACTTTGAAGGTGTCCTATGCATCTATTTTCTACTCTATGAGGGACACGCTGAATGCCACTATGCCATGTTTTCTGTATGTGAAACAAACAAACATTTTTCAATGCATGTTATTCATGATCTTTGTTAGTAGACTTTCATGTTGCATGCATAGTTACTTTGTCTTATTGTTAGAACTCCATCTTTCATGCATATGTTTAGAGTTCTTTGTTCCCAGCTTTCAATTCTTGCAAATGGTTTGATCTTGGTTTTGATGGTGCATGTCACCTCAAAAATTATTCTTTTATCACTTACCTACTCGAGGACGAGAAGGAGTTAAGCTTGGGGATGCTTGACACGTCGAAAACATATCTATAATTTTTGATGTTCCATGCTTCTTTAGTATCTACTTTGATTTGCTTTGTCTACACTTTGAGGTGTTTTTATATGTTTTCTGGTACTAACCTATTAACAAGTTGCCACAGTACCAGTTGCATGTTTTCTTCTGTTTTTGGTTCCAAAAAGGCAGAAAGTCAATATTCTCGGAATTGGACGGGACAAAAGCCAAAGTCAATATTTTACCATGGGGAACACGAAGCCAGAGTACGAGGTGGATGAGACTCACCAGGGGGCCACACCCCCTGGCGGTGCGGCCTAAGTCTAGGTGTGCCTGGGGGGTGCAGGCACCCTAGTGGTCCCCCTGCCTCGCCTCTTTGCCTATAAAGTCCCCCCGATGCCTAAACCCTAAACACCCGATCAATATTTCATGAAACCGTCTATAGCCGCCGTCACCATCGTCCCTTGATCGGGGGATTTGAAGCTCTTCTCAGCACCCTGCTGGAGGGGAGATCATCCTGGAGGCCTTCTTCTTCATCATGCCAGCCTCCGGTATGAAGCATGCGTAGTTCCACCTTGGACTACTGGTTCATGTAGTAGCTAGATGGTTATATCTCCTCCTTGTGCTTTCATGTCTAGATCTTGTGAGCTCCGTTCATGATCAAGATCTCATCTATTTGTAATCATGCATGTTGTGTTTGCGGGGATCCGATGGATATTGAGATTACTATGTCAGATTGATTAATGATTTTGTCTTATTGATTCTATCATGTCTGTGTTGTTTGTGATCTTGCATGCTCTCCGTTGTTAGTAGCTATCCTGGCCAAGTAGTCGCTAGTGACTCCAAGAGGGGGTAGTTATGCTCGATAGTGGGTTCATCCCTCTACTTATCAAGGGAAGTGACAGAAATCTCTACGGTAGTAGATGTGCTGTTGCCACTAGGGAGAAAACAACGGTCTCTTGTTCATGGAACAAGTGGATTGTTTACCTCACACACTTTGCTTAAAGAAGTTGTCTATTGCTTGCAACTTAATACTGGAGGGTGTTTGGATGATAACCTGGAGGTGGACTTCTAGTCATAGATGCAGTTGGATGGCGGTCTATGTATATTGTTGTATTGCCCAATCGAATCTCATAGGATCTTTTTGTCTAGTATTGCACTGTTATTGTTGGAGATATGCCCTAGAGGCAATAATAAATATAGTTATTATTATATCTTTTTGTTTATGATAAATGTTTACATTCATGCTATAATAGTATTAACAAGGAAACATTAATACTTGTGTGATTTGTAAACTAAATAAGAGTCCCTAGTAAAGCCTCTTCATAATACTAGCTTGTTGGTTAATGAATGATTGTGGTTTCCCTGTCATGAACATTGAGATTTTATTAACAACAAGGTCATATCGTTAGGAGAATGGTATGATGGACATACTCCTATAGATAAGAGTAGCATAAAGATCAAGTCATTTTAATAGTTCAATTGCTATATGCTTTCTGATACATAGTAACCTAATTCCTTCGACCATGAGATCATGCTTATCACCATCACTGGAAGGATGCTTTGATGACATCAAACACCACATCGTAACTGGGTGGCTATAAAGGTGGCATTGAGTGTTCGGAAAGTGTTGGTTGAGACACATGGATCAAGAGTGGGATTTGTCCATCCATATGACGGATAGATATACTCTGGGCCCTCTCGGTGGAATGTCATCCAATTAGCTTGCGAGCATGTGACTGGCTCACAAGGGATCACATATCACGGGAACGAGAAAAGAGTACTTATCAGTAACGAGGTTGAACTAGGTATGCAGAGATACCGACGATCAAAACCTCGGATAAGTAAACTATCGTGAGACAAAGGGAAATTGGTATCGTATGTAAGTGGTTCATTCGATCGCAAAGAAATCGTAGAAATATGTGGGAGCCATATGAATTTCTAGATTCCTCTATTGGTTATTGTTCGGAGAAGTGTCTCGATCATGTCCGCATAATTCACGAACCGTAGGGAGACACACTTAAGGATTTGACGTTGTTGAGTAGTTATGGAATGATGAGTAAGAGACCGAATGTTGTTCGGAGTCTCGGATGGGATCCGGGATATCACGAGGAGATCCGGAATGGTCCGGAGAATAAGATTCATATAAGGAAAATCCTGTTTCGGGTTGGACAATGGTTCCGGTGTTTTCATCGGGAATGTTCTAGAAGGTTCCGGAAGGTCTGGCACTCCGGAGGGGAAGGGTACATGAATGTGTCATGACAAGTTGGAATGGTTGCATCATGTACTAGGTGTCATCGTTGAGCAAAATAAAGGGATAAATCAAATCCTAGTTTGAAAAGTCAAACGCCAATTTGAAAAGTTAAACGGCTATTTTGCTTGGTGGAGGGAGAGTAGGAAACCTACTTGGGGAGGAAGTCCCTCTCCCTCCACCGCCGGCCAAGGAGGCCGAGTTTGGGAGGGACTCCCCTCCCCTTGGCCGCGCCCTCCCACCTATATAAGGAGGGGCAGGGCTGCCCCTCCTAGACCTACACCTTGCCCCTCTAAACCCTAACCCTAGCCGCCGCCGCTCACCATAGCCGCCGCCGCCCTAGGGTTTCTCCCAAGCCGCCGAGTTGGGGCTTCTAGTTGGCCTAGCCGCCGGCCTAGGCCCTCCTACTTGGTGTGTCTAAACCCTAGATCACCGAGGCTCTCTCATAGTCCACCATACTCGCTCCGGCTTAAGGCGAAGCCCTGCGAGATCTCCCCTCTACTTCCGGTACCACGCCGTCGTGCTGCCGAAATCACGAGGAGAGTGCTACAACCTCCGCTTCCTGCTGGAACAAGGGAGAGGAAGGTCTTCGTCGAGTACCGAATGTGTGACCGACTGCGGAAGCGCTGCCTGAACGCAGCGCCGGAAGGATCGTCTACGCGATCTTGAGATCGACAAGAGTACGACTACATCACCCACGAGAATCCGCTCTTGTTAAACACTTTGGAATCTTCGAGGGTGAGTTATTCTATCGACTCGTTGCTACAATCTAGTATATAGATCTTGTCTTGTTTGTTTGTATGCGGTAGAAATTTTTTGTTTTCCATGCTACGAACCCCTACAGTGGTATCAGAGCCGTGTCTATATGTAGATCCGTTGCACGAGTAGAACACAATGGTCATTGTGGGCGGTGGTGCTTTTATTATCAATTGCTTCTTGTGTACTTTGCATCTTGCGGTATGATGGGATGAAGCGGCCCGGGCTAACCTTACATGACAGCGTTCATGAGACTTGCTCCACGCTCAACATGCAACTTGTATTGCATAAGTGGCTTTGCGGGTGTCTGTCTCTCCCATTATAGTATAGATCCAATTTACAACGGGCACTTGATAGTTCAAACATCAACGTTGTGGTTCTTGTTCGTAAGTTAGAGCGACACTTATTGAAAGCCCCAAACCACGTAAAACATGCAAAGAAATTAGAGGCGTCTAACTTTGTTTTGCAGGGGTGTGCTATGATGTGATATGGCCATGATTGTGATTATATTTGATGTATGCAATGTTCCTTATTGTAAGTTGGCAACCGGCAGGAGCCATATGGTTGTCTTTAATTTCTGTTAAGACCTGTGTGTCTATTCAAAGTAGTTGTAATAGTTGAAGCTGGTGGACGACAACCATGAAGCGGCGTCATTGACCTTGATGCAATGCCGGTGATGATGGAGATCATGTTCGTGCTTGAAGATGGAGATCGGAAGCACAAAGAAGAAAGGCCATATCATATCATATATTATGAATTGCATGTGATGTTAATCCTTTATGCATCTTGTATTGCTTAGTTAACGACGGTAGCATTATAAGATGATCCCTCATGCACATAAATTTCAAGTTCGAAAGTGTTCATCCTTAGTAAGCACCGTTGCTAAAGCTTGTTGTTTCGAAGCACCACGTGATGATCGGGTGTGTTAGATTCTGCAAGTGTATACAATGTGAGCAAGCCAGATTTGCTCATGCGGAAGCTAAGGTTTGATCTTTATGAGCCTAGCATGTACAGACATGGTCTCGGAACACGGATCACCGAAAGGTAAAGCATGAATCATATAGTAGATATGATGAACATGTCGATTATTCGCCATTGAAGCTACATCAACTCTCGTGATGATCGGTTTTGATGTGGTGGATTTGGTTCGTGTGATCACTAAAACAATGTGAGGGATATTGTTTTGAGTGGGAGTTCACCTAGATTAATTTAACTATTAATTAGAACTCAATTTGTCATAAACTTAGTCTAAACTATTGCAAATATGTTGTAGATCTATGGCGGCCCCTACCATCAATTTTAATGCGTTCCTAGAGAAAGAAAAGTTGAAAAACAATGGAAGCAACTTTGCGGATTGGTTCCGCAACTTGAGGATTGTCCTCAATGCTGGTAATTTGACCTATGTGCTGGATGCACCGCTGGGTGACCCGCCTGCAGCTGATGCTACCGATGAAGTAAAGAACGTTTACCTCGTTCGGAAGAATCAGTACTCCACAGTTCAGTGTGCTATCTTGTATGGTTTGGAATCGGAGCTTCAGAAAAGGTTTGAGAATTCAGACCCACATGATATTGTCCGTGAACTCAAATTGATCTTTGAGACTCACGCGGCAGTTGAGAGCTATGAGGCTTCTGAAAAGTTCTTTAACTGCAAGATGGAAGAGGGCAGCTCCGTCAGTGAGCATGTGCTTAAGATGTCTGGGCATGCAAACAAACTTCAAATCTTGGGTATAGTGATTCCTAATGCTTTAGGGATTTACCGTGTCCTCCAATCACTACCACCAAGTTACAAGAACTTTGTGATGAACTACAATATGCAAAACATGAACAAGGAGTTGCCAGAACTCTTCTCCATGTTGAAATCTGCAGAAGTGGAGATCAAGAAAGAGCACCAAGTGTTGATGGTCAATAAGACCACCAAATTTAAGAAAGGCAAGTCTAAGCAAAAGGGACACTTCAAGAAGGGTGGTAAGAAAGTTACCGCACCGACGAAGAAGACCAAGGCTGGACCTAAGCCTGATACAGAGTGCTTTTACTGCAAGGGAGAGGGTCACTGGAAGAGGAATTGCCCAAAGTACTTGGCGGATTTGAAGAACGACAACATCAAGAAGAAAGGTATATTTGATATACATGTTATTGATGTGTATCTCACTAGTACTCGTAGTAGTGCCTAGGTATTTGATACTGGTTCGGTTGCTCATATTTGTAACTCGAAACAGGTGCTGCAGAATAGACGGAAGCTAGCGAAGAACGAGGTGACGATGTGCGTAGGAAATGGATCAAAGGTTGATGTAATCACGGTCGGCACGCTACCTCTTCATCTACCATCGGGATTAGTTTTATACTTAAATAATTGTTATTTGGTGCCTGCGTTAAGCATGAACATTATATCGGGATCTTGTTTATTGCGAGACGGTTACTTGTTTAAATCCGAGAATAATGGTTGTTCGATTTATATGAGTAATATGTTTTATGCACATGCACCTTTGATAGATGGTCTATTCTTATTGAATATCGATAGTGGAAATACACATATTAATAACATTGAGGCTAAACGTTTGAAATCAAGCGATAACTCGACCTATATGTGGCACTGTCATCTTGGTCACATTGGAGTGAAGCGTATGAAGAAACTCCATTCCGATGGACTTCTTGAATCACTTGATTTCAAATCACTTGAAAGATGCGAAGCATGTCTGATGGGTAAAATGACTAAGACTCCATTTTCTGGTATGATGGAGCGAGCTATGGACTTATTGGAAATCATACATACCGATGTGTGTGGTCCAATGAGTGTAGCATCGCGCGGTGGTTATCGTTATGTTCTTACCTTCAAGGATGACTTGAGTAGATATGGGTATATCTATTTCATGAAACATAAGTCCGAAACTTTCGAGAAGTTTAAGGAATTTCAAAGTGAGGTTGAGAATCAACGTAACAAGAAGATTAAATTTCTGCGTTCTGATCGTGGAGGTGAATATCTAAGTTACGAGTTTGGCGAGCATTTGAAGAAATGCGGAATACTTTCACAATTGACACCGCTGGGAACACCACAGCGTAATGGTGTGTCCGAACGTCGTAATCAAACTCTCTTAGATATGGTTCGTTCTATGATGTCACTTACAGATTTACCGCTATCATTTTGGGGTTATGCATTAGAAACAACCGCATTCACTTTAAATAGGGCACCATCTAACTCCGTTGAAACGACACCATATGAATTATGGTTTGGGAAGAAACCTAAATTGTCGTTCCTTAAAGTTTGGGGTTGTGAAGCCTATGTAAAGAAGTTGCAGCCGGACAAGCTTGAACCCAAAGCGGAAAAATGTGTCTTCATAGGATACCCGAAGGAAACTTGTAAGGGTCCCAACCTTTAATAAGATAGAGTCCCCTGTGTTTACAATGCTAGTCCCTGGATCAATAGCTAGCATCCACAGTTAAGATGTAATATCAAGAAACAAAGGTCATAATACAACTTTATAACCAGGAATAACATAATTTTATTACATCTTACATAGCTCATTTGGCTATTACATTTCATTGCAGCAGAATATCTATAAGCATGGGGTCCTTCATATTCAAAGTGCCACAGGCAGACATGTTGGTTGTAGACTTTGTAATCCTAATCATCAAACTTACTAACATCAATCAAACCTGCAACATACAAGTTACAGCCACAAGGGTCAGTACATTTGAATTGTATTGGCAAGTGATACTATGGTAGTATAGTGGAGTCTATCATCTATATGCATTTTACTAAGTGGAGTTGAGGCTTGCATTGCTCAAAATAGATTTTTCCTTAACATTTGAAAACACTAAGTTTTTGCTTGACAAAATAATCTTTCCCAAGGCATCTCCCAATCAAAGATTGAAGATCCTTTAACCCTTGTTCACCCATAAGTTTTACTTAGAAGTTGGATTGATGAGATTCTTGATAGCTTCCATGTCTTGATGCTCAAATTGTCCTTTCCCAGGGACATGGCTAAGTACTTAGATTTTACACTCTGCAGAGGTGGTGCACTTTCCCCACAAGACTTGGTTTCACCAAGACAAGATCTTTCAGAAGCCTTTCCTTAGACCAAATGGACGCGTTCCAACCTATCATCCCACTACCACCAACTGTCCAAATGGCTAAGTTCTAGCAACCTATGTGATCCAGGCAGAGCCCATAATGCCAAGTGGTTGCACTTGAAGCTTCTCAACATTTGACCTCTCAAATCTCTTTGTTCCTGGGTGGCAATCCACAAGTGTGATACACAAGGTAAACCATAGCCATGGGCCTTGTGTAACCACTCAACCAAAAACCACCAAGCAATTACCATTCCACCCAGGTGATTCATTAACTTAGTTGTTTTATTAAACAAAACACAAGTCCTCAGACTTAGAAATTTTTCCATAGTATGAATGTATATTCCACCCTTGTTTTCTATTAGCTAAGCTAAGCATGATAGTAGTAGGAATCTTGACTTAGGAAATTTTACTAAGGTTTCATCTACTAGGTTTTCCCATAGCAAGGTTTATACTTAGCAAAATTCCATGCAAGTTTTACTTAGAGAAATCACTAATGCATAGTGAAAGTAATGGGACAAAAGTATGAAGCATCACTTGCCTTTTTGGTAGAGTATAAGTTCACTCCTTGTCCTTGCTACAATCACACTCTTCAAGTCACTACAATTCAAGCAAGCAAGGCACAATTTCAATCTACCATTCAAGCAAACATCACATAAAATGATAAACAAAACAATACATGCAAGCATGCAAAAGGGTTGTTTTATTTGTAAAAGTGGTTTATAATGGGTCATAAACATTTGAAAACACCTAATGGTCATTTTATAAAGTGGCAAAGTCATTTGCAACAGATTTCACTTCATAAACCATTTTCAAAACAAGGTATTTTTTTATGTGGTGTAGAAATGTTTTTACTAAGGCATTAATCTATAGGGTTCACAAAATTCATTTTCAAATCATAAAACTTGGTGTTTGGGGTCAGAGAGTTTTGAAACAAAACATTTCTCAAAGGTTTTCTACCAAAACCATTTTTAATAAATAAGCCACATTTTTATTTGACTAGAAATGGTTTTAAATCAAAGATTCATTCTTTTGTTTCACCAAACACATTTTTGAAACCACAAAGTGATTACTATGGTCAGTAGGTTCAAAACACACCATTTGCAAAAGATTTTATCCCCAAAATCATTTTAGAATAATTTTTATAACCTAAACAAGCATACAAATGTTTCTGCAAAAACAAACAATTTAACAGAGACTTTTTACTAAACAAATGGCATGGTTGGCTAGGGATTGTTCCACTGATTCCATTTATATAAAGTTTGCAAAATTTGGACGTGTAGATCAAAAGTTATGGAATTTACAAAATCATAAATCTAATAGATCTATTTTGTTCTAATTCAAATCGACACTGACACGTGGCGTGATTTAATTCGCCGGTACCGATTCGGTTGGATCAGCAATTCATACCATAGGATTAAACTAACATCGCACGTCGCAGATCGATCGATACCCCTTCGGCTAAGATTCTATCTCGTCCTTTGGATCCAAATCCGACGGCGCGCAGCACGCTTGCCAACTAGTGGCGGCGTTGGCGGCGGCGCTCTGGCGGCAGCACTCAGACGAGGTCGTCACCGGTGATACAGGACGTAAGGGAGAGGAGGAGATGGCTCACCGTGTTCGCAAAGTCGTGGGGAAGCTCAAGGCGGTTGTCATTGCTGGTGGGGCGCACGGAGCTGCTGTCAATCGCTCACCGGAGTCTGCACAGCGTCGGGCACGCTCTGGTCGACGTTGGGGGCAGGGCTACAAGGCACAGGAGAGCGAGGTAAGGGGTATGTTAGACGCGCGAGGGAGAGTGGAACCTGCGTGTGTCAACGAGAGGGGAAAGGGGCAGACGGAAGCTACCTGGGGCACTCGCCGGAGTTGAAACAGACGGTGGCGGCACTTGGAGTCGTTGTTGCCGAGGCTCAGGGGCGCGCGCGAGCGAGCTGCGGATGCAGAAAGATGCGCCAGGGCCTGGGGAACTTGCCTGTGTGCTCGGGAAAGCGAGGGGTGGTGCGGGGTCGCCGGAATTTGCCCGCGAGTTCGTCGGAGCAGAGGGTGGTGCCGGAGAAAATTTGGCAGCCTGGGGGCGTGCTAAGGTGGGGCGGCAGAGGGGAACGAGAGAGGGGATGCTGGCACTTAAGTAGGCGTAGTCGCAGGGCCGTTACAGGGCGTGTTTAACGCGTAATCACGCCGGCATTTCATCGGCAGTAATGGCCAGAGGGGGTGCGTGGTCAGCGACGGGTGGGGAAGAAAGCTAGGGGGTGGGGTCGTTTCGTCAGCGAAGTGAGAGAGGGGAGTTGGGGTCCACCTGTCAGCGGCCTCGTGGGTTCAAATACGGGTGTGAATCGTTTTTTGCGGGAGAGGGGCAGTGGCTAACTGGGCTTAGTTGGGCCAGGCTTAGTTGGGTCGAGTCCATTTCATTTTTTTTATTCTGTTTCTTTTTATTTTTCCTTTTCTTTTATTCTGTTTTGATTTTGTTTATTTAATTCAAACACTCATTTGAATTCAAAACTTTACCAAAATTTGTGTAGCTTTAAATATGGATTAATAAAACATTCTGAACTCATTTTGAGAATAAAATATTATTCCTTTTTGGGTCTTTTAATTATTCAAAATAGGCTCAAATTTTAAATCAAATAAGGTTTATTAATAATTTCAAATACCATTTAAATTCTTCAAACCTTTCAAATCTTTTCAGTAGGTTTTTATTTGCTTAATAGGGTGTCAAAATATTCATTTTAAATTATTTGGAAAGTATTTAATATGATTCAAAATTCATTTGAATTGGTAATTGTTTTAATTCCAATGGAATTTATTATAGTTTTAATTCCCTAAATTTTATTTGGAAGTTTTCTTTAATCTTAATTAAGTTGAATTAAACAACTTTTATTTCATTTGGGTATATTCCAAAATACTATTTTCTCATGAATTATATAATTATTCTTTAGAGATTTGTCTTTATTAAAAATAGGGATAGAATGGTTAATGTCATTTTATTTTATTTTGGAAATTTCTTTATCCTTTTATTTTATTAGGATTTGGATTTGGATTAGATTCATTCCATTTGTTTATGGATTAGGCCAAGATTTGATTTGTTCTTTAAATATTCTTTATTTAATATTTCTTTCTTCATCTTATAAAATTCATATCTTTTTTTATTTAGAGATCCAAACTTGGTGATTCCAATTTGTAAAATCTTGTTTAATATTTGTTTATATTTTTAAATGTCTTTAGGATTATTTGCTCACCATTTGGTATGGATTTGTAGATAGGTTCTTTACTAGCTTTGGAAAATCAATTTCCTTATCTTATTATATTCATAAGATTTTATTTATGGTTCCAATTTAAATGAAATCAATTTATATGGTTTTATAGTATTTCTATTTGTCATTATTGATTTGAATTTTGTTGGATTCAAATTTTTAATTGAAGTTTGTTCAAGATGGGATTTTAAGTTTCTATTTAGAAACAAAAGTTTCTTTTCACCCTGATTTTCAACAAAAATTTATTTTGTTTATTTTATTTTTCACATTACAAGATTTGGAAAATCTTGGGATGTGACAGGCTACCACCCTTAAAATAAATCTCATCCCGAGATTTGGGGAGGCTAGGTTTACAAGTTGGCTCAAAGCAACTAGGGTACTACCACCCTTAAAATTTTTCCAACTAAATTACATCTTGTCTTACTTGGGATCTTGGTGTAACTTTCCTGGAAAGAAGTTTGCATAGTGGCCTAGTTCCTTGCATTTGAAACACGTGATAAGGCTAAGGTCTTGAGGTGGCTTCTCTGGACAATATGATGCATAATGTCCTAGCTCTTTGCAGTGGTTGCACATCACTTGGCTAATATCCTTCCTCATCTTGGGTTTCACTAGCTTTTGTTTGACTTCTTGGCTCTTCTTCTTTTCTGGGCATTCACTGGCATAGTGTCCCATCTCTTTGCAATTGTAACATTGCACTTGAGTAATATCCTTCTTGTTAGGGTTGGGGCATTTCTTCTTCTTGGGTCTCTCCAAAGCTAGGAGTTCTTCTAGTTCATGTTCTTCATACCTCACCTCAGAGGTGGGAAATCTTCCTCTCTTCTTGGGGCAGTTACTAGAGATATGACTTTCTTCTTCACAATTAGGGCATTTATCTTCATGCTCCTTGGATGTATGATCCTTGTCTCCACAAATATTGTAAGCTTGGGTTCCTTCTAGAATAATATCTTTGTCATCCTTGTTGTCATAAACTCCTTGGGAAGAGTTTTCTCCCATGTTGATCATTTGAGTAACCAATACTTGCAACAATTGGGATTGAAGTTTCAAAATCCTTTGTATGGCTGGGTCTAGTCCATTGTTGTTGGTTAAAAGCTGAGTTGTCTCTTGGCTCAACTGGTTTTGGGTTGCTATGAGTTCTCTCATGTTGTCCTCTTGGTTGTTGTTGTTGTCATCAACCTTGATGTTGGAGTCTCTTGGAGTAGTCATCTGTTTGGGTTGGATTGGGATTAGAATAGGCAAAATATTTCTAAGGGAATAATTCTATTCACACACATCACAATTCACACAAGCAATGTGCAAGCAATCACAAACAAATATTTCACTCAAACAACAAGTTTCAAGCATATTTTTAGGCAACCAAAAATATTTTTGTTACACCACATAAGTTGGTGTGTTTGATCTATATTTAATATGGTGGTACATCTATATGGTTCACTTGAGATATTTCCATCTTTCTTGGTTGATTCTCTTTGAACAAAATCTTTGTATCCTTGGAGAAAATTTCTCATGTCTTGGTCACAAAACTTCAAAGGTGATCATGGTTTCTTCTAAGTTGTATTTCCTTTAGTCTTCAAGTCTTGGGTATGATTTCTTGTCTCACTTGATGAAGTCCTTTGCACATGGTGAAGTCTTTGGCCATGGGGTAGGTTTTGTCCATCAAGTTTGAAATAGAAGAGATGTAGAATGGAAGCCAAAATGGTTGAGGAAAGAGTTTACAAGATTGTTTGTAAATAAGTTTTGGAACAAAAACAACTTCCTATTTTTCTAAAGGGGTTTTGTCCAATCCTAGGGTTACAATCCTACAGGCAACACAGTGCTCTGATACCATCTGTAAGGGTCCCAACCTTTAATAAGGTAGAGTCCCCTGTGTTTACAATGCTAGTCCCTGGATCAATAGCTAGCATCCACATTTAAGATGTAATATCAAGAAACAAAGGTCATAATACAACTTTATAACCAGGAATAACATAATTTTATTACATCTTACATAGCTCATTTGGCTATTACATTACATTGCAGCAGAATATCTATAAGCATGGGGTCCTTCATCTTCAAAGTGCCACAGGCAGACATGTTGGTTGTAGACTTTGTAATCCTAATCATCAAACTTACTAACATCAATCAAACCTGCAACATACAAGTTACAGCCACAAGGGTCAATACATTTGAATTGTATTGGCAAGTGATACTATGGTAGTATAGTGGAGTCTATCATCTATATGCATTTGACTAAGTGGAGTTGAGGCTTGCATTGCTCAAAATAGATTTTTCCTTAACATTTGAAAACACTAAGTTTTTGCTTGACAAAATAATCTTTCCCAAGGCATCTCCCAATCAAAGATTGAAGATCCTTTAACCCTTGTTCACCCATAAGTTTTACTTAGAAGTTGGAGTGATGAGATTCTTGATAGCTTCCATGTCTTGATGCTCAAATTGTCCTTTACCAGGGACATGGCTAAGTACTTAGATTTTAGACTCTGCAGAGGTGGTGCACTTTCCCCACAAGACTTGGTTTCACCAAGACAAGATCTTTCAGAAGCCTTTCCTTAGACCAAATGGACGCGTTCCAACCTATCATCCCACTACCACCAACTGTCCAAATGGCTAAGTTCTAGCAACCTATGTGATCTAGGCAGAGCCCATAATGCCAAGTGGTTGCACTTGAAGCTTCTCAACATTTGACCTCTCAAATCTCTTTGTTCCTGGGTGGCAATCCACAAGTGTGATACACAAGGTAAACCATAGCCATGGGCCTTGCGTAACCACTCAACCAAAAACCACCAAGCAATTACCATTCCACCCAGGTGATTCATTAACTTAGTTGTTTTATTAAACAAAACACAAGTCCTCAGACTTAGAAATTTTTCCATAGTATGAATGTATATTCCACCCTTGTTTTCTATTAGCTAAGATAAGCATGATAGTAGTAGGAATCTTGACTTAGGAAATTTTACTAAGGTTTCATCTACTAGGTTTTCCCATAGCAAGGTTTATACTTAGCAAAATTCCATGCAAGTTTTACTTAGAGAAATCACTAATGCATAGTGAAAGTAATGGGACAAAAGTATGAAGCATCACTTGCCTTTTTGGTAGAGTATAAGTTCACTCCTTGTCCTTGCTACAATCACACTCTTCAAGTCACTACAATTCAAGCAAGCAAGGCACAATTTCAATCTACCATTCAAGCAAACATCACATAAAATGATAAACAAAACAATACATGCAAGCATGCAAAAGGGTTGTTTTATTTGTAAAAGTGGTTTATAATGGGTCATAAACATTTGAAAACACCTAATGGTCATTTTATAAAGTGGCAAAGTCATTTGCAAAAGATTTCACTTCATAAACCATTTTCAAAACAAGGTATCATTTTATGTGGTGTAGAAATGTTTTTACTAAGGAATTAATCTATAGGGTTCACAAAATTCATTTTCAAATCATAAAACTTGGTGTTTGGGGTCAGAGAGTTTTGAAACAAAACATTTCTCAAAGGTTTTCTACCAAAACCATTTTTAATAAATAAGCCACATTTTTATTTGACTAGAAATGGTTTTAAATCAAAGATTCATTCTTTTGTTTCACCAAACACATTTTTGAAACCACAAAGTGATTCCTATGGTCAGTAGGTTCAAAACACACCATTTTCAAAAGATTTTATCCCCAAAATCATTTTAGAATAATTTTTATAACCTAAACAAGCATACAAATGTTTCTGCAAAAACAAACAATTTAACAGAGACTTTTTACTAAACAAATGGCATGGTTGGCTAGGGCTTGTTCCACTGATTCCATTGATATAAAGTTTGCAAAATTTGGACGTGTAGATCAAAAGTTATGGAATTTACAAAATCATAAATCTAATAGATCTATTTTGTTCTGATTCAAATCGACAGTGACACGTGGCGTGATTTAATTCGCCGGTACTGATTCGGTTGGATCAGCAATTTAGACCGTAGGATTAAACTAACATCGCACGGCGCAGATCGATCGATACCCCTTCGGCTAAGACTCTATCGCGTCCTTTGGATCCAAATCCGACGGCGCGCAGCACGCTTGCCAACTAGTGGCGGCGTTGGTGGCGGCGCTCTGGCGGCAGCGCTCAGACGAGGTCGTTGCTGGTGATACAGGACGCAAGGGAGAGGAGGAGATGGCTCACCGTGTTCGCAACGTCGTGGGGAAGCTCAAGGCGGTTGTCGTTGCTGGTGGGGCGCACGGAGCTGCTGTCAATCGCTCACCGGAGTCTGCACAGCGTCGGGCACGCTCTGGTCGACGTTGGGGGCAGGGCTACAAGGCACAGGAGAGCGAGGTAAGGGGTCTGTTAGACGCGCGAGGGAGAGTGGAACCTGCGTGTGTCAATGAGAGGGGAAAGGGGCGGACGGAAGCTACCTGGGGCACTCGTCGGAGTTGAAACAGACGGTGGCGGCGCTTGGAGTCGTCGTTGCCGAGGCTCAAGGGCGCGCGCGAGCGAGCTGCGGATGCAGAAAGATGCGCCAGGGCCTGGGGAACTTGCCTGTGTGCTCGGGAAGGCGAGGGGTGGTGCGGGGTCGCCGGAATTTGCCCGCGAGTTCGTCGGAGCAGAGGGTGGTGCCGGAGAAAATTTGGCAGCCTGGGGGCGCGCTAAGGTGGGGCGGCAGAGGGGAACGAGAGAGGGTATGCTGGCGCTTAAGTAGGCGTCGTCACAGGGCCGTTACAGGGCGTGTTTAACGCGTAATCACGCCGGCATTTCATCGGCAGTAATGGCCAGAGGGGGGGTGCGCGGTCAGCGGCGGGTGGGGAAGAAAGCTAGGGGGTGGGGCCGTTTCGTCAGCGAAGTGAGAGAGGGGAGTTGGGGTCCACCTGTCAGCGGCCTCGTGGGTTCAAATACGGGTGTGAATCGTTTTCTGCGGGAGAGGGGCAGTGGCTAACTGGGCTTAGTTGGGCCAGGCTTAGTTGGGTCGAGTCCATTTCATTTTTTTTATTCTGTTTCTTTTTCTTTTTCCTTTTCTTTTATTCTGTTTTGATTTTGTTTATTTAATTCAAACACTCATTTGAATTCAAAACTTTACCAAAATTTGTGTAGCTTTAAATATGGATTAATAAAACATTCTGAACTCATTTTTAGAATAAAATATTATTCCTTTTTGGGTCTTTTAATTATTCAAAATAGGCTCAAATTTTAAATCAAATAAGGTTTATTAATAATTTCAAATACCATTTAAATTCTTCAAACCTTTCAAATCTTTTCAGTAGGTTTTTATTTGCTTAATAGGGTGTCAAAATATTCATTTTAAATTATTTGGAAAGTATTTAATACGATTCAAAATTCATTTGAATTGGTAATTGTTTTAATTCCAATGGAATTTATTATAGTTTTAATTCCCTAAATTTTATTTGGAAGTTTTCTTTAATCTTAATTAAGTTGAATTAAACAACTTTTATTTCATTTGGGTATATTCCAAAATACTATTTTCTCATGAATTATATAATTATTCGTTAGAGATTTGTCTTTATTAAAAATAGGGATAGAATGGTTAATGTCATTTTATTTTATTTTGGAAATTTCTTTATCCTTTTATTTTATTAGGATTTGGATTTGGATTAGATTCATTCCATTTGTTTATGGATTAGGCCAAGATTTGATTTGGTCTTTAAATATTCTTTATTTAATATTTCTTTCTTCATTTTATAAAATTCATATCTTTTTTTATTTAGAGATCCAAACTTGGTGATTCCAATTTGTAAAATCTTGTTTAATATTTGTTTATATTTTTAAATGTCTTTAGGATTATTTGCTCACCATTTGGTATGGATTTGTAGATAGGTTCTTTACTAGCTTTGGAAAATCAATTTCCTTATCTTATTATATTCATAAGATTTTATTTATGGTTCCAATTTAAATGAAATCAATTTATATGGTTTTATAGTATTTCTATTTGTCATTCTTGATTTGAATTTTGTTGGATTCAAATTTTTAATTGAAGTTTGTTCAAGATGGGATTTTAAGTTTCTATTTAGAAACAAAAGTTTCTTTTCACCCTGATTTTCAACAAAAATTTATTTTGTTTATTTTATTTTTCACATTACAAGATTTGGAAAATCTTGGGATGTGACAAAACTATTGGGTATACCTTCTATCATAGATCCGAAAGCAAAATCTTCGTTGCCAAGAAGGGATCATTTCTAGAGAAAGAATTTCTCTCGAAAGAAGTGACTGGAAGGAAAGTAGAACTCGACGAGGTTGTCAAACCTTCTCTCGAACTTGCGAATAGCGCAGCACCGGAATAAATTCCTGTGGTGCCTGCACCAACAAGAGAGGAAGCTAATGATGATGATCATGAAACTTTGGTTGAAGTTGATACAGAACCTCGCAGGTCAACGAGGACTCGTACCACTCCTGATTGGTATGATCCCGTTATGAGTGTCATGTTGGTGGACAACACCGATGACCCTGCGACATATGAGGAAGCAATGATGAGCCCATATTCCAATAAATGGCAAGAAGCCATGAAATCCGAGATTGGATCCATGTACGAAAACCAAGTGTGGACTTTGGTTCACTTACCGGATGGCCGGAAGGCTGTCGAGAATAAATGGATTTTCAAGAAGAAAACAGATGCTGATGGTAATGTTACTATCTATAAATCTCGACTTGTTGCAAAAGGGTTTCGACAAATTCAAGGAGTTGACTACGATGAGACTTTCTCACCAGTAGCGAAGCTAAAGTCTGTGAGGATTATGTTAGCAATCGCTGCATATTATGATTATGAGATATGGCAGATGGATGTCAAAACAACGTTCCTCAATGGAGACATTGATGAAGAGTTGTATATGATGCAACCCAAAGGTTTTGTCGATCCTAAAGATGCTGACAAGGTATGCAAACTTCAACGGTCCATATATGGATTGAAGCAAGCATCCCGAAGTTGGAATCAACGTTTTGATAAGGTGATCAAAAGTTTTGGTTTTATACAAACTTATGGAGAAGCTTGTATTTACAATAAAGTGAGTGGGAGCTCTGTAGCATTCTTAATACTATGTGTAGATGACATATTGTTGATTGGGAATGATGTAGACCTTCTTAACAGTGTCAAGGAATATTTGAATAATAGTTTTTCAATGAAAGATCTTGGCGAAGCAGCTTACATATTAGGCATAAAGATTTATAGAGATAGATCGAGACGCCTAATATCATTGTCACAAAGTACATATTTGGACAAGGTTCTAAAGAGATTTGGAATGGAAGGTAGCAAGAAAGGGTTCTTGTCCATGTTTCCCAATACGACCTTGAGTAAAACTCAAAGTCCGACAACGGCAGAAGATAGAGAAAGGATGAGTAAGACTCCCTATGCCTCAGCCATAGGATCTCTAATGTATGCCATGCTATGTACTAGACCCTACATTGCATATGCTGTTAGTTTGACTAGCAGATATCAAAGTGATCCAGGAGTGGATCATTGGACAGCGGTCAAAAACATCCTTAAGTACTTGAGAAGAACTAAGGATATGGTTCTTTCTTATGGAGGTGATGAACAACTCGTTGTTAATGGTTACACCGATGCTAGTTGGAACACTGATCCGGATGATTCTAAATCACAATCTGGATACGTATTTATTTTGAATGGTGCAGCAGTTAGCTGGAGGAGTGCAAAGCAAAGCGTTGTGGCGGGATCTTCAACTGAATCGGAATACATGGCTGCTTCGGAGGCTTCACAATAAGCGATATGGATGAAAGAGTTCATTACAGAGCTCGGTGTGGTTCCAAGTGCGCTGGACCCAATGTCTATCTACTGTGATAACATGGGCGCCATAGCCAATGCACAAGAACCAAGGTCACACAAGAAGATGAAGCATATCAAGCTACATTTTCACGCTATTCGAGAACATGTCCAAGATGGTGACATAAAGATTTGCAAAGTACACACAGATCTGAATGTGGCGGATCCGTTGACTAAACCTCTCCCGAGGGCAAAACATGACCAACACCAAACTGCCATGGGTGTTCGGTATATTACCATGTAATCTAGATTAGTTGACTCTAGTGCAAGTGGGAGACTGTTGGAGATATGCCCTAGAGGCAATAATAAATATAGTTATTATTATATCTTTGTGTTTATGATAAATGTTTACATTCATGCTATAATAGTATTAACAAGGAAACATTAATACTTGTGTGATTTGTAAACTAAATAAGAGTCCCTAGTAAAGCCTCTTCATAATACTAGCTTGTTGGTTAATGAATGATTGTGGTTTCCCTGTCATGAACATTGAGATGTTATTAACAACAAGGTCATATCGTTAGGAGAATGGTATGATGGACATACTCCTATAGATAAGCGTACCATAAAGATCAAGTCATTTTAATAGTTCAATTGCTATAAGCTTTCTGATACATAGTAACCTAATTCCTTCGACCATGAGATCATGCTTATCACCATCACTGGAAGGATGCTTTGATGACATCAAACACCACACCGTAACTGGGTGGCTATAAAGGTGGCATTGAGTGTTCGGAAAGTGTTGGTTGAGACACATGGATCAAGAGTGGGATTTGTCCATCCATATGACGAATAGATATACTCTGGGCCCTCTAGGTGGAATGTCATCCAATTAGCTTGCAAGCATGTGACTGGCTCACAAGGGATCACATATCACGGGAACGAGAAAAGAGTACTTATCAGTAACGAGGTTGAACTAGGTATGCAGAGATACCGACGATCAAAACCTCGGATAAGTAAACTATCGTGAGACAAAGGGAAATTGGTATCGTATGTAAGTGGTTCATTCGATTGCAAAGAAATCGTAGAAATATGTGGGAGCCATATGAATTTCCAGATTCCTCTATTGTTATTGTTCGGAGAAGTGTCTCGATCATGTCCGCATAATTCACGAACCGTAGGGAGACACACTTAAGGATTCGACGTTGTTGAGTAGTTATGGAATGATGAGTAAGAGATCGAATGTTGTTCGGAGTCTCGGATGGGATCCGGGATATCACGAGGAGATCCGGAATGGTCCGGAGAATAAGATTCATATAAGGAAAGTCCTGTTTTGGGGTTGGAGAATGGTTCCGGTGTTTTCATCGGGAATGTTCTAGAAGGTTCCGGAAGGTCCGGCACTCCGGAGGGGAAGGGTACATGAATGTGTCATGACAAGATGGAATGGTTGCATCATGTACTAGGTGTCATCGCTGAGCAAAATAAAGGGATAAATCAAATCCTAGTTTGAAAAGTCAAACGCCAATTTGAAAAGTCAAACAACTATTTTGCTTGGTGGAGGGAGAGTAGGAAACCTACTTGGGGAGGAAGTCCCTCTCCCTCCACCGCCGTCCAAGGAGGCCGAGTTGGGGAGGGACTCCCCTCCCCTTGGCCGCGCCCTCCCACCTATATAAGGAGGGGCAGGGCTTCCCCTCCTAGACCTACACCTTGCCCCTCTAAACCCTAACCCTAGCCGCCGCCGCTCACCATAGCCGCCGCCCTAGGGTTTCTCCCAAGCCGTCGAGTTGGGGCTTCTAGTTGCCCTAGACGCCGGCCTAGCCCCTCCTACTTGGTGTGTCTAAACCCTAGATCACTGAGGCTCTCTCATAGTCCACCATACTCGCTCCGGCTTAAGGCGAAGCCCTGCGAGATCTCCCCTCTACTTCCGGTACCACGCCATCGTGCTGTCGAAATCGCGAGGAGAGTGCTACAACCTCTGCTGCCTGCTGGAACAAGGGAGAGGAAGGTCTTTGTCGAGTACCGAACGTGTGACCGACTGCGGAAGCGCTGCCGGAACGCAGCGCCGGAAGGATCGTCTATGCGATCTTGAGATCGGCAAGAGTACGACTACATCACCCACGAGAATACGCTCTCGTTAAACACTTTGGAATCTTCGAGGGTGAGGTATTCTATCGACTCGTTGCTACAATCTAGTAGATAGATCTTGGCTTGTTTGTTTGTATGCGGTAGAAATTTTTTGTTTTCCATGCTACGAACCCCTACAGTTATGCCTTGCTTAGTCCTGTCAATTGCCCTGCTGTAATTTGTTTACCCATCATGCCATGTTTGTTTATCTAAGGAGAGCACCTCTAGTGAACTATGGACCCCGGTCCAATCTTGACCATTGATATATCTTCCACTGTTACTATTTACTTGCTGCAAACCATCATCACCTTCCACACTATATAGTTAATTCTTTGTTATAACAACCGGTGAGATTGACAACCTCACTGTTCGTTGGGGCAAAGTCTTGAGTTTGTGTTGTGCAGGTTTCCATGTTGCTTGCAACACCTTTGAGACGTTTCCTTTCTCCTACTGGTTCGATAATCTCAGTTTCTTACTGAGGGAAGACTTGCTGCTGTGCTGCTTCACACCTTGCTCTTGGGATTTTCCGATGAAGCGCTTCTAGGCGCCATCATGATGTGTTTAAAAGTATTAATAAGTTTTAAACCTTGCAACAAGAACATTTAAAGGTATGAGATCATTCACTTTTTGCTTAAGTGAATGATGAGTTTACATGTGATTTTTTATTATGAATATAATTTATCTTATTAAGGGAAGTAGATTTAGATGATTTTAATAATCTATTAAAGTTTTAAATCATGTTTAAGAATAGTTAAGAGATAAATAACATTCACTTTTTTTATAAGTGAATGATGATTAAAATTTATTCAAATTGTTGGTTTACCTTGGAGTTATGGTTTTAAAGAGTTTTCTAAAAGTTGATAATTTACTTTTAAGTATTATTATAGAATTAAGTTATGGTTTTGGAAGTAGTATTTAATTGTAAACTATTTAAGGTTTTATATAAAATTGTGATTATTTCTTATTTAATAAATATTTTAAATAATTTACCAAATAGATAATAAATAAGGATTTATTACTTAAGAACCTTAAAATGTGTTGGAATGATATAATTATTATTTTTCTAGTAAAACATACTTACTTTATATCTTAGAAGTGAATTTTTATTTAATTTTAAAGGAGTAAACTATTTTTTTACTTTTGTTAAACTAATTGGCTATATTTAATTGGATTAGTGGCACACACACATAGTAGTGAGTTATCTAGTTATGGAAATGATATCAGTTTAGGCCTACTAACACACACGTACTCAGGTTTTGGGCTAAGCCCAAATACACGCACATCACCCTGCTTAGTTCAGAACCACACACGCACGAACGGATACAGAGACACGCATTCGTTCTCCACTCGCATCGGCGATGCGCCGCCGCCAGCGCTGTTCCGTCCGGCTACTGCCCGTCTCCGACGCCGCCGCTCGTCTACACAAGGTCCGCCGCCTCCTTCTCCATTGAATCCCCAACCGGCGCATCCCCACGCAGCTCTCGCACGTGTCTTCTCCATGGAACCCTCAATTCGTCGCCGCTGTACAGCAGGTCGACGACGATCGATTCCGGCACCTCTGGTCAACTTCATGGCCAGGCCATGAACTCCTCCACCGGTTACCTGTCGCCTTCATCCTCCCATGCTCCTCCCTACATGCCCGGACAAACCCTAGGTTCGCCGGTCGGCCTGCTGTCCATGGCGGTGCGGTATGGATCCTACCGTTCCCTGCCGTCTCCGCTACTCGGCTCCAGGTCGAGGCCCGCCTTTTACTGCACCCTCTCGGGGACCTCGCCTCCTTCTCGAGCCCCTGCTCGACCACGCGAGTGCCATTGGCCGCACTCATACATCGGCGACCAGGTTTGATATGACTTGGGCATCACAGCGGTGGTGTGGCTGCTGCGTCTGCTTCGACTACCTCAACCTCGACGCCGGCGGGATGGCAGTAGTCAGGGGAGGAGCTCCCAGCAGGGCAAGGTAAGACACCCGCCCTATCTTGATTTTTTTTTAGAAAACTTTTAGATGCATATGTTTTTTCTGAACATTTTGAGTGGTTATATGCTGAAAACGAACTTTGTATGAGAAAGTTATGCTTGTTTTAGTAAACACTGAGCAAAATTGATTTTAAAGTAAAATAAAGACTAGGTGTAGTCTAGTTTAAAACTAAAATTTTCTCTCTGCAATTGCTAATTCTCAATCTAATCAAAATCAATTCTAAACAATGTCCTAGATGAGGTATTTAAGAGGGTCATGAGAGTATTTTGGCCGCCTTATGGCATCAAAACCAACTCTTATTATGTGACGATTTATGTTTTATGTTTGTACTTTGGCTTACCATTGGTAAAAATATCTAATTGCACGCTTTCTCAATTATAGAAATGATGGTTTAGAATCCTGAATTCGCGCAAAAAATAAGATCACAATCCTAAGTATGGATGAAGTGATAACAAAAATGAGTGAAAAGTCATTAAAAACGAGAAGATACTAGGTCACTATTGATTTTTTCGGTGTGTGGCCACCTTCTATTTTTCAATAAAATCTATTACAACTGATTTTGACCATCGATTTGATGAGTTTTTGTTAGAGTTTCTTTGTTTTGTCTTGCCTGAAATGAACCATTTTATAGGTTCAACGCGAATAAGATTTCTTGGCTTACAGAGATTTATCATGGGGATTTGTATTATTATGAGCATGTGCTTATATAAGATAACCTTGAGATATTCTTTATTCATATACAGAGAATTAAAGACTTCAGAGATTATCTTAATATTTGAATGATACATTATGCTTCATATCGTTTATCGTCTTATTAAGCTGGTATTGCTTTTACGGATAGAAACAACAATAGTTGAAAGGGCTTTCTCGATGACAAAGGTCATACAGATCGAGTTGATATTTACATTTTTTAGAGTTCGCCCTACCTCGATTTTTTTTCCGTCCTCCGCCACTGGTAGTAGTGGCTGCAACCCCGATGTTCTTCGATACGCTGCCTTGCAGACTAACTTTTATGAGGTTGTACTTGTGGAGCTTCTTCTGTTGTGACGAGGACGTTGTCAACTTCCACCTCGATGCTAGCGGGATGGTGTTGTTGTGGCTGCGCAACCCCGGCATCGACTGAGATGACTACGACGTCTCGGTTCAGGTAAATACCTCTGCGTTAGTTATATGATCTTTGGCTGTTTATTGGAGATTAATTCGTGAAGATTAGGCATGGGTTAGCAGCCCCATGAGTGGGATTTGGTCAAAGATTCGTTCTGCAGCTATTTCTAGTATACAGAAACAAAAATATACATTTTAGAGGGTTCATATAGACGAGTTAGAGCAATCTTATATAACATTGTTTGTAGGGTTCGTTCTTAGAATCATTTTGAGTGGTCATTCAGCCATTTTGGCCCAGTCGTTTGTCTAGGGCGATGAAAACAAGTTTCAGCCCAACTGTTGCAAAATAGTTTGTTTATGGTTTTTGTATAGAGCCTTTCATACCTTTCTGGTATTGATAAAATTGTGAAGTAAACTTGTACAGCTATCTCGGATATTCTAGTTTCCATATCAACTTAATTTTCTCTATTACATTTATTATTTCTTTTTTGTCAAATTTCATTAGGTGGCTAATCAATATGCTGAGTGTTGGAAACAAACAATCTAGTATTTGATAAATATGGCCAAGTTAACCCCAATGGCCCCAACTTGGATGAATTACTCACCCCTGATATCTTTGGTTTAAGATATCCATACTACATTTTAATTGATATACATGTACGGTGCTACGCTGAAACTAAGTGATCTCTGCTACGAGTTGTAGTAATTGTGTAATTATAGTTCTATTGATATGTTATACACACTTGCTAGGTGATGCCTCGGTTTGGAATGGTTAATTTATCCCAGGCATAAATAACTTGCTGTGATTCTATTTCTATTGATCCTGAGCGTACACTAGAATGTTAACTGAAGACAAATTTGGTTCTAAGCATTTCAAGGAGTGATGTACTTTGTTTTGGTTCCAAAGGTTTATTTATAGTTGGATATATGCAAATTTAGCTCAACAAGAGCTAATGTAGAGTAAAGTATATACGATATGGTATTGTATTCCTGGAAGTATTTAGTTATATTTGGCTAAAGATTGGTTGATTGGATCAGTGACATGCATGCATTTGCATGCTCAGATCATGCTTGGGTATGATTTGGTTGTTGGATATTGTTGAAGTGTTAAATGATTGAATCTAGTACATGTACTATTGCTCTCAATTGATCATGTCCTTCTCAATTGCTAATTGCTTATGGTGATGCTTTATCTAGTCTTATACTAATGGCAACTGAAATTTCTATAAGCCTAATCAGCTATGATCCATATTGCTTAGTAGTGCTAGTATTATCCTTATTTGGGATGCTATTGGTAACACCTGATGCTTTTCTAGAGTGCCAAATGACTACTGGTGTGGTGAAACCAGTGATGTGTTTGATCAATAAATATCTGTCAAACTTGATAAAGAACTTGAATAAAATATGATTCTAATAATTTTAATCTAGGGAAGTGATTTAGATTACTTGATTTCTTGACCTGGCCTATGATGCAAAGGCTAAGGAATATTTTGGATAAGGACAGATATTCATGTTGGCTTTAAACCTCTGTGATGAACCTTGCATAGCAGCTCTATGAAAGTCTGAGAGGAAATATTACCTCTCATCCTCCTAGACCAGATCTAGTTGAAGGGTAGTTGTAATAATCTATCTTGGATGCCTTTTCCCTTATCTACCCCAGGTCCTGATGGTGCAAACTATTAAGAAAAGATGCTACATGATCTGGTGGTACTTTTATTTACCTTGCTGCCTGATGTAGATAAGTTGCTAGTAGATCTTGAGCAACTAATATGTGAGCTTGGATTGCCCTTGATTAGCTATTATTTACAGGTGTAGCTTACTCCTCTATTAGATACTGGCCTGCTTCTTCTTGATCTACTACAATAGCTAAACTCTGGCCTTCTCCTCCTTGTTCTTGCCATTGGATGGCTAATGCAACAACCATGGTATAAGTGATGTGGTGGTGATCTGGCTAATGTCTTGGTTGGTGAGACATGGATGAACTGGTGATGTGGTTTTCTTGGCTATGAAGTGAAATGGATACCTCTGTGCTACTGTTGTGCTGCGGCTGTGCCGTCTTTTATGTGTTAAGCTTGCTCTCTCTAGTGCCGACAACACAACACTTGCATGGGTGATAGAGCTGCTATCAAGTGGGTCCCTTTGGGTGCAAGTTTTCATGAATGAAACTTGATGGTGTGGATGAGCTCGACTGATTCTGATATTTATCCCTGTTTTGGATATTTCTCCACTTGGTGAAACTTGCCCTTGCATGTGATGCATAGACTGAGGCCACTACTAGATGAGAACAAATACTATTCTTTTGGTGAAACTTGCCCTTCTAAAAACACTCAGCTCAATGAGGAGCCAAAACAGTGCACTACACTATTGATATCTGAGAGCAATATATTGTACTAACCCCTCCTTTCTAGCATGCTTTGTTGATCTTTTGTTTTGCAGGAAATAAAACAAAGAAGAAAGAAGATCTAGATTTAGTTTAGGTTTTCTTTTTTATATTATTGTAATTTCTTTTCTGTTTGAATCATGTAAAGACATTGTATTATTGTATTACTTTCAATAAAGTTTACTTGTTTTTTTATAATTCATTTGCAAACAATGTAATATATATATATATATCTTCTTGGAATAAAGAATTCTTTTAGTTATTCCATATATGTAATTAATTTTTTATATTTATTTGTTTCCTATAATGTACTTTTAGTCTTCTATTTTAGAAGAACACCAATATTATATGTATATATGATTATATGTTCATATTATATTATAGAATAATTCAATTCTTTTCTTTTGTATTACTAACACTTGTGAGTAATTATATCTTATAAATAAGAATTCCATTCTTATTTATTATTATAATTCATTTCATTCAATTTTGTTTTTTAATTGAGACTTGTAATTATTGTATCTTTTCATAAATAAGAGTTCACCTCTTATTTATTATTACAATTTAGTTTCCATTTATTATTCTATTTCAAATTCTTTTATTATTCAAATCTATCAATTAGCATTCAAATTCTAATTGTCTTCTCCTAAAACACAAAAGCACAATAGAGGTCATGTCGAAATCCATCGCACTTGTCCTGATATTTCCATCAGAACAAGAGAGATCTCGATCCATCTATAGATTTTTTTAGTTTTGCGTGAAAATTTTCCGGATTTTATTATGCGTGAATGCAATGCACAAACATGTGTCCTGTCTATTTCGAGGTGCTAATCCTGGGATGTTACAATGAGGCAATAATTGTCAAACTGATATATATATATATTTGAAATGCAAATAGTTTGATGTATGCCAATATGTATTTTATTGTATAAAAGAAGATTTTTTCATTTTTTAAATCTCTTTTTGTTTTCTATTTGAACTTCCTTGTCAGTTTTGCCCTTGGTTTTAAAGTTGTATTCAGTTTTCCCTTGGTTTTTAAGTTCTACTCAGTTTTCCCCTCCCTCTTAGTGACAAACTCTCACACATGTGCTCATCTTGGCTGCTTCGCTCTGATTGGTCAAGACAGTTGTCACGCGGATCGTACCCACCAACCATTAATCCTCTGATTGATCATCTATGATCTAGCGGACAGGATAACCCCTGTATTTTTCGGGGGCACCTTCTATCCATGCAAAATAACAAGTTTGCAACTGATGCTTTAACTCCATAAACAAATGATTTTGAATATAATTTGAAGGGAAAGTGTTCAAAGGTGTATAATTTTGCATTATATTTCACTCCATGTCGTAAGTGCGATTTCACAGTGTTTGCCACCCCTGTATCTCTCAAGATTTTCTTAGCACATCATTATCACGTATTAAGTGCGATTTCATAGTGTTTAAAGGTTTATAATTTTCGTATACGAAAGTTTAGGGATCACTTTTCACACTATAAAAATGGTAAACACCCTTTTACATTAAGAGCTGTATAATTTTTTAAATTTGAAAGTGTTCAAGAGTAGTGTCAATTATAAAAACTCTTTTACATTAAGATTTGTATGATTTTTTTAATTTGAAAGTGTTCAAGAGTAGTGTAAATTATAAACACTCTTTTACATTAAGAGTTGTATATTGTTTTAATTTGAAAGTGTTCAAGAGTAGTGTCTATTATAAACACTCTTTTACATTAAGAGTTATATAATATTTTCAATTTGAAAGTGTTCAAGAGTTGTGTAAATTATAAACACTCTTTTACATTAAGAGTTGTATGATTTTTTTAAATTTGAAAGTGTTTAAGAGTCTCTTTTACAGTAGAGACACATGATGTCCGACCACCTGATGATGCGTGACCACCAGATGGTGATTTAACACTCTTTCCCGTGTGCTCAACTTTAGGTTACACATGGTGACGAATTCGACCAAAACGTTTGGCAGCATTCAAAGAGAAAAGCATTATCAGATCATCTTCGCTAGTTAGTGCGAGCAATCTTTGCTCGCTAATGTTGAAATATTGCAAATCAACTGAATCTCCACTGCTTCAAGGGAATTTACAATAGATTTTATCTATCAAATCTCTGCAAGTTATAGAGGTTGCAACCACTGCTGGGAAGTAAAATCCAGAGAGATATTGTTCACAACCACGAATTACGCTAGTATCCAGTCTAATCGCCAACCGAAATTCCAGCACTGGATCAATCCTATTCGAAAAGCAAGGCAGCTAGTTGAGCACCAGTGATTCGTGCTCAAATACTGCCAATAATCAACCCACAAAAGGGAAACAATGCTTACCTAGATGGAATCCATGCGTTAGATCCTTGCGATTCCACCCAATCTTCTTGCTCAATGCGGATGGACGGTGCACCAACCGGTGTTGCATATTGTTCCGCAAAAGGGGTAGATCTAGCGGGGGCAGGAGCGGAGCCGGAGGTGGAGTAGGCTCCGTGGCTAGGGGGAGGGGCGACTCTGGGACCGAGGACTACATAAGGTAGGAGGGCACGACAGCGGGGCAGCGGAGGGGCGGTGTGGGAGCTGTTCCAGGCTCGGGGGAAGCGAATTCTTTGGGTGAGCGAGAATGGTCGGTCCGACGTGTCTCCATGCGGCCCCACCCTTCACCACATATGCAAGACCCATCCCAACACGGCCCCACCCTTCACCACGTATGCAAGACCTAACCCACACACGACCCCACCCATCAGGCATGTAACGGTCGAGGCCTCATAACGTAACGCTCAACGCCTGACCCATCCCAATGTGGTCCTACCAGTCAGCATGTAACGGTCAAGCCTTTGACCTGAAGGCATCCCTCCGTCCGAGCGCCCGCGAGGGTTTCTTAACATGGCGAGGGGAAACGTGAGGAAACGTTAAGCGGATGGGGAAAACTGAGTACAACTAACGAACCAGGGGCACGAAAATAGAAATCCCATATTAATAATACCAGAAGAAACTTGAAGCAAGAAGAGGACACAGAGGAGTTGGCGACCAACTATACGGCCCACCTCCGTATAGTTATGGCTGTATAGTTGGTGCCACCTCCGCCTCCTCAAATAGTTTCACCCCGTGCAACTGGTTCGGGGAGACGACATACAGAACACCGAGAAATCGCAAAAACTTCACCTCCGGAGGCATCTGGAGGGGGAACTTGCCCTAGGGATCCATCTTCGCCCTAAGCAGATCTGGGAGGCCAAGGCATCGATCTCCATCTTCATCAACCGTTGCATCTTCATCACCCCCATCATCTCCATCCATCTCATCTAGATCTTGTTGTAATTCTTGCACTAGTTGTGGATTTATACAAGTACTATTCATCAATAATCGTTTCCATTACCATTGTCATGATGTTGTTTTCCTCCATGTCTAAGTAGATAACTAGTTCTTGGGGAAATGGAGAAACCCTAGTATATGATTAAGATGAGATAGAGATTATTATGTTATACATCATTATATGTATGTGTTAATTGTCTTCATCTTGATGTTGGGAGTTGTGCACCTCCTTAATATTTGCCTCTTATGGGGACTCGATGAAGGGGATTACTTGTTGGTAGATGGAGGGATGGTAGCACTTACTGTGACTATAAAGTCATTGTCATCCTTTACGTTCTAACTTGGGGAATCAAGGAGAACTCATTAAGCCATGTTCATGTCGTGGGAGAAATCCCTTAATAGCAGGATAATACGATTGATGTCGTTTATCTGTCAGCTGTGGTTATGAAGGATGGTGTGAGCAGTGGTTTCTGCCTCATCATCCATATATGGAGCTCCTCCCACGTACATGCATATCATGAGAATATTCGTTATAATAATCTTGATCACTTGGTCTAAATTGCTAGCAGTGTATCCACCACTCCTTGAGAATGTCTTTCCCCTATTGTAGTTTCAATCTTTCTTACGCACGCGATTACTAATTTTTGCATTAAGTTTTACTTCACTTTACTTTATTATTTCAATCAACCAATAACCCAAAAACAATTCTACTTTTATTGCAACTTAGAATTATTCCTCAAGTACTTCGTTTAGTTTTAGTTAAAAGCATTTTAGTTTTTTGCCTACTTCTCCATGTGGGATCGATATCTTTATTTCGAAACTAGCTATAAATGATCTGTGCACTTGCAGTCATCGAGCTATTTTCTGGTGCCGTTGCCGAGGAGCTTAGCGCTATAAGTCACTTTACTTTTAGTTATTTACTTTCGTTGTACTAATTTTTAATTTGAGTTGCAGGACCATAGCAATGGACAACACTCAGCATTTAAAGCATCTTGAGGCAGTAAGGAATATGGGTTCTCCCATGGACGCTTTTATAACTATCAATAGAAGCATATACCCTGATGGTATTGAGATTCATCCCTTATTATTTGAGTTACTTAACTCTAAAAAGTTTTCAGGAACCCATGAAGAGAGTCCATATGGACACTTACAATTCTTTGAAGATGTTTTTGGTTCCTTTATACTTGATGACTGTGACCTTGATAAGATTAAAATCCAGTTGTTTAGACAAACTCTCTCTAATAATGTTCGCAACTGGTATAGATCCTTTTGTGCAGTAACACCAAGGAAGTGGATGGATTTGACAACCAATTTCTTGTAAAAATATTACTCAAAAAGCAAAGCTCATAGGATGAGATGTGTTATTATTAGTTTCAAAAATAATCCTAATGAGAGTGTATATGAAGGCTATCTAAGGTATAAAAGCTATCTAGATAATTGTCCCCATCACCTTTTGCCTGATTGGTTAATCACTCATACTTTCTATGGAGGGCTAAATAATGAAAATAGAACAAGCCTAGACACCGCTTATAATGGTAGTTTTCTATCTTATACTTATGACGAAGCGTGTAAATTAATAATGAAAATGAGAGAGACAACAGAAAGTTATGAAAATAGGCAGAGGAATATGGATAGTTCTTCTGAATATGCTTGTGTTAACGACTTCCTTCTAGATGAAAGGACTTGTGCGATGATTAAAACCCTCGGTATTGATTCTTATTCGGTAAAGAAAATTATTGAGAATTATGCAGGGCATCTATAGGTACCTTCAGGATGGGAACCTCATAAACCCCTCGAAGAAAATAAGTGAGCAAGAGAGGACACATCATTGATAGAATTTTCCTCTGAATCTATTCAAGAGAATATTAAGAAAAAGTGTAGGGAGGAAGAACGTATAAGGAGAAGACTAAAGAAACTAGAAAAGAACCCCGATGCTACCAATGCAAATATTGTTATATTTAAAGATCTTATGGAAGCAAGAATCATGGAAAATGAAGTAGTTATGCTAGATTTTGAATCTTCATACTTCATCACAGGTAAGATACAAGGTAAAGAAACTTCTAAACCTATCACTCCTATATATTCTGGAGAAACTTCCCTATACAGAATTTCTGAGCCGATGTCTACTATAAATATTATGCCTTCATCATTTTATGAGGAACTTCGCTATAATTTAAATAATCCAGATGTGGAATCGATAAACACTACTATTAAACTATTTAATAGAACTAATATAAAACTGGAAGGTGTTATTCGAAATATCTATGTTTTTGTTGGACCAGTCATGTAGCCTCTTGATTTTCATGTTGTTGATATGCCTCGAGATACTTTTTGTCCTATTCTTTTAGCCAGGCCTTTTGTCTCAATAAGGAGGAGATTATTTCCATGATGTTTGGAGAGAAGGAAATGACATTCCACTTCGCCAAACTAAAAAAGAGGCCATATGAAATAGAAGATATCAAGTAAGAGAAAAAATTGTCGAGCTGGCCGCGTTTCATTTCAGCACTCCCCAAGATGAATTAGAAAGAAGCTTAGTTAATTGGAAAGAGGCACAAGATGATGAGGAAAGAGAAGATATGGATGATTACCTTGACTCCATTCCGGAAGCACAAAGCCCACATGACTATGATGAACTGGTAAGAAAAGGAGACGAAGAACCTCCGCCAATTGAATTGAAACGACTTCCAGACAATATGAGGTATGAATTTTTAGATAATGAAAAAAAAGTCCTGTTATTATTAGTAAAAAATTATCATAAAATGAAAAAAATAAACTTATTTCAGTTTTGATCAAACATCATGAAGCATTTGGGTATACTCTAAGTGACATTAAATGAATAGATCCATCCATTGTGACACATAATATTACCATGCTTGAAGATGTTATACATGTAGTTAACACACAAAGAAGGCTTAATCCTAAAATGAAAGAGGTAGTGAGAAAAGAAGTTATATGTTACTAGATGCCGGCAGAATATATCCTATTTGTGATAGTAAATGGGTTAGCCCAGATCATTGCATACAAAGACATGGGGGTCTTGACGCTGCTATGAATGAGGATGGTGAACTAGTCGCTATAAGGCCTATTGTTGGGTATCGCATGTGCATCGATTTTAGAAAACTAAACCGTGAGACACAGAAATATCACAAACCTATACAGTTCATGGATAGAATTTTAGAAATACTAAGCAATAATTCTTATTTTTGTTTTCTTGATGGTTATTCTGGTTATTATCAAATTACTATACAACCCGAAGATCAAGAGAAAACAACTTTCACATGTCCTTATGGTAATTATGCTTATAGATTGATCCCGTTTGGCTTATGCAATGCAGCTGCAACCTTTCAAGAATGTGTTTTAAAAATCTTTGATGATCTTGTTGAGAAGACTATGGAAGTTCTAACAAATGATTCCGTTGTTTGTGGAACAACATTTGATAACTGTCTCTATAATTTAACCAAGGTTTTGCAGATATGGAGGCAATCAAATTTAGTTTTGAATTGGGATCAATGCCGATTAATGGAAAGATAAGGTAAAGTTTTTGGACATAAGGTTTTAGAAAAAGGTATAGAAATAGATAATACCAATATAAGTGCTATAGAAAATCTTCCCATACCTCAAGACATTAAAAACTTAAAAATGTTTCTGGGACATGCAGGTTTTTACAAGCGCTTTATACAAGATTTTTCTAAGATAGCTATGCCTCTCACAAACCTTCTTGATAAATAAACTTCGTTCTATCTAGACCATGACTGCATTGTAGCTTTTGAAAATCTTAAAAACAAATTAGTTTCAGCACCTATCGTGTAGCCTCCAAAATGGGATGAACCGTTTGAAATCATGTGTGATGCTAGTGACTATGCTTTAGGAGCCGTATTAGGATAGCGAGAAGGGAAGAATTTCAATGTTATTCATTACGCTGGTAGGACTCTTAATAAGATTTAGAAAAATTATGCTACTACTGAGAAAGAGTTCCTTGCTATAATTTTTGCCTGTGACAAATTTATATCTTATATTATTAATTCTAGAGTAATAATTCATACAGATCACCAAGCTTTGCGCACGTTCTTGTGAAAAAGGATGCAAAACCCAGGTTGATTAGGTGGGTATTACTACAAGAATATTATTTACAAATATTAGATAGCAGGGGTAAGGATAATCTAGTAGCAGATCATCTATCTAGGATGGAGGGAATAATTACCGACCCCGTACCTATAAATGAGTCATTTCCAGGATAATACTTAGCAAAAATTGAAGTAGTTGATCCGTGGTATGCAGATTATGCTAATTATCTAGTAATAAAATTTGTACCTCCTCGTATGACAAGAAACAAAAGAATGAAATTCTTTAATGATCTTAGACATTACTTTTGGGATGATCCATTTCTTTATCGTTATGGGCCTGATGGAATGATTTGAAAGTGTGTTCCTAACCATGAAATGAATGCACTTTTGCAAGCTTGTCATGGCAGCCCCTATGGAGGACATCATGTAGGTAGGCGAACTGCGGAAAAGGTACTTCAATCCGGATTCTATTGGCCCACCTTGTTCAAAGATGCACAAAGGTATGTGGAATATTGTGATGCTTGCTAGAGAAGAGGTAATATAGGCAAAATACAAGAGATGGCAATGAATTATATTCTTATAATTGAACCATTTGATGTATGGAGAATGGATTCCATGGGACCCTTTATAGAATCAAATGGTTACACACATATTCTTGTTGCCGTCAATTATGTTACTAAATGGGTTGAAGCTATCCCAACTAACCATGTAGATGCATCCACTTCCATGAAGATCATCAAGGATTTCATATTTCCTAGGTTTCGAGTTCCTAGATTTTTAATTACTGATGGTGGTTCTCATTTTATGAAGGGAACTGTCACATCCCAAGATTTTCGAAATCTTGTAATGTGAAAAATAAATAAACAAAATAAATTTTTGTTGAAATTTAGGGTGAAAAGAAACTTTTGTTTCTGAAAGGAAACTTAAAAAAAATCCCATCTTGAACAAACTTTGGTTAATTTTGAATCCAACTAAAATTCAAATCAAATAACATGCAATCCTCATAAAATGCATCTGGAAATTTAAAACACTTGGAAAATAAATCCAAACCCTAATGGAATAAAAATCATTTCCAAGTTAACCCCAAGCCTATGGATTTGATCCATATAAAATCTTGTCAACAAACATTTACAAATGATCAAGAAAGACAAATATAAATATCATAAAACCATAGAAATTGATTTCACTTAATTTGGGGCCATAAATAAAATCTTATGAATTTAATAAGACAAGGAAAAGTAATTTCCAAAGCTAATAAAACACTTATCTAAAATCCATACTAAATGGTGAGCAAATAATACTAAATATTTTTAAAAGGGGTAAACAAATATTAAATAAGATTTTACAAATTGGAATCACCAAGTTTGGATTTATAAATAAAAAGATATGGATTTTATAAGATAAAGAAAGAAATATTAAATAAGGATTATTTAAAGACCAAATTAAAACTTGACCCAAATCCATAAGCAAATGGAATGAATCTAATCCAAATCCAAATAAAATAAAAGGATAAAGAAATTTCCAAAATAAAATAAAATGGCATTAACCATTATATCCCTATTTTAATAAAGACAAATCTCTAATATAAATTATTAAATAATTCGTGAGAAAATAGTATTTTGGAATTTACCCAAGTGAAATAAAATTTGTTTAATTCAACTTAAATAAGATTAAAGAAATCTTCCAAATAAACCTTAGGAATTAAAAAAACTATATTAATTCCATTTGAATTAAAACAAATACCAAATCTTAATGATTAATAAATCATATTAAAATTTTCCAAATAATTCAAAGTAAATCATTTTGACACCCTTATAA
Source organism: Avena sativa (assembly GCA_916181665.1). Classification (NCBI taxonomy): domain Eukaryota; kingdom Viridiplantae; phylum Streptophyta; class Magnoliopsida; order Poales; family Poaceae; genus Avena; species Avena sativa. The sequence continues at coordinate 50,271,682 of OV702299.1, forward strand.
TTGAATAAAAACCTACTGAAAATATTTGGAAGGATTTAGAAATTTAAATGGTGTTTGAAAATATTATTAAGTCTGATTTGAATTAAAACAAGGACCTTTTTGAATAATTAAAAAGACCCCAAAAAGAATAAATTTTATTTCAAAAATTGACTTCAGAATATAATACAAATCAATATTTAAACATACACAAATTTTGGCAAAGGTTTGAATTCAAATGAGTGTTTGAATTAAATAAACAAAACCAAAACAGAATAAAAGAAAAGGAAAAAGAAAAACAAACTGAATAGAAAAAAATATGAAACAAGACAACCCAACTAGCCTAGCCCACTAAGCCCATCGGCAGCCCATCTCTTTTCCCCGAACCATTTTCTTTCTCACTCAATCACACACCCGCAGTGACACTGACCGGTGGACCCCGTTCCCTCTCTTTCTCTCACGCTGCCAAGCGGACCCCACCGCCAGCTCTTTCTTCCTCACCCGCCGCTGACCACGCCTCTACTGTTTCTGCCGGCGTTGAATGTGAATGAATTGGCATAAACGCGCCAGTAATCCCTACCCGCGATTACTCCCACTTAACTGCCTCCTTCCCCTCCTTCATTCCCCTCAAGCATCACACGACCAGAGCCATCAGGCCGTCCCAGATTTGCACTGCAACCTCGCGGCCCCGACGAGCTTTCTTCCTCGATTCCGACCAAACCGTGCCTCCCCTCTGCCTATAACCCCCACGAGCATGACCCCCACTCTCTTGCGCATCTGCCAATAGCTCTAGATCATCCGCGCGTGCTCTGCAAGCTCGACAACGTCACCGCCAGTGCAGCGCCACCGTCTGCCTCCGTTCCGGCGAAGTCTTCCTAGTAAGCCAGACCGCCCCATTCCCTCTGGCTGGTACTCTCGTATTCGCCCTTCTCTCGTGAACCTAACAGTGTTGCTTGTTTGGGCTAGAGTGAACCGTAGACTCGTCCCCGTCGATGAACAGACAAGACCGAGGCGCAGCTCCACTCCGGCGAGGAATCCACGACACCACAGTGCGCCCCTCGACAAACTACCACCACCTTGAGCTTCCCCACGCCACGGCGAACCTGGTGAGCCATACCTCTCTCTCGTTTGCTTCCTGCAACTGCCACGACGCCGTAGCCAGACACGCCACCGCCACCTGCCGCTGCCACCGCCGCCCGTCTCTGGCAAGCGTGCTGTGCACCGTGCGATTAGGATCCAGCGGCTAGGATTGAATCTAGACGAAGGGGTAAGTGACACCTCTGTGCTGTGCGATGCAACTAAAATCTAACGGCCCATATTTGCCGATCCGCACGAAACGGTATGCTCCAATAGGAGAGCGCCGCGTGTCACAGAATCAGGTTTAAAATCTGAATTTGACCTATTAGTTGCTCAATTTTGTAAAATCTATAACTTTCAAACCACACGTCCAAATTTTGCAAACTTTATATCAATGGATTCAGAAAAACAAGCCCTAGCCAACCGTGCACTTTGTTTAGTAAAAAGCTTCTAGTAAAATGTTTGTTTTTGCAGAAACTTATGTATGCTTGTTTAGGTTATAAAAAAATTATTCTAAAAATATTTTGAGGATAAAATCTTTGGAAAATGGTGTGTTTTGAACCTACTGACCATAGGAAACAAATTGTGGATTCAAAAATGTATTTGGTGAAACAAAAGAATGAATCTTGGATTTAAACCAAATCTAGTCAAATAAAAATATGGTTTAATTATTAAAAATGGTTTTGGAAGAAAACCTTTGAGAAATGTTTTGGAAATAAACTCCCTATACCTAACACAAGATTTTATGGTTTGAAAACATATTTTGTGAACCCTATAGATTAATGCCTTATTGAAAACATTTTTACACCACATAAAATGATACCTTGTTTTAAAAAGGCTTTATAAAGTGAAACCTATTGCAAATGACTTTGCCACTTTATAAAATGGCCAATAGGTGTTTCCAAATGTTTACAACCTACTAGAAACCACTTTTACAAATAAAACAACCTATTTCATGCTTGCATGCATTACTTTGACTTTATCATTTTATGTGATGAATTGCTTGAATGGTAGATTGAAATATTGTTTGCTTGATTGAATTGTAGTGATTTGAAGTGAGTGAACATTGCAAAGATCAAGGAGTGAACTTATACTCTCTACCAAAAAGGCAAGTGATGCTTCATACTTTTGTCCCATTATTTTCACTATGCATTAGTGATATTTCTAAGTAGGACTTGCATAGAATTTTGCTAAGTATAAACCATGCTATGGGAAAACCTAGTAGATGAAACCTTAGTAGAATTTCCTAAGTTAAGATTCCTACTACTATCATGCTTAGCTTAGCTAATAGAAAACAAGGGTGGAATATATACATTCATACTATGGAAAAATTTCTGAGTCTAAGGACTTGTGTTTTTGCTTAATAAAACAACTAAGTCAATGAATCACCTGGGTGGAATGGGACTTGCTTGGTGGTTTTTGGTTGAGTGGTTACACAAGGCCCATGGCTATGGTTTACCTTGTGTATCACACTTGTGGATTGCCACCCAGGAACAAAGAGATTTGAGATGTCAAATGTTGAGAAGCTTCAAGTGCAGCCACTTGGCATTATGGGCTCTGCCTGGATCATATAGGTTGCAATAACTTAGCCAAATGGACAGTTGGTGGTAGGGGTTTGATAGGTTGGAGCGCGTCCATTTTGGTCTAAGGGAAGGCTTCTGAAAGATCTTGTCTTGGTGAAACCAAGTCTTGTGGGGAAAGTGCACCACCTCTGCAGAGTGTAAAATCTAAGTACTTAGCCATGTCCCTGGCAAAGGACAATTTGAGCATCAAGACATGGAATCTATCATGAATCTCATCATCCCAATTTCTAAGTTAAAATCTTGTGGGTGAACATGGGTTGAAAGGATCACCAATTCCTATTGGGAGATGCCTTGGGAAAGATTATTTTGTTAAGCAAAAACTTAGTGTTTTCAAATGATAAGGAAAATCTATTTTGAGCAAAGCAAGCCTAATATCCACTTAGCCAAATGCATATAGATGATAGACTCCACTATACTACCATAGTATCACTTGCCAATACAATTCAAATGTATTGACCCTTGTGGCTGTAACTTGTTATGTTGCAGGTTTGTTTAATATTAGTGAAGTGTAATGATTAGGATTACAAGTCTACAACCAACATGTCTGCCTGTGGCACTTTGAAGATGAAGGACCCCATGCTATTGCTATATTCTGCTGCATTGTAATGAGATAGCCAAATGAGCTATGTAAGATGTAATAAATTATTTTATTCCTGGTTTTAAAGTTGTAATATGACCTTTGTTTCTTGATATTACATCTTAACTGTGGATGCTAGCTATTGATCCAGGGACTAGCATTGTAAACACAGGGATCTCTACCTTATTAAAGGTTGGGAACCTAACAGATGGTATCAGAGCATTGTGTTGCCTGTAGGATTTGTAAACCTAGGGTTGGACAAAAACCCCTTAGAAACATAGGAGTTGTATTTGTTCCAAAACTTATTTACAAACAATCTTGTAAAATCTTTCCTCAAACCATTTTTGGTTTTGACTCTACATCTCTTCTATTTCAACTTGATGGACAAAGCCTACCCCATGACCAAAGACTCCACCATGTGCAAAGGACTTCAACAACTCTAATGACTTCAACATCTTCAACCTTGGATATCAACTCTAATGACTTCAACATCTTCAACTCTAATGACTTCAACATCTTCAACATTTTCACCAAGGACTTCAACCTTAGATATCACTAAGGACTACAAGTGAGACAAGAAATGTTACTCAAGACTTGAAGACTAAGGAAACACAACTTAGAAGGAGCCATCATTACCTTGAAGTTTTGAGACCAAGATGCAAGAAATTCTCTAAGGATACAAAGATCTTATATATGAAGAATCAACTAAGAAGGATGGAAAGATTTCAAGTGAACCATATAGATGGACCACCATATTTAGTTTAAGTCAAACCCACCAACTTATGTGGTGTAACAAAAATATTTTTGGTTGCCTAAAATATGCTTGAAACTTGTTGTTTGAGTGGAATGTTTGTTTGTGATTGCTTGCACATTGCTTGTGTGAATTGTGATGTGTGTGATTAGAATTATTCCCTTAGAAATCTTTTGCCTATTCTAATCCCAACCCAAACCCAAACAGATGACTTCTCCAAGAGACTCCAACATCAAGGATGATGACAACAACAACAACCAAGAGATGCACATGAGAGAATAACTACTAGCAAACCAAACCCAGTTGAGCCAAGTGACAACTCAGCTTTTAGCCAACAACAATGGACTAAACCCAGCCATACAAAGGATTTTGAAACTTCAATCCCAATTGTTGCAAGGATTGGTCACTCAAATGATCAACATGGGAGAAAACTCTTCCCAAGGAGTTTATGACAACAAGGATGACAAAGATGTTATTCTATAAGGAACCCAAGCTTGCAATATTTGTGGAGACAAGGATCACACTTCCAAAGAGCATGAAGATCAATGCCCCAATTGTGAAGAGAAACATCCAACTAATCAATGCCCCACATCTCAAGTGACTTGTTTCCTATGTGAAAGAAATGATCATGTCCCTATTCAATGCCCCATCTATCCTATAGTTCAACAAATGAAGCAAGATGGAATGCATCAAATGTTTGGAAACCTCCATAAGGGAACAACTTCTACCAAGATGGATGAAGGCAAAGTCACAACCATGCCACATAAGGCCAAATCCAAAGTGACCATAAAGTGTTGCTACTCTTGTGAAGAAGAAGGTCATATCTCTAGTAACTGCCCCAAGAAGAGAGAAAGATTTCCCACCTTTGAGGTGAGATATGAAGAGCATGAACTAGAAGAACTCCTAGCTTTGGAGAGACCCAAAAAGAAGAAGAAGGACAAAATCCAGTTGCAATGTTACAATTGCAAAGAGATGGGACACTATGCCAGTGAATGCCCAGGAAAGAAGAAGAGCCAAGAAGACAAACAAAAGATAGTGAAACCCAAGATGAGGAAGGATATTAGCCAAGTGATGTGCAACCACTGCAAAGAGCTAGGACATTATGCATCATATTGTCCAGAGAAGCCACCTCAAGACCTCAACCTTATCACATGTTTCAAATGCAAAGAGCTAGGCCACTATGCAAACCTCCGTCCAGAAAAGTTACATCAAGACTCCAAGCAAGCCAAGATGTAATTTAGTTGGAAAATTTTAAGGGTGGTAGTACCATAGTTATTTTGAGCCAACTTGTAACCCCTAGCCTCCCCAAATCTCGGGAAGAGATTTTTTTTAAGGGTGGTAGTTTGTCACATCCCAAGATTTTCCAAATCTTGTAATGTGAAAAATAAATAAACAAAATAATTTTTTGTTGAAATTTAGGGTGAAAAGAAACTTTTGTTTCTGAAAGGAAACTTAAAAAAAATCCCATCTTAAACAAACTTTGGTTAATTTTGAATCCAACTAAAATTCAAATCAAATAAAATGCAATCCTCATAAAATGCATCTGGGAATTTAAAACACTTGGAAAATAAATCCAAACCCTAAACCCTAATGGAATAAAAATCATTTTCAAGTTAACCCCAAGCCTATGGATTTGATCCATATAAAATCTTGTCAACAAACATTTACAAATGATCAAGAAAGACAAATATAAATATCATAAAACCATAGAAATTGAATTCACTTAATTTGGGGCCATAAATAAAATCTTATGAATTTAATAAGACAAGGAAAAGTAATTTCCAAAGCTAATAAAACACTTATCTAAAATCCATACTAAATGGTGAGCAAATAATCCTAAATATGTTTAAAAGGGGTAAACAAATATTAAATAAGATTTTACAAATTGGAATCACCAAGTTTGGATTTATAAATAAAAAGATATAGATTTTATAAGATAAAGAAAGAAATATTAAATAAGGATTATTTAAAGACCAAATTAAAACCTGACCCAAATCCATAAGCAAATGGAATGAATCTAATCCAAATCCAAATAAAATAAAAGGATAAAGAAATTTCCAAAATAAAATGGCATTAACCATTCTATCCCTATTTTAATAAAGACAAATCTCTAATATGAATTATTAAATAATTCATGAGAAAATAGTATTTTGGAATTTACCCAAGTGAAATAAAAGTTGTTTAATTCAAATTAAATAAGATTAAATAAATCTTCCAAATAAACCTTAGGAATTAAAAAAAACTATATTAATTCCATTTGAATTAAAACAAATACCAAATCTTAATGATTAATAAATCATATTAAAATTTTCCAAATAATTCAAAGTAAATCATTTTGACACCCTTATAATTGAATAAAAACCTACTGAAAAGATTTGGAAGGATTTAGAAATTTAAATGCTGTTTGAAAATATTATTAAGTCTTATTTGAATTAAAACAAGGGCCTTTTTGAATAATTAAAAAGACCCCAAAAAGAATAAATTTTATTTCAAAAATTGACTTCAGAATATAATAAAAATCAATATTTAAACATACACAAATTTTGGCAAAGGTTTGAATTCAAATGAGTGTTTGAATTAAATAACAAAACCAAAACAGAATAAAAGAAAAGGAAAAAGAAAATAAACTGAACAGAAAAAAATATGAAACAAGACAACCCAACTAGCCTAGCCCACTAAGCCCATCGGCAGCCCATCTCTTTTCCCCGAACCGTTTTCTTTCTCACTCAATCACACACCCGCAGTGACACTGACCGGTGGACCCCGTTCCCTCTCTTTCTCTCACGATGCCAAGTGGACCCCACCGCCAGCTCTTTCTTCCTCACCCGTCGCTGACCTCGCCTCTACTGTTTCTGCCGGCGTTGAATGCGAATGAATTGGCATAAACGCGCCAGTAATCCCTCCCCGCGATTACTCCCACTTAACTGCCTCCTTCCCCTCCTTCATTCCCCTCAAGCATCACACGACCAGAGCCATCAGGCCGTCCCAGATTTGCTCTGCAACCTCGCGGCCCTGACGAGCTTTCTTCCTTGATTCCGACCAAGCCGTGCCTCCCCTCTGCCTATAACCCCCACGAGCATGACCCCCACTCTCTTGCGCATCTGCCAATAGCTCTAGTTCGTCCGCGCGTGCTCTGCAAGCTCGACAACGTCACCGCCAGTGCAGCGCCACCGTCTGCCTCCATTTCGGCGAAGTCTTCCTGGTAAGCCAGACCGCCCCATTCCCTCTGGCTGGTACTCCCGTATTCGCCCTTCTCTCGCGAACCTAACAGCGTTGCTTGTTTGGGCTAGAGTGAACCGTAGACTCATCCCCGTCGACGAACAGACAAGCCCGAGGCGCAGCTCCACTCCGACGAGGAATCCACGACACCACAGTGCGCCCCTCGACAAACTACCACCACCTTGAGCTTCCCCACGCCACGGCGAACCTGGTGAGCCATACCTCTCTCTCGTTCGCTTCCTGCAACCGCCGCGACGCCGTAGCCAGACATGCCGCCACCACCTGCCGCCGCCAGCGCCGCCCGTCTCTGGCAAGCGTGCTGTGCATCGTGCGATTAGGATCCAGCGGCTAGGATAGAATCTAGACGAAGGGGTAAGTGACACCTCTGTGCCGTGCGATGCAACTAAAATCTAACGGCCCATATTTGCCGATCCGCACGAAACGGTATGCTCCAATAGGAGAGCGCTGCGTGTCACAGAATCAGGTTTAAAATCTGAATTTGATCTATTAGTTGCTCAATTTTGTAAAATCTATAACTTTCAAACCACACGTCCAAATTTTGCAAACTTTATATCAATGGATTCAGAAAAACAAGCCCTAGCCAACCATGGACTTTGTTTAGTAAAAAGCTTCTGGTAAAATGTTTGTTTTTGCAGAAACTTATGTATGCTTGTTTAGGTTATGAAAAAATTATTCTAAAAAGATTTTGAGGATAAAATCTTTGGAAAATGGCGTGTTTTGAACCTACTGACCATAGGAAACAAATTGTGGATTCAAAAATGTATTTGGTGAAACAAAAGAATGAATCTTGGATTTAAACCAAATCTAGTCAAATAAAAATATGGTTTAATTATTAAAAATGGTTTTGGAAGAAAACCTTTGAGAAATGTTTTGGAAATAAACTCCCTGTCCCTAACACAAGATTTTATGGTTTGAAAACATATTTTGTGAACCCTATAGATTAATGCCTTATTGAAAACATTTTTACACCACATAAAATGATACCTTGTTTTAAAAAGGCTTTATAAAGTGAAACCTATTGCAAATGACTTTGCCACTTTATAAAATTACCAATAGGTGTTTCCAAATGTTTACAACCTACTAGAAACCACTTTTACAAATAAAACAACCTATTGCATGCTTGCATGCATTACTTTGACTTTATCATTTTATGTGATGAATTGCTTGAATGGTAGATTGAAATATTGTTTGCTTGATTGAATTGTAGTGATTTGAAGTGAGTGAACATTGCAAAGATCAAGGAGTGAACTTATACTCTCTACCAAAAAGGCAAGTGATGCTTCATACTTTTGTTCCATTATTTTCACTATGCATTAGTGATATTTCTAAGTAGGACTTGCATAGAATTTTGCTAAGTATAAACCATGCTATGGGAAAACCTAGTAGATGAAACCTTAGTAGAATTTCCTAAGTTAAGATTCCTACTACTATCATGCTTAGCTTAGCTAATAGAAAACAAGGGTGGAATATATACATTCATACTATGGAATTTTTTTTGAGTCTGAGGACTTGTGTTTTTGCTTAATAAAACAACTAAGTCAATGAATCACCTGGGTGGAATGGGACTTGCTTGGTGGTTTTTGGTTGAGTGGTTACACAAGGCCCATGGCTATGGTTTACCTTGTGTATCACACTTGTGGATTGCCACCCAGGAACAAAGAGATTTGAGATGTCAAATGTTGAGAAGCTTCAAGTGCAGCCACTTGGCATTATGGGCTCTGCCTGGATCATATAGGTTGCAATAACTTAGCCAAATGGACAGTTGGTGGTAGGGATTTTATAGGTTGGAGCGCGTCCATTTTGGTCTAAGGGAAGGCTTCTGAAAGATCTTGTCTTGGTGAAACCAAGTCTTGTGGGGAAAGTGCACCACCTCTGCAGAGTGTAAAATCTAAGTACTTAGCCATGTCCCTGGCAAAGGACAATTTGAGCATCAAGACATGGAAGCTATCAAGAATCTCATCATCCCAATTTCTAAGTTAAAATCTTGTGGGTGAACAAGGGTTGAAAGGATCACCAATTCCTATTGGGAGATGCCTTGGGAAAGATTATTTTGTTAAGCAAAAACTTAGTGTTTTCAAATGATAAGGAAAATCTATTTTGAGCAAAGCAAGCCTAAGCTCCACTTAGCCAAATGCATATAGATGATAGACTCCACTATACTACCATAGTATCACTTGCCAATACAATTCAAATGTATTGACCCTTGTGGCTGTAACTTGTTATGTTGCAGGTTTGTTTGATATTAGTGAAGTGTAATGATTAGGATTACAAGTCTACAACCAACATGTCTGCCTGTGGCACTTTGAAGATGAAGGACCCCATGCTATTGCTATATTCTGCTGCATTGTAATGAGATAGCCAAATGAGCTATGTAAGATGTAATAAATTATTTTATTCCTGGTTTTAAAGTTGTAATATGACCTTTGTTTCTTGATATTACATCTTAACTGTGGATGCTAGCTATTGATCCAGGGACTAGCATTGTAAACACAGGGATCTCTACCTTATTAAAGGTTGGGAACCTAACAGGAACTTTCAGAAAAATCCTCGGAAAATATGGAGTAACTCATCATGTTGCTTCACCATATCATCCTGAAACAAGTGGTCAAGTGGAACTCTCAAATAGAGAACTGAATACCATACTCGAGAAGACGTTGGATAAATCAAGAAAAGATTGTTCATACAAGCTTAATGACACTCTTTGGGCACACCGAACTGCATTTAAAAATCTAATGGGTATGACGCCATATAAAATGGTGTACGGTAAGGCGTGCCACATACCTTTAGAATTGGAACATAGAGCCTTTTGGGCAATCAAGAACTTAAACTATGATCTTAAAGCAGCAGGAGAAAAACATCTATTAGACATACATGCTTTAGATTAGTTTAGGAGTGATGCTTATGAAAATGATAGATTTTTTAAGGAAAAATTAAAAAGATGGCATGATATAAAAATATAAGATAAATTCTTTAAAAATGGAGATAAAGTTTTTCTCTATAACTCTCGCCTTAAGTTGTTTCCAGGGAAGCTTAGATCAAAGTGGTAAGGCCCCTATATAGTTGAAGAAGCTTATGCATCGGGAGCAGTGAAGCTCTAGGGGAAATCACCTTCTCTTTCATGGATAGTGAATGGACAATGCTTGAAGCATTATCGTGCAAAAGAATATATAATTGCAATCATTGTACGAATAATTACTCCAGAAGAGTTGATTGAAAAAAAATATGGAAGGAATGGTAACTGGAAGAAGGACAAGATCGAGAGGAAGTGAGCAACACTATGGTCAAGCTACAGACCATAAAAAGCGCTTCATGGGAGGCAACCCATGTGAAATAAAGGGACGAGTAAGTTTTAAAATTTTCAATGTAAGTTTTAACTAAGTTTGAGATTGAATAAATGAACACTTGAAGCTCTAGTGAAATAAAAGAAACTTGGTCATGATGAAAATCTCGTTCAATAAATGTAATGCTGGTCGAAAATTTAAGCTGTCATTTTTCCATCAAAACTTGGTATTTCATTAAGTTTTAGACTATTAAAGAATTCCCAAAGAAAAAGATAAATTTTGATGTTTACTATAACTTTAATGACCAACTATACGGCGGGAATTAAATTTCCGGCCATATAGTTGCGCCTGTATAGTTATTCATCGCATTGATAAATTTTTGTGCTAAGATACGAAAGGTTTAATGACCAACTATACGGTAGGAAAAAAATCTTCCGGCAGCATAGTTGCGGCCGTATAGTTGGTGCCGCCATAGATAAATAAAACAATCTATAGTCGGTTCATAACTATACGACGATAACTGTACGGGCTGTGCCCGTATAGTTTCCCGTTAATCTTGGCGGCTAGGCTTTCCGACCTCTCCTTTTAAATATGATTGAATCTAACGTTTTTCATTAAGTTTTTGCAGAGCTACAGCCTCCAGCCTCGAAAAACCATCGCCATCTCCATACACATCCCTTCTAACAATATCCGTGCAGCGAAGCCATGCATCCTTTCCATGTCAAACAAGGTTTCGAGGAAGAAGGAAGAGAAGCCCGTGAATAAGATCAAAGGGACGAAACCAAAAGAAGCGTCATCATCATCCATCTTGGAGATCAAGCCTCTCCCAAATTGGGAGGACATGTTCCTACAAAGGATGGAGATGATGAGGCAAGAAGATCAGAGAAGGAGCAAGGATGAGTATCTCCCTAATCCTTACCATCACAACATAGGATCTTATTATAAACCTCCTCTTAGTCCACCACCTCTTAAACCCAAGGAGGTGCGGCAAGATGAGATTCATGATAAGATCTATCAATTGGAAAAATCTTCAAAGGCATGTGTTGAAACTATTGGAGAAGGGATTGACTCCTACTAGATGATGAGCAAAGACCTTGAGAAAAAGGACAATGACATCGATGGTAGAGTTGGTTTCTTGATTAAAATTATTTTTGAGTTGACAGATGTAGAACCCCGGGTAAAACCACTACTAGAAAATTGCTTGGTATTTTGTTTTGTGCATCATTTTGGCAACTTATCAAGTCTGGCCTTTTGTTATCATCTTGCTTGTGTAGTGTTGTCTCTATATCTTGTTTCTATCAAGAGGATCCATTGCTAGGTTTGATTATTTACATAATGCTTTTGTTCTTTTACAAAAACCCTACATCATATATCTTATATGAATGCCCAAATTGAAGTAATGTGGGCATCTCCTCCCCTTTGTGCTACTCCCTCCTTATCTCTATTTAAATACCACAACCCTTTACTCAAATGCTTCTACAAAGTTCAAAGGTTTTTAAAATGAATAATTTGTTTAAACTTGAAACAAACCTTTAAATAAATAAAAAATAGAAGGAATTAAAGGAGAGAAGAGCCGCTGCAGCCCAACCCAGTTTTCCTGCCCGGCCCAGTGACCCTCAACCGGCCGATCTCCCAACTCCCGTCGTGACTCGTACCCCTTCGCGACAGGAGACGGCGTCTCCTGTTCCTCTTCCCTAACGCCTCACTCTATCTCTTCTCTGCTAACGGTAGCGGGCAGGTCGCTGTACCTCCCGTCATCCTCGTCGCACCGCACCTTCACTAAGCCGCCTTCTTATCCATCGAGGCTGATGCCCCAAGGAACCCTAACCCCAATCCTTTTGGCGCCATCGTATTCCCTCTGTTCCCCCTCTATGCAGCTCCTCAAACCCGACCCTGCTTCTCCGTCATCACCCGGCGCCACAAACACCGGCAAGCCACGCTGGAAACGAGAATCGTTTCCCCTACCTCCGGAGGCCTCTGGACGTGCGTAGGAGGGCCCGAGCGTGCCCCTGTGCGGTGCCCAGTCCCGTGTCCAAGAGTTGCCGTCATCATCTCCAACCAACCCTAGCCTCGATTCCTTTTGGAATCGGTATAGGTGAGCACCCCTTCCCATCCCCGCTCCTCCCTATATCTTCCCCCATGTCGCCTAGTTGTAGCCACCTTCGCCGTTGTTCTTCTACATACGTGCTCCACCGCTCTGTAACACCCCAATTTTAGTTGATCTATATTAGGGGTTGTTTTTTGCATCATAAGCATCATCTATATTAATGCATGCAAGAAAGAATAAACAAAACCCTAAACCCTAAACCTCCTCTTAGTCCACCACCTCTTAAACCCAAGGAGGTGCGGCAAGATGAGATTCATGATAAGATCTATCAATTGGAAAAATCTTCAAAGGCATGTGTTGAAACTATTGGAGAAGGGATTGACTCCTACTAGATGATGAGCAAATACCTTGAGAAAAAGGACAATGACATCGATGGTAGAGTTGGTTTCTTGATTAAAACTATTTTTGAGTTGACAGATGTAGAACCCCGGGTAAAACCACTACTAGAAAATTGCTTGGTATTTTGTTTTGTGCATCATTTTGGCAACTTATCAAGTCTGGCATTTTGTTATCATCTTACTTGTGTAGTGTTGTCTCTATATCTTGTTTCTATCAAGAGGATCCATTGCTAGGTTTGATTATTTACATAATGCTTTTGTTCTTTTACAAAAACCCTACATCATATATCTTATATGAATGCCCAAATTGAAGTAATGTGGGCATCTCCTCCCCTTTGTGCTACTCCTGCCCGAGCGTGCCCCTGTGCGGTGCCCAGTCCCCTTCTTGCCCGTGTCCAAGAGTTGTCGTCATCATCTCCGACCAACCCTAGCCTCGATTCCTTTGGGAATCGGTATAGGTTAGCACCCCTTCCCATCCCCGCTCCTCCCTATATCTTCCCCCATGTCGCCTAGTTGTAGCCACCTTCCCCATTGTTCTTCTACATACGTGCTCCACCGCTCTGTAACACCCCAATTTTAGTTGATCTATATTAGGGGTTGTTTTTTGCATCATAAGCATCATCTATATTAATGCATGCAAGAAAGAATAAACAAAACCCTAAAACCCTAATCTTCCCCCTCTCTTTGAAGCATTCATATGGTTTTGAAATATTTGAAAATCCAAAATACTTGGAGCCCAATTGGACTAAAAGGGGCCCCTGCAATATTTGATATATTTTATAAAGCCTTTGGTATTTTTGAAATAATCTAAAACAAATTTGAAATGGTTTTATAAATGGAAAAGAGAAAAACAGAAAATAAAAATCTTTTTCTTAAAAAAATGTAGCCAGAGCCAACCAGGCTGGCCCAGCCAGCCACCTTCCTCTCCTCTCCACCCTTTCTTCCGCGCAGTGCAGAACCTCGCAGCCCAGTTGGCTCGTACGTGGCCCACCCCTGGCCCGTACCTCTTCGCGTTGATTTCGTCGTCGTCTTCCTCGGCGAGAAGCAGCTGGCTGGTGCAGTGGAGGCCATTGCCGTGCGTCACGATGCGGGCTGCCGCCGCGATACTCGCCGCCGCTCTTGGCTATCTACAAGTACTTCCTCGAGCCGCTGGACGAACCCTACTTTCCCTCTTCCCTGTTTTCCCCTCCTAGCCGAAACCCTAGCTTCTGACCTCGCCGGCGTCCCGCCGTCTCCGGCCACCCTGAGCCTCGCCGAGCAGCCCAGGAGAAGCGTCGCATCTTCATCTTCCTCCTCCGTGAAGCGTTCAAGATGGGAAGGCCCCGTCTCGCCGGAATCGAGTTCGTTCCCGATGCCGGCTGTCGTAGTTGACGCTTCAATTCGCCGTCGCCCGACCTCGCCTCGCCTCCCCGACCACCCTAGCGCGTTCCTGATGATCTCAGGAGCACGCTCATGCTCTCCAATCCCTCCCTCCTCCTCTCTATCGTCTCTGCCACGAACACCTGTGTGTGCCGCCGTCGAAGCTCGTCGGAGCCGAAGCTCCGTGACCTTCTTCGAGCGGAGCTTCTACTTTATTGCTTACCTCGCCGTGCTGCTTCGATCAAGCCTAGCCCCGTCGCTCCGCACGCTTCACAGCGCCATCGCCGGTGACCACCCGACGGTGGCCGCCGAGATGATGTCACCCTGGCGTGACGCTGACGTGGCCCACAGGCCCGCTGACCTTTGACCGCCACGGTGGCTTGCTGATGTGGCCTAGGGCCTAGCAGTCAGTCACAATGGCTAGGTTCTGTCTCGGTAAAAATAAACCCAACCCTTTGTTGATGTCATATTGACGTAGTAATTCAATTTTAAATGATTTAATAATTTCAGAAATTGTTTTGAATATTGTAAATTCAATAACTTTTAATTTATAATTCAGAAAAATATGTATAATATAACAAAATGTTCAGAAAAATGAGAACTATCTAATTAAGCTATAATCATGCATTGTTAAGCAACTTACATGACAAGTTTAATTAGAAGAACAAAGTAACCCCTCACAGGTGATTCCGGAGTTTCCCCGAGTTAGGGTTTTCACCCCTCGGAACCCCGATTAAGTTGTCGAGCATGTCTTAGGGTTACTTTTCAATACAATTTAACTTGTCATGTCATCATTCTTGCTTGAGCATTGCATCGATGCCATGTGTTGATTGTTTCCCTCTCTTTCCGGTGTTTGGTTCTTCCCGGTAGAATACGATGTCGAGATCGAGATCGAAGACTAAGACCAAGACCATCAAAGATCGAAGATCGACGAACAATACTTGACCAACTATAACCAAGTCAAGTACAAGGCTTCCGAAGATCTGTTTATCTTCTATCAACTAGCAAAGGCAAGCATAGCCCCACCATGATATAATCCTATGATTACGAAAGCATTTCTATTCTTGCCATGATGCATAAAATTCAACTGTGGTCTTTTATCGATAGATAGAGTAGCCTATCTATTGCATTACTCCCTTTGAGCTTATATTACCTGATCCACTGCTCCTAGCATAACTAGGTTTGGCTTTTATGCACTGCTAGAGCTTATATCTGTGTCTTGCTTAGCCATGCTTAGCTGTTGAGTCTGGTTCATCCAGATGATGTATCAGATGCAGATAATCTAGTATGACAGGAGAACGTGATGAGATGAGATCAGTGATATGAGATTAAACATGCTAAGGCTTGTATGGGAGGCCACAGTGGGATGTGGTTTTTCTAGTCCCATGCTCGCCACCCTTAGGACCCTAGGTTCTTGCCTCTTGAACCAAGACGAGCGTACAACCACACGAAGTAAATGGGGACCCCATGATTGACTAACTTTCCTAGTAGATTCCATGAGTCACATAGTTCGGGAGTTCCATTCGACATACGCATTGAAAATGTTTTCGAAACAAGGAGGTGAAGGAGGTGCATTCATAACAGGTAGAGAAGCGTGGTCACGGTTGCTTGGGGTTGATGGCGCCCCTGGTAAACCAACCTCGCGTCACATCTTTAAGTACCGACTTCAGGATTTGACCCTACGGTGGAACAATACTTATTGCGTGACTCATGGTCTCGGCGAAAGCAAGGTAAAGGTCGTGTCCAACCACACCCTCTGTCGGCCTTCCAAGGAAGAGGGATAATGATCTGGCATTAAGAGTCGGTTGGTACGTGTGGGTAAAGTTGTACACCCCTGTAGGGTAATAATCTTTCGGAAAGTCGTGTCCACAGTTATGGACGACTTGGGAACGGTTGGGAGATCATAGAGAACTTGAAACTAATCGTAAAACTTGGCAACTAATGTTTGTTAAGGATGCTTCCTCATGGGTACGAGGGGGTGATCCTAGTTCAGATGATGATGATTCGGTGGATATCAAAAGATGATGATCAATAATTTGGAGATGTCACTCTTGTATCCCCTTTTAAAATACTCTAACTAGACGAGCTCCTTCTCCCTCTTGTTTTATAAACAAAAGTGGCTTATGCAAAACAACTCCACCAGCCAGAAGTCTTGGGGAGTACACCCTGTACTCACCCTTGCTTTGTTGATACTTTCGGCAGAGTAAGTGTTCACCTAAAGACGAGTTCCGTACTACATCGACAATGACGAGTAGCTTGGGGTTCCCAGCTGGCAGCCTGGAATCTATGGGCTGGGACGTCATCGTTATGCTTTAGGCCTCTTAGGCCATTTGTTAAGTTTGCTGTACTTAGTAGCATAATTTTCCTTCCGTTGTTTGGTGTTTGTGGTCAGTGACCTCTGCTTGTAATAATTTGGTTTTATTCTCAGTTATGAGCTTGCTGTAATAAATTTTTGTGTCATAGGGTCACTGCCGAGTTACCGATTCTTCACTGGATATTCTCGAGCTCAAGGTTAAGCTTATGTCAGACGGAGGTCTGGGATTTGTTTAGCCCTGATCCCGGGGGTGTCACAGTTCTTGGTATCAGAGCAGTACCGACCGTAGGAAAACCTTGCTATTGGTCGATGTTGAGTCTAGTGTTTGTGAAAACTATTTTCAAAAGCTAAAAAGTATTTGTGAAAACTCTAGTATGCTTCTTTTATTCCTTATCCAGTTTTGCTCTAACTCTGGGTCATCTTATCTGGTGTTGATTTGGAAAAGTTTTGATATCTCTTCTAGTTTTTGAAAGCTTAGGTGCCTTTTGGGCATGTCGTTCTAAGCCAGTTGACCTAGTGTTGAGTTCTAGAGAGTTGTGTGTGTTGTGAATTCCTTGTTCCCCTTTGTTCCTGTTCACACGAGAGATTCCTTTCCATCATGATCTCTCTACCTTTTGGAACCACAATATTATATTGTTGGCTCCATAGTGTTCTGTTCTAGGCTTCGAGATTTCCTTTCGCCTCATGTGTCTCCTCTTTAACTGTTCGGGTATTTCAGAAGGTGTTCCTTCTTTCGGAAGCTACCCTATGATTACTACCTTGTAGTGTATGCTATGTCACTCAAGTAGTAGTTACTCCTTTCTTTGGGTTTTAACCCTTGGACTTGAACCTAAGATCCCTGATTATGCTGGATTCTGGTGTTGTGAAGCTTGTACATGAAGTTGAACTTTAACCTAAGATCCTTCCTTCGATCCCTGTTGTTAATGTTTACACATTACCTCAGATTGCTGGTATTACTATTCTAGCCTTCAAGCTTGTGGTCTTTGTCGCGATTGAATTGTGACAATGAAGGACTTCCCCTACCACATGCTATGGCAGATGTTCTTTAATGGAACCAAATAGATCACGACAAGAGTACTCTTTGAGAGTCTCGCATCTATACCGTGACGCAACCACACCTTACCCCTTCTCTGCATTGGTTTTCGGGAGATTGTTGACTTATGCATCCACATCTCGGGATTTTATCCTGAGCATGTTCCTTTTTCCCTTGTTGTTTTCCGACCTTTGTCTATCAGTTGGTAGCCAAGTAGTAAATGTGCATCGGTGTCTTCCGATGTAAGATACTCTTGTGGTCCCTCATGACAAACCATTTCAGAATGTCTAGGAGAAACAAACTCCAGTACCTCGTCATCTCTAGGACCAGGTCAAAGTGTTGTAATCCGCAGATCAAGAGGCATTGATTGTCTTCCATCTGTTCTATCTTAAAGTATCACACTCTTCTATACTAAGAGGTCGTGTTAAGTTTCATGACCCCTTAATGAAGTGATGCTCTTACACATATTTACCCACCCTTCATCGAGCTTTCACGCTCATGAGTGATGCGTGTGCGTAATGATGTGGCCATCTAAGATTCTAGCAATATTTATTGTTTTGAACTCCAAGGACATTTGTGTCATTCTTAGCATGATTGGTTAATCCTATCACTAAGCGAAGTTTGATTGTGTTACCAAGTCCGTTATTCTGGTACACTCTCTTCGGTCAAAGAGTTAGGCTTATGCTGAAGCTCTAAGCCTATGCCTTCTTGCCTTACCAAGCAAGTTTCCTCTCGAACTAAGTGACATATCGGTGGTTCGTGATATTCTAGATTTCTTCCTAGAAGTATCGCCTTGTTGCCACATGACCGTGATGTCAAGTTCTTAAGCAAGCAAGTTATCGGAACTGCTCCTTTCTCCAAGGATCCATACTGGATACCCCTGAACTAGTTGGTTGAGCTTAAGAAAAAACTTGGAGAATTGTAGGACAAAAGTTATATCCGGCTACGTTCTTTATAAAAGGGATGTTTAGTTTTGTCCGTGTTGAAGAAAGATAGTATTTCCGTTGTTGATATGTTATCTTCCCCACCTTTGATTTGATTTGGGTTATCGTCAAATCAAACTCAGTTCCAAGGACTATCTTGATGATGTTTACTCGCGATGTTTCACTAAAGTACATCTCCGTGTCCTTTGATCTGACCAGTATTTCTGCCTTGTTCATGCAACATATGAGTCCATCTTCTTGGAGTGTCCCGATAAGTTTTTTTTGTTGAGCCCATCAACAATATCCTTAACTTCTCCAAGTTAGATTTGATTCATATGGAACATTTGGCATTAATGTTGGAAAATTTTAAGAACCGTCTTTGAGTCATCTCAAAGTATGTGTTCTGGATGTTAGAAGTGACCTTCCCAGATTCATGTGTGATTGTTGAAAGATATCGTCGTGGATTAGAGTAAAGTTAACTCCGTTCCTTAAGGACACATGGGTGTTTGATTGTCAGTACCTTAAGTGTGTGCAGTTGTCTTTCGACAAATTGCTAAAGACATGGGTCTATCAATCTAGCTCGTATTTTGGAGCTTGACACTATAGTCTTTGTCTTGAGAATCTAGTGACTTTACCTTTCTGGTAAATGTTGCAAACTTTCTATTCGGACACGCTTAGTCTGAAATATCATTCCACCTAACCAAAGCTGAATCTCAAGCGGCAATGATGGTTGGTGTTCCCCAAGGTTTTGACATAGGTCTCTTTGTAAATCTAGCAAGATTGATGTAATGGTTGACACACTTAGCCGGAAAGACCTACCGTCATATTCCTGCGATTCAGCAATATCAACCACTCTTCATGAGGCTTCTTCTATAAATAATTATAGTTGTGTTCATGGTTTTCTTTGTATCCGAAGTCTGACCTTTACTTGATGCCTCGTTTCTCGAACATCAAGGAGAACATTTAAAGTAGTGTTGCTGAATGTCTCTCGGTCGATCCTCCAGACCCTTCTATGTTGGAAAGCGTATGGTTATGCCAAGTAGTTGAAGTCTGAGAATGAAGTTCTTTCTTCTCGTGTCATCAGGAATCTTCTTAACTACTCATCTCAGTGGTGTAAAGTGATACCATAATCTTTGGAAAAGATTTTGGTATACCTGGATGAATAAAGAGTTTCCTTCATTTTCTTTTCCATGTTCTAAGAGTGACTATGATTTCGGTAATCAGAAGTTTCTCTTGTTACATGTTCCTTGTGACTCTTATGAGTCCTCTCCACCAAAACACCTCTCTCTCTCTCTCTTGACCCGCAGTTGGACGAAAGAGTGACCCTTCTGTGTCAAAAGTAGTTCAATAGCTTGGTTTTGTTGATCCATATCTCTGTAACACAAAATCTCTACTTAAGTCGTTTAGTAGAGGTACTCTATCGAAGTTTGTGGTCATGTTCTATCTGTTGAAAGCTTTCTTCTTCAGAAGCTTCAAAACCTCCTACAAGTTCCATGGTCTCAATCCTTATGAAGACCAGCCGTCTAACAACTTGAAACCATCTCCTCTTGTTTCCTCCGTTACCTTAACGTATTTCATGTTTTTCATCTCAAAGTTGTTTCTGAACACTCCATCCATGAGTTGACCATGAGATACTCTATGAGTTGTTTAGTGTGTTCCCTCTTATCGTTACAGTGGCCCTGTTCCTTTCTCTCTCTCTGTCTCTTTTCCTACCTTTGGAATCTCGGGTCGAGATTCTCGTAAGGGGGGATAGAGCTGTAACACCCCAATTTTAGTTTATCTATATTAGGGTTTGTTTTGTGCATCATAAGCATCATCTATATTAATGCATGGAAGAAAGAATAAACAAAACCATAAAACCCTAATCTCCCCCTCTCTTTGAAGCATTCAAATGGTTTTGAAATATTTGAAAATCCAAAATACTTGGAGCCCAATTGGACTAAAAAGGCCCCTGCAATATTTGATATATTTTATAAAGCCTTTGGTATTTTTGAAATAATCTAAAACAAGTTTGAAATGGTTTTATAAATGGAAAAGAGAAAAACAGAATATAAAAAGCTTTTGCTTAAAAAATGTAGCCAGAGCTAACCAGGCCGGCCCAGCCAGCCACCTTCCTCTCCTCTCCTCCCTTTCTCCCGCGCAGTGCGGAACCCTGCATCCCAGTTGGCCCGTACGCGGCCCATCCCTGGCCCATACCTCTTCGCGTTGATTCCGTCGTCGTCTTCCTCGGCGAGAAGCAGCTAGCTGGCGCAGCGGAGGCCGTCGCCGTGCGCCACGATGTGCACTGCCACCGCAATACTCGCTGCCGCTCTTGGCTATCTACGAGTACTTCCTCGAGCAGCTGGACGAACCCTACTTTCCTTCTTCCCCGTTTCCCCCTCCTAGCCGAAACCCTAGATTCTGACCTCGCTGGAGTCCCGCCGTCTCCGGCCACCCCGAGCCTCGCCGAGAAGCCCAGGAGAAGCGTCGCATCTTCCTCTTCCTCCTCCGTGAAGCGTGCAAGCTGGGAAGGCCCCGTCTCGCCGGAATCGAGTTTGTTCCCGACGCTGACCGTCATAGTTGACGCTTCGATTCGCCGTCGCCCAGCCTCACCTCGCCTCCCCGACCACCCTAGCGCGTTCCTGGTGAGCTCAGGAGCACGCTCGTGCTCTCCAATCCCTCCCTCCTCCTCTCTATCATCTCCGCCACGAGCACCCGTGCGTGCCGCCGTCGAAGCTCGTCGGAGCCGAAGCTCCGGTGACCTTCTTCAAGCGGTTCCGCTACTTTATTGCTTACCTCGCCGCGCTGCTTCAATCAAGCCTAGCCCCGTCGCTCCGCACGCCACACAGCGCCGTTCCCGGTGACCACCCGACGGTGGCCGCCGAGATGATGTCACCCTGGTGTCACGCTAACGTGGCCCACAGGCCCGCTGACCTTTGACCGCCACAGTGGCTTGCTGATGTGGCCTAGGGCCCAACAGTCAGTCACAGTGGCTAGGTTCTGTCTCGGTAAAAATAAACCCAACCCTTTGCTGATGTCATATTGACGCAATAATTCAATTTTAAATGTTTTAATAATTTCAGAAATAGTTTTGAATATTGTAAATTCAATAACTTTTAATTTATAATTCAGAAAAATATGTATAATATACCAAAATGTTCAGAAAAATGAGAACTATCTAATTAAGCTATAATCATGCATTGTTAAGAAACTTACATGACAATTTTAATTAGAAGAACATAGTAACCCCTCACAGGTGATTCCGGAGTTTCCCCGAGTTAGGGTTTTCACCCCTCGGAACCCCGATTAAGTTGTCGAGCATGTATTAGGGTTACTTTTCAATACAATTTAACTTGTCATATCATCATTATTTCTTGAGCATTGCATCGATTCCATGTGTTGATTGTTTCCCTCTCTTTCCGGTGTTTGGTTCTTCCCGGTAGAATACGATGTCGAGATCGAGATCGAAGACTGAGACCAAGACCATCGAAGATCGAAGATCGACGAACAATACTTGACCAACTGTAACCAAGTAAAGTACAAGGCTTCCGGAGATCTGTTTATCTTCTATCAACTGGCAAAGGCAAGCATAGCCCCACCATGATATAATCCTATGATTACGAAAGCATTTCTATTCTTGCCATGATGCATACGATTCTACTGTGGTCTTTTATCGATAGATAGAGTATCCTATCTGTTGCATTACTCCCTTTGAGCTTATATTACCTGATCCACTGCTCCTAGCATAACTAGGTTTGGCTTTTATGCACTGCTAGAGCTTATATATGTGTCTTGCTTATCCATGCTTAGCTATTGAGTCTGGTTCATCTAGATGATGTATCAGATGCAGATAATCTAGTATGACAGGAGAACATGATGAGGTGAGATCAGTGATATGAGATTAAACATGCTAAGGCTTGTATGGGAGGCCATGGTGGGATGTGGTTTTTCTAGTCCCATGCTCGCCACCCTTAGGACCCTAGGTTCTTGCCTCTTGAACCAAGATGAGCATACAACCACACGGGGTAAATGGGGACCCCATGATTGACTAACTTGCCTAGTAGATTCCATGAATCACATAGTTCGGCCGTTCCATTCGACATACGCATTGAAAACGTTTTCGAAAGAAGGAGGTGAAGGGGGTGCATTCATAACAGGTAGGGAAGCGTGGCCGCGGTTGCTTGGGTTTGATGGTGCCCCTGGTAAACAACCTCGCCTCACATCTTTAAGTACCGACTTCGGGATTTGGCCCGTTACAGCAAAACAATACTTATTGCGTGACTCATGGTCTAGGCGAAAGCAAGGTAAAGGTCGTGTCCAACCACACCCTCTGCTGGCCTTCCAAGGAAGAGCTCTAATGATCCGGCATTAAGAGTCGGTTGGTACGTGTGGGTAAAGTTGTACACCCCTGCAGGGTAATAATCTTTCGGAAAGCCGTGTCCACGGTTATGGACGACTTGGGAATGGATGGGAGATCATAGAGAACTTGAACCTAATCGTAAAACTTTGCAACTAATGTTTGTTAAGGATGCTTCCTTATGGGTACGAGGGGGTGATCCTAGTTCAGATGATGATGATTCGGGGGATATCAAAAATGATGATCAATACTTTGGAGATGTCGCTCTCGTATCCTCTTTTAAAATACTCTGACTAGACGAGCTCCTTCTCCCTCTTGTTTTATAAACAAAAGTGGCTTTGTGCAAAACAACTCCACCAACCAGAAATCTTGTGGAGTACACCATGTACTCACCCTTGCTTTGTTGAAACTTTTGGCAGAGTAAGTGTTCACCTGAAGACGAGTTCTGTACTACATCGACAATGACGAGTAGCTTGGGGTTCCTGGCCGGCAGCCTGGAATCTATGGGCAAGGACGTCATCGTTATGCTTCAGGCCTCTTAGGCCATTTGTTAAGTTTGCCATACTTAGTAGCATAATTTGCCTTCCGTTGTTTGGTGTTTGTGGTCAGTGACCTCTGCTTGTAATAATTTTGTTTTCTGCTCAGTTATGAGCTTGCTGTTATAAATTTTTGTGTCATAGGGTCACTGCCGAGTTACCGATTCTTCACTGGATATTCTCGAGCTCAATGTTAAGCTTATGTCAGACGGAGGTCTGGGATTTGTTTATCCCTTATCCCGGGGGTGTCACACGCTCGCAGTAGCCGTTGCTACACCCTTCTCTTCCCGCGACTTCTCCGCAAGGTCCGCTCGCTCATAGTCCGCGCGAAACTTCTGTGAGGAATCTCGGGCATAGGCCGCACCTCCACCTTCCCATAGCCACCGGCCGTGCCATTTTTGGTCAAGAACGACCGCCGCCAACCTCACCGAAAGTCGTCGTCATCGCCCTGTTTCCTGTCGAGTTTCAGAGACAGGTTCAGTTTCAGATAGCGTCGGCTGGCCTCTTTTGCACATAGCCCCTTGCCTATTGCCAGCCTCAAACTACAGCCCTCCTTGCCGGCCTCTTTATAAAAACGTACCTCGCTTTTCTGGAAACAAACCCGCGGTCCCCTAGGCTCCCCACGTGTCACACCCTCCCGTGACCCCGCATGCGAGTGGGCCGCCACCTTTGCTGGCCCACCAGTAAGTGAGAGTGGGTAGACCAGCCATGGGTAATAAAAGTTTGCCAAACTTTTCAATACAAATAAAATTTCAGTAAATGATTTATATCAAATATATTCATATCTGTTTAAATATTTTGAATTTGAAGAAACTTCTAAAATGAAAAGTGAATGTTTTGAAATAAAAATTTAACCATATTTTCAAATTTGACCAGAGTTGACTCCAGCTAGTCAAACCTTTGAATTTGATCCTATTTAAATAATTTTGACTTTAATAATAATTTAAATTCATAATTTCAAATAATACAAATAATATATGTGTTTGAAACAGAAAAAAGCATGGATTATGAATATGCTATTTAAAATATATTCTGGGCAAATAAAATTTTCGAATTATTAAATGCTAATAAGTGTCATATTCTTAATAATTGCATAACTTAATTTCATAACTCTGAATTTGACAAATGATATGTCTAAATCGATCAGCGCAATGAGCCCTTTTCAACTACGCACTCCATACTTGCAATTGCATCATGCATCATGAAGAACTTGTAAAATCATAACTAATTATGCAAAAAACATGATGAATAAAATTGGGAAATGCTTATTTCTTGTTGGTAATGCCTCACTAATGTTGTATCATCAATGTGCTATGCTCATGATACCTTTTCAGCAGAGTTCACATCATTAAATGGCCATGTGATGCATCATATCATGATCATGCCAGTTCTTCTGCATTAGTTGTAATTGTTGCATCACTTGTTTCTTTAGTGTTTTGCTTTTTCTCGGATAGGATGATGAGATGTTGTGAGCTTCGACAAGTTCTTAGGATAATAAATCTTTGGCACTGTTCTTCAGACGAGCATTCTCCCCCTTTCTACCTATTTTACATTTATAGTTTTTACTTCCTCTTGTTGATCTATTGCTATATGTTGGATGCTTTAGATTCCGTACCCCTTTATATATCCCTGCAGCCTTTATATTGTCTTGGACACCTCGTATTGCTATTGTTTGGGTAGGTAGTTGGCCTTGCGAGTCGTAGTCGCTTGCTCAGGTGCTGCTTCACATCGTCGATGATCCATTGATGTTGTGGGTTGGCATATTTGTAAAGGTGGAGATGATCGTGGTTTTAATTACGGTTGGTTACTAAAATATTGAAAGGGATATAAATAATGAAGACGCACCGGTGGGTAATAGTTGAGATTTGGTTGTTAACCATCCACTTGTGTCCACCTAGGACCCGAGTTCTTGACACCTATTCCGAGACTGAGCGTGCTAACCACATGTGGGGTGTCTAGGCACCCTATCGGCTTAGTACCTGGTTTGAAAGTACTATACAGGGGGCCACAAACTAGTTTGAAGTTTTCATGCCACGTTATGCCATGTTTATTACCTGTTGCTCGATGAGCGTTTATTACTGTTGCGTAGGTGCGACACTCTGTCACGGGAATATTTTGTCTATGACCTCTGCTCACATGCAAGTGTACGCAACCCTAGAGTCCGTACGAGGAGGATTAGCTATACCCCATACAGGTAGCTCTTTTGGGTGGCCCCCATGTACTTGCTTTGGGTCTAGGAAAGCGTCGTGTTCTAGGCCCCACCGACATACCGATGGAAGTATGTTAATTGATCTAGCAACAAGGGTCAAAGTGTGTGTGGAAACTTTGGTACAATCCTGCAGGGTTAAATCTTTTCGAAAAGCCGTGTCCGCGGTTATGGACGACTTGGAGCACAGTATCTCGATCATAGACAACTATAACTAAAGTTTACTGTTATAATTTGACTTGTATCTGACATGACTAGTAAGTTGGATAACCGCCATGGAAAGAATGATTAAAACTGCCAACAATGTGAGTTTCCTTGGCTTTACTTCCTCATTTGGTCTCGAGGGGGAAATACCAGGATGGGTATGTTTGGTGGTAGTATCAGGTTGGATCCGGATAGGTCTTTCTCATCTTTCTCTAATAGCCGACAGTTATATAACAAGTCTCTATAGATTGTTTAGCGCATGCTTCGCTGCTGCTTCAGTCCACCATACCTATATAGGCGTGAGACGCCGAATTCTAGACTCGATGTGTACTAGCCTCAGTACTGACCGCTCTCTTTTTCCTCTGCCCTTTGTCGGCACCCCCTTTGTTGTAGCAGGTTTGAGATCGACGTCATTAGCAGGGTTACCCTTCCAGCTTGGCCTAGGCAGGGTTATGGACGCCATTGGTTATTCTTCAGGGCTCTTAGCTCAATTTGCATCTTGTCCGTAGTCGGATGTTGTATCATTTTCAAGGTGATTTGGATCTTTGTACTATATATCTGTATTCTTGACTCATGGAGTCATTGCTGTATATATCTGTTCTATGGGTTCCATCATGGACTATTGTGTAATTATATTACTTTGTTTTCCACCCGCACACAAGTGCCTGGTGGGCGCCTTTGAATCGTATCTATGCGGGTTTTGCAGGAATCGCTGAAACTTGCATAGGGCCGATCCGAGGGTGTTACAACAGATGAGAAGAAATTCTTTGAGAGGAAAATTTTGAAGCTCCAATATGACATGGCTAAGCTCGGCATCCGCCTCGCAAGCGTGGCTAAAGTTAGCAACCCAGGAGAAGAAGGCAATGTTCTTCCTACCCAGGAGGAGGAATAGGTACTAGCAAGGAGTTATTTGATCCCGACTGGCTTGATTCCAAGCTTGGGATCTAAAACCTTGTAATAAATCTTATAAGTTTATTACTTTAGTTTCGCATTAGTTCGAGTTCATGAATAAAGATTGCATCATTAGGATTCCCTTCAGGAATAGTTGATCCCATCTATGAAATTCTGAGCTTATTATTATATATGGATCATTATTAAGTTTGAGTTTTCCCTATTTGATATATGAATGGCATGAGTATGATTTTACTTGCACTTGATTATAGCAATAGGAGTCTTCCACACCATTGGTATTAACGGAACATTTAAAAGATAATTTGATCAATATATTGCAGGTTAATGGTTTGATTTACAAAAAGGAGAGATTATCTAATTAATTAAGATGAAAAGGAAAAACCTTTAACAAAGGATAAATATAAGTGCTATCAAATAGAGTGAGAACAAGTTGAGGTAGAATACTCAAGTTATAAAGATGCTTCATATATATTTGGAATTTGGTAATTGAGATCGTTAAACTTTGAAATTCCTATATGAGGTGGAATATATGGCTAGCTTCTTTGGACAACACTTAAACAAAAGTGTGAGCACAATTATATATAGAAAAAGAAGAAAAAGAAAGATGAAGAAAAAGAGCGAATGTGCAAAGAGCATGTAGGCATATACCACTATATTGTAGTAAGACAAAGAGACGTTTGAGATTTTGAATCCCAAGTGAATATGTTAATCCAAAAACACTTGGGACTACCTCACTAACTCATGCGGTTGAACTGAATACTTTTATATCATGTTGGCAATAATCTTTTATGAACTGTTAATTGCTAAGGTGTGGAAGCCTGCTAATATTATTCGGATGTTTTGAGTAAGGTACTATTCATGAACTTATTTATATGTATCCTTTATGATAAATACATGCTGCAACTGCCTCATTTATTTTATCGACCCAACTGCATGAATATGAGGATCACATCCATTAAGCTCAAACTTGCTCGGAACGAGCAAGAGTCTAATCTTGGGAAAGTTGACGCGTGCATGTTTGCATCATGTTTTAGATTATTATTTTGCATTGTAGATGTAGGATCTTGGTATTTTACGGCATTCACGCGCACTTTTAATGTTTATTTTCACCAGGATTAGATCCGATGACGGACCATATGGACATAACTCTTGGAGCAGTTGTACTGGAGATAAAAGGAGCCAAGAACTACGTAAATCACTTATTTGGGAAATATTAAAAATAACAGAATAAAATCCAAACCGAGAAGAGGACATAGAGGAGTTGATGACCAAATATACGGCCTGCCGCCGCCTCAGCCTCCTCAAATAATTTCACCCCGTGCAACTGGTTCGGGGAGACGACATCCAGAACATCTAGAAATCGCGAAAACCTCACCTACGGAAGGCATATGGAGGGGGGACTTTCCCTAGGGATCCATCTTCGCCCTAAGCAGATCTGGGAGGCCAAGGCATCGATCTCCATATTCATCAACCGCTGCATCTTCATCACCACCATCATCACCATCCATCCCATCTAGATCTTGTTGTAATTCTTGCACTAGTTATGGATTTATACAAGTACTATTCGTAGATAATCGTTTCCATTACCATTGTCATGATGTTGTTTGCCTCCATGTCTGAGTACATCATTAGTTCTTGGGGAGATAGAGAAACCCTAGTATATGATTGAGATGAGATAGAGATTATTATGTTATACATCGTTATATGTATGTGTTAATTGTCTTCATCTTGATGTTCGAAGTTGTGCGTCTCCTTAATATTTGCCTCTTATGGGGACTCGATGAAGGGGATTACTTGTTGGTAGACGAAGGGATGGTAGCACTTACTGTGACTATAAAGTCGTTTTCATCCTTTACGTACTAACTTGGGGAATCAAGGAGAACTCTTTAAGCCATGTCCATGCCGCGGGAGAAATCCCTTAATAGCAGGATAATACGATTGATGTCATTTATCTGTCAGCTGTGGTTATGAAGGATGGTGTGAGTAGTGGTTGCTGACTCATCATCCATATATGGAGCTCCTCCCACATACATGCATATCATGATAATATTTGTTATAATAATCTTGATCACCTGGTCAAAATTGCTAGCGGTGTATCCATCACTCCCTGAGAACGCCTTTCCCCTATTGCAGTTTCAATCTTTCTTGATCATGGACATTGGATGTTGTTAATAACGGGATCACAACATTAGTGTAATGGTGTGATGAACATTCATCCGAAGTATAGCATTACGATCAAAGTCATTGAGTTTATATTGCTATAACAACTTACGAAGTGATCCTAATCCTTAGACCATGAGATCATGTCAATCACTAACACCGGAAGAGTTTCTTGATAACATCAAACGGCACACCGTAACAGGGTGATTATAAATATGGATTCAGAACTAATAAAGTGTTATGTTGAGGCCCATTGATCGAGAGTGGAATTTGTTCATTCCGATGACGGATAGATATACTCTGGGCCCTCTCGGTGATATCACATTGGTTAGCTTGCAAGCAAGTGATTTGATCACTAGAATGTTATATCACGGGAACGAGAAAAGAGTACATGTCAGTAACAAGATCAAACTAGGTATGGAGATACCGATGATCGGATCTCGGACATGTAATATATCACGAAACAAAAGGATTAAGATACTAGCGTAAAAGGTTCCGACGATCACAAGAAAGTCATCGTTGAATGTGTGGGAGTCAGTATGGGTCTCCAGATCCCGCTTCTGATTATTGATCTGAGAGGGGTCTCGATCATGTCTGCATTATTCGCGAACCGTAGGGTGACACACTTAAGAGACACCGACATCCATTTGGAGAAAAAGTTTCATGCCGAAAAGAATAACAAGCGCATGAATTTATTTCACTAGATACCAAAACGGGTTTTCGGGTGAAATTGCAGAAAGTGTTTCTGCATGTGAAATGAAATACTAGAAAGGGGTTATATGTGAATGTTTGTCATTAAAGTAATTGACAAAATTCTGAATAAATAAAAAGAGTTTTATTTAATGAGAGTTTGCATTAAATTTGGTGGAAATTTAATGGGAATTTGAGTGGGTTTTTTAGTGGAGGGAATTGAAAGGCATTTGAGTGAGTGGAGTGTCCACCCACATGAATGTGGAAGAGGTGGGGGAAGCCCCATGGCTGGGCGCATGGCCCCTTGGGTGCCCCCCTCTCCCTATAAAAGGAGCCCCCCTCCCTCTCTCTCACTCACACCTCCTCGTGAAGGATCTCTCTCCCCCTCTAGAATTTATTCCCCACGGTCTCGGACTAGCGAGATACATGTTCCCGGTGGCTATTCGGCAAGAAAGAGTTGTGCTTCCACTGCATCGCTGGAGCGAGGAGGCGGAGGTTGCTCAGTGCCTCGAACGTGTGTGCGAGCACGGATGCGCTGCTGTTTTGATGCGCTAGGACTTCCTCTCGATCTTGAGATCGGCAAGAGATCGTCTACATCAACCATGAGTTTGGACTCGTTAAGCTTTGTCGGTCTTCAAGGGTATGTTCTCTACGGATATACATCCGCCTGTTGTTTGTATCTAGTAGATAGATCTTGGTACATAGTTGTTCCCATCGTAGGAAATTTTTTGTTTTCTATGCTGCGAACCCTACAGTGGTATCAGAGCCAGGTTTATGCGTAGATACTTTGCACGGGTAGTACACATATGAGTATATGGGCGATGATGATCATTTTATTGCTTCTTAGTTGTACTTTGGATATTGGTGGCATAGTGGGATGAAGCGGCCCGGACAAACTTTACATGTCCTCGCACATGAGACCTGTTCCACGCTTGACATGCAACTAGTTTTGCATAAGTGGCTAGTGGGTGTCTGTCTCTCCTACTATAGTCAATATCTAATTTGCAACGAGTTGTCAACAATTTGGTTATCCTCGTTGTGGTTCATGTTCGTAGGTAAGAACGGTTCTATGTTCGAAAGCCCTAAACCACGTAAAACTTGCAATGGATAAATTAGAGGCGTCTAGTTTAAATTGTTGCTGGGCTAGTGTTTTTGATATGGTGATGTTGTAACTAGAAGTATGAGATGATACTCTTACAACACACATAGCGTGTAAGTTCCATAGACCTTGGCCTTACACATATAGGTATGATAGTGATCATACCACGGTGCACATGATAGAGATCATATGCGGGAACCATATCATTCCACTAATAAACATGTGATGTTTGATAGCATCTTATATTGCTTGTTTAGCGCTTTATTAGCATAATAAGATGATCCCTCATTTAGATATCAAGATAAAAATATGTTCTTCCTTAAGGATGCACCGACAATGTTTCATCGCTTCAAGACATCACGTGATGATCGGGTGTACTTGAATCCATGAGCATATCTCGGGTGTAAGACAGTTACACACGCGAATACTAAGGTCTTACTTGGCGAGCCTAGCATGTACATACATGGCCTCGGAACACGGACCGAAAGGTTAAGCATGAGTCATATGTTTTGATATGATGACCATATGGATGCTCGCCTTTGAAGCTATACCGACTCACGTGATGATCGGACTTGGTGTAGTGGATTTGGTCCATGTAATCACCAAAAAGACACGAGGGATGTCGTTTTTGAGTGGGAGTTCATTTCTAATTTGGATTAGTAGAACTCAATTTATCATAAAATTAAATCAAAGTGAATTTGCATAATTTGTTGTAGTCATTGGCATTCGGTCACCGCCTTATGCTTAGTTATAATTGAGATAATAGAACTATATAATTCTGGATATATACTTTACGAACTGGTATCGTATTGTGTTGAGTGTCAATCTAAAGTTTAAAGTCCTATTGCAAACTTTCAGAAAACTCTATTTACTCCGTGAAATTTAATAGTTGGTATTAAATCGAGAGTAACAATTCCAGTGTTAGTATCTTAAGTATCATGTTTGCCTCCATGATTCTTGGTTGTTTTAATATCAAGTTTAGCTAGGAGCTGAAAGAATTGTTTCAGAAACCATCATGTGTGGCAGATATAATGATATCTGAAACAATGTTTTGGTTGCAATATGATAGAGTATAATATATGTTATCATATTGGATGAGAATTTACGAAGGTTGGAGATGCTAGACATCCTAATCATCCAAAAGGGTTTTGGAAAGTAATGTTATACTCACGATTCGCCTTTATAAGCTAAAGTAGCTTGATCATGAAATTCGTCATGATAAGGGTGAATAGAATATGTATGTAAAATGTTTACTACACTAAAATATTACTAAAGAATGTATTTTGAAAGAATACCGATCATTCGATGATGGTGATCTACTTCAAAGTGCAAGTCCAAAGGTATTATTATTTGAATATACACGCTTTGGACTATGTGTCATGTATATGGCGCCACTTTTGACGTTGATAGATTCTTTTAAAAGGAAAAGGAAATGCTGAAAGAGAATCTATAAAATATATTTGGCAGAAAAGAAAAGATTGGAAATATCCAATTTAGGTATATAAATGATA
This sequence comes from Avena sativa, assembly GCA_916181665.1. NCBI lineage: Eukaryota > Viridiplantae > Streptophyta > Magnoliopsida > Poales > Poaceae > Avena > Avena sativa. Next base: position 50,303,895 of record OV702299.1, read on the forward strand.
TACATGTTATGGTTGTATTCTTTGCTTGTTAAACAATGTGGTTCTTGGGTATTGGATACCGAATTGGTTGGTATGAAATTTCATACGGAACTACGCAATTCGTGAACCACAATGGCCTAAGTAACTAGCAAGAGAATATGTGATGATGTTCATCAAAAACAAACAAACCGTTGTTTGTATTTCTCGTTGACATCAAAGCTTGACTTCAAGATTTGTTTTAATAATTGTTATTTGAATCAGGTATTATGAGAACAATTGTAGTTCAAATAATTACTGTATTCCATATAAGATGGATGATTTACAAATCTAGTTGGAGAAATCACATCCATAAAACCTAATGCTAAAATGTCGCAAGACAAATGATAGAAAGATCACTTATGAAGTGATATCGCTGTTTAAATTATATTGGAAAGAAAACATGAAGAATCTCCATATTCATGGACTTTTGGAGTCTTTGATTTGATCAAGTGGCGCTTGTGAGACTTTCCTCGGGATAATTAAAAACTTCGTTCAAAGGCCAAAGAAGAACGAACGACTAAAATATTGGAATTTATACATATCGATGTATGTAGTCCATTATTTATAGTCGTAAGCGATGGGTTTCAACTTCATATACTTTCTCCAGAAATTTGAGTGAATGTTCACTTAATGAGAATGAAGTATGAAATATTTGAAAATGTTTCAAAGACTTCCAAGATGAAGTGGAAAATCATTGTAACAAGAAAAATAAATGAATTATGATTTTATCATAAGGGATTTATTTGAGTTACAAGTGTAACAAGAAAATAAATGAATTATGATTTTATCATAAAGGGATTTATTTGAGTTGCAAGTTTAGCAAAACACCTAGATTTACATCTCCCGAAACACCATAGGAGTATGGAGTGTTTGAGATTTGTAATGAAACCTTGTTTGACATGGTTGGATCAAAGGTGTTATTTATAAAACTGCCATTATGTTTTAAAAGATTAAAGCTTTAGAGACTACCGCTTTTACACTGAAAAGAGCTCCATATTGATCCGTTGAAATGACACCATGGAAGTTATGGTTTTGGGTAAAACCCAAGTTGTCATTTCTTAAATTTTGGTATGCTAAACATAAGTAAGATGTTTACAACCGGAGTGGGATGAGCATGTCTTTGTAGGTTATTTCGAATAACAATTGGTTATTCCTCCATAATACCGAGGACAAAGGGGTTTGTCGCTTGAAATATGAAGTTTCTTGAAGAAGGAATTTTTCATAAATGTTAAGTGGGAGGACAACAGAACTTTGATAAGGTTAATGAACCTTAGCTAAATGTGCTGAGTTGCACAGCGCCGGAAATGGTTCCGGAGGCTGCCATAATGCTCATAGCTTATGTGACTCAAAGTTTGTGGTCACGGAGATCTAAGTTCTTATTGAACCAAGTCGGTCGGATAAACAATCAAATACTAAGATTTGAGAGTAAATCATTATTGTTTGACAATGATGAACCGACTATATGCAAAGAAGCGATGATGGGCCCTGACTCCGTCAAATGGCTTGAAGCCATAAAATCCGTGATAGTTCCATACACGAGAAATCAAGTTTTGAACTTGGAAGACCCTCTGGAAAGGTGTAAAAACCTATCGGTCGTATATGGATCTATAAAGAAACAGACATGGATGTTTCACATCTATGAAATAGTCGACTTGTCGTAAAGTATTTTATGACAATGTTCAAAGGAGTTGACTATGACAAGATTGGATCTTTCATAGCGATATTTAGTCTGGACGGATTAAAGTAGCAACCACTACATATAATTTGGTATATGGTAGATGAATAAACAAAACAAAGTTCTTTTAATAGAATGGTTACCTAGGACGTGTACATGACACGATCCAAAGGGTTTTGTTAATTCAAAGGATGCTAAAAAGGGGCATTCAAACTTCAATTGTTGAAGTAAGCATCGCGGAGTTGGAATCTTCACCGTGATGAAAAAGAGTTTTCATCAGGAGACGATGAAGATGCTTGCATTTGCAAGAAATTAAGTGGGAGCGCTAAGACATATTTCTAATACATTATGTGGAGGACATATTGTTGATTAGAAATAATGTATATTTTATTGACAAAGGTTAAGAATTTCATTTCGATGAAATACTTAGGCAAAACCCGAATATTTAGCGTGAATGTCTATAGTGGATAGACTGTGACGCTAATATGGTTGTGCCAAACGTACATATATGAGATATTGAAGGAGTTCAATATAGAAACGACAAGAAACGGTTCTTGTCGCATGGAAAGGAATTGAATCAAGATTCAAGTGTATTGACACTTGATAAGTGAAACAAGATTCAAGTGTTTTGACACTTGATGAGTGAAATCACGAGAATGTTTTGATCAATCATACCATGATATGTACACATCCAGATATGTCCTATGCTCTAAGTGTTATGAGCATATACCAGAATGAATCATAAAATGATCATTGGACGATAGTAAGGATATTCTTATGATCTTTTGGAAAGAACTAAGAATATATTTGTGTAGAGGTGACAAACAATTACAAATAGTTCATTGTAAAGAGTTACATTGATACTAGTTTTGTCACGAGATACAAATTAAGTTTATCTCAATTTAAACTATGGGTGGCACAATGTAATGGAAAGGAGATTCCATGATGGATTTGGAAGAGTTCCAAAGTTAAGACATTGTGATGAATACTACAACAAAAGGCTAAGTATATGACTGCTATAGTAGCGGCAAAGGAGGAAATTTCTGTCAAGTAGTTTGTTATCAAACTAAGGTGTGGTTCACAACGGGCTAACACTAAAGATTTATTGTGTGACAATAGTATCAACGTGTTTTAACCCCAAGGAACTAAAGATCTCACCAAAAGACCAAATTTATACAACACCATCTCATTAGAGAATGAGTGATGCGTGGAGACGCAAAGACATGCAAATACACACGGGCCTGAAAGCATCAGATCCGTAGATTATGTTAACCACTTGCAGTTGCGTATATGGAACACCAGAAAGCCATAGGTGTTCAATACGCAAAGTTTTTAAACTAGATTATTGTCTCTAGTGCAAGTGGGAGACTGCAGGGAATATGCCCGAGAGGCAATAATAAAGTGGTTATTATCGTATTCCTTGTTTATGATAAATGTTTATTTTACATGCTATAATTGTATTAATACGGAAACGTTAATACATGTGTGTTTAATAAACAAAAAGGAAGTTCCTAGTTATGCCTCTCTCATAAACTAGCTCGTTGATTAACAAGATGATCAAAGTTTCCTGATCATGGACATTGGATGTTGATAATAACGGGATCACAACATTAGTGTAATGGTGTGATGAACATTCATCCGAAGTATAGCATTACGATCAAAGTCATTGAGTTTATATTGCTATAACAACTTACGAAGTGATCCTAATCCTTAGACCATGAGATCATGTCAATCACTAACACCGGAAGAGTTTCTTGATAACATCAAACGTCACACCATAACAGGGTGATTATAAAGATGGATTCAGAACTAATAAAGTGTTATGTTGAGGCCCATGGATCGAGAGTGGAATTTGTTCATCCCGATGATGGATAGATATACTCTGGGCCCTCTCGGTGATATCACATTGGTTAGCTTGCAAGCAAGTGATTTGATCACTAGAATGTTATATCACGGGAACGAGAAAAGAGTACATGTCAGTAACGAGATCAAACTAGGTATGGAGATACCGATGATCAGATCTCGGACATGTAATATATCGCGAAACAAAAGGATTAAGATACTAGCATAAAAGGTTCCGACGATCACAAGAAAGTCATCGTTGAATGTGTGGGAGTCAGTATGGGTCTCCAGATCCCGCTTCTAATTATTGATCTGAGAGGGGTCTCGATCATGACCGCATTATTTGCGAACCGTAGGGTGAAACACTTAAGAGACACCGACATCCATTTGGAGCAAAAGTTTCATGCTGAAAAGAATAACAAGCGCAGGAATTTATTTCACTAGATACCGAAACGGGTTTTCGGGTGAAATTGCAGAAAGTGTTTCTGCATGTGAAATGAAATACTAGCAAGGGGTTATATATGAATGTTTGTCATTAAAGTAATTGACAAAATTCTGAATAAATAAAAAGAGTTTTATTTAATGAGAGTTTGCATTAAATTTGGTGGAAATTTAATAGGAATTTGAGTGGGTTTTTTAGTGGAGGGAATTGAAAGGCATTTGAGTGAGTGGAGTGTCCACCCACATGAATGTGGAAGAGGTGGGGGCAGCCCCATGGCTGGGCGCATGGCCCCTTGGGTGCCCCCCTCTCCCTATAAAAGGAGCCCCCTCCCTCTCTCTCACTCACACCTCCTCGTGAAGGATCTCTCTCCCCCTCTAGAATTTATTCCCCATGGTCTCGGACTAGCGAGATACATGTTCCCGGTGGCTATTCGGCAAGAAAGAGTTGTGCTTCCGCTGCATCGCTGGAGCGAGGAGGCGGAGATTGCTCGGTGCCTCGAACGTGTGTGCGAGCACGGATGCGCTGCTGTTTTGCGGCGCTAGGACTTCCTCTCGATCTTGAGATCGGCAAGAGATCGTCTACATCAACCACGAGTTTGAACTCGTTAAGCTTTGTCGGTCTTCAAGGGTATGTTCTCTACGAATACACATCCGCCCGTTGTTTGTATCTAGTAGATAGATCTTGGTACATAATTGTTCCCATCGTAGGAAATTTTTTGTTTTCTATGCTGTGAACCCTACACGGAATTATTGCTCCCGATGTATAGTTGGTCATCAAACCTTCGGTACTCCACAGTGTTTTGGCCGCCATTTCTTCATATGAACTCCGTTTTGTGTGTTCTTGGGCTTGTTGGATTCGTATCGTCGAGGGATACAACCCCATGGTATTGCATATTATTTTTAGAAGTTGGAAAAATTCACTTTTCCAACCTCTCAAATGGCTAAGTCTGGTCCCTACAGCTCCTCTATACTATGCTCTCTTTGTTCCTTTTTCCTTTGTTTTGTCCATAATCATCGTCAACATATACACACATGTAAAAGACAAGGAAGAGGGATAAAGTTCTACCTAAACTACTAAATGTGTAAAGCTCATTATAAATGAATGAGAACTATAAGTCATGCATAGATGTCATAGCTGTAGCTAGAAGAAACATGATATGGGAGATAAATGGCACATTTTATATGGCTAAAAGAGGTGGTATTTCACAGCCATCAACTTCCCCGAGTTAGACCTTGCTCTTCCTCGAGTAGGAAGGGTCGATAATAAATTAATGGCTGTGAAATAGCTTATCATTTGAAATCAATGCCTTGCATCCTTATTTCTTCTACAAGCTCAAAGAGAGAAAACAAGTATTCATACAAGGCAACACAAGATTGGTTATAAAGACCATTAAAGATTCAACAAAACTTATATGCTCCATGTCAATAGTGAATCTAACTTGCAAACAAACTTGTGATCCTCTTATTGCACCTTTTGTATAAATTTTCATATCATTATTTTTATGAGACGAAACTTAGTCACAAATAGATGTCAAGAATAAATAGGAATAAAATTCATCGATTGTACCCAATCATGTCATTCAGTTAAGGCTCTCAAGTGCAAACATCAGTATTGAAATTTCAGAAAGTTTATTTCTTAGTAACGAGATTTATGCCAAAAGGAAATGTGAGAACATGTCAAAAGAAGCATAGCATTAGAGTGTCTCAATTGGTCTTCCACATCAATGAATTATGCCTATCAAACACCCATTTTCTATTCTTTGTCTTTCTAAAACTTTAGTTCATCAATAATGACATCATGCCAAAACTTAGTGTGTTTCATAGGACTATACAAACTAAGAATGGATACCCGTGACCATTACCAAGGTTTCCCTTTTTGGTATAATGATTTCTCATAACGGTTAGAGGATTATTCCCTCTTTTGCTTTGAACGCAAGCCCATGAGAATACCAATGCATACCCAAAATATAGCATTTTTTCTACATATGTTGGGCAACTCATAGATAAACTCCAAGAGTTTCCTCTTTTTGGATTATTCAAAGTCCAGCAGAGTTTTTAGCATACCATGTTGTGCGATAGTTGTGCAAACACACGTAAAGCAATATCATACTTTAATCAATAGGTCAAGATTTGGCATTTATCTCAATTACCGCTAAACATTAGTTTATTTAAACAAATCCTTTCAAAGAGTGCTATCAAGTCGATCATCACATCTATGGTGTTGAGTATCTTTAAGGCTAAACTCTTAAGACAATTAAACAACACCTTATTTAGCATATAACTCAAAACTTTGAAATATCATTTCCAATTGACAACTCCTTTCATAAGCAAACTATCAAGTCTATTGTTTTGACACTATGGGGTCGATCATAACTTATTTATTTAAGACAAAGCAATTAGGTGAAAACTAGAAAATTTCAGAAGATCTTGATCAAATATTCATTTTTTAAGTGTAGAGATTGTGGCAATGTTTTCTAGAGGATCACAAATATTGTCACAAGCTTGATAAACAATTTGGCAAGATGCATACAAGCTCTAAGTCAACTCCTATGGTGCCTATTATGAGCAAGTGTATCCCCATATAAATACAAAACTAGACTCACTTAAGCAAGCATTCAAAAACAGTGGGATAAATGATTGCATTAAAATTTCATCAAATATGAACATTGCACAAGAGTCTACACATGCAGAAGTAACCTCCCCAAGCTTAGAACCTTGCAAGAACTAAACTTGAGTATATAACTAAAAGAAAAGAGAAAATACAGTTTCCAAAAGAGAGTGTGATAAGTGGTTACCTCCCCAAACTTAGTTGAAAACAAGGGTGACACACTTTACCCTTGAGTTACAAGTAACCTCTCTTTTGATGGACAAAGAACCTTTGCTTTAACGTATATTTCTTGATATATCCTGGTGGCTGTCTTCTTTGAGAACCTGTTTGAAACTAAGAAGAAAATAAAACATTTTGTGTTTTTGAAGGCAAGGGGATGAGCTCACAGTGATAAAATACAAGTCCCACTGAGTCGGTTCATTAACCTAAGAACCACACTTAAGTCAACAAACTAGGTCCAAGAGTTGTACATACTCCCAGATTTTAATGAAGTGCAAGTGGGACAAAATATGAAACACGAGTGTGCAGCCCCTATGTGCTTATTAAAAGAGTTTCAAGTTGGAAAGTTTTACCAGACATTAATATAGGCATGTTGAATTGAAGCAACCAAGTGTCTCATGCGAGTGTTTTCATGGTTGGCACTACCGTACACGTCGTCACGCAAGGTTCAAGTCCCTGCAAAAATAACACACAAAATAAAAGACATCGGTTTGGTATACAAACAAAGTTCGTTCACCCAACCAACAAAAAGAAAGTAAAAATAAAACATAAACTTCTATAGAGAATTTTATGAGGTAGAACTTTATTGCTTACATATGCTTGGCTTCTCTAGATCATGAGAGAAGCTCCCAGGTGGTGCTTTGAGGTTTTATAGGAAGAAGAAATAAAAATATAAGAATCTCTGACCTTTAGTTATCTTATCAAGACCTTGATATAATGTTCGTAACTATACGATCGGAATTATATGGTCAGAAAAATATTTCCCGCTCTATAGTTTGTCGTTAAAGTTACTGTACCCTGAAAAGAAAATTTTCGAAGGAATCGATACCTATACGGCCACAACTATACGGCCGGAATTTCTATTCCTGCCGTATAGTTGGTCGTTAAACCTTCTATACCTAAAAAATAAAATTTGACAATGGCATAGATAACTATACGGCCGCAACTATACGGCTGGAATTTTTATTCCCGCCGTATAGTTGGCCGTTAAACTTTCTGTACACGCCAAAAAAATTCTGTTTCTTCGAGAATTTTTTCTTAACCTGAAACTTAGAGAAACACCATGTTTTTTAAAAAAAGTAACAACTTTAATTTTCGACCAACAACAGCATGTAAAAACGGGATTTAAGTACAACCGAGTTATGCAACACATAGTAACAATAAATTCTGCCTTTTGAAAACTACAAGATAACTCTAATAGCAAATCATCCAAGGAATAAAAATGCCAATGCAACATGAATGCATCAATACTCAAGACACAAAACTAAGAAAGACACCTAATGACTTCCGGGTTGCCTCCCGGGAAGCGCTTTCTTATAACCAAGTAGCCAAACTTTTATCCATTATTATTTCAATAGATAGGAGCTAGAGAATTATTTATTCTTATCTCCAAAAGAGTTTTGGAGCACTTACTATTATATCCTGATCAGAGTCTCACCCACTTACGGTGCATCGGAGTCATGTAGATAAATGTGTTATTGCTCACAAATGATGATTGATGCGCCATGTGTGGTAAGCATACCTCCCTAGATAGCTTCAATAAAAGGATTAAATATTTACATATAAATTCAAACCTTTTACCTTTAATAACATCATCGGGATACAATTCATAGTACTCTTCTTGGGCTACACTATCAAGAGGGAACACTTCATAATATTCATCTTTAGCAGCAGGGAAAAATTCAAAAGTGTCTCTATTCTATAGTTCATCAGTTCTAGAGTTATCAAGCCACTCACAAAAAGAAGCATCATCAATAAATATTTTATACAATATGTGCTCCCCGAAACCTGCTCATTAATACTACAAGGATTTAACTCCAGTTCATCATTATTAGTGTTCTCCAAATGAGTATCTAGGCATAAAGCCTCCGCAAATAAATTATCTTTAGTCTCAACACAATAAGAATCATTATTAGAAACTGAGGCATCATAAACAAACTTATTATTAGAATGATGTTTGTCTTCAACCCCACCATTTTGGTCTTCCACCTCGTTATCGAGTGGTTCCTGCAAAATGTTAGTTTCGGGAACTATTGTTTTACATAGCTCCTTACTCTTTATCACAAGTGAATTACCACTAAAATGTTCTTGACAATAATTGATAATATAACCCATAATATTATGATACCATGTTAAATCCTCATTATCGCTACTTTTCATAATAATATCAATTTTTCTAAGCAGCTCATGAGACCCTTCATAAACTATGTATTCCAAGAGTTCTACATTATTACTATTTATGTGATTATTGGTTGATAAAAATACTTTAAAGAGAGGAATGTATTCATAATCATAAAGCTTGTTTTCGAATAAACTTAACAAATTACCAGAATAGTAATCCACCTGCTCCCACATGTCCAGTAATTGCATATCCTCAAGGATTAGTGGTTCTTCTTCGTGTTCATCCTCTTCTTGGGAAGGAACTTCATCCTCCTCCAAGGGGATTTGCAGTTCTTCTTCGTGTTCATCCTCTTCTTGGGAAGGAACTTCGTCCTTCTCCAATAAGATTTCCTACAAACAAGTAACTTTGTGCGCTACGGTTTTTCTCTGTGCCTTACTCCTCATAATAAGTGTATTCTCACTAAAACGTTCATGAGAATACCAAGAAATATGTTGCAAGATTTCATAAGATGTTTTTATGAGAATACTATATTCATTATTATTACATATAATGACATGTATTATCAACTCATGGGCACGTTCAAAGATAATATACTCTAATACTTCACTAGTAACATCACCATTATTATAAGACACTGAAGATTGATTAAAGGTATCAGAGCATTGAAAATGAAAGTAGTGCCCAAATTTCATACATTGAGGACATATTATTGGATCGTCTATTTTATCCGAAGAAATTAACTTTTTAGCATATTCCACTATTTGGGATTACATTTCTCTTACCGTCATATTGCAGACTTGTTCTTCAAAATACTCATCCTCCTCTTCCAATGAGGATTCCTATCCCATGTTAATAGCATCACAATATTCATAGAAAGATTCATCTTCTAGTCCCTCATCAAAGTCCCCAAAATCACTGTCTAGGCACGAATCCTCCTTAGGACAATCATCATAAGTTTGGGACTTATAAAAATCATTACTAGATAATGAGATATCGTTGCATGCATACTTTTTGTGTGTGGAAAGTTATTTTCAGAATTAGGAGATTCAAGTGGTTGATCAAGTTGCTCCTCTTCATTCTTACGAAGATAATTTGCGAATAGTTCAGCGATAGTCTTACCTTCAGGCTTACCTTCCACTAGTTGAGAGGGTGCAACATCCAGTGCCACCTCTTTATTAACAACATGTTTCGGTGGTTTAGGTGGAGGATCTTTGAGTGGAGTTCCCTCAACATTATCTTTTGGAGCACCCTACAAAGGGTTAGATTCTTCCATGGCAGCTTTAATCCGCCCAACAATAAATTCATTATCATGGAAGTTATCTTGGCAATAGCAGAATATAGGGTGAATTTTTTTATAGATCCTATCGGGTGGTTTACTTTCGACCTGTATATCTCTTAAAAAATAACAACTCTTTGCAACCAGTAAAAAGCACAAATTGTAATGTGTCCTCCCCAACAAGGCATTTAAACTCATCTCTATTATAGTTTTCTAGTTTGGTATCAAAATTATACTTACATTGATAATTAAGGTGATCTGGAGATCCACAATAATCACAACATAATTGATAAGAGGCATATAGTGTGAATAAATACTTGTCCACCCAATTCAATCATTCTTTTAATATGCCTTGCCTCTTAAGAATATCTCCCAAAGTCCTTCCCTTTGACTCCTCCATTATAGATTTCATCTGTTCAAAGGTACTCATCTTGGATGACATGATTAGTAACAAATATTTTTATGGGTTTTTGGTTTGTAAACAAAATAAAAAAACAAATGCAGCAAATAAAGAAAGCTTAAAACAAAATCTAGCAAAACTAAAATAAATAAACAAAAGCTAAAAGACCTACAGCGCTTAGCTCCCCGGCAACAGCGCCAGAAAATAGCTTGATGACTGCAAGTGCACAGATCGTTTGTAGCTAGTTTTGAAATAAAGATATCGATCTCACATGGAGAAGGAGTCTGAAGTCTAAACAACTCTTGAACTAAATACTAAAATAGTAATGCTAAATAACGTTCTAAGTAACAAGATAAAATGCGAGTTTTGTGTAAAATATATTTTTGGGTCTTCAAATAGGGGAACAATAAGTAAACTAAAGATGTAAGTAAATAAGAGCACGCGGATGCGATTATGATTATGAAAGTTTGCAAGATGATGGAAAGAGTTCTCAGGGAGTAGTGGATCCACCGCTAGTAATTAGAAAGAGTGATCAAAATTATTATAATGAATAAAACCATTTATGATATGTATGGGAGGAGCTCCATATATGGACGAATAGGCACCAACCAATGCTCACATCATCCGTGATAACTACAGCAGACAATAACCGACAACCATCGTGTTACTGTGCTATTAAGGGATTTCTCTCGTGGTATGGACATGGCTTGATGAGTTCTCCTTGATTCCCCAAGTTAGTACGTAAACAATGATAACTACTTTATAGTCACAATAAGTGCTATCATCCTTCCGTCTACCAACAAGTAATCCCCTTCATCAACCCGCAAAAGGAAAATATTAAGGAGGTGCACAACTCCCAACATCAATATGAAGACAACTAACATAGGCACATAATGAACAATATCACATAATAATATTTATCACAATTCAATCACATACTAGGGTTTCTTCATCTCCCTAAGAACAAAGGAAACTACTCACACATGTTTATTGAGTCGCAATGACCATCCAACATGTGGGTGGCTTGCTATGGTGTTATTGCTTTTTCAAACTTGTTGTTTACATCGTTTGAACCTTATGTTATTTTGATGCTTGATTTGGTGATTGTCTATGTGATGTTTTGTCCATAATAAGGATCTATGGGTATCTCATTCTTATCCTTATGAAAACCACAGATGCCTCCTCGACGTGCCAACTCCAACCAAAACAACAATGTCACTCCCGAGATGCAGCAATTGATGACAGCACAGGCACAACTGATGCAGATGATGACCACTTTTATGTAGAATTAGAATAACAACAACAATAACAATAACAACAACAACCAGAACAATACACCAGGATTTGACATGCTCACCAGATTCCTAAGACCGAGGTCTGCAAAGTTCTCAGGAACCACTGATCCAATGGTGGCCAATGATTGGCTACGTTCGGTGGACAAGGATTTGGTAACTGTCGGCTGCACCGACGAGGAGAAAGTCAGGTTTGCAGCACATTTGTTGGAAGGACCAGCAACTACTTGGTGGGATAACTTCCAGATCACCACTCCCATTGAGGATGTGACATGGGCTATCTTTGAAGATGGATTCCGTACAGCTCACATCTCATCTGGGTTGATGAATTTGAAGAAAAAGGAATTCCACAGCCTGAAGCAGCGTCACCGCAGCGTGGCTGAATATATTGAGTTCAACAATCTGGCACGTTATGCACGGGATGAAGTTGACACTAACGCCAAGAGGAAGGAGAAATTCCTTGAAGGGCTGAATGATGAACTGAATCCGCAGTTATCTGTGGCCTATGTCCCCACCTACTAATCACTCTGTGACAAGGCTACCATCTTGGAGAACAAGATGAAATAGGTTGAAAGCAGAAAGAGGAAGCACAACTTTGACAAGCACAGCTCGGGATCATCTCACAAGCATTCCCATCATGATGATAGTGGGAGTTCTGGATCCCACAAACATGGAAAGTACAACAACCACCACAACCACAACCGCCATCATGACAACAAGCATCACCGCAATCATGATAATGACAAGTACAAGAACCACAAGGGTGGACATAAGAGTCACCACAGTGGAGGTGGAAGTGGAAATGGTAGTCAGCCTGTAAAGAGAGATATCAGTCAGGTTGAATGTTTCAAGTGTAAGAAATTGGGGCATTATGCAAATGAATGTCCAGAGAAGAAAGTTGAAGGAACCACCAATCCCAACCCTTTCCAGAAGGGACAAGTAAACCACATCAATGTGGAAGAGATTTATGAGGAGTCCAATGTTGTGGCTGGTAAGTTCAAACTCAATTCTATTCCAACACTTGTTCTTTTTGATACTGGTGCATCACATTCATTCATACCAAAAGCATTTGTTGATAGAAATGGGTTTCCAACTGAAAATATTGGGTGTGCAATAAAAGTAAGTTCTCCCGGTGGAGATATGATAGTAAGTCTTGGATGTCGTGATCTAGTGATAGAATTTGGAAAGCATCAGTTTCCAGTGAGTCTGATAATCCTAGATTCCCAAGGACTGGATGTAATTTTGGGAATGGACTGGATGACTAAGTATGAAGGAGTACTAGATTGTGCCAATCGTACTGTCACACTCACAACCCCGGAAAAGAAACGGATAAGATTCAAGTCAAACTTTGAATCAAAAGGGAGTAAGCTAAATTCTCTTAAGGGGGTTAGCATGGACAGTGTGCCAATTGTGAGAGAATATACGGATGTGTTTCCGGAAGAATTTCCGGGAATGCCACCAGAAAGGGATGTGGAATTTCTGATTGACTTGCTACCAGGATCGAGACCAATAGCAAAGAGACCTTACAAGATGTCAGTTGAAAGAACTCAAGAAACAACTTGGAGAACAGTTGCAGAAAGGATTTATTCAACCAAGTTCTTCATCTTGGGGAGCACCAGTCTTGTTTGTGGAAAAGAAAGATAGAAGTCAAAGGTTATGCATCGATTATCGTTCACTCAATGAGGTGACTATCAAGAACAAATATCCTTTGCCCAGAATCAATGACTTGTTTGATCAGTTAGAAGGAGCCTGTGTGTTCTCAAAGATTGATCTCTGGTCAGGCTATTTTTAGCTTAAGATAAGGGAACAAGACATACCTAAGACAGCTTTCACCACTAGGTATGGATTGTATGAGTACACTGTAATGCCATTTGGTTTGACCAATGCACCAACTTACTTCATGAATATGATGAACAAGGTGTTCATGGAATTCCTTGACAAGTTTGTTGTTGTTTTCATCGATGAAATTTTGATCTACTCCAAGTGCAAAGAAGAACATGAAGGACATTTGCGTTTGATACTTGAGAAGCTTAGGGAACATAAGCTGTATGCCAAATTCAGCAAGTGTGAATTCTGGTTGAATGAAGTTGGATTTCTTAGACACATTGTGTCAGGAGATGGTGTAGCAGTGGATCCCGCAAAAGTGTCAGCTGTAACTGAATGGGAATCTCCTAAGTCAGTGAAGGAAGTTCGTACTTTTCTTGGCTTGGCAGGATACTATAGAAGATTCATCGAGAATTTCTCCAAGGTAGCTAAGCCAATGACGGAGTTACTAAAGAAAGACAAGAAATTTGCTTGGACTGAAGGATGTGAACTCAGTTTCCAAGAATTGAAGAAGAGACTAGTGACAACACCAGTCCTATGTCTGCCAGATTTGGAGAAGGATTTCCAAGTGTATTGTGATGCATCCCATCAGGGATTAGGAGCAGTTCTGATGCAAGAAGGAAAAGTTATGGCTTATGCCTCGAGAGAACTCAAAACTCATGAGGTGAATTATCCTACTCATGATTTAGAGTTAGCCTCTGTCGTCCATGCACTCAAAACATGGAGACATTATCTTTTGGGAAAGCGATGTAAAGTGTTCACAGATCACAAAAGTTTGAAGTATATCTTCACTCAGAAAGAAATCAACATGAGGCAGAGAAGATGGCTAGAACTCATCAAGGACTATGACTTGAGTTTGCAATACCACCCCGGTAAAGCAAATGTTTTCGCAGATGCACTAAGCCGTAAGGTATTTGTGAATGGCCTTACTAAGGGTGAGTTGCCAGATGATTTGTGTGACCAATTTAGAGACCTCAGGTTGGAGATTGTGCCTGAGGGACATCTCATGTCATTAGATGTTCAACCCACCTTGTTGGACAAAATCAAGGAATCCCAAAAGACTGACAAGGAAATTGAAGAGATTAAGGAAAAGATTGGTAAGGGAAAAGCAAAAGGATTCCATGAAGACGAACATGGTACTTTATGGTATGGAAAACGTGTCTGTGTTCCGTAAGATCCGGAGCTTCGGAAACTTATTTTGCAAGAAGCACACAACTCACCATATTCCATTCATCCGGGTAACACCAAAATGTACATGGATGTGAAGGAGAGATTTTGGTGGAATAATCTCAAAAAGGACATCGCCGAACATATAGCTTTGTGTGATGTATGTAGTAGAGTGAAAGCGGAACATCAGAAACCAGCAGGATTGTTACAACCATACCTATTCCTGATTGGAAGTGGGACAATATTGGTATGGATTTCATCACCGGATTGCCAAGGACCAGATCGGGATATGATTCTATTTGAGTCGTAGTGGATCGTCTAACTAAAGTGGCTCATTTCATACCCATGAATACAACCTATACAAGTGCTAAGTTAGCCAAGATTTATATGAATAGGATTGTGTGTGTGCATGGAGTACCCAAGAGTATTGTGTCTGATAGAGGAACTCAATTCACTTCCCATTTTTGGAGGCAACTGCATGAGTCATTGGGAACTAGATTGGAATTCAGCACTACTTTTCATCCCCAGACTGATGGACAGACAGAAAGGACCAACCATATTTTAGAGGATATGTTGAGGGCATGTGCCCTAGATTATGGAGCTAGTTGGGATGAAAGTCTGCCTTACGCAGAATTATCTTATAACAACAGCTATCAAGCCAGTATTGAGATGGGACCGTTTGAATTTCTCTATGGGAGAAAGTGTACTACACCATTGTTATGGAATGGTGTTGGTGAAAGAAACTTGTTCGGGCCAGAACTAATCAAGGAAGCTGAAGAGAAAGTCAAGTTGGTAAAGGACAGATTGAAGATAGCACAGTCCCGACAAAAGAGCTACGCAGATCCAAAGCGTAGAGAAGTCACCTATGAGGTGGGTGATAGAGCATATCTTAGAGTATCACCACTTCGTGGAGTGAAGAGATTTGGAGTCAAAGGAAAATTGGCCCCAAGATATGTTGGACCATTCAAAATTCTGAGCCGAAAAGGAGAAGTTGCATATGATATTGAATTTCCTGAATCATTGTCTGCCGTTCACAATGTGTTTCATGTGAGTCAACTAAAGAAATGCCATCCGGAGATGGAAGAGATTTCTTTGAAGGATACTATACCTTTGGAAGAGGTCCAATTGGAAAGTGATCTCACTTATGAGGAAAAACCTGTCAAGATTCTTGAGACTGCAGAAAGAGTTACTCGGACAAAGACTATCAAATTTTGCAAAGTTCAGTGGAACCACCATTCCGAGGAAGAAGCAACATGGGAAATAGAAGATGATCTTTGGAAAGACCACCCTCACCTATTTGCTAGCCAATCCGAATCTCGAGGGCGAGATTCACCTAAAGGGGGTTAGATTTGTAACATCCCAAAAATCATAATTTCAAAGTTTGCACATCATTCATGCCTTCATAATCATTTTAGGATCATTTTCAAATAAGATTTCAAAAACAAAAGCTTTTGCTGTCTATTATTTTATGTACGCAAGACAATGGCCTTATTGCTACTCTCTGCTATGAGACCACTTGTTTTAATCAGAAAGGTTTGATTTTGAGTTTTTGTTTGTTGTTTCCAAACTTGGTCAAAAAAAATTCAAAACAAAATATAAATTCAAACCATTCTTATGCCCATTAAGGAATAAATAACTAAGGCATGTTTTTCTGTTAAATTCAAGGGGGCATAGAACTTTGAATGAAACATCAATGTTTTATACCCAAATATATACATGTTCCACTTTACAAAAAAATCCATAAAGGGATTTGAATTCAAAACACATTTGAAATCATTTGAAAAGATTCCTAGAAAATCAATTAGAAAAAGAAAAAAGGGAAAAGAATAAGGAAAGGGTCGGCGCCACCAAACAGGCCCAGCAGCAGAAGCAGCCCACGAGCCCACCCGGGAACTTTCCCCTCTCCTCTCTGCTTCTCACTCTGCCCACGCGCACCCACCCACTGACGCCTTGGACCCACCTTGCCCCGTCATCATCATCCTCAATCACCACGCGTGACCCGCTCCGCCGTTACCACCGTGCAGTGACGCCGCGTTTAAACCCCGCTTAAATCCCATTGATTCAGCGCATAATTCTCGCCTCCGCTCTGGCTACAAAACCCCCTCCCCACCCTGCACATTTCCCCTCACTCCACTTGCTCGCTCCTCCACCAGACTGCCCATATTTCACAGAACACCGCCGCAGTTCCGACAAGCTCCGGCGAGCTATTGTGGTGAGCACTGACCACCCCTGTCTCTAGTTCATGCGCCTGTGTTTGCCAGGTCTTTGCGCACCTGTTGATGCTTGCCGCTTGTTTCCGTGTGGCCTAGGACGTCGCCTTCGTCTTCAACTGGGAGCACCCGACGGTGAGAAGGACTCCAGCGAGCAATTCTGTTTGTGTCCATGCATCTCTGCCCCGACCGCGACCACGTCGAGCATCCCCACGTCTTCGCGACCTCGGTAAGCACCAGCGCACCTCCCCTGCCCCTCTGTCCTCGTCGGCGTGTCACCGCCAGAGCCGTCACCGCCGCAAGCGCCATGTGCGCCGCTGATTCTTGGTCAGATGGATCTGATCCATTGGATCTAAATCCTAAGGCCGCGATTAGATCTGTAGCGAAACGATATGATTAGATCTGGGCCGTGCAATTTTAGTTAGATCCAATGCTCCACGTAGCGCGATCCACGCAAACCGGTACGCACCAATCAGAACATGACGCGTGGCTCAGATTTTGTTTTAAAAACAGAATTGAAACAATTAGTTGTTCAAACTTGCAAAATTCATAACTTTTGATCCACATGTCAAAAATTTGCAAATTTTATATCAATGGAATCAGCATAAAGAATAATTTCCAACCATGCACTTTGTTTAATGAATTGCTTCTGTAAACTTAGTTGTTTTTGTAGAGACATTTGTAAGCTTATTTTGTGTAAAAAAATTAGTTGAAAATGTTTTAAAGGCCAAATAAAGTTTATTTGATGTATAAATGTTTAGTTATCAATCAGTAATGTTTACTTGCCTTGTTTGGTTTAGATAAAAATCATCACATGTCATTTGCATGCATTCACATTTTTTTTTGCTTGTTTATTTTGATATGGGAATTTGGTGCTATCCTTTTATGTGTAGATTTTGGTGCTAGCGGTGATTGTGAATATGAGGATTGTTGTTACTCCCCCAACTACCAAGGTAAGTGGTGCTTCATATTTTTGTCCCAATATTTTGACTATGCATTAGAAATATTTTGTATAGGGCTTGCATGAATATTTTGCTAAGTATCCATATGTTATGCTTGGGAAATCCTAGTAGTTGTAGAATTGTTAGAATTTTATCTAAGTTAAGATACTTGCTATTGCCATGCTTAGCCTAGCTAGTAGCAACCAAGGGTGGATTATATACATGCTATGGAAAAATATTGCTAAGTCTTTGACTTATGTTTTTGCTTAATAAAACAACTAAGTGAATGAAACACCTGGGTGGATTGGTAATTGCTTGGTGGTTTTTCGTTGAGTGGTTACACAAGGCCCATTTCCATGGTTCACCTTGTGTATCTCACTTGTGGATTCCCACCCAGGAATAAAGGGATTTGAGATGCCAAATGTTCAGAAGTTTCTAGTGCAGCCACATGGCATTATGGGCTCTGTCTGGATCATATAAGTTGCAATAACTTAGCCAAATGGATAGTTGGTGGTAGGGGAATGATAGGATTGGAGCGCATCCATTTTGGTCTAAGGGAAGGCTTCTGAAAGGTCATGTCCTTGTGAAAATCAAGTCTTGTGGGGAAAGTGCACAACCTCTGCAAATGGAAGAAACTAAGTACTTAGCCGTGTCCCCGGTAATGGACAACTTGAGCATCAAGACATGGAAGTTATCAAGAATCTCCTCATCCCAATTTTTCTAAGTTAAAACTTGTGGTTGAACAAGGGTGAAGGTTCACCAATTTCTATTGGTGGTTCCTTGGGAAAGTTTTACCAAACAAAAACTTAGTGTTTTCAACTGATAGGTAAAACCTATTTTAAGCAAAGCAAGCCTAAGCTACACTTGGCCAATTCATGTAGTAACTAGATGCTAATATTCTACTAAGGTATCACTTGCCAATACTATTCCAATGTATTGACCCACTATGGCTGTAACTTGTGATGTTGCAGGTTACTCTGATGATGATTAGGGGTTATGAGTCTACACTCAACATGCTTGCCTATGGCACATGAAGATGAAGGCTTCTATTTATATTTTTATGTTAAACTCTTGTACTAGCCTATGGATATGGAGTTGTAAAAGACTATGTTATCTCTGGAATGACGATGTAATAATGACCTTTGTTTCTGTGTACTTCATATTCAACTATGGATGCTAGCATTTGATCCCAGGACTAGCATTGCAATCACAGGGATCTTTACCTTTATAAAGGTGGGATCTTGCACATAGATTCGGCTAAAGAGTTTAGCGAGTCGGATTGACCCATATTGAGGTACAACAAAAAAGTTGTCATTTGTATATCTCAATCAATGTAATCCTTAGACCTGAGGTTATTGCACATTCCGAGTTGAGGATCACCAACTTAGTTTCTGTCAAATGCTGATCTGTAACTAGGCAGTCATAAAGGCAGAGTTCGGGTCGACTGAGAATCAAGTTGCGTGATGTGAATAACCAAGATGGAATTTTGCCCCTCCACTTGGAGAGATATTCTCTGAGCCCTCTCGGATGATATGATTCGCGGAAAGCATGGCCATGCACGACTCGGTTAAGTGTTAACCGAGGCGATCGACTAAGAGTTAGTCGGGTGAATCAATTATCTCGTATCGAGAAGAGAGTCAGACTATTTAAGGGATGACAATTATTTGCCTATAGCCTGACAAGGTATATTGTGAGGAAAAAGGGACTTGGACCCAAGTCACATTAGAAAGGCAAGTCGTAATGACTATTCGGTACTTGGGAGTCGGCACGTTCTGCTAGGAGCCTCTACCAACTAATCGAATGAGAGTCGGACTCTAATCGTGTCCAAGTAGCCATAAGCCCGCGGGGTCACCCACTTAAGAGCGGGAGCAAGTTTGGATTGGATATGAACCGGAAATCTGGTTGGGTTAGACCCAAGCCGGATTTGGACTAAGTCAGTGAGTCGGACTCACGTGGCTGGTTTTATATGGGCTTTAGTGAATGGGCCACGAGAGTGGAGCCCATGTTCACTCCCTATATATAGTGGAGCGCAATAACCCAGAAGTGTTAATCGTTGATCGGTTAGGTCATTCCATGTGTTGGAAACCCTAGCTCCACAACAGTCTTGTCGTCGTAACGAACCTATCAGTTCGCCGCCAGTGCTCCTCCTTGTACGTGTGAATACCAGCAAGGTGTTGTACGATCAGCACCAGGACGATCGGATCGCAAAGGACTACACTACATCAACTGACGCGCTTCATCAGTAATCCGCAACTCCGCGTCTAGTGGTAAACCTCGTGGCCTTCTACCTAAGCTGGATCTTGGGATCACCACGTTAGAGGGAAATTTTGTTTTATCTCTACGTGGCCCAACTGTGGTATCAGAGCGATAGATTATGGTTTTAGGCTCGAGATCTCGCATATGTGATATGCGGTTGGTTGTAGAAGAATCTATGTGCTGCTTTGGTGGTCGATCTATGAGATAGATCGGTTTTGTACGAGGTTGATTGGATCAACTATACTCGGCGAATGGTAGATCTGATTTTCGTGATCATACTGCTGAGGTCGTGGAACGACATACCCCTACCGGTCAGCTTCCACCATTGGGGTAGACTGTGACACGTAAATCTAGAGGCGGTGATCGAAGATCGAAAACTTTGATCGAATCAGAATAATGGTCAGAATCCATGTCCGGATCATAGATGAGATCTACGTTTTCGGAAAAATCGTCGGGCGCTGCCCGCACCCGCAAGGGGCGCTGCCCCTTCGATCCCCGCCTGCTATCCGTCTAGCGGGACCGCCGACATCGCCCTGTCGTAGCGCGTTAGACATCGTTGCGAGCTTCACAACGCAGGTAGATATCGTATCTATGCAATAACTTGTTTTTGCAGGAAGTTGTGAATGGTATGGTTCATGTGCATGTGATGTATGTGTGTAATCCATACGTGATCTGCGAATCATGGTTTTTGTCAGCCGGCTGGAGCCTAGGTGCTGTCATTTTATTGTATAACGACCTGTGTGTCGGATTCTCTATGTAATTTACTTAACTAAGCTAGTGTAGTTGTTTGGAGAATCCGGATGACATGCAAGGCGATGTACATGTCGGCGACATGGAGTAAGAAGGCAAGTGACAAGGCTTTGTGGAGATGGAGATCGCCATGAAGGGAACCATACCATTTCACATTATAATTGCTTTATTCTGTGGTATTGTTATGTCTCTGTTTTACCTCTATTAGATAGTCCGTAAAATTTATTCTCTCAAAGAAGGTCTAGTCGGTTTTCCCGCCAGTGTTTGCACCATCACAACTCGGACATTTTTCGTAGTGGGCTCATAAAATTGAGGTGCTTCCAATTCTTTCCGACTATGTGGGTTAGAGTTAGACTCTTACTGCGAAAACACTCAGTAAGATAGACGGGTCTATCACAACGGTTGTGGGGCTCGGGGAAAAGTCGGACGGGAGCCGGGGCATGTGATGCCACCCGTACAACAGGAGTCGTATGAGATGCGATTGACGAGGAGTTGTCTACCTAGATCACTTGGCGGCTAGCGGTGATGCTAAATCTCACTAGCCGACTTGCTTATTTAGAATCCTGAATCACTAAGTAACCATCGGAGGGATGTTGGTTCTAGTGGGAGCATAAAATATTAAAGTGCTTAATATGCTTGCTCTTTTATGAATATATGTCTTAAGTGTTTTGCATATTTTCTGTTGTAGATCATGGCACCAAGTAGCAGTCACTCTTAGATATTCGGTTTTGCGTTGAGAACCATTCTTGAGAAAGATAAACTGAACGACACTGATTTTACCAACTGGTATCGAAATCTAAGAATTGTTCTCAAACAAGAAAAGAAGGACCATGTCCTAGACAACCCACTTCCAGATGAGCCGAATGAGAATGCGACTATCGCTGCTACCATTGCCTACCGTCGGGTTAAGGATGAGTCCACAAATATTAGCTGTGTTATGCTTGCTCACATGGAACCGGACTTGCAAAAGCAGTTCGAGAATGTTAAGGCCTATGATATGATCGAAAGCCTCAAAAGTATGTTCCAGGCTCACGCGAAGACTAAGAGGTATCAAGTCTCTCAGGCTTTGCTGAGTTGCAAGCTTAAGGACGGTGATCCACTGAGTCCGCATGTGATCAAAATGGTTGGTTACGTGCAGTCTCTGGAGAGGCTTGGCTACCCCATTAGCGAAGAGTTCGCTATAGATATAATTCTGAACTCTCTTCCTAGTGCATATGGGCAGTTCATTTCAAACTACCACATGCATGGTATGGATAAGAAGCTCACTGAATTGCATGGGATGCTCAAGCAGGCAGAGGCGGATCTCAAGAAGGGCGCCGGTCAAGTGTTGATGGTGCATAATAAGGATAAGTTCAAGAAGAGTTCTTGGACTAAGAAGAAGGCTAAGTCGGGAGGAAAGCAGGCTCAGGACCCCGATCCCAAGCGCTTCCTTAGGGACTAAGCCATCTCCTTCAGCCGAATCCACTTGCTTCTACTGCAAGGCGGATGGTCACTGGAAGAGGAACTGCAGCAAGTATTTGGATGATAAAGCCAAGAGTGGAGGCATGACTTCCGACTCAGGTACACTTGTTTGCAATGTTATAGACATATATCTTGTTGATGCACCTAATATTTCTTGTGTATATGATACCGGATCAGTTATTCACATCTGCAACTCGTTGCAGGGACTGGTAAGAACTAGGAGCGTAGCAAGAGGCGAGGTTGATATTCGAGTCAGCAACAAAGCAAGAGTTGCTACGTTGGAAGTCGGCACGATGCAACTTCATTTACCTTCCGAATTCATTATGGAACTAAATAATTGTTATTATGTTCCAGTGCTCAGTTGAAACATTATTTCTGCTTCATGTTTGATGAGGCAAGGCTATGAGTCGAATATCAAGAATAATGGTTGTTCTTTGTATTTGAATGATATGTTTCACGGCTTTGCACCCGTCCAGGAAGGGTTATTTATTTTGAATCTTGATGGAGAGTCGGTCTATAACTTAAATGTTAAAAGGTTAAAACCAAATGATCTGAATATGACTTACTTTTGGCACTGTCGGCTTGGTCATATAAGTTGGAAACGCATGAAGAAGCTCCATGATGATGGACTCCTAACTTTGTTCGACTTGGAGTCGTTCGAGACATGTGAATCTTGCCTACTTGGCAAAATGACCAAGACACCTTTTGAAAAGAGTTGCGAAAGGGCGTCCGACTTGTTGGGACTAGTACATAGTGATGTATGTGGACCAATGAGCACGACAGCGAGGGGTGGTTATGAGTACTTCATTACTTTCACTGATTATTTGAGTAGGTAGGGATATATCTACTTGATGAAACATAAGTCGGAAGCCTTTGAAAAGTTCAAAGAATTCTAGAATGAAGCACAAAATCAACTCGGCAAGAAAATAAAGTTTCTTCGGTCGGACCGATGAGGCGAGTACATGAGCCATGAGTTTGATGACCATCTGAAAAGTTGTGGAATAGTTCCTCAACTTACGCCGCCAGGAACACCGCAAAGGAACGGTGTTTCGGAAAGGCGGAATCGGACCTTCTTGGACATGGTATGATCAATGATGAGTCGGATAGATCTGCCTTTATCATTTTGGGGTAATTTTCTTCAAACAGTGGCGTTCACACTAAACAAAGTACCATCAAAATTGGTAGAGAAGACACAACATGAGATGTGGCCAGGCAAAAAGCCGAGTTTGTCTTTTCTTAAGATTTGGGGTTGTGAAGCATTTGTCAAGCGACTTCAGTCGGACAAGCTTACGGCCAAGTCGGATAAGTGTATTTTCGTGGGGTATCTGAGGGAAACCTTGGGTTACTACTTCTACAACCGAGAAGAGGGCAAAGTGTTTGTTGCTCGGAATGGTGTCTTCCTTGAGAAAGAGTTTCTTAGTCGGGGAGTAAGTGGGAGCACGGTGCAGCTCGAAGAAATTCGAGAGGAACTCGCTAGTAGCGAGTCAGCAAAAACCTTGGAAGTTGAGCCGGCCGTGGTAGCTAAGTCGGCAGCAGCACCTGTACTACGAAGATCGGTGTAACATCCCAGCATTTAGGAACCTAACGAAGGGTAGATTTAGGATTATGTATTGTTGCATGCATCTATTTGTGAAAAAGTGGGTAAAATTTTCACCAAATAAAATCTTAAGTGATCAATGTTTCTTTCTTACTTTAAGATTAGGTTTAGACTTAAAGTAGGATTGTTATAAACTTTGATGTGATCTTAAAAGAATTATGTGTGTTTTGAATGGGGTTTGAATTTAAAAACTTAAGTGTTTGAATAATAATTTAAATGATTTAGATATAAGATTTGAATCTTAAATTAATTAAGATATAGGTAGTATAACTTAAATCTCAAAACAATAGAAATTATGAAATTCATTTTCATATTATAAAGACATAAACAAGTTACAAAAGAATAAAGAATAAGAATATTCTTTATTAATAATAACATAATCTTTATTACAATTGAATAAAATAAAGATTACATGAACTATAAAAGAAAAATTACAAAGGATTAAGAAAATTACATCTACTTACTATCCTATATCTAAAACCTAAACTAAATCTTCATGTTTATCTTTGAACCTGCAAAACAAATATTAAACAAAAATAAAACAAGATTAGTGTTAGTATGGATTTCTCTCAGATATGTCAGTGAGGTGCACTTGACAATCTCATCATTGAGAAATGTTAAAGAGGGGCAAGTTTCACCAATAAGAAAGATTTCATCTTTCATAAATTCACAGCTAGAATGCAAATGACAGCCAAAAGGGATCAGTTCACCAGCCAAGGTAAAAGTAAATTGGTAACAGTAAGATCAAATTTTCTAAACCTATCCATATGTGCATAGCAGGCACACAGGCTGCACACACACAAGCATGCAAGGGTGTGCTGTCGACTGCACAAGCACAGCCAGATCAAACAAAACCAGAGCACAGCCGTGGGGAAGCACCCTAGTGCATCACCACACCACATCACAGCATAGCCAGGGTGAACAGCAAGTAAACCAAGAACAGCAGCCAAACCAAACCACCAGATTAACCCAAACATCACCAAAATGGTGACATAAGGAGGGGGATGAATCAGGTGGACAACAAGGCCAAGCATAGGATCTAGGAGGAGCAGGCTAGCTCCAGATCAAGCACATGAGTCCAGCAAAACCAGATCAAGATCATCACCAACTTACTCCACAAATATCAGCTTTTGTGGTGAGTTTCATAAAACCTTCACATGATCTAATCATCTTATTTATAGAAAGGCATGTGTTGTTTTACAAAACAAACCCTCAGAAGACACCCAAGTGGGGTGAATCCATCATAGGGATTTCTGAAAATCTAAAAGCAAACATCAAGGTACCAGAATCCAACCAAAGCTCAGAGCAACATCCTTGCTCTGGTTGTCAAACCATATTCTATAATTCAATCATATATACCTATGATCTATTTCTAGGCACATCTCTAAAGGAAGAGTAGCACCTTAGAAACAAATCTTTGGGATCCATAGATTGATCAAGCTCACTACAAATTTTTCCAAGCTTTGATTCAATAAAGAATAGCTGGTACCACTACCAAGACTATATGGATGAACCAACTAGATAATATTTGAATCCCTAAGCCTCAGACCAACCTCATTGGTCATAGGGAATTCAGATATGAGCATCTCTCGTTTTCAAAGCCAAGATTTTCTCAAGCATAAACTAACCAAATCCATGGTTTAGAATTAAACTTGTGTGCCATACATGATGGTGTCACAAGAATAATTCAATATGAATCAGGAAAAGCAGAAAATCATTCTAGATTCAGAAAATCAACTAACTAATCATTTTCCTGTTAAAAATAGGAATCATAACTAGAATATTCCTATAATACACTTCACTATTTGAGATCATGAGGATCTCAATCCACATATTAATTTCCAGCTAACAGCACTAGGGCATTAGCTGTACCTTATCATAATCATGACCATGAATCAAAAAAAAAACAGTGGAAAGCTAACAGATCATTAGCTTTACCAAGCATGGTTCCCATACAACCACATCATCTCAATCAGATGCAATACAAGCATCAAATCATCAAGTAAGCCACCAGAAACACCATACATCAGATCAACCAACAAGCCTCAGGCCAATAAGCATTCAGTATGGGTATAAACCATCTAAACATGAATCAATTCCTCCAGTACATTAACAAGCACATCACACAAACCCTAATGGGATAATCATCCTAATCTGAATCAGACAGTAGCCAGAGAGGACACTGCTAACATCTAGCATCGAATCAACAAGCATAGAGAGCATCAGGAGAGGGGAATCAAACTCACCATAGGTCCTCGCTGAAGGGTAGAAGAGGAAGCAGAGGGGCCGACGGCCATGGCGGCACGGGGAGCACCCCAGAGGGGGCGCTGCAACCCGCACGGTGCCACGACAACAACCCTGAGCACGCCTGGAGGTGTAGAGCATCACTTCAACGCACGATAACCATGGACGAACTTGAATCCACGCCAATCCCCGGCCACAGGGTCGGGGTCAGAGGAGGAGAAGATGAAATCGAGATAGAGAGAGAGAGAGGTAGTGAGGATTGGGCCGAGCTGGGCCGGATCCTTCAGGATGGCTCTTTTGTCTAGTACTAGTGGGCCAACAGGGCCAAATAAGAATAACCAGCCCAGAAACAATTTCAGGCCTGTTTTAATAAAAAGAAAAGACTAAAATACCCCTGGATTTAATAAAATTATAGAAAATAAAATAATAGTCCAAAAATTATAAATAAAATATTTTTGGATTGACAATAATCCATTATGTCCAAATAAAATAAGATATCAAATTTTGGATATTCAAATTTTTATAAGAATTTTGTAATTTAAATATTCCTTATGGAATTTTACAAAATTATTGAAAGGTAATAAAAATAAATAAAAATCACTTTCATTATTTATTATTATTATAGAATTTTTGAAAAATACTAAATAAATATTTAGTAATAAAATTAAGGTATAATTTTAAAGGAATTATTAAATCAATAAAAGTCAAATAAAGGGAAATAAAATAAAATAATTCAATATATGTTATAAAATATTAAAAAGTAATATTTAAAAATCCTTAATTACAAAAAAGGGAGAACTTTTTAGGGTAAATTCATAATGCATTACATTACTTGCATAATCATTTTGCTTCTTTAAATATTGTCCTTACCGGGCAATAATGATATTTTTGTAGAACTAGAAGCTCAAGGTCTAGTGCAAGCATCAGACTTCACTACCTTGCCATCACAAGGCAGGTTCATCACTTGCTCATATCCTTTGAAGAGTCTTTATCAAAGTATTTGCAAATTGTGTGTTATCATATATGCTATAAAAGAAAGAAAATATTATTTTCCCAAATAAAGAAATTATAGATATCATCCTAAGTGGTGATATGATGGAGCAATAGAACTTAGAGTTCTAATTGCAACAATGATGATCAAGTAGGGACTTAATAACCCCTGACATCAGTGATTCTAGCACCGTATATTACGCGTTAGCCATGAGATTTGGAATGGGACAGAGAAGTCAGCTGTATCTTCATCCTCTCGCATGAAGTCGGATGTGCAGGTCGTGACTGTTATCCTCGTAGCGTTCATATTAATTGGTAATTCATAGAGGATATGCAGCATATGGGTGGGAACCCTCAACGTCCCACGATAGTTCTGGCATCTAACGGTTTGTACAAACCATTGCCGTAATTCATTATGTGGGCATGGTGTACACCAAGGAGGCATGCGGGGTCGCGAAGGGGGCAGTGATTGGCTTGGACCAACTACTAGGCCCCACATCATGGAATTGTGGACGGGAAAGTACGCCTGGTTGTGCAACAAGGAGTTGATCTCTCATGGGTAAAGTAACGCACCTCTGCAGAGTGTAAGAACTATAACTTGTTACTCCCTGTTCCGGGAAGGAGCTATGAACGCAGAAGGAAAGGAAGTCCATGAAAGTTCTAGTCAACCTGTGAAGGATGATTGTCATAGTTTTTCAGAATAAAATCAATCTTTGAAGAAAGATTTACAAAAACTTCATAGTGCCAAGGATTTATAATCCGAGGTGGTAGTTAGAGCATAAAACTTCCCACCTTGCATATAATGAACTTGTTGGGTAACGCTGTTACTCATTGTTTCCTTTGATCCCTTGCTTAGACTCTGAGGATTCCGAAGATGTGCCAATGTATGCAGCTGAATGCCAAGAAGACGTGTTCTACGAGGAACCTGATCTATCCGGAGGAGTTGAAGGCGTGGACTACGAGATCCGTTACGGTGTCGATGAGAATGAGTCCACTTAAGAGTCTAGTTAGTAGTAACCAACGGAGCCGAACAACATGAACTCTATAAAATAAGCTGTTTAGCCCCACTCCTAGTCGGAGTTGTTACTTTTAAATTTCCGCTGAACATCTTATATTCTGGTTTGCAAGTTGGATCTTTTGGAAGTCTTGAACTTCCGGTATTGTAATAATGATAATGTGTGTACCTTTGTAACATGAACCCGCAATGTTTCTGTTGTACCACTCTGAGGGATGTGATATTTATTGAACGGTGTTTTGTGGATGTCATGTCAACGACTATAGTGTACTACACATGCAGTGGTATGCTGGGTCACCGCAATCGGTGAGATTACGAAGTGTTCGTGATGTATTACTGTTAGACAGTGATGAGCTGACAAATTATTCAGAAGCGATGGTGGGATTTGATTCCGAGTCATGGCTTGGAGCCATGAGATTCGAGTTAAAGTCCATGGATGAAAATCAAGTTTGGAACTTGGTTGATCTGCCAGACGGTGCAAGACCCGTCGAGTGCAAATGGGTCTTTAAGAAGAAAACTGATATGGATGGAAATGTTTCTGTCTATAAAGCACGTCTTGTCATGAAGGGGTTCCGACAAGTTCAAGGAGTTGATTACGACGAGGATTTCTCGCTCGTAGCGATGCTGGAACCAGTTTGGATCATGTTAGCTATAGCAGCCTATTTCGACTATGAGATATGGCAGATGGATGTCAAAACGGCTTTCCTTAACAGAAATTTAACCGAGGACGTGTATATGATACAGCCCAAGGGTTTTGTCTATCCAACTAATGCTGACAAAGTGTGCAAACTTCAGAAATCCATTTATGGGTTGAAGCAAGCATCTCGGAGTTGGAATATTCGCTTTGATGAGATAGTCAAATCATTTGGCTTCATCAAGAGTGATCATGATTCTTGTTTATACAAGAAGTTTAGTGGGAGAAAAGTAAACTTTCTAATCTTATATGTGGATAACATATTACTGATTGGAAATGATATCCAGATGTTGCAAGAAACCAAGGAATCATTGGAAAGGAGTTTCTCAATGAAAGACTTGGGTGAGGCAACATACATCCTCGGAATCTAGATCTATAGAGATAGATCAGGGAGGCTCATTAGATTGAGTCAGAGTACTTATTTGAACAAAGTGTTGAAGAAGTTCAACATGGAATCGTCTAAGAAGGGGTTCTTACCGATGTCCCATGGTGTAAAACTTAGCAAGACTCAGTGTCCTTCGACAACTGATGAGCGAAGTCGGATGAGTGTGATTTCGTATGCTTATGCAGTCGGATCCATCATGTATGCCATGATTTGTACTAGGCTGGATGTTTCATATGCTCTAAGTGTTGTGAGCAGGTACCAGGCTGATCCTGGAGAAATCCACTGGACAGCGGCTAAAAATATCCTAAAGTTTTTGAGAAGGACTAAGGATATGTTTTTGGTTTATGGTGGTGAAGATGCACTCAGTGTAAAGGGTTACAGGGATGCGAGTTATCTTACCGAATCTGATGATTCTCGTTCACAATCCGGGTACATGTTTATTATAAATGGAGGTGATGTGAGCTAGAAGAGTTCCATGCAAGAGACTGTGTCTGCATCTACAACAGAGGTTGAGTATATTGCCGCCTCAGAGGCAGCAAAGGAAGCTGTTTGGATGAGGAATTTCCTCATGGATATTGGTGGGGTTCAGGGCTCGTCCAATCCATTAGATGTGTATTGTGACAACAATGGTGCTATTGCACCAGCCAAGGAACCTAGACAACACCAGAAGAATAAGCACAAACTCATGTGGTACCACATGATTCGCCAGCTCGTGGATCAGGGTGATATCAAGTTATGCAAGGTACAGACGGATGCAAATATTGTGGATCCGTTGAAAAAGCCGTTACCACAGCCGAAGCATGAGGCACACCTGAGAGCCATGGGCATTAGATGCTTAGACATGTGATGTCGGAAGATTGACTCTAGTGCAAGTGGGAGACTGTTGGGAATATGCCCTAGAGGCAATCATGTATGATGATATTTCCTATTGTATTCATAAAGTTATTAAGTTGTCCTTGTATAAACATCTGATGTGTATCATTGAATATGTGATTTGATTATGGAACTATACATTCATGTTGTTTGTACTAAATATCCTTGGTCATTGAGGTTGTGTTGGACACACAACTTAGCCCAATGTGAAAGTCGGCTTGATGACTCGGTTCCACTTGTCATGGGCATGGTGATGCTATTCCGACTTACACAGATTCAGATAAAGAGTTTAGCAAGTCGGATTGACCCATATTGAGGTACAACGAACAAGTTATCATTTGTATATCTCAATCAATGTAATCCTTAGACCTGAGGTTATTGCACAGTCCGAGTTGAGGATCACCGACTTAGCTTCTATCAAACGTTGATCCGTAGCTGGGCAGTCATAAAGGCAGAGTTCAGGTCGACTGAGAATCAAGCTGCGTGATGTGAATAACAAAGATGGAATTTTGCCCCTCCACTTGGAGAGATATTCTCTAGGCCCTCTCGGATCATATGATTCGGAAAGCATGGCCATGCACGACTCGGTTAAGTGTTAACTGAGGCGATCGACTAATAGTTAGTCAGGTGAATCACTTATCTCAGATCGAGAAGAGAGTCGGACTATTTAAGGGATGACAATTATTCGCATATAGTCTGACAAGGTATATCGTGAGGCAAAAGGGACTTGGACGCAAGTCGCATTGGAAAGGCAAGTCGTCATGACTCTTTGGTACTTGGGAGTCGGCACGTTCTGCTAGCAGCCGCTACCAACTAATCGATTGAGAGTCGGACTCTAATCGTGTCCAAGCAGCCATGAGCCTGCGGGGTCACACACTTAAGAGCGGGAGCAAGTTTGGATTGGATCTAAACCGGAAATCTGGTTGGGTTAGACCCAAGCCGGATTTGGACTGAGTCAGTGAGTCGGACTCATGGTGACTGGTTTTATATGGGCTTTAGTGAATGGGCCACGAGAGTGGAGCCCATGTTCACTCCCTATATATAGTGGAGCGCAGTAACCCAGAAGTGTTAATCGTTGATCGGTTAGGTCCATGTGTTGGAAACCCTAACTCCACAGCAGTCCTGTCGTCGTAACGAACCTAGCAGTTCGTCGCTGGTGCTCCTCCTTGTACATGTGGATACCAGTAGAGGTGTTGTACGATCAGCACCAGGACGATCGGATCACAAATGACTGCACTACATCAATTGACGCGCTTCATCAGTAATCCGCAACTGCGCGTCTAGTGGTAAACCTCGTGGCCTTCTACCTAAGCTGGATCTTGGGATCACCATGTTAGAGGGAAAATTTTGTTTTATCTTTGATTCACCGTCTGTTATGAGTAAGCTCCTTACACTACCACCACATACACATGCTACACACACTGCTACTACTGTTGAATCTAAAATTGCTTATGATGCTCATGATGTTAATTCTACTGTGCTTGATGAGAGTGGTTCATTAGGTCCTTTCCTAGATGCTACTATTGCTAGAACTATATTGGGAAATACTGAAACTCCTAATAAAGACACTATTACACCTGTTAGCTCACCCGAGTCTAGAGAGAGTTATGATATTAACGATGGTTATATTGAAATGACTGATGAATTTATTGAATAATATCGAAACACACGTGGTGCTAGTGCTATTAAGAGGCTTCTTGAGAAACGTACTATTATACCTAAACTATCTCCTGATGCTAAGTTTGCCACTTCTCCCATAAACATTAAAGATAAAAATTATGATTTCTCTCTTGATTTATCCTATATAAACATTGTTGAGAAAGAACCTTTTTGTGGGACTGAGAATGAAAGGGCTATGGCACATATGACTGAGCTGTCTACTATGAGTGCCTTATTTTTTTAAGATGTTAAGATGCGCACCTACTTTGTTGCTAAATTTTTCCCTTTTTCACTAAAAGGGGAAGCTAAAGCTTGGTTGAATAATTTACCTCCTGGATCCATTGATAGCCCTGATTGCTTGATTGCTACTTTATTTTAGAAATATTTCCCTCCTAGTGCCAGACATGCTGTTTTGCAGAAACTTTTTGATTTTAAACAGGGAGAAGACGAGAAATTTCCTGAGTAATGGACAAGGTTATGTGCCTTGATTCATGCACACTTTGGATGTCCATTACCTAAAAATGAGCTTCTTGATATATATTATAATGGACTAACTGATGAATCTAGGACATACCTAGATAGTTTTGCTGATTGTGTTTTCAGGAAAAGATTCATGCAAAAGTTGAGGAATTAATGGATAAAATAAGCAAGAATTATGATGATTGGACTACAACTGAGCCAATTACACCTGAGGCAACTACACCTGAACCAATTATGCCTAAGCCAACCCCAACACCAACACCAAAGAACAGGGGAGTGATTGAATTAAATGATGAAGTGATGAAAGAAGCTAAGAAATGTCTTAAGGAGAAGGGTATTAAATCTGAAGATGTGAAGAATTTACCTCCTATAGAAGAATTATGTAAGTCAGTCTCCCACTCATCCACTACTGAGGTACACTCTCTCCAACAATTTGATGAAGGTGATATTCCTTATGGTAAACCTCCTGATCAATGTTTAGAGGAACTTGATACTTTTATTGTTAAGCAAAGTAATTTTAATAAACAAGTTCAGAATCATTTATTGGAAAACTCTAGAGCTATTAATGAGTTGAAATATATTGTGGAAATAACTCCTAATGATGTTAAAATACTTGTTAAACACTTCAAAATGGTTCAATCTCAAATTGATCAACTTGCTAAAGGACAAAAAGATATGCTACTTAATGCTTCTAGAGATAAACATGCTTATGAAATTAGAACTAGGAGTGGTGCTACCACTCAGGATCCCTTATATCCTGAGGGACATCCTAAAATAATTGAGCAAGATTCTCAAAAAGCTGAAAATTGTGGTACTTCTTCTAAGAGAAAGAAAAAGAAACATAAAACAGTTGTAGAATCTTCTGAACCTGCTATAGATCCTAATAGTATATCTGTCTCTAATGCTGAAACTGAAAGTGGTAATGATAAAATGACGCTCCTGATAAGGAAGAAATTGAAGAGGAACCTGAGAGGCACACTAAGAACACTAAGTACACTAAGTAATATTTTGTTGCTAATAAACATGGTAGTGAAAGAGAACCTTGAGTATAAAAACCAATGCCTTTTCCTAATAAGAAACACAAGTCAAAGGAGGAAGAACAGTATAACAAGTTTTGTGAGTGGATGAAACCTTTATTTTTGCAAATTACTTTGATTGATGCTATTAAGGTGCCTCTTTATTCAAAGTATATGAAGGATATTGTCTCTAATAGAAGGAATATTCCTAATGAGGAAATTTCTACTTTGCCCTTTAATTATTCCTTCAATGATAAGGTTCCAAAGAAACTTGGGGATCCTAGGATTCCAACTATTCCTTGATCTATTAAAAATAATTATGTTAGAACTGCTTTGTGTGACTTGGGGACAGGAGTTAGTGTTATGCCTTTTTCTCTCTACAAGAGACTTCAACTAGAAAAAATGATACCAACTGATATATCTTTGCAAATGGCTGATAAGTCTACTACTATTCCTATTGGTATATGTGAGGATGTTCCTGTTCAAGTGGCTCATAACTGCTTGGTTTTAACTGATTTTGTTGTGCTTGAGATTCCTGAAGATGATAATATGTCTATTATTCTTGGGAGACCTTTTCTTAATACTGCAGGTGCTATCATTAATTGTAATCAAGGAAAGGTAACTTTTAATATTAATGACAAAGAGCATATTGCCTATTTCCCCAAGAATATTGATAAGATTTATGTCCTAAATTCAATTGAAAATATTGAGGGCATCAAAGTTGGAGAAATATATTGTCCCATTCGACAAGAAATTTTGAAACTATTATGATTGGGACTATTGCTATCAAGATTGAGATAACATAATAATTTAGTGAAATGCAAAGTTTTTTTCATATAAAATTGTTTTGGTAACAAGACTTGATCAAACTTGTTAACAAAGGGATTTTAATGAACAAAACAATGTTTTCACAATGATTATCCTTGCTCACCTTTACTTTATTCATTCCAATCTTTGCTTTTCGTCTTGTTCGTCTTAGTTTTGCTAGTTGCTTGCTTTTTAGAGTGTCTTAGAACTTCTGTAGTTTTCATTTTGGTTTGCTTTTGTGTATTTCAAAAATCTTTTTCTGCAAGAAAATCAATTTTCGTAACCTGAAAATTGGCCAAAAATAAAGTTTCCCGAAAAATTCCAGAAAATTCATATTAATTTTTTTTGCGAAAAAAGGGGCAGAGTGGCACCTGGAGTGACCCAGGGGGACCCACCAGGCAGGCACACCCCCTGGTGGCGTGGCCAGCCCTATGGCGCGCCTGGCCCAAGTGTGGGCCACCCTGGCCCTCCACTTAGCCTCCTTCATGCCACTTCTTTCTCTCTCCAAAAAACACCGGAAAACTTCACATAGCTCGAGTTCTTGATGTTCTTGCTCCCGATTTTCGATTTCCTTGCTCATCCCATCTTTGTTGCTGATTTTTGGAGGGATTGCTCTCCGGTATGTGCCTCCTCCGCTTGTCTAATTAGATTTTTGATTGGTGGATTGTATCTTGAGTATTTTTCTATTGTCGGTGACAGGTTATGTGAGCTTACATGCTTGTTCTATGCTTAGAAATTTCATTTTGATGCATGTTTAGCCCTCTAGCAAGTTCCTATAATAGTTCCCCATCATTAACTAGCTTGGAAATCACTTGGTTTGATGTTTGTCTAAAAATTTCAGAAAAATGGCCATCGACAACCATACCTTTGGAGAAGTGTTTGAAAGTGATGCACCTAGAAGGACAAGGCCTTCGATATCAGCCTCTCGAGCTAGGCCATCATACAATGAGGATCTTATTGCGCCGCGCTTTGGGAATGAGGGAGATGTGCACCCTTCTACCTTCCCTTGTTTTTCCTTTTTGCAAGCTCCAGGGATCCTCGATGATTTCTTAACTCTTGTTCAGAGGGTTGGTCTAACCGATTACATGCAGGATGAGAGTGAGAAATATGCTTTGCTCACCAAAACTTTTGTGGAGAGTTTCACTTTCACTAACACCTCTTACAACTGAAAGATTTCATTCAAAATCTATGGTAGGCCTTTTACCATGACATTGGAAAGATTTTGCAGCATTATAGGTATTGGCATGGCTGGGACGGTGAAGAAGATTCAAGGTCGACCCACTGATTTGTTGGAGCTCTACCGTGGGGAAACAAATGATGATTACCGCACAGCCCAGCGCGGTAAGATAAGAAATATTCAACTCCTAGCTCTTAGATATTTTGCTTATTATCTTGCCACTAGCATTCTTGGTAGGGAGAACACTAGCAATATTTCCAACTATCATTTGGCTTTTCTAGATGATGTACTTAACAATGAAACCAGGTATAATCTTAGTTCTCTCATTGCTCACCGCCTAGCTGCTAGAGGACCAGTCTATGGGGGTATTATTGCTGCACGTGTAGTTGCTATCTTGGATCTTTCTATTGATCCGAATGATACAGTTCTGGCGCCACAAAGGCTTGATCTAGCTACCATGAAAGCGCATCACTTTGTTACTGCAGGCTCTAGCATTGAGAGTTTAGTTTACAGGATGATGTTTACTGACGGGGATGAGAGAGAAATTCCTTTGCCACAGTCTACTTTGTTCAGTATTTGCAGGAGGCCATGGTCACGCTCCAACGAGAAGAAGGACGATCAGCTCCGCGTGCTTGGTTTCCATGGGCACTAACAGGGGGACGCGCCAACTTATGACTACTCTGTGCACTACACAGGGGCTTCCTCGAGTACGTACTAGGATGAAGGCACCTCTTCGTCACACTATGGAGGCGCTCCTTCTTGGCCAGGCTAGGAATGATCTCCACTTAGGACAAAAGCCTAAGCTTGGGGGGAGGTATACCGACACCACACTCATCTACATATCATGTTCCGCCGGTACTTTGTATATCCATGTTTCGCTTTCTTTTTAGTTTTTGTTTCTGCTTTCCAAAACACGAAAAGAACAAAAATATTTTCGTTGTTTCTCTATGTTTGTTTCTTTGTCTTTTAGCTTTGGTTTTCTATAAGAAAAATCCAAAAATATTTTTCTTTGTTTACCTTTTCCTTCAGTGCTTTCTTTAAAAAATCAAAAACCCAAAAAAAATTGTTGTTCTTCTCTGGTTTTGTGAAGTTCATTGCAGGGTTCAGCGGTCCTCAGTGACTCCTTTGGAGTTTGGTTTATCTTATTATTCAAGCCACACAAGTGAAAGGCAATGATGATGATGATTTATGACAACTCGAGGTGTGGTAAGAAGCTGGTAATGAACTCTATTTGTTTTCATTTTTGTATATATACTCATCATTGCGGGCATGCTTAGTCTGTTCATGTAAGGTGTATGTTATTTATTGGATGCTTAAAAGTTCTTGCTCTCTTATGATTAGCTCCAACTTGGTAATAGTTTGTAGCATGTCATATGAATGTTTGCTTGCATTGTTCTATTCATAACTTGGTATGACATTGTGGTATACTCCTATGAATTCTTCATTTGAATCGACTTGGCACATGATCACGCATGCATATGACTGAACAAAAGTTAGTTAAGCCTCGATGACTTATTTTGCCTCAGAGTTCTTGTATCACTTTTATGCCATAATTGATTTTGTTTTGTTGCAAGCATGATTATGAGAGTTATTGCTCTCTCGTTTGTCGCTCCCTTTGTATTGCTAGCCTTCACTTGCACTAAGTATGAGCTCTACTCGTGCATCCAACTCCCCAAAACCAAAATTGTCAAAAAGTGTCCACCATATATACCTACTAGCATCATTGCTATTCCGTGCATATTTCTTATGCCTCATTTTCTTCCAAATAAAATGTTTGCTTGTTATGAGAAAGTTAGTTAGTAAAGCTCTCATGAACTGGATGGCACACTTTATTTTCTTGCACTTAATAAACCTGAACCATTGTGACTATCCATGAAAGTTATATGCTTGCAAATTATAGGCTAGGTGTTAGCATAACCGGGCTGTCACGGGGAACGCTTTCAACACCTGTAAATATTATCCAGTTGATATCATGCTCTTTTGTTTACGAATGTCAGCGGTGTGAAATAAAAGGTGAGCTTGTAAGTCCATGGAGTTATGTATATGTGTTAGAGAAACGCCTGGGCCACTAGTGATACATCCAATTTGCATCACCATTCTATATTATAATTGTAAGATCCCTCCCTTTATAAAGGTAAGGATCCCTGTGATTGCAATGCTAGTCCCTGGATCAATGCTAGCATCCACAGTATAAGATGAAGTACACAGAAACAAAGGTCATTATTACAAGTCATTCCAGAGACAAACATAGTCTTTTACAACTCCATGGCCACAGGAATTGTACAAGAGTTTAAATATGTAATAAGATAAATACGTCTTCATCTTTATGTGCCACAGGCAAGCATGTTGAGTGTAGACTCATAACCCCTAATCACCATCAGAGTAACCTGCAACATCACAAGTTACAGCCACAGTGGGTCAATACATTGGAATAGTATTGGCAAGTGATACCTTAGAATAATATTGGCAACTAGATACTATATGCATTTTTGGCTAAGTCTAGCTTAGGCTTGCTTTTCTCAAAATAGGTTTTACCTATTAGTTGAAAACACTAAGTTTTTCTTTGACAAAAACTTTCCCAAGGAACCACCAATAGACATTGGGGAACCTTCACCCTTGTTCAGCCACAAGTTTTTACTTAGAAAATTGGGATGAGGAGATTCTTGATAACTTCCATGTCTTGATGCTCAAGTTGTCCATTACCGGGGACACGGCTAAGTACTTAGTTTCTTCCATCTACAGAGGTTGTGCACTTTCCCCACAAGACTTGATTTTCACCAAGACAGGACCGTTTAGAAGCCTTCCCTTAGACCAAATGGACGCGTTCCAACCTATCACCCCACTACCACCAACTGTCCAAATGGCTAAATTATTGCAACCTATGTGATCCAGGCAGAGCCCATATTGCCAAGTGGCTACACTAGAAGCTTCTTAACATATGGCATCTCAAATCCCTTTGTTCCTGGGTGGCAAACCACAAGTGAGATACACTAGGGTAGTCCATAGATATGGGCCCTGTGTAACCACTCAACATAACCCATTCACAACCAATCCACCGAGGTGTTTCATTCACTTAGTTATTTTATTAAGCAAAACACAAGCCCAAAGACTTAGAAATATTTTCTCATATCATGAATATATAACCACCCTTGGTTGCTACTAGCCAGGCTAAGCATGGAATTGATAAGAATCTTAACTTATAAATTTCTAGCAATTATACAACTACTAGGATTTCCCAAGCATAGCATATAGACCAAAATATTCATGCAAGGCTAGTAAAATACTTCTAATGCATAGTTGAAAAACATAGGAATAAATCATGAAGCACCACTTGCCTTGGTAGTTTGGAGAGTAGCTACAATCCTCATAATCACAATCACTATTTGCACCAAAATCTACACATAAAATAATGGCACAAAATCACATACACAATTAATACCAGCAAAAATACATGAATGTATGCAATATGCCATGTGATGATTTTCTACACCAAACAAGACAAGTGCACTGTACTGAATCATAAACAAGTATAAAACAAGCTAAATAAACTTTATTTGAATTACAAAACATTTTCCAAACAATTACTATACACATTTTATGCCTACAAATGTTTCTGCAAAAACAACCATTTTAACAGGGGCAAAACATTAAACACATTGCACAAATGGAAAGGATTTTCCCTCCTGATTCCATTGATATAAAATTTGTCAAATTTGGATGTAGGAATCAAAAGTTATGAATTAAACAAGTTTAACCAACTAATTGATCTAATTCAATTTTTTAAAACGAAACTCATGTCACGCGGCGTCTCCAGATTGGACAATACCGCTTCACTTGGGATCACGCTTCCGCGCCGTCGGATCAAGTTAGATCCAATGCGCCAGATCTAAAGAAAATGGTTCGCTCCAGATCTAATCTAAACCCTACGATACAGATCTAACGGCGGGTGCTGCTCTGACCAAAGTGTGGCCGCGCGAATGGTCGCTGGCGGCAGCGGTGCTTTTGCCGGCAACGCACTGGTGATTCCAGAGGGGGCTAAGGGTCGAGAAGTGTCTTACCAGACTCGCGGGAACACGACGAAGCTCAAGGTGTTGCTGGCGTGGCGGGGCGTGCTGTAGAGGCTGCTGGGGCTCGTCGGAGTTGGAGGCAGCGTCGGGTTTGCTCGGACGGCGACGAAGGCGACGTTACTGGCCACCCTAGCACAAACCGAGGGTATCAACGTGTGCACAACGCTCAGGCGAACCTGACAGGGTCAAGTAGAAGGAGTGGGGCGGTCGGCTTTTACCTCAATCTCTCGCCGGAGTTGGAGACGGCGTCGGATGCCCACGGTGCTCGTCAAAGTCGACGCTCTGGATCACTAGCAGACGAAAAAAGGGGATCAGGAGGTGCGCAAGGATTAGAGGATCATTCGAGGGTGAACAAGGAGTAGGCGCGAGCACTAGGCTTACCGGAATACCTCGCCGGAGTTGGCTCTGACTGTGGCGGTGTAATACGAAATAGAGGCAGCCTGGTGGCGAGAAGAGTGTGCAGTGTGGGGGGAAATGACCGCGGCGGGGTGTGGTTTAAGTAGGCAGCAGCGCGACAAGAAACGCTTGCAGAATCAAGGCTAATTACGCTGCGCCATTATCGGCATCAACGGCAGCGACGACGTGGTCTGCGGGCGAGATTTGGGGACGACGGAGTGACGTGGAGGTGGGTCCGGGGTGTCAGCGAGAGGGGGGTAGGTTTCTGAGTGCGAATCATTTTCTTCGCG
Organism: Avena sativa; assembly: GCA_916181665.1. Classification (NCBI taxonomy): domain Eukaryota; kingdom Viridiplantae; phylum Streptophyta; class Magnoliopsida; order Poales; family Poaceae; genus Avena; species Avena sativa. The sequence goes on from OV702299.1 coordinate 50,344,087, forward strand.
GGAGAGAGTTGCTGGGCTAGATGGGCTGAGTGGTTGGGTTGGGCCGAAAGGCTGGCGCGGTTTTATTTTTTTCCTTTTTGCTTTTCTTTTTCTGTTTGATTTTTTGAAATAATTTTCAAACCCTAATTCAAACAAGTTTGATTTCAAATCTTCTCTAGGTTTTTATACAGTGAATTTTGTACTCAAATGTGTGTCAAACACTTCTGTTTACCCAACACACTTTGATCATTTGAAAAATAAAATAAAACCAAGCCTTTATGAGATATAAATAATAGGCATAAATTTGGTTTTATAATCATACTTTGTTTTGAAAACTTTGCCCAAGCTTTGGAAATCACTTAAGTTTGAACTCAAAACATTACTGAATAAAATAATTACCTTTCTCATTAGAAAGTAGCACTAAGGCTAGAGCATACTTACATAAAATAATGAGTAACATATGCTCCTGTTTTTGAAATGGTTTTGAAATGGAACCCTAAATTCTCATGGATGCATGGATGATATGCATGAGTTTTGAAACATGATTTTAGGGATGTTACAATAATTTACCTCTATTCATTGATATATGTCTTATTATGAGTTATTACTTATGTATTTTCCAGTGTTTCTGCATGTTGGATAATTCTTGGAGGATGAACTATCGTAGTCTGGAATTTGATGGAAAATAAGGCGTTTTGATGCAATTTCGCGAAGATCAGAAAAATACCAGAAAAATATGGGAAAATATTATTTTTCCAGAAGATTGAGGAAGCCAGAAGGAGGAGCGAAGAAGGGCCACAGGGGGCCCACACCCCCTTAGGCACGGGCCCACCTGACCCCATGCCTAGGGAAGGTGTGGCCCACCTACCCGGCTCCCGACTTCGCCCCTTTTCCTATATCTTCCCTATGGAACCCTAATACGAAGGGGATGACCACAGATAGATTTCCGCCACCTCTGCGGGGCGGAAAACACCAAGAGAGAAATATCGCTCCGGCAGATAGATTTTTGCCAGGGAATTCCTTCCCGAAGAGGGGAGAACGTCGCCATCAACACCATCATCAAGCTAGGATTCATCGGAATCATCATCATCATCCACACCATCATATCCACCAGCACCATCATCACCACTCCGTCATGTTGTAACAATTTTGTTGGATATTGCTTTAGTTCTTAGGGGAAACTTTCCCGGTGTTAATTACTATTGTAGTTGATGCTTGTGAGTGGAACCATTGGATTATTGTTTATGTTCAGATTTTTATTCATCACCATATCATCTTTGATCTTCATCCATATGACGTCTTGTCTAGTTCTTGAGGACATGGGAGAAGTCATGTTGTTATTAGTGGATTTGTGTTGAGTTATTATTCAATGGTTTAGTATTTAAGTTGTGGTGCTATTCTTCTAGTGGTGTCATGTGAACGTCGACTACATGACACTTCACCATTTATGGGCGTAGGGGAATGCATTGTGTATTTGGCTACTAATTCTGTGGTTGCCGGAGTGACAGAAACCTGAACCCCCGTTAGGACACCTTTGCACAAGGGAGCGTAGGATCTCAGAGTTTAAGGCTGTGGTTAGGTTTATATCTTAATTACTTTCCTATAGTTACGGATGTTTGCAGGGGGTTAATCACAAGTATGTATTATTCCAAGTAAGTTCGGTACATTAGTACAGGTTCACCCACACAACACTTACAACACCAAAGAAGAGTACTCAGCTATTTGAAGCGAAAGCACTTGACAAAATTCCCATGTGTCCTCGAGAACGTTTGGTCTTTATAAGTATTTCCACCGGCTTGTCCTTTGCTAAGAAAGGATTGGGCCATTTGCTGCGTTTGTTCTTTATTACTTGCCCTTTGTTTTGTTGCCTTATCAAAAAATCACTAAAAATCCGTTTGCTAAGTATTTATAGAGATTTCCTGCTCCTTACCACTAGTGAACACCTTCTACTCCTCGTTGGGATCGATAATCCTTTTTATCGAAAGTACTGCAATACACCCCCTATACTTGTGGGTCATCAAGACTATTTTATGGTGCCGTTACCGGGGAGTGAAGCGCTATTGAAGAGTGGAACTGGTAAAGGAAACTTCTACTATGAGTATTTCTTTTTATTACTGCTTATTACTTTGTTTCCAATATGGATAACCCACTTGGTTTTCTGTTTGGGAAAACTACTACCACTATAAGGGTCGTAGATGAACCACCACCTATTGAGATAGATCCTTTTAAGATACCTACATGTATTGTTGATCGTGTTATGGATAATTATTATTTTGGGGATGGAACTGTCCATCCTAGTGATCATTTGCTTTTATCCATGAATTATGCGGATTGTTTAAGTGTGCAGGTATCACAACGGAATAGGTGAAGAAGAAGTTACTCTCCATATCCTTGAAAGGGAGAGCTGAAGAATGGTATAAGCTGCTGAAGAATGGAAAATCCATGGAATGGGAGGAAATGGCTTCTCTCTTTTATTCTAAATTATATCCTCCCAGTGAGATTCATAAGGATAGAAATCTGATATATAACTTTTGGCCTCGTGATGGAGAGACTACAGCTCAAGCTTGGGGGAGATTGAAGTTACTAATTCTTAAATATCCTATTCATGAACTCCCTCACAATATTATTATCAATAACATTTATGCTAGGCTTTCTCTTCATGATAAAGATTTACTAGATGCTTCTTGTGCTGGATCATTCACACGTATGAAGGAAGAAGCTAAATGGGATATACTAGACCGTATTCAAGAGAACACTGAAGCTTGGGAGAATGACAAAGGAAGAAAGTCAGGTATAAACTATGATTATGAATGCATTAAATCTTTTATGGGAACTGATGACTTCCGTGATATTAGCAACAAGTTCGGTCTTGATTCCCAAAGTATTTCCAACTGTTTTAAGGCCTTTGCCCCTTACATAGAAATTCCCAAGAAGAAGTGGAACAAGTACCATGCACCTTATAAAGATGTTGTTAGTCATGTTCCTGTTGGAAGTACTCAAATTTGTACTACTAATCATATTGTGTCTGAACCTTATGTTGAGAAAATACCTTTCCCAGCTAAGGTAAAGGAGTATTCTATGATGATTAGTGCAAATAGAAAAAGTTCCAAGAAAACTATGGAGCCTGTTGAGCAATTGAATATTGAACATGTGGTAGCTATTGTGAAAGACCCTGTCACTAGAAATATAGAGGATGAGCACATTGTCTTCTATGAATACGCTTCTAATATTATTTCTCATCCTAGTAAAGCTAGAAAAGCTAGTGTTCCTGTCCTTTCTGTTAAAATTGGTGATCATTGCTACTATGGTTTATGTGATATTGATGCTAGTTCTAGTTCTATTCCTTATGAGCTTTACAGGGAAATTATGCATGAAACTGGTCCTTCTGAGTTTGAGGACATTGATGTGGTTATCCACCTTGTAAATAAGGAAACCATTTGCCCTATTGGTATTGTAATTGATGTGGAGGTCCTTTGTGGTAAGATTAAATATCCTGCTGAATTTCTAGTGCTTAATTCTGCAGCTAGCAAAACTTGTCCTATCATTTTTGGTAGACCTTTCTTGAACACTTGTGGAGCTATTATAGATTGTAAGAAGTAGAAAGTTTTAACTAAGTTTGATGGAAATTCTTATGAGTTTAACTTTTTTCCAAATTTGCTAAAGCTCCTTGTGAACATAGCTTGCCTAATAAACATTTCAGGATGGAACAACTTGCTTCTATTGATCCAGTTTATAACCTTGGGCCTATTTTTGGTGACTGTTAGTATGCTCATCCTTGTGATAAAATTGATTCCTTTGATAATTATATTGTCAACTTTATTAAAAGTGCTACTGAAAGTTATTATGAGAGAGGGAAACATGGTTTTATGCTTCTCAATAATGTTAAGTTTCCCCATTTTATGTTGAAAGCTTTGAAGTTGCATCTGTTTTGTCTTCCTATGCTAGTGGCTTTTTGTTTCGACAATTTGTTTTCTCATGACATTCCCATGCATAGGAAGTGGGTTAGACTCAAGTGTGTTGGTTATTTGCTTCTTGATGCTCTTTTTCACTCGAGAGTTATATCTCCTTTGTGAGCATCTTTGAGACTTTCAAGCCTAACTTAAAGGAAATAAAGAAAAGTACTTGTTGGGAGAACTCAAGAGTTTTGTCGAGTCTTGGAAGTTATTACCTCTGTAATAACCGCTCCTTATCCTTTTTGTTTTGGTTTTTGTGTCAAGTTCAACTACTTTTGTGAAGTAGAGGAGTTGTGAGAAGTGGCTGTCCTGGGACAGATTTTTGTGATTCGTTGTAAAAATTCGTGAGGGAGCTAAGTACGTTGGATGGACCTTTATTTTTTTGAGCATGTTCTCCAAGTTGTTACCCAACTTTCATTAGTTCTGCACTTTTCGATTTGAGCAACATAAGGTTTTCGAAAAAATCAATCTTTACCTGTTGGTCTGTTTTGATAGATTTCTGCTATCATTTGCATTTGACTCTTATAGAAGCCTTTGTTTTGATGGATTTTAGTTGAAGTGTGTACCTAAAGGTTAATTCTTTTTTCTTACACTAATGTTGCCATTGAAGTTTGTGTATTGCCTTGAGAGAAAAGGAATTTCCAGGAGAAGGAGAAAAGGAGTCTGCAGAGTTCGTCTTTGAATAGGTAAAAGTGGTGAAAACAGAAGGTTCGTGAAACCCCAATCTTTTTATATTTTTTATATTTTTAATACATAAGGGAAGTTACGAGATGGAACAAAGGAGGAGATGGAGTCTGGGGTGGAAAAACCCACCCTAGGCGTGGGCCCCTGCCCGGTCACGCCTGGAGGGGGTGTGCCACCCCCAAACTCCGACTCCGCCTTGTTTCTGTGTCAAAACCTTCCTTATGCTTTGAAACTTTGTAATATATAACCCCCCGGTTCCCCCCCCAGGTTCGTTCATCGTGGTCTCATCATGTTTTTGTTTCGATCTGTTTCTGTCAGGAAATCTTCTCAAGTTTAGAGCACCATGGTCTCCGCCAATGACAAAGGCAAGAAGCTCATGGAGGAAGTAAAGTTGGAGGAAAAAACCGCCGCAGGGGCAAGGGCAAGGAAACCTACTTTGGTAGGACCAATTAACACGGGGGATGATTTTTTTCGTAACATGCAGGGAATCATAGCCTTTGGTCCAGACTTCAGATACTGCCCTGAGGCAGCATAAGCCCTTCGAACCACTAACGAGTTTTGTGATAAGTACTGTGCTTTGAGGATGAAGATGGATATACTTAAAGTATCTCTCCTTTAGTTGGTTATCTATGTATCCCTTGGTATGAGTGCCTTTATTGGAATATTAATGATAAGTTTCATCTTTTAATTTTTGCACTTCTTATTTTAGTTTGCAATCTCTATTATATGATGGATCTTGTTGATCAGTATTGGCATCACTTTGGGATCATCAAGTGGATCTAAATTGGTTTTGGCAAATCGAGTTTTGGTCAGTAGCAATACTTTTTGAGGTTTGAAAGAAAAAGAGAAAAGCTTACAGGTATTTTGTATCATTTTTTTCTTTCTTTTTGGCCCATAAGCTTGGTATTCTTTATTTAAGATCTTTTCTGTATTCAAGGAAGATTGCATTTTTGGCTTTAGTACTTGTATGTTTGCTTGTTTCTTTCAACTCTCTTGCTTGCTACTCAGCCTTGCTAGCCAAAAACCTGTTTTGAGAAGGCATACTTCTCATGTTTCCAAACCCATTGAACCAAAACCTTTGTCATTTGTGTCCACCATATCTACCTAGTAGCTTTTGCTATTCCAAGAAAATTCTCAAGCTTCATCTATCTTTCGAATTAAAACGTATTTTGTTATATGAAAACTAGTTAATAAAGCTCTCACGAACTTGATGGCACACCATATTTTCTTGCCCCTAATAAACTTGAACCATTGTTCCATCGAAGTTGTATATGCTTGGATCTATACGTTGGAATTAGCAGAACCGTGTTGTCATGAGGAACGTTTTCGACATTGCACTTGTACTCTATACATAGTTGATATCGTGCTCTTTTGTCTATGGATGTCAACGGTGTGAAATAAAGAAGGAACTTGTAAGTCCATGGAGTCTGTATTTGTGTTAGAGATATGCCTGGGCCGCTAGCCTAAGCCATGCCTAATCATGGTGGAAACTTGCAGCTTCACCATAGTGAGCTATCTATGAAGCATCCTTAATAAAAAGCTATGCATACACATGGTAAATAAAAAGATCGTTGGGATGCTCATTGCCTGCTTGCCTTGTCATTTTGGTTATGGGAAAGCTCCTGTACCATGTGCACGAGGTACCCCGTTGGCGGTTCTCTATGATACGCATGTACTTACAATAACAAGAACTTACCGGTAACCAAAGTTGAGTAGCATGAGGAGTGGCCCTCATATTCAATGGACATGAGATTGCCAACTTATATTTCGTCAAGCATATACTCCATCTTTGTGCACTTTAACCTTAATCATCTCAAGATGCCTATGATAGGGGCAATGAGGGCTCAAAGCTAGTAAGTACCATAATCTTTTGGAAGCTCTTTATGACTTATAATCCCTTCTACCCTCTATAAAGGGACCTTTATCCTAGTTACCAAGTTGAGTCAGTAAACCTACTTCCTCTCTATCTCCAGCAAGCATTTGAGTTGTTGTGTTTCAAGCATTCATATGGTGATTTATTCAATCATGTTCTTTGTCTTCCTTGTTTGCACAAAACTCTTATTTATTTAGTATTACTTTGAAAGCCTCCATTGAAAAACCTTTTTGAGCAAAGAGTGCTCCTGTTATAAAACTTCTACAAAAAGCTTTTTGTGAAACCATTTGCCAGGTGTTCTCTGACCAGGAACAAGAGTTTACCAATTCCAATTACGATTTATCTTTATGCATCTCTATTGTTACTCATGTACTTGTTGCAAGCTAAGTTATATAATGGTGAGTTGCTTGCTTCTATAAGTTTTGTAATGGTAAGTGTGATGCTTCTTGTTCGTATTCTTTTATCGACACTTCACTCCATAAACCTGTGGACATGTTTACTGAGCTCAGTTTTCTCTTGGGGACAAGCGAAGGTCTAAGCTTGGGGAGTTGATACATCCAATTTGCATCACCATTCTATATCATAATTTACCTCTATTCATTGATATATGTCTTATTATGAAGAATTACTTATGTCTTTTCCACTATTTATGCATGTTGGATGATTCTTGGAGGATGAACTACCGGAGTCTGGATTCTGATGGAAAAGAAGGCGTTTTGATGCAATTTCGCGAAGATCATAAAAATACCAGAAAAATATGGGAAAATATTATTTTTCCAGAAGATTGAGGAAGCCAGAAGGAGGAGCGAAGAAGGGCCGTAGGGGGCCCACACCCCCTAGGCGCGGGCCCACCTAACCCTGCGCCTAGGGCAGGTGTGCCCCACCTGCCCGGCTCCCGACTTCGCCCCTTCGCCTATATCTTCCCTATGGAACCCTAATGCGAAGGGGTCGACCACAGATAGATTTCCGCCGCCTCTAGGGGGCGGAAAACAGCGAGAGAGAAAGATCTCTCCGGCAGACAGATTTCTGCCGAGGGAATTCCTTCCCGGAGAGGGGAGATCGTCGCCATCAACACCGTCATCAAGCTAGGCTTCATCGGGACCATCATCATCCACACCATCATCTCCACCAGCACCATCTTCACCACTCCGTCCCGCTATAACAATTGTGTTGGATATTGCTTTAGTTCTTAGGGGAAACTTTCCCGGTGTTAATTACTATTGTAGTTGATGCTTGTGAGTGGAACCATTGGATTATTGTTTTTGTTTAGATTGTTATTCATCACCATATCATATTTGATCTTGATCCATATGATGTCTTATGAGTAGTTCGTCTAGTTTTTGAGGACATGGGAGAAGTCATGTTGTTATTAGTGGATTTGTGTTGAGTTATTATTCAATGGTTTAGTATTTAAGTTCTGGTGCTATTGTTGTAGTGGTGTCATGTGAACGTCGTCTACATGACACTTCACCATTTATGGGCCTAGGGAATGCATTGTGTATTTGGCTACTAATTGTGGGGTTGCCGGAGTTACAGAAACCTAAACCCCTGTTAGGACACCTTTGCACAAGGGAGCGTAGGATCTCAGAGTTTAAGGCTGTGGTTAAGTTTGTATCTTAATTACTTTCATGTAGTTATAGATGTTTACAGGGGGTTTAATCACAAGTATGTATTAGTCCAAGTAAGGTCGGTACATTAGCAAAGGTTCACCCACACAACACTTACAACACCAAAGAAGATTACTCAGCTATTTGCAGCAAAAGCACTTGACAAAATTCCCATGTGTCCTCGAGAACGTTTGGTCTTTATAAGTATTTCCACCGGCTTGTCCTTTGCTAAGAAAGGATTGGGCCACTTGATGCGTTTGTTCTTTATTACTTGATCTTTGTTTTGTTGCCTTATCAGAAAACCACTAGAAATACGTTTGCTAAGTATTTATAGAGATTTCCTGCTCCTTACCACTAGTCAACACCTTCTGCTCCTCGTTGGGATCGACACTCCTATTTATCAAAAGTATTGCGATACAGCCCTATACTTGTGGGTCATCACTAGCCTAATCCATGCCTAATCATGGTGGAAACTTGCAGCATAACCATAGTGATGAATCTATGAAGAATCCTTAGGAAAAATATATAGAAAAAGAGAAGATAAAAAAATATATGCACCATTCTCATGGTAAATAAAGGATCGATGAGATGCTCACTGTCTGTTTCCTTGTAATTTTGATATGGGATAGCTCCTGTATCATGGGGCAAGGGGTACCACGTTGGCGGTTCTCTATGATACGCATGTACTTACAATGACAAGAACTTACCGGTAACTAAAGTTGAGTAGCATGAGGAACGGCCCTCGTACTCAAGGGACATGAGATTTCCAGTTTATGATATGTCAAGCATATAACTCATATTGGACCTTACTTTACCTTAAACACTTAAAGATGACTATGATAGGGGCAATGAGAGTCAAATCTAATGAGTGCCATACTTTCAACATTTGGAAGCCTTTCAAACTTTTCAAAACGCTTTCACTTATTTTTTGAGTCGCCACTTATTCTATGAGCACCTTCTTGAGAACATAGCTTTCATTCTTAGTGTAATGTGCTTGTGTCAAAACTTGGTTAATTGTGACATAACTTTGATGCTTGTATCTTTGATATTTTTATCTCTAGTCTTCACATGAACTTCAGAGGTGCCTTGGAATTTATGTTTTGCTCCATAATCAAAGGAAAGCGAGATACCACTTTATCATAACTTATTATGAGCATTAAAATGTTGCTTATGCTTATGTTTCATGCTGCTTACTATTATTGTGTTGGAACCTCATCATATCTTGCATGAATATTGAGTAGACTTAGTTTCGTACTCCTTATTATGAACTATCTAAGTATTGATCATATACTGAGAATATTTACATCACATGAAGCAAATGTGTTCGTGAAAGTTTCTTTTATCGCACTTAGTTTTCAACTATATTTCTTGAGTACAAGCAATAAGCTAATCTTGGGGGAGTTGATACTTACAAAACGTATCTACTTTCCCGAACACTTTTGCTATTGTTTCTCCTCTAATTTGTGTGATTTGGATACAACTAACATGGACTGATGCTGTTTTCAGCAGAATTGCTTTGGTGTCTAGTTTTTGTGAAGGAAATCAACTTTCAGGAAAAATCCAAGAAAATATCGCAAAACTCCTATTTTACCAGAAGACTCACGGAGCCAGAAGATGAGACAGAGAAGGGCCACGAGGGGCCCACACCACCTGGTGGAGTGGGCCAGGTCATGCCACACTAGGGGTGGTGTGGCCACCTCGGGAACCCCCTTGACCTCTCCCTTCGCCTAGATAAGCCCTCTAACTTAAAAACAGAGGGGGGTTCAACGATTTTTCAAATAGAGTTCCGCTGCGCCGCCACCACCAGAAACCACGATTCGGAACCAAAAACTCCGTTCTGGCACCCTGTCAGGACGGGTAATTAGAGGAGATCATCGCCATCATCATCACCGACACCTCTCCATCAACCATCAATGTTTACCCCATCCATGAGTGTAACATCCCAACATTTAGGAACCTAACGAAGGGTAGATTTAGGATTATGTATTGTTGCATGCATCTATTTGTGAAAAAGTGGGTAAAATTTTCGCCAAATAAAATCTTAAGTGATCAATGTTTCTTTCTTACTTTAAGATTAGGTTTAGACTTAAAGTAGGATTGTTATAAACTTTGATGTGATCTTAAAATAATTCTGTGTGTTTTGAAAGGGGTTTGAATTTAAAAACTTAAGTGTTTGAATAATAATTTAAATGATTTAGATATAAGATTTGAATCTTAAATTAATTAAGATATAGGTTGTATAACTTAAATCTCAAAACAATAGAAATTATGAAATTCATTTTCATATTATAAAGACATAAACAAGTTACAAAAGAATAAAGAATAAGAATATTCTTTATTAATAATAACATAATCTTTATTACAATTGAATAAAATAAAGATTCCATGAACTATAAAAGAAAAATTACAAAGGATTAAGAAAATTAAATCTACTAACTATCCTATATCTAAAACCTAAACTAAATCTTCATCTTTATCGTTGAACCTACAAAACAAAGATTAAACAGAAATAAAACAAGATTAGTGTTAGTATGTATTTCTCTCAGATATGTCAGTGAAGTGCACTTGACAATCTCATCATTGAGAAATGTTAAAGAGGGGCAACTTTCACCAATATGAAAGATTTCATCTTTCATAAATTCACAGCCATAATGCAAATGACAGCCAAAAGGGATCAGTTCACCAGCCAAGGTAAAAGTAAATTGGTAACACTAAGATCAAATTTTCTGAACATATCCATATGTGCATAGCAGGCACACAGGCTGCACACACACAAGCATGCAAGGGGTGTGTTGTCGACTGCACAAGCACAGCCAGATAAAACAAAACCAGAGCACAGCCATGGGGAAGCACCCCAGTGCATCACCACACCACAGCACAACCAGGGTGAATAGCAAGTAAACCAAGAACAACAGCCAAACCAAACCACCAGATTAACCCAAACATCACCAAAATGGTGACATAAGGAGGGGGATGAATCAGGTGGACGGCAAGGCCAAGCACAGGAGCTAGGAGGAGCAGGCTAGCTCCAGATCAAGCACAGGAGTCCAGCAAAACCAGATCAAGATCATCACCAACTTACTCCACAAATATCAGCTTTTGTGGTGAGTTTCATAAAACCTTCACATGATCTAATCATCTTATTTAGAGAAAGGCATGTGTTGTTTTACAAAACAAAACCTCAGAAGACACCCAAGTGGGGTGAATCCATCATAGGGATTTCTGAAAATCTAGAAGCAAACAGCAAGGTACCTGAATCCAACCAGATCTCAGAGCAACATCCTTGCTCTGGTTGCCAAACCATATTCTACAATTCAATCATATATATACCTATGATCTATTTCTAGGCACATCTCTAAAGGAAGAGTAGCACCTTAGAAACAAATCTTTGGGATCCATAGATTGATCAAGCTCACTACAAATTTTTCCAAGCTTTATTCAATAAAGAATAGCTGGTACCACTACCAAGACTATCTAGATAACCAACTAGATAAGATTTGAATCCCTAAGCCTCGGACCAACCTCATTGGTCATAGGGAATTCAGATATGAGCATCTCTAGTTTTCAAAGCCAAGATTGTCTCAAGCATAAAATAACCAAATCCATGGTTTAGAATTAAACTTGCGTGCCATACATGATGGTGTCACAAGAACAATTCAATATGAATCAGGAAAAGCAGAAAATCATTCTAGATTCATAAAATCAACTAACTAATCATTTTCCTGTTAAAAACATGAATCATAACTAGAATATTCCTATAATACACTTCAGTGTTTGAGATCATGAGGATCTCAATCCACATATTAATTTCCAAGCTAACAGCACTAGGGCATTAACTGTATCTTATCATAATCATGACCATGAATCAAATAAACAGTGGAAAGCTATCAGATCATTAGCTTTACCAAGCATGGTTCCATCCAACCACATCATCTGAATCAGATGCAATCCAAGCATCAAATCATCAAGTAAGCCACCAGAAACACCATACATCAGATCAACCAACAAGCCTCAGGCCAATAAGCATTCAGTATGGGTACATACCATCTAAACATGAATCAATTCCTCCAGTACATGAACAAGCACATCATAGAAACCCTAAAGGGATAATCATCCTAATCTGAATCAGACAGTAGCCAGAGAGGACACTGCTAACATCTAGCATCAAATCAACAAGCAAAAAGAGCATCAGGAGAGGGGAATCAAACTCACCATAGGTCCTCGCTGAAGGGTAGAAGAGGAAGCAGAGGGGCCGACGGCCATGGCGGCACGGGGAGCACCCCAGAGGGGGCGCTGCAACCCGCACGGCGCCACGGCAACAACCCTGATCACGCCTGGAGCTGCAGAGCATCACCTCAATGCACGACGACCACGGCCGCACTTGAATCCATGCCAATCCCCAAACCCTAGGGTTCGGGACGGCAGCGATCCATCGCAGGAGAGACCTAGGCTCGAATCCAATTGGATAGAATGAACAGGCATCAACGATAACCCCCTAATGCACCACGGCGGCGACCAGAACGGCCGACGGCGGCGGGAATCGCCGGTGGCGGCATTGCCGACCACAAGGTTGGGGTCAGAGGAGGAGAAGATGAACGAGAGAGAGAGAGAGGCAGTGAGGATTGGGCCGAGCTAGGCCGGACCCTTCGAGGTGGCTCTTTTGTCTAGTACTAGTGGGCCAACAGGGCCCAATAAGAATAACCAGCCCAGAAACAATTTTAGGCCTGTTTTAATAAAAAGAGAAGACCAAAATACCCCTGGAATTAATAAAATTATAGAAAATAAAATAATAGTCCAAAAATTATAAATAAAATATTTTTGGATTCACAATAATCCATTATGTCCAAATAAAATAAGATATCAAATTTTGGATATTAAAATTTTTATAAGAATTTCGTAATTTAAATATTCCTTATGGAATTTTACAAAAATTTTGAAAGGTGATAAAAATAAATAAAAATCACTTTCATTATTTATTAATATTATAGTATTTTTGAAAAATACTAAATAAATATTTAGTAATAAAATTAAGGTATAATTAATAATTCCTAAAGGAATTATTAAATCAATAAAAGTCAAATAAAGGGAAATAAAATAAAATAATTCAATATATGTTATAAAATATTAAAAAGTAGTATTTATAAATCCTTTATTAAAAAAAGGGAGAACTTTTTAGGGTAAATGCATAATGCATTAAATTACATGCATAATCATTTTGCTTATTTAAATATTGTCCTTACCGGGCAATAATGATGTTTTTGTAGAACTAGAAGCTCAAGGTCCAGTGCAAGCATCAGACTTCACTACCTTGCCATCACAAGGCAAGTTCATCACTTGCTCATATCCTTTGAAGAGTCTTTATCAAAGTATTTGCAAATTGTGTGTTATCATATATGCTATAAAAGAAAGAAAATATTATTTTCCCAAATAAAGAAATTATAGATATCATCCTAAGTGGTGATATGATGGAGCAATAGAACTTAGAGTTCTAATTGCAACAATGATGATCAAGTAGGGACTTAATAACCCCTAACATCAGTGATTCTAGCGCCGTATATTACGTGTTAGCCATGAGATTTGGAATGGGATAGAGAAGTCAGCTGTATCTTCTTCCCCTCGCATGAAGCCGGATGTGCAGGTCGTGGCTGTTATCCTCGTAGCGTGCATATTGATTGGTAATTCATAGAGGATATGCAGCATATGGGTGGGAACCCTCAACGTCCCACGATAGTTCTGGCATCCAACGGTTTGTACAAACCATTGCCGTAATTCATTATGTGGGCATGGTGTACACCAAGGAGGCATGCGGGGTAGCGAAGGGGGCAGTGATTAGCTTGGACCAACTACTGGGCCCCACATCATGGAATTGTCGACGGGAAAGTACGCCCGGTTGTGCAACAAGGAGTTGATCTCTCATGGGTAAAGTAATGCACCTCTACAGAGTGTAAGAACTGTAACTTGTTACTCCATGTTCCGGGAAGGAGCTACGAACGCAGCAGGAAAGGAACTCCATGAAAGTTCTAGTCAACCTGTGAAGGCTGATTGTCATAGTTTTTCAGAATAAAATCAATCTTTGAAGAAAGATTTACAAAAACTGCATAGTGCCAAGGATTTATAATCCGAGGTGGTAGTTAGAGCATCAAACTTCCCACCTTGCATATAATGAACTTGTTGGGTAACGCCGTTACTCATTCTTTCCTTTGATCCCTTGCTTAGACTCTGAGGATTCCGAAGACGTGCCAATGTATGCAGCTGAATGCCAAGAAGACGTGTTCTACGAGGAACCTAATCTATCCGGAGGAGTTAAAGGCGTGGACTACGAGATCCGTTACGGTGTCGATGAGAACGAGTCCACTTAAGAGTCTAGTTAGTAGTAACCAACGGAGCCAAATAGCATGAACTCTACAAAATAAGCAGTTGAGCCCCACTCCTAGTCGGAGTTGTTACTTTTAAATTTCCGCTAAACATCTTATATTTTGGTTTGTAAGTTGGATCTTTTGGAAGTCTTGAACTTCTGGCATTGTAATAATGATAATGTGTGTACCTTTGTAATATGGACCCACAATGTTTCTGTTGTACCACTCTTAGGGATGTGATATTTACGGAACGGTGTTCTGTGGATGCCATGTCAATGACTATAGAGTACTACACATGCAGTGGTATGCTGGGTCACCGCAATGAGTGAGTAATCCCCTGTTGTAGGATATGTGGATGGTAGGGATTGGAGGAGATCTATCATGTAATCGAATAAGATTGTTAGGGCATGGTGCCTAGTATCTTTGTTAGTGCTTTTTGACATTGTTGCAACTTGTTATGCTTAATGCTTGTCACTAGGGCCCGAGTGCCATGATCTCAAATCTGAACATGTTATTGAATCATGATGATAGTATTGTTTGTGATCTTATCTGCAAATTGTTTACAGATATTATTGTCCGAAACCAAAGGCCCCGAAGTGATAGAAATTTGGAAAATCGGCAGGGATGGCTGTGATATGAGGATCACATGTGTTCACAGAGTGTTAATGATTTGCTCCGGTACTCTATTAAAAGGAGTACCTTAATTTCTAGTAGATTCCCTGGAGGCCCCGCTGCAACGGGTAGGCAGGACAAAAGATGGTGTGCAAGTTCTCATTGCGAGAACGTATGACTATATATGGAACACATGCCTATGATTGTGTAGTCTTGGATGCTTTATCTTATTTATCTGCAAATGCCCTAGATCTTGATATTACATGTATAGTCTTGTCCATGCAGCGCTGATGCATCTCAGATCACTGTAGAGCTTCGTTGGGAAACCCCAAGAGGAAGGTATGATGAGCACAGCAGCAGGTTTTCCCTCAAGAATAAACCAAGGTTATCGAACCAGTAGGAGGAAGGAAATGACCCAAAGGTGTTGCTAGCAACTTGGAAACCTGCACAACACAAACTCAAGAATTTGCCGCAACAAACAGTGAGGTTGTCAATCTCACCGGTTTGCTGAAAACAAAGAATTAACTGTATGGTGTGGAAGGTAATGGTAGTTTGCAGAAAGTAACATGAACTATGGAAGATGTATCAATGGTAAAGATTGGAACGGGGTCCATATTTCACTAGAGGGTTCTCCTTAAGATAAACAACATAACATGCTAGGTAAAAAAATTACAGCGGGGCAATTGACAGGATAGAGAAGGCATAGAAATGCAATACTAGACATTCATGATCCTATGAGATTTGATTGGGCAATACAACAATACACATAGACCGCCATCCAACTGCATCTATGACTAGTAATCCACCTTCAGGTTATCATCCGAACCCCCTCCAGTATTAAGTTGCAGGCAACAAATAACTGCTTTAAGCAAAGTGTGTAAGGTAAAAAATCCACTTGTTCCATGAACAAGATATCGTTGTTTTCTCCCTAGTAGCAACAGCACATCTACAACCTTAGATATTTCTGTCACTTACCAAGATTCAATAGAGGTATGAACCAACTATCGAGCATAAATACTCCCTCTTGGAGTCACTAGCATCTACTTGGCCAAGATAGTTACTAGAAATGGAGAGCATGCAAGATCTCAAACAACATGTGAGATCCAAGCACATGACTTAATAGGATTGATAGGATACTCATACCAACAAGTTGCAACTTCTTTTCTGGAAGCTCATTTGACAAGAACTCTAATGTTAAGTGTGCTTGGCCTAGAGAAATTCTAGGATGCGTGACAGAGCGGGAAGTGGGTACCGGGTGCTCATGTAACACACTCGCCTGATAAAGCTGAGTTCATGTGTATAGTGCCAATCCCTGGATCGGTTCACTGGCACACATAGTATAGATGAATACCAAAGAATTTAACAGTGCATCATAAATAACGAATTGATCCAGAATTTACAATTATTAAAATAATGCTTAGCTCAAGGCTAGCTCAATATCAAGTAGCATACGGAAGCATAAACAATTGATAGGCTCCATCTTCAATTGTGCCACAGGAGAACAACTGTTGAGTGGAGTATCGCAACCTAGTCGATCACTCAGAATTGGAATAATAACCTGCAACATAAAACATAGCAGCCCCGAAGGGTCAATACTTGGAATGTATGGCAAGTATAGCTATTAAAGGAGACAATAAACCTAGCATCTACATGCATATATGGCAAGTGGAGCTGTGGCTAGCTTGCATTTGCAAATACCTTTGTCCTACTTTCATAAACACTTTTTGATTTTCTTTGAAAAGATCCCAATTAAGTAAACCCATCAACATTAAAGCAATTAGGAAATTAGAATGAGCTAGAAACATGTCATGAACTCAATATCAAGCAACTCAGCTGTTCATAACCGGGGACACGGCTAATCGATTAGTTTATACACCCTGCAGGGGTTAGTATACTTTACCCATGTGACTTGGCCAGCCCAGATCGTACCACCACTCTCATATTGGGTGATGATAGGGATAAGTCCAATAAAGAACCATTCGGGAAGTAGCTCCCCAAACCTGACACGCACTGTACCAACCTACCAAAATTCTACATCTCTGGATACGTGGGTTCGAGTTACCACAACCTATTGAGTCCAACCAACCGCCCATTTCATTATTGGCACATGGTTGTACACGTAAGCTACCAAATAAAGAAGCCAATCATTTTCTCTTGATACATGGGTGCCTTTCCGCAATGATACCACCAAAAATTATCAGTCCCATCACACCCAGGAGATTCATTGATTAAGTTGATTTTAGTTTTCGCAAACCAACACATTTAGAAACAACTTTTAGTGATGTAACCCAGCTCTCGTCCATCATAGCACGGCTAAGCACATATACCAACGGTGTCTCATCTACAAGAGATCCCTACCATATAATAGGACATAGCATAGCGATAGTACTTTCCTACACATGCATCTACAAAATACACTACACATGCATAGAAAATAGTAGGACAATATCATGAACAAAGTAGCATCTACTTGCCTTGATAGTTGGTGAAGTCGTTCAAGCACTCGTTGCAATCACACAAGTTGCACTCCTTGCAATCTATCGATCAAACAATTGCATACAACATAAACAACCATACAATCATATACAAATGCATGCATGACAATTTAATAAGTCACAATGATTGTATTTAGTTCTCTAAACAATGTTATAATACATGATGCATGCAGGAGATCAATTAATGCAATGGAGTACTTGTTATTAATAATTACTTGCCAATATAGGGGTTTTAATAGTTTTGTTGTAACACCTATTCTAATTATCGAATTAAATTTGGATCTGAAGTGTAATTGATAGAGGGCATTAATATGAACCAGTAGGCGTTGGATTCACCCTAATAGGAATTACAGATCTTTTCTTATGATTTAAATAGTGTTTAATGAGTTTTAAATCATTTAAATAGTTTATTTTGCCTAAAAATCAAAATAAAATTTGATCTGTAATCTCCACAAGACCGTTATTCCAGGGACATATTATTTACAATTTTCTGAGCATTATTTATTTACTTATGAATTTATTACACCAAAAGGGCCATTAATGTATTTAAACCTTCACGGCAAAACCTTGCAGTATTTTTCAGAACCAATTGCATATTGATGATCTACTTGGAACCAGATTTCCATCGGTACATTATTTATATTTTTGTGATATGCAAATCATTTACTATGAATTTAATGATTTATAAAGCCATTAAAACTAATTAAATTATTACTATAAATACGTACCGCAAAGATTATATCTAATCTGAGATCATTTATTGTAATTTATATTAGCTTTATTTCGACATATCTTTCATATTTTTCGGAGTTACAGATAATTTTCTATGAATTTATTAACCTAAAAGACCAATAAAACTAATTAAATTACTACAGTAAACGCATACTGTAAAGGTTAGATCTAATGTCATATTAATATTCTACACGTTTTTCTAAATCCATTAATATATATTTTTCTATTTTGGATCTATGAATCTTTTTTGTATGATTTTTGCAAGTTTACACAATTTCCTGCAATTTAAATTCAATTTCAAATCTACAGGGAATATTCCCTAGGAATATTCTACATTGACCAGTCGCTGACTGGGACGGGTGCTGACCTGGCTTGACACATGGCGAGATCTGGTTAGCTCGTACCCCTTTGTCGTGAAGATCTAATCTTGGTCGTCGGGATGAGACCCAGTGGCTATAAGAGGAGATTGGCTCGATTTACTCATAATAGATAAGAAAGAGATCTGTGTTAGAGAGGCAAATTAGTAGATCAAATTGAAAAACTTACAACATGAAAGTTGTAGAGAATCATTAGTGCTACCTTTTCGCCAAAGGAATTTGTATTTGAAGAAGCGAGTGCGAGTACATCTTGGATTTACACCGTCGTATCTGAAATATTGTGGTGCGAAATTCTCTGACTGTGGTGGATGAAAATAGGTGAGGTTTTTTTGGGATAGAAATATTTTGACTAGATCTACAACTTTCGTGTTTTGGTCAAAGACAAATGACGAAGTCTAGATGGGTGAATAAACGAAATAAGATTCAGATATGTATAGATTCGGGATTTCGAGAAGGGAAACTCATACAGCTGTGGCTCCACGGGTTTATATGGAGGTTTAGGACGGTGGAGAGATAGGTCTTGGAGTATGGAACAAGTAAAAACGAATGGAAGTCGATTTGGAGTTGTAGATTAAAAGATATAAGAGTTTGAATAGAGATAGGTTTGAAAAAAATCGAGTTGGATGGAAATTAAAGCATCCATGGGATCGATCCATCCCTCCCGTGCGGCTGGACCGGTCAGTGGGTGGCTGGGCCGAGTGGGCCGCTGGCTTGCGCCGGTCTGTTTAGTTTTTTTTTATTTTGGTATTTACTCTATATCTTTTGCATATGAACTCCAAATGATATGATTCTTGTTTCTAAATTTTTCTAAAATCAAAAAGATTATTCTAGGCTAATATTTGTAATCTTTTTACTAGTTTGCAAGTAGTGGATTTATAAATCCTTGTATATTTCATTTTATTTATATCTTTATTTGTTTGTATTTATTCCAGAACTTTTTCATAATAGCTCCAAATAAGCTAAATTTTGTTTCTAAAATTTTGTAATATTCATTGGATCTTTTTAGGCTATAATTTAGCAATAATCGCTGCCTAAGCAATAGTGGGTTTTTATAAAGCCAATTTAATTCCCTTTAGGAACAAAGTGGCATATACTATTTAGGGTTTTAGTCCTTTATTTCTATTTAGGGATTTTTCTTGATGCAAATATGCAATGCGATGCTCATGAATGTCATGCAAACGCAAAAAAAATGTAGTCCCAATTTCCAAAATCTTGGGATGTGACAGACTAACCCCCTTAAGATGAATCTTGTCCCGAGATTCGGAATGGATAGTAAGGGTATGGGTGGTATACTCGAGGCTAACCCCCTTAAGAAAAATAAACTTGCATCTCCAAGGCTAGTTGATAAGCTATATCTTGTTCTTCATCCCTCTAGGATTGTGAGTGTAGTATCAAGTTGTGCACCAACAATTCAAGCGTCTTATTTAACCATCCAG
Source organism: Avena sativa (assembly GCA_916181665.1). Taxonomy (NCBI): domain Eukaryota; kingdom Viridiplantae; phylum Streptophyta; class Magnoliopsida; order Poales; family Poaceae; genus Avena; species Avena sativa. The sequence continues at coordinate 50,364,191 of OV702299.1, forward strand.
TCTATGCCTACTATTACTACTATGTCATGTGAATCCAATATAATCTAGCTAGTGGGAAATTTTTATGTGCTCCAATATCTATGGTCTAATAGTGGCATTTGTTTTGGGTAGCATAGATGAGTTATAGATAGAAAGACTAGAGAAGTAGTACTACCCATAACTATATGAAACAAGCAATTGACACACAAGTAAACAATCATCACAAACAACAATCAAGCTAAAATAGTTTTGTTTATGTTCCAGAAGTTTTGTTTTAGTGGCATACCATCCAAAAATTAGTTTTCTATTGACTAATATTCACTAAGGGGTGAACCTACAATCATAAAAGCAATGGACAAAATCTGTCCTGAAACTACAGCAGTGTTCACGAATTTTTCTGGGCACCTTAAACTCATCAGGAATTTTAGCCAATTTTTGTACATACAGTACAGGAAGTTTCGCACCAAACCCTATTTTTCATATTTTTCCCACTTACCAAAAAAACATGAAAAATCGTACAGTATAGCAGGTTCAGCAGAAAACTTCAGCGAAAATATCATGAATTTCTAATCAAAACCTTCATTAATATATTATGGAATCTCACAAAAATATTCTAGAACTTTAAGGTATCAAATAGCTCAATCTAAACATAATAAATCAACTATCAAACAAGTTCTTACAACAATCAATTGCATTATCTAAACGAGATCATATCAAACTATATGTTGGTCATCATCTAACTATTGTAAATGTAGCACTTTCTTGCACAAGTGTTCATTTACAAGTTTGAACAAGATGAGATTAGAAAATATAGATGAAGGATTACAAGAATCTAATAATTACAAAATTATGAGTTCATTGCTAGAGAGAGTCTTCCTTCTATATCATAAAAGAGAAGAGTAGAGAATTGAAATGATAAGAAGATACTAGAAAGAAGTGTAAGAAGAGAATAGATAAAATCATATAGTGTTTATAATTTTCATATGGCTTTCCTATTCCATTGCTAGGTCACAATCCTACAGTCAACGCACTGCTCTGATACCATCCGGCACTGGACGCACATGCGCGTGCCAAGAGGGAACATTCCTGGGGTGTACTTGATCGATGAGGGCATCGATCTTCTAAAGGGTGCGTGTATGTGAGATCCAAGCACATCAGTTAATAGGATTGATAGGATACTCATACCAACAAGTTGAAACTTCTTTTTCGGAAGCTCATTCGACAAGAACTCTAAGGTTAAGCGTGTTTAGCCTAGAGCAATTCTAGGATGGGTTACCAACCGGGAAGTGGGTACCGGGTGCGCATGAGTGAGGACAAAGTGCGCAGAAAAGACTAGTGTTGTTTTGTGGGGTCAGTCTGGATATCTTATTAAGCTACTAGGAGTGACACCCCCGGGGCCCAGTGGACGGGGTGTTACACAACACAGACATGATAGAATCAATAAGACAGAATCATCCATCAATCTGACATAGTAATCTCAATATCCATCGGATCCCCGTAAACACAACATGCATGATTACAAATAGATGATCTTGATCATGAACGGAGCTCACAAGATCTAAACATGGTAGCACAAAGGAGCAGAAACAACCATCTAGCTATTGTATGGACCCATAGTACAAGGTGGAACTATCCACGCATCATACCGGAGGCTGGCATGGTCATGAAGAAGGCCTTCGGGATGATATCTCCCCTTCGGCAGGGTGCCGGGAAGAGCTTCAGATCCCCCCAATCTAGGGACGATGGTGGCGGAGGCTACGGACTGTTTCGTGGAGATTTGATCGGGTACTGAGGGTTTAGGTATCGGGGGATTCTTATAGGCGAAGGGGGAGGCCGAGGGGGTGCCCGAGGCGGCCGCAACCCCCCCCCCCCCAGGAGAAGGCCATGCCTGGCCGCGCGTCCAGGAGGTGTGGCCCCCTCGAGGCCCTCCATCTCGTCTTCTGGCTCTGTGTTCCCCTCGATGAATATTCATTTTCACCGAGAATATTCATTTTCTGGCTTTTCTGGAACCAAAAGCGGCAGAAAACAGGCAACTCACACTGTGGCATCTTGTTAATAGGTTAGTCCCAGAAAGCATATAAAAATACCTCAAAGTGTATACAAAGCAAATCAAAGTGGATACTAAACAAGCATGGAACATCAAAAATTATAGATACGTTTACGACGTATCATGGGCCCACCCTAGGCCACGTTAGGGCAGGATGTGGGCCTCCTGGCCGCTCTCCTACCTCGCCTCTTTGCCTATAAAATCCCCCTAATGTTAAAACCCTAAGCACCCGATGAGATCTCCACGAAACAGTCTATAGCCGCTGCCACCATCGTCCCTAGATCGGGGGTATCTGAAGCTCTTTATGGCACCATGCCAGCCTCCGGTATGATGCGTGAGTAGTTCACCCTTGGACTATGGGTCCATACAGTAGCTAGATGGTTGTTTCTCCTCCTTTGTGCTATCATGTTTAGATCTTGTGAGCTCCGTTCATGATCAAGATCATCTATTTGTAATCATACATGTTGTGTTTGCGGGGATCCGATGGATATTGAGATACTATGTTAGATTGATTATTGATTCCATCATGTCTTATTGATTATTGATTATATCATGTCTGTGTTGTTTGTGATCTTGCATGCTCTCCGTTGCTAGTAGCTATCTTGGCCAAGTAGATGTTAGTGACTCCAAGAGGGAGTATTTATGCTCGATAGTGGGTTCATGCCTCTATTAAAACTGGGGAAGTGACAGGAATCTCTAAGGTTTTAGATGTGTTGTTGCTACTAGGGAGAAAACAACAATCTTTTGTTCATGGAACAATTGTATTGCTTACTTTACACACATTCTTAATGCAATTATCCGTTGCTTGCAACTTAATACTGGAGGGGGTAGATGATAACCTGAAGGTGGATTATTAGTCATAGATGTAGTTGGATGGAGGTCTATGTATATTGTTGTAATGCACAATCAAATCTCATAGGAGTCATGATATCTAGTGTAAGATCCCACCTTTATAAAGGTAAATATCCCTGTGTTTGCAATGCTAGTCCCTGGATCAATAGCTAGCATCCACAGTTAAGATGTAATATCAAGAAACAAAGGTCATAATACAACTTTATAACCAGAAATAAAATAGTTCATTACATCTTACATGGCTCATTTGGCTATCTCATTTCATTGCAGCAGAAATAACTATAGCATGGAGTCCTTCATCTTCAAATTGCCACAGGCAATCATGTTGGTTGTAGTCTTGTAATCCTAATAAACACACTTTACTAACATTAAACAAACCTACAACATAATAAGTTACAGCCACAAGGGTCAATACATTTGAATTGTATTGGCAAGTGATACTATGGTAGTATAGTGGTAAATATCATCTATATGCATTTGGCTAAGTGGAGCTTAGGCTTGCTTTGCTCAAAATATATTTTCCTTATCATTTGAAAACACTAAGTTTTTGTTTGACAAAATCACCCAAGGAACCACCAATAGAAATTAGTGAACCTTAAACCCTTGTTCATGTGACACCCCGGTTCTGATAAGACCGTGGCCTCTATGTGACATGCCAATCCCTGGATCGGTTCATTGGCCCACAATAGAGTAAGATAGATAACATAGCAAAATATCCGTGTATCATGAACTACAAAGATCCAGAGTACCATTATTACAATAAAAGCTTAGCTCAATGCTAGCTCAAATTATTCAGGTAACAACATAAATAAGATAAATCCTCCATTCTTCAAATTGCCCACAAGTGAACAAGTGCCGAGTGGAGTACCGTGGCCTATAACGATCAATCAGAATCGGAATAACCTGCAGCATAAAACGCAACAGCCCCGAAGGGTCAATACATGGAATGTATGGCAAGTAGAGCTAGTAATGGAGACAATAGTACTAACATCTACATGCATATTTGGCAAGTGGAGCTGTGTCTGGCTTGCATTTGCAAATAACTTTGTCCTACTTTCATAAACAGTTTTGAATTTTCTTTGGAAAGATCCCAATTAAGTTAACCCAACAATATTAAAGCAATTATGAAATTAGAATGAGCGAGAAACATGTCATGGAATCAATATCTAGCAACTCAGATGTCCATAACCGGGGACACGGCTAATCGATTAGATTATACACTCTGCAGAGGCTAGTACACTTTACCCATGTGACTTGGCCAGCCCAGCTCGTACCATCACTCTCATTTTGGGTGAAGATAGGGAGAAGACCAAGAAGAGACTGTTCGGGAAGTAGCTCCTCAATCCCGACGCGCACCGGTCCAACCTACCAAAATTCTACATCTCTGGATACGCGGGTTCGAGTTACCACAACCTACTAAGTCCAACCAACCGCCCATTTCATTATTGGCACATGGTTGTACACGTAAGCTACACAATAAAGAAGCCAATCATTCTCTCTTGATACCTGGGTGCCTTTCCGCAATGAAACCACCAAAATTTATCAATACCATCACACCCAGATGATTCATTGATTAAGTTGTTTTAGTTTTCATAAACCAATACTTTTAGAAACAAGTTTCAATGATGTAACCCAGCCCTCGTTTATCAAGCATGGATAAGCACATATACAACGGTGGTTCATCTACAAGGAAAGCCCTACCACAATAATAGGACATAGCATAGCGATAGTATCATCCTACACATGCATCTACAAAATACACGACAATGCATTGAAAATAGTAGGACGATATCATGAACAAAGTAGCATCTACTTGCCTTGGTTGTAGCGGTCGGAAGAACAATCCACACACGAGCAAGGGTTGCACTCCACACAATCTACACGACACAATTGCATTCATAAACAAACAATTCACAAACATATGCAACAAAGATGATGCATGAATGCAAGAACGGCAAGAGAATTGGTGCTACAGCTGCACCACATAATACTAATTCATATTACTACCGAATACATGCAGGGAAAATAGATTTGACGCAAGGGAAACTATTAACCAAAAGTAGTGATCACTACTAGAGCTAGAACTTAAATAATTCACTACTGGTAGTAAACAGTTCGTAAAATCCTGGAAAACTTTTACCGCATAGGCATCGCTGATAAGAAACAGTACCAATTGGAATTACTCAAAAAGGAGTTATAAAACATCCCTAGTAATTAAAACACTGCAGAAAGCCATTAGACAAATACCGCAGAAGTTTTTACTGTAAGCCTATCTTTTTATTTCATGATGAGATTCCCCTCGTTCATACGAGTTCAGGGACATATCACACGTGATTTTTGGAGCTACGAAACTTTTACTACGAATTTATTACTCCGAAAAGGCCATTAACTCATTTGATTAAACTGTACTAAACCTGACAGTAAAAGTCTGAACCAAAGGTACAGCGAGATTCTACACGACTCACTGAACTCGTGCATATTTTATTTGCAATTTTTGGCCAAGCGGTTGAATTTCTACGCAATTTACAAGATTCTACCGAAATCTGCCAACTAATAGGATTAACGAAATTGACCCAGTCAACTGTGTCTGATGACTGGGCGCTGACTGGGCGTCTGACCAGTCAACGTCTGGGGCGTCTGACTAGTCAACGTCTGGAGTGCTGACCAGTCAACGAACGATCTAAGCCGCTGATCTGAGATCTGACGGTGGCTGCTGTCTTACCGGAATCGGATGACGAATCGAACTCCGGCGAACTCCGGACGGCGGCGACGATCGGTTCCGGCGTCGTGGTTCTACCTGCATGTACACACACGGTCAACTACGGCTCCCGGAAGAATAAACGCGCGCGCGTACGCGGCGATCTGCAGGGCGCAGATGGCGGTGGCGGATGGAGACGCGGAGCACGGGAACGGAAAGAGGAGATCGAGGCGAACCCGGCAACAGACGCGGCGATGGCCGGCGGCGGAGGGGTGGCCGGCGGCGGCGAGGAGAAGCGGCGGCGGCGGCGGTCTGCGTGCGTGCGCGCCAGGGAGGAGATGGCGGCGGCGGTTTGGGTCGCGTGCACGGGAACCGAGGCCAGGGGTGGGGCCCTCCTTTTATTTGGTCCTTCACGTGAGAAAAGAAAAGAAGAAGAAAAAAACTGAAACAGAATCGGTCCGCGGTTGGACTCCGTTTCGGAAATCGGTCCGGATTTTCGGACGGTTTTCCGGCGGTTTACTGAAACGTCCGAGTCTTTTGCATACGAACTCCGATTGGAGCGATTCTCGCGCCTATGGGTTCGTATCGTCGAGGGGAACAACCTTCAGTCGAAGTTTGCGCGAAAACTCAAACTTACAGGGGCGGTTGTCGCAAGACCTTCTAAAGCTTCCCGCAGGAACTCGTAGCGAAACAAAATAGGGTTTTGAAGGTGGCGTTCCGCCGAACCTTTCTACTCGACGGTTTTGCATTGAAAGATATGATGCAATGCTATGAATGATATGCAAGACCAAATCAAAAATTTGGGATGTGACAAGACTAACCCCCTTAAGATGAATCTCGTCCTCGAGATTCGGCGTGGCTAGCAAATAGGTGTGGGTAGTCCTCTCGGATGTCATCTTCACGCTCCCAAGTGGCTTCCTCTTCGGTGTGGTGACTCCATTGCACCTTGCAAAACTTGATTGTCTTGGTACGGGTGATCCTTTCTGCTGTCTCCAGAATCTTGACTGGTTTCTCCTCATAGGTCAAATCATTCTCAAGCTGAACCTCCTCTAGCGGTACAGTGTCTCTCAATGGTGTATCCACCATCTTCGGATGGCACTTCTTCAGCTGGGACACGTGGAACACATTGTGAACAGCAGACAGAGCCTCTGGAAACTCCAACTGATAAGCAACCTCTCCTTGGCGTGCTAAGACTCGATACGGTCCAATAAATCGAGGTGCCAGCTTACCCTTAATACCAAATCTCTTGATTCCACGAAGCGGCGATACTCTGAGGTATGCTCTATCACCTACCTCATACACCACTTCCTTGCGCTTGGCATCAGCGTAGCTCTTCTGCCTTGATTGTGCTACCTTCAGTATGTCTCTAATCAAGGCGACCTTCACCTCAGCGTCCTTGATCAAATCAGGTCCAAACAACTGACGTTCTCCTACTCTATCCCATAGCAATGGTGTTCGGCACCGTTTCCCATACAGTACGTCGAACGGTGACGTCTTGATGCTGGTTTGATAGCTGTTGTTGTAGGAAAACTCGGCATACGACAAATTCTCATCCCAACTAGAGCCATGAGCCAAGGCGCAAGCTCTTAGCATGTCCTCCAAAATCTGATTCACCCTCTCGGTCTGTCCATCAGTCTGTGGGTGAAACGCTGTGCTAAACTCCAATCTAGTACCCAGTGACTCGTGCAGCTGGCGCCAGAAGTGTGAGGTAAATTGGGTGCCTCTATCAGATACAATACTCTTGGGAACTCCATGTAAGCACACAATCCTGTCCATGTAAATCTTGGCCAATTTTGCACTCGTATAGGTCGTCTTTACCGGTATAAAGTGGGCTACCTTGGTCAAATGGTCGACCACTACCCAAATAGAGTCATATCCTGACCTAGTCCTGGGCAGTCCTGTGATAAAATCCATTCCCACTCTATCCCACTTCCAGTCTGGCATAGGCAATGGCTGTAGCAATCCTGCTGGATTCTGGTGTTCTGCCTTTACTCGACTACATACATCACATAGGGTGATATGTTCTGCGACGTCCCCCTTCATGTTGTTCCACCAGAATCTGTCCTTTAGGTCCATATACATCTTCGTATTGCCCGGATGTATGGAATACGGCGAGTCATGAGCTTCCTGCATAATCAACTTCCTTAACTCCGGATCGTTGGGCACACACAAACGATCTCCATACCACAAGGTACCTTGCTCATCCTCGCGGAATTCCTTTGCTCGACCTTCCTTCATCTTTTCCTTAACTTCTTCTATCTCTTTGTCTCCCACTTGAGCCTTCTTGATTCTGTCTTGAAGCGTTGGTTGGACTTCCATTGTAGCCAAGTATCCTTCAGATACTACCTCCAGTCTAAGGTCCTTGAATTGCTTGCACAAATCCTCAGGCAATTCACCAATTGTCAATCCATTGGCATAAACCTTCCGGCTCAGAGCATCTGCTACTACATTGGCCTTTCCTGGGTGGTATTGTAGATTCATATCATAATCCTTGATAAGTTCCAACCATCTCCTTTGTCTCATGTTCAGTTCCTTCTGTGTAAATATGTACTTCAGGCTCTTGTGGTCGGTGTACACATCACAGTGTTTTCCCATTAAGTAATGCCTCCATACTTTGAGCGCATGAACCACTGACGCTAACTCCAAGTCGTGTGTGGGGAAATTCCGCTCATGGTGCTTGAGTTGTCGCGAGGCATATGACACTACTCTCCCATCTTGCATCAGCACACTCCCAAGTCCCTGTCGAGAAGCATCACAGTACACTTGGAAATCCTTCTGAAGATCAGGTAAACACAGAACAGGTGCGGTCACTAGTCAATGCTTCAGTTCCTGAAAGCTGGCTTCACATACGTCTGACCATTCAAACTTCCTCTCCTTCTTCAGAAGTTCGGTCATCGGCTTAGCAATCTTGGAAAAGTTTTCTATGAACCTCCTGTAATATCCAGCAAGTCCCAAAAAGCTTCGAATCTCTCCCGCATTCTTGGGTGCTTCCCACTCAGTTACTGCAGTCACTTTGTTTGGATCAATAGCAATTCCTTCTCCTGACACTACGTGTCCAAGAAACCCAACTGTGTTAAGCCAGAATTCACACTTGCTGAATTTGGCATACAGCTTGTGTTCTCTCAGCTTCTCCATAATCAGTCTCAGATGCTTCTCATGCTCAGCATCATCCTTGGAATATATCAGTATGTCATCAATAAACACCACCACGAACTTGTCCAAGTACTCCATAAATACCTTGTTCATCATGGTCATGAAGTACGCAGGGGCATTCGTTAGTCCAAAAGACATAACTGTATACTCATATAAACCATACCTAGTGGTGAAGGCGGTTTTTGGTACATCCTCCTCTCGAATCTTCAATTGAAAAATAGCCTGATCGCAGATCAATCTTGCTGAACACCTTTGCTCCTTCCAGTTGATCAAACAAGTCATTTATGTTTGGTAGAGGGTACTTGTTCTTGATAGTTACTTCATTCAGCGAGCGATAGTCCACCACTAATCTCTTGGTGTTGTCTTTCTTCTCCACAAATAGAACAGGTGCTCCCCATGACGACGCACTAGGCTGAATGAATCCCTTTTCCAGTTGTTCCTTCAACTGTTTCTTCAACTCCTTCAGCTCATCGACATCCATCTTATATGGTTTCTTTGCTATAGGTCCTGTTCCCGGCATCAGGTCGATAAGAAACTCTACATCTCTGTCAGGTGGCATCCCTGGCAGCTCTTCCGGAAACACGTCGGGGTAATCCCTAATCACTGGCACAGTATCCATGCTAACCCCCTTAAGAGAATTCAACTTACACCTTCTCGGTCGTGCAGACGACTTGAATCTAATCCTCTTACCATCCGGGGTTTTGAGTGAAACAGCTCGCTGTGCACAATCTATGTGTCCCCCATGCATAGACATCCAATCCATACCCAGAATGACATCTAATCCCTGTGAATCCAACACTACTAGATGTGCGATGAAGTTGTGTGTTCCAATCCTCACAGTTAAATCGCGGCATCCCGCACTAGCTATCATATCTCCTCCAGGTGAACTCACTCTAATAGACCTTTTCATAGACTCAGTAGGTAACTTATACTTATCCACAAATGCCCTTGATATGAATGAATGCGATGCACCAGTATCGAAAAGTATAAGTGCAGGGTAAGTGTTGATTGGAAACTTACCAATCACAAGGTCAGGCTCATCTGGAATCTCCTCCACATTCATGTGGTTCACTGTGGCCTTCTTGTTGTTGGTTGGCTTCAGTCCTTTCCTCTCCGGACAGTTGTCAGCATAGTGTCCCTTCTGCTTACACTTGAAGCATGTCACCTCACTCAGATCCTTCTTCACAAAGCTGCGATCACGGTTGCGGTCATGTCCACCGTGTCCTCCAGAGTGGTGAGAGTGTCCTCCCTTGTGGCTGTGATGGCTGCTCCTATGGTTGTCATGACGATGCCCATCGCCTCAATGGTGGTGGCGGTCATGGCTCCCATGGTCACTTCCTCCATGCTTGGAGTATCCATCATATGAAGTGCGAGTCTTGTGGTGTGAACCAGAGTGGTGATTGTTGTTCTTTCTCTTGCGGTTCTCCACTTCCTTGTGCTTCCCTTCCAAGATCCTAGCCTTGTCCATGAGCTCCTGGAAAGTGGGGCAATAAACCACAAGTAGCTGTACTAAAAACTCATCACTGAGGCCATCCAGGAATCTCTCCCTCCTTTTGGCATCAGTGTCAACATCCTCAGGTGCATAACGGGACAAGTTGTTGAATTCCTCAATGTACTCAGCCACGGAGCGATTGGTTTGGCGCAAGTTGCAGAACTCCTTCCTCTTCAGGCTCAGAACTCCTGAAGACACGTGGTTGGTCTTGAAACCTTCTTCAAACATTGCCCAAGTCACAGTATCCAGCGGGTGGGTGATCTGAAAAGTGTCCCACCAGGAAGCGGCTGGTCCCTCCAATAAGTGAGCGGCAAACCTCACCTTCTCAGCATCAGTGCATCCAACAGTCACTAGATCCTTGTTGACTAAACGCAACCAGTCGAGAGCAACCATTGGTTCCGTTGCAGTAGAGAACTTAGCTGGCCTTAGCCTCAGAAATCTGGTGAGAGCATCTCCCTGAGGCTGATTGTTTCCATTGTTGTTGTTCTGATTTGCCATAAACTGGGTCATCACTTGAGTCAACTGTGCCTGAGCGGCCATGAGCTGCTCCAACTCAGTGGGTTGGCGGCGGGGAGGCATCTGCGGTTCAGCATAGGTAAGTTTAGAAAGAATCAACTACGACAATAGGATTCTACCCATGCATATGATCAATCACAACAAACAATAGCAGACAATCACAAGCAAGCAACACATCAACAAACAAGCGATCCAGCAACTTCCCAGGTGTTATCCTAGCAGTATATAACTACTGAATTAGTTTTGCAAGAGTTGACAATGGTTAACTAAACAGTTGATCAACTAAAAAACAAAAACAGCAATCTGCCAGAACTGTCCAGCAGCTTTCACGAATTTTTCCGCCTAACTTAAACTCGTCAGAAAAATACGCTGATTTTTGCACATACAGTACAGAGAGTTTCGCATCAGCCCAATTTTTTTCAGATTTTTCCCAGTTACCAGAAAAATATGAAAAATCGTACAGTACTGCTGTATCAGCAGAAAAACTGCAGCGAAAATAACACAGATAGTAACCAAACTTGCCATAACTCTTTCATAAAATTCGCATAAATAATTCCTGGGATATTGGAGTACACAAATAAGCAACTAAACACTTTTAAACTACCACGAACTAAGATTCACATCGATCGAGACTAATCCTAACGAATTTGCCTAACGTGGACTAATTGGTGGTCTTCTATCTACTCCTTGAAGAGGTTGCGGTAGATCCTTGCACTCATGCGTTGGCGCTTCGGTCCACGGTTCAACCATGGCGGCGGAGTGTACACCTCTCCTGAATCATCACTTGAGATCTCAAACTCCACCTCTTCTGGATCCTCCTCTTCTTCACTCTCAGCTGCAACTGCAACAGCTTCATCTCCTCCACCATCCTCGTCTCCATCATCATCATCCTCGTCCTCCTCCTCATCATCATCTCCACTGTCATCATCATCCCCATTGTTGCCATCATCTCCATTGTCTTCATCAGAGGGTGGATTCAGTTGTGCTTGGAGAGCGGCAATCTGGGCTGTCATAGCTTCAATGGTTTGATCCCTTTCCTGGATGGTCCCTCGCAATTGCTGTATGTTCTGGGTGTTCTCCTGTACAGTACCGTGAAGATGTGCTATGGTTGCATCTCTGGCTAGCAGGGCATTCTCCAGAACTCCCACAGCTTCATGCAAAGTGTCAATCTCCTGTCCTTGGACCACCATACCATTGCTAGTAAAGTCTGCAATCTCCTTTATCATCCTCACCTTCTCTGGTAGAGCTCCATTCTCCCTTTCCATGTCCTCTATGTGCCTCCGACGGGGCGGCATGTTGTTCCTGTCGCCCGGGGTAACCACAATGTGCCCATCTTCATCACGCCTCCCATAGTCACGGTAGGGTGAATCTGCTGGCAGTAGGTGTCGGACATTATGGCACTGGCGAGACAGGGCTTCATGTATGGCCAAGTTGATTCCAAGTCCCCAGTTCCAGTATGTCTTGGTGTAGATCAAGTGCACGGGGTTTGGCAAGGCGGCATCTCTGAATATGAAGGTAGTGATCTCCCATGCATCCTCTCCATATCCATGGGTGTATAGCCTTCTTCCCTTGAACATGGGCAGTGGCAATCCCAATGACTGCGAGAGCTGAGCTAACTGCCTTGCAAAGGGCCTTGGTGACTCCAGGGTGGCATACTCAGTCCTGACTTCTCCCATCTATCAAGTAAAAGAGGAAAGTGTGAGAATAGCATATGGTAAGAATTTACGAGGGTGAAAGGCATAAGGTGAAAGACAGAGTTAATATAGGCTTTAATAAATCTATGGCTTCCTAATCCAATCCTAGGTCACGATCCTACAGTCGACACACGGGCTCTGATACCATCCTGTGACACCCCGGTTCTGATAAGACCGTGGCCTCTATGTGACATGCCAATCCCTGGATCGGTTCATTGGCCCACAATAGAGTAAGATAGATAACATAGCAAAATATCCGTGTATCATGAACTACAAAGATCCAGAGTACCATTATTACAATAAAAGCTTAGCTCAATGCTAGCTCAAATTATTCAGGTAACAACATAAATAAGATAAATCCTCCATTCTTCAAATTGCCCACAAGTGAACAAGTGCCGAGTGGAGTACCGTGGCCTATAACGATCAATCATAATCGGAATAACCTGCAGCATAAAACGCAACAGCCCCGAAGGGTCAATACATGGAATGTATGGCAAGTAGAGCTAGTAATGGAGACAATAGTACTAACATCTACATGCATATTTGGCAAGTGGAGCTGTGCCTGGCTTGCATTTGCAAATAACTTTGTCCTACTTTCATAAACAGTTTTGAATTTTCTTTGGAAAGATCCCAATTAAGTTAACCCAACAATATTAAAGCAATTATGAAATTAGAATGAGCGAGAAACATGTCATGGAATCAATATCTAGCAACTCAGATGTCCATAACCGGGGACACGGCTAATCGATTAGATTATACACTCTGCAGAGGCTAGTACACTTTACCCATGTGACTTGGCCAGCCCAGCTCGTACCATCACTCTCATTTTGGGTGAAGATAGGGAGAAGACCAAGAAGAGACTGTTCGGGAAGTAGCTCCTCAATCCCGACGCGCACCGGTCCAACCTACCAAAATTCTACATCTCTGGATATGTGGGTTCGAGTTACCACAACCTACTAAGTCCAACCAACCGCCCATTTCATTATTGGCACATGGTTGTACACGTAAGCTACACAATAAAGAAGCCAATCATTCTCTCTTGATACCTGGGTGCCTTTCCGCAATGAAACCACCAAAATTTATCAATACCATCACACCCAGATGATTCATTGATTAAGTTGTTTTAGTTTTCATAAACCAATACTTTTAGAAACAAGTTTCAATGATGTAACCCAGCCCCTCGTTTATCAAGCATGGCTAAGCACATATACAACGGTGGTTCATCTACAAGGAAAGCCCTACCACAATAATAGGACATAGCATAGCGATAGTATCATCCTACACATGCATCTACAAAATACACGACAATGCATTGAAAATAGTAGGACGATATCATGAACAAAGTAGCATCTACTTGCCTTGGTTGTAGCGGTCGGAAGAACAATCCACACACGAGCAAGGGTTGCACTCCACACAATCTACACGACACAATTGCATTCATAAACAAACAATTCACAAACATATACAACAAAGATGATGCATGAATGCAAGAACGGCAAGCGAATTGGTGCTACAGCTGCACCACATAATACTAATTCATATTACTACCGAATACATGCATGGAAAATAGATTTGACGCAAGGGAAACTATTAACCAAAAGTAGTGATCACTACTAGAGCTAGAACTTAAATAATTCACTACCGGTAGTAAACAGTTCGTAAAATCCTGGAAAAAATTTACCGCATAGGCATCGCTGATAATAAACAGTACCAATTGGAATTACTCAAAAAGGAGTTATAAAACATCCCGAGTAATTAAAAAACTACAGAAAGCCATTAGACAAATACCGCAGAAGTTTTTACTGTAAGCCTATCTTTTTATTTCACGATGAGATTCCCCTCGTTCATACGAGTTCAGGGACATATCACACGCGATTTTTGGAGCTACGAAACTTTTACTACGAATTTATTACTCCGAAAAGGCCATTAACTCATTTGATTAAATTGTACTAAACCTGACGGTAAAAGTCTGAACCAAAGGAACAGCAAGATTCTACACGACTCACTGAACTCGTGCACATTTTATTTGCAATTTTTGGCCAAGCGGTTGAATTTCTACGCAATTTACAAGATTCTACCGAAATCTGCCAACTAATAGGATTAACGAAATTGATCCAGTCAACCGTGTCTGATGACTGGGCGCTGACTGGGCGTCTGACCAGTCAACGTCTGGGGCGTCTGACTAGTCAACGTCTGGAGTGCTGACCAGTCAACGAATGATCTAAGCCGCTGATCTGAAATCTGACGGTGGCTGCTGTCTTACCGGAATCGGATGGCGAATCGAACTCCGGCGAACTCCGGACGGCGGCGACGATCGGTTCCGGCGTCGTGGTTCTACCTGCACGTACACACACGGTCAACTACGGCTCCCGGAACAATAAACGCGTGCGCGTACGCGGCGATCTGTAGGGCGCAGATGGCGGCGGCGGATGGAGACGCGGAGCACGGGAACGGAAAGAGGAGATCGAGGCGAACCCGGCAACAGACGCGGCGATGGCCGGCGGCGGAGGGGTGGCCGGCGACGGCGAGGAGAAGCGGCGGCGGCGGCGGTCTGCGTGCGTGCGCGCCAGGGAGGAGATGGCGGCGGCGGTTTGGGTCGCGTGCACGGGAACCGAGGCCAGGGGTGGGGCCCTCTTTTTATTTGGTCCTTCACGTGAGAAAAGAAAAGAAGAAAAAAAAACTGAAACAGAATCGGTCCGCGGTTGGACTCTGTTTCGGAAATCGGTCCGGATTTTCGGACCGTTTTCCGGCGGTTTACTAAAACGTCCGAGTCTTTTGCATACGAACTCCGATTGGAGCGATTCTCGCGCCTATGGGTTCGTATCATCGAGGAGAACAACCTTCAGTCAAAGTTTGCGCGAAAACTCAAACTTACAGGGGCGGTTGTCGCAAGACCTTCTAAAGCTTCCCGCAGGAACTCGTAGCGAAACAAAATAGGGTTTTGAAGGTGGCGTTCCGCCGAACCTTTCTACTCGACGGTTTTGCATGGAATGATATGATGCAATGCTATGAATGATATGCAAGACCAAATCAAAAATTTGGGATGTGACAGTTCAACCACAAGTTTTTAACTTAGAAAATGGGATGAGGAGATTCTTGATAGCTTCCATGTCTTGATACTCAAATTGTCCTTTGCCAGGGACATGGCTAAGTACTTAGATTTTTTACACTCTGCAGAGGTGGTGCACTTGCTCCACAAGAGTTGGTTTCACCAAGACAAGATCTTTCAGAAGCCTTCCCTTAGACCAGAATGGACGCGTTCCAACCTATCATCCCCTACCACCAACTGTCCATTTGTCTAAGTTATTGCAACCTATATGATCCAGGCAGAGCCCATAATGCCAAGTGGCTGCACTTGAAGCTTCTCAACATTTGAGATCTCAAATCTCTTTGTTCCTAGGTGGCATTCCACAAGTGAGATACCAAGTCTTCCCCAGTATACTGGACTTGGTGATGCCCAAGTTTTCCCCAGCATATTGGACTTGTGTAACCACTCAACACAAACCTTTCTTTCCATTCCACCCAGGTGATTCATTCACTTAGTTGTTTTATTAAACAAAACACAAGTCCTTGACTTAGAAATATTCCATAGCAGGAATATAATCCACCCTTGTTTTCTACTAGCTAAGCTAAGCATGATAGTAGTAGGAATCTTAACTTAGGAAAATTCTACTAAGGTATAATCTACTAGGATTTTCCATAGCATAATTTATACTTAGCAAAAGTTCCATGCAAGTACTACTTAAAAATATCAGTAATGCATAGTGAAAATAATGGGACAAAAGTATGGAGCATCACTTGCCTTTTTGGTAGAGAATATAAGTTCACTCCTTGATCTTGCAATAGTCACACTCTTCAAATTGCACTACAATTCAATCAAGCAAGCAATATTCAATCTACCATTCAAGCAAACATCACATAAAATAATAAAAATGAGGCAATGCATGCAAACATGCCAAAGATTGTTTTATTTGGAAAAGTGGTTTCTAATAGGGTATAAACATTTGAAAACACCTATTGGTCATTTACAAAAGTGGTAGAACTATTTGATATCAAGTTAGTGGAAAAAAATGGCCACTTTAAGTCATTTTTGTTATGCTAGAAATGGTTCAAATCAAAGTAATATTTCTAGTGTTGGGCAAACACATTTTTAAACACAAATGTTAGTGTTTTAAGGTCAAGTGTTTAATATTAAAACCATTTGCAAAAGGTTTTACCTATAAACCATTTTTAAATCAAACAACATTTTATTTCATTAGAAATGCCTTTAAACAAGGTAATAATTTTTCTAGAGTTCACCAAATATATTTTAAATCCTATAACTCGGTGTTTAGGGTCAGAGAGTTTAAATCAAACCATTTCCCAAATATTTTACTCAAAAATCACTTTTCAAACCATATTCAATATTTTTAGTTAGCTAGAATTGCTTTTATTAAAAGAAATTTTCCCTAGCTTCACAAAATATAATTTTGAATCTATAAGTTGGTTTCTATGGTCAGTAGGTTCAAAACAATCCATTTCCCAAAAATCTTACCTTAAAAATATTGCCAGAATAATTTTTATATTCAAAATATATCTACACATGTTTCTGCTAAAACAACTAAGTTTCCATATGCAATTCATTAAACAAAGCGCATGGTTGGATAGAGTTTGTTTTGCTAATTCCTTTGATATAAAATTTGCAAAAATTGGACGTGTGGATCAAAATTTATGAGTTTTGCAAGTTTAAATATCTAATACTCCCTCCATCCCAGAGGTTAGGGCATAATATTTTTTCTGATTTTTACTCAGAGCATAAGGCGCAGGGTCTACTTTTACCCGTTTCTCTCCAAAATACCCCTATACAGCATTTATGTCGAGCTCATAAATCGGGAGGAGTTAGTACTACATGCAGCATTGTTATGGTCTTCCCGGCCTCAATTTACTGCTCCTCCAACTAATTTTCTCCTCAGCCAATCAGATTCCTAAGAAAAACGGTGCCTAATTGGACTATGCATGCCATGCATGGAGTAGGAGTAATTACCGCGACATTGTGCATGGCAGATAACAAGAAACGAGGAGACATGGTGCAGAAAATCAATGAAGATTTAACGGGAAGGAGATATTATTCCGGGGCAGTATAGGAAACTATTTTGCTGCAATTGTCTTCTTAATAAGCACGCTAGAAAATATACGCCCTAACCTCTAGGACAGAGGGAGTAGAACATTTCCTGGTTTTTATAACAGAGTCAGTGCCACGTGGAATGTTTTGATTGGGCGGTACCGATTCGTTCAGATCAACCTACGCGGTGCGTTGGATCTAAACAGATTGTGCGGCACAGGATCACTCATACCCCTTCGCTAAGTGAATCTATCGTGTTCGCTGGATCAACATCTAACGGCTCTCAGCAGCTCTACCAGGATCTGGCGGCGCTGACGCGACGGCGAGTGGCGGAGCGCTCTTCCTAAGGTGGTCCGGCCATTCTAGGAAGCGAGAGAAGGGGAGGAAGGGCTCACCGGATTCGCAATGTCGTGGTGGTGCTCAAGGTGTTCGTCATTGGGCAGGGGCGCATAGGAACGATGGGAATTCCTCACCGGAGTTCTTGGCGCCGTCGGACACGCACGGGCTTCGTCGGTGGCGTCGCTACGGAGCACAAGAGAGCAAGAAAACAGTGTCTTTAGATGCACGGGAGAGTGGGGAGTATAGGAGCATCAATGAGAAGGGGAGGCGCGGTCGGATGTTACCAGGGGGCTTCGCCGGAGAAGGAAACAGACGATGGCGGTGCTTTGCGTTGACGTT
Organism: Avena sativa; assembly: GCA_916181665.1. Lineage (NCBI taxonomy): Eukaryota > Viridiplantae > Streptophyta > Magnoliopsida > Poales > Poaceae > Avena > Avena sativa. Next base: position 50,382,401 of record OV702299.1, read on the forward strand.
GACAACGATGCAGAGCACGTGCAGCTGAACGGGCGACACTGGGAGATGCGCCAGAGGCTAGGGAGTATGCTCGTATGCGTCAGGGAGCAAGGGGGGCGTGGGCTGGTCGGAATCACCGTGGATGCTCGTCGGAGGTAGCGGTGGTCTGAGCGGAATTTGGGGCAGCCTAGGGGCTCTCGAGGTGTGGCGTCTGGGGGGAAATGGAGAGGGGAGGGAGGTATTTAGCAGGGCGTGATCACGGGGGAGATTAATTCGCCAAATAACTCGTATTGAATCAAATTAAAACATGGAAGAAACAGTCAGGAGAGTTCATCGCGGGGTGAAGACGACAATGACCTGGCTGTGGGGCCCGGCGTCAGCGAGTGAGAGAGAGGAGAGGTGGGGTCCGGTCATCATCGACTGCGTGGGTAGGTTCACTGGTGCGAAACGTTTTCCTGCGGGGTGAGCGGGATGGGCTAACTGGGACTAGACTAGGCTTGTTGGGCTGGTTTGTTTCATTCATTTTTTTGTTCTGTTTATTTTCTTTTTCCTTTTCTATTTATCTATTTTGATTTTTATTCAAATAATTCAAACTCCGTTTAAGTTCAAACCTTTACCAAACTTTTTAATACTATTTATTAACATATTCCAAAGCCCATTTTAGAATATCTCTTTTATTCCTTTTAGGGTATATTAATTATTTAAAATAGGCCCTTGTTTTAATTCAAACAATATTTTATTAATGTTTCCAAACTCTATTTGAATTCTAAATTTTTACCAAACCTTTTTTAGTAGGTTTTATTTATTTAATGGGGTGTTAAATAATTCACTTTGAATTATTGAAAGTATTTTAATATGATTATTAATCATTTCATTTGGGCAATTATCTTTACTCAAATAGAATTTGTTTAAGGCCATTTATTTTATTTAAATATTAGTTATCCATTTATTTCATTTGGACTTGGATTATAATTATTCCATTTATGGATTTGGTTAAGATTAAATTTGGCTTTTAAAATACCTCATTTAATATTTCTTTCTTTATCTTTTAAAATCCATATCTTTTTATTTATAGATCCAAAGTTGGTGATTCCAATTTGTAAAATCTTATTTAATATTTGTTTATACTTTTAAATATCTCTTAGATTATTTTCTCACCATTTGGTATGGATTTTAGATAGGTGCTTTATTAGCTTTGGAAATTCAATTTCCTTATCTTATTAAGTTCTTAAGATTTTATCTATGGCTCCAAATTAAGTGCAACCAATTTCTATGGTTTTATAATATTTCCATTTGTCATTCTTGATCATTTATAAATGTTTGTTGACAAATTTTTATATGGATCAAATCCTTAGTCTTGGAGTAATTTTGGAAATGATTTTATCCCATTAGAGTTTTAGAGTTTTGGTTTATTATCCAAGTGTTTAAATATCAAGATGCATTTATGGAGAATGCATTTCACTTGACTTAAATTTTTGTTGGGTTCAAATCTAATTCAAAGTTTGTTCTAGATGGGTTTTGATGTTTCCAATTGGAATCAAAAAGTTTTTTTCACCCTAAATTTCAACAATTATTTATTTTGTTTATTTATTTTTCACATTTCAAAATTTGGAAAATTTTGGGATGTGACATCTAGTATTTGCATTGTTATGCCTTGCTCAGTCTTGTCAATTGCCTCGCTGTAATTTGTTCCCCAACATGTTATTTATCTTAAGGAGAACACCTCTAGTGAACTATGGACCCCGGTCCAATCTTTACCATTGTTACATCATCTACTATTACCGTTTACCTTTATACTATCAACTATTACCTTCCACACTATACGTTTAATCCTTTGTTTTCAGCAAACCAGTGAGATTGACAACCTCACTTTAAGTTGGAGCAATGTCATGGTGGTGGCATGGCAGATGCCATGGCTAGGCTAAAGTATGGGGCCAATGGATGCTAGAGGGATCCGGGGAGGGAAGATGTAGTGATTTCTACACTCAAATGACTAACAAGTAGATCTTTATTCCTCCTCTTAAGAACTACAAATGCTCCTTGAGCTGTATCCAGGAAGAAGAGAGCTACTACACGAGCCCTTTGGTAAGGAATGAATCGATCCCCCTCTCAGGATCCCGTGCCCCTCCTTATAAAGGGGTTCCTTGGTTCCTTCTAGGGATGACGTGGCAAGCATATTCTTGGAATATGCTTGTCCCAAAGTGGTAGCTCGGCGGACTCCTTTCTGTGTCTCCCTTCAATCAACGGCAACATTCCAGAGACCTTCACATGCGCGCCTCGGGCTTCCTCACTGTCACCTCCGGGACGTTCATCTGCCCTTCTGCATCTCTGCTCCTTGTCCTTTTTGCTTGGCTCTGTCTAGATTCCTCCTAGTTAGTGACTAGGGTTTGACTATAGGCACCTCCTTCTCCTGCAAGCTTCATGTTATTCGGTCTTGTCGCACATAACTTGGCTCGGCCTTCACCTGTATTCAGGTTAGTCAGACTCATTTGGCCGACTTAATTTATATGTCGGTCGGATAAGGTGTTACTCATTCTTCATTCTTCATGGACCTGGTTATGTCGGACGCAGTAATTCGGCCCACGACAAGGGAGATTCCTTTCGTCTTTCCTCTGTCTTGACCCCACCCGGGGTCACCTCCCCAACATTAGTCCCCGGAGCTGGTGTGGTCCTGCCCGTAACCTCGGCCGGGCCACATCAGTTTCCCAAATTACTCCTCTCTTTCTTTCTGAGTTAGTTCTTTCTGTTCGAGGTATCTGCACAGCTTCATGAGCACGCCTCGTCCTACGTGTACCACTCATCACTGTTGTTCTAGTTTTTTGTTCCTCTACAGTGCTCACTGACAAGCTACAGTGATTACTGCGCTTGTCGCGTCGGTGCAGTGACGCCTCAAGTACCGCATCAGTCAGTTGGCCCGATCCTCTCCTGTGCCGTGTGGCCTATGGTGTGGCTCCACTAGTTGCAAACGGTTCCGCCATGCGCGTGATTACACGGTTATCATGGCGCATGCATGATCCCACTACCGCTAAGACTGCGCGGTTATAAGGAGGGGAACGGGGCTAGAGGATTTTACTTTCCCCCTTCGTTTGCCCTTCTTCTTCCTCCTCGCGCCCGTGCCTCCGTTCGTGCGCTAGCGGCTGTGCCATTGTTGATCTCCTCGATGGTGATGCTGCAGTTCTTCTGCTCCGACGACCTCACCGCCGTGCCCTCACCCCGTCGCCTTCCGCCCTAGGCATACCCTCTGCCTTCCTAGATTCCTCGTGGCGGTTCTTCTTCGTTTTGCCGTCGCGCTCGTTAGAATCACGATGGGGCCCTGCACCTCTAGGCCTCTCCCTGTTGCTAGTTTCTCCTCCGTTGATTCCTCCGACGAGCCCATGTCTAGTTCTGCCAGCGGAGCTCTTGTCGAGGAGAACGACTTTGCGTTTGGTCCAGAACGGGGTTCTTAGCAGGGTTCCACTGTCACTCGCCGTGAGGTAGAGTGGTTAATTGAGACACGCCGGATCCCTGCCGAGGTAAGCTGTCGCTTGCCCGGCAAAGAGTCCTCTCCCGTACTCAACGAAGGGGAGTATGTAGTTTTCATGTCCCACTTTGCTCGTGGGTTCGGCCTCCCCCGTAGCGATTTTGCTAGGGGGTTCCTCGATTACTTCGGCCTCCAGCCGCATCATCTGCCGGCAAATGCTATCTCCTCTTTGTCAGCTTTTATCTCGGCTTCAGAGTGGTACTTCGGCCTTTGGCCGTCCATACCTGTCTGGTCTAAATTCTTCCAAATCCGATCTAATGTCGTACCGGACAAATCTCTTCACCCTTCTAAGAAATCCCTTACCCAATGCGGGGTTGCGTCCGTTACACCTCGGAGAAACTCCGAGTTCCCTCGTGTCGCCGGCCTCGAGTCTTGGAAGAAATGGCATAGATCATTTTTCTATGTCAAAAACACTAGGAAAGAAGATAAGATTTGGCTCCCCGCTTTTTCTATTGGCCCCCCTTCCAAGAAGAATTGGAACTACAACCCTAGGAAAAGACATGCTCTGGCCGAGGCATTTGAGATTCAGCTCAAGGAGTTGATCCGCGCGAGGCTCCATGGTGAGGATCTGTTGACCTCATTCATCAGCAGCTGAATCTGACATTTTCAGCTTCCCTCTCATAAGCTTTTTTACATGAGTGGTCCTCTCAATCCCAACCGAGTTTCGACGGTTGAGCTCGACGACTATCACATTTATAAGCGTGTCCAAGCTATCTTCAAGACCGATATGCCGGAGGAGTTGGCATGGGGACTGAAGCCATTCACTCGCGGGAATCCCCCTCCTCAGGTAAATTTACGTATTGGTGTTTGCTTCCAAGTCACCTTTATGACTGTTCTTTTGCTAATCCTACTTTGTTTCTTCTCTCACAGAGGTTTGCGGAGCAAAAGACCGAGGATGCTGAGGTCCTGGCTCTTCCGTGGACTGCAGATCAGAATACCCTGGACAGCGGGGAACCTGGCTTGGAAGAGTTTGTCCCTAAGTCGGATGTTGCTCCGGCTCGCGCCCGTGGCAAGACCTCGGCCCATGCGGATGAAGGTGACTCGGACGACATCCAAATTCTTGAGGTAGTTGTCGCGGTGCCTATCTCTTACGCATTTCTGGCTCCTACTTTCCCAGCTAATCCAGCCAGTCAGGTGCACGACGCCGAGCCTCTTGCTTCTCAAGCTCCTGCTACCTCGAAGAAGCGCACTGCTCCGGCAGATCCCTTCGACGCCGCCCCCAAGAAGCGAGTGAAGAAGTCTTCCCAGCATATTCCAAGGCGTAAGACCATGCCTGCGGTTACTGGGTTAGTATACTTTCATTCGTATTTCTTGTTTCTCTCTTTCTGGCTATTGAATCGACCTCCTTTTTTCTTGTCTTTCGCAGTGCTCCTCTCTCCGCACAGCCTAGCGGTCCGAGTATGATGACCCATACCACTCGGCCGCCTTCTCCTCCTCCAGAAGATACTCGGGTTCTCAGTCCCCCTCGTGTTGACTCTCCTCCTGCGCCGACACATATTTCGCCTGGACGAGATTTGCCTATTGCCCCCACCGTTAGTGCCGACATAACTCCCACACCGGATCATCCGGTTGAGCCTGTTGCTCCTGCCAAGACCACCGAAGTTTCCCCCAATAATCCTTTGATCACCGCAACTCCAGCTGCTACTCCAATTCCATCCGAGGATATCACCACCTCGGCCCCCTTGGAGGTTTTAGTTCCTCCTGCCCCCAGGGCGTGATTCCTAGTGCTCAGGTTGCTGCCCCTGCCAAAGTCTCTACTAAAAGTAGGAAGACCGTTGTTTCTAAACCTTCAGCATCTCAGAAAGGGTCATCCTCCTCTTCTCAGCCCAACGTAGCTGATGCACTTTGCAAGGGAGCTTCCTCCGCTGAGCCTATTGTCACCCCTGCTGCCGACACTCAACTTACTCTTCACAAGAGTCTGGCGACGGCAGTGGTTACGCAACGGGCCCGAGGTAAAGTGTTGACTCGCACTGAGAGCGGAAATAGCCTCGGCTCCTTGGTGGAGTATGCCAATAACTGGAAAGCCGCAGATCAACTTGAAGGCAATCCGAGTAGCCAGCCATTCCAGCTTTCCAACATCAGCAGTCGCTTGCACATGGCCGCTAAGTTTGTCCTTGATAGTGACAAGACGAATGAGGTAAGTTCTTTCGTTAATATTTTGTTTATCATTCAAATGGTATTACATACATACTAGTCCCCGAAGCTTACAACCGGATAACTTGTTGTTCGTTTGGAAGCTTTGTCAGGCTTCAAATGTCATGACTCGGATTAGCCATGATATCCGATTCAAGTTTCACTCAGTTCGGATTTGCTTTAGCTTTAAATATCTAGCTACTTTGATATAAGTTAAGTTACACTTAAGTTGGATCTGCTTTAACTTTGAATATCCAACCACCTAGATCCGAGTCAAATTTTATTTAATTCGGATCTGCTTTAACTTTGAATATCCAGCCACCCAGATTCGAGTCAAGTTTTATTTGATTCGGATCTGCTTTAACTTTGAATATCCATCCACCCATATCCGAGTCAAGTTTTATTTGATTCGGATCTGCTTCAACTTTGAATATCCAACCACCTAGATCCGAGTGAAATTTTATTTGATTCGGATCTGCTTCCACTTTGAATATCCAGCCACCTAGATCCGAGTCAAGTTTTATTTGATTCGGATCTGCTTCAACTTTGAATATCGAGCCACCTAGATCCGAGTCAAATTTTATTTGATTCGGATCTGCTTCCACTTTGAATATCCAGCCACCTAGATTCGAGTCAAGTTTCACTTGATTCGGATCTGCTTTAACTTTGAATGTCCAATTTTGTAACTTTCTATTATGTCCAGGTTGCCCATGATCGACGGACTGCCGAATTTCAAAAGTTGCTCTTTGCCCAGAAGAAACTGCGAGAAAAGTTTGAGAAGGTTGTTCCCGTAGTTAAGAAAACTGGTAATTTAATAAATTTTTGTATTGTTCCTTAAGTTCTTAACATTTCGTCTTGTCTTGATAATTCACTCTTTGCTAGTGTGCAGCTAGTATCAGTAATCTGAATACCCGCCTTACCAAGAAAGTTGACGCTCTTGAAGGTTGGTTCCTTGTTTTTGGTTTCTAACTTGTTAATTTCTGTCCGAGATAAATATTTGGTTTCTTACAACCTTACGGATTTGGTATAGCCGAGTTGCACACATTTTCAGCATCGCATCAAGAATGCATACCTATGCCTGATATGATGCTGCATTTTTTAGAGAAAGCTGCCAATCATTCGGCGTAACTCAAAGAGAGGGATGATGAGACAACCTGGTTACGCGCCGAGGTTGAGTCTCTCAAGCTTTCCCAGAAGTCCGAATTTGAAAAAGTTGATCAGGAATTTTCTGAAGAAAAGAATCGACTGAGCCTGCAGTTTCAGAACGATAAGGAACTCCTCGACGCTGCCGAGCTGAAGAACTGGACAATGAGCGAGGAAATCACTCGCTTTGAGAAAAATAAGGCCGACTGGACCCAGGATCTGCATAAGATGTTGAATTATATTCACCGTAAGTTTCTATTCTTTGCCGACTTACGTTTTTCTTTTTCTCGTCTTATCTTATATGGTGCCTTTATTTGTAGATCATTTCCCCGAAGCTAAACCGGTGTGCTCCAAAGCAGTGGTGACAGCTCGCGCTCGCCGAGGTGTTCCTGTTACCTCGGATCAGGAATACTCTATTGAGGACTTTCTAATTGCGGTCGCTGCTGCTGTTGGACATATGAAGATCATGGGAAGAGATTTGGTGCAAGCAGCTATCCGGTCCTACCATGTTCTTTGGCCGAACACCTCTGGAACACCTGAAATTGATGAGATTGAAGTGCTTGTGTCAAGGCTGATGGCATCTCAGACCCAACTTAACCTCTGGGGGGAATCTGCTGGGAGGGCTGGTGCTGATATGGCCCTTACGGCCGTGTTGTCTTGGTATGAAGATATCTCCCTTGATACTCTGATGCATCTGCGCACTGGCTCTCCTTGGGTGGAGAATCCAGAGTTTGTTGCTCGCTGTCAGGCTCGTGCTTTTCAGCTTATCGAGTATGCCGACTTGCATAAGTGGAGCGACGGGCCGAGTTTTCATCCCAATCTGGCGGATGATGTCGAATTCAAAGTTGCATCCGGTGATGATTCGGCCGATCAGTATGAAGTGGAGGGTGACTTGGATAACTCCCGCGACTCAAATGCAAGCTCGGATGAGGATGGCGACGCGCGATCGTCGTCTAAAGGGACTGAGAATTCTCGAGCTCAATATGATGTTTCTCGGCAGCCGGGGCTTGTCCCCGAGGTTACTATTTCTTCTGTTGAAGCCGAAGTAACTTCGGCTGAGGCGCCCGCTACCTCGGAGCGTCCAGTTCCTAAAAATACCCCTGCGCAGGAGACCGAGGTCGCTCCGCCATCATCTGAGATGCCCATTCCTGATGCTCCTGACCATGCTACTGCCCCTTAAGGGTGATCTGGCCCTTTTCGTTATTTAGGTTCAAAAAACTCTAAGTTGTTTTCAGTCCCCGGTATGCTGGGCGTATGATGTCTGTGGAACAAGTGTCCGTCTTTTGGTGTGGTGTGAACCTTTTTGCCTTGCGCCGCTGAGGCATTGGTGATGGTAATTATTATTATTCCATCTAAGCAAATCTCATTGCTTCATATCTTTGCTTCACTGAACTTCATTTTCATAATTCCGGATTGTATTCTTCTATGTGGCTGCCTTCGTTCGGCATTTATCTTGCTTGCCCTTTGTGAACTTGGTTGCGTGGCTGTTGTGTTCTCAACTTCTACCTAAAGTATAATCATCGGAGCTCATATCTGGTAAAGTGATATAAATAGGTTGCATCCCTTATCATACTTCAATTTGCTGGGGTTGCTATTCTTGTTTCCATTATCCTTAGAGATCTTTGTTTGTTCTCGCTTTGTTGTTCCTTTGATGACCGAGGCAAGATTATATCATATCTTGCAAGTTATGATCAACAGTTTTGGGAGTCCCCGAGTCTCTAGTTGAGCTATGGAACTTGTATGTGTCTGGCGACAAACAGTGGGTGATATAAGTCAGTCCCCGAGTTATTACTCGGGTTACTGAGTTTTTGCATGTTCTCAAAAAATATCTAAAATCATGAGGCAGTCCCCGAGTTATTATTTGGGTCGTCCAAACATAATGCATAATGTAATGCCGAGGACATCACAGGGGAGTTCTCGAGTCATTGCTCGTGGCTCCGAGGTTTTAATATGCAACTTAAAAGTAAGAAACAACATGGGGCAGTCCCCGAGTCATTGCTCGGAGTGCCGAGGTTTAATACGTAATTCAAAATAAGATACAACATGAGGCAGTCCCCGAGTCGCTGCTCGGGTGCCGAGGTTTAATACATAATTCAAAATAAGATACAACATGAGGCAATCCCTGAGTCGCTGCTCGGGTGCAGAGGTTTAGTACATGATTCAAAATAAGATACAACATGAGGCAGTCCCCGAGTCGCTGCTCGGGGTGCCGAGGTCTAATACATGCTCAATACTCCGACTTTGTGCGTCACATCGTGACTTGCAATATATGGCTTCTAAGTGTAGAACGGGCGAAGTAAAGCCATGTTCCACGGTCTTTTTGATTCGTCCCCGGCTTTTTTTGCCTTGTTCTTTTCTGGTGAGTGAGCATCGATTAGGTAATATGCATCATTGTGCAATGCTTTACTCACGATGAATGGTCCTTCTCATGGGGGTGAGAGTTTGTGCATGCCGGATGTGCGCTGCACTAGCCGAAGGACCAAATCTCCTTCTTTAAAAACTCTTTGATTGACTTTCTTACTGTGGTTTTGCTGATAAATAGCTGATCTTGATAATGCCAATTCCCTACCCTCTTCTAGCAAATCAACATCGTCTTGCCGAGCTACTTCATTGACCTCGGCAGTTGTGTACTGGATTACTCTTGGCGAATCATGCGTTATGTCGGCTGGAAGCACAGCTTCTGCCCCATATACTATAAAGAATGGGGTATATCCTGTTGACCTGTTTGGGGTAGTTCTGAGGCTCCACAATATTGCTGGAAGTTCCTCGATCCAGCATCCTGCCGACCTTTGTAGTGGTTCGATAAGCCGGGGTTTTATTCCGGACAATACCAGCCCATTTGATCTTTCTACTTGCCCGTTTGATGCTGGGTGAGCCACCGAGGCAACATCTAGTCTTATGTGTTTCTCTTGGCAGAATCTAGCAAAGGCTCCTTCAGCAAAATTTGTGTCATTATCCGTGATAACACTGTGTGGATATCCATACCTCAAGATAATATCTTTGAGGAATTTTACCGTTGTTGGTCCATCACACTTTCTTATTGGTTTCACCTCGATCCACTTTGTGAATTTATCCACCCATGACTAGAATGTGAGTCATTCCGCCCCGGGCTGGCTTGAATTGACCTACCTTATCCAAGCACCATACAGAAAAAGGCCAAGTAATTGGTATTGTTTTTAATTCGAACGAGGGCATATGTATCTTGCTGGAGTATCTCTGGCAACCATTACATTTTCTACTAATTATTTTGCCTCCTTCAATGCCGTCGGCCAATAAAATCCATGCCTAAACGCTTTGTCCACTAAAGCTCTGGACGAGGCGTGATGCCCGCATTCTCCCTGATGTATATCCAGGAGTATTTCCTGCCCTTCTGCCGAGTCAATACACCTTTGCAGTACGCTTGTGATGCTTCTCTTATACAGCTCGTTGTTTATGATTGTATAAACTTTTGATCTTCTTACTGTCTATCTAGCCAGTGCCTCATCACTTGGCAAGATTGCGTCCTTATGGAATGAAAATATGGGTTGCGCCCATATCGGCGTGATTTTCTCTAGGACGGTCCCACTGTCGATTTCCATATTTTCTGCCGACATAACTGCTTCGGATCTTACTATGTTTTCTCATGCGAATGTCGGGTTTACCTTTATAAAACCCTGGTCATATTCCTTGTAAATTTCCATTGGCACACTTCCTTCTATTAGTTCTGCCGAGATACGAATTGACTCGGATTCTGGTGATGGTGTAATTGATGGTTTTCTCAGGTGCTCTAGGGCAATGCCCGGGGGAATTGATTGCCTGGTTGATCCGAGCTTTGACAATGTATCTGCAGCATCATTTTCCGCCCGAGGTATGTGGTGAAATTCGCATCCATCGAAATAACCACTAATTTTTTGCACATGAAATCTATACAGGGCCATATTCGCATCTAGTGCATCCCAATTGCCTGATACCTGTTCTACTACCAGATCTGAATCCCCATAGCATAGGATCCGACGTGTACCAATCTATTTTGCCATTTTTAACCCATGGACGAGTCCTTCATACTCGGCTACATTGTTTGATGCGACGAAATGTATCTGCAGCACATACTTCAGCTGATCTTTTTTCGGCGAAGTTAATACTATCCCTGCCCCCAAACCATTTCTCAGCTTAGATCCATCAAAATGCATTGTCCAATAAATCGGATCTGGTAATGGTGGTTCATATTGTACCTCGGCCCAATCCACAAAGAAGTCGGCCACTGCCTGAGATTTAATTTCATCCCGCCTATCGAACTGTGGAGCATAAGGTGATAACTCGATTGCCCATTTTGCTATTCGGCCACTCGCATCTTTGTTTCTCAATATTTCGGCTATGGGCGCCTCACAAATCACTTTTATCGGATGTTCTTCGAAGTAGTGTTTGAGTTTTTTCGCCGACATGTACACTCCATAAGCCATTTTCTGATAGTGCAGGTAGTTCTGCTTTGAGGCCGATAATACCTCGCTTAGGTAATATACCGGCCTTTGTATTGACTTATCCCCTTCATTTCGCTCCATGACAACCGCCGCACTTACCACTCTGTTAGTGGCGGCTACATAAAGTAACATGGGTTCTTTTGATAATGGAGAAGCCAAGATCGGTGTTGTGACCAACATCTTCTTTAACTCATGAAATGCATTATTAGCCTGTGGTCTCCAGATGAATTTATCAGATTTTTTCATCAGTTGATATAGAGGCAATGCCTTTTCCCCTAGCTGACATACGAATCTACTCAGCGAAGCCAAGCATCTCATGAATTTTTGTACATCGTCCAGACACTTCGGCAGTTCCATTCTTTCCACTAGGCGGATTATGGTTGGATTTGCCTCTATACCTCGGCTGGACACGAGGAAGCCGAGTAATTTTCCAGCCGGCACACCGAAGGTACATTTTTCTGGGTTAAGCTTCATCCGGAATCTTCTCAAGTTTGCGAATGTCTGCCGAATATCATCAAGGAGTGTTTTGCTCTCTTTTGTTTTTATAACCACATTGTCTACATACACTTGTACATTTTTTCCTATCTGGTCATGTAGACACTTTTGCATGCATCTTTGGTATGTTGCTCCTGCATTACGTAGGCCGAAAGGCATGGTGCGATAGCAATAAGCCCCGTACGGGGTAATAAACGCAGTCTTTATTTGATCAGCCGGATTTAACGGTATCTGGTGGAAGCCAGAATACGCGTCTACAAATGACAACAGCTCACAACCAGCGGTCAAATCAATGACTTGATCTATCCTAGGTAAAGGAAAAGGATCTTTAGGACACGCCTTGTTTAGGTTCGTGTAATCGATACACATTCGCCATACTACGGCCACATTCGGGTCATCCTTTTTCTTTTCTACCAACACCGGATTTGATAGCCAATCCGGATGAAGCACTTCCATGATGAACCCGGCTGCAAGGAGCCGAGCTATCTTATCCCCTATTATTTTTCTCCTGTCTTCGGCGAAGCGGCGGAGAGGTTGCTTCACCGGTCTTGCTCCTGGCCTTACATGCAAAGAGTGCTCAGCCAACTCCCTCGGCACACCTTGCAGGTCTTGACTCGACCATGCAAAGATATGCCGATTCTCACGGAGGAAGTTGGTGAGCTCGCCTTCCTATTTGGCATCTAGGCCAGCCCCAATCGTGATGGTGCGCTCTGGGAATTGCTCATCTATCTGGATCTTTTTCGTCTCTTTAGTCGGCTGGAAAGAAACACTTCCATGGGGTTTGGCTAATGTCGGCATATTCAGTTGTGCCGACTGAGCCAGAGCCGCTACTTCCTGAATCCTCCTTTTTTCTCTTGCGATCACCAACGACTTGGCCAGGTTTGATCCGGCCGAGGCACACTCCATTGATTTTCTGTAATCTCCGGCTAATGTTATCATCCCCTGTGGGACGGGTAACTTCATTTTCAGATATGTAATGTGGCAACTGCTCATGGATTTAGCCAATGCTGGCCGTTCGAGTAAATCATGATATCAACTCTCTAGGTCCACCACCTCGAACTCCAAATTTTCTGCTCTGCAATTCTCCCTCGTGCCGAATAACACATCTACCCGGACTTTCCCAATGGGTTCGCATGAGAGACCCGACACTATCCCATGGAACGTGGTTCTTGTGGATTGTAACATATTCTGCACTATTCCAAGTTTGTGCATTGCGTCCTTGTACATAATGTTCATACTACTCCCATTATCAATGAGTACTTTTGAGAATTTCACATTAATGCTGGGTCCGACAAATGTTGGATCTAGTACCAGTGCATACGACCCTGGATTCGGCATTATCTTCGGGTGGTCTTTTATGCTCCAGGTAGTTTCCTGGTCAGACCACGGCACGTATCTTGGTACTGCCGGCATAACAGCGTTCACTTCCATATGCCAGCGTTGTACGCTCTGCCTGTCCTGATGTTCTGTTGTGAACACACAATATGATTGATGATGCTCCCTGTAATCATTAAGTCTGTTGTTTCCGGGGTTTGCCCTTCCATCTTGACCTTGATTTGTCACTTGATGCACTGCATCCCTCCGGTCCGAATTATAATACCTCGGAGGAGGTGGCGGTAAGATTAACTGCTGCGCATTTGCTCCGGTTAGCTGTGGCTGCTGCTGATGCGCTTGATGAGGAGGCGCTTGCATACCCGTCGGGTTCCCCATTGCATTTTTCATCCAATCACATTGACGAGTTGTATGATTAGCCGGCTTGGCCGGGTTTGGAGTGTGGAACTTACATGGTTGATCCAACATGGATTCAAACGTGTACTTCGGCCTTTCCTGCCACTGCTTCTTCTGTTCTAGTGTCCACTGTCTCTTCCCTTCATTCCTCGGCGTCCACTTCTGAGGACCATTTTTCTGTCGCTGGTTGTTTCCGTGACTCGGCTGATCTTGTACCACCACTGCCACTTGGTTGGAAGCATATCTATAGTCTGGCCTTTCCTTCCTTCTTATACCTCGGAATTCGTTGCGCCTCGATGATCCGGCTGCATCTCTTGCATATTGATCCTGGCGCTCCCGATGCTCTGTCGACATTAATTCTGGTTGCGTCGGATCCCCTAAAGCATACGAATCTGCTATCCTGATGGTTTCTGCCAATGTAGTCGGCATATCTCTTTGCAGCCTTTGCCATAATACACTTGCATATCGGCAGCCTTGAGCAAACCAAGCTATCGCTTGAGACTCTATGACTCCTTCGCATGAGTTTTTGAGGTTACACCACCGAGTCAAGAATTCTCTATCCGTTTCATTCGGCCTCTGCTTGCACATAGCGAGCTGTTGTGGCCTGTTTGGTCTTTTATAGGTACTGGTGAACTTGCTGACAAACATCTCTTCAAAACCTAACCAACAGTTGATACTGCCTGCTGGCAGATTGTTCAGCCACACTCTGGCTGGTCCTTCCAGCGTTTGTGGGACGTATCTCACCACCCATCGTAGGTTTCCGCCGGCTATCTTCACCGTTGTGGCATAATCAATTAACCAATCTTGTGGTTTGTGCTCCCATTGTATGTTTTCATGCCCCTTGCCAATTGATGGTTCACCCATGATCTGAGGTCCGAAGCACGCTGGACCAGGCGGACCTTGTTCCTCCAACAACTCGGACCAATACAACCTGTCCAGTTTTAGTCTTACATCATTTGATGGCAAGTTTCTGTATATGATCCTCTCCTGTATTCCACAATGATTATTCCCACCATGTTCTCCATTCTCCATATCCGAGTATCCATCATTGTACCTCTCATTTGCCTGACCATAGTGAGTTGGTCTCACTTCTCGCTCTTGCCGAGGTTCATACCTCGGCCGAGGATCTGGCAGAGGATTTCTCCTGCCCTCCGCCAAGTTATTGTTCTCATGATCTCTCCTTCCGAGGTCCTCGTTACCTCGGCTTCTATTCCCTTTGTTGGAACGGCCGGGGTTTCTATCCCCACTGTTACCTCGGCTTCCATTGCCTCTGTTATCATTGACCTTTCCGGCTACTGCCGGATCATACGAAACAATCTGCTTATTTGTTTTTCCTGGATTCACTACTCTATCTTCTCGCATGTTGTTTCCGGGTGAGGATGCTGCTGCCGCAGATAGTGCAGGTGCTTCTCCGGCCGAATGAACCATACGTGAAGATCTCGGTCTTGTCGGGTCAGCCCTAAGCATTTCCTCATTCTGCTGGTTCACAATGCGCACTAGCTCATTCACTCTTTCTTGCTGTTTTTGTCGGGCTTCCCCGCTTAATCCTTCCAACTCCAGGGCTGCGGCATTTGCCGCCCTCAGGTTCTTTGCCGGGGTACTATACCTCGGCAAGCCTAGATCGACTGAATCACCTTCACGAGCCTCATGCTCTTTGTTGATATCATTCATGAGGTTCTTTCCTCTCAATCTCAATTCATCTACCCGCTTGGGGGCAACATCCAGTTTGTTTGCCTTAGCATACTCTCGCAGGGTCCTGTTCAAGGACTCCCGCACGGCCGACACCTTTTTTGCCTCTACTAGTACTTTTTGTCTAGTTTCCTCTAACTCCGCCTGGGCGTTAGCCGGATCAAGTATTGGTGCCACAGGCGTGGTTAGATTATCTATAGTTGCCTGGAGAATATTCTTAGGTCTCTCGAGAGGCGGCCATCTTACCCTTGCCGCCTTTGGGGTCGTCTCCTGTACCTCGGCTGACTTGGCTGCGGATGGATTTACCTCGGTGGGCTGCGGAGCTGTCTGCTTCACGGCCATCTGTCCTCCTGCTGCTGGGTCCTTGCTTGGCCCGGCGCCTGCCCCTGCTGCCGGTGCTGCCGCTGTCACCGTCACCTCGACGCTGCCGACGGGGCGTGCGCCACGCGGACCGTTAGCAGGGCTGAGGGGAGGTTCTCCCGCCTCAAGGACTCGGCGTGGATGGACGCAGGACGTGTCGACACCGACGTAGACCCTGTGCGCGCCCAGGTTGATGAAGACGCCGTTGCGCGGAGGCGCTTTCCTCCTGAAGCTACCCGCGTTATCATTGACATAGTCACAGAGATCAAATCTCATGACTAAGCCAGAGACAACCCGCTCGCCGGTGCGGATGAAGTTTCCCGTCCGGATCTTGACTCCAGCTAGCACCGCTGCTGGCCCCACGGTGGGCGCCAACTATCGTGGTGGTGGCACGGCAGATGCCATGGGTAGGCTAAAGTATGGGACCAATGGATGCTAGAGGGATCCGGGGAGGAAAGATGTAGTGATTTCTACACTCAAATGACTAACAAGTAGATCTTTATTCCTCCTATTAAGAACTACAAATGCTCCTTGAGCTGTATCCAGGAAGAAGAGAGCTACTACACGAGCCCTTTAGTAAGGAATGAATCGATCCCCCTCTCAGGAGCCTGTGCCCCTCCTTATAAAGGGGTTCCTTGGTTCCTTCTAGGGCTGACGTGGCAAGCATATTCTTGGAATATGCTTGTCCCAAAGTGGTAGCTCGGCGGACTCCTTTCTGTGTCTCCCTTCTATCGACGGCAACATTCCAGAGACCTTCACATGCGTGCCTCGGGCTTCCTCACTGTCACCTCCGTGATGTTCATCTTCCCTTCTGCATCTCTGCTCCTTGTCCTTTGTGCTTGGCTCTATCTAGATTCCTCCTAGTCAGTGACTAGGGTTTTACTATAGGCACCTCCTTCTCCTGCAAGCTTCATGTTATTCGGCCTTGTCTCGCATAACTCGGCTCGGCCTTCACCTGTATTCAGGTTAGTCAGACTCATTCGGCCGACTTAATTCATATGTCGGCCGGATAAGGTGTTACTCATTCTTCATTCGTCATGGCCCTGGTTATTTTAGCCGACTCTTATATGATTCGGCCGACACAATCAGTAATTCGGCCCATGACAAGGGAGATTCCTTTCGTCTTTCCTCTGTCTTGACCCTACCCGGGGTCACCTCCCCAACAGGCAAAGTCTTGAGTTTGTGTTGTGTAGAATTCCAAGTTGATAGCAACACCTAGGAGTTTTTTCCTTGCTCCTACTGGTTCGATAACCTTGGTTTCATAACTGGGGGAAAACTTGCTGCTGTGCTCATCATACCTTCCTCTTGTGGTCTCCCAACGAACCTCTACAGTGATCTGAGCCCGTCAAGATTTTTCTGGCGTCGTTGCTGGGGAATTAAGGACGGCTTCACAAGGGGAGTCTTTTACAACCATTCTCTTTACTTTTTTTGTTTTGCTTAGTTCCTTTTTCTTTGTTTTGTTTGCTTCTTTTTATCAAAAAATTTACAAAAAAAATTTAGTTTCGTTCGGTTTTGCTTTTTCTTATAAAAAACACAAAAAAAATAGTTCCTACTCTAGTTGTTGTTGTTGTTGTTGTTTGCTTGCTCCACTTTTGCAAAAATGAACTCTTTTGAGAACACCAAGTTGTGTGACTTCACTAGCACAAACAACAATGTTTTCCTGAGTACACCTATTGCTCCACCTGCTCCTAATGCTACCTTTTATGAAATTAAACCTGCTTTGTTGAATCTTGTTATGAAAGAGCAATTTTCTAGTGCTAGTTCTGATGATACTGCTGCCCACCTTAATAACTTTGTTGAACTTTGTGAGATGCAAAAATATAAGGATGTAGATGGAGATATTATTAAGCTCAAATTGTTTCCTTTATCCTTGAGAGGAAAAGCTAAAGAATGGTTGCTATCCTTGCCTAGAAATTGTATTGATTCTTGGATTAAATGCAAAGATGCTTTTATTGTAAAATACTATCCTCCTGCTAAGATTATATATGAGAAGTGAAATAATGAAATTTAAACAACTTGATAATGAACATGTTTCTCAAGCTTGGGAAAGAATGAAATCTTTGGTAAAGAATTGTCTCACTCATGGACTGACGGCTTAGATGATTATCTAAACTTTTTATGCAGGATTAAACTTATCTTCAAGGAATCTGTTGGATTCTGCTGCTGGAGGTACCTTTATGACCATTTCTTTGGGTGCTGCAACAAAGCTCCTTGATAATATGATGGTTAATTATTCTAAATGGCACACTGAGAGAGCTCCACATGGTAAGAAGGTAAATTCTGTTGAAGAAACCTCCTCCTTGAGTGATAAAATTGATATTATCATGTCTATGCTTGTTAATGGAAAAGCTCATATTGATCCAAATAATGTTCCTTTAGCCTCTTTGCTTTCTCAAGAAGAGAAATTTGATGTGAACTTCATAAGAAATAATAATTTCAGCAACAATTCCTTTAGGAATAATTTAGGTAATAATAATTATAGGCCTTATCCTCCCAATAATGGCAATACTTATGGAAATTCCTACTACCACAATAGAAGTGCTCCCTCTGAACTTGAAGTCATGCTTAAAGACTTTATTAGTAAACAAACTACCTTCAACAAGACTGTGGAGGAAAAGCTTTTGAATGCTGAGAAAAATATTTCATCTTTGTCTGAAGCACAATCCTCCTTGATTAATAAAATGGCTGCTAAACCTGAAACTTTGGAAAGTACCTTTGCTGCTACTCATGCCATACAAGTTACTATTGATGGAAATGATAGACTGTTAGCTAAATTGCATGCTAAGTGGGAAAGAGAAGATGAAATTCCTAGAAACAATTGTATTTGTACTATTACTACCACCAATGTTGATGCTACCAAACCACAAGAAGCCCCCATTCCTTCTACAAAAATTCCTAAACCCAATAAGAATCCTGAAATTTTTCAAAATATGGGAAACAATAAGTCTACTACCTGCGATGCTAAGTTTGATTTTGATCTTGATGGTTGCAATATTTCTGAAGTGATTATGTTCTTAATAAAGCTTGCTAGAAGTCCTAATGCTAGTGCTATGAATATGGCTTTTACAAAACACATTACAGATGCTCTCATTAAAATTAAGGAAGAAAACTTGAAACATAAAGCTTCTATTCCTAGAAAAGTAGAAGATAGCTGGGAACCCATCATTAATATGCAAGTGAATGACTTTGATCTCAAAGCTCTATGTGACCTTGGTTCTAGTATCTCTATTATGCCTAGAAAGATTTATGAAATGCTTGATTTGCCACCTTTGGAAGATTGCTATTTAGATGTCCCACTTGATGATAATGCTAAGAAGAAACTCATGGGGAGTATTAATGATCTTATTATTATGGTTAACAATGCCTATGTACCTATTGATTTCTATCTTTTGGATATTGAATGCAATGCTTCTTGTCCTATTACTATGGGTATACCTTTTCTTAGAATTGTTGGTGCCATTATTGATATGAAAGAAGGCACCATTAAATATCAATTTCCATTCAAGAAAGGTATAGAACACTTCCCTATAAGGAGATAGAAGTTACCTTTTGCTCCTCCTTTAAAGCAAAATTATATATCAATGCTTCTTCATTTGAAAATACTTGATTCTTGCTTCTTGTGCCTAACTTAAAGGCGTTAAAGAAAAGTACTTCTTGGGAGATAACCCAATAGTTTTCTTAAGCCTTGGAAGTTATTACTTCTTTAATAACCTCTCCTTATCCTTTTTGTTTGATTTTTGTGCCAAGAATAACCTCTATTGAGATAGAAGTAAGATTTGGGGAAGTTGCTGTCCCGAAACAGATTTTTGTGATTCACTGTAAAAATCCTGAAAAATCTCTGTATTTCAGATTGAGCTATAATTTTCTGAGTAAATGCCCCAGGTTGTTATATAACTTTCGTTAGTTCAACACTTTTCGATTTGAGCAACCGAAGGTCTTCGAAAAAAATCGGTTTTTACCTGCTGGTCTGTTTTGACAGATTTCTGTCATTATTTGCATTTGCCTCTTTATCGGTTTATTTTTAAATTATTCTTGATCACTTGAGCTTTTTAAAGGAATTCTTACAGTATCTTGTGTTTTTAATGAAAGTTTTGTTGTGTTGAAACTAAACCCAAAGGTTTATTCTCTTGAATGCACTAATGTTGCTAATGAAGATTGTGTCAAGTTTTGTATGAAGGAAATTTTCAAGTGTAGGGGAAGAATGATATGATGAGATGAAGAATGGACAAAAGCTCAAGCTTGGGGATGCCACCTCGTGTCACACCAAGAAATATTCAAGAGGTACAAGTGATACGTCGGAAACGTATCTATAATTTTTGATGCTCCATGCTTGTTTAGTATCTACTTTGCTTTGCTTTGTCTACACTTTGAGGTGTTTTTATATCTTTTCTGGAACTAAACTATTAATAAGTTGCCGCAGTGTCAGTTGCCTGTTTTCTTCTATTTTCAGTTCCAGAAAGACAGAAAATCAATATTCTCGGAATTGGACGGGACAAAAGCCAAAGTTAATATTTTACCATGGGGGACACGAATCCAGAAGACGAGACGAAGACGCAAG
The DNA here is from genome assembly GCA_916181665.1 of Avena sativa. NCBI lineage: Eukaryota > Viridiplantae > Streptophyta > Magnoliopsida > Poales > Poaceae > Avena > Avena sativa. The sequence continues at coordinate 50,402,463 of OV702299.1, forward strand.
ACAGGGCGGCCAGACCCCCCCCCTAGGCACGGGTGGGTGCTGCCCCACGCCTGGGTAGGGTGTGGGGCCCCTGGCCGCCTCCCAGCCTTGCCTCTTTGCCTATAGGAAGCTCTCGATGCAGAAACCCTAAGTACCTGATCAATATTCCATGAAACCTTCAGTAGTCGCCGCCACCATCGTCCCTAGATCGCGGGGGATCTGAAGTTCTTCCAGGCACCCTGCCGGAGGGGAGATCATCTCGGAGCCCTTTTCTCTGGTATGATGTGTGAGTAGTTCCACCTTGGACTATGGGTCCATGTAGTAGCTAGATGGTTGTATCTCCTCCTTTGTGCTTTCATGTATAGATCTTGTGAGCTCCGTTCATGATCAAGATCTAATCTATTTGTAATCATGCATGTTGTGTTTGCGGGGATCTGATGGATATTGAGATTATTATATCAGATTGATTAATGGTTTTGTCTTTATGATTCTATCATGTCTATGTTGTTTGTGATCTTGCATGCTCTCCGTTGTTAGTAGCTATCTTGGCCAAGTAGTTGCTAGTGACTCCAAGAGGGGGTATTTATGCTCGGTAGTGGGTTCATGCCTCTAGTTTCCAAGGGAAGTGACAGAAATCTCTTGGATTGAAGATGTGTTGTTGGTACTAGGGAGAAAACAATGGTCTCTTGTTCATGGAACAAGTGGATTGTTTACCTTACACACTTTGCTTAAAGTAGTTGTCTGTTGCTTGCAACTTAATACTAGAGGGGGTTCGGATGATAACCTAAAGGTGGACTTATAGTCATAGATGCAGTTGGATGGCGGTCTATGTATATTGTTGTATTGCCCAATCAAATCTCATAGGATCTTTTTGACTAGTGTTGCATTGTTATGCCTTGCTCAGTTCCTATAAATTTCCCCGCTGTAATTTTTTTACCCTTCATGCCATGTTGTTTATCTAAGTAGAGCACCTCTAGTGAATTATGGACTCCGATCCAATCTTTACCATTGATACATCTTCCACTGTTACTTATTTACTTGCTGCAAACCATTACCTTCCGCACCATACGTTTAATCCTTTGTTACAGTAAACCGGTGAGCCTGATACCCTCACTGTTCGTTGGGTCAAAGTCTTGAGTTTGTGTTGTGCAGGTCTCCGTGTTGCTTGAAACACCTATGTGATGTTTCCTTCCTCCCACTGGTTCGATAACCTCGGTTTCTTACTGAGGGAAAACTTGCTGATGTGCTTCTTCATACCTTGCGCTTGGGGTTCCCAACAGACTCGCCGTTAAGGAGTCACCATCAACAAGCGTTAAAGCTTGAGGATGCCCAAGGCATCCCCTTATTCATGAATAATAATCTCAGGTCTCTTTCTAGACACTTCGTTTTTATTATTTCATGCACTGTTGTGTTGTTCTTGGAGAGTCTTAGTATTCTTTATTGGTTTTTGTTTGCTAGTTTGCTTGAATAAAGTAGTTGGATGTAACACCCCAGCATTTAGGAACCTAACGAAGGGTAGATTTAGGATTATGTATTGTTGCATGCATCTATTTGTGAAAAAGTGGGTAAAATTTTCGCCAAATAAAATCTTAAGTGATCAATGTTTATTTCTTACTTTAAGATTAGGTTTAGACTTAAAGTAGGATTGTTATAAACTTTGATGTGATCTTAAAAGAATTATGTGTGTTTTGAAAGGGGTTTGAATTTAAAAACTTAAGTGTTTGAATAATAATTTAAATGATTTAGATATAAGATTTGAATCTTAAATTAATTAAGATATAGATAGTATAACTTAAATCTCAAAACAATAGAAATTATGAAATTCATTTTCATATTATAAAGACATAAACAAGTTACAACAGAATAAAGAATAAGAATATTCTTTATTAATAATAACATAATCTTTATTACAATTGAATAAAATAAAGATTACATGAACTATAAAGGAAAAATTACAAAGGATTAAGAAAATTACATCTACTAACTATCCTATATCTAAAACCTAAACTAAATCTTCATCTTTATCTTTGAACCTGCAAAACAAAGATTAAACAGAAATAAAACAAGATTAGTGTTAGTATGTATTTCTCTCAGATATGTCAGTGAGGTGCACTTGATAATCTCATCATTGAGAAATGTTAAAGAGGGGCAAGTTTCACCAATATGAAAGATTTCATCTTTCATAAATTCACAGCCAGAATGCAAATAACAGCCAAAAGGGATCAGTTCACCAGCCAAGGTAAAAGTAAATTGGTAACAGTAAGATCAAATTTTCTGAACCTATCCATATGTGCATAGCATGCAAACAGGCTGCACATACACAAGCATGCAAGTTGGTGCTGTCGACTGCACAAGCACAGCCAGGTCAAACAAAACCAGAGCACAGCCGTGGGGAAGAACCCTAGTGCATCACCACACCACAGCACAGCCAGGGTGAACAGCAAGTAAACCAAGAACAGCAGCCAAACCAAACCACCAGATTAACCCAAACATCACCAAAATGGTGACATAAGGAGGGGGATGAATCAGGTGGACAACAAGGCCAAGCACATGAGCTAGGAGGAGCAGGCTAGCTCCAGATCAAGCACAGGAGTCCAGCAAAACCAGATCAAGATCATCACCAACTTACTCCACAAATATCAGCTTTTGTGGTGAGTTTCATAAAACCTTCACATGATCTAATCATCTTATTTAGAGAAAGTCATGTGTTGTTTTACAAAACAAACCCTCAGAAGACACCCAAGTGGGGTGAATCCATCATAGGGATTTCTGAAAATCTAAAAGCAAAAAGCAAGGTACCAGAATCCAACCAGAGCTCAGAGCAACATCCTTGCTCTGGTTGTCAAACCATATTCTACAATTCAATCATATATATACCTATGATCTATTTCTAGGCACATCTCTAAAGGAAGAGTAGCACCTTAGAAACAAATCTTTGGGATCCATAGATTGATCAAGCTCACTACAAATTTTTCCAAGCTTTGATTCAATAAAGAATAGCTGGTACCACTACCAAGACTATCTAGATGAACCAACTAGATAAGATTTGAATCCCTAAGCCTCGGACCAACCTCATTGGTCATAGGGAATTTAGATATGAGCATCTCTAGTTTTCAAAGCCAAGATTGTCTCAAGCATAAACTAACCAAATCCATGGTTTAGAATTAAACTTGTGTGCCATACATGATGGTGTCACAAGAACAATTCAATATGAATCAGGAAAAGCAGAAAATCATTCTAGATTCAAAAAATCAACGAACTAATCATTTTCCTGTTAAAAACAGAAATCATAACTAGAATATTCCTATAATACACTTCACTGTTTGGGATCATGAGGATCTCAATCCACATATTAATTTCCAAGCTAACAGCACTAGGGCATTAGCTGTATCTTATCATAATCATGACCATGAATCAAATAAACAGTGGAAAGTTATCAGATCATTAGCTTTACCAAGCATGGTTCCCATACAACCACATCATCTGAATCAGATGCAATCCAAGCATCAAATCATCAAGTAAGCCACCAGAAACACCATACACCAGATCAACGAACAAGCCTCAGGCCAATAAGCATTCAGTATGGGTACAGACCATCTAAACATGAATCAATTCCTCCAGTACATGAACAAGAACATCACAGAAACCCTAAAGGGATAATCATCCTAATCTGAATCAGACGGTAGCCAGAGAGGACACTGCTAACATCTAGCATCAAATCAACAAGCACAGAGAGCATCAGGAGAGGGGAATCAAACTCACCATAGGTCCTCGCTGAAGGGTAGAAGAGGAAGCAGAGGGGCCAACGGCCATGGCGGCATGGGGAGCTCCCCAGAGGGGGCGCTGCAACCCGCACGGCGCCACGGCAACAACCCTGATCATGCCTGGAGGTGCAGAGCATCACCTCAATGCACGACGACCACAGCCGCACTTGAATCCATGCCAATCCCCAAACCCTAGGGTTCGGGACGGCAGCGATGCATCGCAAGAGAGCCCTAGGCTCGAATCCAATTGGATAGAACGAAGGGGCGTCGTCGACAACCCCCTAATGCACCACGGCGGCGACCAGAACGGCCGACGGCGGCGGGAATCGCCGGTGGCGGCATCGCCGGCCACAGGGTCGGGGTTAGAGGAGGATAAGATGAACTCGAGAGAGAGAGAGAGAGAGAGAGAGAGAGAGAGAGAGAGAGAGAGAGAGAGAGAGAGAGAGAGAGAGAGAGAGAGAGAGAGAGAGAGAGAGAGAGAGAGAGAGAGAGTGAGTGAGAGAGAGAGAGAGAGGCAGTGAGGATTGGGCCGAGCTGGGCCGGACCCTTCGGGGTGGCTCTTTTGTCTAGTACTAGTGGGCCAACAGGGCCCAATAAGAATAACCTGCCCAGAAACAATTTCAGGCCTGTTTTAATAAAAAGAAAAGACCAAAATACCCCTGTACTTAATAAAATTATAGAAAATAAAATAATTGTCCAAAAATTATAAATAAAATATTTTTGGATTCACAAAAATCCATTATGTCCAAATAAAATAAGATATCAAATTTTGGATATTCAAATTTTTATAAGAATTTTGTAATTTAAATATTCCTTATGGAATTTTACAAAATTATTGAAAGGTGATAAAAATAAATAAAAATTATAGTATTTTTGAAAAATACTAAATAAATATTTAGTAATAAAATTAAGGTATGATTAATAATTCCTAAAGGAATTATTAAATCAATAAAAGTCAAATTAATAATTCCTCCTCCCTTGGCAGGCCATCCTCCCGGAGGTTTGCTCGGACAATCCGGCTTGATATGCCCCTTCTGACCACAACCATAACAAATCACTACAGGCTTTTTGCACTCCCTCTAGAAATGCCCTGGAATTCCACAGTTGTTACAGATAACATTCCTTCTCGGATTAGATTGATTTCCACCGCTGCCCTTGTTATTGTTGTTGTTGCCATAATGCCTATTCCGGGGTTTGAACTCCAGGTTAGGTTTAGGTTTGCTTGCCTGAATTTTCTTGGTTTCCTTCTTGGCTCTCTTCCTCCGGTCCTCTTGGACATTCTTGTAATCATCTTCAAAAGTAATGGCTGCATCCAACAACTGCTGATAAGTTTGATTATTGGCTAACCTTAGCTGCATCCTTACAAATGGATTTAATCCACGCAAGAAACGTTTCTTCCTCTTCTCTTTAGTGTTAACATCCTCCTCAGCATAATGAGACAGTTGGCTAAACTCCCGGATGTACTTCATGACACTAGTATATCCTTGCTTAAGCTCCTCAAATTCTCTCCTCTTCAACTCCATGACACTTTCCGAAACATGATATTCACGGAATCTCTGCTTGAACTCCTCACAGGTAAATTCCCTTCCTAGTTGTTGCATGGCTAACTGATTTTCCCACCATGATGCTGTAGGTCCAGTCAAAAGATGAGTTGCATACCTCAATTTCTCCTCATCACTGCAACCTATAGTTTTCAACTTCCTTTTCGTATCGGCTAACCAGTCTGCTGCATCCATTGGTTCAGGAGCTGATGCAAAAGGTAACGGCCTTGCATTCTGGAAATCAGATAAACTCACTCCTCCTCCTTCAGGTGCCCTCTGATTTGCTCGCCCCAGCAACTCCTCCATAAACTTGTTCTGGTTCTCTTGCATCATTTCCATGCATTGCATAAAGATCTGCTCCATTAACGGTTTCATTGGTGGTGGTGGTAATGCTCCTTGATTTGTTGTATCAGCATCGGCCTTTTCCTTGGCCTCACGCTCCATCCGCTGCTGCTCAGTTTCCATTTCTACACCCGTATCCATGACCCCCTAGTCCTGCAACATAAAGCGAATACTCATAATTACATCATGCACATGTGTTCTGAGCTCGACTTTACGCACAGAACTAGTCACACAATGAAGATCCAAAGAAAATCCAAATATGCATTTCACATATTTTACATAATATCATAACGATACAAAGTCATTACACATATACCATATAGGTATAATCGCACAACTACCTTATTACTTGGGGTATAAACACGGTACTTGATACTACTAACTAATTGTCTTCTAGTAGTAACTACGCTCATCGTACATGCCTGATGTCCAACCGTGATGACGTGTTGTTCGTCGCACAGTTTGTGGAACATATGGTCTTCCAGAAGGAACATACTCTGTAGCTGAAGTGTCAGGACTTGAGTTATTACTCAACCTAAGCGCATTGACTCCCTCCAGCTCAGCTGAAAAGTCTTCAGAAACATATTCAACATTATCTCCAGCCTGCATCTCCTGAGCTTCATGTCTAGAGTTGTCACCAGGATATGCAGATCCTGCTGCTCCCCAGGTTCTCTCATGGACAAGATAATTGAATACTGGATAATGTATATTCCCTGGGCTTTGAGAATATGTTGATGATTCAAACACTCTTTCCTCAGGATCTTCTTCTTCATCCTGATCATCTGTTGACATGGTATTTCTACTTCCGTTATTAGGATTCATCCCTTCACCCATCCAACTAGATTGTCCAACATTTCTGCCAGGACCATTTGTGGACATCTAGTGTTCATGAGGTTCATTATATGATCCCATTCTCCATCCATCCAAGTTCTCAATAGGAAGTTCTGAGTCAGAACCATACTCTGAGCCCTGTGGTACTGCATACCGCATATCTATAGTAGGATCATATGTAGGTTCAGGTCTTGGTGAGTATATATGGTGTAAAGGAGTCCGGATCTATACGTATATCCTTAAAGATAGGTGTTGCACTACTACTTTCTTATTTCTCTAACTAGGATGCTAACTGCTTCCTCCTTTCCGGATCAGTTAGATCCTAAACATGTCATTTTTGTCTTCGACAATCACTTGATGAGCTTATAAAAAGACGCAACGAGTGTTCGGTACCTGTCCATAAACTTGGAAGCTAACTTAGGATACTTCTTAACCAAATTAAGATGGTGCGGTATAGGCTCCGAGTCTATAGAATCATGAGGTACCACAGAAAATGTGCTACCTTTTAGCTCCTTGGTTTTCTACTCCCGGATATTAGCTATTGCCTCTACAACAGCAACATGATAGGCTGCTAAATGACTCCTACCTTCACCTATCAGATCATTAGCTTTACCAAGCATGGTTCCCATACAACCACATCATCTGAATCAGATGCAATCCAAGCATCAAATCATCAAGTAAGCCACCAGAAACACCATACACCAGATCAACCAACAAGCCTCAGGCCAATAAGCATTCAGTATGGGTACAGACCATCTAAACATGAATCAATTCCTCCAGTACATGAACAAGCACATCACAGAAACCCTAAAGGGGTTATCATCCTAATCTGAATTAGACAGTAGCCAGAGAGGACACTGCTAACATCTAGCATTGAATCAACAAGCATAGAGAGCATCAGGAGAGGGGAATCAAACTCACCATAGGTCCTCGCTGAAGGGTAGAAGAGGAAGTAGAGGGGCCGACGGCCATGGCGGCACGGGGAGCACCCCAGAGGGGGCGCTGCAACCCGCACGACGCCACGACAACAACCCTGGTCACGCCTGGAGGTGCAGAGCATCACCTCAACGCACGATGACCACGGCCGCACTTGAATCCATGCCAATCCCCAAACCCTATGGTTCGAGACGGCAGCGATCCATCGCAGGAGAGCCCTAGGCTCGAATCCAATTGGATAGAACGAACGGGCGTCGTCGACAACCCCCTAATGCACCACGGCGGCGACCAGAACGGTCGACGACAGCGGGAATCGTCGGTGGCAGCATCGCCGGCCACAGGGTCGGGGTCAGAGGAGGAGAAGATGAACTCGAGAGAGAGAGAGAGAGAGAGAGAGAGAGAGAGAGAGAGAGAGAGAGAGGAGAGAGAGAGAGAGAGAGAGAGAGAGAGAGAGAGGCAGTGAGGATTGGGCCAAGCTGGGTCGGACCCTTCGGGGTGGCTCTTTTGTCTAGTACTAGTGGGCCAACAGGGCCCAATAAGAATAACCAGCCCAGAAACAATTTCAGGCCTGTTTTAAAAAAAATAAAACACCAAAATACCCCTGGACTTAATAAAATTATAGAAAAAAATAATAGTCCAAAAACTATAAATAAAATATTTTTGGATTCACAAAAATCCATTAAGTCCAAATAAAATAAGATATCAAATTTTGGATATTCAAATTTTTATAAGAATTTTGTAATTTAAATATTCCTTATGGAATTTTACAAAATTATTGAAAGGTGATAAAATAAATAAAAATCAATTTCATTATTTATTAATATTATAGTATTTTTGAAAAATACTAAATAAATATTTAGTAATAAAATTAAGGTATAATTAATAAAGGGAAATAAAATAAAATAATTCAATATATGTTATAAAAATATTAAAAAGTAATATTTATAAATCCTTTATTACAAAAAAAGGGAGAACTTTTTAGGGTAAATGCATAATGCATTACATTACTTGCATAATCATTTTGCTTCTTTAAATATTGTCCTTACCGGGCAATAATGATATTTTTGTAGAACTAGAAGCTCAAGGTCTAGTGCAAGCATCAGACTTCACTACCTTGCCATCACAAGGCAAGTTCATCACTTGCTCATATCCTTTGAAGAGTCTTAATCAAAGTATTTGCAAATTGTGTGTTATCATATATGCTATAAAAGAAAGAAAATATTATTTTCCCAAATAAAGAAATTATAGATATCATCCTAAGTGGTGATATGATGGAGCAATAGAACTTAGAGTTCTAGTTGCAATAATGATGATCAAGTAGGGACTTAGTAACCCCTGACATCAGTGATTCTAGCGCCGTATATTACGTGTTAGCCATGAGATTTGGAATGGGACAGAGAAGTCAGCTGTATCTTATTCCTCTCGCATGAAGCCGGATGTGCAAGTCGTGGTTGTTATCCTCGTAGCATGCATATTAATTCGTAATTCGTAGAGGATATGCAGCATATGGGTGGGAACCCTCAACGTCCCACGATAGTTCTGGCATCTAACGGTTTGTACAAACCGTTGCCGTAATTAATTATGTGGGCATGGTGTACACCAAGGAGGCATGCGGGGTCGCGAACGGGGCAGTGATTGGCTTGGACCAACTATTGGGCCCCACAACATGGAATTGTGGATGGGAAAGTACGCCCGGTTGTGCAACAAGGAGTTGATCTCTCATGGGTAAAGTAACGCACCTCTGCAGAGTGTAAGAATTGTAACTTGTTACTCCTGTTCTGGGAAGGAGCTACGAACGCAGCAGGAAAGGAACTCCATGAAAGTTCTAGTCAACCTGTGAAGGCTGATGTCATAGTTTTTCAGAATAAAATCAATCTTTGAAGAAAGATTTACAAAAACTGCATAGTGCCAAGGATTTATAATCCGAGGTGGTAGTTAGAGCATCAAACTTCCCACCTTGCATATAATGAACTTGTTGGGTAACGCTGTTACTCATTCTTTCCATTGATCCCTTGCTTAGACTCTGAGGATTCTGAAGACGTGCCAATGTACGCAGCTGAATGCCAAGAAGACGTGTTCGACGAGGAACCTAATCTATCCGGAGGAGTTGAAGGCGTGGACTATGAGATCCGTTACGGTGTCGATGAGAACGAGTCCACTTAAGAGTCTAGTTAGTAGTAACCAACGGAGCCGAACAACATGAACTTTATAAAATAAGTTGTTGAGCCCCACTCCTAGTCGGAGTTTTTACTTTTAAATTTCCGCTGAACATCTTATATTTTGGTTTGTATGTTGGATCTTTTGGAAGTATTGAACTTCCGGTACTGTAATAATGATAATGTGTGTACCTTTGTAATATGGACCCGCAATGTTTCTGTTGTACCACTCTGAGGGATGTGATATTTATGGAACGGTGTTCTGTGGATGTCATATCAACGACTATAGTGTACTACATATGCAGTGGTATGCTGGGTCACCACATTGGACCCCCGCTTTCACTGTGTTGTTTCAAATAAGTTGATTGGTGTTGGAAAAGAGTAGAAAGTTTCATACTTATAGTGGTACAAAGGGGGATTGTTTTGTCTGTGGCTTAGACTTTATCATGTCATGCTAGATTTTGTTTTGACGTTATGCTTACTGATTATTGATGTAGCATGAATTGGTCCAAACAATTGAGATTGCTTAAGGTGCCTTGAAAGAATCATGCGTTGTTTTAGCATACAAAAGCATAATATTACGGTATTCTCTTTTGATGCTTTGTTTGGGTTGACTTGGCACATGCTCACACCATGTTATGATTATAAGCAAGTCACCTTAGCCTCTATAATCATTTATTTTTTGACTTGTGATACCACATTATGCTTTGATTGATAATGTTTTGTCGCTCTGACGTCTACGCACTTCTATTCTTGTAAACAGTTGTTGGGCCACCAAGTGTAGAGGTTTGTAGAATAGCAGAAAGTTTCCCTTAAGTGGATTACCCATGGTTTATCGAACTCAGGGAGTAAGTGGTCAAAGGTATCCCTCTCAAGAAACCCTGAAATCAAGATACAAGAAGTCTCTTGTGTCCCCAACACACCCAATACACTTGTCAGGTGTATAGGTGCACTAGTTCGGCGAAGAGATAGTGAAATACAAGTGGTAATGGTGCTAGAAAATAGCTTTGATGGAGCTTGACGGTGAGGTCAAGATTGAAAGCAAGCAAACATGTAACAAATCTAGATGCAAATGGTGTTTCAATGTTTAGAAACAAGGCCTAGGGATCATACTTTCACTAGTGAACACTCTCATATAAATATATTCTCTTCATGATACTACTCTTAACTACTCTCCGATTGGACACTCTAATCCATGGTAGGGCTATAACAACACTTCTCGAAGTCCACCTTTCCCAATCTAGATAACCCCACATTGTCACCTTGAGCGCTAGACGGTTCCAACAAACACCACAATTTCATAGAGACATCCAACTCCAAATATAACTCATAACAAATATTCAATCTAGCCAAAGTGCGACACACAGTATGCACGCTGTCATTTTCACACACGTGGGGAAAAGCATAGATCTATTAAAGCACAAAGAGTATTTATGTAGACTCAGACCTAAGTGCCACCATGGCGTGCACGTTGTCACTTTCACACACATGGGGAGAGCAGATATCTATTGAAGCACTTGAGTAACAGAGTATATCTACTTGATTACAAAGCTCATGATCACAATATGACCATGCATAGAGAGAGGGAGATGAACACATAGCTACCGGTAGAGCCCTTAGCCTCGAGGAAGAACTACTCCCTCCTTATCATGGGAATCATCAACGGCAATGAAGATAGCGATGGAGATCGATGGAGATGGCTCCGGGGGCACTTCCCTGTCCCGGCAGGGTGCCGGAATAGAGACTTTCTGTCCCCCAAATCTCCCTTTCGGTGGCGGTGGAGCTATGGAGGTTTTCGTGGATTTTTTTGGATGATTTAGGGTTTCTGAGTAAGGGGGCTTCTTATAGGCGCAAGAGGCAAGGTCGGTGGAGGTCTAGGGGGCCCACACCCTACCCAGGCGCAGGGTAGGGCCCACCCATGCCTAGGGGGTGTTGTGGCCCTGGTTCTACTCTTCGTCTCCCCTCTAGACTTCGTGACGCCCACGGTAAAATATCGACTTTGGCTTGTGTCCTGTCCAATTCCGAGAATATTGATTCTCTTTCTTTCTGGAACTAAAAATAGAAAAAAACAGGCAACTGGCACTGTGGCAACTTGTTAATAGGTTAGTTCCAAAAAATATATAAAAACACCTCAAAGTGTAGACAAAGCAAAGCAAATTAGATACAAAACAAGCATGGAGCATCAAAAATTATAGATACGTTTCCGACGTATCAAGCATCCCCAAGCTTAACTCCTGCTCGTCCTCGAGTAGGTAAGTGATAAAAAGAATAATTTTTGAGGTGACATGCACCATCAAAATCAATATCAAACCATTTGCAAGCATTGAAAGCTGAGATCAAAGAACTCTAAACATGAGCATGAAAGATGGAGTTCTAATAGTAAGACAAAGTAACTATGCATGCAACATGAAAGGCTACAAACAAAGATCATGAATAACATGCATTCAAAAACGTTTGTTTGTTTCGCATATAGAAAACATGCCATAGTGGCATTCAGCTTTTCCCTCATAGAGTAGCAAATAGATGCATAGGACACCTTCAAAGTTCACAAGGGTGACCAGAAACAAGTAGTACAAGAACAAGTAATATCACTATATGCATCAATCAATAAGTTTTGGGACACTGCACACAGAATGACAACTATGCTCTCTTATTGGTGCCTAAAAGTAGAAGGCGGAGACTCAAATAATGGTGGAAGAAAATCCTTTCATAAAGGAAGCAAGGATTTCAAGTTTCAAAAAGAGCTTCCAAAAATTATGGTACTTGTTAGCTTTCAGCCCTCATTGGCCCTATCATAAGCATCTTGAAGTGGTTAAGGTTAAAGTGAACAAACTATGGAGTATATGCTTGACAAAGTATAAGTTGGCAATCTCAAGTCCCTTGAATACGAGGGCCACACCTCATGCTACTCAACTTCAGTCACCTATAAGTTCTTGTCATTATAAGTACATGAGTATCATAGAGAACCGCCAACGGGGTACCCCTTGCACATGGTACAAGAGCTATCCCATAACCAAAATGACAAGGCAAGCAGACAATGATCATCTCAGCAATCTTTTTATTTACTATATGCATAGCTTTTTATTGAGGATGCTTCATGGATAGCTCACTATGGTGATGCTGCAAGTTCCAACCATGATTAGGCATGGCTTCGGCTAGCAACCCAGGCATTTCTCTATCACAAAATACATACTCCATGGACTTACAAGTTCCCCCTTTATTTCACACCGGTGACATCCATAGACAAAAGAGCATGATATCAACAGAGTACAAAGTACAAGTGCAATGTTGAAAATGTTCCCCGTGACAACACGGTTTTGCTAATTCCAATGTATAAGTGCAAGCATATACAACATAGATGACACAATGGTTCAAGTTTATTAGGGGCAAAGAATATAAAGTGTGCCATCAAGTTTGTGACGGCTTTAATCACTAAGTTTTCACATAGCAAAGAGACTTTTTAACTGGAAGATAGCTGAAAACAAGAATATACTTGGAATTGTGTAACACACCATGCATAGGAGTTTATAGTGGACACTTTGGAATAAATTGGTTTCTTGGGAGTTGGAAGCATGAGTAGAGCTTACTCATACAAGTGGAGGCTAGCAAAAGACTGGGAGCAACCAACTAAGAGAGCAATAATGGCCATAATCATGCAGAGCAACAAAACATTACTAATCAAAGCATAGAGTGGTACTACAAGTCAAGGACTAAATGATCATAAAGGATATGGTGACTTGTTCATAGTCATAACATGGTGTGAGCATGTGCCAAGTCAACCCAAACAAAGCATCAAAGGAAAATACCGCAATACTATGCTTTTGTATGCTAAAACAACGCATGATTCCTTCAACGCATATTAAGCAATCATAATTGTTTCGAACAAGTCATGCTACAGAAATAATCACTAAGCATAAGGTCAAAAAAAGATCTAGCATGACATGATAAATTCTAAGCCACAGTCAAAACAAGCTCCTCTTGCACTTATCAAGCAAGAACTTACTACTCCTTTCCAACACCAAGCAACTTATTTGAAACAACTCACAAAGATAATAATCAATAAAGATCAATGAGCTTGTGTCACAAATCCACAAAGAAGAACTAAAAAGTTCTACGCTGAAAGCACAAGAAAACTAAGGCTGAACGCAGTGCTAGCAAAAGTGAACACTCACAAAACAATAAGACTGAAAACTAGAGTGTTCTAGGCAATGGAAACAGAGTGTGTGTCTCTCCAAAAGAAGTGTGGTGTAACCAACCAACTTACTGAAGCAAACTAAGAAACCAAAAACGAAAACTAAGACGCTCCAAGAACAACACAACAATTCATGAAACAATAAAAACGAAGTGTCTAGAAAGACCTGAGATTTTTATTGACGAAGAAGGGGATGCCTTGGGCATCCCCAAGCTTTGAGTCTTGTACCTCTTGAATATTTCTTGGGGTGACATGGGGTGGCATCCCCAAGCTTGAGCTTTTGTCCATTCTTCATCTCATTACATCATTCTTTCTCTACACCTGCAAATTTTCCTTCATACAAAACTTCACACAGTCTTCATTAGCAACATTAGTGTATTCAAAAGATAATAGACCTTTGGGTTTAGTTTCAAAATAGCAAAACTTTCACTAAATACACAAGCTACTTAACTCCTTCAAAAAGCTCAATTTCCCAAAAAGAACCCAAAAGGGAATCAATAAGAAGCAAATGCAAATAATGGCAGAAATCTGTCAAAACAGACCAGCAGGTAGAAACCGATTTTTTCGAAGACCTTCTGTTGCTCAAATCAAAAAGTGTTGAACTAATGAATGTTAGTTAACATACTGGGGGATTTATTCGTAAATGTTTAGCTCAATCTGACTTACAGAGACTCCTCACTAATTTTTATGGTGGAGGACAGAAATCTGTTTCGGGACAGCAACTCCCCAAATCTTACTTCCCTCTCATTAGAGGTCATTCTTGGCACAAAAAGCAAACAAAAAGGATAAGGAGAGGTCATTACTAAAGTACTAACTTCCAGGACTCAATAAAACTCTTGAGTTATCTCCCAACAAGTACTTTTCTTTAACGCCTTTACGTTAGGCATGATAGTTTGAGAAGATGCTCATATAAGAAATATGAATTGATTTAAAAGAGAGCATCAAGAAGCAAATTCAAAACACATTTAAGTCTAACCCACTTCCTATGCATAGGAATCTTGTAAAGTAACAAGTCATGAAAACACAAAGCAACAACCATAGGAAAGAAAAATAAGTGCAACTTCAAGATTTTCAACATAAAGAGGGGAAACTTAATATTATTGAAATACTTAAAACCATGTTTCCCTCTCTCATAATAACTTTCAGTAGCAACATGAATAAAATTAACAATATAACTATCACAAAGAACATTCTTATCATGAGACACATGCATAAAATGATTATTGCTGACCACATAAGCACAGTCATTCTTATTAATTTTAGTAGGAGCAAATTCAACAAAATAGCTATCATTGTTATTCTCATCACCATAATCATCAAATATAGGAGGCATATTGTAATCACAATTAATTGTCTCCTCAATAGTAAGTGGACTAAAAATATCATACTCATCATTGTAATCATCATAAATTGGAGGTTTAGTATCATCATAAGCAATACAATAGCTATCTTCTAAAGCTAGGGGACTAAAAAGATAATTTTCATAAAAACTAGCTTCCCAAGCTTAGACGTTTCGATAGCATTAGCAACAATGGTGTCCAAAGAATTCATACTAATAACATTGCTATTAGCATGCAAATAAAGTTCCATAGGTTTTTTAATTTTCTCTTCAAACACTTCATGTCCTAACTCAAGATAGATACTATAAATCTCTCTAATTTTTTTGTTGTTTTCCATTAAGCCTAACTAGTGAAAATAAGAAATAAAAAGACAAAATTGCAGAATCTAAAGGAAATAACTTCGAGCACTCACACCGAAGGATGTGAGTACCATTTACCTTACCTCCCTGGCAACGGCGCCAGAAAATATCTTGATGTCTACGCACTTCTATTCTTGTAGACAATTGTTGGGCCTCCAAGTGCAGAGGTTTGTAGAACATCAGCAAGTTTCCCTTAAGTGGATTACCCAAGGTTTATCGAATTCAGGGAGGAAGTGGTCAAAGGTATCCCTCTCAAACAACCCTGCAATCAAGATACAAGAAGTCTCTTGTGTCCCTAACACACCCAATACACTTGTCAGGTGTATAGGTGCACTAGTTCGGCGAAGAGATAGTGAAATACAAGTGGTAACGGTGCCAGAAAATAGCTTTGATGGAGCTTGACAGTGAGGTAAAGACTGGAAGCAAGCAAACATGTAACAGATCTAGATGCAAACGGTGTTTCAATGTTTAGAAACAAGGACTAGGGATCATACTTTCACTAGTGAACACTCTCTCATATAAATATATTCTCTTCATGATACTACTCTTAACTACTCTCCGGTTGGACACTCTAATCCATGGTAGGGCTATAACAGCATTCCTCAAAGTTCGCCTTTCCCAATCTAGATAACCCACCACTGTCACGTTGAGCGCTAGACGGTTCCAACAAACACCACAATTTCATAGAGACATCCAACTCCAAATATAACTCATAACAAATATTCAATCTAGCCAAAGTGCGACACACAGTATGCATGCTGTCATTTTCACACACGTGGGGAAAAGCATAGATCTATTAAAGCACAAAGAGTATTTATGTAGACTCAGACCTAAGTGCCACCATGGCGTGCACGCTGTCACTTTCACACACATGGGGAGAGCAGAGATCTATTGAAGCACTTGAGTAACAGAGTAGATCTACTTGATTACAAAGCTCATGATCACAATATGACCATGCATAGAGAGAGAGAGATGAACACATAGCTACCGGTAGAGCCCTTAGCCTCGAGGAAGAACTACTACCTCCTCATCATGAGAATCAGCAACAGCGATGAAGATGGCGATGGAGATCGATGGAGATGGCTCCGGGGGCACTTCCCCATCCCGGTAGGGTGCCGGAACAGAGACTTTCTATCCCCCGAATCTCCCTTTCGGTGGCGGCGGCGCTACGGAGGTTTTCGTGGATTTCTTCTGGATGATTTAGGGTTTCTGAGTCGGGGGCTTCTTATAGGCGCAGGAGGCAAGGTCGGTGGAGGTCCAGGGGGGCCACACCCTACCCAGGCGCGGGGTAGGGCCCACCCATGCCTAGGGGGTGTGGTGGACCTGGTTCGCCTCTCCATATCCCCTCTGTACTTTGTGACGCCCATGGTAAAATATCGACTTTGGCTTTTGTCCCGTCCAATTCCGATAATATTGATTTTCTGCCTTTCTGGAACCAAAAATAGAAGAAAACAGGCAACTGTCACTGTGCCAACTTGTTAATAGGTTAGTTCCAAAAAAGATATAAAAACATCTCAAAGTGTAGACAAAGAAAAGCAAAGTAGATACAAAACAAGCATGGAGCATCAAAAATTATAGATACGTTTCCGACATATCACGCTCCCAGTCTTTTGCTAGCCTCCACTTGCATGAGTAAGCTCTACTCATGCATAAAACTCCCAAGAGACCAAGTTTTTCCAAAGAGTCCACTATAAATTACTATGCATGGTGTGTTACACCATTCTAAGTATATTCTTGTTTTGTCTATCTTCCAAATTAAACTTGTTATGTGAAAATTAGTGATTAAAGCTCTCACAAACTTGATGGCACACTTTATTTTTCTTGCCCCTAATAAACTTGAACCATTGTGTCATCTATGTTGTATATGCTTGCACTTATAAGTTGGCAATTAGCAGAACCGTGCTGTCACGGGGAACGCTTTCAACACCTGTAAATATCTACCCAGTTGATATCATGCTCTTTTGTTTATGGATGTCGGCGGTGTGAAATAAAAGGAGAGCTTGTAAGTCCACGGAGTTATGTATATGTGTTAGAGAAACGCCTGGGCCGCTAGCCTAAGCCATGCCTAATCATGGTGGAAACTTGCAGCATCACCATAGTGAGCAATCCATGAAGCATCATCACAAAAAAAATATAAAAAAAGAGAGAGAAAAGGAGAAAAAAATATGCACCATTCTCATGGAAAATAAAAGGATTGCTGAGATGATCACTGTCTGTTGCCTTGTAATTTTGATATGGGATAGCTCATGTGTCATGGGGAAAGGGGTACCCCATTGGTGGTTCTCTATGATACAGATATACTTACAATGAATAGAACTTACCTGTAACTAAAGTTGAGTAGCATGAGGAACGAACCTCGTACTCAAGGGACATGAGATTGCCAACTTATGATTTGTCAAGCATATACTCCATAGTTTGTTCACTTTAACCTTAATCACTTCAAGATGCTTATGATAGGGTAAATGAGAGCTGAAAGCTAACAAGTACCATAATTTCTGGAAGCTCTTTATGAAACTTTAAATCCCTGCTTCCCTTTGAAGGGCCTTTCTTCCTACTTTTATATTGAGTCTGCACCTTATATATTTATGCACCAACTAGGAGAGCATAGTTGTCATTCTTAGTTCTATGTGCATTGTCCCAAAACTTATTGATTGATTCATAATGTTGTTATTGCCTGTTCTCGAACTACTTGTATATAGTCACCCTTATGAACTTTGAAGGTGTCCTATGCATTTAAGTTTTGCTACTCCATGAGGTACAAGCTGAATGCCACTATGCTATGTTTTCTATATGTGAAACAAACAAACTTCTTTCAATGCATTGTTATTCATGATCTTTGTTTGTATCCATTCATGTTGCAACATAGTTGGTATATCTTATTCTTAGAACTTCAGCTTTCATGCTCATGTTTAGAGTACTTTGATCCTAGCTTTCAATGCTTTGCAAATGGTTTGATGAAGATTTTGATGGTGCATGTCACCTCAAAAATTATTCTTTTTATCACTTACCTACTCGAGGACGAGCAGGAGTTAATCTTGGGGATGCTTGATACATCGTAAACGTATCTATAATTTTTTATGTTCCATTCTTGTTTAGTATTAACTTTGCTATGCTTTTTCTACACTTTGAGGTATTTTTATACATTTTCTGGGACTAACCTATTAACAAGATGCCGCAGTGCCAGTTGCCTGTTTTCTGTTGTTTTTGTTTTCAGAAAAGCTAGTAAGGAAATATTCTCGGGATTGGACGGGACAAAATCCAAAGTCAATATTTTACCAAAGAGAACACGAAGTCCAGAGGAGAGTCGGAGGGGCACCAAGGGGCGGCCGCACCCCCTAGGTGCGGGCCCACCCTAGGCCTCGCCAGGGCAGGGTGTGGCCCCCGGCAGCCCTCCTGCCTCGCCTCTTTGCCTATAAAAGACCCCCGATGCCAAAACCCTAAGCACCCGATGAGATATCCATGAACCATTCCATAGCCGCCACCATCGTCCCTAGATCAGGGGGTCTAAATCTCTTCCCGACACCCTGCCGGAGGGGAGAGATCATCCCGGCGGCCTTCTTCATCACCATGCCAGCCTCCGGTTTGATGCGTGAGTAGTTCACCCTTGGACTATGGGTCCATATAGTAGCTAGATGGTTGTGTCTCCTCCTTTGTGCTATCATGTTTAGATCTTGTGAGGTCCATTCATGATCAAGATCATCTATTTGTAATCATACATGTTGTGTTTGCAGGGATCCGATGGATATTGAGATACTATGTTAGATTGATTATTGATTCTATCATGTCTTATTGATTATTAATTATATCATGTGTGTGTTGTTTGTGATCTTGCATGCTCTTCATTGCTAGTAGCTATCTTAGACAAATAGATGCTAGTAACTCCAAGAGGGAGTATTTATGCTCGATAGTTGGTTCATGCCTCTATTAAATCTGGTAAGTGATAGGAATCTCTAAGGTTATAGATGTGTTGTTGCTACTAGGGAGAAAACAACAATCTTTTGTTCATAGAACAATTGTATTGTTTACTTTACACACATTACTTAATGCAATTATTCGTTGCTTGCAACTTAATACTCGAGGGGGTTCAGAAGATAACCTGAAGGTGGATTATTAGTCATAGATGCAATTGGATGGCGGTCTATGTATATTGTTGTCATGCCCAATAAAATCTCATAGGAATCATGATGTCTAGTATTTGCATTATTATGCCTTGCTCAGTCCTGTCAATTGCCCCGCTATAATTTGTTCACCCAGCATTTTATTTATCTTAAGGAGAACACCTCTAGTCAACTATGGACCCTGGTCCAATCTTTACCATTGTTACATCATCTATTGTTACCGTTTACCTTTCTACCAGCAATTATTACCTTCCACACTATACGTTTAATCCTTTCTTTTCAGCAAACCGGTGAGATTGAAAACCTCACTGTAAGTTGGGAAAAAGTCTTGAGTTTGTGTTGTGCAGGACTCCAAGGTGTTTGTTTCCTTTCTCCTACTGGTTCGATAACCTTGGTTTCATAACCGAGGGAAAACTTTATGTTGTGGTCATCATACCTTCCTCTTGGGGTCTCCCAACGAACCTATTCAGTGATCTGAGCCCGTCAAAAACCCAAAGCCAATATTTTACCGGAGCGAAGACAGAGTCAGAAGGCCAGCTGAAGGGGGGCCATGAGGTGGCAACACCCTAGGACTGTGCGACCCAAGGGGGGCGCCGCCACAAGGTGTGGGCACCTCGGGCGCCCACCGACCTTTCCCCTTCGCCTATAAAGTCACCCCGATGCAGAAACCCTAAGCACCTGATCAAATCTCCACGAAACAGTCTATAGCCGCCGCCACCATCGTCCCTATATTGGGGGGATATGAAGCTCTTCCTGGCACCCTTTCGGAGGGGAGAGATCATCCCAGAGGCCTTCTTCATCACCATGCCAGCCTTCGGAGTGATGCGTCAGTAGTTCACCCTTGGACTATGGGTCCATACAGTAGCTAGATGGTTGTTTCTCCTCCTTTGTGCTATCATGTTTAGATCTTGTGAGCTCCATTCATGATCAGTATCATCTATTTGTAATCATACATGTTGTGTGTCACATCCCAAAAATTTCCAAATTTTCTAATGTGAAAAATAAATAAACAAAATAAATAATTGTTGGAATTTAGGGTGAAAAGAAACTTTTTGTTTAAACTTGGAAACATCAAAACCCATCTCGAACAAACTTTTGAATCAAATGGAATCCAACAAATTTCAATCAAGTGAAATGCATTCATCAAATGAATGTATCTTGAAATTCAAACTTGGGAAAATAAACCCTAAAACCCTAATGGAAGAAAATCATTCCAAGATCTCTCTAATACTATGGATTTCATACATATAAAAATTTGTCAACAAACAATTATAAATGATCAAGGATGATAAATATAAATATAATAAAACCATAGAAATTGATTTCATTCAATTTGGAACCATGGATAGAAACTTATGAGTTTAATAAGTTAAAAGAAAATAAATTTCTAAAGCTAATAAATCTCCTATCTAAAAATCCATACCAAATTGTGAGCAAAATAATCCTAACAAGATTTAAAAGGATAAACTAATATTAAATAAAATTATAGAAATTGGAATCACCAATTTTGGATCTTTAAATAAAAAGATATGGATTCTATAAGACAAAGGGACAATTAAATAAATAAGGAATATTCAAAAGCCAAATTAAATCTTGGCAAAATTCATAAATAAATGAAATAAAGATAATCCAAATGAAATAAAGGGATAAGGAATATTCAAATAAAATAATATGGCCTTAACCAAATTTCTATTCCATTTGAATGAAGACAAAATCCCTAATGAAAATGAATAGTTAAATCATGAGAAAATAATAAAGAGGAATTTCCATGGTGGATATAAAAGTTATTTAATTAACTTAAATGGAATAAAGGAATCATTTAAATAAAAATTTATATGGAATTAAAACCATATTTGATTTTCTTGGAATAAAGACAATTGCCCAATTTGAATGATTAATAAATCCTATTAAAATATTTTAAGTAATAATTCAAGAGAATAATTTGCACTAATGATTAAATAAAACCTACTGAAAAAGGTTTTGTGAAAATTAGAATTCAAATAAGAGTTTGAAAATATAAATAAAAACTCAATTGAATAAAAGACAAAGTGCCCATTTTAAATAAAATATAAACCATAAATGAATAAAGGAATTATTCCTTAAAAGGACTTTAAAATACATGTTCAAATAGTACAAACTTACTGAAAAGGTTTGGTCAAAACTTGAATTGAAATTGAGGTTTAAATCAAATGTTGAAATTTAAAATAGAAAAAAGAAAAAGGTTTCAAGAAGAAAAAAAAGTGGAAACAAACCAGCCCAGCCCAGCAAAGCTCCAGGCCAACTCGTATCCCACCTCTCTCTCCCCTGGCGAATCGTTCTAACACCCTTAGAACGACCCGCGCAGACGCTGACGCCTGGACCCTACCTGAACCCTCTCTCTCTCGCTGACATCGTTGCCCCACCTGCCAGTCTTTTTCCTCACCGCGGGTGACCAGTTCGTCGCCGTTTCTGGCTGTAAATCCGCGGACTTAATTCTCCTTAACGCTGCAGCCATTACTCGTTCTGATCACGCACACTTAATCGCCCATGTTCCCTCTCCATTTCCCCTCGCTCGCCATCCTCCCTCTGCCCCCAGGCCGCCTTGAATTCGCCTCGAACCCTCTCTGTCTCCGGCGAACCCTTCTTCCGATTCCGACCAGACACCGTTGCCCCTTGCTCCCTGGACTCCATGATACTACTCCCCAGCCTCTTGCACATCCCCCAGTACCCCTGGCTCCCCCGCGCATGATCCACCGCGTCGGCAACGACTTCGACCAAACGCCACCGTCGTCTGCCATTACTCCGTCGAGTTTTCCCGGTAACCTCTGACCATGCCTCCCCCTCTTGTTGACACGCGTGTAATCACCTCTCGCGTGCGCATCTAATGCCGCCTGGTTTGTGTCCTAGCGCGCCCTATAGGTTCGTCTTCGACAACGCCAGAGCACGCCCGACGCCGTCGTGAACTAAAGCGAGCAATCAACGACGCGTCCGTGCGCCCCTGCCCAACGACGAGTACCTCGAGCTTCCTCACGCCTCATCGAATCCGCTGAGCCATCTCCCCTCCTCTCTTGCTTCCTAGTCCTCCAGAACCGTCGCAAGCAGAGCCACGCCGCGCCAGCGCCGCCAGATCTTGGCAGAGTGATGTGAGCCATACGATCTAGATCTAAGCGTCGCGATAGATTCACTTAAAACGAACCGGTATGCTAGATCTAGACCATGCGATGCACTTTAAATCCTGCGGCCTATGTTAGTCGATCCAGCCGAATCGGTATCGCCCAATAGGATTGCTCCACGTGGGCAGTCTATGTTATAAAAAAACCAGAAACATTTCTATTAGTTGTTTGAATTTGTAAATTGCATAACTTTAAATCTACACGTCCAAATTTTACAAATTTTATATCAATGGAATCAGCAAAAATAATTCTATCCAACCATGCCCTTTGTATAGTAATTTTCATCTGTAAAATTGGTTGTATTTGCAGAAACATGTGTAGGCATGTTTTGAATATAAAAATTATTCTAGAAATGTTTTCAGGATAAAATCAATTGTGAATGGATAGTTTTAAACCTACTGACCATAGAAACAAACTTTTGGATTTAAAAATATATTTTGTGACACTTAGGAATTATTCCTTTGAATTAAAGCATTTCTAGTTAAATAAAAATATTGATTATGTTTTAAAAATGCTTTTTGAGTAAAACCTTTGGAAAATGATTTGATTTAAACTCCCTGAACCTAAACACCAAGTTTTGGTATTTAAAAATATATTTGGTGAACCCTATTAAATTATTACTTTGTTTAAAGGCATTTCCAACAAAATATAATATTACTTTGATTTAAAAATGGTTTATAAGTAAAACCTTTTGCAAATGGTTTTAATATTAAACACTTGACATTAAAACACTAACATTTGTGTTCAAAAATATATTTGTCAAACACTAGAAATTATTACCTTGATTTAAATCATTTCTAGCAAAACAAAATGATTTAAAATGGCCATTTTCACTAACTTGTTATCAAATGGTTTTGCCACTTTTATAAATGACCACTAGGTGTTTTAAAATGTTTTATAACCTATTAGAAACCACTTTTCCAAATAAAAAAATCTTTGACATGCTTGCATGCATTACTTTGTCTTTATTATTTTATGTGTTGAATTGCTTCAATGGTAGATTGAATTTTTGCCTTGATTGAATTGTAGTGAAATTTTAAGAGTGTGACTATTGCAAGATCAAGGAGTGAACTTATATTCTCTAACAAAAAGGAAAGTTATGCTTCATACTTTTGTCCCATTATTTTCACTATGCATTAGTGATATTTCTAAGTAGGACTTGCATGGAATTTTTACTAAGAATGCTATGCCATGGGAAATCCTAGTAGATGATGCCTTAGTAGAATTTTACCTAAGTTAAGATTCCTAATACTATCATGCTTAGCTTAGCTAGTAGAAAACAAGGGTGGATTATAATCATGCTATGAAATATTTCTAAGTCAAGGACTTGTGTTTTGTTTAATAAAACAACTATGTGGATGAATCACCTAGGTGGAATGGTCGTGATTGGGTTATGTTGAGTGGTTACACAAGTCCAGTATACTGGGGAAAACTTGGGCATCACCAAGTCAAGTATGCTGGGGAAAACTTGGCATCACACTTGTGGAAAGCCACCCAGGAACAAAGAGATTTGAGATGTCAAATGTTGAGAAGCTTCAAGTGCATCCACTTGGCATTATGGGATCTGCCTGGATCATATAGGTTGCATTAACTTAGCCAAATGGACAGTTGGTGGTAGGGGTTGATAGGTTTGGAGCGCGTCCATTTTGGTCTAAGGGAAGGCTTCTGAAAGATCTTGTCTCGATGCATGTCGAGTCTTGTGGGGAAAGTGCACCACCTCTCGAGAGAGTAAAATCTAAGTACTTAGCCGTGTCCCCGGCAATGGACAATTTGAGCATCAAGACATGGAAGCTATCAAAAATCTCCTCATCCCAATTTCTAAGTTAAAAGCTTGTGGTTGAACAAAGGTAAAGGATCACCAATGTCTATTGGTGGATGCTTTGGGTGATTTTGACAAACAAAAACTTAGTGTTTTCAAATGATAAGGAAAATCTATATTGAGCAAAGCAAGCCTAAGCTCCACTTAGCCAAATGCATATAGATGATAGATACCACTATTCTACCATTGTATCACTTGCCAATACAATTCAAAAATATTGACCCTTGTGGCTATAACTTATTATGTTGCAGGTTTGTTTGATGTTAGTGAAGTGTGTTGATTAGGATTACAAGTCTACAACCAACATGATTGCATGTGGCACTTTGAAGATGAAGGACTCCATGCTATATAGTTATTTCTGCTGCATTGTAATGAGATAGCCAAATGAGCTATGTAAGATTTAATGAATTATTTTATTCCTGGTTATAAAGTTGTATTATGACCTTTGTTTCTTGATATTACATCTTAACTGTGGATGCTAGCTATTGATCCAGGGACTAGCATTGTAAACATAAGGATCTCTACCATATTAAAGGTTGGGACCTCTACAGATGGTATCAGAGCACTGTGTTGCATGTAGGATTGTAACCCTAGGATTGGACAAAACCCCTTAGAAAAATAGGAGTTGTATTTGTCCAAAATTATTTACAAACAATCTTGTAAACTCTTCCCTCAACCTTTTTGGCTTTAATTCTACATCTCTTCTATTTCAACTTGATGGATAAAACCTCAACCATGAGCAAAGACTTCAACATGAGCAAAGGACTTCACCAACTCAAATGACTTCAACATCAACAACACCAATGACTTCAACTTTAGTTTCACCAAGGACTTCAACTTGGACATCACTAAGGACTACAAGTGAGACAAGAAATCTTACTCAACACTTGAAGACTAAGGAAACATAACTTAGAAGGGATCATCATCACCTTTGAAGTTTTGTGACCAAGATGCAAGAATTTTTTCAAGGAAACCATGAGCGATCAAGAAGAAACAACCAAGAAGAATGGAATGATCTCAAGAAAAACATATAGTTGGACCACCATACTAGTGTTTAGTTAAATCAAACACACCTACTTATGTGGTGTAGCAAAAATATTTTGTTGCCTAAACATGTGCTTGAACCTTGTTGTTGATTGGAATGTTTGATTGTGATTTCTTGCACATTGCTTGTGTGATTTTTTTGTATGATTAGACTTTTTCAATAGAAATATTTGCCTATTCTAATCCCAATCCGACCCAAACAGATGACTTCTCCAAGAAACTCCAACATCAAGGATGGTGACAACAACAACCAAGAGATGCTTCTAGCAACCCAAGCCCAGTTGAATCAAGTGACGACTCAGTTTTTAGTTAACAACAATGATTTAGACCCAACCATGCAAAAGTTTTTGGAAACCCAATCCCAATTGTTGCAAAGGATGACCAATCAAATGATCAGCATGATAAGCAACTCTTCCCAAGGAAATTGTAACAACAATGATATCAAGGATGATATTATAGAAGGAACTCAAGCTTCCAATATTCGTGGAAACATGGAACACACTTCCAAAGAGCATGAGGATCAATGCCCTAATTGTGAAGAGAAACATCCAACTAAACAATGCCCCACATCTCAAGTGACTTGTTTCCTATGTAAAGGAAATAATCATGTCCCTATCCAATTCCCCATCTATCCTATAGTTCAACAAATGAAACAAGATGGAATGCATCAAATTTTTGGAAACCTCCATAAAGGAACAACTTCTATCAAGAAGGATGAAGGCAAAGTCAGAACCATGCCTCATAAGGCCAAATCCAAAGTGACCACCAAGTGTTGCTACTCTTGTGAAGAAGAAGGTCATATCTCTAGTAACTGCCCCAAGAAGAGAGGAATATTTCCCACCTTTGAGGTGAGATATGAAGATCATGAACTAGAAGAACTCCTAGCTTTGGAGAGACCCAAGAAGAAGAAGAAGAAGAAGAAGAAGAAGAAGAAGAAATGCCTTAATTCCAACAAGAAGGACAATAGCCAAGTACAATGTTACAATTGCAAAGAGATGGGACACTATGCATCACATTGTCCAGAAAAGAAGAAAGATATTAGCCAACTGATGTGTTTCAAATGCAAAGAGCTAGGTCATTATGCAAACAAATGCAAAGAGCAGAGGGGCCGACGGCCATGGCGGCACGGGGAGCACCCCAGAGGGGGCGCTGCAACCCGCACGACGCCACGGAAATAACCCTGATCACGCCTGGAGGTGCAGAGCATCACCTCAACGCACGACGACCACGGCCGCACTTGAATCCATGACAATCCCCAAACCCTAGGGTTCGGCACGGCAGCGATCCATCGCAGGAGAGCCCTAGGCTCGAATCCAATTGGATAGAATGAACGGGCGTCATCGACAACCCCCTATTGCACCACAGCGGCGACCAGAACGGCCGACGACGGCGGGAATCGCCGGTGGCGGCATCGCCAGCCATAGGGTCGGGGTCAGAGGAGGAGAAGATGAACGAGAGAGAGAGAGAGGCAGTGAGGATTGGGACGAGCTGGGCCGGACCCTTCGGGGTGGCTCTTTTGTCTAGTACTAGTGGGCCAACAGGGCCCAATAAGAATAACCAGCCCAGAAACAATTTCAGGCCTATTTTAATAAAAATAAAAGACCAAAATACCTCTGGACTTAATAAAATTAAAGAAAATAAAATAATAGTCCAAAAATTATAAATAAAATATTTTTGGATTCACAAAAATCCATTATGTCCAAATAAAATAAGATATCAAATTTTGGATATTCAAATTTTTATAAGAATTTTGTAATTTAAATATTCCTTATGGAATTTTACAAAATTATTGAAAGGTGATAAAAACAAATAAAAAACACTTTCATTATTTATTAATATTATAGTATTTTCGAAAAATACTAAATAAATATTTAGTAATAAAATTAAGGTATAATTAATAAAGGGAAATAAAATAAAATAATTCAATATATGTTATAAAACATTAAAAAGTAATATTTATAAATCCTTTATTACAAAAAAAAGGGAGAACTTTTTAGGGTAAATGCATAATGCATTACATTACTTGCATAATCATTTTGCTTCTTTAAATATTGTCCTTACCGGGCAATAATGATATTTTTGTAGAACTAGAAGCTCAAGGTCCAGTGCAAGCATCAGACTTCACTACCTTGCCATCACAAGGCAAGTTCATCACTTGCTCATATCCTTTGAAGAGTCTTTATCAAAGTATTTGCAAATTGTGTGTTATCATATATGCTATAAAAAAAGAAAATATTATTTTCCCAAATAAAGAAATTATAGATATCATCCTAAGTGGTGATATGATGGAGCAATAGAACTTAGAGTTATAGTTGCAACAATGATGATCAAGTAGGGACTTAATAACCCCTGACATCAGTGATTCTAGCGCCGTATATTACGTGTTAGCCATGAGATTTGGAATGGGACAGAGAAGTCAGCTGTATCTTCTTCCTCTCGCATGAAGCCGGATGTGCAGGTCGTGGCTGTTATCCTCGTAGCGTGCATATTAATTGGTAATTCGTAGAGGATATGCAGCATATGGGTGGGAAACCTCAACGTCCCATGATAGTTCTGGCATCTAACGGTTTGTACAAACCATTGCCGTAATTCATTATGTGGGCATGGTGTACACCAAGGAGGCATGCGGAGTCGCGAAGGGGGCAGTGATTGGCTTGGACCAACTACTAGGCCCCACATCATGGAATTGTGGACGGGAAAGTACGCCCGGTTGTGCAACAAGGAGTTGATCTCTCATCGGTAAAGCAACGCACCTCTACAGAGTGTAAGAACTGTAACTTGTTACTCCCTGTTCCGGGAAGGAGCTACGAACGTAGCAGGAAAGGAACTCCATGAAAGTTCTAGTCAACCTGTGAAGGCTGACTGTCATAGTTTTTTAGAATAAAATCAATCTTTGAAGAAAGATTTACAAAAACTGCATAGTGCCAAGGATTTATAATCCGAGGTGGTAGTCAGAGCATCAAACTTCCCACCTTGAATATAATGAACTTGTTGGGTAACGTTGTTACTCATTCTTTCCTTTGATCCCTTGCTTCGAATTTGAGGATTCCGAAGACGTGCCAATGTATGCAGCTGAATGCCAAGAATACGTGTTTGACGAGGAACCTGATCTATCCGGAGGAGTTGAAGGCATGGACTGCGAGATCCGTTACGGTGTCGATGAGAACGAGTCCACTTAAGAGTCTAGTTAGTAGTAACCAACGGAGCCGAACAGCATGAACTCTATAAAATAAGTTGTTGAGCCCCACTCCTAGTCGGAGTTGTTACTTTTAAATTTCCGCTGAACATCTTATATTTTGGTTTGTACGTTGGATCTTTTGGAAGTATTGAACTTCCGGTATTGTAATAATGATAATGTGTGTACCTTTGTAATATGGACCCGCAATGTTTCTGTTGTACCACTCTGAGGGATGTGATATTTACGAAACGGTGTTCTGTGGATGTCATGTCAACGACTATAGTGTACTACACATGCAGTGGTATGCTGGGTCACCGCATTGGACCCCCGCTTTCACTGTGTTGTTTCAAATAAGTTGATTGGTGTTGGAAAAGAGTAGAAAGTTTCATACTTATAGTGGTACAAAGGGAGCTTGTTTTGTATGTGGCTTAGACTTTATCATGTCATGCTAGATTTTGTTTTGACGTTATGCTTACTGATTATTGATGTAGCATGAATTGTTCCAAACAATTGAGATTGCTTAAGGTGCCTTGAAAGAATCATGCGTTGTTTTAGCATACAAAAGCATAATATTATGGTATTCTCCTTTGATGCTTTGTTTGGGTTGACTTGGCACATGCTCACACCATGTTATGACTATGAGCAAGTCACCTTAGCCTCTATGATCCTTTATTTTTTGACTTGTGATACCACTTTATGCCTTGATTGATAATGTTTTGTCGCTCTGCATGATTATGGCCATTATTGATCTTTTAGTTGGTCGCTATGACGTCTACGCACTTCTATTCTTGTAAACAGTTGTTGGGCCTCCAAGTGTAGAGGTTTGTAGAATAGCAAAAAGTTTCCCTTAAGTGGATTACCCATGGTTTATCGAACTCAGGGAGTAAGTGGTCAAAGGTATCCCTCTCAAGAAACCCTGCAATCAAGATACAAGAAGTCCCTTGTGTCCCCAACACACCCAATACACTTGTCAGGTGTATAGGTGCACTAGTTCGGCGAAGAGATAGTGAAATACAAGTGGTAACGGTGCCAGAAAATAGCTTTGATGGAGCTTGACGGTGAGGTAAAGACTGAAAGCAAGCAAACATGTAACAGATCTAGATGCAAATGGTGTTTCAATGTTTAGAAACAAGGCCTAGGGATCATACTTTCACTAGTGAACACTCTCATATAAATATATTCTCTTCATGATACTACTCTCCACTTGGACACTCTAATCCATGGTAGGGCTATAACAACACTCTCGAAGTCCGCCTTTCCCAATCTAGATAACCCCACATTATCACCTTGAGCGCTAGACGGTTCCAACAAACACCACAATTTCATAGAGACATCCAACTCCAAATATAACTCATAACAAATATTCAATCTAGCCAAAGTGCGACACACAGTATGCATGTTGTCATTTTCACACACGTGGGGAAAAGCATAGATCTATTAAAGCACAAAGAGTATTTATGTAGACTCAGACCTAAGTGCCACCATGGCGTGCACGCTGTCACTTTCACACACATGGGGAGAGCAGAGATCTATTGAAGCACTTGAGTAACAGAGTAGATCTACTTGATTACAAAGCTCATGATCACAATATGACCATGCATAGAGAGAGAGATGAACACATAGCTACCGGTAGAGCCCTTAGCCTCGAGGAAGAACTACTCCCTCCTCATCATGGGAATCATCAACGGCGATGAAGATAGCGATGGACATCGATGGAGATGGCTCCGGGGGCACTTCCTCGTCCCGGCAGGGTGCCAGAATAGAGACTTTCTGTCCCCCGAATTTCCCTTTCGGTGGCGGTGGAGCTATGGAGGTTTTCGTGGATTTTTTGGATTATTTAGGGTTTCTGAGTAAGGGGGCTTCTTATAGGTGCAGGAGGCAAGGTCGGTGGAGGTCCAGGGGGCCCACACCCTACCCAGGCGCAGGGTAGGGCCCACCCGTGCCTAGGGGGTGTTGTGGCCCTGGTTCTACTCTCCGTCTCCCCTCTAGACTTCGTGACGCCCACGGTAAAATATCGACTTTGTCTTTTGTTCTGTCCAATTCAGAGAATATTGATTCTCTTTCTTTCTGGAACTAAAAATAGAAGAAAACAGGCAACTGGCACTGTGGCAACTTGTTAATAGGTTAGTTCCAAAAACTAAATAAAAACACCTCAAAGTGTAGACAAAGCAAAGCAAATTAGATACAAAACAAGCATGGAGCATCAAAAATTATAGATACGTTTCCGACATATCAAGCATCCCCAAGCTTAACTCCTGCTCGTCCTTGAGTAGGTAAGTGATAAAAAGAATAATTTTTGAGGTGACATGCACCATCAAAATCAATATCAAACCATTTGCAAGCATTGAAAGCTGAGATCAAAGAACTCTAAACATGAGCATGAAAGATGGAGTTCTAATAGTAAGACAAAGTAACTATGCATGCAACATGAAAGGCTACAAACAAAGATCATGAATAACATGCATTGAAAAACGTTTGTTTGTTTCACATATAGAAAACATGGCATAGTGGCATTCAGCTTTTCCCTCATAGAGTAGCAAATAGATGCATAGGACACCTTCAAAGTTCACAAGGGTGACTAGAAACAAGTAGTACAAGAACAAGTAATATCACAATATGCATCAATCAATAAGTTTTGGGACACTACACATAGAATGACAACTATGCTCTCTTATTGGTGCTTAAAAGTAGAAGGCGGAGACTCAAATAATGGTGGAAGAAAATCCTTTCATAAAGGAAGCAAGGATTTCAAGTTTCAAAAAGAGCTTCCAAAAATTATGGTACTTGTTAGCTTTCAGCCCTCATTGCCCCTATCATAAGCATCTTGAAGTGGTTAAGGTTAAAGTGAACGAACTATGGAGTATATGCTTGACAAAGTATATGTTGCCAATCTCAAGTCCCTTGAATACGAGGGCCACACCTCATGCTACTCAACTTCAGTCACCTATAAGTTCTTGTCATTATAAGTACATGAGTATCATAGAGAACCGCCAACGGGGTACCCCTTGCACATGGTACAGGAGCTATCCCATAACCAAAATGACAAGGAAAGCAGACAATGATCATCTCAGCGATATTTTTATTTACTATATGCATAGCTTTTTATTGAGTATGCTTCATGGATAGCTCACTATGGTGATGCTGCAAGTTTCCACCATGATTAGGCATGGCTTCGGCTAGCAGCCCAGGCATTTCTCTATCACAACATACATACTCCATGGACTTACAAGTTCCCTCTTTATTTCACACCGGTGACATCCATAGACAAAAGAGCATGATATCAACAGAGTACAAAGTACAAGTGCAATGTTGAAGACGTTCCCCGTGACAGCACGGTTTTGCTAATTCCAATGTATAAGTACAAGCATATACAACATAGATGACACAATGGTTCAAGTTTATTAGGGGCAAAGAATATAAAGTGTGCCATCAAGTTTGTGACGGCTTTAATCACTAAGTTTTCACATCCAAAGAGACTTTTTAACTAGAAGATAGCTGAAAACAAGAATATACTTGGAATGGTGTAGCACACCATGCATAGGAGTTTATAGTGGACACTTTGGAATAAATTGGTTTCTTGGGAGTTGGAAGCATGAGTAGAGCTTACTCATACAAGTGGAGGCTAGCAAAAGACTGGGAGCAACCAACTAAGAGAGCAATAATGGCCATAATCATGCAGAGCAACAAAACATTACTAATCAAAGCATAGAGTGGTACTACAAGTCAAGGACTAAATGATCATAAAGGATATGGTGACTTGTTCATAGTCATAACATGGTGTGAGCATGTGCCAAGTCAACCCAAACAAAGCATCAAAGGAGAATACCGCAGTACTATGATTTTGTATGCTAAAACAACGCATGATTCCTTCAACGCACATTAAGCAATCCTAATTGTTTGGAACAAGTCATGCTACAGCAATAATCACTAAGCATAAGGTCAAAAAAAGATCTAGCATGACATGATAAATTCTAAGCCACAGTCAAAACAAGCTCCTCTTGCACTTATCAAGCAAGAACTTTCTACTCCTTTCCAACACCAAGCAACTTATTTGAAACAACTCACAAAGATAATAATCAATAAAGATCAATGAGCTTGTGTCACAAATCCACAAAGAAGAACTAAAAAGTTCTACGCTGAAAGCACAAGAAAACTAAGGCTGAACGCAGTGCTAGCAAAAGTGAACACTCACAAAACAATAAGAGTGAAAACTAGAGTGGTCTAGGCAATGGAAACAGAGTGTGTCTCTCTCCAAAAGAAGTGTGGCGTAACCAACCAACTTACTGAAGCAAACTAAGAAAACGAAAACCAAAAACGAAAACTAAGACGCTCCAAGAACAACACAACAATTCATGAAACAATAAAAACGAAGTGTCTAGAAAGACCTGAGATTTTTTTTGACGAAGAAGGGGATGCCTTGGGCATCCCCAAGCTTTGAGTCTTGTACCTCTTAAATATTTCTTGGGGTGACACGGGGTGGCATCCCCAATCTTTAGCTTTTGTCCATCTTCATCTCATTACATCATTCTTTCTCTACACCTGCAAATTTTCCTTCATACAAAACTTCACACAATCTTCATTAGCAACATTAGTGTATTCAAAAGATAATAGACCTTTGGGTTTAGTTTCAAAACAGCAAAACTTTCACTAAATACACAAGCTACTTAACTCCGTCAAAAATCTCAATTTCCCAAAAAGAACCCAAAAAGGAATCAATAAGAAGCAAATGCAAATAATGGCAGAAATCTGTCAAAACAGACCAGCAGGTAGAAACCGATTTTTTCGAAGACCTTCTGTTGCTCAAATCAAAAAGTGTTGAACTAATGAATGTTAGTTAACATACTGGGGGATTTATTCGTAAATGTTTAGCTCAATCTGACTTACAGAGACTCCTCACTAATTTTTATGGTGGAGGACAGAAATCTGTTTCGGGACAGCAACTCCCCAAATCTTACTTCCCTCTCATTAGAGGTCATTCTTGGCACAAAAAGCAAACAAAAAGGATAAGGAGAGGTCATTACTAAAGTACTAACTTCCAGGACTCAATAAAACTCTTGAGTTATCTCCCAACAAGTACTTTTCTTTAACGCCTTTACGTTAGGCATGATAGTTTGAGAAGATGCTCACATAAGAAATATGAATTGATTTAAAAGAGAGCATCAAGAAGCAAATTCAAAACACATTTAAGTCTAACCCACTTCCTATGCATAGGAATCTTGTAAAGTAACAAGTCATGAAAACACAAAGCAACAACCATAGGAAAGAAAAATAAGTGCAACTTCAAGATTTTCAACATAAAGAGGGGAAACTTAATATTATTGAAATACTTAAAACCATGTTTCCCTCTCTCATAATAACTTTCAGTAGCAACATGAATAAAATTAACAATATAACTATCACAAAGAACATTCTTATCATGAGACACATGCATAAAATGATTATTGCTGACCACATAAGCACAGTCATTCTTATTAATTTTAGTAGGAGCAAATTCAACAAAATAGCTATCATTGTTATTCTCATCACCATAATCATCAAATATAGGAGGCATATTGTAATCACAATTAATTGTCTCCTCAATAGTAAGTGGACTAAAAATATCATACTCATCATTGTAATCATCATAAATTGGAGGTTTAGTATCATCATAAGCAATACAATAGCTATCTTCTAAAGCTAGGGGACTAAAAAGATAATTTTCATAAAAACTAGCTTCCCAAGCTTAGACGTTTCGATAGCATTAGCAACAATGGTGTCCAAAGAATTCATACTAATAACATTGCTATTAGCATGCAAATAAAGTTCCATAGGTTTTTTAATTTTCTCTTCAAACACTTCATGTCCTAACTCAAGATAGATACTATAAATCTCTCTAATTTTTTTGTTGTTTTCCATTAAGCCTAACTAGTGAAAATAAGAAATAAAAAGACAAAATTGTAGAATCTAAAGGAAATAACTTCGAGCACTCACACCGAAGGATGTGAGTACCATTTACCTTACCTCCCTGGCAACGGCGCCAGAAAATATCTTGATGTCTACGCACTTCTATTCTTGTAGACAATTGTTGGGCCTCCAAGTGCAGAGGTTTGTAGAACATCAGCAAGTTTCCCTTAAGTGGATTACCCAAGGTTTATCGAACTCAGGGAGGAAGTGGTCAAAGGTATCCCTCTCAAACAACCCTGCAATCAAGATACAAGAAGTCTCTTGTGTCCCTATCACACCCAATACACTTGTCAGGTGTATAGGTGCACTAGTTCGGCGAAGAGATAGTGAAATACAAGTGGTAACGGTGCCAGAAAATAGCTTTGATGGAGCTTGACAGTGAGGTAAAGACTGGAAGCAAGCAAACATGTAACAGATCTAGATGCAAACGGTGTTTCAATGTTTAGAAACAAGGACTAGGGATCATACTTTCACTAGTGAACACTCTCTCATATAAATATATTCTCTTCATGATACTACTCTTAACTACTCTCCGGTTGGACACTCTAATCCATGGTAGGGCTATAACAGCATTCCTCAAAGTTCGCCTTTCCCAATCTAGATAACCCACCACTGTCATGTTGAGCGCTAGACGGTTCCAACAAACACCACAATTTCATAGAGACATCCAACTCCAAATATAACTCATAACAAATATTCAATCTAGCCAAAGTGCGACACACAGTATGCATGCTGTCATTTTCACACACGTGGGGAAAAGCATAGATCTATTAAAGCACAAAGAGTATTTATGTAGACTCAGACCTAAGTGCCACCATGGCGTGCACGCTGTCACTTTCACACACATGGGGAGAGCAGAGATCTATTGAAGCACTTGAGTAACAGAGTAGATCTACTTGATTACAAAGCTCATGATCACAATATGACCATTCATAGAGAGAGAGAGAGAGAGATGAACACATAGCTACCGGTAGAGCCCTTAGCCTCGAGGAAGAACTACTACCTCCTCATCATGAGAATCAGCAACAGCGATGAAGATGGCGATGGAGATCGATGGAGATGGCTCCGGGGGCACTTCCCCATCCCGGTAGGGTGCCGGAACAGAGACTTTCTGTCCCCCGAATCTCCCTTTCGGTGGCGGCGGCGCTACGGAGGTTTTCGTGGATTTCTTCTGGATGATTTAGGGTTTCTGAGTCGGGGGCTTCTTATAGGCGCAGGAGGCAAGGTCGGTGGAGGTCCAGGGGGGCCACACCCTACCCAGGCGCGGGGTAGGGCCCACCCGTGCCTAGGGGGGTGTGGTGGACCTGGTTCGCCTCTCCATATCCCCTCTGTACTTTGTGACGCCCATGGTAAAATATCGACTTTGGCTTTTGTCCCGTCCAATTCCGATAATATTGATTTTCTGCCTTTCTGGAACCAAAAATAGAAGAAAACAGGCAACTGTCACTGTGCCAACTTGTTAATAGGTTAGTTCCAAAAAAGATATAAAAACATCTCAAAGTGTAGACAAAGAAAAGCAAAGTAGATACAAAACAAGCATGGAGCATCAAAAATTATAGATACGTTTCCGACATATCACGCTCCCAGTCTTTTGCTAGCCTCCACTTGCATGAGTAAGCTCTACTCATGCATAAAACTCCCAAGAGACCAAGTTTTTCCAAAGAGTCCACTATAAATTACTATGCATGGTGTGTTACACCATTCTAAGTATATTCTTGTTTTGTCTATCTTCCAAATTAAACTTGTTATGTGAAAATTAGTGATTAAAGCTCTCACAAACTTGATGGCACACTTTATTTTTCTTGCCCCTAATAAACTTGAACCATTGTGTCATCTATGTTGTATATGCTTGCACTTATAAGTTGGCAATTAGCAGAACCGTGCTGTCACGGGGAACGCTTTCAACACCTGTAAATATCTACCCAGTTGATATCATGCTCTTTTGTTTATGGATGTCAGCGGTGTGAAATAAAAGGGGAGCTTGTAAGTCCACGGAGTTATGTATATGTGTTAGAGAAACGCCTGGGCCGCTAGCCTAAGCCATGCCTAATCATGGTGGAAACTTGCAGCATCACCATAGTGAGCAATCCATGAAGCATCATCACAAAAAAAATATAAAAAAAGAGAGAGAAAAGGAGAAAAAAATATGCACCATTCTCATGGAAAATAAAAGGATTGCTGAGATGATCACTGTCTGTTGCCTTGTAATTTTGATATGGGATAGCTCATGTGTCATGGGGAAAGGGGTACCCCATTGGTGGTTCTCTATAATACAGATATACTTACAATGAATAGAACTTACCTGTAACTAAAGTTGAGTAGCATGAGGAACGAACCTCGTACTCAAGGGACATGAGATTGCCAACTTATGATTTGTCAAGCATATACTCCATAGTTTGTTCACTTTAACCTTAATCACTTCAAGATGCTTATGATAGGGTAAATGAGAGCTGAAAGCTAACAAGTACCATAATTTCTGGAAGCTCTTTATGAAACTTTAAATCCCTGCTTCCCTTTGAAGGGCCTTTCTTCTTACTTTTATATTGAGTCTGCACCTTATATATTTATGCACCAACTAGGAGAGCATAGTTGTCATTCTTAGTTCTATGTGCATTGTCCCAAAACTTATTGATTGATTCATAATGTTGTTATTGCCTGTTCTCGAACTACTTGTATATAGTCACCCTTATGAACTTTGAAGGTGTCCTATGCATTTAAGTTTTGCTACTCCATGAGGTACAAGCTGAATGCCACTATGCTATGTTTTCTATATGTGAAACAAACAAACTTCTTTCAATGCATTGTTATTCATGATCTTTGTTTGTATCCATTCATGTTGCAACATAGTTGGTATATCTTATTCTTAGAACTTCAGCTTTCATGCTCATGTTTAGAGTACTTTGATCCCAGCTTTCAATGCTTTGCAAATGGTTTGATGAAGATTTTGATGGTGCATGTCACCTCAAAAATTATTCTTTTTATCACTTACCTACTCGAGGACGAGCAGGAGTTAATCTTGGGGATGCTTGATACATCGTAAAGGTATCTATAATTTTTTATGTTCCATTCTTGTTAGTATCAACTTTGCTATGCTTTTTCTACACTTTGAGGTATTTTTATACATTTTCTGGGACTAACCTATTAACAAGATGCCGCAGTGCCAGTTGCCTGTTTTCTGTTGTTTTTGTTTTCAGAAAAGCTAGTAAGGAAATATTCTCGGGATTGGACGGGACAAAAGCCAAAGTCAATATTTTACCAAAGAGAACACGAAGTCCAGAGGAGAGTCGGAGGGGCACCACGGGGCGGCCGCACCCCCTAGGCGCGGGCCCACCCTAGGCCTCGCCTGGGCAGGGTGTGGCCCCCTGGCAGCCCTCCTGCCTCGCCTCTTCGCCTATAAAAGCCCCCCGATGCCAAAACCCTAAGCACCAGATGAGATCTCCATGAACCATTCCATAGCCGCCACCATCGTCCCTAGATCGGGGGGTCTAAATCTCTTCCCGACACCCTGTCGGAGGGGAGAGATCATCCCGGCGGCCTTCTTCATCACCATGCCAGCCTCCGGTATGATGCGTGAGTAGTTCACCCTTGGACTATGGGTTCATAGAGTAGCTAGATGGTTGTGTCTCCTCCTTTGTGCTATCATGTTTAGATCTTGTGAGGTCCATTCATGATCAGGATCATCTATTTGTAATCATGCATTTTGTGTTTGCAGGGATCCGATGGATATTGAGATACTATGTTAGATTGATTATTGATTCTATCATGTCTTATTGATTATTGATTATATCATGTGTGTGTTGTTTGTGATATTGCATGCTCTTCATTGCTAGTAGCTATCTTAGACAAATAGATGCTAGTAACTCCAAGAGGGAGTATTTATGCTCGATAGTTGGTTCATGCCTCTATTAAATCTGGGAAGTGATAGGAATCTCTAACGTTATAGATGTGTTGTTGCTACTAGGGAGAAAACAACAATATTTTGTTCATAGAACAATTGTATTGTTTACTTTACACACATTGCTTAATGCAATTATCCGTTGCTTGCAACTTAATACTCGAGGGGGTTCAGATGATAACCTGAAGGTGGATTATTAGTCATAGATGCAGTTGGATGGCGGTCTGTGTATATTGTTGTCATGCCCAATAAAATCTCATAGGAATCATGATGTCTAGTATTTGCATTATTATGCCTTGCTCAGTCCTGTCAATTGCCCCGCTATAATTTGTTCACCCAGCATTTTATTTATCTTAAGGAGAACACCTCTAGTCAACTATGGATACCATTGTTACATCATCTATTGTTATCGTTTACCTTTCTACCAGCAATTATTACCTTCCACACTATACGTTTAATCCTTTGTTTTCAGCAAACCGGTGAGATTGAAAACCTCACTGTAAGTTGCGAAAAAGTCTTGAGTTTGTGTTGTGCAGGACTCCAAGGTGTTTGTTTCCTTGCTCCTACTGGTTCGATAACTTTGGTTTCATAACCGAGGGAAAACTTGTTGTTGTGCTCATCATACCTTCCTCTTGGGGTCTCCCAACGAACCTATTCAGTGATCTGAGCCCGTCAAAAACCCAAAGTCAATATTTTACCAGAGCGAAGACAGAGTCAGAAGGCCAGCCGAAGGGGGGCCATGAGGTGGCCACACCCTAGGACTGCGCGACCCAAGGGGGCACCGCCACAAGGTGTGGGCACCTCGGGCACCCACCGACCTTTCCCCTTCGCCTATAAAGTCACCCCGATGCAGAAACCCTAAGCACATGATCAAATCTCCACGAAACAGTCTGTAGCCGCCGCCACCATCGTCCCTATATTGGGGGATCTGAAGCTCTTCCTGGCACCCTGTCGGAGGGGAGAGATCATCTCGGAGGCCTTCTTCATCACCATGCCAGCCTTCAGAGTGATGCGTGAGTAGTTCACCCTTGGACTATGGGTCCATACAGTAGCTAGATAGTTGTTTCTCCTCCTTTGTGCTATCATGTTTAGATCTTGTGAGCTCCGATCATGATCAAGATCATCTATTTGTAATCATACATATTGTGTGTCACATCCCAAAAATTTCCAAATTTTGTAATGTGAAAAATAAATAAACAAAATAAATAATTGTTGGAATTTAGTGTGAAATGAAACTTTTTGTTTGAACTTGGAAACATCAAAACCCATCTCGAACAAACTTTTGAATAAAATGGAATCCAACAAATTTCAATCAAGTGAAATGCATTCATCAAATGAATGTATCTTGAAATTCAAACATGGGAAAATAAACCCTAAAACCCTAATGGAAGAAAATCATTCCAAGATCTCTCTAATACTATGGATTTGATACATATAAAAATTTGTCAACAAACAATTATAAATGATCAAGGATGATAAATATAAATATAATAAAACCATAGAAATTGATTTCATTCAATTTGGAACCATGTATAGAAACTTATGAGTTTAATAAGTTAAAAGAAAATAAATTTCTAAAGCTAATAAATCTCCTATCTAAAAATCCATACCAAATTGTGAGCAAAATAATCCTAACAAGATTTAAAAGGATAAACAAATATTAAATAAAATTATACAAATTGGAATCACCAATTTTGGATCTTTAAATAAAACGATATGGATTTTATAAGACAAAGGGACAAATAAATAAGGAATATTTAAAAGCCAAATTAAATCTTGGCCAAATTCATAAGTAAATGAAATAAAGGGATAAGGAATATTCAAATAAAATAATATGGCCTTAACCAAATTTCTATTCCATTTGAATGAAGACAAAATCCCTAATGAAAATGAATAGTAAAATAGTGAGAAAATAATAAAGAGGAATTTCCCAAGGTGGATATAAAAGTTATTTAATTAACTTAAATGGAATAAAGGAATCATTTAAATAAAAATTTATATGGAATTAAAACCATATTTGATTTTCTTGGAATAAAGACAATTGCCCAATTTGAATGATTAATAAATCCTATTAAAATATTATAAGTAATAATTCAAGAGAATTATTTGCACTAATGATTAAATAAAACCTATTGAAAAGGGTTTGGTGAAAATTAGAATTCAAATAACAGTTTGAAAATATAAATAAAAACTCAATTGAATAAAAGACAAAGTGCCCATTTTAAATAAAATATAAACCATAAATGAATAAAGGAATTATTCCTAAAAAGGACATTAAAATACATGTTTAAACAGTACAAAATTACTGAAAAGGTTTGGTCAAAACTTGAATTCAAATTGAGGTTTAAATCAGAGGTTGAAATTCAAAACAGAAAAAAGAAAAAGGTTTCAGGAAGAAAAAAG
Organism: Avena sativa; assembly: GCA_916181665.1. Classification (NCBI taxonomy): domain Eukaryota; kingdom Viridiplantae; phylum Streptophyta; class Magnoliopsida; order Poales; family Poaceae; genus Avena; species Avena sativa. The sequence goes on from OV702299.1 coordinate 50,443,455, forward strand.
TGGAAACAAACCAGCCCAGCCCAGCAAAGCTCCAGGCCAACTCGCAGCCCACCTCTCTCTCCCCTGGCGAATCGTTTTAACACCCGCAAAACGACCCGCGCAAACGCTGACGCCTAGACCCCACCTGAACCCTCTCTCTCTCGGTGACGCCGTTGCCCCACCTGCCAGTCTTCTTTCTCACCGCGTGTGACCAGTTCGTCGCCGTCTCTGGTTGTAAATCCGCGGACTTAATTAAAATTATACAAATTGGAATCACCAATTCTGGATCGTTAAATAAAAAGATATGGATTTTATAAGACAAAGGGACAAATAAATAAATAAATAAATAAGAAATATTTAAAAGCCAAATTAAATCTTGGCCAAATTCATAAGTAAATGAAATAAATGGATAAGGAATATTCAAATAAAATAATATGGCCTTAACCAAATTTCTATTCCATTTGAATGAAGACAAAATCCCTAATGAAAATGAATAGTTAAATTATGAGAAAATAATAAAGAGGAATTTCCCAAGGTGGATATAAAAGTTATTTAATTAACTTAAATGGAATAAAGGAATCATTTAAATAAAACTTTATATGGAATTAAAACCATATTTGATTTTCTTGGAATAAAGACAATTGCCCAATTTGAATGATTAATAAATCCTATTAAAATATTTTAAGTAATAATTCAAGAGAATTATTTGCACTAATGATTAAATAAAACCTACTGAAAAAGGTTTGGTGAAAATTAGAATTCAAATAAGAGTTTGAAAATATAAATAAAAACTTAATTGAATAAAAGACAAAGTGCCCATTTTAAATAAAATATAAACCATAAATGAATAAAGGAATTATTCCTAAAAAGGACTTTAAAATACATGTTCAAACAGTACAAACTTACTGAAAAGGTTTGGTCAAAACTTGAATTGAAATTGAGGTTTAAATCAAAGGTTGAAATTCAAAACAAAAAAAAAGAAAAAGGTTTCACGAAGAAAAAAAAGTGGAAACAAACCAGCCCAGCCCAGCAAAGCTCCAGGCCAACTCGCAGCCCACCTCTCTCTTCCCTGGCGAATCGTTCTAACACCCGCAGAACGACCCGCGCAAACGCTGACGCTTGGACCCCACCTGAACCCTCTCTCTCTCTCTCTCGCTGACGCTGTTGCCCCACCTGCCAGTCTTCTTCCTCACCGCGTGTGACCAGTTCGTCGCCGTTTCTGGCTATAAATCTGCGGACTTAATTCTCCTTAATGCTATAGCCATTACTCGTTGTGATCACGCACACTTAATCGCTCACGTCCCCTCTCCATTTCCCCTCGCTCGCCATCCTCCCTCTGCCCCCTGGCCGCCTTGAATTCGCCTTGAACCCTCTCTGTCTCCGGCGAACCCTTCTTCCGATTCCGGCCAGACATAGTTTCCCCTTGCTCCCTGGACTCCACGATACTACTCCCCAGCCTCTTGCACATCTCCCAGTACCCCTGGCTTGCCCGCGCATGATCCACCGCGTCGGCAATGACTTCGACTAAACGCCACCGTTGTCTGCCATTACTCCGTCGAGTTTTCCCGGTAACCTCTGACCGTGCCTCCCCCTCTTGTTGACACGCGTGTACTCGCCTCTCCCGTGCGCATCTAATGCCGCCTAGTTCATGTCCTAGCGCGCCCTATAGGTTCGTCTTCGACAACGCTAGAGCACGCCCGACGCCGTCGTGAACTACGGCGAGCAATCAACGACGCGTCCGTGCGCCCCCTGCCCAACGACGAGTACCTTGAGCTTCCTCACGCCTCAGCGAATCCGGTGAGCCATCTCCCCTCCTCTCTTGCTTCCTTGTCCACCAGAACCGTCACAAGCAAAGCCACGCCACCGCTCACCATCGCGCTAGCGCCGCCAGATCTTGGCAGAGTGCTGTGAGCCATACGATCTAGATCTAAGTGTCGCGATAGATTCACTTAAAACGAACCAGTATGCTAGATCTAGACCATGCGATGCACTTTAAATCATGCGTCCTGTGTTAGTCGATCCAGCCGAATCGGTATCGCCCAATAGGATTGCTCCACGTGGCCAGTCCATGTTATAAAAAAACCAGAAACATTTCTATTAGTTGTTTGAATTTGTAAATTGCATAACTTTAAATCTATACGTCCAAATTTTACAAATTTTATATCAATGGAATCAGCAAAAAGAATTCTATCCAACCATGCCCTTTGTTTAGTAATTTTCTTCTGTAAAATTGGTTGTATTTGCAGAAATATGTGTAGGCATGTTTTGAATATAAAAATTATTCTAGAAATGTTTTTAGGATAAAATCTTTTGTGAATGGATAGTTTTGAACCTACTGACCATCGAAACAAACTTTTGGATTTAAAAATATATTTTGTGACACTTAGGAATTATTCCTTTGAATTAAAGCATTTTTAGTTAAATAAAAATATTGATTATGTTTTAAAAATGCTTTTTGAGTAAAACCTTTGGAAAATGATTTGATTTAAACTCTCTAACCCTAAACACCAAGTTTTGGTATTTAAAAATATATTTGGTGAACCCTATAAAATTATTACTTTGTTTAAAGGCATTTCCAACAAAATATAATATTACTTTGATTTAAAAATGGTTTATAAGTAAAACCTTTTGCAAATGGTTTTAATATTAAACACTTGACCTTTAAACACTAACATTTGTGTTCAAAAATATATTTGTCAAACACTAGAAATTATTACCTTGATTTAAATCATTTCTAGCAGAACAAAATGATTTAAAATGGCCATTTTCACTAACTTGTTATCAAATGGTTTTGCCACTTTTATAAATGACCAATAGGTGTTTTAAAATGTTTTATAACCTATTAGAAACCACTTTTCCAAATAAAAAAATCTTTGGCATGCTTGGATGCATTACTTTGTCTTTATTATTTTATGTGTTGAATTGCTTCAATGGTAGATTGAATTTTTGCCTTGATTGAATTGTAGTGAAATTTGAAGAGTGTGACTATTGCAAGATCAAGGAGTGAACTTATATTCTCTAACAAAAAGGAAAGTGATGCTTCATACTTTTGTCCCATTATTTTCACTATGCATTAGTGATATTTCTAAGTAGGACTTGCATGGAATTTTTACTAAGAATGTTATGCCATGGGAAATCCTAGTAGATGATGCCTTAGTAGAATTTTACCTAAGTTAAGATTCCTAATACTATCATGCTTAGCTGAGCTAGTAGAAAACAAGGGTGGATTATAATCATGCTATGAAATATTTCTAAGTCAAGGACTTGTGTTTTGTTTAATAAAACAACTATGTGAATGAATCACCTGGGTGGAATGTTTGTGATTGGGTTATGTTGAGTGGTTACACAAGTCCAGTATACTGGGGAAAACTTGGGCATCACCAAGTCAAGTATGCTGGGGAAAACTTGGCATCACACTTGTGGAAAGCCACCCAGGAACAAAGAGATTTGAGATGTCAAATGTTGAGAAGCTTCAAGTGCATCCACTTGGCATTATGGGATCTGCCTGGATCATATAGGTTGCATTAACTTAGCCAAATGGACAGTTGGTGGTAGGGGTTGATAGGTTTGGAGCGCGTCCATTTTGGTCTAAGGGAAGGCTTCTGAAAGATCTTGTCTCGATGCATGTCGAGTCTTGTGGGGAAAGTGCACCACCTCTCGAGAGAGTAAAATCTAAGTACTTAGCCGTGTCCCCGGCAATGGACAATTTGAGCATCAAGACATGGAAGCTATCAAAAATCTCCTCATCCCAATTTCTAAGTTAAAAGCTTGTGGTTGAACAAAGGTAAAGGATCACCAATGTCTATTGGTGGATGCTTTGGGTGATTTTGACAAACAAAAACTTAGTGTTTTCAAATGATAAGGAAAATATATATTGAGCAAAGAAAGCCTAAGCTCCACTTAGCCAAATGCATATAGATGATAGATACCACTATTCTACCATTGTATCACTTGCCAATACAATTCAAAAATATTGACCCTTGTGGCTATAACTTATTATGTTGCAGGTTTGTTTGATGTTAGTGAAGTGTGTTGATTAGGATTACAAGTCTACAACCAACATGATTGCATGTGGCACTTTGAAGATGAAGGACTCCATGCTATATAGTTATTTCTGCTGCATTGTAATGAGATAGCCAAATGAGCTATGTAAGATTTAATGAATTATATTATTCCTGGTTATAAAGTTGTATTATGACCTTTGTTTCTTGATATTACATCTTAACTGTGGATGCTAGCTATTGATCCAGGGACTAGCATTGTAAACATAAGGATCTCTACCTTATTAAAGGTTGGGACCTCTACAGATGGTATCAGAGCACTGTGTTGCATGTAGGATTGTAACCCTAGGATTGGACAAAACCCCTTAGAAAAATAGGAGTTGTATTTGTCCAAAATTATTTACAAACAATCTTGTAAACTCTTCCCTCAACCTTTTTGGCTTTAATTCTACATCTCTTCTATTTCAACTTGATGGATAAAACCTCAACCATGAGCAAAGACTTCAACATGAGCAAAGGACTTCACCAACTCAAATGACTTCAACATCAACAACACCAATGACTTCAACTTTAGTTTCACCAAGGACTTCAACTTGGACATCACTAAGGACTACAAGTGAGACAAGAAATCTTACTCAAGACTTGAAGACTAAGGAAACATAACTTAGAAGGGATCATCATCACCTTTGAAGTTTTGTGACCAAGATGCAAGAATTTTTTCAAGGAAACCATGAGCGATCAAGAAGAAACAACCAAGAAGAATGGAATGATCTCAAGAAAAACATATAGTTGGACCACCATACTAGTGTTTAGTTAAATCAAACACACCTACTTATGTGGTGTAGCAAAAATATTTTGTTGCCTAAACATGTGCTTGAACCTTGTTGTTGATTGGAATGTTTGATTGTGATTGCTTGCACATTGCTTGTGTGATTTTTTTTTGTGATTAGACTTTTTCAATAGAAATATTTGCCTATTCTAATCCCAATCCAACCCAAACAGATGACTTCTCCAAGAAACTCCAACATCAAGGATGGTGACAACAACAACAACCAAGAGATGCTTCTAGCAACCCAAGCCCAGTTGAATCAAGTGACGACTCGGTTTTTATTCAACAACAATGAGTTAGACCCAACCATGCAAAAGTTTTTGGAAACCCAATCCCAATTGTTGCAAAGGATGACCAATCAAATGATCAGCATGATAAGCAACTCTTCCCAAGGAGATTGTAACAACAATGATATCAAGGATGATATTATAGAAGGAACTCAAGCTTGCAATATTCGTGGAAACATGGAACACACTTCCAAAGAGCATGAGGATCAATGCCCTAATTGTGAAGAGAAACATCCAACTAAACAATGCCCCACATCTCAAGTGACTTGTTTCCTATGTAAAGGAAATAATCATGTCCCTATCCAATTCCCCATCTATCCTATAGTTCAACAAATGAAACAAGATGGAATGCATCAAATGTTTGGAAACCTCCATAAAGGAACAACTTCTACCAAGAAGGATGATGGCAAAGTCAAAACCATGCCTCATAAGGCCAAATCCAAAGTGACCATCAAGTGTTGCTACTCTTGTGAAGAAGAAGGTCATATCTCTAGTAATTGCCCCAAGAAGAGAGGAAGATTTCCCACCTTTGAGGTGAGATATGAAGAACATGAACTAGAAGAACTCCTAGCTTTGGAGAGACCCAAGAAGAAGAAGAAGAAGAAGAAGAAGAAATGCCTTAATTCCAACAAGAAGGACAATAGCCAAGTACAATGTTACAATTGCCAAGAGATGGGACACTATGCATCACATTGTCCAGAAAAGAAGAAAGATATTAGCCAACAGATGTGTTTCAAATGCAAAGAGCTAGGTCATTATGCAAACAAGTGCCCAGAGAAGCTACATCAAGATCTCAAGTAAGCCAAGATGTAATCTAGTTGAAAACTTTTTTAAGGGTGGTAGTACCCTAGTTGTCATGAAGCCAACTTGTAACCTCTAACCTTCCCAAATCTCGGTACGAGATTTCTTTTAAGGGTGGCAGCCTGTCACATCCCAAAATTTTCCAAATTTGAAATGTGAAAAATAAATAAACAAAATAAATAATTGTTGAAATTTAGGGTGAAAAGAAACTTTTTGTTTAAACTTGGAAACATCAAAACCCTTCTCGAAAAAACTTTTGAAAAAAATTGAATCCAACAAATTTCAATCAAGTGAAATGCATTCATCAAATGAATGTATCTTGAAATTCAAACTTGGGAAAATAAACACTAAAACCCTAATGGAAGAAAATCATTCCAAGATCTCTCTAATACTATGGATTTGATCCATATAAAAATTTGTCAAGAAACAATTATAAACGATCAAGGATGATAAATAGAAATATAATAAAACCATAGAAATTGATTTCATTCAATTTGGAACCATGGATAGAAACTTATGAGTTTAATAAGTTGAAAATAAATTTCTAAAGCTAATAAAGATCCTATCTAAAAATCCAAACCAAATTGTGAGCAAAATAATCCTAACAAGATTTAAAAGGATAAAAAAATATTAAATAAAATTATACAAATTGGAATCACCAATTCTGGATCTTTAAATAAAAAGATATGGATTTTATAAGACAAAGGGACAAATAAATAAATAAGGAATATTTAAAAGCCAAATTAAATCTTGTCCAAATTCATAAGTAAATGAAATAAAGGGATAAGGAATATTCAAATAAAATAATATGGCCTTAACCACATTTCTATTCCATTTGAATGAAGACAAAATCCCTAATGAAAATGAATAGTTAAATCATGAGAAAATAGTAAAGAGGAATTTCCCAAGGTGGCTATAAAAGTTATTTAATTAACTTAAATGGAATAAAGGAATCATTTAATTAAAAATTTATATGGAATTAAAACCATATTTGATTTTCTTGGAATAAAGACAATTGCCCAATTTGAATGATTAATAAATCCTATTAAAATATTTTAAGTAATAATTCAAGAGAATTATTTGAACTAATGATTAAATAAAACCTACTGAAAAAGGTTTGGTGAAAATTAGAATTCAAATAAGAGTTTGAAAATATAAATAAAAACTTAATTGAATAAAAGACAAAGTGCCCATTTTAAATAAAATATAAACCATAAATGAATAAAGGAATTATTCCTAAAAAGGACTTTAAAATACATGTTTAAACAGTACAAAATTACTGAAAAGGTTTGGTCAAAACTTGAATTCAAATTGAGGTTTAAATCACAGGTTGAAATTCAAAACAGAAAAAAGAAAAAGGTTTCAGGAAGAAAAAAGTGGAAACAAACCAGCCCAGCCCAGCAAAGCTCCAGGCCAACTCGCAGCCCACCTCTCTCTCCCCTAGTGAATCGTTTTAACACCCGCAGAACGACCCGCGCAAACGCTGACGCCTGGACCCCACCTGAACCCTCTCTCTCTCGCTGACGTCGTTGCCCCACCTGCCAGTCTTCTTTCTCACCGCATGTGACCAGTTCGTCGCCGTTTCTGGTTGTAAATCCGCGGACTTAATTCTCCTTAATGCTGCAGCCATTACTTGTTATGATCACGCACACTTAATTGCCCACGTCCCCTCTCCATTTCCCCTCGCTCGCCATCCTCCCTCCGCCCCCAGGCCGCCTTGAATTCGCCTCGAACCCTCTTTGTCTCCGGCGAACCCTTCTTCCGATTCCGGCCAGACACCGTTGCCTCCTACTCCCTGGACTCCACGATACTACTCCCCAGCCTCTTGCGCATCTCCCAGTACCCCTGGCTCGCCCGCGCATGATCCACCACGTCGGCAATGACTTTGACTAAACGACGTCGCCGTCTTCCATTACTCCATCGAGTTTTCCCGGTAACCTCTGACCGCGCCTCCCCCTCTTGTTGACACGCGTGTACTCGCCTCTCCCGTGCGCATCTAATGCCGCCTATTTCTTGTCCTAGCGCGCCCTATAGGTTCGTCTTCGACAACACCAGACCACGCCCAACGCCGTCGTGAACTACGGCGAGCAATCAACGACGCGTCCGTGCGCCCCGTGCCCAACGACGAGTACCTCGAGCTTCCTCACGCCTCAGCGAATCCGGTGAGCCATCTCCTTCCTCTCTTGCTTCCTAGTCCTCCAGAACCGTCGCAAGCAGAGCCACGCCGCCGCTCACCGTCGCGCCAGCACCGCCAGATCTTGGCAGAGTGTTGTGAGCCATCCGATCTAGACCTAAGTGTCATGATAGATTCACTTAAAACGAACCGGTATGCTAGATCTAGACCGTGCGATGCACTTTAAATCATGTGGCCTGTGTTAGTCGATCCAGTCGAATCGGTATCGCCCAATAGGATTGCTCCACGTGGCCAATCTGTGTTATAAAAAAACCAGAAACATTTCTATTAGTTGTTTGAATTTGTAAATTGCATAACTTTAAATCTACACGTCTAAATTTTACAAATTTTATATCAATAGAATCAAAAAAACGAATTCCATCCAACCATGCCCTTTGTTTAGTAATTTGATTCTGTAAAATTGGTTGTATTTGCAGAAACATGTGTAGGCATGTTTTGAATATAAAAATTATTCTAGAAATGTTTTTAGGATAAAATCTTTTGTGAATGGATAGTTTTGAACCTACTGACCATAGAAACAAACTTAAAAATATATTTTGTGACACTTAGGAATTATTCCTTTGAATTAAAGCAAATATTGATTATGTTTTAAAAATGCTTTTTGAGTAAAACCTTTGGAAAATGATTTGATTTAAACTCTCTGACCCTAAACACCAAGTTTTGGGATTTAAAAATATATTTGGTGAACCCTATAAAATTATTACTTTGTTTAAAGGCATTTCCAACAAAATAAAATATTACTTTGATTTTAAAATGGTTTATAAGTAAAACCTCTTTCAAATGGTTTTAATATTAAACACTTGACCTTAAAAAACTAACATTTGTGTTCAAAAATATATTTGTCAAACACTAGAAATTATTACCTTGATTTAAATCATTTCTAGGAAAACAAAATGATTTAAAATGGCCATTTTCACTAACTTGTTATCAAATGGTTTTGCCACCTTTATAAATGACCAATAGGTGTTTTAAAATGTTTTATAACCTATTAGAAACCACTTTTCCAAATAAAACAATCTTTGGGATGCTTGCATGCATTACTTTGTCTTTATTATTTTATGTGTTGAATTGCTTGAATGGTAGATTGAATTTGTGCCTTGATTGAATTGTAGTGAAATTTGAAGAGTGTGACTATTGCAAGATCAAGGAGTGAACTTATATTCTCTACCAAAAAGGCAAGTGATGCTTCATACTTTTGTCCCATTATTTTCACTATGCATTAGTGATATTTCTAAGTAGGACTTGCATGGAATTTTTACTAAGAATGTTATGCCATGGGAAATCCTAGTAGATGATGCCTTAGCAGAATTTTCCCTAAGTTAAGATTCCTACTACTGTCATGCTTAGCTTAGCTAGTAGAAAACAAGGGTGGATTATAATCATGCTATGAAATATTTCTAAGTCAAGGACTTGTGTTTTGTTTAATAAAACAACTATGTGAATGAATCACATGGGTGGAATGGTTGTGATTGGGTTATGTTGAGTGGTTACACAAGTCCAGTATACTGGGGAAAACTTGGGCATCACCAAGTCCAGTATGCTGGGGAAAACTTGGTATCACACTTGTGGAAAGCCACCCAGGAACAAAGAGATTTGAGATGTCAAATGTTGAGAAGCTTCAAGTGCAGCCACTTGGCATTATGGGCTCTGCCAGGATCATATAGGTTGCATTAACTTAACCAAATGGACAGGTTGTGGTAGGGGTTGATAGGTTTGGAGCGCGTCCATTTTGGTCTAAGGGAAGGCTTCTGAAAGATCGTGTCTCGATGGATGTCGAGTCTTGTGGGGAAATTGCACCACCTCTCGAGAGAGTAAAATCTAAGTACTTAGCCGTGTCCCCGGCAATGGACAATTTGAGCATCAAGACATGGAAGTTATCAAGAATCTCCTCATCCCAATTTCTAAGTTAAAAGCTTGTGGTTGAACAAGGGTAAAGGATCACCAATGTCTATTGGTGGATGCTTTGGGTGATTTTGACAAACAAAAACTTAGTGTTTTCAAATGATAAGGAAAATCTATTTTGAGCAAAGCAAGCCTAAGCTCCACTTAGCCAAATGCATATAGATGATAGATACCACTATTCTACCATAGTATCACTTGTCAATACAATTCAAATGTATTGACCCTTGTGGTTGTAACTTATTATGTTGCAGGTTTGTTTGATGTTAGTGAAGTGTGTTGATTAGGATTACAAGTCTACAACCAACATGATTGCCTGTGGCAGTTTGAAGATGAAGGACTCCATGCTATATAGTTATTTCTGCTGCATTGTAGTGAGATAGCCAAATGAGCTATGTAAGATTAATGAATTATTTAATTCCTTGTTATAAAGTTGTATTATGACCTTTGTTTCTTGATATTACATCTTAACTGTGGATGCTAGCTATTGATCCAGGGAATAGCATTGCAAACACGGGGATCTCTACCTTATTAAAGGTTGGGACCTCTACATTGTGTTTGCGGGAATCCGATGGATATTGAGATACTATGCCAGATTTATTATTGATTCTATCATGTCTATGTTATTTGTGATCTTCCATGCTATCCATTGTTAGTAGCTATCTTGGGCAAGTAGATGCTTCCAACTCCAAGATGGAGTATTTATGCTCTATAGTAGGTTCATGCCTCTAGTAATCTGGGGAAGTGACAGAAATATCTAAGGTTGTAGATGTGTTGTTGCTACTAGGGAGAAAACAATAATCCTTTATTCATGGAACAATTGTATTGTTTACTTTACACACATTGCTTAATGTAATTATCTGTTGCTTACAACTTAATACTGGAATGGGTTCGGATGATAACCTGAAGGTGGATTATTAGTCATAGATGCATTTGGATTACGGTCTATGTATTTTGTTGTAATGCCCAATCAAATCTTATAGGAGTCAAGATGTCTAGTATGTGCATTGTTATGCTTACTCAATCTGTAAATTGCCCCGCTGTAATTTGTTCACCCAACATGCTATCTATCTTAAGGAGAACACCTATAGTGAACTGTGGACCCCGGTCCAATCTTTATCATTGATACATCATCTACTGTTACTGTTTACTTTCTGCAAGCAATCACTATCTTCCACACTATACGTTTAATCCTTTGTTTTTAGCAAACCAGTGAGATTGACAACCTCACTGTAAGTTGGGGAAAAGTATTAAGTTTGTGTTGTGCAGGTTCCAAGTTGTTAGCGACACCTTGGAATTGTTTCCTTGATCCTACTGGTTCGATAACCTTGGTTTCACCTCTAAGGGAAAACTTGCTGTTGTGTTCATCACACCTTGATCTTGGGGTTTCCCAACGAGGCTCTATAGTCAACTGAGCCACATCAGAGCCTTGGACAGTGGTGTTGGTGTTGTTGGCATCCGATGAATCTCCATAGCCATCAACATTGATAGAAGGTGATGGATTCTCTAAGGAGTCCATGCCATAGCTATCAACATTGATAAAAGGTGATGGATTCACTAAGGAGGCCATGATTCCCCCGATGATGCTCCCATGCTTCCCATGATTAAGAGCCACATGCCACCATATCCTCCAAAAGCCCCCGGTGTTGCTCCTATTCCTCCAAATGCACCCGGTGGTGCTCCCATTCCTTCAAATGAACCCGGTGGTGCTCCCATGCCTTCATGCAACCGAGTGAGGAGTGAAGCTTCTCTTCTTGTTTTCATCACTTTCTGCATCATCATCTATGATTGAGGTGGCTTCGATGGCATTCATCCCTCAGTTTTGCACATCCAACCCATCACGGTTTCTCCACCTCTCCTCATTTCCTAGCTCGTCATAGCAATGGTGGAGCATAAATTACTTGCCAAGAACCTTCCTCACCTTCTTGTCTTTCCTCCCTTGATCCTTGAACAAATTTTGGGCAATGTTGTTCTACATGGTGAACATAAGATAAGAATGAGTCACGTATATCAACAAACATATGAGCATCAGCATGACATAGAATCACCCAATGAACAACTTACCCTGTCATCCGAAGCCATGCCACTTGGATTGATTTGGTCGACCCTCGGCAAAGAACCGACCCATTTTTGACAATCGGTGTTTATGACCACTGGGACCTAAGAGAACTCGGTGCGCTCATTGCCACTTGTGTTGCGTGCGTCGAAGTACTCCCTCATTCTCACCAAATATGTGCCTCTTAATTGGTCGGTGCCAACCACCGGGGCCATGGCAACCGCCAACCATGCTCGGCAGAGCAAACTATCCTCCTCGGCGGTGTAGTTGACCTTCTGTAACATCCCAAAAATATTAAACAAGATTATCAAGTTCCAAGTTTAGGGTTAATAAAAACTTTTGTTATTAAAATTAATATGAATGCATGTGTGTGTGTGATTAATGCATGAATGCTTGCAATGCTATGTTTGATTGCTATGAATGGAAAGGATTGGTTTAAAGATGAAAACAATATCATCCATATCATTTCCAAGCAGAATCAAATGAAGAGAAAATAAAAAATAAGAAATTTAAGCAAATGGGCATTTTGACCAAAATTAACCACTAGACCACTTTGAGTGTTCCTAGTCCAAGTTTTCTAACAGAAACAAATCCAATTCTTTTCACCCCTTGCTAGACCAAGTAAAAGTGAACCCAAGCCCACTTTACAAACCAACAGAAACAAATTCCAAATCTATGCAAAGGACAATTCAAAATTGAATCCTTAATAGGTACTAAGATCACCATTTCTCAAAAACCACTCAAACCAGTTAACCTTGTCAAACCCAAGCACCCTCAGACTACCAAGCATGTGATCATATCACTCACCAAAATTCATCCAAAAATTCAATTTTAAATTTCATGCGACCATTTCATCAAACACTTCGTGAGCACAAATCAAACAGCCTAACTTTCAGTATTCTTGATCAATGCCTTGTTCCCCCATTGCCCCCAATTCTCTCCCCTTGTCTCCCCCAGTGACCACCAGTGCATTGAACAAGCTACTAACCCTACCCTTGCACCAGTGCCATGCCACCCAAAGCCACCATTGTCGGCCGACCATGGCCAGCATGCAGGAGAGAGCGTCGCGCTTGTCCACGATGTCCAGGAGGCAGGCCACCGTCCACGGCCACTCCCTGTCCACCCCTCGAGCGCAGCCAAGCCATCGACCACCACCCGACGCGCCCAATTCTCTACAACCATGCCGAGAGCGCGCCAGACCGCCGCAGCCGACACGTGCGCACACGCCGCGCCTCGCCTCGCCCTCGCCACGCTTAACTACACTCGACATGATCCTAGATACCTCCCAGGCATGACCATTCGCCATCGCGCGACACGCAGCCCCTGTGCATCGTCTAAAACACCGCGGTGCCGCATAGAGCGCTAACCCATTCCGGCCATTCTTGACCGCCCCGCGCCGTGCCATTAAGCCCGTGATGATCGCCAGGAGACACCGTACCATCCTATGCCCTTTTCCATACCGTTAGCTCGTTGTACTAACGTCGCCAGAGGATCCTGCCCATGTTGCACTGCCCCTCTCGCCGGTGTATAAATAGAGGCCACCCCAGCCCTCATTCTCTACACCATCTCACTCCCCTCTCTCGTAGAACCACCCCTGACCCTTCCCCGAAGCAAGGCAAGAACCAGCCCGCCGGAATTTCACCAGAGCCCGCCGCTGCAGAGGAGAAGGGTCGTTGATTGGATCCACCCCAGGAGCCGCCGCGACCACCATTCGAACCGCCGTTGTTGACAACGTCGTTCGACCCCATCGCCGACACTAGCTGGAGCCCTAGTAAGCCACCGCGTTCCCCCACCAACGCCGTTAGGGTTCGGTCTCGTCAGAGCTGTTAGACGGAGACGACGAGCGTGAGCAGTAGATCTTGTTCTAATCGTAGGGCTCAGATTGAAAGGTACCGCTTCGCTTAGACTGAGCCGCTGACATGTGGGACCCCCCTGTTAGCAGCCCGTTGCGCGCGCGCTCTGCTGCTGGGCCGGCCCATTTTCATTCCCGCGCTTAGCCCAGCAGTTCAAATAGATATTTTCCATTTTAATTCAAACCTAGTTCAGTCAGTGACTTTGAAATTTAATTCAAAGAGATTTACTGAACCAAATGACCTGATTCCAATTTTGCTAGAAAGGTACTGAAATTATCAATCCAATCCCGTTGGATTCAAACCATTTGAAATTATAGATCACCTATAGTAAAAATAACAAGGCAGAGACTTTCTCACATTCAAACATTTTTTAAAAATCAAACATAAATGCTTTTGAGTTTATTCCAACTCTCAAAAATCACATTTGACAAGATCTATTTGAATATGTAAAAATATTTAGGTTTACATGCAGTGATCTCGGACTAGTATTAAAAGAATGCCCATAGGCATTTCTAGTCACTTTAATTATTTAAAATAGTAATTTTAAACTTTATAAAATATGACCACCACTTTAAATCACATTCCCATGTATTAGAATATGTGGTGATGACATGTGTCAACATGATCCCATATTTTAATTGGAGAGTATTAAATCTTAAGTAGTTTTCAATGAGTATAAATTACTTTTCCAAAATAAAATAAATAAGACCAGGTCTTTATTTCATGTGATGATGGTGATGATGCTAGATCATCTAGTGTGAACCTTTGTGTGCTAAATAGAGGTAGTTAAGTATTGTTTGATGATTGTGTACCTCGTGTGTATTTATAGACGCTAGTACCGACCAAGGCTACGAGGAGGAGGAGTACTACTACGAAGAAGAAGAGAACTTCGACTACTACACCAATCAAGGCAAGCTATCTAATGCAAGCCATCCTAGCAAGCTAACGCTTGCAAGCTAGATAACCTATGCAAGATGCATTAGGCATACTTTGGTTATGCAACCTTGATTATACCAATCCCAAGTTTTACTGGAAAGCTTTATTATTTTATTTCTTTATCAAAGTTCTTTATTACTTTTACTTAGTGACTTGTGAGTTTTGGAAAGAAATTATAGGTAGCATAAAACTAGGCCTAAGTAGTTAGAACTAGATGTCATACTGAGGCATGAGATTAGATTTGGATAGTCACACTTGATTAGCACCCCTCATTAGTGAATACCCTCAATCTTAGTGGCTAGTGCTAAGTATAAAAGTTGATCACCTTAGATGGGAATACTTGGTGAAAATGATTATGAAAACCTTGGAATGAAGGTTCATTCTATTGAAATGTTTTGACATGTGTTATGAACACAAGATGATTTGATAATGAAAATATTGAGGCATGAGCCTTAGCCCTTTTATTAAAAATTGATGGTTGGGTTCGGATGCGATCCCATTCCAATTTTACCGTACAACCACAATACCCGAATTTGGATAGGGTTTGACTGGAAGTTTATATGTCTTAGTATGGGTTCCCTTGCGAAAGAGGTTTGATCTGAGGCTACCTCGTGATGATTGTCCACCTGTGCAGTTTCCAAGATGACAAATGGTCATGGTTGGGAGGCCTAACTCATAGGGGAGGTGCCTATACTGGGGTGTGTAATTGAAGGGTTAAGATTGATTATTCGCATACTAAGTATGATGATTCAGGATTGTTCCTGACGGATGTATCGAATGTTGTGGTGAAAGTGTACCACCTCTGCAGAGTGTCAAACTATTCGAATAGTCGCGTCCGCGGTTATGGACAATTGGATTGGTCATACTGTTCTGTCGTCAGATGTTTTCAAAATAACTTGTGAAATGAACTATGACTTTGACTTGACCACAACAGGGTTGTGAATATTAAAACTAAGTTCCCACTTAGGTGTTGTAAAACATTAAATTAGTTTTCTTTACTTCTAAACTCAGTTAGAGATAAACCTGGTTTTTTGCAAATAAACCTAGAGCTTAGGATTCCTACTCAGACTACTTACTTGTTAGTGATAGTTTACGAGTACTTAAAGAGTACTCATGGCTTTGTCCCTGTCTATTCCTATGGCCAGACTATGAAGAGGACTATCAGGAGGATGGACAGCTGGAAGTCTATGACAACTAGGATCATCTCCCATCGTCAGTATTGCCTGTGACCCTGAAGATGGAGCTTCGACCACGCTATCGTTATTATATTATTCCGCTGCGTTGATTGTATTGATCATTAGATCCTTTATTTGTAAGACCTTTATTATGGTTTGTAATGGATGATGAACTATGGTACCAATCTATTATGTCTCGCAAATATGGTAATCATGGGATTGCGATGTATGGCATAACAGGCATCTCGGATTAAAAATCCGGGTGTTGACACCGTCCTACCAATTGGCGGCTCAATCAAACATTCACCATGCTCATCCACCACATACTCCTCTTCTTCTTCGCCATTTCCTTCACACCATGTGACGTCACTTCTTCCACTCCGATTCCGACTACGATGAGTAGGCTAGGTTGTGCGCTCGCCATGTACGATGTAGCAATGTGGGCATTGCTATTTCCAATGAAAAGTTTTATTCGAGTCTTTAAATATGGTACGAGAAAACCACGAATACAACATTACAACATCATTCTAACTATGCGCCGCCTACGGCACCGACGGCCACAACGCCGACGGGTCGGTAAGACCCCATTCTTAATTGAGAGAGCATAAGATCGCTTCCTGTGTCTTCACCTCTTCTTGAGCTTGGTAGAGGCGGAAACGCAGGTAAGCATCGTCAGGATTGGCACACACCGCGTCCCGGAGTTTGTCGCGCACTTTTGTGAGCGCTAGACGCCGCCGGTACTCCGGCAGGAAGACGCGCTCCATCACCTCCCTTGAGAAAGGCTCGCCTGTGATCATGTTGTAATCTTAGTGAGAGCGCCACGACCGCAGTGGGATAGTCTATATCCGCGCGCACCCCGGAATCGGAGGCGACAACACGTCTGGTTCCGCCGGCAGGTTCGACCACCACGACGGCAGCGGGAGCTCAGGCTGCTCTTCTGTGCCGATGTTTGGGTTGCCACAGAGGACAGTGCATCGACACGGACGACCAGGCATGGTGGTTTGTGGTGGCGGTAGCGGCGACCTTCCCTTTTTATGGTTGTGCCTGGACATGGCGGAAAACACCGAGAACTGGCGGGAAGCAGCGGGAAAGAAAAGCGGGAGATGGCGGGGTGGCGAGAAGACATTGGAAATACGTCGATGTTGGCGACGACACATTTTCCAAGCACAGACAGATGGGTCGCACCGCTGGCGCGGCTGGCTGGACTGTTTCGCTCGGCTGTTTCGGTCGCCCTGTGAATATGCCCTTAGAGCATCTCCACTCACGTTCTTAGTCGGCCAATTTTTGGCTTTTTTTTCATCCGGATGGACCAATTTCTCCCTACTCACGTTCCCAGAAGGCTAATTTCGTTTAGATTTAGGCATTTTTTTGTCCGGGGATCCCAAGTCAAACCCAGAAAGCTGGGAATAGCTTGGAAACGCCGGATGGAGAAAATCCTGCCCTCTGGCCCACGCTTTTGTCAAATAGAAGAAGACAAGTGGTCCACTCATCCTATCTTTCCCCACCAACCCCACGTTCTCCTCTCTCTCCTCCGCCTTGCTCGCCGACCACGCATGCCGCCCTGGTTCGCCGCCTTGTGCGCGCTCGCCGACCGTGCTCAGCCCTGCTTGTCGCACGCACGCCCTGGCTCGCCGTCCTACGTGCTCGCTGGCCGCGCTCCGTCTTGCTCACTGACCGCGCACGCCGCCCTGCTCGCCTTGGCTTGCCGCGACGCCCAAATATTAGTAAACTTGCACAAATATTAATGAAAATGCCTATATTCGTTCATATTTTGCAGAGTTTGTTTAAAATTCGTCCAAAACAAGAAACTTGACCGGGGAACGTGAGGGAAAATTCGGCGCTATGGAGATGCTCTTGTCCAAACTATGATTGGCAGATATTTGTGTGCTGCTGCACGCCGCGCGCGATACCAAAAAAAATATCCTACCTGTCAGGGACCTACCACGGGATCAACTTTGGAGAGCTGGACCTAGGACGGCTGACTCCTCCGGCCCGCTCTGCTCACTCCCCCGTGGAGAAAAGACGACGAGATACGCATACGACAGCAACGACGAGATGATTGCGCTGCCGCTCGCTCTCGTCCAGCCCGAATCCCATGTGGTTCGCCCTCGCTGGATCGGGTCTGAAACATAGCTGGATGGGAAAATAAAAGAAATGGGGAAAACGAGTTTAGGCTCGCAAGAATGGATTGCGCGTCGCAGCGCCGCCGATAGGTACACGGACGGACGAGCCGTCGCGACCGCGCGTGCCGCCGTCCTGGACCCGGGGCGCGAGGCGTGCAGTGATGTGCCACACCACCGGCGCCCGATCGATCTGCTCAACGCCCGAACCGGAGGACGCGCCCAGTTGACACTGTCCCTGCAAAAATCAATCCGGATCCACAGTTGTAGCCGCTCCACTCTTGGCCGTCATGTCGCGGCGCCGGCTGGGTGACGCTAGCTGGTTAGGGCATCTTTACTCGAGCGGTCTGTTGCTCGGGGTGGCTAGAATTTTCATATGTTTATAGATTTGCATAAATTATTTAAATACATGTATATTTTGACAGTAAATAAATTAGATTAGATAAACTAAATAAAATAGTGCTTACATATGACTAGTTTACACTCACATGGTTCGATAAAAACAACCAAATGTTATTCAAATTACAAGAAATAAATAAGGAATTAAAATGTTTAAGTTTCTCACACAAGCCTATATGCTCAACCAAATCTAGTTGAAGCCGATCTATACGCCTGCCAATTCTGATTCTTGTTCTCCGGTGACTTGTTTCTAACCGTGTCCTTCTGGAATGGCTCATTGGTGTGTTGTATAATTGTTTTTCTTATTGACTTGGCAAAGCCTAGACAAAGAAGCGAACTACGGAGGTACAAGGGGACATCAAGGAAGGAGGCTGCCCTAGCGGATCTGGTCGAGCGGAAGGTGGCAGAAGCGATGGAAGCATGCGCCGGAAAGGAGAAAGAAATGGTGAAACTTTGAGGCGTCTTGGAACGTCACTATGCATCTCACCGGCCGGAAAGGCGTGTGCCTGACGTAGTGACGTTTCAAGTCGATGAGTTTCATGACGTTTTTCGGCCAGTGAGCGGTTTCCTAAATGTAGTAGAGTATTTGCGGTTTCCTAAACAAATATAGTCGGCTGTTTGTAGCACAAAAAATGTGTATGGTGACAAACTTGTGCGATCGGCATTTGCTTCCGCACCTGAATTTCTGGCAAGAGATAAGGTTTTGGTTCGTGACGCCTATCTTGTTGACTTGTTGCTGTTTCCCGGAGAAAGCTAGAAGAAACGTAGCTGACCACCAGCGACGTTTGGTCATATGACGGGGTAGTATTTGCACGATCTTCTTCTTCTCGAAACATGCTCGTGTCCAGCTATATAAATAAATCAACGCACGATCTTCTTCTGGCCGTAGCCTCTTTCTAGCTATGGTATGCCATAACAATTCTATGATGATTTTCCTTGCAAATGGGGGTGATACATGGCCTCTGCACAACATTATTTATTTATTATTTAACAAAAGTTATAACGAAAATACATAGATCAAACTAAAGCCACCTCACCACGACAGTTGTCATGACCTATAACCTTGATGTAGAGGATGGCCATGTCAGGACCAATGCCCTGCCCTCATCAAGAGGATGGCCATGTCAGGACCAATGCCCTGCCCTCATCAAGAGGATGGCCATGTCAGGACCAATGCCCTGCCCTCATGCCCCATATCATCGCAAAATCGGAGGCCTCGCCAAGCCGCCCAACGATGAGCAGGGAGCATAAACCGGTCCAGCGGATCCTTAGCACGCCATCGCACACGCTTTGCGAAGTCGCCGTTTCCATCTTCTCGAAACCATCTTGAGAACAGGGATATATGCATCGACCTTGCTAGGACTTCCATCAACACCGCCACAACGACTAACAGCGCCACCGCCCTATGCGTGTCCATTGTCACGCGCCCGTAGCTGAGACCATATTATGCCATGCCACTGAGACCACGATGCGCCATGCCGCCAAGACCCATCGTCGTCGATGCAATAGATGAACATTGCTACACCAGTGGGCCTCCTCTAGGCATATCGTGCTCGAAAACGATGCCCCTAAGAGGGAAAACAACACCAAAAGTATCGACATTGTTTGATCTAGGATTAACCCAGATCTATGGTTTCCCTCGGAACGTTAGGCATCAGACAGTATTGCAGCAAACGGCCCCTTCAACAAGGCAATGATGTTTGAGGATGCCGTACTTTTCTCGATTAACCTTGAAACAGGAACTCTTTGTAATTATGTGTTGCTTGTAGCCCATGGCATCATCTACCTTCTCTGTCTTCTCCGCCACGGCTCCTTCGGACGGCGCCGACACATGCCGAGCGCCAGGCTCCACCCGCATGTACCAGCGGAAGGAGAGCCGAGTGGTGGTTGCCGGGGTGAGGAGGAGGATGTACAAGGGGGCGGCGAGGAAGGAGGCTGCCCTGGTGGATCTAATTGAGGCAGTGGCGGAGGCAGCCGAGCCAGGTAGCCTGGGCAGAGTACGAAGGCCCCTAAAGGACGGATACTTTGCCCATGAAAAAGTAGATTAATCCTCATTAGCAGGTAGAACTTCAGCGAGGGACTATGAGCAAAGCCCGGGCAGCTGCCCAGGCACGCCGGCCTGAAGCTCCGCCACTGAATTGAGCGGAAGGTGGCAGAAGTGATGGAGTCTTGTGCCAGAAAGGGCGAGGAGACGCGGGAGGAGGGGTACCGGGTGGCGTGGGACGAGGTGGAGGAGGTGAGCAGTGCCAAGGCCAACCTGCGCCGCCGCATCGCCGAGGGCGCCCACGACCCGCTGGAGCACTTCTGCTCCCACAACCCCCTCGCCGACGACTACGCCGTCGTGTACGACGACGGATCCACCGTCTGTCGATCTGCCACCACCATCGGTTCAGGTCTTGGTGGCTGGTGCAGTGCAATCCTCACACACGCCTATGTTATCAGTGCTTGGTATCAGTAGAAGATTGTTGAGTTCAGATGTTTCAGATAACAAGGACTGCTGACCATTTGTGAACACGAATTTGAGATGTCATTGCATTTGCAGCTGCCCCTGAACTGCAGGGCAGATAGAGCACTTTGTATCGATCGCCGGTGGATAAATCAGGCCGGTGTGCCTGACGTCGAAGATGATGCGTCTCATGACGATTTTTGGCCGGTGAAATGCGGCGACATAAATGCGCCTAGTTCCGGTTTCATAACTAAATGTAGTCGGCTGTTGGTGGCAGAAAATGGACAAATATAGCCTTTAAAAAAACTTCATCAGCTGTGCTAGATAACAAACACTCTGGGCACCATGCTATCTAGCATGACGCTCATGCACAAGGCTGCTATCCAGCACGACGCCCTAGCCCCAGGTCCATTTTATATTGAAGTTTCAAAAGAACGTTATTTTTGTCTATTATCACGCCTCTCTCTATAGCTATGGCAATAATTTTTTGTTAATTTTTACGTTGGTCAAGATTTGATCCTAGGACCTCCTGCTCTGATACCATATTAAATTGCATGTGCTAGCCAACGCAACCAACAGTCTAAACAGATGAAAAGGGCTAGACAATATATTTCAACACTCGTCCTACGTCTTTCGTCTTTTGACCTATTGTGACGTATGTTCGGAGAGCCGTAATATTTTTTTAAAATTTTTGCGTTGGCAAGGATTTGATCTTAGGACCTCCTGCTCTGATACCATATTGAATTGTATGCACTAGCCAACGCAATCAAAAGTCCGAACTGATAAAAATGGCTAGGAAATATATTTCAACACTAACCAAAAGGCAATATTAACAAAAAATATTGCATCCCTAAACATACGTCACAATAGGCCAAAGGGCAAAGACATAGGGTGAGTGTTGAAAAAAATTGTCTAACTCTTTCCATCGGTTCGGACTGTTGATTGCGTTGTCTAGCGCATGCAATTGAATCTGGTATCAGAGCAGGAGGTCCTAGGATCAAATCCTGATCAACGCAAAAATTAACAAAAAAATATTGCGGCTCCCCAAAACATACGTCACAATAGGCCGAAGGACAAAGACGTAGGATGAGTGTTGAAATATATTGTCTAGCCTTTTCCATCAGTTCGGACTGTTGGTTGCGTTGGCTAGCGCATGCAATTCAATAGCTATAACGAACGTATGCATGATTCCACACGAACGAAATAGCACTTAACACCAGATGTTGGTGCTCACTTTGCACAGGACCACAACATGGCTTTATTTTAGCAAAGAACATCAATATTTGCCGTGATCACTTGCATAGAACACCAAACACATCATTAACAGCTCAAACGACCAATTAGTCATTTAAGTCCCACTATCACTAGGTCCAGCGTGGCAATTTCTCTCCCGACTCAACCAAACTGGTCTGATACGAGGTGAGTTAATAGCATAAAACCTCCACTTTAATAGCAAAATTTACTGATTGGTACGACTTTGAGGAGAGGATAAAAAAACCACCACAAAGTTAGTTGTCTCAAAAAACACCAATTCACCGCTAAACGCAAATTGATCATGAATTGACGGCGATACTGACAAATGGGACCCACCTGCAGACTGATGTGGCATATTGACACAGAAACTGACATGTAGGACCCATCTGTGAGAGCTGAGGTGGCAAAAAAATATAGTATCATATGTGGAGTTGGGCTAGGTCCCATATGTCTGCCCACTTAAAATAAATTATCTATTTAATAAACAAAACTAAATATCTAAAAAAATAAAATGGTAAACAGTTTTCTCCCCCACACGGTGGCACCTGCAGGCTACAGTTTCGGCACGCCGCCATGCTCCCTCCCCCTCCCCTCGCCGTCGGCGCGCCTCCCTGCTGCCTTCACTCGTTGCGTCGCGCCCAACTACTCCCAGACCGAAGAAGCCCATCCAGCGCGGCGGCGGTCGCCCCTCCCCGCGCAGTCGGACGCCCCTCCACTGTGAGGCCTGTTGCTCATCCATCGCGCCATCGGTCGGGCCCCATGCTCCGTTCGCCCGACCGATGCGCCTCTGCTCTGCCCGGTCGCCGGAGGTCGGAGGATGGTGACGATGGCATCGCGCGGGGAAGGGGGTAGGGGCTCTCGAGTCGATTCCGTGGGTGAGGGGATCGAGGACGATGCCTCACCGCCACGGCGCCGGAGTCAACCCACATCCGCATCGCCGGAATCAACCGCCGTCGCCGCGCCATGGCTGAGAGCCTAGTGACCTCCCTGCCCTGTCCCCGCCTCCACCTAGCCGTCCTCCATAGGGGCCCGCGAAGAGCATTCTCGTCCCCCGATGGCGGCGCGGTCAAGCAGGGTGGAGCCGGGCCGACGGCCCTTCCTCTCGCCGCCGGCGGCCTTTCCTCTCACTGTTGCAGTGAGAGACGAAGGAGAAGAGGCCAGCGTTGTCTCCAGATTTTTATTAGATAATTTCACTTTTTTAAAATATGGGTTATCATGTTTTTTAGTTATTTAGATATTTCTATTTTATAATTTTTCAGAAAATAATTTCTATTTGTGCTGTTAGGTGGGCCTGAGGCCACGCCATCAATTTGGCGTCCTCCTGTCTCCACGGTGCCACGTCACCTCTGCCAATGGGCCCGATCTGTCAGAATCGGTGTCAATTCGCGTTTGGAGGCGAATTGATGTTTTTAAGACAACTAACAAATTTTGTGATGATTTTTTATATCCTTTTCTTAAAGTGGTATCAATCGGTAAATTTTGCTATCAAATGGTGGTTTTATGCTATTAACTCGATACAAGGCAGAGGCGGCCACCCAAACCATGCGAGGCGACGGTTTTGGGAAATTTCATTGCCTTTATTTGTGGGAAATTTCATTGACTTGGAGATCACAGGCAACACATAGTCGTTTGGTTTGGCTGCCTTTTTTTTGTTGGATGAGACTCCTGTGGAAAAGTGTTCGGCCAGGACCATGGTCAGCTTAGCTATTCGATTCGATCGATTCCAAAGAGCATATGACGGGTGGTATACTAGGCTATGCCATTATCGATAGATCACTAGCAGTAGTGGGCATGGGCATATGCATATCACAACAGCGACATGCTCCCCCCCGCCAGCTCACACCTACTAACATAACATGCATCTAGCCATAGCTTATCTCCCAAGTACGCATATCACACCATGACCGGCCAGCTGGAAGGTCTCGATCCAGCAGAGACAAGACAAACCCTCCCCCTAGGTGTTCCATGACAAAACTGTAAGCGACATTCCAGACGCCTAGTTAATCAACTATACAATGTTTCAGATGGCACCCGTCGGGTTCAGGGCCAGATTTGGCACCCCCATGTCTGCTTTCGACACCTCTTCTCGCCTTGCCAGCCGCCTCCATACCCATCGTCGGGTCCATTCTCTAGCAACCCCGTGACCTGGCCAGGTTTGCGGAACCTGGCGGGTACCCGCCAAGATGCACAAACGACGGTGGATCCTAGTTGTGGCCCGTGGAGGCCTAGGGCAAGAACGGCGACGGAGCAGGGATGCACACATGGTCGTTGGCAGGCCAAAGCAACACATGAGGGGGCAGGGAACTGCCGAACATGGAGATAAACGTCCATGCACTTCAAGGGAGGTGGAGCCCGTGCCGCATCGAGCACGTGCATGTGGAGCTCAGAGACGAGGTAGAGGTGCTCACATCGATGGAGGGCGGCGCTCGTGAAGATGACGTCCTAGCGATAGTCGAGCTTCCAGGGCTCGAGTTGGCACATTATGCAGTGTAGAGGTGGCCATACTAGGAAGATCTTGAGGCAGCAGGCACGTCGCGTGAGGGAGGAAAAGGGGAGACAGACATGTGCGACGACTTTTGGGACCAGTCTCGACTAGGGAGACGAGGAAAAAATGAGGTGTAAGATTTGCCTCTAGACAATGACATGTGGGGTCTAGGTGCATATTTCACACACCTATACCCAACTCTGCTAGACATGATGTGTCTGGCTTTTACCGCTAATAAACCCGTGTCTTTTGCTACCACCGTATAAGTTCTCCATCATGTGAGAGGTTAGTATATATCACCTCATAGTAAACAGGCATAAGTTTTCATCAAGTACCTAGCTACTTAAAATTATACAACTTCTTCTTCATCATGCATGCACTACCACCACCATATCCATGATCAGGGAGCAAACGCTACACTTAGTAGTTCTTGGCCAGGAAGGTCCTCAGCTAGAGATCCCTATGGTCCTCCGCCATCTGAACAAAGCCATTGCCCATAGCCTATTGTCGAAGAGGTGGCTGAGCGCCACCATCAGAGCCTTAGGGTTGTAACCTTTGGCGGCCACGACGGCGTCGTACAGAGCTGGGTGCACATCAGGAGGGGAAGCAGTGGTGATGGTGGTCGCCAATGCTTTCACATCCTCGGTCATGCACGTGATGGCGACAACGTCCTCCTCTCCCAGCTGCGAACTCTTCTTGAAAGGATCGAAGCCACCGGGAATGTAGGCATTTGTGCTGCCGCCATGACCAACGCCTGGAGTAGGAGAACCAGCAGTGACATCGGTATCGGTCTCGTCGTCAATTACCACTGTCTCGGACTCCTGGGTCTGTGTATATTCAGGGCTTAGTTTACCAATAGGCTCACTTGAGCCCATTGCAAACCTATCAGTGCCATGCCTGAACGAGAAGATTGCATCCATCTTCCTATAGTTGGAGACTGGCTTGTTCAGATACTCGGCATCCTTGGGGTGATCCTGAGACAGTGAATTGCAGGGAGGTCAGTGCTGGTTAGCGAGGTTGCAAAAGGGAATCGTAGGGATGTTACTAAAATTAGTTAGTACCGAGATGTGTCCCCTATAGTGGACGTCCTCCAAGATGATGGTGCATGTCTCCTCATTCAAGCTAGCTCTCCTAAGGTCTCTGAGCATGGAGACATGGATCCACCTGGTCCTCCACTTATGCAGGTGGTTGTACACCTGTTGTAAGCACACCTAGATGCCAAAAACTCAAACATCTTGCGGGCAACAGTGTTTAGATGCACCTCTTTAAACCCCTTCTTCGTCATGACGCCGCTCTTGATGATTTCACACATCTAGTTGAGCACGAACGCCGAGAGGAATGGCTCCCACTTCATGGTGCCCTTCACCCCCTTGCACTGGCTTGTGATGTGGGCTTTACCAACGTTGACGGCCTTCTTATTGGCCAAGATATTGGTACCTTCCTCTGCAATCTGCTCCACTGTGTACCCGATCATCGAAGGAACAGACAAGATCTTTGTGCGCTGAGGATAGGTAAGCCTCAAAGGGGGAGCTGGGGTTGGATCTCAGCACAAACCTCTCCTGAGAATCCATGATGGCCTGGCTAAACTCATCAGCGGTCATATCCTACAGATCTCACAGTCGCACATATCATGACCTAGACTAAACATGAATACAAGATTATAGGATGTGGACAAAATTACCTACATAAACATGCAATGATTTCAGAAAAACACCAATCTATGACTACACCTAGCAGCTCATTAGGCATACTAACATAGATCTACTAAAACTACAATCCGATCTAGGAGAAACTACTACACTAGGGGTTTGAAGGAACTCACCGACATTGGAGGAGCGGAGCACGTCGCCGTTAAGATCTTAGAGAAGAACGCCTGCATCATCCGATCTACAATCACCACCGCCGCTACTGTCGCTTACCTGCTGGCCGATGTAGAACTTCGCCAGCTTGAGAGCTCGAAGAATGGGAAAAATGGTGGAGAGGGAACGTTGGTGTGCCAGGTGGTGATATATGCCGCCGCGCTTCCACGTGCGGGGACGAACCTTCTTCCACCAGCTTTTGGGGAAAAGTTATGGCTCGCGCCATCGGCGAGCTTGCACGGGTGGCGCACTTTTTCCCCGCTTTTATACCAACGCGGTTTGTCCTCGTGAAAACGCTCTAATGAACCAAGTTTTAGGCTAGTTTAAATCTCCTTGAATGAAAAAAATCCATGTGACCTAGAAAAACTAACAAAATTATTTCTTTCAGGCCCGGTGCAAGGTTTATCGGTCGAGCTATGGCTGCATGTTCGTCGCAGGGCTTATCAATTCTTTCAGGCGCGCATCTAGAAGTTGCTTGTACCAGTATTTAATTTGTTCTGGTACCCTTGGTCATGTTCGTTTATGGTTGTTTATGATGTCGGCAGGGGATCTTGCCTGCTAGTCTGACCGATTTACTCCACAAGGCCTCTACTTGGAGAAGTGATTCCACAAGGCCGGCCTCGAGCAGTGCGCCAAGATAGGAGGAGACGTGAAAATGAGAGCACGAGAGGGCGCGTACCGAACGTAACTTGGGATTGGGAGCTCCTGGCTAGAAATGTTACTACCGCAACTAGCAGCAATCGAGGAAGAGCAAAGAAACCAGAATGTTTGACTTCACGCCGGCGAGCCGATCGATGGGGTCGCGATGGAGATGCAGATGCCCTTGCCCACACTGTCATCGCCTGGATATTTGTGTGCTGCTGCACGCCGCGCGGGATATACCAGCAAAATATCCTTCCTGTCAGGGACCTACCACGCCAAAATATCCTTCCTGGACTGCCTCCTGCCCTCCCGACGTTGAAAAGACGACGAGATAGGCATACGACGACGACGCCGAGATGATTGCCGCTGTCGCTCGCCCTCGTCCAGCCCGATTCCCATGTGGTTCGCGGGATCGGGTCCGAAGCAGAGCAGGATGGGAAATGAAAAAAAATGGGGAAGACGAGTTTAGACTCGCAGGATTGGATTGCACGTCGCAGCGCCGCCGATACGTACACGGACGGACGCGCCGACGCGGGACCCGGGCCGCGAGGCGTGTAATGATGTGCCACGCCACCGGCGGCAGCGCGGTCGGCAGGTCACGTTGCGGCCCCGATCGGCGATCGATCGGCTCACCGGCCGAAACGGGGGACGATCCGAGATGACCCTGTCCGCCAAGGCTGGAGCAAGCGTACAAAAACCAATCCCGATCAACAGCTGTATACTTCCTTCGTTTCAAAATATATTAGGTTTATAAAAAAAATATCTTTTTTTTAGGGAAACAACAGGGCTCAGACTTTATTAATCAAAGCATAGAAACATCATCAATTAACAGGGATAAAATAAAATTAGGTGGATCATTAACCCAAACATTCGGTTGCGTATCCAAAACTCTAGAAAGGCTGTCAGCCACACTATTAGCTTCCCTATTACAAAAGTGAAAAACACAAGCAGAAAAAGTTGAGGCTTAAACGTATATATCATCATAATATGCCACCGCTGTCGTCGATGTAAAATCTCCCGATTAAAGGGCTTCAATGACTTGTGAGCAGTATGATTGGATCACAATCTTCGAGCATCCCACCTCATTGGCTAAACATAAGCCTCTACAAATAGCCTGTGCTTCGAGTACCCGCTCCGCACGTCGCGGCGCCGCACGGGTGACGCTAGCAGGTCAGTCGTAAGCGACGGATCGGTGATTTTACTAGGGAAGGTTTGGGTGGTAGAAGAACCACATTGTTGTCGACAGGAAACTATATGCGTGTGCTTTCAGTTCAGTCGATCGTGGAAAGCTTCGGGAGGTGATGTTAGGCCGTATGTGGCTCGCCTCGACGGTGATGCGATCACTCGTAATGCAAACCCACAATCGATGGATGGCTCCTTGGGTTTCGATTCGATAACTAGCAGCAGGTCGTGTCAACTGTCAACTGTCGGGAGTCTCGGTCGAGTATGGATATATGATCATGGTCAGCTGTATGCCGACGTGCCTGCCGAGTCTGACAAATGGTCAAATTTCGGTGCTAGAGTGTCGAGGTAGCTACACAAAATCTAGTGTTTCTTGTGGGGCCGGATTGGTCCGTGGGTGGGTCCTTTAGTTGAAACTGGGAAGCCCTATGCTTCAAACTATTTAGAGCATCTCCACTTATTTGGTGTTTTCAGACCGAAATCTGGATCGTCGGATGAATAAAATTTTAGTCTAAAAATGGCTGGATTCCTAATCGCGTTCCCAGGTGACGTTTCTAGACAGGCGATTTTTCAGCAAATTTGGCAATTTTTTACCATAATTTGGCTCAAATTCACACAAACATAATTTTGATCACATTTCAGCACGAGATGGCGAGCTTGGCGACAAGATGTCGAGCTTGGCGATGGCACCGAGCTTGGCGACGACATGGCGACAATCCGCTCTAGCCAAGCCTGCTCCGAGCTCCACCGGCCAGGCCCGCACGCTGCCAGTCACCCGGCTAGGCCCACACCAAGCTCTGCCAGCCAGGCCTGTGTGTGGGGGAAGGGAGAGAGAGAAGATGGGTGTGTGAGAGGATAAAGAATGTTTTCCTCACTCGCACGTGGGCCACACAACGAGATTTGCTACATCCGGCGTTTCGAGACGATTCTCAGCGCGCTGAGATCGGCGCCGGATGAAAAAAGGCCCAAAACCGGACAAAATTGGCTCCTGGGAACACGAGTGGGGCAAATATCGCCCATCCCGATTTAAAAGTCGCCAAAAAGTGGTTTCCCGGGAACGCTGGTGGAGATGCTCGTATATGCTTTACATGAGTAAACATAGAATGGGGAGCACCCACTCGTTGGTCAACCGTTATAGCATCTCCAATGAGCTTCCTGAACACTACTTTCGGTCTGTGTTTCTGTCCTTCAGGACACACTAGGACAGAAATACACCCAACGCTTCTCTCGAACGAGTATGTTGGTCCGTACGAAGCAGTATCCTCAAACTACCCCCGAACTTGGAGGCGCTTTGGTGGTAACAGGACGTTGTTCGTGCTCCGCCCTTGTCCGCGTGGCCCACCTATTGGCCACACCGAGTAATACCCTCTACACTCGACGCCCCAAACTCCTTCCCTAACCCGCCGCTGGTCCGCCACTGTAGCTCCTTGGTATCCCCCACCCACTCCCACGTTGAAAAAGTAATGTGCATGGCCCGTTGTCGCAGCCCCACTATCCCGGCCACGAAGGAGCACTTGGAGCCACTGAATCAACCATAGCAGCACTGGCAGTAGGTGTCGTCGATTGGACTGTCGCGAGCTCCACCGAGATGACATCAATCTCCACAAGCTCTACTGTGCTGATCTCTAGCTCACCCCACCTTCCTGACGCCCTTCAGTTCCACCACCGCCTCAAGCTTTTTTGTCCTCTGCAGGATCTCACAACGAAATCAATCTGCCGCACCTTTCCCCGATGTTCTCAATGCTTGTGGAGGGTGAGACGCCGACGTGCAACTTTGATATTAACAACCACTCCTACACAAAAAGGCACTATATAGCAGATGATATTTATCCTGAATGGTCAATATTTATGAAGCAATCCGCACTCATACAAAACAAATGGAAGCTTGCTTTGCAAGGGAGCAAGAAGCTTGTAAGAAGGACGTGGAGAGGTCATTCAGTGTCCTTCAAGCTCGTTGCGCTATTGTTCTTCACCCTGCAAGAACATGAAGTTGGAACACGATGTAGAAAGTGATGACTGCTTGTATGATCATGCACAACATGATGTGGGGATTGTCAAGCTTCATGCACTAGCCAACGCAACCAAAAGTCCAAACTGATAGAAAAGGCTAGTGCAATCCACTTATACACTTCAACACCCCCTCTCACGTGTGACGGGGAGAAGTCAGCACATGCAACCGGAAGAGAGCGACGGCGCGCGAAACTCACATATGACTCAAGAGGCCTATACGTGGACACAGAGGGGTCTACAACAATTTTAGGATAAATTGCGAAAGGCAGGACTCGAACTCGAGACCTTAGGCTCTGATACCATGTCAAGCTTTATGCACTAGCCAACGCAACCAAATATCCGAACTGATGAAAGGACTAGTACAATCCAGTTATACACTTCAATATGAGCACAAGAATGCAAGTCAACTAGAAAGGTGGCACTATCTCATGGGCCTTTAATAGAGCCAATGCATGCACCCCACGAGTTTGAAGTCTATCTCCAAGTTCATCATGAAATTCGAGACAAAGAAAGTCATGAACAACTTCAAACCGTTTTTGTTGAGCACATATGAATACACAAAGGGAACTTGTAGGCTCCGTTTTGAATTTCAATAATTGCATTTTTAATTTATTGTGGACTTCGTATTTTAAATAATTATTAAACTTTTGGATGCATGTTTTATATTATGTGCATAGTTTGGTTCAAATGGCTGAAAAATAAGAAAAATAACCAAACCCCAGTCAGTAGACAACATTGGGGGAAGCCGTTGGGTGCACTGGGCAGACAAAGGACGGACACACATCCTTCTTCCCAGTAGCGATGGTAGATTGAGCCATTTGGCTGCTACCTGTTTCCACTAGGGGTGTCTTGAAACTCGACTCGAGTTCGCAGTATAGCCACTAACCACGAAAAGAGAAAGATTCCGTGTCCACACGAGGTTGTTTAGCGTTATAATTGCACTCGTCTTGTTTTACCCATTCTCCTGGCATGCTAATCCAATATACACCCGTAATCCGTCTGCGGGACATTGTGTGTAGACTTTACGTGAGCGGTCGGCCGGGCGTAGTGCAAGAAGTGGTGCAGTGTGTTAGACATTCAGGTGTGATACATGCGAAAGAGTAAGCAGGGCGTACGATGTGGCGTGACGGATAAACATAAAAAATCGAGATCCGGATGCGATCGCCACACGCACCGAGCATCTAGGTGTAGTTGGTTACCGCGCTGTGCTCGTGGTTTACATCCTGGCTGAATAAAAAAAAAGCATATATTAATATCACAACATACAAATTATATCCAGTCTATGCAATAACGCAATACCATAATGATATTACATTATAAAAAAATTACAGAAGAGAAAAAAGTCCCGCTACAGCGATTTATGTCTTACAACAGCGACCAAACGCCACCAAGGCAACACCAGAAATCCATGCTCTCCAAAAGCGACGCCTAAAAAAAAAAGAAACAGTGCACTGGCGTCGTTACTTCCATGATCATCGATAATAGGTTTTCACCCTTGAAAAAGCCCGCGCCGGCAAAACAATGCATTCAATATGACCAGTGCCAAGCACAATCAATAAAGGCCAAACCTTGAATTTTCATCCTGCAACTTGAACTCCGGAATTCTTCTGTATTCTCGTCTCCACTTTCCAACGTTGCTGCTTCAAGACCTAGATCACCAAGCCAAAATCGCATTGCCACCAGGATTCAAACTACCATTACCAATCTCTAGACCTCAGCTTTCATGTCATTCTCCACGACTGACTTTACCATGGGACTAAAGGCATCTCCATGATGGCAACAATCTGTAAAGCTTCATAGCACTCTCTCTGAAACCAAACGGTCAGATAATAACATGGTTATACGTGACCAAAATCCATCCAATCTAGTGAACCCCGGCATGTCGTCTACTGGAGTTCACCAGTGGAATCTTTCTAAACACAACACCCTGGCCAGATCGATGAAATCATCGAGCATGTAGATCTTTGTCATGGTGTGAGGGGGATCCTAAGACCAAACCCCATTTATTCGAAGCCGGGCCGGAAGCCCCCTCATCATCGGCCTTCACCGGCCACCAGACCCGCCGGATCAAGACCAGTAGATCGAGGATGACCCCGACCGCGTCGCCCGCGAGCACCTCGAGAGGCAGCACTTCGGGGGATAATGATGCAAGGATGGCATTGCCGCCACCATGCCCCGACACCCCCACCTGCAGGCCATACCACTACCACACACTTGCAGACGGCACGCCAATCATTGCGCGCCTGCCTCACCGTCGCTCCGTGCGAAGCCTCGGAAGGGAGAAGCGCCCACCTTGCCTCGCCGCCTTCGCAGCCGGGGCGCCGCCACCATCGCAGGCGCCGGTGGCGGCCCGCAGGGACATGGCTAGATTTTTTTGGGGGGGAGTTGATACGTTGGAAACGTATCTATAAATTTTGATGCTCCATGTTTGTTTAGTATCTACTTTGCTTTACTTGTCCACACTTTGAGGTGCTTTTTACATATTTTATGGTACTAACCTACTAACAAGTTGCAATAGTGCCAGATGTCTGTTTTCTGCTATTTTTGGTTTCAGAAAATTTAGTAAAGAAATATTCTCAAAATTGGAAGGGACAAAGGACAAAGTCAATTACTTTCTATGGGGAACAAGAAGTCCAGAGGAGAGCCGAAGGGGCCGGCCAGAGGGGCCAGACCCACCCCAAGCGCGGGTGGGCCCCATCCCACGCCTGCCTAGGGTTTGGTCGCACTGGCGGCTGCCTTGGTCCCCCCTTCGCCTATAAGAAGCCCCTGATGCAGAAACCCTGAGTACCCGATCAGAAATCCACAAAACCGTCTGTAGCCGCCGCCACCATCTTCCCTAGATCGGGGGATCTGAAGTTCTTCCTGGCACTCTGTCGGATGGGAGATCATCCCAGAGGCCTTCTCTCCAGTATGATGCATGAGTAGTTCCACGTTGTACTATGGGTCCATGTAGTAGCTAGATGGTTGTATCTCATCCTTTGTGCTTTCATGTATAGATCTTGTGAGCTCCTTTCATGATCAAGATCTAATATATTTGTAATCATGCATGTTGTGTTTGCGGGGATCCGATGGATATTGAGATTATTATGTTGGTTTGATTAATGGTTTTGTACTTATGATTCTATCATGTCTGTGTTCTTTGTGATCTTGCATGCTCTCCGTTGTTAGTAGCTATCTTGGCCAAGTAGTTGCTAGTGACTCCAAGAGGGGGTACTTATGATCGATAGTTGGTTCATGCCTCTAGTTTCCAAGGGAAGTGACAATAATCTCTTCGGTTGTAGATGTGATGTTGCTGTAGGGGTTCGTAGCATGGAAAACAAAAATTTTCTATCGCATACAAACAAACAAGCCAAGATCTATCTACTAGATTGTAGCTACGAGTCGATGGAATAACTCACCCTCGAAGATTCCAAAGTGTTTAACGAGAGCAGATTCTCGTGGGTGATGTAGTCGTACTCTTTCCGATCTCAAGATCGCGTAGACGATCCTTCCGGCGCCACGTTCCAGCAGTGCTCCCGCAGTCGGTCACACGTTCGGTACTCGACGAAGACCTTCCTCTCCCTTGTTCCAGCAGGCAGCGGAGGTTGTAGTATTCTCCTTGCGATTCCGGCAGCACAACGGCGTGGTACCGGAAGTAGAGGGGAAATCCCGCAGGGCTTCGCCTTAAGCCGGTGCGAGTATGGTGGAGCTTATGAGAGAGGCTATTTAGTGGTCTAGTAATTAGACACACCAATTAGAAGGCTCTAAACCAATTAGAAGGCTCTAAACCGCAGGCTAAAGCAATTAGAAGCTCTAAACCAAAACGGCTCTAAACCGGAGGTAGAAGATAGGAACTTGTTGTAGGGGTTCGTAGCATGGAAAACAAAAATTTTCTACCGCATACAAACAAACAAGCCAAGATCTATCTACTAGATTGTAGCAACGAGTCGATAGTGGAACTCACCCTCGAAGATTCCAAAGCGGTTAACGAGAGCAGATTCTCGTGGGTGATGTAGTCGTACTCTTTCCGATCTCAAGATCGCGTAGACGATCCTTCCGGCGCCACGTTCCAGCAGCGCCCCCGCAGTCGGTCACACGTTCGGTACTCGACGAAGACCTTCCTCTCCCTTGTTCCAGCAGGCAGCGGAGGTTGTAGCACTCTCCTCGTGATTCCGGCAGCACAACGGTGTAGTACCGGAAGTAGAGGGGAGATCCCGCAGGGCTTCGCCTTAAGCCGGTGCGAGTATGGTGGAGCTTATGAGAGAGGCTATTAGTGGTCTAGTAATTAGACACACCAATTAGAGGGCTCTAAACCAATTAGAAGGCTCTAAACCGAATAGCTCTAAACCGGGGTCTAGATCTAGGGTTTAGTTTAGAGGATAGGAAACTTGTGTGTGTAGGAGGGGAGCCCTGCCCCTCCTTATATAGGTGGGAGGGTGTGGGCGCGCCAGGGGAGGGAGGGAGTCCCTCCCCAACTCGGCCTAGGGCTGGGCGCCGGCCTGGAGGAGTCCAACTCCTCCTCCAGGTTGGTTCCAACTCCTCTTGCTTGTTTCCCACAGTTTCTTGTTTTGGCAGTTTGACTTTCAAACTGGACATTTGACTTTTCTGTTTTAGGATTCAATTTAATCCTATATTTGGGACAGCAAGAACACTTAGTACATGATGCAATCATTCCAATATGTAATGACACATTCATGTACCCCTTCCCCCCCGGAGTGCCGGACAATCCGGAACCTTCTAGAATATCCCCGATGAAAACACCGGAATCATTCCCGAACTCCGAAACGGGACTTTCCTTATGTGAATCTTATTCTCCGGACCATTCCGGATCACCTCGTGATATCCCGGATCCCATCCGAGAC
Organism: Avena sativa; assembly: GCA_916181665.1. Taxonomy (NCBI): domain Eukaryota; kingdom Viridiplantae; phylum Streptophyta; class Magnoliopsida; order Poales; family Poaceae; genus Avena; species Avena sativa. Next base: position 50,478,703 of record OV702299.1, read on the forward strand.
TCCGAACAACATTCGGTCTCTTTCTCATAATACCATAACTACTCAAACAACGTCGAATCCTTAAGTGTGTCTCCCTACGGTTCGTGAATTATGCGGACATGATCGAGACACTTCTCCGAACAATAACCAATAGAGGAATCTGGAAATTCATATGGCTCCCACATATTTCTACGATTACTTTGCGATCGAATGAACCACTTACATACGATACCAATTTCCCTTTGTCTCACGATATGTTACTTATCCGAGGTTTATGATCGTCGGTATCTCTGCATACCTAGTTCAACCTCGATACTGATAAGTACTCTTTTCTCGTTCCCGTGATATGTGATCCCTTGTGACCAAGTCACATGCTTGCAAGCTAATTGGATGACATTTCACCGAGAGGGCCCAGAGTATATCTATCCGTCATGTGGATGGACAAATCCCACTCTTGATCCATGTGTTTCAACCAATACTTTCCGAATACTCAATGCCACTTTTATAGCCACCCTGTTACGGTGTGGTGTTTGATGACATCAAAGCATCCATCCAGTAAAGGTGATATGCATGATCTCATGGTCGAAGGAATTAGGTTACTATGTATCAGAAAGCATATAGCAATTGAACTATTGAAATGACTTGATCTTTATGCTACGCTTTATCTATAGGAGTATGTCCATCACACCATTCTCCTAATGATATGATCCTGTTGTTAATAACATCTCTATGTTCATGATCAGGAAACCATGACCATATATTAACCAACAAGCTAGTTTAACAAGAGGCTTTACTAGGGACTCTTATTTTAGTTTACAAATCACACAAGTATTAATGTTTCCGGTTAATACAATTATAGCATGGTATGTAAACATTTATCATAAGTGTGAAGACATGATAATAACCACTTTATTATTGCCTCTTGGGCATATCTCCAACAGTCTCCCACTTGCACTAGAGTCAATAATCTAGTTTCGAACCTTTGTGTATTCAACACCTATGGCTTTACGGTGTTGTATGTACACGATTGCTAGTGGTCAACTGATCTCCGGATCTGACACTTCCAGGTCCGTGTGTAATTGCATGTCTTTGCGTCTCTACGCATCACTCATTCTCTAATGAGATGGCTTTGCATAAATTTGGTCTTTCGGTGTGACCTTTAGCTCTTTGGGGTTAAAACATGTTGATAATATTGTCGTACAATATATCTTCATAGTATTATCCCACTGTGAACTACACCTAGTTTGATAACAAACTACCTGACACCAATGCCCTCTTTTGCTGCTATAATAGCAGTCATATACTTAGCCTTTTGTTGTAGTATCTGTCACAATGTCTTAACTTTGGAACTCATCCAAATCCATTATGGAACTCACTTTCCATTATATTGTGCCACCCTTAGTTTAGTTTGAGATAAACTTAATTTGTACTTTGTGACAAAGCTAGTATCAATGTAGTACTTTTACAATGAACTAACCATCTATTTGTCACTTCTACAAATAATATACTCTTAGTTCTTCCAAAAGATCATAAGAATATCCTTACTATTGTCCAATGATCATCTTACAAATCATTCTGGTATATGCTCACAACATTTAGAGCATAGGACATATCTGGATTTGTACATATCACAGTATGATTGATATAAATACTCTTTGTGATTTCATACATCAAGTATCAATCTATACTTGAATCTTTGTTTCACTTACCAAGTGCTAATACACTTGAATATATCATCAACATTGAACTCTTTCAATCCTTTCTATGCAACAAGAACCTCTCTTGTAGTTTCTATATTGAACTCATTCAATATCTTGTCTATGTACTTCTGGCACAACCATATTAGCGTCTATTGATGCCAAATATTTGGGTTTTGCCTAAGTCTTTCATCAGGATGAAATTCTTAATATGTGTTAATAAAAGATACATCTTTTCTAATCAACAATATGTCCTCCACATAATGTATTAGAAATATGTCTTAGCGCTCCCATTTAATTTCTTGCAAATGCAAGCATCTTCATTGTCTCCGATGAAATTAAACTCTTTTAACAGTTTCATCATAGTGAAGATTCCAACTCCGCTATGCTTACTTCAACCATTGAAGTTTGCATATGTTTTTAGCATCCTTTGAATTAACAAAACCCTTTGGACCGTGTCATGCACACGTCCTAGGTAACCATTCTATTAGAAGAACTTGTTTTGTTTATTCTACTACCACATAACAAATTATATGTATTGGTTGCTACATTAATCCGTCTAGACTAAAAATCGCTATGAAAGATCAAATCTTGTCATATACAACTTGTTGTGAACTCTTTCCCAACATGTCGACTATTTCATAGATGTAAAACATCCATGTCTATTTCTTTATAGATCCAGACACAACTGTAAGGTCTTACACCTTTCTCGAGGGTCCTTCAAGTTCAAAACTTGATTTCTCGTGTATGGAACTATCACGGATTTTATGGCTTCAAGCCATTTTACGGAGTCAGGGCCCATCATCGCTTCTTTGCATGTAGTCGGTTCATTATTCTCAAATAATGATTCAACCCTCAAATCTTGGTATTTGATTGTTTACCCGATCTACTTGTTTCAATAGGAACTTAGATCTCCGTGACCACAACCTTTGAGGCACGTGAGCCATGAGCATTGTTGCCGCCTCCGGAACATTTTTCGGTGCTGCGCAACTCTGCACATACAGCTAAGGTTCTTTTAACCTTATCAAAGTTCTAATGTCCTCCCACTTAACTTTTCACGAAAAATTTCTTCTCAAAGAAACTTGACGTTCTAAGCAACAAACACTTTTGTCTCCGGTGTTTTATGGAGGAATACTTAACAGTAATACAAAGACAGGTTTATCCGACTTTGGTTGCAAACATCTTTCTTATGCATAGCATACCAATGTTTAAGAAAGGACTACTTGGGTTTTATCCCAAACCATAACTTTATATGGTGTCATTTCAACGGATTATGATGAAGCTCTTTTCAGTGGAAAAACGGTAATCTCTAAAGCTTTTAATCTTTAAAATACAATGGCAGTTTTATGAATTACACCTTTGATCTTACCATGTCAAACAAGGTTTAATTACATATCTCGAACGCTCCATACTCTTATGGTGTTTCGGGAAATGCAAATCCACGGAACGATTCCTTAAATCTTAGGTATTATGCTAAACTTGTAACTCAAATATCTTCCTTTATGATCTTTATCATAAACTGTTTATATTCTTGTTACAATGATTTTGCACTTCATCTTGAAAGTCTTTGAACTCTTCAAATATTTCACACTTCATCCTTATTAAGTAAATATTCATATATTCACTCAAATTTTCGGAGAAAGCATATGAAGTTGAAATCCATCGCTCTCGACTACACATAACGGACTTCGTACAACAATATGTACAAGTTCCAATAAGCTAGTCATTCGTTCCCTTTTGGCCTATGAACGAAGTTTTAATTATCTCTAAGAAAGTTTCACAAGCGTCATTTGATCAAAAATCAGAAGACTCCAAAATTCCATCAACATGGAGTTTCTTCATGTTTTCTTTCAAATATAATTTAAACGGCGATGTCACTTCCTAAGTGATCTTTCAATCAATTTGTCTTTCGACATTTTTAGCACTAGTTTTATGGATGTGATGTCTCCAACGAGATTTGCGAATCATCCATCTTTTATGGATTACGGCAATTATTTGAACAATCCTTTTGTTCCCATAATACCTGATAAAACAAATCTTTGAAGGCAAGCTTTGATGTTTAACAAGCAACACAATAACCCTTTATTTTGTTCTCGATGAACATCATCACATATTCTTTTGCTAGTTACTTAGGCCATTGTAGTTCATGAATTGTGTTGTTTCGTATGACGATTCACACCAACAAATTCAGTATCAAATACTTAAGAACCACATTGTTTAACAAGCAAAGAATATAGCCATAACATGTATATCATCTATATACTTAAACTGAACGATTCTAGTCTTTTCTTTTCTGCCATATATTTATGAGATTTTCTTTCAGTATTTCCTTTTCTGTTTGAAAGAATTTATTAACATCAATAGTGGAGTCATACATATGACATATAGTCCAAAGCGTGTATAATTAAATACCAATGTCTTTGGACTTGCACTTTGAAGTAGATCACCATCATCAAATATTTGGTGTTCTTTCAAATTCCTTTCTTTAGTAATCTCTTGGTGTAGTAAACATTTCACCTACATCAAATATTCACCCTTATCATGGAATCGTCCATGATCAAGCTACTTTTAGCTTATAACGATGAATTATGAGTATAATGTTGCTATCCAAAACCTTTTGGAGGATTAGGACAACAAGTGTCTCCAACCTTTTGCAAATTTTCATCAAATATGAGAACATGACTTTTGCCATATTATACTCTATCATGTTGCAACCAAAACTTCGTTTAAGATATCACAATATCTTCCACACATCATGGTTTCTGAAACAACTCTTTCAGATCCTAGATAACCTTGATATTAAGGGAATCCTTTGAATATCAAGAATCATGGATACAAACATGATACTTATATACTAACACTTGGAATTGTTACTCTTGATTTAATACTAATTATTAAACTTCATGGAGTAACCGGAACTTACTGAAAGTTTGCAATAGGACTTTTAAACTTTAGATTAACACTTCAAAACAATACGATACCAGTTCGTAAAGTAACTAACCAGAATTTTATAGTTCTATCATCTCAACTAAGCGCAAGGTGGTAAACGGATGCCAATGACTACAACAACTATGCAAATTCACTTTGATTTAGTTTATGATAAATTGAGTTCTAATTAATAATTAAATTAATCTAGGTGAACTCCCACTCAAAACAATATCCCTCACATTGTTTTAGTGATCACACGAACCAAATCCACTACATCAACACCGATCATCACGAGAGTTGATATAGTTTTCAATGGCGAACAATCGACATGTTCATCATATCTACTATATGATTCATGCTTTACCTTTCGGCGATCCGTGTTCCTGAGGCCATGTCTGTACACGCTAGGCTCGTCAAGATCAAACCTTAGCTACCGCATAAGCAAATCTGGCTTGCTTACGTTGTATTCACCCGTGGAATCAAAGACACCCGATCATCACGTGGTGCTTCGAAGCAACAAGCTTTAGCAACGGTGCTAACTAAGGGCGAACACTTTAGACTTGAAATTTATGTGCATGAGGGATCATCTTATAATGCTACCGTCGTCTACTAAGCAATACAAGATGCATAAAGGATTAACATCACATGCAATTCATAATATGTGATATGATATGGCCTTTCTTCTTTGTGCTTCCAATCTCCATCTTCAAGCACGAACATGATCTCCATCATCACCGGCATAGCATCAAGGTCAATGACGCTTCTTCATGGTTGCCGTCCACCAGCTTCAACTATTACAACTATTTTGAATAGACACGCAGGTCTTAACAGAATTTAAAGACAACCATATGGCTCCTGCCGGTTGCCAACTTACAATAAGGAACATTGCATACATCAAATATAATCACAATCATGGCCATATCACATCACTGCACACCCCTGCAAAACAAAGTTAGACGCTTCTACTTTCTTTGCATATTTTACGTGGTTTGGGGCTTTCCATAAGTGTCGTTCTAACCTACGAACAAGAACCACAACATTGATACTAGCATTGTTGATTACCCGTTGTAAATTGGATCTTTACTATGCTAGGAGAAACAGGCACCCGCAAAGCCACTTATGCAATACGAGTTGCATGTTAAGCGTGGAGCAAGTCTCATGAACGATGTCATGTAAGGTTAGCCCGGGCCGCTTCATCCCAACATACCGCAAGATGCAAAGTACACGCAAAGCAATCTACAATAAAAGCATCAACGCCCACAATGACCATTGTGTTCTACTCGTGCAACAGATCTACATATAGACACGGCTCTGATACCACTGTAGGGGTTCGTAGCATGGAAAACAAAAATTTTCTACCGCATACAAACAAACAAGCCAAGATCTATCTACTAGATTGTAGCAACGAGTCGATAGTGGAACTCACCCTCGAAGATTCCAAAGCGGTTAACGAGAGCAGATTCTCGTGGGTGATGTAGTCGTACTCTTTCCGATCTCAAGATCGCGTAGACGATCCTTCCGGCGCCACGTTCCAGCAGCGCCCCCGCAGTCGGTCACACGTTCGGTACTCGACGAAGACCTTCCTCTCCCTTGTTCCAGCAGGCAGCGGAGGTTGTAGCACTCTCCTCGTGATTCCGGCAGCACAACGGTGTAGTACCGGAAGTAGAGGGGAGATCCCGCAGGGCTTCGCCTTAAGCCGGTGCGAGTATGGTGGAGCTTATGAGAGAGGCTATTAGTGGTCTAGTAATTAGACACACCAATTAGAGGGCTCTAAACCAATTAGAAGGCTCTAAACCGAATAGCTCTAAACCGGGGTCTAGATCTAGGGTTTAGTTTAGAGGATAGGAAACTTGTGTGTGTAGGAGGGGAGCCCTGCCCCTCCTTATATAGGTGGGAGGGTGTGGGCGCGCCAGGGGAGGGAGGGAGTCCCTCCCCAACTCGGCCTAGGGCTGGGCGCCGGCCTGGAGGAGTCCAACTCCTCCTCCAGGTTGGTTCCAACTCCTCTTGCTTGTTTCCCACAGTTTCTTGTTTTGGCAGTTTGACTTTCAAACTGGACATTTGACTTTTCTGTTTTAGGATTCAATTTAATCCTATATTTGGGACAGCAAGAACACTTAGTACATGATGCAATCATTCCAATATGTAATGACACATTCATGTACCCCTTCCCCCCCGGAGTGCCGGACAATCCGGAACCTTCTAGAATATCCCCGATGAAAACACCGGAATCATTCCCGAACTCCGAAACGGGACTTTCCTTATGTGAATCTTATTCTCCGGACCATTCCGGATCACCTCGTGATATCCCGGATCCCATCCGAGACTCCGAACAACATTCGGTCTCTTTCTCATAATACCATAACTACTCAAACAACGTCGAATCCTTAAGTGTGTCTCCCTACGGTTCGTGAATTATGCGGACATGATCGAGACACTTCTCCGAACAATAACCAATAGAGGAATCTGGAAATTCATATGGCTCCCACATATTTCTACGATTACTTTGCGATCGAATGAACCACTTACATACGATACCAATTTCCCTTTGTCTCACGATATGTTACTTATCCGAGGTTTATGATCGTCGGTATCTCTGCATACCTAGTTCAACCTCGATACTGATAAGTACTCTTTTCTCGTTCCCGTGATATGTGATCCCTTGTGACCAAGTCACATGCTTGCAAGCTAATTGGATGACATTTCACCGAGAGGGCCCAGAGTATATCTATCCGTCATGTGGATGGACAAATCCCACTCTTGATCCATGTGTTTCAACCAATACTTTCCGAATACTCAATGCCACTTTTATAGCCACCCTGTTACGGTGTGGTGTTTGATGACATCAAAGCATCCATCCAGTAAAGGTGATATGCATGATCTCATGGTCGAAGGAATTAGGTTACTATGTATCAGAAAGCATATAGCAATTGAACTATTGAAATGACTTGATCTTTATGCTACGCTTTATCTATAGGAGTATGTCCATCACACCATTCTCCTAATGATATGATCCTGTTGTTAATAACATCTCTATGTTCATGATCAGGAAACCATGACCATATATTAACCAACAAGCTAGTTTAACAAGAGGCTTTACTAGGGACTCTTATTTTAGTTTACAAATCACACAAGTATTAATGTTTCCGGTTAATACAATTATAGCATGGTATGTAAACATTTATCATAAGTGTGAAGACATGATAATAACCACTTTATTATTGCCTCTTGGGCATATCTCCAACACTTGTGTGTTCTAGGAGGGGAGCCCTGCCCCTCCTTATATAGATGGGAGGGTCTTGGCGCGCCAGGGGAGGGAGGGAGTCCCTCCCCAACTCGGCCTAGGGCTGGCCGCCGGCTTGGAGGAGTTGGACTCCTCCTCCAAGTTGGTTCCAACTCCTCTTGCTTGTTTCCCACAGTTTCTTGTTTTAGCCGTTTGACTTTCAAACTGGACATTTGACTTTTCTGTTTTAGGATTCAATTTAATCCTTTATTTGGGACAGCAAGAACACTTAGTACATGATGCAATCATTCCAATATGTAATGACACATTCATGTACCCCTCCCTCCCCGGAGTGCCGGACAATCCGGAACCTTCTAGAATATCCCCGATGAAAACACCGGAATCATTCCCGAACTCCGAAACGGGACTTTCCTTATATGAATCTTATTCTCCGGACCATTCCGGATCACCTCGTGATATCCCGGATCCCATCCGAGACTCCGAACAACATTCGGTCTCTTTCTCATAATACCATAACTACTCAAACAACGTCGAATCCTTAAGTGTGTCTCCCTACGGTTCGTGAATTATGCGGACATGATCGAGACACTTCTCCGAACAATAACCAATAGAGGAATCTGGAAATTCATATGGCTCCCACATATTTCTACGATTACTTTGCGATCGAATGAACCACTTACATACGATACCAATTTCCCTTTGTCTCACGATATGTTACTTATCCAAGGTTATGATCGTCGGTATCTCTGCATACCTAGTTCAACCTCGTTACTGATAAGTACTCTTTTCTCGTTCCCGTGATATGTGATCCCTTGTGACCAAGTCACATGCTTGCAAGCCAATTGGATGACATTTCACCGAGAGGGCCCAGAGTATATCTATCCGTCATGTGGATGGACAAATCCCACTCTTGATCCATGTGTTTCAACCAATACTTTCCGAACACTCAATGCCACTTTTATAACCACCCTGTTACGGTGTGGTGTTTGATGTCATCAAAGCATCCATCCGGCAAAGGTGATATGCATGATCTCATGGTCGAAGGAATTAGGTTACTATGTATCAGAAAGCATATAGCAATTGAACTATTTAAATGACTTGATCTTTATGCTACGCTTATCTATAGGAGTATGTCCATCACATCATTCTCCTAATGATATGATCCTGTTGTTAATAACATCTCTATGTTCATGATCAGGAAACCATGATCATATATTAACCAACAAGCTAGTTTAACAAGAGGCTTTACTAGGGACTCTTATTTTAGTTTACAAATCACACAAGTATTAATGTTTCCGTTTTAATACAATTATAGCATGGTATGTAAACATTTATCATAAGTGTGAAGATATGATAATAACCACTTTATTATTGCCTCTTGGGTATATCTCCAACAGTCTCCCACTTGCACTAGAGTCAATAATCTAGTTTCGAACCTTTGTGTATATAACACCTATGGCTTTCCGGTGTTGTATGTACACGATTGCTAGTGGTCAACTGATCTCCGGATCTGACACTTCCAGGTCCGTGTGTAATTGCATGTCTTTGCGTCTCTACGCATCACTCATTCTCTAATGAGATGGCTTTGTATAAATTTGGTCTTTCGGTGTGACCTTTAGCTCTTTGGGGTTAAAACATTTTGATAATATTGTCGCACAATATATCTTCATAGTATTATCCCACTGTGAACTACACCTAGTTTGATAACAAACTTCTTGACACAAATGCCCTCTTTTGCTGCTATAATAGCAGTCATATACTTAGCCTTTTGTTGTAGTATCTGTCACAATGTCTTAACTTTGGAAATCATCCAAATCCATTATGGAACTCACTTTCCATTATATTGTGCCACCCTTAGTTTAGATTGAGATAAACTTAATTTGTACTTTGTGACAAAGCTAGTATCAATGTAGTACTTTTACAATGAACTAACCATCTATTTGTCACTTCTACAAATAATATACTCTTAGTTCTTCCAAAAGATCATAAGAATATCCTTACTATTGTCCAATGATCATCTTACGAATCATTCTGGTATATGCTCTCAACATTTAGAGCATAGGACATATCTGGATTTGTACATATCACAGTATGATTGATATAAATACTCTTTGTGATTTCATACATCAAGTATCAATCTATACTTGATTATTTGTTTCACTTTACCAAATGTCAATACACTTGAATATATCATCAACATTGAACTCATTCAATCCTTTCTGTGTGACAAGAACCTTCTCTTGTAGTTTCTATATTGAACTCATTCAATATCTTGTCTATGTACTTCTGGCACAACCATATTAGCGTCTATTGATGCCAAATATTTGGGTTTTGCCTAAGTCTTTCATCGGGATGAAATTCTTAATATGTGTTAATAAAAGATACATTATTTCCAATCAACAATATGTCTTCCACATAATGTATTAGAAACATGTCTTAGCGCTCCCACTTAATTTCTTGCAAATGCAAGCATCTCCATCGTCTCTGATGAACTTTTAAACTCTTTTAACAGTTTCATCACAGTGAAGATTCCAACTCCGCTATGCTTACTTCAACCATTGAAGTTTGCATATGCTTTTTAGCATCCTTTGAATTAACAAAACCCTATGGACCGTGTTATGCACATGGCCTAGGTAACGATTCTATTAGAAGAACTTGTTTTGTTTATTCAACTACCATATAACAAAATTATATGTAGTGGTTGCTACATTAATCTGTCTAGACTAAATATCACTATGAAAGATCAAATCTTGTCATAGTCAACCTTTGAACATTGTTGTGAACTCTTTCCCAACATGTCGACTATTTCATAGATGTAAAACATCCATGTCTATTTCTTTATAGATCCAGACACAACTGTAAGGTCTTACACCTTTCTCGAGGGTCCTTCAAGTTCAAAACTTGATTTCTCGTGTATGGAACTATCATGGATTTTATGGCTTCAAGCCATTTTACGGAGTCAGGGCCCATCATCGCTTCTCTGCATGTAGTCGGTTCATTATTCTCAAATAATGATTCAACCCTCAAATCTTGGTATTTGATTGTTCATCCGACCTACTTGTTTCAATAGGAACTTGGATCTCCGTGACCACAACCTTTGAGGTACGTAAACCATGAGCATTGTTGCTGCCTCCGAAACACTTTTCGGCGCTGCGCAACTCTGCACATATAGCTAAGGTTCTTTTAACCTTATCAAAGTTTCTATTGTCCTCCCACTTAACTTTTCACGAAAAATTCCTTTTCAAAGAAACTTGACGTTTTAAGTGACAAACACTTTTGTCTCCGATGTTATGGAGGAGTACTTAACAGTTATTCGAAATAACATACAAAGACAGGTTCATCCGACTTTGGTTGCAAACATCTTTCTTATGCATAGCATACCAATGTTTAAGAAAGGACAACTTGGGTTTTATCCCAAACCATAACCTTATATGGTGTCATTTCAACGGATTATGATGGAGCTCTTTTCAGTGGAAAAACGGTAATCTCTAAAGCTTTTAATCTTTAAAATACAATGGCAGTTTTATGAATTACACCTTTCGATCTTACCATGTCAAACAAGGTTTAATTACATATCTCGAACGCTCCATACTCTTATGGTGTTTCGGGAAAATGCAAATCCACGGAACGATTCCTTAAATCTTAGGTATTATGCTAAACTTGTAACTCAAATATCTTCCTTTATGATCTTATATTTATATTCTTGTTACAATGATCTTGCACTTCATCTTGAAAGTCTTTGAACTTTTCAAGTGTTTCATACTTTATCCTTATTAAGTAAATATTCATATATTCACTCAAATTTTCAGAGAAAGCATATGAAGTTGAAATCCATCGCTCTTGACTACACATAACGGACTTCGTACAACAATATGTACAAGTTCCAATAAGCTAGTCATTCGTTCCCTTTTGGCCTATGAACGAAGTTTTAATTATCTCTAGGAAAGTTTCACAAGCGTCATTTGATCAAAAATCAGAAGACTCCAAAATTCCATCCACATGGAGTTTCTTCATGTTATCTTTCCAATATAATTCAAACAGCGATGTCACTTCCTAAGTGATCTTTCAATCAATTTGTCTTTCGACATTTTAGCACTAGTTTTATGGATGTGATTTCTCCAACGAGATTTGTGAATCATCCATCTTTTATGGATTACGGCAATTATTTGAACAACCCTTTTGTTCTCATAATACCTGATAAAACAAATCTTTTAAAGGCAAGCTTTGATGTTTAACGAGCAACACAATAACCCTTTATTTGTTCTCGATGAACATCATCACATATTCTTTTGCTAGTTACTTAGGCCATTGTAGTTCATGAATTATGTTGTTTCGTATGACGATTCACACCAACAAATTCAGTATCAAATACTTGAGAACCACATTGTTTAATAAGCAAAGAATATAGCCATAACATGTATATCATCTATATACTTAAACTGAACAATTCTAGTCTTTTCTTTTCTGCCATATATTTATGAGATTCTCTTTCAATATTTCCTTTTCTATTTGAAAGAATCTATCAATATCAATAGTGGAGTCATACATATGACATATAGTCCAAAGCGTGTATAATTAAATACCAATGTCTTTGGACTTGCACTTTGAAGTAGATCACCATCATCAAATATTTGGTGTTCTTTCAAATTCCTTTCTTTAGTAATCTCTTGGTGTAGTAAACATTTTACCTACATCAAATATTCACCCTCATCATGGATTTATCCATGATCAAGCTACTTTTAGCTTATAACGGTGAATCATGAGTATAATGTTGCTCTCCAAATCCTTTTGGACGATTAGGACAACTAGTGTCTCCAACCTTTTGCAAATTCTCATCAAATATGAGAACATGACTTTAGACATATTATACTCTATCATGTTGCAACCAAAACTTCGTTTCAGATATCACAATATCTTCCACACAACATGGTTTCTGAAACAACTCTTTCAGATCCTAGATAACCTTGATATTAAGACAATCCTTTGAATATCAAGAATCATGGATACAAACATGATACTAACACTTGGAATTGTTACTCTTGATTTAATACTAATTATTAAACTTCATGGAGTAACCGGAACTTACTGAAAGTTTGCAATAGGACTTTTAAACTTTTAGATTAACACTTAAAAACAATACGATACCAGTTCGTAAAGTAACTAACCAGAATTCTATAGTTCTATCATCTCAATTATAACTAAGCGCAAGGTGGTAAACGGATGCCAATGACTACAACAACTATGCAAATTCACTTTGATTTAGTTTATGATAAATTGAGTTCTAATTAATAATTAAATTAATCTAGGTGAACTCCCACTCAAAACAATATCCCTCACATTGTTTTAGTGATCACACGAACCAAATCCACCACATCAAAACCGATCATCACGAGAGTTGATATAGTTTCAATGACGAACAATCGACATGTTCATCATATCTACTATATGATTCATGCTTTACCTTTTGGTGATCCGTGTTCCTGAGGCCATGTCTGTACATGCTAGGCTCGTCAAGATCAAACCTTAGCTACCGCATAAGCAAATCTGGCTTGCTTACGTTGTATTCACCCGCGGAATCAAAGACACCCGATCATCACGTGGTGCTTTGAAGCAGCAAGCTTTGGCAACGGTGCATACTAAGGGTGAACACTTTAGAACTTGAAATTTATGTGCATGAGGGATCATCTTATAATGCTACCGTCGTCCACTAAGCAATACAAGATGCATAAAGGATTAACATCACATGCAATTCATAATATGTGATATGATATGGCCTTTCTTCTTTGTGCTTCTGATCTCCATCTTCAAGCACGAACATGATCTCCATCATCACCGGCATAGCATCAAGGTCAATGACGCTTCTTCATGGTTGTCGTCCACCAGCTTCAACTATTACAACTATTTTGAATAGACACGCAGGTCTTAACAGAAATTAAAGACAACCATATGGCTCCTGCCGGTTGCCAACTTACAATAAGGAACATTGCATACATCAAATATAATCACAATCATGGCCATATCACATCACTGCACACCCCTGCAAAACAAAGTTAGACGCCTCTACTTTCTTTGCATGTTTTACGTGGTTTGGGGCTGTTAATAAGTGTCGCTCTAACTTACGAACATGAACCACAACATTGATACTAGTATTGTTAATCACCCGTTGTAAATTGGATCTTAACTATGCTAGGAGAAACAGGCACCCGCAAAGCCACTTATGCAATACAAGTTGCATGTCAAGCGTGGAGCAAGTCTCATGAACGATGTCATGTAAGGTTAGCCCGGGCCGCTTCATCCCAACATACCGCAAGATGCAAAGTACACAAGAAGCAATCAACAATAAAAGCATCAACGCCCACAATGACCATTGTGTTCTACTCGTGCAACAGATCTACATATAGACACGGCTCTGATACCACTGTAGGGGTTCGTAGCATGGAAAACAAAAAATTTCTATCGCATACAAACAAACAAGCCAAGATCTATCTACTAGATTGTAGCTACGAGTCGATGGAATAACTCACCCTCGAAGATTCCAAAGTGTTTAACGAGAGCAGATTCTCGTGGGTGATGTAGTCGTACTCTTTCCGATCTCAAGATCGCGTAGACGATCCTTCCGGCGCCACGTTCCAGCAGCGCTCCCGCAGTCGGTCACACGTTCGGTACTCGACGAAGACCTTCCTCTCCCTTGTTCCAGCAGGCAGTGGAGGTTGTAGTATTCTCCTTGCGATTCCGGCAGCACAACGGCGTGGTACCGGAAGTAGAGGGGAAATCCCGCAGGGCTTCGCCTTAAGCCGGTGCGAGTATGGTGGAGCTTATGAGAGAGGCTATTTAGTGGTCTAGTAATTAGACACACCAATTAGAAGGCTCTAAACCAATTAGAAGGCTCTAAACCGCAGGCTAAAGCAATTAGAAGCTCTAAACCAAAACGGCTCTAAACCGGAGGTAGAAGATAGGAACTTGTGTGTTCTAGGAGGGGAGCCCTGCCCCTCCTTATATAGATGGGAGGGTCTTGGCGCGCCAGGGGAGGGAGGGAGTCCCTCCCCAACTCGGCCTAGGGCTGGCCGCCGGCTTGGAGGAGTTGGACTCCTCCTCCAAGTTGGTTCCAACTCCTCTTGCTTGTTTCCCACAGTTTCTTGTTTTAGCCGTTTGACTTTCAAACTGGACATTTGACTTTTCTGTTTTAGGATTCAATTTAATCCTTTATTTGGGACAGCAAGAACACTTAGTACATGATGCAATCATTCCAATATGTAATGACACATTCATGTACCCCTCCCCCCCCGGAGTGCCGGACAATCCGGAACCTTCTAGAATATCCCCGATGAAAACACCGGAATCATTCCCGAACTCCGAAACGGGACTTTCCTTATATGAATCTTATTCTCCGGACCATTCCGGATCACCTCGTGATATCCCGGATCCCATCTGAGACTCCGAACAACATTCGGTCTCTTTCTCATAATACCATAACTACTCAAACAACGTCGAATCCTTAAGTGTGTCTCCCTACGGTTCGTGAATTATGCGGACATGATCGAGACACTTCTCCGAACAATAACCAATAGAGGAATCTGGAAATTCATATGGCTCCCACATATTTCTACGATTACTTTGCGATCGAATGAACCACTTACATACGATACCAATTTCCCTTTGTCTCACGATATGTTACTTATCCAAGGTTATGATCGTCGGTATCTCTGCATACCTAGTTCAACCTCGTTACTGATAAGTACTCTTTTCTCGTTCCCGTGATATGTGATCCCTTGTGACCAAGTCACATGCTTGCAAGCCAATTGGATGACATTTCACCGAGAGGGCCCAGAGTATATCTATCCGTCATGTGGATGGACAAATCCCACTCTTGATCCATGTGTTTCAACCAATACTTTCCGAACACTCAATGCCACTTTTATAACCACCCTGTTACGGTGTGGTGTTTGATGTCATCAAAGCATCCATCCGGCAAAGGTGATATGCATGATCTCATGGTCGAAGGAATTAGGTTACTATGTATCAGAAAGCATATAGCAATTGAACTATTTAAATGACTTGATCTTTATGCTACGCTTATCTATAGGAGTATGTCCATCACATCATTCTCCTAATGATATGATCCTGTTGTTAATAACATCTCTATGTTCATGATCAGGAAACCATGATCATATATTAACCAACAAGCTAGTTTAACAAGAGGCTTTACTAGGGACTCTTATTTTAGTTTACAAATCACACAAGTATTAATGTTTCCGTTTTAATACAATTATAGCATGGTATGTAAACATTTATCATAAGTGTGAAGATATGATAATAACCACTTTATTATTGCCTCTTGGGTATATCTCCAACAGTTGCTACTAGGGAGAAAACAACGGTCTCTTGTTCGTGGAACATGTGGACTGTTTACCTTACACACTTTGCTTAAAGCAGTTGTCTGTTGCTTGCAACTTAATACTGGAGGGGGTTCGGATGATAACCTGAGGGTGGACTTCTAGTCATAGATACAGTTGGATGGCGGTCTATGTATCTTGTTGTATTGCTCAATCAACCTCATAGGATCTTTTTGACTAGTAATTGCATTGTTATGCCTTGCTCAGTTCCTGTCAATTGCCCTGCTGTAATTTTTTTACCCTTCATGCCATGTTGTTTATCTAAGGAGAGCACCTCTAGTGAACTATGGACCCCGGTCCAATCTTTACCATTGATACATCTTCCACTGTTACTTGTTTACTTGCTGCAAACCATTACCTTCCACACCATACGTTTAATCCTTTGTTACAGCAAACCGGTGAGCTTGACAACCTCACTGTTCGTTGGGGCAAAGTCTTGAGTTTGTGTTGTGCAGGTCTCCACGTTGTTTGCAACACCTGTGTGACATTTCCTTCCTCCTTCTGGTTCGATAACCTCGGTCTCAACTGAGGGAAAACTTGATGTTTCTCTTCACACCCTGCGCTTGGGGTTACCAACAAAGTGCCACGCCGAGCACCATCAAGTCTTTCTGGCGCCGTTGCCAGGAAGGCCAAGGACGTCTTCACTAGGGGAGTCCTTTACTTCCTTTCTCTACTTTGTTTTTAGTTTGCTTTGTTTATTTTGCTTGGTTTTGTTTGCCTCTTTCCAAAAAAACACAAAAAAAATAGTTCTTGCTCTAGCTGTTGCTGCTGTTTTCTGCTTGCCCACCTTTGCCAAAATGAACTCCGCTGAGAACACCAAGTTGTGTGACTTCACTAGCACCAACAACAATGATTTCATAAGCACTCATATTGCTCCACCTACTCCTGATGCTACCTTTTATGAAATTAAGCCTGCTTTGTTGAATCTTGTGATGAGAGAGCAATTTTTTGTGTTGGTTCTAATGATCCTGCTGCCCATCTCAATAGCTTTGTTGAACTTTGTGAGATGCAAAAGTATAAGGATGTAGATGGAGATATTATTAAGCTCAAGCTTTTTCCTTTCTCCTTGAGGGGAAAAACCAAAGAATGGTTGCTTTCTTTGCCTAAAAATAGTATTGATTCTTGGACTAAATACAAAGATGCTTTTATTGGAAAGTACTATCCTCCTGCTAAGATTATATCTATGAGAAGTGACATTATGAAATTTAAACAACTTGATAGTGAACATGTTGCTCCAGCGAAAGAATGAAATCTTTGGTTAAGAATTGCCCTACTCATGGACTCACTGCTTGGATGATTATCCAGACTTTTTATGCAAGTTTAAACTTCTCTTCAAGAAATCTGTTAGATTCAGCTGTTGGAGGTACTTTTATGGGCCTTGGGTGCTGCAACAAGGCTCCTTGATAATATGATGGTTAACTACTCCGAATGGCATGTTGAGAGAGCTCCACATGGTAAAAAGGTAAATTCTGTTGAGGAAACCTCCTCTTTGAGTGAAAAGATTGATGTTATTATGGCTATGCTTGTTAATGGGAAAGCTCCTCTAGATCCTAATAGTGTTCCCTTAGCCTCTTTGGTTGCTTAAAAAGAGCAAGTTGATGTGAACTTCATTAGAAACAACAATTTCAACAACAATGCCTATAGGAATAATTTTGGTAGCAACAATAATTATAGGACTTATCCTCCTAATAATGGCAATTCCTATAGAATATCTTACAATAATGCTAGAAGTGCTCCCTCTGAACTTGAAGTCATGCTCAAGGACTTCATTAGTAAACAAACCACTTTCAATAAGACTATAGAGGAAAAGCCTTTAACTGTTGAGAAAATATATCCTCTTTGTCTGCACGCTGTCGGTCACCTGGCCAGGCCCACGCCAAGCTCTGCCAGCCAGGCCCGTGTGTGGGGGAAGGGAGAGAGAGAAGATGGGCGTGTGAGAGGATAGAGATTCCTCACTCGCGTGTGGGCCACACAGGGAGATTTGCTACATCCGGCATTTCGAGACGATTCTCAGCGCGCTGAGATCGGCCTAGAAACGCCGGATGAAAAAAGGCCCAAAACTGGACAAAATTGGCTCCTGGGAACACGAGTGGGGCAAATTTCGCCCATCCCGATTTAAAAGTCGCCGAAAAGTGGTTTCCCGGGAACGCTGGTGGAGATGCTCTTATATGCTTTACATGAGTAAACATAGAATGGGGAGCACTCACTCGTTGGTCAACCGTTATAGCATCTCCAATGAGCTTCCCGAACACTACTTTCGGTCTGTGTTTCTGTCCTTTAGGACACACTAGGACAAAAATATACCCAACGCTTCTCTCGAACGAGTCTGTTGGTCCGTATGAAGCATTATCCTCAAACTACCCCTGAACTTGGAGGCGCTTTGGTGGTAACAAGACGTTGTTCGTGCTCCGCCCTTGTCCGCGTGGCCCACCTATTGGCCACACCGAGTAATACCCTCTACACTTGACGCCCCAACCTCCTTCCCTACTCCGCCGCTGGTCCGCCACTATAGCTCCTTGGTCTCCCCCGCCCACTCCCACGATGAAAAAGCAATGTCCATGGCCCGTTGTCGCAGCCCCACTATCCCGTCCACGAAGGAGCACTTGGAGCCACTGAATCAACCGTAGCGGCACAGGCAGTAGGTGTCGTCGATTGGACTGTCCCGAGCTCCACCGCGATGACATCGATCTCCGCAAGCTCTACTGTGCTGATCTCTATCTCACCCCACCTTCCTGACGCCCTTCGGTTCCACCACCGCCTAAAGCTTTTTCGTCCTCTGCAGGATCTCACAACGAAATCAATGTGCCACACCTTTCCTCGGTGTTTTCAAGTATTGTGGAGGGTGAGACGCCGACGTGCAACTTTGAGATTAACAACCACTCCACAAAAAGGCACTATCTAGCAGATGGCATTTATCCTGAATGGTCAATATTTATGAAGACAATCCGCACTCATACAAACCAAATAGAAGCCTGTTTTGCAAGGGATCAAGAAGCTTGTAAGAAGGATGTGGAGAGGTCATTCGGTGTCCTTCAAGCTCGTTGCGCTATTTCTCGTCACCCTGTAAGAACATGAAGTTGGAACACAATGTGGAGTGATGACTGCTTGTGTGATCATGCACAACATGATATGGGGATGAGCATGAGAATGCAAGTCAACTACTAGAAAGGTGGCACTATCTCATGGGCCTTTAATAGAGCAAATGCATGCACCCCACGAGTTTAAAGCCTATGTCCAAGTTCATCATGAAATTCGTGACAAAGAAATTCATAAACAACTTCAAACCAATTTTATTGAGCACATGTGAATGCACAAAGGGAACTTGTAGGCTCCATTTTGAATTTTAATAATTGCATTTTCAAATTTATTGTGGACTAGGTATTTTAAATAATTATTAAACTTTTGGATGCATGTTTTATATTATGTGCATAGTTTGGTTCAAATGACTGAAAAATAAATAAAAATAACCAAACCCCGGTCAGTAGACAACATTAGGGGAAGCCCGTTGGGTGCACTGGGCAGACAAAGGACGGACACACATCCTTCTTCCTAGTGGCGATGGTAGATCGAGCCATATGGCTGCTACCTGTTTCATGCGATGAGTCAATGAAGAAATTCTCTGAAAAAGAAAAAGAAGATTGGTGCGATGATGGCTCAACATGGTTTTGGGATAGCAATAATATTCTGGCTGGCATCATGAGGTTATTTAGTGTTATGGTTGCACTCGTCTTGTTTTATCCATTCTCCTGGCACGCTAATCCAATATACACCCGTAATCCGTCTCCGGCCGGCCGTAGTGCGAGAAGTGGTCTGGTGTGTTGACATTCACGTGTGATACATGCGAAAGGGTAAGCAGGGCGTACGTGTGGCGTGACGGGTAAACATAAAAAATCGAGATCGGGATGTGATCGCCATACGCACCGAGCATCTAGGTGTGGTTGGTAACCGCGCTATGCTCGTGGTTTACATCCTCGGTGAACAAAAAGTAAATAAAAGAGCATATATTAATATCACGATATACAAATTACATGCAGTCTTTGCAATAACGCAATAATCTAATAGTATTACGGGTGCATGCAACAAAAAGAAAAAATATAGAAAAAAAAAGTCCCACTACAGCTATTTATGTCTTACAACAGCGACCAAACGCCACCAAGTCAGCATCAGAAATCCATGCTCTCCAAAAGCGACGCGAACAGTGCACTAGCGCTGTTACTGCCCTGATCATCGATAATAGGTTTTCATTTGAAAAAAGCCCATGACGGCAAAACAATGCATTCAATATGGCTAGTGCCAAGCACAATCAATAAAGGCCAGACCTTAAATTTTCAACATACAACTTGAACTCTGGAATTTTCCTGTACTCACGCCTCCACTTTCCAATGTCACTGCTCCAAGACCTAGATCACCAAGCCAAAATCTCATTGCCACCAGGATTCAAACTACCATTACCAATCTCCAGACCTCAGCTTTCATGTCATTCTCCACGACTGACTTTACCATGGGTCTAAAGACATGTCCATGATGGCAACAATCTCCAAAGCTTCGTAGCACTCTCTCTGAAATCAAACGGTCAGATGATTACATGGTTATACGTGACCAAAATCCATCCAATCTAGCGAACTCCGACATGTCGTCCAATGGAGTTTACCGGCGGAATCTTTCGGAACACAACACCCCGGCCAGATCGATGAAGTCATCGAGCATGTAGATCTTCATCATGGCGTGAGAGGGATCCTAGGACCAAAACCCCTTTATTCGAAGCCAGGCCGGAAGCCCCCTCAACATCGGCCTTCACCGGCCACCAGACCCGCCGGATCAAGGCCAGTAGATCGAGGATGACCCCGACCGCGTCGCCCGCGAGCACCTCGAGAGGCAACACTTCGGTGGAGAATGATGCAAGGTGGCATTGCCGCCACCATGCCCCGCCACCCCCACCTCCAGGCCATACCACTACCACACACTTGCAGACGGCACGCCAATCTGTGCGCGCCTGCCTCACCGCCGCTCCACGCGAAGCCTTGGAAGGGAGACGTGCCCACCTTGCCTCGCCGCCTTCGCAGTCCGGGCGCCGCCGCCACCGTCGGCGCCGGTGGCAGCCCGTAGGGACATGGCTAGGTGTTTTGGGGGGAGGAGGGAGTCGCCCGGGGATCGCAAGCGCGAGCGTCCCAGGGATGTTCATGCGAATAACCGAGATGTACATTTGTGTCGAATGTGTCCACCCACTGACGTAGGTTCCGTTGGACGAGAGAGATAACTATCGATAAAATGGGATGAAATTAATCGATAACAACTGCCTCCTTGATTATGTTAGTGAGAAGCAGAGCAATGAGAGAACATTGAAATTTTAGGGAATGTACAATGCTAGGAAAGGCATTCTCTTAGCTCTCTGTATCATTTAGAAAAGACACAATATATAACTTTTACAATACAATATCTTTTATTGCTATCGCTAGCAATTAATAAAAATAAACTTGTCTAGGTTTATCCAATTTTTGACAAATCCAAGTCAACAAATATGGATCGGAGGGAGTACTAAGAAATTGGTTGACTAAGAAAAGAAATATGGTGCAACCGAGAAAATAGTGTTCTTATATTTTAAGAGATCATCTTTTAGCTAAGGTAAAATTACTTTTTTTTTGCATTTCTCTCTCTTTGAACTAAATAAAAATACAACATTGTAATCAGAAAATGGAACCGTTTGGAAGGAAAAAAACGCAACAGGAAAAAGAATCAGTTTTCACACGCACGTTGTGGGCGTGTTAAAGTCAGTGGTCACGCGCACGCACGCGCGCTACGTTGATCAGTACGCTCGGGCAGTCAGCTTCCAAAGTCAGCATCTCTCCGTTCCTCCCATGCCCCCTCTATCCCCCGGCCACACGATGCCCCCCGTCACGGCGTCACCGTCACCGTCAGAGTAATAACCGGTACGCGAATGGACTTTCCAGCTAGTCGATCAATTCAACGTGAAATAAATTTCGCGTGAGAATCTGCTTACATCACGACGTATCCTAACGTCGCAGTGTCACAATCCAGATTCTATTAAAATACGCATGACTCATACCGTTAAGCTTTATCCACAGGATATAATTAAGGCATTCATTCAGATAAATAAATCAAGCTGTCAACTTCAGCGATTGAGCTTCTGAGTAAAATAGAATACTAGCATCTTGTGACCGCATATGCTTGTGGTGCAACACAAAAAATTAGCCTCAGTCTCATACATAAAGGGCAATCATAACTCGTGTTAGTGGGCCAAATTTGTGGCCCAGCGTAAAATAACTACCGCCCATGACATGTTTGCTTTTCTATGTTTATCTAGTTGAAAATTACGTAACATGGAAAATATGTATTTTTAGACACCCGCAAATGTTTTATACTAGTACTAGATTTGTTGATAACTTCAAACTGAATCTGCATAATCAAATTCACATTTTATAGATTAGTATTAGTTAAATAATAAGTACATAAGCTAGCTAGGATTTGGATCACATAGTACTATATAGGACTTGCATGGGATAAGTTTTATTTTTTCTTTAAGATATGAGGAATAGCAAATACAAACTCCAATTCCATGCATACCTTCCTTTAAGAGTTCCTGTACAAATTCTCTCTTGCCTCTCTGCAAACAAAGTAACATCGTCTACTTGCTTGCGTACTTTATGCTAGTACGATAATTTTTTACATGCTATCTTTCGATGGTGATTTCTGGACACAGCTTCCAGACGGTAACTTTCTGGCCGTAGTTTTAAAATGTCCATTTTAATCCTTCGACGGCCATTCGTCAACCCAACTTTCTGATCATAACTTTTCGACGGTAATTATTGTTTGTAATTGTTCGAGGGTGTGTCTTCTTTCGATCGTAGTTGGACACCAATTGACTACAGTATTTCTTGCTATTTGGCAGTATTCTCTGACACACCTCTTTAACCGTAATTTTCCTATGGTAGTTATTTTTCGGCGATGATTAATTCATGGAAAGTAATTCGTCATCAGTAATTTTCTATCTTTGGCAGTAATCGTTCAACATGTTTTCGTGATCATAATTTCTCAAGGATAGTTATCTTGTGGTAATTTTTCGAAGGCGCTAAATTTTTCGACGGTAATCATTGTCAGTTGTGAACAATATAGTAACTCTCCAACACAACTTCTCACCTGTAATTTTCCTACGATCGCTCTCTCAAGGTGATTAATTTTTCTTAGTCATTTGCTAAATGTAATTAGTTTTTTCTCGTGTCTTTCCTGATTCTTTCACAATAATTCTTTGACACAATTTCATAATTGTGATTTCCAAATCGTAACAACCACACGGTTATTTTGATGGTGAGTAATTTTCCTATATGAATTCGTTGGGGCAGTTACTATACAATTGACCGACAATTTTTTTTGACAATAATTTCTTGATAATTAGGCAAAACAACCATTATTTTGAAGAAAAATTTATTCATGAATTCAAGTGGAATAAAGTGGGTTCTGGACAAATATACGGCCATCTCCAAAAATTTATTCGGGAGAAGTGTTCGCTTTGTCCGAAAGAAATACTCAACTTCTTAAAAAACAATTTCATTTCGTCGCTCCTTTCTAACTAGTAAAAATAGAAATACTTTAAAATATTTGTTTTATCCGAAGGAATTGTCCTATCAAAGACACGGAGTACTCCCTCTGTTCAGAAATAACTGACTTGAGTTTAGATGTGAATTTATCTAAACGTATTTTAGTATAGAGATACATTCGAATCTAGACAAACTTAAATCAGTTATTCCTAAACGGAGGCATATCTTTTCTATAGCTTAACCCAATAACATACATTTGTGTGTCCTGCGATTTCATAGTATTATACAATATGCTACTTCCTCTGATCCATATTAGTTGACTTAAATTTATCTAAATACGATCTAGCACTAAAACTTTACTACTCCTTCCATCCTAAAATAGATGTCTTAGATTTATTAAAATTTGAATAAACCTATATACTAAATAGTGTCTAGATTCATCCAAATTTTTACAAATCTAAGACATCTATTTTGGGACGAAGGAAGTAATACATCGTATTTAGATGCGGAGCGAGTATGACAATTTAATTTTCTCCGCTGCCTCGTTTCCAAATTCTACTGAGTTGAAGAGTGTCTGAAAGTTAAGCTAAAATCTGAAGACTGAAATCACGTCGCCATGGCCTGCGTGTGAGGGAGACGCCGCCAGCAAATGGGCCCAATGCATCGTGCTACGTGTCGCCCTGTCGGTGATATATCGGATTAATTTTACCTCTTTCTACGTGGTACTATACAATTTTGCAACAGCTGATGTTGACTAGTACTCCGTACTCCGTATTAAGTTTATTATGCCAGGACAGGTAGAAACCTTTTTTTTCTTATGGCGTGGTGGCGCACATGGATTTATACCGCGGGAAACAGACGGGAAATAGAAATACGGGTACGGACCCCGTCCGATCCTGTACTTTTCTAATCCTCGGTCTCCAAGAGCTTCCATGATTGGCGTATAATAATCCTAACATCGTCCTCGCGCCAGTACGTCAAGCGGTACTTGTATAATCCTCCGTTCATATTTTATATTTACAAAAGGCTAGGAGCACCATGGCAACGCACACACTGTAAGAAATCACGTCAAGCGGTAGTTGTATAATCACGTTCTAAAACTAAAATATATCAATATCATATTATTTTAGTGTCTAGCAAGATAATACTTCAGTTTTTCTTTTCTCTTTTCTCAGTTTTAGGAAAAAGAGGGTCTAACCTCTTTCTCAAATACTTCAAAAAAATCATAGTTTTAAAGAATGCTTCAGTTTTAAAACCATACTATTATTTATTGGATCCAAACACCTCAAAATATTTAGTCCTTCAATATTTTCAAAAACCAAAGTATTTCGTCGATATTTTAAAAATACTTTGATACCAAACGGGGCCTTAGTCTCTTTGTGGTATTGACTGAGCGGAGGTTATCTAGAAAACTTCTTCGCCCCCGAAGGTCGCACATCACATGGGGGCGTTGTACCGTCCGTCCAGCTCGCCGCTCGCTCGTATTCCACGGCTACACCGTCCAGCCAGCTGCTCGTGAAACGTAGGAAAGGAAAGCAGAACAGCATTGCTCCCACGGCCCAGTCGCAGATCTCACCATCATCATCATGAGCGATGGCTGTAGGGTGCGTGGCCCAGTCCGGACGGGCACGGCCACGGCCACAGGCGCTCTGACACGCGTGGCGTCCCATGGCAACGTACGTACGAACGCGCGGCCGTGCGGCGACACGGCGTGGGAGAGAAAAAAGGCGTTAGGCGAAGGCGGGAAGGAAAAGCAGGATCGGGGGAGCAGTACACTCCGGTGGAGCGATCGGGGTGGTGCCGTACTGCCGTGGCCAGTGGTGGGCGGTACTATCGGGAAGGAGCCGGGGTGGGGGAAAGGAATCCGGAAGGACAAATAATTGAGGCGGGGCGCAGGCACGCCGGCGGGCCCTGCCTGCCGTCCTCGTCCTCGCACGGTCGCACCCCGTCCCCCACCTCTGCCCCCCGCCCACTGCTGCCGTCTCGGTCATGCACTCCGGAGCTGGGAACCGAAGACAAATGAGAAATGACACCGCTTTTGAAAATCATTCGATCTGAGGTATACCTTCATACTGTGAGTTTTTAATTGAATTTTGAAGGTTATACTCTTTGTTCAGATAAAATGGAATTTATTGATCGGACGCTCTCTGCAATCTCCTGTAAGAAAATAAGCTAATGGCCAGCTTTATTCTAACTTCTCGCAGATGCTAGCATATCTTCACGAGGTGATACACCAGAGGTCTTCCACGAAATCAGGGACACAAACTCGAGCATGTTCTGTTCAAAAAAAAAAAAACTCGAGCATGTCTGATTTGCTATGATTACATACAGTAAATGAAAAGAATTGAGCTTCAATCGGAGGTTGCAAAAAATTTCAGCCTCCTAGATCTTCTCCTCGAAGCATCTGCACCGCACCTCCCCTAAACCCGGCGCCCAGCCGAATTGGAGCGTGGAGGCCAAAAAGAGCCCACACCGGAGGCCTCAACCGGTGCCGGCAGTTTGGGTTACCATTGAACTGTTCGGCATCCCTTGTCTTCCCTAGCAATCAGGGGCTAGGCTATGGCTGCGGGCAATACGCGCCACGTTAGACGAGCTGTGTTCGTCCGCCCCGGGCCTAAGTTGGCAGCCACCAAAAGAGCCCGGTCAAAATAATTAATGACCCTGCGTCGTTCCCATACGCACCCGCATGGGACTTTGCCGGTTTCAGACGCCATCGTCCTGCGTGATGACGACTCGCCTCTCGACGAGCCAGAGTTAATGGCGTGGTGGCCATTCGGCTTACCACCACCCGGCGCCAATAAAAGGCGCCCCCTTCTCACTGGCACACACTACTCCCCACCCAATCTCCCAACACTCTATACTTCCCATCCAAACTCCAGCGAGCAACCTTGCCTCACAACGACCACGAGGCCATCGACAGCACGAGCGGCGGCACGAGGTCGCACAACCTCACCCTCAAGGAGGAGACAGTGTTGTACGAGGCAAGCCTCCTCGTACCGTCAGACTGGTGCCTACCGGGTGGGTAGAACATTGCCCACGACGGCCATGCCATCCCGCCCATGCCCGCAGGCGACGAAATGCGTGAGTTGATCGCCCACTACATGTCGATGCTGCCAACCATCAACCAGCAGGTCCCCAGCTGGAGCGTGATACGTCCAATTTGCATCACCATTCTATATCATAATTTGTCTCTATTCGTGTGTCTTATTATGAGGTGTTACTTCTGTCTTTTCCTTTGTTTTTGCATGTTGGATGATTCTTGGAGGATGAACTATCGGAGTCAGGATGATAGAAAAGGAGGTGTTTTCATGCAATTTCGCGAAGATCGGAAAATACCAGAAAAATATTGGAAAAATATATTTTTCCAGAAGACGAAGGAAGCCAGAAGGGGAGGCGTAGCTGGGCCACGGGGGGGCACACACACCCCCGGCGCAGGTCCCCCTGCCCCGCGCCTAGGGAAGGTGTGGCCCACCTGGCTGGCTCCCGACTCCTCCCTCTCGCCTATATCTTCCTCTCAGAACCCTAATACCAAGTGAGCGACCATAGAAAGATTCTGCCGCCTCTGCGGGGCAGAAAACACCGAGTGAGAAAGAGCTCTCCGGCAGACAGATTTCTGTCGGGTAAATTCTTTCCCGGAGAGGGGAGATCGCCGCCATCAACACCATCATCAAGTTAGACTTCATCGGGATCATCATCATCATCATCCACACCATCATATCCACCAGCACCATCATCACCACTTTGTCCCGCTGTAACAATCGTGCTGAATACTTGCTTAGTTTTTAGGGAAAACTTTCCCGGTATTGATTACTATTGTAGTTGATGCTTGTGAGTAGAACCATTGGATTATTGTTTATGTTCAGATTGTTATCCATCACCATATCATCTTTGATCTTGATCCATATGATGTCTTGTGAGTATTTCGTCTAGTTCTTGAGGACATGGGAGAATCATGTTGTTAGTAGTGGATTTGTGTTGAGTTATTATTCAATGGTTTAGTATTTAAGTTGTGGTGATATTCTTCTAGTGGTGTCATGTGAACGTCGACTACATGATACTTCACCATTTATGGGAGTAGGGGAATGCACTGTGTATTTGGCTACTAATTGTGGGGTTGCCGGAGTGACAGAAACCTGAACCCCCGTTAGGACACCATTGCATAAGGGAGGCGTAGGATCTCAGAGTTTAAGGATGTGGTTATGTTTATATCTTAATTGCTTTTATGTAGTTGCGGATTCTTGCAGGGGTTTAATCACAAGTATGTATTAGTCCAAGTAAGGTCGGTACATTAACACAGGTTCACCCACACAACACTTACAATACCAAAGAAGAGTACTTAGCCATATAAAGCGAAAGCACTTGACAGAATTCTCATGTGTCCTCGAGAATGTTTGGTCCTTATAAGTATTTCCTCCGGCTTGTCCTCTGCTAAGAAAGGATTGGGCCACTTGCTGCAGTTGTTCGTTGCCTTTATTATTTGCACTTTATTTCTTTGCTTTATCAAGAAAAACCTAAAAATCCGTTTGCTAAGTATTTACAGAGATTTCCTGCTCCATACCACTAGTCAACACCTTCTACTCCTCGTTGGGATCGACACTCCTATTTATCGAAAGTACTATGATACACCCCCTATACTTATGGGTCATCAAGACTATTTTCTGGCGCCATTACCGGGGATTAAAGCTCTATTGAAGAGTGGAACTGGTAAAGGAAACTTCTACTGTGAGTATTGATTTTTGTTTCTTTTTGTTACTTTGTTTCCAATATGGATAACCCACTTGGTTTTCTATTTAGAAAAACTACTACCACTGTTAGGGCAGTAGATGAACCACCACTTGTTGAGATAGATTCTTTTAATATACCTACAAGTATTGTTGATCGTGTTATGGATAATTATTATTTAGGGGATGGAACTATCCACCCTGGAGATCACTTGCTTTTTATCTATAAATTATGCGGGTTGTTTAAGTGTGCAGGTATCACAACCAAACAGGTGAAGAAGAAGTTACTCTCTATATCCTTGAAAGGGAGAGCTTAAGAATGGTATAAGCTGCTGAACAATGGGCAATCCATGGAATGGGAGGAAATGGCATATCTCTTTTATTCTAAATTCTATCCTCCCAGTGAGATTCATAAGGATAGAAATCTGGTATATAACTTTTGGCCTCGTGATGAGAGAGTACAGCTCAAGCTTGGGGGAGATTGAAGTTACTAATGCTTAAATGTCTTATTCATGAACTCCCTAACAATATCATTATCAATAACTTTTATGCTAGGCTTTCTCTTCATGATAAAGATTTACTAGATGCTTCTTGTGTTGGATCATTCACACGCATGAAGGAAGAAGCTAAATGGGATCTCCTAGACCGTATTCAAGAGAACACTGAAGCTTGGGGGAATGACGAAGGAAGAAAGTCAGGTATAAATTATGATTATGAATGCATACAATCTTTTATGGGAAGCGATGACTTCCATGATATTAGTAATGAGTTTGGTCTTGACTCCCAAAGTATTGCCAATTGTTTTAAATCATTTGCCTCTTACATAGAAATTCCCAAAAATAAGTGGAATAAGTACCATGCACCTTATAAAGATGTTGTTAGTCATGTTCCTGTTAGAAACACTGAAGTTTGTACTACTAATCATATTGTGCCTGAACCTTATGTTGAGAAAATACCTTTCCCAGCAAAGGTAAAGGAGTACTCTATGATAATTAGTGTGAGTAATTAAGGTACTAAGAAAACGGTGGAACCCGATGAGCAAATAAATATTGAGTCTGTGGTAGCTATTGTGAAAGACCCTGTCACTAGAAATATAGAGGATGAGCACATTGTCTTCTGTGAAGACGCTTCTAATATTATCTATCATCCTAGTAAAGCTAGAAAAGCTAGTGTTCCTGTGCTTTTTGTTAGAATTTGTGATCATTGTTATTATGGTTTATGTGATATTGGTGCTAGTTCTAGTGCTATTCCTTATGTGCTTTACAGGGAAGTTATGCATGAAATTGGTCCTTGTGAGCTTGAGGACATTGATGCGGTTATTCACCTTGCTAATAATGAAATCATTTGCCCTATTGGTATTGTAAGAGATGTGGAGGTCCTTTGCGGTAAGATTTAGTATCCTGCTGATTTTCTAGTGCTTAATTCAGCAGCTAGTAAAACTTGTCCTATCATTTTTGGTAGACCCTTCTTGAACACTTATGGAGCTATTATAGAATGTAAAATGGAAAAGTTTTGACTAAGTTTGATGGAGATTCTTATGTGTTTAACTTCTCCAAATTTGATAAAGCTCCTTGTGAAAATAGCTTGCCTAATAAAGATTTTAGGATGGAACAACTTGCTTCTATTGATCCAGTTTATGACCTTGGACCTCTTTTTGATGACTGTAAGTATGCTTATTCTGACGATAAAGTTGTTTCTTGTGATAGTTATATTGTCAACTTTATTCTAGGTGCTACTGAAAGTTATTATGAGAGAGGGAAACATGGTTTTATGCATCTCAATAATGTTAAGTTTCCCCGTTTTATGTTGAAAGCTTTAAAATTGCATTTGTTTTGTCTTCCTATGCTAATGGCTTTTTGTTTCAATAATTTGTTTTCTCATGATACCCCCATGCATAGGAAGTGGGTTAGATTCAAATGTGTTGGTTATTTTCTTCTTGATGCTCTCTTTCACTCTAGATATATATCTCCTATATGAGCATCTTTGAAACTCTCAAGCCTAACTTAAAGGCATTAAAGAAAAAGTACTTGTTGGGAGATAACCCAAGAGTTTGGTTGAGTCTTAGAAGTTATTACCTCAGTAATAACCGCTCCTTATCCTTTTTGTTTTAGTTTTTGTGTCAAGTTCAACTACATTTGAGAAGTAAAGGAGTTGTGAAAAGTGGCTGTCCTGGGACAGATTTTTGTGATGCATTGTAAAAATTCGTGAGGTAGCTTAGTATTTCGGATGGAGATGTATTTTTCTGTGCTTGTTCTCCAAGTTGTTACCCAACTTTCATTAGTTTTGCACTTTTTGATTTGAGCAACAGAAGATTTTCAAAAAAATCAATCTTTACCTGCTGGTCTGTTTTGACAGATTTTTGCCATCATTTGCATTTGCCTCTTTTATCGATTCTCTTCCAGATTATTTTGGGTTTTTGGAAAGGAGTTGCTACAGTAGTTTTTGTTTTGATGGATTTCAGTTGAAGTGTGAACCTAAAGGTTTATTGTTTTTGCTTACACTAATGTTGCCATTGAAGTTTGTGTTTTGGCTTGTGAGAAAAAGGAATTTCCAGAAGAAGGAGAAAAGATCTGCGGAGTTCGTCTTTGAATAGGTAAAAGTGGTAAAAACAGAAGGTTCGTGAAAACCCAATCTTTTTATATTTTTTGATATTTTTATTACATACGGAAGGTTACGAAATGAAACAGAGGAGGAAACGGAGGCCGGGGTGGCCACACCCACCACAGGCGCCTGGAGGGGGTGTGAGCCCCCAAGCTCCGTCCCCGCCTTGTTTTTGTACCAGTACCTTCCTTATACATTGAAATTTCGTAATATATACCCCCCGGATCCCCCGAGGTTCGTATATCGTGTTCTCATCATTTTTTCATTTTGGTCTGTTTCTGTCAGGAAATCTTCTCAAGTTTAGAGCGCAATGGTCTCCTCTAACGACAAAGGCAAGAAGCCCGAGGAAGATGATCCTCACAATCCCAAGGAGGAGGAGATTTTGGTAGAGGATGTAGAAGACATGGAGGAGGACAAGCATCCGGACACCCGCGCTACCGTCGCGAGTATTGGAGGGTTGAAACCTATCAAGCTTAAGAGGACAACACGAATGTCTACAGGAGGGAAAACCCCATGTCATATCCTCTCTCCACGGTCATCTCCTCCACGTACCGAGAATTCCTTCCATACTCTTATACATGAGCATCAATACCAACAGGTGCCCAAAGGGAACTTGCCCTCGGTTTGGGATCTGCCTCGCTCTAACCATGCAGGGAAGAAACACACTAAGAAGGAAGAGTGGGGAAAGAATATCAAGGACTGGGATTCTTGGTCGGATATGATCATGAACTGCATTGAGCAAAATTCAGAGTTGATTCATACTCTGACCTTCAAGATTGAGGACTTGAGAAAACTGATTGAGGAGCTTATCAAGAGAACACCACCACCACCGAAGGAGTAATTCGTCATCAGGTTTGGCATCCCCTTGGCTTGTTCCAAGCTTGGGGGAGTGTCGCGGTATCACATCATCATCTTTTATCTTTTACCTTTTTAGTGGATTCATATCTTTGGTAGAGAAGTTATCTTATAGGTTGGTTAGCATGTGGAAGTATCTCTCCTTTAGTTTCTATGTATCCCTTGGTGTGAGTGCCTTTATTGAATATTAATGAGAAGTTTCATCTTTTACCTTTTGCACTTCTTATTTTAGTTTGCAATCTATATTATATGATTGATCTTGTTGATCAGTATTGACATCACTTTGGGAGCATCAAGTAAATCTAAATTGGTTTTGGAAAACCGAGTTCTGGTCAGTAGCAACACTTTTTGAGGTTTGAAAGGAAAAGAGAAAAAGCTTACACGTATTTTGTATCATTTTGTTTTCTTTCTTGATTGGCTCATAAGCTTAGTATTCTTTATTTAAGATCTTTTGTGCCTTCAAGTAAGATTGCATGTTTGGCTTTATCACTTGTAGGTTTGCTTATTTCTTTCAACTCTTTTGCTTGCTACCCAACCTTGCTAGCCAAAAACCTGTTTTGAGAAGGCTTACTTCTCATGTTTCCAACCCCTTTGAACCAAAACCGGTGCCATTTGTGTCCACCATATCTACCTTTTAGCACTATTGCTATTCCAAGCAAATTCTCAAGCTTCATCTATCTTTCGAAAAACTAGTTAGTAAAGCTCTCATGAACTTGATGACACACCTTATTTTCTTGCCGCTAATAGACTTAAACCATTGTGTCATCGAAGTTGTATATGCTTGCATCTATACGTGGCATCTGAAGATTGGGATAGATCATGAGAAAAGAGGGAAATTTCTAAGGTTCAGAGACTTTTGAAAAGTTTTTAAAGTTTGACTTAGATTTTCTAGCAACTTGCTTTTCATTCATTCATTCATAGCACACGATACAAACACACACCACAAAGCAAGAAAAACAGATGGTTTTAAGAACCATTCTGTAAACTACGATATAGTGGGACCGAATACAACTCACTACGCTAGTGCTCAAGTGCTACTACTCCTTGGAGTCGGTGTAATCGTCATCCTCATCCTCCTATAGTCATCGATGAAGGCGAAATCCTCCTCATCGATGAAGAAGTCCATGGCCTGATCCTCCAGAAAATCATCATCATCGCTGAGATAGGAGTAGGGGTCTCCACGCAGGTCTTCTCCGGCATTCTCCCTTTTCTCCAACTGCATGTCTCTCTCGTGGATGGTATCCTCCAAATCCAAGATACGGTGGCGAAGACGGGCAATGATGCGCTCCTTCTTGTCAAGCTGATGGCGGCGAGACTTGCGATCCTTCGCTAGCATGGCGATGGTCTGATCCTTTGTTTTGATGATCTGGTGCGTTGGATTAGAATGAAGATCGACGGCTGAGGGTCGTCGTCGACGATGAACAAGTCACCGACGAGCTCGAACCCTAGCGGCTCGGTGGGGGTGCATAGGGGGCATACCGGGGCTCCAGTGACGATGGAGAGGCGGGAAAACGACGAAGTCGACGACAACGAACTCAGGGTTGGTCGTGGCAGCTCCGGGGGTGGTCGAAATCAATGGCTCCCTTCTTCTCTAGAGGCGGCCTGCTCCGGCGCAATTCCGGCGATGCGCTGCTCGCCTTGCTCCGGGAAGAAGTGGAAAGTCTCAGTGAGAGGTGGGGAGTGAGATGGTGTGAAGAAATGTAGCGGGGGTGGTCTCCTTTTATAGGCTCGACGGCGAGACCGAGAGGGATGGGAAGACGACGGTGACGACACGGCTACGGGCGGCTAGAGGCATGGCTGCGGCTGGCGATCGACGGGCGGTCTCCTGGCGATGCTCTAAGGTTTAAATGCGCATGTAGGAGCGGTGGCACATGGTCGGGAATGCGCGATGCAGAGGCGGCGAACTCTGTGGCGAGCGGTGGCTACGGGGTACGGGCGGCGAAACGATCATGTCTGGTGGTCTCCTGGGACGGTGGGGTGCATGCTGGCGGGCAGCGAGGGCTCGAGGTGGTCGGGTTGCATGGGAACGACGCGTGCTCTGCGGTGCATGTCGGCATGGTCGACAACGGCGCGGGCGCAGCGTTCCTGGCTGTTCTGGTCGTTGTCTCCGAGTTAGGGCTGGTCGAGAGGGGGAGGTGAGACACGGGCTTCCTCCCAGACAAGGTTGGCACGACTAGTTCTTCTCCTAGCTTGCTGTCCACACTGGGGTGACATGGGTGCTCTTGTCCTGCTCACCATTGATGACAATGGCCGGCTTATAGTGGTGCTAGAGGTTAGTTAAAGGTTCTAGATGATCTACCAAGGCTAGTTGTAACCAGAGAGGGAACAAGGTTGACCAAAACACTGCTCAACATAGTGTTTTTGATTTTGTTGATTTGAATCTGCAACCTGTTTGATGAAATGGCCGCATAAACTTAAGTTTTGAATTTTGAAAAGATTTTTGGTGGGTGTGCTAGGCATGTACTGGGGAGTCTGTGGATGCTTGGGTTTTGAAAATTGAGTTGGTTTGAGTGGTTTTTGAAATAGTGGGATCTTCCCATATGAAATAGATTCAATTTTAAACTGTCATTTAAACTAAGCATTTGAATGTTTCTGGATGATCACAAAGTGGGCCTTGGTACCTTTTTATGAGTACTATCAAGGGGTGAAAAGATCCATACATGTTTCTGTTGAGTTTTGAAAATTAGAGATAGCCAAAGTAGGCATGGGAGTTAATTTGGTCAAAGTGACCATTCACTTAATTTATTTGTTTTGACTTGTTTGTCTTTGGGAAAAGTTTGGGGATTGTTTAGATGATGTTTATTTCACCTAAGAATAATTTTACAAGCAAGGAAACACAGAATCATGGCAATTCAAAAGAATCCAAATTTTAATACACACACATATGAATGCTTTCATAGTTTTAGTTGGAAAAGTTTTTGTTAACCCTAAATTTGATGATTAGAGTTGATGATTCAAGTTTAATATTTTTGGGATGTTACAGGGTACCCCGTTGGCGGTTCTTTATGATACACACGTACTTACAATGACAAGAACTTACCGGTAAATAAGTTGAGTAGCATGAGGAGCGGCCCTCGTACTCAAGGGACTTGAGATTGCCAACTTATATTTCGTCAAGCATATACTCCATCTTTGTGCACTTTAACCTTAATAATTTCAAGATGCTTATATTAGGGGCAATGAGGGCTCAAAGCTAGTAAGTACCATAATCTTTTGGAAGCTCTTTATGACTTGAAATCCCTGCTTTCCTATATGAAGGGACCTTTCTCCTATTTTCTGAGTTGAGTCAGTAAACCTACTTCCTCTCTATCTCCAACAAGCATTTGAGTTATTGTATTTCAAGCATTCATATGATGATTTATTCAATCATGTTCTTTATCTTCCCTGTTTGCACAAGACTCTTATCTATTGAGTATTACTTTGAAATCCATCATTGTGAAAAACCTTTTTGAGAAAAGAGTACTCCTGTTGTAAAACTTCTTCAAAAGCTTTTTGTGAAACTATTTGTCAGCTGTTCTCTGACCAGGAACAAAGTTTGCCAATTCCAATTATGATTTATCTTTATGCATCTCTATTGTGACTCCTGTACTTGTTGCAAGCTAAGTCATATATTGGTGAGTTGCCTTCTTCTATGAGTTGTATAATGGTAAGTGTGATGCTTCTTGTCCGTATTCTTTTATCGACACTTCACTCCATAAACCCGTGGACATGTTTACTGAGCTCAATTTTCGCTTGGGTACAAGCGAAGTTCTAAGCTTGGGGGGAGTTGATACGTCCAATTTGCATCAGCATTC
This sequence comes from Avena sativa, assembly GCA_916181665.1. Taxonomy (NCBI): domain Eukaryota; kingdom Viridiplantae; phylum Streptophyta; class Magnoliopsida; order Poales; family Poaceae; genus Avena; species Avena sativa. The sequence continues at coordinate 50,514,465 of OV702299.1, forward strand.
TATATTATAATTTGCCTCTATTCATTATTATGTGTCTTATTATGAGGTGTTACTTATGTTTTTTCCTTTGTTTTTGCATGTTGGATGATTCTTGGAGGATGAACTGCTGGAGTCAGGATTCTGATGGAAAAAAGAGGTGTTTTGATGCAATTTCGCGAAGATCAAGAAAATACCATAAAAATTGGAAACTTATATTTTCCCAGAAGACGAAGGAAGCCAAAAGGGGAGGCGTAGCTGGGCCACAAGGGGCCCACACACACCCCAGGCACGGGTCCCCCCTACACCACGCCTAGGGGAGGTGCAGCCCACCTGGCCGGCTCCTGACTCCGCCCTCTTGCCTACATCTTCCTCTCGGAATCCTAATACCAGGGGAGCGACCACAGAAAGAGCGCGACGAGCACTGCTGGGCCGATGTCCTGCTGCAGGAGCGCGAGGACGCCGTGAACCGTGAGGGTGGTGCCCTACAGCGACCCCTACAACTGGGAAGGTTGCCACGCATGTTGGGATGGCTTGGACGTCGACGAGGTCCTCGCCAGACATGGCCTCCGCCGCACTCGCCGCAGCCACTCAAACCGTCACACCATCTTCGGCGGGCCACATACTGGGCCAGTGCCAGCGCTGGCACCACAAGCATCTCCTCCCCGGCATCGTGCTGTGATGCGGACGTAGCCGCGCCGAGATGCCCACGACATCCTCTTCCCCTTTGTGTTGCCACGACCACGATCACCAGAGTGTCCAAACGAGCAACACTACCAGCAGAGGCTCATTAACTAGGCAGAGGAGCTGGCGTTCGGCCAGGAAATGAAGGATGAGGAGGAGCAGGATTACGTCAATGACATCATGCCGCCTGGGCTCACCGAGGAGGTGGCCATTGGCGAGTCTCGGGTAGGCCTGCGGGGGCCTGCCCCTTGGCAGGCGCCAGATGATGCGCTTAGATCAATGTAGAGCTTCATTAGAAGACCCCAAGAGCAAGGTATGAAGAGCACAATAGCAAGTCTTCCCTCAAAAATAAACCAAGGTTATCGAACCAGTAGGAGGAAGGAAACGACCCAAAGGTGTTGTTAGCAACTTGGAAACCTGCACAACACAAACTCAAGACTTTGCCCCAACGAAGAACGAGGTTGTCAATCTCACCGGTTTGCTGAAAACAAAGGATTAACTGTATGGTGTGGAAGGTAATGGTGGTTTGCAGAAAGTAAATAGTAACATTGGAAGATGTATCAATGATAAAGATTGGACCGGGGTCCATAGTTCACTAGAGGTGTTCTTCTTAAGATAAACAAACATGGCATGTTGGGTAAACAAATTACAGCGGGGCAATTAAAAGGATAGAGCAAGGCATAACAATGCAATACTAGACATTCATGATCCTATGAGATTTGATTGGGCAATACAACAAGATACATAGACCGCCATCCAACTGCATTTATGACTAGTAATCCACCTTCAGGTTATCATCCGACCCCCTCTAGTATTAAGTTGCAAGTAATGGATAACTGCTTTAAGCAAAGTGTGTAAGGTAAACAATCCACTTGTTCCATGAACAAGAGACCATTGTTTTCTCCCTAGTAGCAACAACACATCTACAACTTTAGATATTTCTGTCACTTCCCCGGATTAAATAGAGGCATGAACCCACTATCGAGCATAAATACTCCCTCTTGGAGTCACTAGCATCTATTTGACCAAGATAGCTACTAGAAACGGAGAGCATGCAAGATCACAAACAACACAGACATGATAGAATCAATAAGATAGAACCATTAACCAATTTGACATAGTAATCTCAATATCCATCGGATCCCCGCAAACACAACATGTATGGTTACAAATAGATTAGATCTTGATCATGAACAGAGCTCACAAGATCTAGACATGAAAGCACAAGGAGGAGATACAACCATATATCTACTACATGGACCCGTAGTCCAAGGTGGAACTACCCACGCTTCATACCGTAGGCTGGCATGATGATGAAGAAGGCCTCCGGGATGATCTCCCCTCCAGCAGGGTGCCAGGAAGAGCTTCAGATCCCCCCGATCTAGGGATGATGGCGGCGGCTACATAAGGTTTCATGGAATTTTATCGGGTCTCTAGGGTTTCTGCATCAGGGCTTCTTATAGGCGAAGAGGCAAGGCAAGGGGGCACCAGGGCGGCTGCACCCCCCAGGTGCGGGATGGGCCCACCCACGCGGACAGGGGGTGTGGCCCCCTGGTGAGTCTCCTCCGTCTCGTACTCCAGCTTCGTGTTCCCCACGGTAAAATATTGACTTTGGCTTTTGTGCCGTCCAATTCCGAGAATATTGATTTCCTACCTTTCTGGAACAAAAAACAGAAGAAAACAGGCAACTGGCACTATGGCAACTTGTTAATAGGTTAGTACCAGAAAACATATAAAAACACCTCAAAGTGTATACAAAGCAAAGCAAAGTATATACTAAACAAGCATGAAACATCAAAAATTATAGATACGTTTCCGACGTATCAAGCATCTCCAAGCTTAAATCCTGCTTGTCCTCGAGTAGGTAAGTGATAATAAAGAATAATTTTTGAGGTGACATGCACCATCAAAATCAAGATCAAACCATTTGTAAGCATTGAAATATGGGATCAAAGTACTCTAAACATGAGCATGAAAGATTTAGTTCTAACAATAAGACAAAGTAACTATGCATGCAACATGAAAGGCTACAAACAAAGATCATGAATAACATGCATTGTAAAACATTTGTTTGTTTCACATACAGAAAACATAGCATAGTGGCATTCATCTTGTCCCTCATAGAGTAGCAAATAGATGCATAGGACACCTTCAAAGTTCAGAAGAGTGACTAGATACAAATAGTTCAATAACAAGCAATATAAAAAATATTCACCAATCAATAAGTTTTGGGACAATGCACATAGAACTAAGAATGGCAACTATGCTCTCTTAACTGGTGCATAAGGATAGAAGGTGGAGGCTCAATATAATAGTGGAAGAAAGGCCCTTCATAAAAGGGAAGCAGGGATTTCAAGTCTCAAAAAGATCTTCCAAAAATTATGGTACTTGTTAGCTTTCAGCTCTCATTGCCCCTATCATAAGCATCTTTAAATGATTAAGGTTAAAGTGAAAAAACTATGGAGTATATGCTTGACAAAGTATAAGTTGGAAATCTCATGTCCCTTGAATACGAGGGCCGCACCTCATGCTACTCAACTTTAATCACCTGTAAGTCCTTGTCATAGTAAGTATATGTGTATCATAGAGAACCGCCAACGGGGTACCCCTTGCACATGATACATGAGCTATCCCATAATCAAAATAACAAGGCAAATAGACAATGAGCATCTTAGCAATCTTCTTATTTACCATGGGAAAATGGTGCCTTTTTCTCTCTTTCCTCTTTTCAATGTGTCTCTTCTTTTTATATAAGAAGAAAGCTTCATAGATGTTATTATGGTGATGCTGCAAGTTTCCACCATGATTAGGCATGGCTTAGGCTAGCGGCCCAGGCGTTTCTCTAACACACATACATAACTATGGACTTAGAAGATCCCTTTTTTATTTCACACCAACGATATCCATAGACAAAAGAGCATGGTATCAACTGTGTACAAAGTACAAGTGCAATGTTGAAAGTGTTCCCCGTGACAGCACGGTTATGCTAATTCCAACATATAAGTGCAAGCATATACAACATAGATGACACAATGATTCAAGTTTATTAGGGGCAAGAAAAATAAAGTGTGCCATCAAGTTTGTGAGAGCTTTAATCACTAAGTTTTCACATACAAAATACTTTTTAATTAGAAGATGGATGAAAACAAGAATATACTTGGAATGGTGTAACACACCATGCATAGGAGTTTATAGTGGACACTTTAGAATAACTTGGTTTTTGGGAGTTGGAAGCATGAGTAGAACTTACTCATACAAGTGGAGGCTAGCAAAAGACTAGGAGCGACCAACTAAGAGAGCAATAATGACCATAATCATGCAGAACGACAAAACATTACTAATAAAAGCATAAAGTGGCACTACAAGTCAAGGGATAAATGATCATAGAGGCTAGGGTGACTGGTTCATAGTCATAACATGGTGTGAGCATGTGCCAAGTCAACCCAAACAAAGCATCAAAGGAGAATACCTCAATACTATGCTTTTGTATATTATAACAACGCATGATTCTTTCAAGGCACATTAAGCAATATCAATTGTTTGGAACAAGTCATGCTACAGCAATAATCACTAAGCATAGGGTCAAAACAACATCTACCATTATATGATAAAGTCTAAGTCATAGTTAAAACAAGCTCCCTTTTATACCACTAAGCATGAAACCTCTACTCTTTTTCCAACACCAATCGACTTATTTGAAACAACTCACAAACATAATAATCAATAAAGATTAGTGAGGATGTCTCACAAATCCACAAACAAAAACTAAAAAGTTCTAAGTAGAAAGCATAAGAAAACTAAGGCTAAACAGAGTGCTAGCAAAAGAGAACACTCATAGAACAATAAGAGTGAAAACTAGAGTGTTCTAGGCAATGAAAACAGAGTGTGTCTCTCTCCAAAAGAAGTGTGTTGTGATCTAACCAACTTTAATGAAGCAAACTAAGCAAACAAAAACCAAAAACTAAAACTAAGACGCTCCAAGAACAACACAATTGTGCATGAAACAATAAAAACGAAGTGTCTAGAAAGACCTGAGATATTTATTGATGAAGAAGGGGATGCCTTGGGAATCTCCAAGCTTCGACGCTTGTACCTCTTGAATATTTCTTGGGGTGACTCGGGGTGGCATCCCCAAGCTTGAGCTTTTGTCCATTCTTCATCTCATTACACCATTCTTTCTCTACACCTAAAATTTTTCCTTCATACAAAACTTCACACAATCTTCATTAGCAACATTAGTGTATTCAAAAGATAATAGACCTTTGGGTTTAGCTTTAGAATAGCAAAACTTTCACTAAAAACACAAGCTAGTGTATAAATTCCCTCAAAAAGCTCAAATTTTTAAAAAGAACCCAAAAAGGAATCAATAAGAAGCAAATGCAAATAATGGCAGAAATCTATCAAAACCGACCAGCAGGCAGAAACCAATGTTTTCTAAGACCTTCTGTTGCTCAAATCAAAATTTGTTAAACTAACGAAAGTTAGATAACATACCGGGGGATTCATTTGCAAAATATCAACTCAATCCGACTTACAAAGATTCCTCACGAATTTTTACGGTGGAGCACAAAAATCTGTTTCAGGATAGCAACTCCGCATATCTTACTTCCCTCTCATTAGAGGTTATTCTTGGCACAAAAAGCAAACAAAAAGGATAAGGAGAGGTCATTACTGAAGTAATAACTTCCAAGACTCAATAAAACCATTGGGTTATCTCCCAAGAAGTACTTTTCTTTAATGCCTTTAAGTTATGCTTGATAGTTTGAGAAGATGCTCACATAAGAAATATGAAGTAAAAGAGAGCATCAAGAAGCAAATTCCAAACACATTTAAGTATACCCACTTCCTATGCATAGGAATCTTGTAAATAAACAAGTCATAAAAGCACAAAGCAACAAGCATATGAAAGCAAAACAAGTGGCAACTTGTCAATAGCAAGGATGGTAATGGGCAGGGTATGGGTAGGGTAAAGTAATACCATACCCATACCTGTATAGTCAATGGATATAAAAGGTTACTCATACCCGTACCCGTGGGTATAAAACTTTAACCATATCCATACCCGGCGGGTATCCGTACCCATTGGGTACCCGACGGGTATATCCAATAGTACACAAGTTATTCAAAATTTTACTTTCATCAATAGCATTTTTGAAAAAAGATAATAATCTATACTTACTAATAGTAGACGAGTACATGAAAGTATCAAATGAATGTCTAGGAGTCGCAATCTCATACTTGTCTCTAGGCTTTTCGGCCGCATAGGTTGAAACTCTATAGGTAAGTTTGACATGTTAGTTTAAACGGGCAGGGTATATGTATACCCATGGGCACAAGTCTATACCCGTGTTCCCGTGACTTAACGGGTAGGGTATGGGTATTACTCGCGGGTACCCGTATCCATGGGTAAAATTGCCATCCTTAGTCAATAGGTTAGTTCCAGAAGTGTATAAAAATACCTCAAAGTCTAGACAAAGCAAAGCAAAGTAGATACTAAACAAGCATGAAACATCAAAAATTATAGATACGTTTCCGACGTATCAAAGGCCTCCAGAATGATCTCCCATTCGGCAGGGTGCCGAGAAGAACTTCAGATACCCCCGATCTAGGGACGACGGTGACGGCGGCTACAGACTGTTTCATGGAAGATTGATCGGGTGACTTAGGGTTTTGATATCGGGGGCTTCTTATAGGCGAAGAGGCGAGGCAGGGGTAACCTAGGGTGGCAGCACCCCCCAGGCGCGGGCCAGGCCTGGCTGCGCGGCCAGGTGGTGTGGCCCCCTGGTGGCTCCCCTCTGTCTCGTATTCTGGCTCCGTATTATCCACGGTAAAATATTGACTTTGGCTTTTGTCCCGTCCAAATCCGAGAATATCAATTTTCTGTCTTTTTTGGAATCAAAAACAGAAGAAAACAGGCAACTGGCACTATGGCATCTTGTTAATAGGTTAGTACCAGAAAACATATAAAAATACCTCAAAGTATAGACAAAAGCAAAGCAAAGTAGATACTAAACAAAGCATGGAACATCAAAAATTATAGATACGCTTACGACGTATCACCGGACTAGGTGTACCTTGCCTCCGACGATGAGGAGTAGGACGCGGCTGCCGTCGCAAACCTTAGCGTCATCACCTAGTAGTCTAGGTTTAGGTTTAATTTCGAGAAATTTTCATTCAACCTTGTAAATTCCCCTAAATTTGAATGAAAATCGTTTCTATTTCTTTTTTCGTCGGCTTCATCATTGGGGGGCAGATCGTTGGGGCCCACCGGTGTGGGACAACTTCCCCAAACTGTCGATAGTTTGGGCAAAGCCTCCCAAACCAACTGTCGACAGTTTGCTCCGACATGTCTCCTCATTTTTTTGCCAAATCCTTGCTTTTGCTTTTACGTACAAAAAAGGTCCATTTTTCTCCTATGTAGCTAAACATGATTCGAGCATGAAAATAAGAAAAACACCGCCTGAGATGGGTATGACATATCGGGTCCCTATGGTTAGTTATCCTAGTCGCATAAAAGCTTATGGCCCACGAAGACCCAACAGAGTCTAATCGGCACCCGACGAATAATGACTTGCCTTACTGATTAAGTAATAATCATCAACCGATATAAATTTCACATTGTAATCATAAACTTGTAACCTCTCCGGCTACGGATTCAGGACCTAACCTCTCATATGAAGGCTAGGAGGACCCGATGGAGAGAGACACCTTAGTTTTTCAGCAATTCACTTTCCACACTCTAAAAATGGTAAACTCTCAAGATTTTCTTAGGACAACATTATCATTTTTGAATTGTAATTTGAAAATGTTTAAGAGTTGTGTCAATTATAAACACTCCTTTTCACTAAGAGTTATATGTTTTTTTAATTTGAAAGTGTTCAAGAGTTGTGTCATTTTCTTATTTCTTATACTTTCATCTCCCTAAATCTCAAAGTTTGACTTTCATCTTATAGATCACTTGATTGCAACTGAGACATTAACTCGATTAAAAAATTAAATCATCGGAACGACTCCTTAGTCAGCCACATTCTCAGCAAGCGCGCGTCTAATTAAGCTACTGAGTTGCGCCAATTGATTTTCTACAACAAGCGCTCTCGTCTAATCAGAACAATTTGGTGCGAGATCTAATCTTCCATGCGCATGGTTGCCATTATCATCCTTTATACAAGTCAACGGGACAACATCATACTGCGGCCAGGACAAACGGTAGGCCGAAGTGAAGCTAGATAAAGGGCCTCCATCGTTGGAGAAGGGCTGCCGTTGCCGGAGAAGAAGAAAGGGGAGGGAATGGCACGGGGGCGAGCACGGGGTTGGCTCAGGGTCCATCTTGCAACGCCAACCTAGATAAGTTGTAGGTCCGACGCTCACGTGGATAATATGTGGGTCCCATATTGATATGAATAAATGGAGAGAGGTGTCCATTAAGAGACCCGACAAGACACGACCCCACTTATCATCACATAACGGCAACGGTCCACTACGGGACTCTACTAAACGTGACCCCACTTGTCATCACGTAATGGCAAGGGGCCACTACAGGACCCGACTGAACACGATCCCACTTGTCATCATGTAATGATAAGGCCGACGGACTACGAGTTTTAAACTGCGTGAGAGTTTCGAAGAAGGAGATGATCAAAAGTGAGAAAAAGTTAAGCGGCCCGAAAAAAGTGGGTACAACTAACAAACCAAAGGCACGAAAATAGAAATCCCTTTAATTTAAACAATTATTTGCGTGAGTTGAACGATGTATTTATTGTATGACTTATTTGATTTGAACAATTGTTATAATTTGATTTGAGGAATATTGTAATAATTTGAATATTATGTACTGTGATGTTTAAAACATTAATTAAATTTTTTTGTTTTTCCTTTTCATTTGTGGGTTCGATTTTTGTGGTCGCGCCGAGCAGTCCCTGAATATTCCGTTTTGCGGTTTGTGTTTGCGGGGACTGCTCGACGCGACCACAAAAAACGGTTTGGGATATACAGTAGATGCTAGAGTTGCTCTTATGGGGGTGGGACGAAACCAACTCTAGGTATGCGATGGATTATGTATTATAGTTCAACTTTGTCCATGTATATTTTATTGATCGAATATTCTAATTTGTTAGTTCAGTGAGTGTCTTTGGTCAATAATGTGAGGACATGTTTTCTCAATTTGGAGAGTTGAAAACCCCTCTTGGAAAATGCAATTTGCGACATCAAAATTATAATTATTTATTTAACAAAATGAAAGAATGAAGAAACGGAAAACATATTGAGTTGGTATTGCTTTTACGAGTGATGACTACAATATTTGAAATGGCTTTCTTGCGACTAAGATCATCAAGACCGAGTTACACAACAAGATGTCTATTCTACTGCTTGATGTCTTGATGATGTGCTACATTAAATGACATATATTTAAAAAGATTTTAAAAAAATGACTAGATATATTCGAATCTAGACAAATCTGACCATTAATTTGATCAGAGGGAGTAGATCTTTGTTGCACCGTCTAAGATTTCTATATAGATATTCATTATTGATATATTTTAGATTATATTTGTTCTATTGTAATAAGTGTTATATGAAAATCACGTATAGTAGTAATATATTGGGACTATTTTGGTCTTTTCATCTATTTTGGGACTATATTAATATCACGTATAGTAGTAACCTTTTGGAAAATGTCAATTTGCGACATTACAATTCTAAGTTTGAATTTAACAAAATGGAAGAATGAAGAAATGGAGGACATATTGAGTTGGCATTGTTTTTACCAGCAACGACAGCAATAGTTGAAATGGCTTTCTCGCCAACAAAGATTATTAAGACGGAGTTGCGCACCACGATGTCTATTTCACTTCTTGACGTCTTGATGATATGCTACGTTAAATGATAGATATTCAAAAAGATTTTTAGACAAAAAAAAAACTCTATCAGATCCAAATTAATGGATAGATTTGTCTAGATTCGACTGTATTTAGCACTAAAACATGACTAGGTACATCCGAATCTAGATAAATATGATCCATTAATTTGGATCAGAGCGAGAAGATCTTTGCTACTGCCTAGGATTTCTAGATTCGAATATATCTAGTCATTAGATTTCTAGTCATTAGATTTCTCTGATCATATTAATGACCGGATTTGTCTAGATTCGAATATATCTAGTCATCTTTTTAAATATCTGTCATTTAATGTAGCACATCATCAAGACATCAAGCAGTGGAATAGACATCTTGTTGTGTAACTCGGTCTTGATGCTCTTTGTTGACAAGAAAGCCATTTTAAATATTGTAGTCATCACTCGTAAAAGCAATACCAACTCAATATGTTTTCCGTTTCTTTATTCTTTCATTTTGTTAAATTCATAATTATAATTCTGATGTCGCAAATTGACATTTTCCATATCCGCATGTTATAGTGGATACATTTTTTCTCCATAGCATACTGCAATTTAGATAAACAAATTCTCAAATTAGAACTATGTGAATGAGACTGTCTCCAGAAATGAAATAATTTTCTCAAGACGATATATGCAAATTTTAAATCAAAAAAACCTTAGTTTTAATCCGTCTAGAAGACTAATCAACACTGTCTCTGTTCTTACAAGAGAGTCTCCACATATAGAAGATTTTTTTTAAAAAATCTGAAATCCTCCAATAGAGATATGAATATGCCATCTATCCGGATGAATAGATCAAATCTGTCTTCATTCACATTTATCTAGACAAGTTTTAGTGTGTATATATACACGTGAATCTAAAAAAATACCCCACTTCTAATTGGAAACGATTTTCCGAATATTCGTACACGTGTCATTTCAAGTATATGGTACAATAATGAAGCACCGTTTTCACGAGGACAAGATCGCGCAGGGGATACGAGGGCCAATTCTACGTACCCGGCAGCAGCAGGCAAAGCGACGCGCGAGGTGCGGCCAGGGGGGACGCACCCTCGGGTGAGCCTTGCGGTTTGCTTGCTTGCAGCGGTACGAGTACGAGTGGCTGTGTGGTTGACAGGCCCGAGCGCCAGCAGCAGTACTACTAGTACTGCCCCCGTGCCTATCGTGATGCGGCTCTGCCTCCCCCCACCCGTACGGCCCGCGGCGTGGGAGTGGGACTGGGACGGCCGCGGGGGGGCACCACACCGCCACCCACCCCACGCTCTCTCCCTTTCGACCCTGCCCCGCCGCCCGAATTACGCGCCTCCTGCCACCCACGCCAAACGCAAACGCCCTTGCCGCGGTGTGACGCTACGCTACACGCGAGTACGCGACGCTAGCTAATCCCGATCCCGAAAGAACCCCGTGCGCTGCCTGCCTGCGGCGCCCGCTTCCCTTCTCCCCTCCCTCCCACCCGGCTCGATTCGTTCCCCCCAACCCTCCTCTCCCTCCCCCTCTCTCCCTCCGCGGTCTCCGTCTCCCTCCCACACACGCCTTTCGCCAGCGCCGCGTTCCGACCGCCGTTCCTTCCATTTCTTCCGGGCCGGTAGTTCCCGCGTCCCGCTGCTGGGTATGGGGCCGAGGTGAGGGCTTTCGGTTCGGTGACTTTTTTCTCCCGTGGACTGCCTTGTGCGCCGCAAAGGTAAACCAACTGCTCCCGTCGAATCTCCCGCTCCTTCTCGTCCCCGATCATCGGTTTTGATCCGTGTTTGCGGCGGCGGGCCTGTGCAGATCCGAAGGCTTGGACATAGCGGCGGCGCGAAGCGGAGGGCCTCTGGAGATGCAGAGGGAGGCGGGGCCGCAGGTGGCCTCCCCGCACTACCTGCACCAGATCCAGCAGCTGCCTCCCCATGCGGCGGCGGCGGCCGCCAAGAAGCGCGGGAACCCGTGGCCCGCCATGGAGCCGTCGGACAACACGGCGGCCTCTGCCGCCGCCGCCGCCGGAGGGAACTGGAACCCCAGGATGTGGGAGTGGGACAGCCGCGCCTTCACCGCCAAGCCCTCCTCCGACGCGCACCGCCTCGCCGGCGGGCACCAACACCAGCAGCCGCCGCCGGCGATAGCCGCTGAACCGCCGCGCCAGCTGGGCCTTCAGCTGGGCCTGCGGGAGGAGGCGGCCACCATGGCGATGGACGTCAGCCCGACGACCACCATATCTTCCTCGCCTTCTCCGCCCGCGAGGGCGGCGCTGGAGCAGGCTGTCAGGCCAACCAAGAGGGTCCGCTCCGGATCGCCCGGAACTGGTTCTGCAGGAGACGGAGGCGCAGGGAGTGCTAACGGAGGCGCTGGGACCTATCCGATGTGCCAGGTGGACGATTGCCGCGCGGATCTGACCAGCGCCAAAGACTATCACCGGAGGCACAAGGTGTGCGAGGCCCATAGCAAGACCACCAAGGCGGTGGTTGCCAACCAGATGCAGCGCTTCTGCCAGCAGTGTAGTAGGTAATCATCGTACCCGCATCAGCACCCCTCAACAAATTTTGTTGTGGCATGGTTCCTTCCTTGTTATGATGCCCACTTCTATGTTTATGTTGCTATACTATGCTGTTTGTACCGGTCCGGAGAAATGACCTGAAACTTGGTTCTTCTGCTTGATCATGTAGATTTCACCCGCTTTCCGAGTTCGACGAGGGCAAGAGGAGCTGCAGGAGAAGGCTCGCCGGCCACAACCGACGGCGAAGGAAAACCCAGCCAACAGATGTTGCTTCACAGCTGCTGCTACCTGAAAACCAAGAAAATGCAGCTAACAGGACGCAAGATATTGTCAATCTCATAACCGTCATTGCACGCTTGCAAGGTGCCTTACCTACTCCTCCCTAGACTTAATAGTACACTCTTTCACTGTTTGCTGATTTTTAATCCCAGTACTATTTTTTTTCTGCCTCTGCAATGATAGGTGGTAATGTTGGTAAGCTACCTAGCATCCCTCCCATGCCAGATAAAGAAAATATCGTCCAAATCATAAGTAAAATAAACTCAATAAATAATGCAAAGTCTCCTGGAAAGTCTCCTCCGTCAGAAGTCATTGATTTGAATGCCTCGCATGGGCAACAGCAAATTTCTGTTCAGAAGGCAACAAAGGAGGTTGACAAGCAAACCGTGCCATCAACCATGGACTTGCTAACAGTTCTGTCAGGTGCCCTTGGGGCTTCAACCCCGGAGACCAATACATCTCAGTCACAGGGGAGCAGTGACAGCAGTGGTAATAACAAGAGCAAGAGTCATTCAACAGACCCAGCGTGTGTTGTAAATTCCCATGAGAAATCAATCCGATCTTTCCCTACTGCTGGTATGATGATGAGGAGCAACAGCACCCATGGAACTCCAGAAAGAGATGCCCATCCATACTTGTCACTGCAATTGTTTGGCAATACTTGTGAGGACATTCCTGCCAAGATGGACAACGCAAATAAGTACCTGTCTTCTGAGAGCAGTAATCCTATGGACGAGAGATCCCCATCATCCTCTCCACCTATAACCCACACGTTTTTCCCCACCCGTCCAATAAACGAAGGTGTTAGGCATTCTCGCATTGCAGACTATGGGGAAGACGTTGCAACTGTTGAGAATAGTACCACTCGGGCATGGTCACCACTTGAGCTTTTCAAGGATTCAGAGAGGCCAACAGAAAATGGGTCACCACCAAACCCCACATATCAGTCATGCTATGCGTCAACATCTGGTTCAGACCATTCACCATCAACATCAAATTCAGATGGACAGGTAATTTATGTCAAAGCTTTGCCGTTTCAATTCATTACGCCATTAGCCAGGATACCCTCTGTTATTTTAGCCATGCTTTAGTCTGATATTTGCTTGATCTGCCATTTTGTAGGACCGTACTGGTAGGATTATATTCAAGCTCTTTGGGAAGGAACCTAGCTCAATACCTGGAAACCTTCGTGATGAGGTATGGTTATGGAACTGTACTAACACGATAAATTGCAGCACCTTTTCCAGCTCATTTCAATCACCATGTAATTGAAACGTTCCTCTTTCGTTCATCAGGTTGTGAATTGGTTGAAACACAGCCCCACTGAAATGGAGGGTTACATTCGCCCTGGTTGCCTTGTACTGTCCATGTATCTGTCAATGCCAGCTATTGCATGGGATGAAGTAAGTCTGCTGCTACACTAGCCCAATAAAGTATGTTACCAAATGACTACAAAATCTAATTGTTATCTAAATGCAGCTCGATGAAAATTTTCTCCGGCGAGTAAGCTCATTAGTTCAGAATTCTGATTTGGATTTCTGGAGAGAAGGAAGGTTTTTAGTTCGAAATGATAATCAGCTGGTGTCGTACAATGATGGTATACATAACTACTATTTTTGTGTTAATTTTCTTCTCTGTTCCTGCTCATGTGAGGGCACTCATTGGTGTTTTTGACTATGGGTTCGTTTTGGTTGATATCAAATTTGTATTCCAGGAATGACCCGCATATCAAAATCATGGAGAACATGGAATACCCCTGAGTTGACCCTTGTGACACCAATTGCTGTTGTTGGTGGGAGGAAGACATCGCTCGTTCTTAAGGGCCGAAATCTAACAATCCCGGGCACCCAGTGAGTTTTCCATGCTGTAAAAATAGTTTCTAACCTTACCGTATCGTTGTGAATATCTGTGACTCACCATGATATCTGTATCTATACAGAATCCACTGTACTAGTACAGGGAAGTATATATCAAAAGAGGTTCTATGCTCTGCGTATCCGGGTACTATATATGATGATTCAGGTCTTGAGACCTTTGACTTACCTGGAGAACCAAATCTTACTCTTGGGCGTTGCTTTATTGAGGTTTGTGTGACCCTAATATCTTTGCTGTTGCTCTAGATATGTATGGATTATTACTAGTCAGCACTAGGAAGGTGTTTACAACTATGAATCTTCATACATGCAGGTTGAGAACAGGTTCAGAGGAAACAGCTTCCCTGTTATTTTTGCGAGTTCAAGCGTTTGTCAGGAGTTGAGGAACCTTGAAGCTGAGCTTGAAGATTCACATTTTCATGATGTCTCTTCAGATGATCTTGTTCACGATGCTAGACGGTTAAAGCTAAGGGAGCAAGTTCTGCATTTTCTTAATGAACTTGGCTGGCTCTTTCAGAAAGCTGCTTATGCACCTTCAGCGAAATCAGATGTTTCTGATTCGGAGGTCATTCAGTTCTCTACTGCACGGTTCAGACACCTTCTGTTGTTTTCAAATGAGCGGGACTGGTGCTCCCTTACTAAAACACTACTAGACATTCTTTCAAAGAGAAGTCTGGTTAGTGCCGAACTATCACAGGAGACTCTGGAAATGCTCTCGGAGATTCATCTTCTGAACAGAGCAGTGAAAAGGAAGAGCAGCCGCATGGTGCATTTGCTTGTGCAGTTTGTCGTAGTTTGCCCTGATAATACCAAACTGTACCCCTTCCTTCCAAATTATCCTGGCCCAGGTGGTTTGACTCCATTACATCTTGCTGCATCCATTGATGATGCGGAGGACATAGTTGATGCCTTGACAGATGATCCTCAACAGGTATGCCCTGTACAATTTAACCCGTTGTTGGTCTTAGTGTTTTCACGTTGATATTTTTTCTGATCTTTTGCTTAAATCCTTGCAGATTGGTTTGAGCTTCTGGCACTCGATACTAGATGATAATGGGCAGTCTCCTGAAGCCTATGCGAAGTTCAGGAACAACGATTCGTACAATGAACTTGTGGCACAAAAGCTCGTGGACAGGAATAATAGCCAGGTTACCATTAAGCTGAACGAGAAAGGGGAAATTCGTATGGATCAACGAGGGAATGTTGGTGAGAAGAATGCATCTGGGATCCATGCATTGGAAGTAAGATCATGCAACCAGTGCGCCATTTTGGAGTCTGGCTTGCTACGGCGCCCTATGCATTCTCGAGGACTGCTCGCTCGCCCCTACATCCATTCAATGCTTGCCATAGCAGCAGTCTGTGTGTGTGTCTGTGTATTCATGCGAGCTTTGCTGCGGTTTAACTCTGGTAGGTCCTTCAAGTGGGAGAGGCTGGATTATGGACCTACATAGATTTTGGAGGGCACCTTATTACATAGCCAGGTGGTGTTATAAAAAAGGGAAAACCTCACAAGAACCAGAGGGTATGGAACCAGATAGCTTTTAACTGTTCGAATTTCCTTCCCATGGAACTTTGTCCATGTGTACGGATGGTGAAATGTAATATTTGAAAGGATAAAACCCTCCCGGAAATACTAAGCGCCGGCTGGGGATGGTTGCTGCACTTGGGAGCTAAGAATCAAGAAGAAAAAGGGGATCTGGAACCCTGCCAAAAGATAAGCTTGGGCAGAGTCGGCACATAGTTTTTGTGATAAGGACGGTATCGGTTCCTTTCAATCAACAAAGATAAGGTGGGGAGGCAACAATAGTTCTGTGCTGAACCAGTAAGTAACCCTTGGTTTCTTTTTTTGCTGGTGTAAGTGTGAATCTGCTGTTTCATGTATCATAAGATGGTGTTTATTTATCTTGATCTTGTTCTTACTACTACATTTTTTTGTGTGAAATACAGTGCTTAGCATGTTACTGTTTCCTGTTGGTTGTCTTTAGAAGGGTATAAACAGGGGAGAGGTGTCGTCGTCGATAGTGTCTTCAGCTACATAGAAAATGAGGCAGGTCTACATATGTATCCGGATGTACTTATTGTTTTATTTGATTACCGTTGCAACTATCGGGTTCTCTTTTTTGATAAAAAGTCTGGTTAACTTTCTTTCTAAAATTTTACTACTGATTCTGCCCCTGTATGCATCTTTCAGGAAGAGAAAGCTATTGCTTTTGTTACTATATATAAATTCATTAGGGAAGAAGTCATATGTTCGCTGTTAGTGCATCATACTGTGTGGTACATCCGGACATGTGATAAGGGTGATACTCATCTGATGAAAGAAACGCTATACGAAAACAGTGTTGCAACTAATAATGCCTGTGGGGGTGGGGCATATGGGCACCGTGTCTCGTAGAAAGGCTGTAGCCTACGGCTCGTGCACTGAATCCTCATGGGCGCCGGGGGCGGGACCTCGTGAGGGCGAATGGGATGCCGGCGCCTTTCCGGATCGCGGCATGTGTGGATCGCGGAGCGGACACGCCGGCCAGATTCTGGGCGAAGTTGGCACGTCCCGGGCAGGCAAGAGGCATGCCATGCGTGATCTGCATAGCACAGCTCGCTCGGTAGGAAACGATGCCTTTCCCGGGGACGCACTTGCACGTTTGCGTTCCACGGCCCGTGTCGCGCGGCCGATGCCTTTCGTCCTCCCTCCCACATGGCTGTCGGACTGGACGCTACCCTCTCGGCCACATACTTCCACGGTGCCAGCCCACCTCTCGCCTACAGCGACGCCACCGTACGTCCAGATCGGTTCGATCGGCTCCCGCTTTACGCACGACCGTCTAGTGGCGACAACGGCCAGCGCCGTCCGGCGGGAGCATGTGAGCGCTCCTCTTTCCGGCAAGTTGCTGGCCGTTCGCTGCCTCGGCGGGGTGGGCGGCGGACGGTGCCTGTAGCGCGCCTAACAAAGATTCGGACCACGCCGTTGCGTGCGGGCTATGAATGAGCACACTAGGAGCCATGGATCGGGAGCAGTGTGCATCGTTCACGGGTGGTGGTGGGAGGTTAGGGGCGTACGTACGTGTGGCGTGTTTGATTGCTTTCGGGAGCAAAAGTGGCCGGGCTCTCTATCCCGTTCTGGGGAGTAATGTGCAACGGAAGGCAACACACCGCTACTGCGCTACACTACACGCGAGAAGCGCCCGTCGTCACGGCCGGTGGAGCATACGTATACGTCCTGTGGATTGTGCACGAGATATTTGTGGACGGTTGCACCGATATTTTTTTTATAGATAAATAATGCATGCCCAGTTCTCCGTTGGAGAGTCTGCATCGATCGCCATCTCCTGTCTATCTGCAGTTCGATGGATCCATGGGAGATGCATCAATTGATTAACCCTTAGATGGGATATGACACCTTAAATAACTCTCAGTGTAATGCTACTCCTGTACTGTATTTTACCTGGATTATCACTCACCATGTATTTTGGTACTAGCTTAAAAAAATGGGAGCAAGGTCAACTATGGTTTTCTATGGCTCAGCGTAAGCGCTAGCCATAGTGACCCGTACCCGACGGCTGCTAGCGCGTCAACTGTAGCGTCAGCTTGTATCAAAAAAAATAAAAACTGTAGCGTCAGCCACTCGGCCCGGTTCGCGCCTTTTCTACGCTACGCATACCCTACCACCGCCACGGCTCCCTCTGGATGCTTCATCTCCGTTATACACATGTGAGGATCCATTTTTCCGTCTGGTTACACGTGAACGTGATACGATCGGCCGAAATGATTGCACGATCAGGCCAGGCGGCCCAGGGAAGGAGGACACGACACGTGACGTACGGTCCTCGCTGCTAGCCTGGACAGACGACGTACGAAGCCGATCGACGGCTCCGGACAAGATAGCTAGCCTGGGTCACACTGACCGGGCCGCTGCTAAACCGAGCCCGCTAGCTGTCTAGCTGGAGTGGTAATTGTCACTAGTGGGTGGCGGGATGCGTGGGGACACGGGCGACCGGCCGGCCCCCTCGCCCGCGGGGCGGGAGGACGATGACGACGGCCGCGCCGGAGGCGTCGATCCATATCCATCTGTGGTCGATCGGTCTGGGTCTATCCGCCCGGGAGAGGCGGGGACGCGGTGCGACAGCTCTCCCGCGGCCGGACGCGCGCGGTGACCCGATGGGCGTGGATCACCATGGGCTGATGACTGATGGGTGAGTGGGCGTTTCGGTTGGTGTCCGTGGGCGATCGACCTCGCCTTTGCACACGTTTCACGGGCTGGATGGCTGGGCGGCTGACGTGAACAGCTCAAGCCGGTTGACAGGAAAACACATAGCCGCACCAGGTCACAGGACTAAACAGGAGTTTCCCTCAACGGCCTTTCAAAGGCCTGAATTAAATCTTCTCCTGAAAGAGCCTCTTGGGCCGCATTTCACCGAGGGGCTCTTTCAGCTATAATTGGGCCGTTTGGGCAATACGAGAAGGCTACATCCAGGCATTCATTTTGAAAGCAAAAGTTTGAAGCCAGCAGCGTCATCATGGTTATCGACCGGGTGAAGGCCAGCGCCACTTCATTGGTCGTGGTCTCTCCTTCTTGACATGAGAATAGAGCGTCAACACAGAGCTGCATAGCCTGGCAGGCTACGATATTTCTAGCGATTTGGGACGCCAGGTCTGGCTTTCTGATGATCTTTGAATTAAGAATAAAGTGCCAAGTTTTCCCTTAGAAAGGCATTTTGAAAGGGAAAGATGTTACAAGACATGTATGACTGTACAGTTTGGTGCAAAGTATGATAATGTTCTTGGCTACCATTCCGTGACACCATTTCATAGATATCGAGATTGACACCATTCCGTGATCCAATGGAGACAATATCCAATGGGAAACCCTTCTATAACGGAAATGGAGACTAGATCATGAACCGCCGGATTGACGATGTTTGGTCCAATCACACCTCCATTCCTTCCGGGTTTTTTATGAAGAGCTCCTGCCTCACTGATGGTCAACAAAGGTTTTATTATGGGAAGGTTTGACATAAATCCGAGTGGAACTCGAACTAGTATGAAACCATACTAGACTACACACGAGATCAATACTATGAAATAAGGAAACCATAGTAAAGCTAACTAAAAGCTTTATGCAACATCTAGGTGAAAACTCTTTTAATCTTTCACATATACATGAACACTTTTTAAAATACATGAACATCTTATGTAATACAAAGACCATTTTTATGTGAATTTTCTGATTTTTTGCATTGACCATCTATTTTTCACGTATAATAACTCCCTCTGTCCCGCAATATAAGACCTTTTGGCAAGCAAAGTATTTTATTAAACTTACATGGACATACTCTTTGACATACAGGAACATTTATTTTTATGTGTGATTACTTTGTTCTTTGAGCACTGAACATTTTCCTTAACTATTAAAATGATCTTGTAAACTAAATTACTCGTAATACATTTAAGAATTTTTTGAGAGAAAGAAAAAACATTTTACATGTTAATCAGCCAAATCAAATGTTGGCCCTTATACAGCCGGTGTAGATGAGCCTGTGCTATTGCCCGCTGCATGCGGTAAATAGGGGACCTTGAGAGATGCTTGTGCTTGGTTAGTGTATCTGTTTCGTCCTCCACAGCCCAAACCATTTCGCCATCGTACAGTCTTTGCAAGACAGCGGGGAGTTTAGAACTGTTTCAGGCCAGTTACACCTGCTATCTGTGGCGGCCCATCTAAGTGGGAAGGCTGCGCTTAGGCTATCTTCCACTCCTATGTTTTTTTCCGGGACCTTGACGAAGTGCGCAGTTACGTTTTCTGATAATTCCGCACGGTCTGTCTGTCAGAGAAAGATAAGATCACGAGACAGAGTTTAAGGTAGAACTCGTTTAATCCGGACGGTAGGAAGAACTATGTACCAGACAATGACATGATGATGTTTTTTTTACCTGACAAAATCACAGGATGGTTTGGTTCGATTGGCAAGCCCATTATCCAAGCATCAACTTGTTCCATAGCTAGTACCCTTTTTCAGGGAGACCTGCTGAGTATTTAACTCGCATGGACTGGGTTAGAACCAGAATCTCCTTGTCATCAGCGCCTGACAGAAAACATCAATTTATCCTATGACGCACAAGTGACAGTAACATTTCGCATATGTACGTCCAAGATGTTCACCTCTGAATTCTAATATTGGTACGAAGGGTTTGCAGCTGTCCAGATGTTCCTTTCAGTCCCACTCAGATCCATGCTCTCATCGGCAATCCTGTTGTAGCCCTTCTGCCTATTGGTACTCCGTACTACTTATTCCAAGACGCGTTTAGGGGATAAAATATTACTCTACTCGCGGTTGCCATATGATGTCGTCGAAACTGTCCCGATATATACTCCAAGAAGAATACAGGGCGGTTGACCATGCGCTCTGTGATTCGCTGAAGGATTTTGGTTGTTGCTTGTAGCATGGGCCTACTACTAGTACTGGAGAGTTGGGCGATTGGACTTTTGACCACCCGTTCTGTTCTTGCCGGCCGAAATGGACCAAAGCTCCTTAATTTTATAGTGGATCCCGGCTGATTCCTACTCCATTTTTCAATAAAATGCATGTTAATGGGTGGTACAAACAACCTTTTTTACTCAGAGACAAGTGTAACATTGATGTCATTTTGTAGCTAATTGTTTTCCTAAGAACAGGCGAGCAGCTGGTAGGAGCAATCTACGTTTCGTCAGCATGAATAAATTGCACATTATAGGTGGAGATGACATGTATTCTCTCCATCATCTCTGAAGAAACTTCACTATACAGAGGTTTTTTTTAATCCGGGTATGCCATTAGCCTGTAACATCAAAGAGGTATATTGTCCAAAGAATAAATTAAGGGGTTAGTATGGAATGGTATTTTCAACAGTCAAGGCTTGACAATCGCTGATAAACTCCAAGGCCAGGGAAAGTCCCTGGCATTTTTCTGAAAAAAGAAAGTCCCTAGCAGGTGCACTAGAGAAGGTGCTCAGCAAGCAATTTTTCATTGGATTTTTGTTAGTTAAGGAAAATGCTTTATCGGTCTCTGCACCGGCAAATATACACAACCGTCATCAGATACAACGAAGGTTTAGACAGCCTTCTCAAGATTGGCATATACTAACTACAAGACACTCATCACCGGTGTAATTCCTATCGGTTAAACCCAGATGGTCAATGCAACATCTGAAGCAAGACAGCACTGCAACCGCAATGTAATACAGTAATCAAGGCGACGGGAGGACCAGATTAAACGTGCTCTTGCACAATGCAAACGTTGACTGCAGGAAAGAAGAGAAAAAAGGGGAAGTCAGGAGCATATAGGCACTGTTCTAAAGATAGCCCGCACGAGTCAAACTTGCGTGTGGAGTGTCTTTGATCCATCTCTACTATACGCGTTAAAGCATAGCAATTTCTGAATAATAGTCATATGTACTAATGCAATTAGTACTATATTTTTACCCAGGCGAAACAGTATATAGGAAATGTTGGATAAGGAAATGTCCTAGTATTTCAGATCGGTTTACCTCCATCTGAGCTGGCTAGTGACTAAAAAAGAGATGACCGCCGCCATCAAATTACAACGTTAAAAGCTTTAGACAGTCTAGATAATAAGGACAGAAAAGACAGTTATCCACTACGTGTATTAATTAAGCAATGCTCAAAGCTGATCGTGACAAGGGTTTAACTGTAAGAGAACGCACTTATGATCACCGCTGTAATTCCTATCACGTAGGCCCAGATGGTCAATGCAACATCTGAAGCAAGACAGCACTGAAGCCGCAACGGAATAATAGTCAAGGGCATACATTCCTAGTGACGGCACATGACAATGAAAACGGGATCTTGCAAGTTGCAAACGTTGACTAAATATAGGTAGAAGAGAAAAATAGAAGTTCCGAGCATATAGACACATACACTGTTCTATATCTCGCACGAGTCAAACTTGGTGTACAGTTGCTTTGATTCATCTATTATATATACCTTGAAGTGCAAGGAATTTCTGAATACAAGTCTAGTCACGTACGCATTTAAATTGTTTTCCATGATAAAGAGCAAAATACTAATATCGAAATGATACCAAATACCTCCAACCTTGGCAAGGGCACTAGTGAAATGGATTTGTTTTCACAGGATCGATATGAAATGTAGTACCCGTTCCATGTAAAAGAAAAGCACTAGTAGTTCATGCTTGGCATTGCTAGATGAATGAACAAACCATCCGGTGACTATTCTCAAAACATTAGGAATTACAAAGTATTTGGCAAGTATCAACTAATCCCTCAGGACCGGAGGATAGCCATACCGCCCTACGTCTGCTCGATCTAGCAAAATTGCTAATGTTCTAACATCATCTAACATTAGTAATATACAAATTTGTTTAATCTTGAGTGTAAGGTTTTAATCTCTTCATCTGTCGTGGCGTAAGCAAATAGGTTTAGCTCCACATTATTCAACATATTAGCTAACTCCTGGCAATCCACCTCAATGATCAACGGTTGGTTGCACCAATGAAAACTCATTTAGAATTTTTCATGACAAAGACCGTTCCAAAATACTACCTCCATTCTAAAAATGATGTTTCAGTTTAGTCTAAATTCACATGTATTTATATACTAAAATAGGTCTAGATACATAAAATATAACAAATTTGTGTCATTCTTTTCAGGACAGAGGGAGTATATATATAAGTCATTTAAGTAGGCTATCTGATCCCGCCAAAACATCTTATATTTAGGAACGAGGATATATAGTAATATTAAACTGATATAAAAACGTTGAATTCCGCCACAACATTGGTTTGTAGTGAATTGAAACCGTCTTCCGAGGATCGATATGAAATGTAGCACCCATTCCATGGAAAAAGAGACAAAAGAAATACTCTACTAGTTCATGCTTGATTTGTTGATTGGTAGATGCATGAACAAACCATCCAATTACTATTGTCTCTATGCAGAAAAAAAAATCCAATGACTTGGGGGACAATTCGAAGCAAATTCAAGTATTGGCACTGTCCCATGTCAGGCCTTGTTTACACGCATCCGAGGTGGCCCCCGACTAAAAAAAGAGACGACCGCGACTCCGGCCGGGCATGTATGTTCGGGTCATGAGGAACGTTCCAAAACCGATCAGGCCTTGTTCGGTTGTAGTGGAAGTAATCCTCTAGAGTAATTAATCCACCGAGGGATTGGGTGAACCCCGTCTCTGCACCCAAATCCCCGTAGGGATTAATACCTGCCATTCCATGATTCTTGGATTCATGAGGACGGGACGGAACCGCCACGGCCTGCATCCACGAGAACTCTGACAGAACACACAGAGATACCTTGCCGGATCGATCTGGATCGGTGCGCTGACGGGGAGGATGTTAGCTATGTCGTTCCGATCACCGGTGCCAAGGCCGCAGCGCGGGACAGAGCCAGCGACGGCGAGAACCGGGTCAGCGTCGTGTGGGGAGATGGCGGACCGGCCAGATCCAGCGGCGCCGCCGAGCACACGGCCGGCTAGTGGAGTGGAGGTGGCCATGGGAGACGAGAGGGATCGGGATTAGCAATCGGGGCGCCGACGACGGCGTCTTAGAGAGGTCGCTGAACAAGGTCGCCGCCTAGTTCGTCCAACCGGATCGCAGCGATGTACCTCTCGCCTCTCGGGATTTTTTCCACGGATGGACACACGATTTTTTTCTCCACCGTGGAATGGGCGGGTTTGGCGGGGTTTGGGCCGGGGATTCAGCCTGGCCGGGTATAACCGAACGCGAAATTTTGGCTGGGCCTGGATTTTGCCCCCGCCGGAGTGGCCACCGTGAAACCCGTCCAATCCGCCCGGGAATGGGACGAACCGAACAAAGCCTCAAGGGGCATGTATGCGGGGCTCGGCATCCCCTGCGTAGGTACCTGCAGGAGATCCGACGCACGAACGACGGCGACCCGTCTGTGCCCGACGAATGCCATGGCTTTACCGGCCCACTTCTGATTAGGGTTATTTTTGGAAGCGATCCTTCCTGGCGCCGAACGAACGCGCAGAAAAAGCTCGGAAACTCTACAACGAGACCAGACACCCAACTGTTTCTCACGCATGTGTGTGTTAGAATATGTTCTAGTAGCAGCGGCGTGTCACTGTCAACTGTCCGTACGATGCCGTGAGCTCCTCCTCGGTTGCGCCCTGATCGGGGAATTTCCCGTGCAGCTTCCCGATCGACCTTCTCCGGCCCGCACCAACTCCCACCAACGCCGCAACGATAAATAGCGCCGGTACGCGCGGCAACCTCTCTCCCTCCCCCGCCTCCTTTACACAATCATCATCACAATCGCTTGTCACCTGCGACCGCGACTGCTCCAGCCGCCGGCCGATAACAAGCGCGACCACCACGCGCGCGCTTGCATGCATGGCGCGCTACGCCTCTCTCGTCGTGTGCTTCCTCTGGCTCTGCGCCGGCGCCGCCGTCTGCGGCGCGAGGGAGCTGCAGCCGATGCGCGGGGTGGAGGAGCCGCTCGAGCTGGAGAACATCACGTACCTTTCCTTCGACCGGAGCCACGAGGCCACCCTGGCCCTTCTCGGGAGCTCCAGCATCGACGGCGGCGCGCTCCAGCTCACCCCGGACACCCAGAACATCGAATCCTTCCTCGTCCACAAGTCCGGCTCCGTGCTCCTCGCCCGGCCCTTCAAGCTCTGGCGCGCCCTCCGCGACGACGAGATCGCCAACGGCACCGGCAACGGCACCGGCGGGGTCCGCGTCGTGTCCTTCAACACCACCTTCTCCATGAACGTCTTCCACAAGGACGCGCCCCCCGCCGAGGGCCTGGCGTTCGTCATCGCGCCGTCGCTCGACGGGCCGCCGCCGGGCAGCTACGGCGGGTTCCTCGGCCTCACCAACGCCACGCTCCAGGCCGCCGGCCCGGCCGCCAACCGGTTCGTGGCCGTCGAGTTCGACACCTTCAACCAGAGCTACGACCCCAACGACAACCACGTGGGCCTCGACATCGGCAGCGTCGTGTCCAACGTCACCGCCAACCTCGCGGACTTCAACATCGCCAGCATCGCCTCGACGGAGGAGAGCCCCGCCAACTACACCGCGTGGATCGACTACGACGGCGCGGCGCGGCGCATCGCGGTGTACGTGGCCGCGCAGGGGAGGCCCAAGCCGGCGACGCCCGTCCTGGCGGCGCCGCTCGACCTCAGCGAGCACGTCCCCGAGCAGGCCTACATCGGCTTCGCCGCCTCCACCGGCGCCAACTGGGAGCTCAACTGCATCCTCGACTGGACCCTGTCCATCGAGGCCTTCCCCGACGAGAAGGAGAACAGGTGGTGGATCGCCCTAGTCGCCGTCGTCGTGTCCGTCGGCGTGGTCGCCGTCGCCGTTGCTGCGTTCTTCCTGGCGAGGATGTCAAGGGCGAGGCGGGCGGAGGAGAGGAGCCAGGCAAGGCTCGGCCACACGCTCAGCCGACTCCCCGGGATGCCCAGGGAGTTCACGTACGAGAGCCTCAGGAAGGCCACCGATAACTTCAAGGAGCGGCTGGGGGAAGGAGGGTACGGCGTCGTGTACAAGGGGACGCTCCCCGCCGAGGCCGACGACGGGCGGGTGGAGGCGATGCAGGTCGCCGTGAAGAAGTTCATCCGGGACGACGCGAGGTGCGTCGAGGACTTCGTCAAGGAGGTCGACATCATCAACAGGCTGCGGCACAAGAACATCGTGCCTCTCATCGGTATGGACATGTTTGAATCCCTAATCACTTCATTACATCGATATTACTCCATTTTCAGGATTCGGTTACATGTTTGATCGCGATTTAGGTGATATCGGCCGAGACCTTTTTTTCCCGAGAACATGCAGGAAAAGCGCATGTAAATAGGATAAAAAATGCTTCAGTCCTAATCAAGCCTTCCCTAGTTACTTAAAGCCTCGATAATTGTATCCACCCCTAGTAGTATTTTAAGGCCTTGAAAAGTCTAATGGAAAAGTACAGACGAGTATTCTATTCAGATCATAGCGCGTTTAAGTAATCGTTAACGTGCTACCAACGTAGCATTCTCCACTAGACTGGACTGGACTGGACAATAGTTCGAATTCTTTACATTTTCAGATTTTTCTGTAACTGAGCAGCAATGTGCGACTAAACGAACTGTAGCGATTGACGATCGATTCGATTCAAAACGTGTCGTCTGAATAATTTTTGGTACCGCATGTATATGCAGGTTGGTGCTACAAGAAAGGGCAGCTGCTGCTGGTGTACGAGTACATGCCCAACGGGAGCCTGGACCAGCACCTGTTCCCGCGCAGCCTCGGGGACCAGCTGGCGTCGCCGCTCACCTGGGCGAGCCGCTACGGCATCGCGGCGGACGTCGCCTCGGGGCTCCACTACGTGCACTACGAGTACGGCCCCATGGTGCTCCACCGCGACATCAAGGCCAGCAACGTCCTCCTCGACGGCGCCACCGCCGCCCGCCTCGGCGACTTCGGCCTCGCCCGCGTCGTCGAGTCCGACAAGACCTCCTACATGGACGCCGGCGTCGCCGGCACGCACGGCTACATCGCGCCCGAGTACTCCATGGGCCACAGGGCCTCCCGCCAGACGGACGTCTTCGCGTACGGCGCGCTCGTGCTGGAGCTCGTCACGGGGCGGCGCGCGCTGCTGCGTGACGCGGGGTGCCCGCTGCTCGTGGACTTCGTGTGGCGGATGCACGGCCGCGGCGCGCTGATCGGGGCGGTGGACCAGGCGCTTGGCACGGCGGAGTTCGACGCCGATGAGGCCACAAGGCTCCTCCTCCTCGGGCTGGCGTGCAGCAGCCCTAACCCGGCGGACAGGCCTACCATGCCGGAGGTGCTGCAGATCCTGTCCAAGGCGGCGCCGCCGCCGGAGGTGCCGCTGATCAAGCCCATCTTCGTGTGGCCGCCTGGGGGAGGAGCGCAGTTCAGCCTGAGCGACATCGAGATGACCACGAGCAGCTACGCCGGCACAGGCGATGGCTCCTCGATGCGCGCGACGCAGGACACGTCATACGACAGTTTCAGGCCGGCCACGGCGCCAAACAGCAGCCAGGATTACTTTCCCGCGCTGTCTTCCGGCCGATGACGAAGTTGATTCCTGCTGCTGCATTTGGTCTCGAACAGTACATAATCACAGGAAATGCATGTACATACATGTAGATATTACCTAGTACGAGTAGTAGTTAGTACCACTACATTGATCTTGGTTTAATTTGATTTACTTAGACAGGCAAGAAGAAAGAGATACGTGGAGCTCTGGTAAGCAGGAGATTTTAGCCTCGCAGAGTCATATCGTGTCAGGTTCACAGTCGACAGGTCCAGTGAAGCCTAAGTGTGTCATGTGTATCAGGTGCCTACTTTTATGGTTTTCAGAAGTAAGGTTGGTTTTGTTGATATGCCTTGGTTATTGGTTTTTCTTTACCAATAGCAATAAAGATAAAAAATTCTAGGCTTATGCATAACTGAAGACCAAAGGTGTTGATCTAGCAGCTAAACTTTTGTGTACTACTGCTATTGTTTACTAAAATTTATAAATATGATTTTTGATTTTCAGTATAATACAAAGATAATTGAAACTCATGTGCGGGAAGAACATTTCTTCTCAGAGTGGAGATTTGGTGCACATGTGCACGCACTAGTGATCGCTATTTAAAAAAATCAAAAATCATATTTCTGAATTCCCAAAATTTCTGAAAACAAATTAGGATAAAACTAGTGATGTATACTATAAACGTGCAAACTATCAATTGAAAATAGTGATGGGTTCGTTGTATGAAAAATAAAAAATTCCTACGAAATAGCAAAGAGAAAACCCAGCACGATCGGATCTACGAGATGTATTTAATGAGAAGATATATCTAATCTATTTACCCTCGAAGAACACGAATGGTTAACAATCTATAGATCGTGGATGATGTAGTCATTCACATGCGTCGGTTCAAACCGATGAAATCCTGCGATCCGGCAGCATCTCCACGGTATCCACACATTTCGGCTTGGTGACGTCTCCTCTTCCTTGACCCCGCAAGCGAGGAGAAGAGCTCGGCGAGATCTCGACAACACAACGGCATTTATTTGGTGTTTGGTGTAAGATTGCAGCAGGTCTTCACCAAGAGCTGGACAATTATGAGGAGAAGAGGGAGGGAGAGAAAGAGAGGCGGTGACCAGGGGAGGGAGGGGGATGCGCCTCCACCCCTTACCCCCTTTATATAGGCGGGGGAGGGAGCCTTGGCCTCTGCTCAAAGCCCCAAGGGGCGGAGGCGGCCAAGGGGGGACTTGCCCCCAAGTCTGCCCTTCTAGAAAGCGCCTAGGGTTTCCCCTTTTGGGTTGCATGGGCCATGGTGGCCGTAGCGTCCTGGCCCATGTAAGCCGGGGTGCCCTCACTTTAGGCCCATGGGATCCGGAATATTGATCTCGAAAAGGAAACCTAGATCCCATATAGTTTTACTCTACCTACGGACTATTCCTAAGCTCCTCGTGATATCCTGGATCCCATCCGAGACTCTGAATCAATATTAGATAACACCCTTAATAATCTCTATGAAACATAGCGACACTAAAGTGTTAAGCGCGTGTGACCCTATGGGTCCGAGAACATGCAGACATGATCAACACCTTTGCGATCAATAACCATTAGCATGACCATGGATGTCCATAACGGTTCCTATATATTCAACAAAGTTCTTTTATCGGTTGAACCACAATGTCGAGGATTCAATTAATCCGGTATTTGGTTCTCTTTGTCTCGCGATACATTACTTTGTTGGAGATATGCCCAAGAGGCAATAATAAAGTAGGTTATTATCATATTTTCATACTTATGATAAATGTTTACATACCATGCTATAATTGTATTAAAAGGAAACATTAATACTTGTGTGATTTGTAAACATAAAAGAGTCCCTAGTAAAGCCTCTTGTTAAACTAGCTTGTTGGTTAATATATGATCATGGTTTCCTGATCATGAACATAGAGATGTTATTAATAACAGGGTCATATCATTAGGAGAGTGATGTGATGGACATACTCCTATAGTTAAGCGTAGCATAAAGATCAAGTCATTTAATATAGTTCATTTGCTATAAGCTTTCTGATACATAGTAACCTAATTTTTTCGACCATGAGATCATGCTTATCACCATCACCGGAAGGATGCTTTGATGACATCAAACACCACACCGTAACTGGGTGGCTATAAAGATGGAATTGAGTGTTCGGAAAGTATGGGTTGAGACACATGGATCAAGAGTGGGATTTGTCCATCCATATGACGGATAGATATACTCTGGGCCCTCTCGGTGGAATGTCATCCAATTAGCTTGCAAGCATGTGACTGGTTCACAAGGGATCACATATCACGGGAATGAGAAAAGAGTACTTATCGGTAACGAGGTTGAACTAGGTATGTAGAGATACCGACGATCAAAACCTCGGATAAGTAAACTATCGTGAGACAAAGGGAAATTGGTATCGTATGTAAGTGGTTCATTCGATCGCAAAGTAATCGTAGAAATATGTGGGAGCCATATGAATTTCCAGATTCCTCTATTGGTTATTGATCGGAGAAGTGTCTCGGTCATGTCCGCATAATTCACGAACCGTAGGGAGACACACTTAAGGATTCGATGTTGTTGAGTAGTTATGGAATGATGAGTAAGAGACCGAATGTTGTTCGGAGTCTCGAATGGGATCCGGGATATCACGAGGAGATCCGGAATGGTCCGGAGAATAAGATTCATATAAGGAAAGTCCTGTTTCGGAGTTCGGGAATGGTTCCGGTGTTTTCATCAGGGAATGTTCTAGAAGGTTTCAGAATGTCCGGCACTCCGGAGGGGAAGGGTACATGAATGTGTCATAACAAGTTGGAATGATTGCATCATGTACTAGGTGTCATCGCTGAACAAAATAAAGGGTTTAATCAAATCCTAGTTTGAAAAAGTCAAACGCCAATTTGAAAAGTCAAACGGCTATTTTGGGAAGTGGAGGGAGAGAAGGAAACCTGGGAAGAGAAGGTTTCCCTTCTCTCCTCCAAACCGCCGGCCAGCAAGGGAGTTGGGGGAGGACTCGGCTAGCCCTAGCCGCCCCTCCCACCTATAAAAGAAAGGGAAGGGGCGCCCCCTCTCCCTACACCTTGTCCCTTAGCCGGCGCCCCTCTAAACCCTAGGCCAGCCGCCGCCCCCCTAGATGCGGCTGCCCTAGAGCTCCTCTAAACCGCCATCTAGCTAATCCCTAGCTGCTGGTTGCTCTAAACCCCTTGGTGCCTCTAAACCCTAGACCACCAAGGCCTCTCTCATAGTCCACCATACTCGCTCCGGCTTAAGGCGAAGCCCTGCGAGATCTCCCCTCTACTTCCGGTACCACGCTGTCGTGCTGCCGGAATCACGAGGAGAGTGCTACAACCTCCGCTGCCTGCTGGAACAAGGGAGAGGAAGGTCTTCATCGAGTATCGAACGTGTGACCGACTGCGGAAGCGCTGCCGGAACGCAGCGCCGGAAGGATCGTCTACGCGATCTTGAGATCGGCAAGTGTACGACTACATCACCCACGAGAATCTGCTCTCGTTAACCGCTTTGGAATCTTCGAGGGTGAGTTCCTCTATCGACTCGTTGCTACAATCTAGTAGATAGATCTTGGCTTGTTTGTGTGCATGCGATAGATTTTTTTTTGTTTTCCATGCTATGAACCCCTACAGTGGTATCAGAGCCGTGTCTATATGTAGATCTGTTGCACGAGTAGAACACAATGGTCATTGTGGGCGTTGATGCTTTTGTTGTCGATTGCTTCTTATGTACTTTGCATCTTGCGGGATGGTGGGATGAAGCGGCCCGGGCTAACCTTACATGACATCGTTCATGAGACTTGCTCCACGCTTGACATGCAACTTGTATTGCATAAGTGGCTTTGCGGGTGCCTGTTTCTCCCAACATAGTTAAGATTCAATTTACAACGGGTGATTAACAATACTAGTATCAATGTTGTGGTTCTTGTTCGTAAGTTAGAACGACACTTATTGAAAGCCCCAAACCACGTAAAACATGCAAAGAAAATTAGAGGCGTCTAACTTTGTTTTGCAGGGGTGTGCTGTGATGTGATATGGCCATGATTGTGATTATATATAATGTATGCAATGTTCCTTATTGTAAGTTGGCAACCGGCATGAGCCATATGGTTGTCTTTAAATTCTGTTAAGACCCGCGTGTCTATTCAAAGTAGTTGTAATAGTTGATGCTGGTGGAAGACAACCATGAAGCGGCGCCATTGACCTTGACGCCACACCGGTGATGATGGAGATCATGTTCGTGCTTGAAGATGGAGATCGGAAGCACAAGAAGAAAGGCCATATCATATCACATATTATGAATTGCATGTGATGTTAATCCTTTTATGCATCTTGTATTGCTTAGTTCACGACGGTAGCATTATAAGATGATCCCTCAAGCACACAATTTCAAGTTTTAAAGTGTTCATCCTTAGTAAGCACCGTTGCTAAAGCTCGTTGTTTCGAAGCACCACGTGATGATCGGGTGTGTTAGATTCTGGGAGTGTATACAACGTGAGAAAGCCAGATTTGCTCATGCGGAAGCTAAGGTTTAATCTTGACGAGCCTAGCATGTACAGACATGGTCTCGGAACACGGATCACCGAAAGGTAAAGCATGAGTCATATAGTAGATATGATGAACAAGATGATTGTTCGCCATTGAAGCTACATCAACTCTCGTGATGATCGATTTTGATGTGGTGGATTTGGTTCGTGTGATCACTAAAACAATGTGAGGGATATTGTTTTGAGTGGGAGTTCAACGGCAATATGATTAAAAGTTGAACACTATTTATCATAAATTAAATCAAAGTGAATTTGCATAATTGTTATAGTCATTGGCATCCGTTTACCACCCTGCGCTTAGTTTTAATTGAGATGATAGAACTATAGAATTCTGGTTAGTTACTTTACGAACTGGTATCGTATTGTTTTGAAGTGTTAATCTAAAGTTTAAAAGTCCTATTGCAAACTTTCAGTAAGTTCCGGTTACTCCATGAAGTTTAATAATTGGTATTAAAACAAGAGTGACAATTCCAAGAGTTAGTGTATGAGTATCATGTTTGTCTCCATGATTCTTGATATTGAAAGGATTGTCTTAATATCAAGGTTATCTAGGATCTGAAAGAGTTGTTTCAGAAACCATGATGTGTGGAAGATATTGTGATATCTGAAATGAAGTTTTGGTTACAACATGATAGAGTATAATATGGCAAAAGTCATGTTCTCATATTTGATGAGAATTTGCAAAAGGTTGGAGACACTAGTTGTCCTAATCCACCAAAAGGTTTTGGAGAGCAACATTATACTCGCGATTCATCTTTATAAGCTAAAAGTAGCTTGATCATGAATAATTCCATGATAAGGGTGAATATTTGATGTAGGTAAAATATTTACCACACCAAGAGATTACTAAAGAATGGAATTTGAAAGCACACCAAACATTTGATGATGGTGATCTACTTCAAAGTGCAAGTCCAAAGACATTGGTATTTAATTATACATGCTTTGGACTATGTGTCATATGTATGACTCCACTATTGATGTTGATAGATTCTTTCAAACAGAAAAGGAAATACCGAAAGAGAATCTCATAAATATATGGCAGAAAAGAAAAGACTAGAATTGTTCAGTTTAAGTATATAGATGATATACATGTTATGGCTATATTCTTTGCTTATTAAACAATGTGGTTCTTAAGTATTTGATACTGAATTTGTTGGTGTGAATCGTCATACGAAACAACACAATTCATGAACTACAATGGCCTAAGTAACTAGCAAAAGAATATGTGATGATGTTCATCGAGAACAAATAAAGGGTTATTGTGCTGCTTATTAAACATCAAAGCTTGCCTTCAAGATTTGTTTTATCAGGTATTATGAGAACAAAAGGGTTGTTCAAATAATTGCCGTAATCCATAAAAGATGGATGATTCACAAATCTCGTTGGAGAAATCACATCCATAAAACTAGTGCTAAAAATGTCGAAAGAAAAATTGATTGAAAGATCGCTTAGGAAGTGACATCGCCGTTTAAATTATATTGGAAAGAAAACATGAAGAAACTCCATGTGGATGGAATTTTGGAGTCTTTTGATTTTTGATCACATGACACTTGTGAAACTTTCCTAGAGATAATTAAAACTTCGTTCATAGGCCAAAAAGGAACGAATGACTAGCTTATTGGAACTTGTACATATTGTTGTACGAAGTCCATTATGTGTAGTCAAGAGCGATGGATTTCAACTTCATATGCTTTCTCCGAAAATTTGAGTGAATATATGAATATTTACTTAATAAGGATGAAGTATGAAACATTTGAAAAGTTCAAGGACTTTCAAGATGAAGTGCAAAATCATTATAACAAGAATATAAATAGTTTATGATAAGATCATAAAGGAAGATATTTGAGTTACAAGTTTAGCATAATACCTAAGATTTAAGGAATCGTTCCGTGGATTTGCATTTTTCCCGAAACACCATAAGAGTATGGAGCGTTCGAGATATGTAATTAAACCTTGTTTGACATGGTAAGATCGAAGGTGTAAATCATAAAACTGCCATTATATTTTAAAGATTAAAAGCTATAGAGACTACCGTTTTTCCACTGAAAAGAGCTCCATCATAATCCGTTGAAATGACACCATATAAAGTTATGGTTTGGGATAAAACCCAAGTTGTCCTTTCTTAAACATTGGTATGCTTTGCATAAGAAAGATGTTTGCAACCAAAGTCGGATGAACCTGTCTTTGTATGTTATTTCGAATAACTTTTAAGTATTCCTCCATAACACCGGAGACAAAAGTGTTTGTCGCTTAAGAACGTCAAGTTTCTTTGAGAAAGAAACTTTCCGTGAAAAGTTAAGTGGGAGGACAATAGAACTTTGATAAGGTTAAAAGAACCTTAGCTATATGATCAAAGTTGCACAGCGCCGAAAAGTGTTCCGGAGGCTGCAACAATGCTCATGGCTCACGTGCCTCAAAGGTTGTGGTTACGAAGGTCAAAGTTTCTATTGAACCAAGTAGGTCGAGTAAGCAATCAAATACCAAGATTTGAGGGCTGAATCATTATTTGAGAATAATGAACGTACTACATGCAAAGAAGTGATGATGGGCCCTGACTCCGTCAAATGGCTTGAAGCCATAAAATCCGTGATAGTTCCATACACGAGAAATCAAGTTTTGAACTTGAAGGACCCTCGAGAAAGGTGTAAGACCTTACAGTTGTGTTTGGATCGATAAATAAATAGACATGGATGTTTTCGCATCTATGAAATGGTCGACATGTTGGGAAATAGTTCACAACAATATTCAAGTTTTACTAAGACAAAATTTGATCTTTCATAACGATATTTAGTCTAGACGGATTAATGTAGCAACCACGACATATAATTTTGTTATGTGTTGGATAAACAAAACAAGTTCTTCTAATAGAAGGGTTACCTAGGACGTGTGCATGACACGGTCCAAAGGGTTTTGTTAATACAAAGGATGCTAAATGCATATGCAAACTTCAATGGTTGAAGTAAGTATTGCGTAGTTGGAATCTTCACTATGATGAAACTGTGAAAGGAGTTTAAATTCGTCGGAGACAGTGAAGATGCTTGCATTTGCAAGAAATTAAGTGGGAACGCTAATACATGTTTCTAATACATTATGTGGAAGACATATTGTTGATTGGAAATGATGTATCTTTTATTAACACATATTAAGAATTTCATCCCGATGAAAGACTTAGGCAAAACCCAAATATTTGGCATCAATAGATGCTAATATGGTTGTGCCAAAATTACATAGATGATGTATTGAATGAGTTCAATATAGAAACTACAAGAAAGGTTCTTGTCACACAGAAAGGATTGAATGAGTTCAATATTGATGATATATTCAAGTGTATTGACACTTGGTAAGTGAAGCAAAGATTCAAGTATAGATTGATACTTGATGTATGAAATCACAAAGAGTATTTATATCAATCATGTTATGATATGTACAAATCCAGATATGTCCTATGCTCTAAATGTTATGAGCATATACCAGAATGATTCATAAGATGATTATTGGACGATAGTAAGGATATTCTTATGATCTTGTAAAAGAATTAAGAATATATTATTTTGTAGAAGTGACAAATAGATGGTTAGTTCATTGTAAAAGTACTACATTGATACTAGTTTTGTCACAAAGTACAAATTAAAGTTTATCTCAATCTAAACTAAGGGTGGCACAACATAATGGAAAGTAAGTTCCATAATGGATTTGGATGAGTTCCAAAGTTAAGACATTGTGACAGATACTACAACAAAAGGCCAAATATATGACTGCTATTATAGCAGCTAAAGAGGGCATTTGTGTCAAGTAGTTTGTTATCAAACTAGGTGTAGTTCACGGAGGAATAATACTATGAAGATATATTGTACGACAATATTATCAACATGTTTTAACCCCAAAGAACTAAAGGTCTCACCAAAGGACCAAATTTATACAAAGCCATCTCATTAGAGAATTGAGTGATGCGTAGAGACGCAAAGACATGCAATTACACACGGACCTGGAAGTGTCAGATCCGGAGATCAGTTAACCACTAGAAATCGTGTACATACGACACCGGAAAGCCATAGGTGTTGAATACACAAAAGTTTTGAAACTAGATTATTGACTCTAGTGCAAGTGGGAGACTGTTGGAGATATGCCCAAGAGGCAATAATAAAGTAGGTTATTATCATATCTTCATACTTATGATAAATGTTTACATACCATGCTATAATTGTATTAAAAGGAAACATTAATACTTGTGTGATTTGTAAACATAAAAGAGTCCCTAGTAAAGCCTCTTGTTAAACTAGCTTGTTGGTTAATATATGATCATGGTTTTCTGATCATGAACATAGAGATGTTATTAACAACAGGGTCATATCATTAGGAGAGTGATGTGATGGACATACTCCTATAGTTAAGCGTAGCATAAATATCAAGTCATTTAATATAGTTCATTTGCTATAAGCTTTCTGATACATAGTAACCTAATTCCTTCGACCATGAGATCATGCTTATCACCATCACCGGAAGGATGCTTTGATGACACCAAACACCACACCGTAACTAGGTGGCTATAAAGATGGCATTGAGTGTTCGGAAAGTATGGGTTGAGACACATGGATCAAGAGTGGGATTTGTCCATCCATATGACAGATAAATATACTCTGGGCCCTCTCGGTGGAATGTCATCCAATTAGCTTGCAAGCATGTGACTGGTTCACAAGGGATCACATATCACGGGAATGAGAAAAGAGTACTTATCAGTAACGAGGTTGAACTAGGTATGCAGAGATACCGACGATCAAAACCTCAGATAAGTAAACTATCGTGAGACAAAGGGAAATTGGTATCGTATGTAAGTGGTTCATTCGATCGCAAAGTAATCGTAGAAATATGTGGGAGCCATATGAATTTCCAGATTCCTCTATTGGTTATTGATCGGAGAAGTGTCTCGGTCATGTCCGCATAATTCACGAACCGTAGGGAGACACACTTAAGGATTCGATGTTGTTGAGTAGTTATGGAATGATGAGTAAGATACCGAATGTTGTTCGGAGTCTCGAATGGGATCCAGGATATCACGAGGAGATCCGGAATGGTCCGGAGAATAAGATTCATATAAGGAAAGTCCTGTTTCGGAGTTCGGGAATGGTTCCGGTG
The DNA here is from genome assembly GCA_916181665.1 of Avena sativa. Lineage (NCBI taxonomy): Eukaryota > Viridiplantae > Streptophyta > Magnoliopsida > Poales > Poaceae > Avena > Avena sativa. The sequence goes on from OV702299.1 coordinate 50,551,359, forward strand.
TTTTCATCAGGGAATGTTCTAGAAGGTTCTGGAATGTCCGGCACTCCGGAGGGGAAGGGTACATGAATGTGTCATAACAAGTTGGAAGGATTGCATCATGTACTAGGTGTCATCGCTGAACAAAATAAAGGGTTTAATCAAATCCTAGTTTGAAAAAGTCAAACGCCAATTTGAAAAGTCAAACGGCTATTTTGGGAAGTGGAGGGAGAGAAGGAAACCTGGGAAGAGAAGGTTTCCCTTCTCTCCTCCAAACCGCCGGCCAGCAAGGGAGTTGGGGGAGGACTCGGCTAGCCCTAGCCTCCCCTCCCACCTATAAAAGAAAGGGAAGGGGCGCCCCCTCTCCCTACACCTTGTCCCTTAGCCGGCGCCCCTCTAAACCCTAGGCCAGCCGCCGCCCCCCTAGATGCGGCTGCCCTAGAGCTCCTCTAAACCGCCATCTAGCTAATCCCTAGCTGTTGGTTGCTCTAAACCCCTTGGTGCCTCTAAACCCTAGACCACCAAGGCCTCTCTCATAGTCCACCATACTCGCTCCGGCTTAAGGCGAAGCCCTGCGAGATCTCCCCTCTACTTCCGGTACCACGCCGTCGTGCTGCCGGAATCGCGAGGAGAGTGCTACAACCTCCGCTGCCTGCTGGAACAAGGGAGAGGAAGGTCTTCATCGAGTACTGAATGTGTGACCGACTGCAGAAGCGCTGCCGGAACGCAGCGCCGGAAGGATCGTCTACGCGATCTTGAGATCGGCAAGTGTACGACTACATCACCCACGAGAATCTGCTCTCGCTAACCGCTTTGGAATCTTCGAGGGTGAGTTCCTCTATCGACTCGTTGCTACAATCTAGTAGATAGATCTTGGCTTGTTTGTGTGCATGCGATAGAATTTTTTTGTTTTCCATGCTACGAACCCCTACATACTTGCCCGGGACTCAATCGTTGCTATCGACATACCTACTTAAATCTTGTTATAAACAAGTTATCTTTACTTGTACCATGGTATATGATCCCTGTGACTAAACACATTAGTCACATGCTTGAGAGCTGTAGGATGCTATACTACCAAGAGGGCCAGAGATATCTCTCTATCCATCACACGGAGGAACAAATCCCTGTATTGATTCATCCAATCCAGTAGGCATCACTGGAGATACCTGAAAGCCACCTTTATAGTCACCCAGTTATGAAGTGACGTTTGATATCCAAAAAGTATTCCTCTGATAATAGGGAGTTATACAATCTCATGGTCTACGGAAACAATAAATGACATAAACAAAAAACGGTAGCATTCAAACTAAAACAATATGATCAGAAGTTATGCTTATTATTGGATGTGTCCATCACATCATTCTCCAAATGATATGATCTCATTATTAATTAGCATCATATGGTCATGGTTAGGAATCCTTAACCACCCTTTAATCAATGAGCTAGTTAAGTAGAGGCTCACTAGGGACACAATGTTGTTTATAACTCTACACATGTATTATAATTCCAATCAATACAATTATAGCATAAAGAATAAACGTTAATTATGAACAAAAATATTTATAATAACCACGGTATTATTGCTCAAGGGCATATTTCCAACAAATAGTGTGTATATGGAGCTACATAAAAATGACAAAATTGTTGATCCGAGTATCATATTTTCATATCTCCAAAAAAAATTATTTTTTTGTAATTTTTGTGTAGCACATAATAAAAATAATTCGCATTGAGATTTTGCATGCTTGTAGTATATATCATTTTCAAAGTACAAAATTGTTTTAGTTTTACAATTTATAATTATGATTTTTGAAAATTTTAATATAAAGAGATCACTAAATATCATGTGCCATAAGAACTTTTCTACACATATCTATTTATTTTGAAATGAATATCCATGAGAACAATGAATATCCATGGAACTTGAAAATGGCCATTTGTGACCTATACATAAATCACAAAATGTACATGATGCGTACCAAGTTTAAATTGGTATAACACGATACAAAAATGTGCAAACTTGTGATTTTTGAACACTTCACAAACTTTCATAACTTTTTCCCGGAGCTTTGACGAGTTACTTTCTATCACACACTTGCACTGCATGATTTATTTCACAATTATTTAGAGCTTGTACATCTTTGTATCTGCACATATGGACACACCTACAAGTCTAACTCAATGCACACATTAGTCCATAGAGATTTTCACTAATTATCAAAACCACACATCATACACATATGCTCTTGTACCACATCTTCGGTATTTGGCCAGATATGATGGCATCGGTGGGAACCAACACTTCCTTTGGGGGCTTCATCGAGGTGTTGTGCTCTTCCCTTCATTCGTCTAGAGGCAGGTTTGGAAACCTCACATTTCATGGGTGAGGCGATTACGACCCTCTTATGCATTTAACCCATTGGGGCATCATTTTTTGGAATTTGTGTCGACTCGAGGGACTAGTGGAGGGTGATGCAGGTGGGGTGGTGGATTTCCCGTTTCCTTGGCGTGGCGATTTGATTGGCAATGATGATGGAGTCGAGAAGAGTTGGATCATGGCATCTATTCAGATTGTTAGCTTTACTCGTGTGTTTGATGGGCCTAACGTGCGTCACCGCTTTTGTTGGAATTGAAGCTGTCAGATAGGATCCCTGACAGTGATGTGAATGGGTAGATTGAAGTACGGTCATAAGCATGAGGTCGTGCACCCGACCAAGTATATAAGGTAGGGTTGGGGCCTGAGGAAAACTTCCAACCTCTCTTTCACTCAATACCCTTGAATGAAGCTAGAACATCACAAAATATAGCATAGCATGATCAAGACCCACTCTCGAGATCACATTCGAGCACACAAAGATAATATGGATATGAGTAGGGTCATTACTAGACAGTGTTTACAGGACCTGAATCTTTACAAATATTGTCTCCAGTGCTAACACTGAGTTGTCCTAGACGCTCCACCCTCTCTAACAATTGTCAGCAAACAACAACGACACTCTCATTTTAAGATCGTCGTCAAAGTTAGATTGTATGACATTGACAGGTGTGGATTCATAATAATCACTCTCCTTATCGTTGTTTGCGGTAAAGGAAAAGTAGGCTAATCAAGAACAATGGGTGATATTGGCACTTATTGTTGCCTCGATAGATTCTCTATTCTTGGCAATGAGCGGGGATCCAAACAACTACGACATGGTCCTTCCCAAGTGTAAAACGATATGTAAGGGGAACTGGCTCGATACCCTTAAGGTTCGGCCTGAGTTATATTTATAGATGGAACATGTACAAGTACAAATACAATAGATACAGTATAAGTTAGACAATACTACATATCTAACACCCTCCCTCAATCTTAAAGGTATCTAACAAGTTAAGATTGCGTCGACAGGCCTCAAACAATGGCAATGGCAGCGGTTTGGTGAAGATGTCTGTGAGTTGATACTTTGACGAGATGAACTTGATATGTAGTAGCTTCTGAGCAACACGTTCCCTCACAAAATGATAATCAACTTGGATGTGCTTTGTACGAGCATGGAAGACAAGATTGGAAGATAGATATGTGGCACCAATGTTATCACACCAAAGAACTGTTGGACGTCCCTGTGAAATTCCAAGCTCCTGAAGCAATGACTCAATCCATATGAGTTCAGCAGTGGCATTAGCAAGTGCCTTGTACTCTGACTCCGTACTTGAATGTGACACTCTGGCCTGTTTACGAGCACTCCAGGCGATCAAGTTAGGACCATAGAATATGGTATATCCCCCTGTAGGGTTCGCAGCATAGAAAACAAAAAATTTCCTACGATAGGAACAACTATGTACCAATATCTATCTACTAGATACAAGCAACGGGCGGATACACATCCGTAGAGAACATACCCTTGAAGACCGACAAAGCTTAACGAGGTTATACTCATGGATGATGTAGACGAACGCTTGCCAATCACAAGATCGAGAGGAATTCCTAGCGCCGCAAATCAGCGGCGCATCCGTGCTCGCACACATGTCCGAGCCACCGAGCAACCTCCGCCTCCTTTCTCCAGCAATGCAGCGGAAGAAAAAACTCTTTCTTGTCGAAAAGCCACCGGGAACATGTATCTCGCTAGTCCGAGACCATGGGGGATAAAAACTAGAGGGGAGATAGATCCTTCACGAGGAGGTGTGAGTGAGAGAGAGGGAGAGGGGCTCCTTTTATAGGAGGAGGGGGAACCCCAAGGGGGTGGCCGACGCATGGGGCTGCCCCTTGCCCTCCCTCCATTCATGTGGGTGGAGCATCCACTCACTTTTAGCCCCTTCATTTCTCCACTCAAAATCCCACTCAAAATTCTTATTAAATTTACACCAAATTTTAATGCAATCTCTCTTTAAATAAAACTCCTTTTATTTATTCAGAATTTTTTCAATTACCTTAATGGACAAACATTCACATATAACCCCTTGCTAGTATTTTATTTCACATGCAGAAACACTTTCAGCAATTTCACCCAAAATGATTCTGGTGTCTAGTGAAATAAGTTCCTGCGCTTTGTTAATCTATTTAGCATGAAACTATTTGTTCCAAATGGTGTCCGTGTCTCTTAAGTGTTTCACCCTATGGTTCGCGAATAATGCGGACATGATTGAGACCCCTCTCAGATCAATAATCAGAAACGGGACCTGGAGATCCATACTGACTCCCACACATTCAACGATGACTTTCTTGTGATCGTGAGAACCTTTTACGCTAGAATCTTAATCCCTTTGTCTCGCGATATATTACATGTCTGAGATTCGATCATCGGTATCTTCATACCTAGTTTTATCTCATTACTAACATGTACTCTTTTCTCGTTCCCGTGATATAACATTCTAGTGATCAAATCACTTGCTTGCAAGCTAACCAATGTGATATCACCGAGAGGGCCCAGAGTATATCTATCCGTCATCGGGATGAACAAATTCCACTCTTGATCCATGGGCCTCAACATAACACTTTAGTAGCACTGGACCCATCTTTATAATCACCCTGTTACGGTGTGACGTTTGATGTTATCAAGATACTCTTCCAGTGTTAGTGATTGACATGATCTCATGGTCTAAGGATTAGGATTACTTCGTATGATGTTATAGCAATATAAACTCAATGACTTTGATCATAATGCTATACTTCGGATGAATATTCATCACACCAATCTAATAATGTTGTGACCTCGTTATTAACAACATCCAATGTCCATGATCAGGAAACCTTGAACATCTTGTTAATAAACGAGCTAGTTTATAAGAGAGGCATAACTAGGAAATTTCTGTTTGTTTATTAAACACACATGTATTAACATTTCCGTATTAATAAAATTATAGCATGCAAAATAAACATCTATCATATACTTGGAATATACATAATAACCACTTTATTATTGCCTCTTAGGGCATATTCCCTTCAGTCTCCCACTTGCACTAGAGACAATAATCTAGTTATATAGTAATAAATCTAACACCCATGGAGTTCTGGTGTTGATCATGTTTTGCTCTAGGGAGAGTTTTAGTCAACAGATGTGCTACATTGAGATCCGTGTGTACTTTACAAATCTTTATATCTCCATCCTTGACATGCTCGCGGATGGAGTGAAACCGGCGCTTAATATGTTTGGAATTCTTGTGAGACCTTGGTTCTTTGGCATTGGATATGGCTCCATCGTTGTCACAATAGATAACCATTGGGTACAACGCTCAAGCAACCACACCTGGTTCGGTTATGAATTCCTTCATCCAAACTGCTTCCTGAGCCGCTTCTGAAGCAGCAACATATTCGGCCTCCGTTGTTGATCCCGCCACCACGGGTTGTTTCGAACTCCTCCAACTTAAGGATATTCTTGACCACTATCCAGTGTTCCGATCCTGGATCAGATTGGTATCTACTAGTTAAACTAATAACATGTGCCACATCCGGTCTTGTACATAGCATGGCGTACATTATAGAGCCTATGTCTGAAGCATAGGGGACTTTGTCCATTATCTCTCTTTCTTCTGCCGTAGCCGGACTTTGAGTCTTACTCAATGTCTTGCCTTGAAACATAGGTAAGAACCCTTTCTTACTTCCGTCCATTTTAAATTTCTTTAAAATATTTTCAAGGTATGTACTTTGCGATAGCCCTATTAGGCGCCTAGATCTATCCCTATAGATCTTTATGCCTAATATGTATGACGCTTCACCTAGGTCTTTCATTGAAAATTTGTTGTTTATATAACTTTTAACACTGTTTAAAAGATCTATATCATTTCCGATCAATAATATGTCATACACATATAATATCAGAAATGCCACATCGCTCCCACTCACTTTCTTGTAAATACAAGCCTCTCCATAAGTTTGGATAAATCAAAACTCTATGATCACCTCATCAAAGCGGAGATTCCAACTCCATGATGCTTGCTTTAGTCCATAGATGGATCACTGAAGCTTGCATACCTTGTCAGCATCCTTAGGATCGACAAAACCCTTTGGTTGTACCATATATAACTCTTCTTCATTGTTGCCATTGAGGAATGCAGTTTTAACATCCATCTGCCATATCTCATAGTCGAAATATGCAGCAATTGCTAACATAATCCTAACTGAATTTAGCATCACTACGGGAGATAATGCCTCATCGTAGTCAACTCCTTGAATTTGTCGAAACCCTTTTGCGACAAGTCGAGCTTTATAGACGGTTATATTACCATCAGCATCAGTTTTCCTTTTGAAAATCCATTTATTCTCCACGGCCTTTCGGTCGTGAGGTAAGTCCAGCAAGGTCCAAACCTGGTTTTCGTACATGGATTCCATCTCGGATTTCATGGCTTCTAGCCATTTTTTGGAATCCGGGCTCATCATCGCTTCTTCATACGTCACAGGGTCATCAATTTCATCCACCATGAAATTCGTAACAGGATTTCCGTACAACTCGGGAGCTGCACACGTCTTGCTAGACCTACGAGGTTCGGTAGTATTCTCTTTCGGAGCTTTATGATTGTTATCATTTGTTCCCTCTTCATTTGGTGAAGTCAACTCCGGAATGGCTTCCCGCGCTGTGCTACTCGCCATATTATGAAGAGAAGGTTCTACAACCTCTTCGAGTTCTCCCTTCCGACTACACACACGTTTCGCGAGAAACTCTTTCTCTAGAAAGGATCCGTTCTTGGCAACGAAAACCTTGCCGTCAGATCTGTGATAGAAGGAATATCCAATAGTTTCCTTAGGATATCCTATGAAGACGCATTTTTCCGCTTTGGGTTCAAGTTTATCCGGTTGAAGTTTCTTCACATAAACATCGCATCCCCAAACTTTAAGAACTGACAGCTTAGGTTTGTTTCCAAACCACAATTCATACAGTGTCTTTTCAACGGATTTAGATGGTGCCCGATTTAAAGTGAATGCAGCAGTTTCTAGTGCATAACCCCCAAATGACAGTGGCAAGTCCGTCAGAGACATCATAGATCGAACCATATCTAGTAAAGTATGATTACGACGTTCCAACACACCATTTCACTGTGGTGTTCCGGCAGGTCTGAGTTGTGAAACTATTCCACACTCTTTCATATGTGTGCTAAACTCGTAACTTAGATACTCACATCAACGGTCGGACCGTAGAAATTTGATCTTTCTATTACGATGATTTTCCACTTCATTCTGAAATTCCTTGAATTTCTCAAAGGTTTCAGACTTGTGTTTGATTAAGTAGATATAACCGTATCTACTCAAATCATTCGTGAAAGTAACAAAATAACGATATCCACCTCGCGCCTACACACTCATTGGACCACACACATCAGAGTGTATGATTTCCAATAAATCTGTCGCCCGTTCCATTGAACCAGAAAACGACATTCTAGTCATCTTGCCCATAAGGCATGGCTCACATGTATCAAATGATTCGAAATCAAGTGATTCCAAAAGTCCATCCGAATGGAGCTTCTTCATGCGTTTAACGCCAATATGACCTAGACAGCAGTGCCACATATATGCGGATATATCATCATTAAGTTTAATCCTTTTAGCATCAACATTATGAATATGTGCAGTACTATTATCGAGATCCAACATAAATAAACCATTCATCATCGGTGCATGGCCATAAAAAATATCATTCATATAAATCGAACAACCAATATTTTCGGATTTAAATGAATAACCACTGCGCATCAAACATGATCTGGGTACAATGTTCATGCTCAGTGCTGGCACCAGATAACAATTATTCAAGTTTATAACTAATCCCGATGGTAAGTGGAGAGGTAGCGTTCCGACGGCGATCACATCAACGCTTGATCTATTGTCGACACACATCTTGACCTCACCCCTTGCTAGCGGGCGCTTGGTCCGCAGCCCCTGATTCGAGTTACAAATATTAGCAACCGATCCGGTATCAAATACCCAGGTGCTACTGCGAGTACTAGTCAAGTACACATCAATAACATGTATATCGTATATACCTTTATTTTCCTTGTCGGCCTTCCTATCTGCCAAGTACTTGGGGTAGTTGCGCTTCCAGTGGCCAGTCCCCTTGCAATAATAGCACTCGGTATTAGACTTAGGGCCAACTCGGGATTTCTTTTCAGGAACAGCAACCGGTTTGCCGCCCTTCTTTCCCTTCTTGATTTCCACCTCTGCAGTCTTAAGCATTGACAGAAGCTCGGGGAGAGACTTTTTCATGCCCTGCATGTTATAGTTCATCACAAATCTCTTGTAGCTAGGTGGCAGATATTGGAGAACACGATGTATGCCTAAGTCAATGGGGATCAATATTCCCAAGGACACAAGCTTATCGGTGTACCCCGACATCTTGAGTACGTGCTCACTAACGGAGTTGTTCTCTTCTGATACGTTGGAAACATATTTATAATTTTTGATGCTCCATGCTTGTTTTGTATCTACTTTGCTTTGCTTGTCTACTCTTTGAGGTGCTTTTTACATGTTTTCTGGTACTAACCTATTAACAAGTTGCAACAGTGCCAGATGCCTGTTTTCTACTATTTTTGGTTTCAGAAAGTTAGTAAATAAATATTCTCATAATTGGATGGGACAAACGTCAAAGTCAATTACTTTCCGTGGGGAACAAGAAATCCAGAGGAGAGCTGGAGGGGCCATCCAGGGGGGGGGGGGGCAGACCCACCCCAGGCATGGGTGGGCCCAGCCCCGCGCCTGGATAGGGTTTGGCTACCCTGGCCGCCTCCTCGGTCTCCATCTTCGCCTATAAGAAGCCCCCGATGCAGAAACCCTAAGCACCCGATCAAATGTCCACGAAACCGTCTGTAGCCGCCGCCACCATCGTCCCTAGATCGGGGGGAGGGATCTAAAGTTCTTCTCGGCACCCTGCCGGAGGGGAGATCATCCCGGAGGCCTTCTCTCCGGTATGCTGTGTGAGTAGTTCCACCTTGGACTATGGGTCCATGTAGTAGCTAGATGGTTGTATCTCCTCCTTTGTGCTTTTATGTATAGATCTTTTGAGCTCCGTTCATGATCAAGATCTAATCTATTTGTAATCATGCATGTTGTATTTGCGGGGATCCGATGGATATTGAGATTATTATGTTGGTTTGATTAATGGTTTTGTCTTTATGATTCTATCATGTCTGTGTTGTTTGTGATCTTGCATGCTCTCCGTTGTTAGTAGCTATCTTGGCCAAGTAGTTGCTAGTGACTCCAAGAGGGGGTATTTATGCTCGATAGTGGGTTCATGCCTCTAGTTTCCAAGGGAATTGACAATAATCTCTTCGGTTGTAGATGTGATTTTTATACTAGGGAGAAAACAACGGTCTCTTGTTCATGGAACATGTGGACGGTTTACCTTACACACTTTGCTTAAACCAGTTGTCTGTTGCTTGCAACTTAATACTGGAGGGGGGTCAGATGATAACCTAAATGTGGACTTCTAGTCATAGATGCAGTTGGATGGCGGTCTATGTATCTTGTTGTATTGCCCAATCGAATCTCATAGGATCTTTCTGACTAGTAATTGCATTGTTATGCCTTACTCAGTTCCTGTCAATTGCCCCGCTGTAATTTGTTTACCCTTCATGCCATGTTGTTTATCTAAGGAGAGCACCTCTAGTGAACTATGGGCCCCGGTCCAATCCTTACCATTGATACATCTTCCACTGTTACTTGTTTACTTTCTGCAAACCATTACCTTCCACACCATATGTTTAATCCTTTGTTACAACAAACCAGTGAGCTTGACAACCTCACTGTTTGTTGGGGAAAAGTCTTGTGTTTGTGTTGTGCAGGTCTCTGCATTGCTTGCAACATCTGTGTGACATTTCCTTCCTCCTTCTGGTTCGATAACCTCGGTATCAACTGAGGGAATACTTGCTGCTTGCTGCTTCACACCTTGCTCTTAGGGTTCCTAACAGGCTGTGCGTAGACAGTCGTCAAGCTTTTCCGGCGCTGTTGCCGGGGAGGCTAAGGACGTCTTCACAAGGGGAGTCCTTCACTTCCTTTCTCTTTACTTTGTTTTTAGTTTGCTTTGTTTATTTTGCTTGGTTTTGTTTGCCTCTTTCCAAAAAAACACAAAAAATTAGTTCCTGCTCTAGTTGCTGTTGTTTTTGGCTTGCCCACCTTTGCCAAAATGAACTCTGCTGAGAACACCAAGTTGTGTGACTTCATTAGCACCAACAACAATGATTTCCTAAGAACTCCTATTGCTCCACCTGATCCTGATGCTACCTTTTATTAAATTAAGCCTGCTTTGTTGAATCTTGTGATGAGAGAGCAATTTTCTGGTGCTGGTTCTGATGACCCTGCTGCCCATCTTAATAGCTTTATTGAACTTTGTGAGATGCAAAAGTATAAGGATGTAGATGGAGATATTATTAAGCTCAAGCTTTTTCCTTTCTCCTTGAGGGGAAAAGCTAAAGAATGGTTTCTTTCTTTGCCTAAAAATAGTATTGATTCTTGGACTAAGTGCAAAGATGCTTTTATTGGAAAGTACTATCCTTCTGCTAAGATTATATCTATGAGAAGTAACATTATGAAATTTAAACAGCTTGATAGTGAACATGTTGCTCCTGCTTGGGAAAGAATGAAATCTTTGGTTAAAAATTGCCCTACTCATGGACTCACTACTTGGATGATTATCCAGACTTTTTATGCAGGTTTGAACTTCTCCTCAAGAAACCTGTTGGATTCTGCTGCTAGAGGTACTTTTATGGGACTCACCTTGGGTGCTGCAACAAGGATCCTTGATAATATGATGGTTAACTACTCCAAATGGCATGTTGAGAGAGCTCCACATGGTAAGAAGGTAAATTCTGTTGAGGAAACTTCCTCTTTGAGTGAAAAGATTGATGTTATTATGGCTATGCTTGTTAATGGGAAAGATCCTCTAGATCCTAATAGTGTTCCCTTAGCCTCTTTGGTTGCTCAAGAAGAGCAAGTTGATGTGAACTTCATTAGAAACAACAATTTCAACAACAATGCCTATAGGAACAATTTTGGTAGCAACAATAATTATAGGCCTTATCCTCCTAATAATGGCAATTCCTATGGAAGCTCTTACAATAATGCTAGAAGTGCCCCCTCTGAACTTGAAGTCATGCTCAAGGACTTTATTAGTAAACAAACCAGTTTCAATAAGACTATAGAGGAAAAGCTTTTAACTGTTGAGAAAAATATATCCTCTTTGTCTGAAGCTCAAACTTCCTTGGTTAATAAAATGGCTGCTAAACCAGAAACTATGGAAAACACCTTTGCTACTGCTCATGCCATACAAGTTACTATTGATGAAAATGTTAGGCTATTAGCTCAACTTCATGCTAAGTGGGAAAGGGAAGCTGAAATTGATAGAAACAATAGTGTGTGCACTATCACCACTAAACCACAAGTAGCCCCTATTCCTCCTCCTACTATGCCTACCACTAGTGATACTAAGTTTGATTTTGATATTGATGGTTGCAATATTTCTGAAGTGATTATGTTCCTACAAAAGCTTGCTAGAAGTACTGATGCTAGTGATATGCATGTTGCTTTCACCAAAACATTACAGATGTTCTTGTTAAGATTAAGGAAGAGAAGCTAAAACACAAGGCTTCTATTCCTAGGAAAGTAGAAGATAGTTGGGAACCCATTATTAATATGCAAGTGAATGACTTTGACCTCAAAGCTTCATGTGATCTTGGTTCCAGTGTCTCTATTATGCCTAGGAAGATTTATGAAATGATTAATTTGCCACCATTAGAAGATTGTTATTTGGATGTCCCACTAAATTATAATGCTAAGAAGAAACTCATGGGGAGTATTAATGATGTTCTCATTATGGTTAACAATGCTTATGTCCCTGTTGATTTCTATGTTTTGGATATTGAATACAATGCTTCTTGTCCTATTACTTTGGGAAGACCTTTTCTTAGAACAGTTGGTGCCATCATTGATATGAAAGAAGGCACCATTAAATATCATTTTCCAATCAAGAAAGGTATTGAACACTTCCCTATGAGGAGAGAGAAGTTGATTTTTTCTCCTCCTTTGAAAGCAAGATTTGATGTTAATGCTTCTTCATTTGAAAATACTTGATTCTTCTTGCTTCTTGTGCCTAACTTAAAGGCGTTAAAGAAAAGTACTTGTTGGGATATAATCCAAGAGTTTCCTTAAGTCTTGGAAGTTATTACTTCTGTAATGACCTCTACTTATCCTTTTTGTTTGCCTTTTGTGCCAAGAATGACCTCTAATGAGAGGGAAGTAAGATTTGGGGAGTTGTTGTCCCGAAACAGATTTCTGTCCTCCACCAAAACAATTCATGAGGAGGCTCTGTAACTCGTATTGAGCTGAAAATTTATGAATAAATCCCCCAGTATGTTAGATAACTTTCGTTAGTTCAAGACTTTTTTATTTGAGCAACATAAGATGTTCGAAAAAATCGATTTCTGCCTGCTGGTCTGTTTTGACAGATTTCTGCCATTATTTGCATTTGCTTCTTATTGATTCCTTTTTGAGTTATCTTTAGGTGAATTGAGCTTTTTGAAGGAGTTAATACAGTAGCTTGTGTTTTTAGTGAAAAGCCTTGATGTTTCAAAGCTTTGCCAGAGGTCTAATATCTTTTGAATAAGCTAATGTTGCTAATGAAGAATGTGTGAAGGAAAAAATTCAGGTGTAAAGAGAGAATGATGCAATAAGATGGAGAATGGAAAAAAGCTCAAGCTTGGGGATGCCACCATGGTGTCACCCCAAGAAATATCCAAGAGGTACAAGCGTCAAAGCTTGGGGGTGCCTAAGGCATCCCCTTCTTCATCAATAAAAAGCTCAGGTCTGTCTAGACACTTCATTTTTATTATTTCATGCACAGTTGTGTTGTTCTTGGAGCGTATTAGTTTTCGTTTGCTTTGATTAGTTTTTTTAGTTTTCTTGAGTAGTTTGGACCCCCGTTCTCGCTGTGTTGTTTTGCAAATAAGTTTGCTTGGTGTTGGAAAGGAGTAGTAAGTTCTTGCTTGAAGTGCAAGAGGAGCTTGCATTGACTGTGACTTAGACTTTAGCATGACATGCTAGGTGTTATTTTGACATTATGCTTAGTAATTATTGCTGTAGCATGTCTTGTTCCAAACAATTGGGATTTCTTAGTGTGCCTTGAAGAAATTATGCATTGTTTTAGCATGCAAAAGCATAGTATTGTGGTATTCTCCTTTGATGCTTTGCTTGGGTTGACTTGGCACATGCCGACACCATGTTATGACTATGACAAGTCACCATTAGCCTCTATGATCATTTAGTCCTTGACTTGTAGTACCAATCTTTGCTTTGATTAGTATGCTTTGTTGCATTGCATGATTATGGCCATTATTACTCTCTTAGTTGGTTGCTCCCAGTCTTTTGCTAGCCTCCACTTGTATGAGTAAGTTCTACTCATGCCTCCAACTCCCAAGAAACCAAGTTATTCCAAAGTGTCCACTATAAACTCCTATGCATGGTGTGTTACACCATTCCAAGTATATTCTTGTTTTCAACTATCTTCCAATTAAAAACTATTTTGTTATGTGAGAACTTAGTGATTGAAGCCCTCACGAACTTGATGGCACACTTTATTCTTTGCCCCTAATAAACTTGAACCAATGTGACAACTTTGTTGTATATGCTTGCACTTATAAGTTGGAATTAGCAGAACCGTGCTGTCACGGGGAACGTTTTCAACATTGCACCTGTACTTTGTACTCAGTTGATATCATGTTATTTTGTCTATGGATGTCACCGGTGTGAAATAAAGAGGGAACTTGTAAGTCCATGGAGTTTGTATCCTGTGTTAGAGAAACGCCTAGGACGCTAGCCTAAGCCATGCCTAATCATGGTGGAAACTTGCAGCATCACCATAGTGAGATATCTATGAAGCATCCTCACTAAAAAGCTATGCATATGGTAAATAAAAAGATTGCTGAGATGCTCATTGTCTGCTTGCCTTTTCATTTTGGTTATGGGAAAGCTCTTGTACCATGTGCAAGGGGTACCCCGTTGGCGGTTCTCAATGATATGCAAATACTTACAGTGACAAGAACTTACCTGGACCCAAAGTTGAGTATGCATGAGGTGTGGCCCTCGTATTCAAGGGACATGAGATTGCCAACTTATACTTCGTCAAGCATATACTCCAGCTTTGCCACTTAACCACTTCAAGATGCTTATGATAGGGGCAATGAGGGATGAAAGCTAACAAGTACCATAATTTTTGGAAGCTCTTTTTGAAACTTGTAATCACTGCTTCCTTTACAAAAAAAGACCTCTCTTCCACCATTAATTGAGTCTCCACCTTCTACCTTTAGGGACCATTAAGAGAGCATAGTTGTCATTCTGTGTGCAGTGTTCCAAAGCTTATTAATTGATGCATATTGTGTTATTACTTGTTCTTGGTCTACTTATTTCTAGTCACCCTTGTGAACTTTGCAGGTGTCCTATGCATCTATTTGCTACTCTATGAGGGACAAGCTGATTGCCACTATGCCATGTTTTTGTATGTGAAACAAACAAATGTTTTTCAATGCATGTTATTCATGATCTTTGTTTGTAGCTTGTCATGTTGCATGCATAGTTACTATGTCTTATTGTTAGAACTCCATCTTTCATGCACATGTTTAGAGTTCTTTGATCCCAGTTTTCAATGCTTGAAAATGGTTGGATCATTATTGTGAGAGTGCATGTCACCTCAAAAATTATTCTTTTATAACTTACCTACTTGAGAACGAGCAGGAGTTAAGCTTGGGGATGTTGATACGTTGGAAACGTATCTATAATTTTTGATGCTCCATGCTTGTTTTGTATCTAATTTGCTTTGCTTGTCTACACTTTGAGGTGCTTTTTACATGTTTTCCGGTACTAAGAGCATCTCCACTCGCCTACCCAGGATGCCGATCCAGACGCCGAAATTCGGTCCGGACGCCGAAAATCGGCCCAGTCGCGTACCCAGGGACCTGTTTTTGTCCGGATTTCGGCGTGTTTTGGTCCGGCCTACCCAGGCCGAACCCAGGTTCTCGGGTACACCGGACGACGCAAAAAAGGGCGTGGGCCAGATCTGTCAGCGAGACATTCACATTCCCACCCACTCCGCTCGCCTAGACTGCCGCGAAGAGCTCCCAGCGCCCCCTGTCGCCATGACTTAGCCGACGGAGCTCCTGCGCGTCAAGACATGCCCACGCCTCTAGCTACGCTCGTCGTAGTTTCCGCCCAACACCACGCCTACCACCCGCCGATCTCGCCGACCTAGCCTCGCCGTAGCACTACTTCGGTGTGTGCTCCCACCACCATGCCCGCCAAGTGTTCGACATTTGGCCGGATTCGGCCATGGACTCTGACGGCGACGAGATACTCGCCACTGACTCCGACGAGGACGAGATACTCGCCATGGATTCCGACGACGAGGAGTTTCTCGCCGTACTCCTGGAGGAGGAGAGCGCCGAGGTCGCCGAAGGTGAAGAGCACTTGCAGATCCTCGCATCACTCGCCCAGTTGTACATGCAGATGGCGAAGCCGGAGCGCGGTGGTTCGGCGCTAGGTCGCATGAAGTGCAAGGCGAGACAAAGGATAGAGGGCTACTGCATGTTGTACGCCGACTACTTTGCCGACCAGACACTCCATGGAGAAGACGTGTTTCGCCGCTGTTTCAGGATGAGCCGGAAGCTCTTCCTCAAGATCGTGCATGCCATCCGGGAGTTCGACCCATATTTCCTTTTCAAGAAGGACTACACCGGCTTGGTTGGGCTTTCCTCGCTTCAGAAGTGCACCGTGGCAATGAGGTTGCTTGCATATGGAGCATCGGCTGACAGTGCCGATGACGATCTCCGCATCGCTGAGTCCATTGCCCTTGATTTCTTGTAGAGGTTCTACAGGGTAGTGATTGCAGTGTTCGGGGAAGAGTAATTGAGATCACCCACTGCTGAAGACATTGCTCGGATCCTCGCAGTCAATGAAAGTAGAGGATTTCCTGGTATGCTTGGAAGCATAGATTGCATGCATTGGGAGTGGAAGAACTGTCCATTTGAATGGCAAGGAATGTATAAAGTCCACAAAGGAGGTTGCACTGTGATACTTGAGGCAGTTGCTACACATGATCTTTGGATCTGGCACTCCTTCTTTGGCATGGCAGGATCGAACAATGACATCAACGTCCTCAACTCCTCAACTGTCTTTTCCAAGCTTGTTTAGGGTCATGCTCCCCCTGTAGAATTTGAGATTAGTGGACACCACTACAACAAAGGATACTATCTAGCAGATGGAATCTATCCAAGATGGCCAACATTTGTGAAGACTATCTCAAGCCCAATGCACCCCAAGCATTCTCACTTTGCCAAGGAACAGGAAGCTTGCAGGAAGGACGTGGATCGGGCATTTGGTGTGCTCAAGCAGAGGTTTGCAGTTGTCCGGTTCCCTTCTATGACCTGGTCGAAATATCAGATGTGGGACGTGATGAACTGTTGTGTGACCTTGCACAACATGATCATTGAGGATGAGAGGAAGGATCGAGTGAGTTTGCTTGAGGAGGACGAGCCATACTACAGACTGGGTCCTCTTGCTGAGCCTGATCATCAGGTGCCTCCAACATGGGCTGCATTCATCGCAATGCGTCAGGAGATCCGAGATCCGGCGATGCATCAACAGCTGCAGGATGATCTTGTTGAGCACCTATGGATACACAGGGGCAACACGTCGTAGATGCCCAACGTGAACTAGGCCGAACTTGGCTGAAATATGTTGTATTTTCACTTCTGGCCAAACTATGTTTATATTTACACCGAACTCTATTTAAAATTTTGCCGAACTTTGGTCTTAAAGTGTTCTCTATTCATTGTATGACGAACTATGCCGAAATCTGGACGAATTTGAGCCGAATTTGAGCGGAAATGGGCGAACCAGGAACTCGACCTGGGTACGCGAGCGGGAAACTGGGCGTACCCAGGTCGAAAACTTGCGCCGTCCGGCCAAAGTTTGGTCCGGATTTTGGCCTGGGTTCGCCAAACGAGTGGAGATGCTCTAACCTATTAACAAGTCGCAACAGTGCTAGATGCCTGTTTTCTGCTGTTTTTGGTTTCAGAAAACTTAGTAAAGAAATATTCTCGGAATCGGACGGGACAAACGTCAAAGTCAATTACTTTCCGTGGGGAACAAGAAGTCCAGAGGAGAGCCGGAGGGTCCAGACCCACCCCAGGCGTGGGTGGGCCCAGCCCAGCGCCTGGCTAGGGTTTGGCTACCCTGGCCGCCTCCTCGGTCTCCCCCTTCGCCTATAAGAAGCCCCCGATGCAGAAACCCTAAGCACCCGATCAAATATCCATGAAACCATCTGTATCCGCCGCCACCATCGTCCCTAGATCGGGGGGATCTGAAGTTCTTCCCTGCACCTTGCCAGAGGGGAGATCATCCCGGAGGCCTTCTCTCCGGTGTGATCCGTGAGTAGTTCCACCTTGGACTATGGGTCCATGTAGTATCTAGATGGTTGTATCTCCTCCTTTGTGCTTTCATGTATAGATCTTGTGAGCTTCGTTCATGATCAAGATCTAATCTATTTGTAATCATGCATGTTGTGTTTGCGGGGATCCGATGGATATTGAGATTATTATGTTGGTTTGATTAATGGTTTTGTCTTTATCATTCTATCATGTCTGTGTTGTTTGTGATCTTGCATGCTCTCCTTTGTTAGTAGCTATCTTGGCCAAGTAGTTGCTAGTGACTCCAAGAGGGGGTATTTATGCTCGATAGTGGGTTCATGCCTCTAGTTTCCAAGGGAATTGACAATAATCTCTTCGGTTATAGATGTGCTGTTGCTACTAGGGAGAAAACAATGGTATCTTGTTCATGGAACATGTGGACTATTTACCTTACACACTTTGCTTAAAGAAGTTGTCTGTTCCTTGCAACTTAATACTGGAGGGGGTTCGGATGATAACCTGAAGGTGGACTTCTAGTCATAGATGAAGTTGGATGGCGGTCTATGTATCTTGTTGTATTGCCCAAACGAATCTCATAGGATCTTTCTGACTAGTAAATTGAATTGTTATGCCTTGATGAGTTCCTGTCAATTGCCTGTTGTAATTTGTTTACCCTTCATGTCATGTTGTTTATATAAGGAGAGCACCTCTAGTGAACTATGGACCCCGGTCCAATCTTTACCATTGATACATCTTCCACTGTTACTTGTTTACTTGCTGAAAACCATTACCTTCCACACCATACGTTTAATCCTTTGTTACAGAAAACCGGTGAGCTTGACAACCTCACTGTTTGTTGGGGGAAAAGTCTTGAGTTTGTGTTGTGCAGGTCTCCATGTTGCTTGCAACACCTGTGTGACGTTTCCTTCCTCCTTCTGGTTCGATAACCTCGGTCTCAACTTGCTGCTTGCTGCTTCACACCTTGCTCTTGGGGTTCCCAACAGGTTGTGCGTAGACAGTCGTCATCTTCCATCATGCAACTAAAGAACTTTTATGAAGCATTATAACTCTCTATAGCAGCTGGGTGTCGAAAATCATTTTCAACTCTCCCATTGTATGAAAGTTATTGCCGTTTTCGAAACGCTTTCGAAGTTCTGGCTCTAGCCCATACAATATGCTGCAATGAACTAATTTCTGGTCCTCCTGACGAGTCTGATAGGCATTCTTTACCTCGTCCGGGGCATCATCGAATGGTGGGGGGCCTAGTGGCGCTTCTAGCACATATTGATTTTGTGTAGCAGTGTCACATTCCAAAATTTTCCAAATTTTGAAATGTGAAAAAAATAAACGAAAGAAATAATTGTTGAAATTTAGGGTGAAAAGAATTTTTTTTTGCTTCTAAATAGAAACACCAAAACCCTTCTTGAACAAATTTGAATAAAATGGAATCCAACAAATTTCAATCAAGTGAAATGCATTCATCAATGAATGTATCTTGAAATTTAAACACTTCGAAAAGTTAAACCAAAACCCTAAAACCTAATGGAATAAATCATTTCCAAGATCTCTCAAAGACTATGGATTTGATCCATATAAAAATTCAGCAACAATCATTTTAAAATGATAAAAAAAAATTATAAACCATAGAAATTGGTTTCACTCAATTTGGAACCATGGATAAAAAGTTATGAATTTAATAAGTTAAAAGGAAAATAATTTCCAAAGCTAATAAAGCTCCTAGCTAAAACCCATACCCAATTGTGAGCAAATTAATCCTAAAGGGATTTAAAAGGATAAACAAATATTAAATAAAATTATACAATTTGGAATCACCAATTTTGGAACTATAAATAAAAAGATATGGATTTTATAAGATAAAGAAGGAAATAAATGAATAAGGAATATTTAAAAGCCAAATTAAATATTGGCTAAATCCATAAACAAATGAAAGTTATTGAATAATAAAAAGAAACAAAAGATTATTAAATAAAACTTATATGGACTTGAACCATATTTGTTTTGAGTAAAGACAAAAATTCCTAACATAAATGATTAATTAAGTCATGAGAAAATAAAAAATTGAAATAGCCAAAGTGGATTAAAAGGTTATCTAACTAAATTAAAAAGAATAAAAGAATAATGAAATATATGGTTTAGAACCATATTCAATTTCTATTTAAAATAAAGTCAAATGCCCAATTTAAATGAATATTAAATCATATTAAAATATTATGAAAATAATTCAAAGAGAATTATTTAAACACACTAATGAATAAAAACTACTGAAAAGGTTTGAGAAACATTTTAATTTAAACAAATAATTAGTTTGAATAAAATAATATGGATTGAAAGCATATTTAAAATCTTATTTAAATATAGACAAGTGTCTATTTTAATAAATAATAAACCATAAAAGAATAAAAGTAATTATTCTAAAATGGACATTTTAAGTAGTATTAAAACATACTGAAAGTTGGGAAAATATTTGAAAATAAATCTGAATTCAAATGAGGTATGGATTCAAAACAGAAAAATCAGAAAAGAAAAAGGAAAAATAAACAGAAAGAAAAAATGAAACGGACCAAGCCCATCTAACCCTACCCAACTAGCAGGCCCAACTAGCCCAGCGCAACCCACCTCTCTCCCCCGAACCGTTACTTTTCTCACTCGCACCCTCACCCCTCACCTCACTGACCTCGCGGCCCCGCGCCACGTTGGCGTCTTCTTCCCCACCCACGACCCATTCTTCCCCCTCTCCTCGCCCGTTTCTGCCTTGATTCCGTGGCGATTAATTCACATAAATCACGTCAGTAATTCGCCCGTGACCTCGCCCTACTTAAGTGCTTGTCTCCCCTCTTCCTTTCCCCTCAACCTCCCGCACCTCTACGCCCCCAGGCTGCCTCTAATTTAGCTCGCTTCGCCACTGTCTCCGACGAGCTACGGCAACGATTCCGGCCAGCCCTCACCTCCCTGGACTCCACGAGCGTTCTCGCCAGAACATTGCGCACCTGCTCGTATCATCTTATCGGCCGTGCGTGCCATAAAGGCTCGGCAACATCTTCGACTGAGCACCACCACCCACTGCACCAACTCCGGCGACCTCTCCCTGTAAGCCCCGTCCACCCCTCTCTCTCTCTCTGGATGATACCCCTGCAATCTCCACTCCTTCATGCATCTAACACAACCTCTGCTTTGCCTTGGCATGCATCATAGACTCACCTTCATCAATGACAGAGCGCACCCAATGCCGCCGACGACTCCGGCGAGCAATTGCCAGCAGCATCGTGCTCCCCCTGCCCTACTGCGACCACCTCGAGCATCAACACGTCGCCGCGAACCTGGTGAGACAATTCCCCCTATCCCTTGATTCCTGGTTATGCCGGACCATCGCTGACGGAGCCGCACCGCCGCTCACCAGCGAGCCGTGCCGCCCATCTATGGTTGGCAAGATCTGGACCGTTAGATGCTAATCTAGAGGCTAGGATAGAATAACTAATCGAAGGGGTATCGTGTGATGTGTGCCGTAGGATTTCCTTTAGATCCAACACTCTGTATTAGTCGATCCACCCGAATCCGTACGCGCCAGTAAGAAAGTGACGTGTGGCACAGGTTTTGTTTTAAAAACAGAAACTTTTCTATTAGATGTAGGATTTTGTAAAATTCATAACTATTGTTCTACTTGGAAATATTTTGCAAATTTTATATCAATGGATTCACAAAACTGCAAACTTTGCAACCATGCCCTTAGTTTAGTGTTTTGCCTCTGGAAAATTAGTTGTTTTTGCATAAACATTTATAGGCCTATTTTGTGTATAAAATTTATTCTAAAATTCATTTTTGAGTAAAACCTTTTGCAAATGGTTTGACTTAAACTCTCTAACCCTAAACACTAAGTTTTGGATTTAAAAATGTATTTGATTAACCCTAGAAAATTATTCCTTTGAATAAAGGAATTTTTGGTAAAACAAAAATGTTGCTATTATTTAAAAATAATTTTAGAGTGAAACCTTTTGTAAATGGATTGATTTAAACACTTTAATCCTAAAAAACTAACATTGTGTTTAAAAACATATTTGGCTAACTCTACAAAGTATTACTTTGATTAAAAATCATTTCTAGTAAAACAAAAAATGATTTAAATGACCCATTTTCACTAACTTGATTTTAAATGGTTTTGCCACTTTTATAAATGACCAATAGGTGTTTTAAAATGTTTATAGCATATTAGAAACCACCTTTCCAAATAAAACAATCTTTTGCATGCTTGCATGCATTTTTTGTTTTTATTATTTTATCTGATGAATTGTTTGAATGCTAGTTTGAATTTGTGCCTTGATTGAAATTGTAGTGAACCTTGAAGAGTGTGACATTTTCAAGATTAAGGAGTGAACATATATTCTCTACTAAAAATGCAAGTGGTGCTTCATACTTTTTGTCCTAGTATTTTCACTATGCATTAGTAATATTTTGAGTAGGACTTGCATGAATTTTTTACTAAGTATGCTATGCCATGGGAAATCCTAGTAGATGATGCCTTAGTAGAATTTTCCCTAAGTTAAGATTCTTGCTACTATTATGCTTAGCCTAGCTATTAGAGAACAAGGGTGGATTATATTCATTCTATGAAATATTTCTAAGTTTATGACTTGTGTTTTGTTTAATAAAAAAACTATGTGAATGAATCACCTGGGTGGAATGGAGTGAAAGGTTTGTGTTGAGTGGTTACACAAGTCTAGTATATTGGAGAAAACTTATGTATCACAAGTCCAGTATACAGGAGAAAACTTGGTATCACACTTGTGGAAATCCACCCAGGAACAAAGAGATTTGAGATGTCAAATGTTGAGAAGCTTCAAGTGCAGCCACATGGCATTATGGGCTCTGTCTGGATCATATAGTTTGCAATAACTTAGCTAGATGGACAGTTGGTGGTAGGGGGTGATAGGATGGAGCGCGTCCATTTGGTCTAAGGGAAGGCTTCTGAAAGATCTTGTCTCAATGCATGCCGAGTCTTGTGGGGAAAGTGCACCACCTCTCGACAGAGTAAAATCTAAGTACTTAGTCGTGTCCCCGGCAATAGAAAATTTGAGCATCAAGACATGGAAGCTATCAAGGATCTCCTCATCCCAATTTCTAAGTTAAAAACTTGTGGTTGAACAAGGGTTAAAGGATCTTCAATTTTTAATTAATAGATGCCTTGGGTGATTTTTGATAAACAAAAACTTAGTGTTTTCAACTTATAAGGAAAACCTTATTTTGAGCAAAGAAATCCTAAGATCCACTTAGCCAAATGCATATATATGATAGATACCACTATTCTACCATAGTATCACTTGCCAATAAAATACAAATGTATTGACCCTTGTGGCTGTAACTTATCATGTTGCAGGTTTGTTTGATGTTAGTGGAGTGTGTTGAATATGATTACAAGTCTAGAACCAACATGATTGCATGTGGCACTTTGAATATGAAGGACTCCATGCTACTTA
Source organism: Avena sativa (assembly GCA_916181665.1). Lineage (NCBI taxonomy): Eukaryota > Viridiplantae > Streptophyta > Magnoliopsida > Poales > Poaceae > Avena > Avena sativa. The sequence continues at coordinate 50,574,680 of OV702299.1, forward strand.
GTTATATTTTCTGCATTGTAATGAGATAGCCAAATGAGCTATGTAAGATGTAATGAATTACTTTATTCCTGGTCATAAAGTTGTATTATGACCTTTGTTTCTTGATATTACATCTTAAACTGTGGATGCTAGCTATTGATCTAGGGACTAGCATTGTAAACACAGGGATCTCTACCTTATTAGGTTGGGACCTCTACAGCAGAGAGGAGAATCCTCAAATTCATAGCCCACTCGGTAAAGTTGCTACCATTCGTTGCAAGTTTCTCTTTCTCCATGAACACATTGAAATTAAAAGCAGGTGGTGCCATCTACAACATAATTTTTAAAGTTTAGACTAAGTTTATGATAGATCGAGTTCAACTAATCCAAATTAAGAATGAACTCCCACTCAAAAACGACATCCCTCATGCCTTTTTGGTGATTACATGAACCAAATCCACTACACCAAGTCCGATCATCAGGTGAGTCAGTGTAGCTTCAAAGGCGAGCATCCATATGGGCATCATATCTTTCATATGACTCATGCTTAACCTTTTGGTCCGTGTTCCGTGGCCATGTCTGCACATGCTAGCCTCGCCAAGTAAGAACCTTAGTATTCGCGTGTGTAAATCGTCTTACACCCGAAATATGATCGTGGATCCAAGAACACTCAATCATCACGTGATGTCTTGGAGCAGCGAAACATAATCGGTGCATAATTAAGGGAGAACACATTTTTATCTTGATATCTAAATGAGGGATCATCTTATTATGCTAATAAAAACACCAAACAAGCAATATAAAATTCAACAAACATCACATGTGAAAAAGTGAAATGATATGGTTCTTGCACTTTAATCTCCATCATGTGCATCGTGGTATGATCTTCATCATTCCTTTATGTGTAAGGCCAAGGTCTATGGAACTTACACGTTATGTGTGTTGTAAGAGTATCGACTTATACTTTTACTTACAACATCACCATATCATGACACTATCCCAACAACAATCTAACCTAGACGATTCTAATTTATCTATTGCAAGTTTTACGTGGCTTATGGCTTTCGAAGATAGAACCGTTCTTACCTACGAACATGAACCACAACGAGGATAACCAAATTATTGACAACTCATTGCAAATTATATATTGACTATATTAGGAGAGACAGACACCCGCTAGCCACTTATGCAAAACTAGTTGCATGTCAAGCGTGGAACATGTCTCATGTGCGAGGACATGTAAAGTTTGTCCGAGCCGCATCATCCCAATATGCCACCAATATACAAAGTATAACTAAGAAGCAATAACATGATCATCATCGCCCACATATACATATGTGTACTACCCGTGCAAAGCATTTACGCATAGATCCGTCTCTGATACCACTGTAGGGTTCGCAGCATAGAAAACAAAAAATTTCCAACGATGGGAACAATTATGTACCAAGATCTATCTACTAGATACAAGGAACGGGCGGATATACATTCGTAGAGAACAAACCCTTGAAGACCGACAAAGCTTAACGAGGTTGTACTCATGGATGATGTAGATGAATGCTTGCCGATCTCAAGATCGAGAGGAAGTCCTAGCGCCGCAAATCAGCGACGCATCTGTGATCGCACACATGTCCGATCCACCGAGAAACCTACGCCTCCTCGCTCCAGCGATGCAGCGAAAGCAACAACTCTTTCTTGCCAAAAAGCCACTGGAAACATGTATCTCGCTAGTCCGAGACCATGGGGGATAAAAACTAGAGGGGGAGAGAGATCCTTCACGAGGAGGTGTGAGTGAGAGAGAGGGAGAGGGGATCCTTTTATAGTTGGAGGGGGGACCCCAAGGGGTGGCCGGCGCATGGGGCTGCCCCCTTGCCCTCCCTCCATTCATGTGGGTGGAGCATCCACTCACTTTTAGCCCTTCATTTCTCCACTCAAAATCCTACTCAAAATTCCCACTAAATTTCCACCAAATTTAATGCAATCTCTCTTTAAATAAAACTCCTTTTATTTTTTCAGAATTTTGTCAATTACCTTAATGGACAAACATTCACATATAGCCCCTTTCTAGTATTTCATTTCACATGCAGAAACACTTTCAACAATTTCACCCGAAACGATTCTGGTCTCTAGTGAAATAAATTCCTGCGCTTTGTTAATCTTTTCAACATGAAACTATTTGTTCCAAATGGTGTCGGTGTCTCTTACGTGTGTCACCCTACGGTTCGCGACTAATGCGGACATGATCGAGACCCCTCTTAGATCAATAATCAGAAGCGGGACCTGGAGATCCATACTGTCTCCCACACATTTAACGATGACTTTCTTGTGATTGTGAGAACCTTTTACGCTAGAATCTTAATACCTTTGTCTCGCGATATATTACATGTCCGAGATTCGATCATCGGTATCTTCATACCTAGTTTGATCTCATTACTGACATGTACTCTTTTCTCGTTCCCGTGATATAACATTCTAGTGATCAAATCACTTGCTTGCAAGCTAACCAATGTGATATCACCGAGAGGGTCCAGAGTCTATCCGTCATCGGGATGAACAAATTCCACTCTTGATCCATGGGTCTCAACATAACACTTTAGTGGCACTGGAACCCATCTTTATAATCACCCTATTACGGTGCGACGTTTGATGTTATCAAGATACTCTTCCAGTGTTAGTGATTAACATGATCTCATGGTCTAAGGATTAGGATTACTTTGTATGATGTTATAGCAATATAAACTCAATGAATTTGATCGTAATGCTATACTTAGGATGAATGTTCATCGCACCATTCCAATAATGTTGTGACCTCGTTATTAACAACATCCAATGTCCATGATCAGGAAACCTTGATCATCTTGTTAATCAACGAGCTAGTTTATAAGAGAGGCATAACTAGGAACTTTTTGTCTATTTATTAAACACACATGTATTAACGTTTTTGTATTAATACAATTATAGCATGCAAAATAAACATCTATCATATACTTGGAATATACATAATAACCACTTTATTGTTGCCTCTCAGGGCATATTCCCTTCACCCCCGTGGATCTCCGATCAAGAGAGTTTCTAGCCCAGTCAGCATTAGAGAATGTAGAAAGAAGACTGGATGAAGAGGCACGAAGATGCAAACCATGAGATGCTGTAAGATTAACATATCGCAGAATCCGCTTGACAGCGGCCCAATGAAGAGAGCGAGTCGACTGCATGAACTGACAGACCTTCTTAACTGCGTAGGACAAATCAGGCCTAGTGACAAGGAGGTACTGCAAGCCTCCAACAATACTGCAAAACTGAGTGGCATCCTCAGCTGACAACAGATCCCCATCATAACATGACAACTTCTCAGTGGCTGCCATGGGTGTAGAGACATGGCTGCATTTAAGCATTCCGGATCGACGAAGGAGATCAAGAGCATACTTCTTCTGTGTGAGAGCAAGGCATTCGGGTACTGGGGACACTTCCAAACCAAGGAAGTAGCAGAGAGGACCAAGATCCTTGACAACAAACTCAGACCGAAGCCTTTGAACAAGACGATCAGCATCAGAAGTAGAAGAGCTCACCAGAATAATACATTGTGAGCGTAGGTCGATGAAGCATGAACAATGAAGTGTTAGATGTGTAGGGAGCAAACCCATGAGCACGGAGAGCAGTACCAAGACGCGCATCCCAAGCGCGGGGGGCTTGTTTTAGCCCATAGAGAGCCTTCACAAGACGACAGAGATGCTTAGGCTGAGCAGGATCAACAAAACCAGGAGGCTGACGCATAAAAACCTCCTCCTCAAGCACCCCATGAAGGAACACATTCTGAATGTCAAGCTGACGAAGATGCCAGCCCTTACTGACAGCTAGGGAAAGAAGCAACCGAATGGTGGTGGCATGCGCCAGATCGACGTGCGGACGATCGACTTGATCGGCAGCAGCTGAAACTGCACCGTCCAGGACCTCTAAACGAGCACCACGTCCAGTACCTGCACCATGGTTAGGAATCAACACAGGAGCATATGAAGCATCTTCAAATTGGTCAATGGAAACAAGAGAGGATGAATGCAAGTTGGGTGTAGAGGGAGATGGAAAATTGGCAGAAGGAAACACATTTTTGCCAAAGATGACATCCCTAGAGATATACACACGATTAGTAGGAACATGAAGGCACTTGTAGCCTTTGTGAAGCAAGCTATAGCCTAGAAAGACACATTTTTAGAGCGATATTGCGGTGACCCAGCATACCACTGCATGTGTAGTACACTATAGTCGTTGACATGACATCCACAGAACACCGTTCCGTAAATATCACATCCCTTAGAGTGGTACAACAGAAACATTGCGGGTCCATATTACAAAAGTACACACGTTATTATTATTACAATACCGGAAGTTCAAGACTTCCAAAAGATCCAACTTACAAACCAAAATATAAGATGTTCAGCGGAAATTCAAAAGTAACAACTTCGACTAGGAGTGGGGCTCAACAGCTTATTCTATAGAGTTTATGCTGCTCGGCTCCATTAATTACTACTAACTAGACCCTTAAGTGGACTCAATCTCATCGACACCGTAGCGGATCTTGTAGTCCACGCCTTCAACTCCTCCGGATAGATCAGGTTCCTCGTAGAACACGTCTTCCTAGCATTCAGCTGCATACATTGGCACGTATTCGGGATCCTCAGAGTCTAAGCAAGGGATCAAAGGAAAGAATGAGTAACAACGTTACCCAACAAGTTCATTATATGCAAGGTGGGAAGTTTGATGCTCTAACTACCACCTCGGATTGTAAATCCTTGGCACTATGCAGTTTTTTTGTAAATCTTTCTTCAAAGGTTGATTTTATTCAGAAAAACTATGACAATCAGCCTTCACAGGTTGACTAGAACTTTCATGGAGTTCCTTTCCTGCCGCGTTCGTAGCTCCTTCCCGGAACAGGGAGTAACAAGTTACAGTTCTTACACTCTGCAGAGGTGCGTTACTTTATCCATGAGAGATCAACTCCTTGTTGCACAACCGGGCGTACTTTCCCGTCCAAAATTCCATGATGTGGGTCCCAGTAGTTGGTCCAAGCCAATCACTGCCCCCTTCGCGACCCCGCATGCCTCCTTGGTGTACACCATGCCCACATAATGAATTACGACAATGGTTTGTACAAATCGTTAGATGCTAGAACTATCGTGGGACGATGAGGGTTCCCACCCATATGCTGCATATCCTCTACGAATTACTAATTAATATGCACGCTATGAGGATAATAGCCACGACCTGCACATCCGGCTTCATGCGAGAGGAAGAAGATACATCTGACTTCTCTGTCCCATTCCAAATCTCATGGTTAACGCGTAATATACGGCGCTAGAATCACTGATGTCAGGGGTTGTTAAGTCCCTACTTGTTCATCATTGTTGCAAATAGAACCCTAAGTTCTATTGCTCCATTATATCACCACTTAGGATGATATCTATGATTTCTTTATTTATGAAATAATATTTTCTTTCTTTTATAGCATATATGATAACACACAATTTGCAAATACTTTGATAAAGACTCTTCAAAGGACATGAGCAAGTGATGAACTTGCCTTGTGATGGCAAGGTAGTGAAGTCTGATACTTGCACTGGACCTTGAGCTTCTAGTTCTACAAAAACATCATTATTGCCCGGTAACGATAATATTTAAAGAAGCAAAATGATTATGCAAGTAATGTGATGCATTATTTAATTTTATATGCATTTACCCCAAAAAGTTCCTTTTTTGAGTAATAAAGGATTTATAAATATTAGTTTTTAATATTTATAACATATATTGAGTTATTTTATTTTATTTCCCTTTATTTGACTTTTATTGATTTAATAATCCTTTTAGGAATTATTAATTATACATTAAATTTATTACTAAATATTTATTTAGTATTTTTCAAAAACACTCTAATATTCATAAATAATGAAAGTGATTTTTATTTATTTTTATCATCTTTTAATAATTTAAATTCCTATAAAAATTTAAATGTCCAAAATTTGATATCTTATTTTATTTGTACAGAGTGGATTATTGTGAATCCAAAAATATTTTATTTATAATTTTTGGACTTTTATTTTATTTCCTATAATTTTATTGAGGTTAGGGGCATTTTGTTCTTTTCCAATTAATCAAAAGATTTATTAAATAACTTGGGCATGCCCCCTTGGGCTTATTGGGCCAGGGTGGCCCAATAGGGACGGGTCAAAAGATAACCCCGAAGGGTTTTGGCCCACCTAGCCCACTCTGCCTCCCTCTCTCCCTCGACCTTATCCCCTCCTCCTCTAACTCGACCCCGTGGCCGGCGATGCCGCCACCGTCAATTCCTGCCGTCGTCAGCCGTTCTGGCCGCCGCCGTGGTGCGAGTTGGGGTTGTCGACGATGCTCGTTCGTTCTATCCACTTGGATTTGACTCTGGGTTTCCCCGTGGTCAGTTCCACCCCGTTCCTGAACCCTAGGGTTCGGAAAAGGTGTTGTCACCGCCGCCGCGATCCTGCCTGCGGTGGTGTGCTGGTCTCGTGCGCTGTTGCGGCCGCCGCCGTGGCAGGTGCAGGTTGCAGCGCCCCTCTGGGTGCTCCCTGTGCCACCGCGGTTCGTCGGCCCCTCTGCTTCCTCTTCGATTCATCAGCGAGGACCTCGGGTAAGTTGTCTCTGTGGTGTTTGTCCATGCTACTGCCATGATTCTCTCTGTGTATATCTAGTGGCTTTCATGCCAAGTGACTATGTGCTGACTGAGTTCATCTCTAGATTAGGGTTCTTGCTCTGATTAGGGTTCATAACCCCCTGTTGATCATATCTATGATGCTTTCGATTTAATGTTGATCATATCTGATCATGGGAAATGATTGTCTGCTATGGTTAATGATTGGTAGTGGCTTTGATGATGCTAGTTGCCTGTCAGATTTATTCTAGTGGTAATCCACCATGATCCATGCGAGTGTTTCAATGAAATCCTTGATTGGATTATGTTGTTGATCTGAGAGTTCATTCTACTGTCAAATTTCTTATACTGACAGTAGTTTCTCTCAGTAGTTGCTTATTGCAATTATAATATTGGCTTGTATGAGATTATACTTACTGAATCAAATCATTACTTGTAATGATTTCTATGGATGTATAGATGAATTTAAGGTTGATTCCTGGCACTTGGCTTCAGGAAAATGATATTTATTGGTTTGTCCCCTTTTATCTGTGGAAGCTAAGTAAAGGTTGGTTTTAGCTCATTAAGAATCTATCCTTGTGATACCATTGTATTCTGGCACACAAGTGATTGGTTTTTTATTTCTAGGCTTAGCTTGATAATGCTTGTGATTAAAACTGATAAGATGATATGGAAGATTTTATTAACCTTCCTGCCTATGATGTTGGTCTCAGGCTCTAGGATGTAATTCCTAGTTAGTTGGGCAATAGTTTGTTTGAAACTTGTAAGATTAGAGGTGCTACTCTCTCTAAGAGATGTGCCCTGATCTGATAAGATCATATGAAAATGATCTAAGTTGTAAATATAACACTAAACCCAGTGATGCTGGTCTGAGGGTTTAGTGCTTATGGTTGAGCTTGATTTCTTATCCTTATACTTGAAATCTCTAGGATAGATTCACCCCTCTTGGTTGATTATTGAGAGAGTATTTCATAAAACAAACACATGCTTTTATGATGAAATCATGTGATGGTTTTATGAGGCTTACCACAGATTCTGATGTGGATGTACTAGATTGATGATGATCTTGATCTTGATCTGGATCTTGATCTGCTTTTGTTGTGCTCCTGAGCTTGCCTGCTCCTCCTAGCTCCTGGGCTTGACCTTGCTGTCCACCAGATCCATCCCCCTTCTTATGTCACCATCCTGGTGATGTTTGGGTTGATCTAGGTGGTTGGGTTTGGCTGTTGTTCTTGGTTTAGCTGTTGTTCACCCTGGCTGTGCTGGTGTGTGGTGTAGTGGAGAGATGCACTGAGGTGCTCCTCCACGGCTGTGTTGTGGTTTTGTGTTATTGGCTATGCCTGTGAGGTCGACAGCACACCCTTTGCATGCTTGTGTGTGCAGCCTGTGTGCCTTCTATGCACATGTTGATAGGTTCAGAATTTTTGAACTTACCATTACCAAACTACTTTTACCCTCACTAGTGAATTGGTCCCTTTTGGCTGTCATTTGCATTCTGGCTTTGAATTTATGAAAGATGAAATCTTTCATATTGGTGAAACTTGCCCATTTATAACATTTCTCAATGATGAGTTTATCAAGTGCACCTCACTGACATATCTGAGAGAAATATACTAACACTAATCTTATTTTGTTTTCTATTTAATCTTTGTTTTGCAGGTACAAAGATAAGGATGAAGTTTTAGAGTAGTTTTAGATATAGGATAGTTAGTAGATATATAAATATAATTTTATTTTTCTTTTGTAATTTTTCTTTTATAATTCTTGTAATCTTTATTTTATTCATTTGTAATAAAGATTATATATTTATTAATAAAGAATATTATTATTCTTTATTCTTTTTGTAAATTGTGAAGTTTTGAATACTTCAGTAAGTTCATTCTTTCTAACTTGTTTATGTATATAAAATAAATTTCATATACAATATTATTTTTAGATAAGATTTAAGTTATAATACTTTTCTCTTAATTAATTTAAGATTCAAATCTTACATCAAAATCATTTAAATTATAAAACACTTAAGTTTTAAAATCCAAACTCATTTCAAAACACACATAATTCCTTTAAGATCATATCAAAGTTTATAGCAATCCTCCTTCAGGACTAAACCTAATCTCAAAGTAAGAAAGAAACTTTGATCACTTCAAGGTTTTTATTTGGCGAAAATTTTACTCACATTTTCTCAAATGAATGTATGCAACAATTCATATTCCTCTACCCTTCGTTAGGTCCTATATACTGGGATGTTACAGATATTCAAGCTTATGATTGTTATAGGAGCGCAAGTAAGGCCAGCAAGCACAACCAAAAACCTTGAGAAAAGTGTAGTCAAGAGTCTGATTTAGTAGTTTCTGAAGAGGTGTTTGCATGTTAAGAACACAAGTAGGGAGCCTGTTAATGAGAAAACAAGCAGTAGCAAACGCATCACTCCAGAAATGAAAAGGAACTGAGCCATCAGCAAGCAGTGTAAGCCGAGTTTCAACAATATGAAGATGCTTACGCTCAGCAGCACCGTTTTGTTGAGAAGTATGAGGATATGAGACACGATGAATGATGCCAAGTTTATCAAAAAAAAGGTATTAAGATTACGATATTAGCCCCCCAACCTGATTGAACATGAAGAATTTTGTGTCCAAGTAAGTGCTCAACATGTGTTTGGAATTTAAGAAACACATCAAAAACATCAGACTTCCGTCTAAGCAAGTAAAACCATGTAAAGCGGCAATACGCATCAATTAAACTCACATAATAGGTATGACCACTAACAGAAGGTTGTGCAGGACCCACACATCTGAGTATATAAGCTCCAAAGGAGTTTTTATTACATGAGTAGATGATGAAAAAGGAAATTGATGACTTTTGCCTAGCTGAAACGCATCACACACTAAGATAGTTTTATTGCTAGACTCAATAGGAAGCTCATGTCGACAAAGAACATGCTGAACTATAGGAGACGCAATATGGCCAAGACGACAATGCCACTTGGCCGATGACACACGAACACTGCTGAAAACTTGTTGGACATCGGTTGGCGCACCAACTTGATAGAGATCACTCCCATAACTCCGACCACTAAGCAGGATGTATCGTGAACGAAGATCCTTCACAAAAACATCAAAATGATGAAATTCAACACTGACCGCATTATCTCGAGAAAGTCGTTTAACAGACAAGAGACTACGGGTAACCTTAGGAACACAAAGGACATTTTTGAGATGCAAAGGACGGGAGTATGTGGAGATGGAAGATTGACCAATATGAGAGATGCGCGTACCTGCTCCGTTGGCGGTGTGCACTTGATCCTTGCCCTGATAGGGCTCCTTCATGGCGATCTTGTCCAGCTCGCCAGTGAGGTGATCGGTGGAGCCAGTGTCGAAGTACCAGGTGGGGTCGACGTTGTACGCTGGAGTCGCGCCCCCTGGCCTACATTCCCATGAATGGCCATAGCCACCTGGCGTGCAGTGCTGGTGTCGTCGTTGCCGACACCCAAAAAGTCACGGTCAAAGCGTCGATAGCACCATGAGGCGATATGCCCAACTGCATCACAGAGTTGACACACCGGACGAAGACGACGCTCCCCTCCCCCATTACCACTGCCATTGTTGTTGTAGGGCGGCGGGTTGGGATTGGGTTGGCGAGGCTGCCGAGGTTGACCGCCGCGGGGGGGGGGGGGGGGTGCTGCGGCTGGCCGCCACCATCACCGCCACCCTGGTTCGGGCGATAGCCGCCTCCACCGCCGCCGTGGCCACCGTCGTGGAAGCCGCGTTGGCCTAGGGATCGGAGAAGGAGGAGCTACCCCGACGAGCAGCAACCCGCTGCTCCATGTGCAGGATGCGCACATAGAGATCACGCGGGGTGATGGGGGTCTTACGGCCGGCGACGTTATCGGCGAGATTGTCATAGTCGGAGTCGAGGTCGTTGATGACGTACGCGACGAACTCCTCATCACGAAGAGGCCGACCGATCGATGTGAGGGTGTCGGAGATGGCCTTGACCTGGTGGAATAAGGAGGAGGCCGAGAGTACCCCTTTCTCCATCTTGGATAGATGCCCACGAAGCTGAGTGGAGCGCGCGTGCGTCTGCGCGTCGAAGGCGTGGGTGAGATTCGTCTAGGAGTCCATGGAGGAAGCAGCGAAGAGGACGAGCCCATCGACCAATGGCGTGAGGGAGCCCACGATGGCGGACAGGATGGCCTGGTCTTGAAGGACCCATGCATGGTGAGCGGCGTTGGCGACAGCGATGATGCGGCCGTCCGACATCTGATGAGAGATGGTGGCTGGTGGGAAGCGAGTAGAGCCGTCGATGTAGCCCTCCAGGTCGTAGCTGCGGAGCAGGGGGAGAAACTGCGAGCACCAGAAGAGAAAGTTCGTTGGGCCTAGTTTAACCGACAAAAGGTGGGCAACGTGTACCGTGGTCGAGGTCGCGTACTACGGCGTGTCGATAGACGGCACGCTGGAGAAGAGGCTGCCCGCTGGGATTGTGTAGGGGGCAGCGGCGGTCGGCGTAGATGGGGCGATCGAGGAGGATGGAAGGAGACCGATGATGGACGGCGTAATTACGCCGAACGTGGCCGCGCCGGAGGCCCCGATCGTGAGTGCGCCCATGACACCGATCGTGGAGGCATCGACCGTAGGGAGCGAGGCCGTCCCGAGCGCGCCAAACGTGGAGGCGCCCACGACCGCGCTAGTGAGAGCAGCGGAGGTGGAGTCTGTCGCGGCGGACGTCGACATGGGGACAGCGGCGGCGGCAGAGAGAAAAAGCGGCGGCGACAGCTAGGGTTGCTAGGCGTGACAGCGGCTGAGAGGAGATGAGATCTAAAACCCTACTGATACCATGTAAAACGATATGTGAGGGGAACTGACTCGATACCCTTAGGGTTCGGCCTGAGTTATATTTATAGATGGAACATGTACAAGTACAAATACAATACCGTATAGATATGGTATAGGTTAGAGAGTTATACTAGATATCTAACACCAAGCAGCCCCCGCCCCCGCGCCCGCCATGCCATGTCTCTTTTTTCTCCCTTGCTACGATGCCTCCACTTGCATGTCCCCATAGGCTGGTCCTTGCGCGTCTTTGCACGGTGTCTTCACGGTTTGGTTTGCTCCTCGGTTTTTGGTGAATTTTTTGAATGGGGGTATAGCCGAACCCAAAAGTACACCATTATAGGAGCAGAAACATACATTTCCATTTTCTATAAAATTGTGAATTTAATTAATGCACACGGAGAATGGACGGATAGGTACATATGTTTGATGGTTTTGTAACTTGAAAATCGACAATTTGTGACCTGTACAGAGATCGCATACCAAGTTTAAATTTGTACAATGTGATGCAAAGATGTGCAAACTTGTGAATTTTGAACACTTTGTAAACTTTCATAACTTTTCCCCGCAACTTTGACTAGTTACATTCTACCACACACCTGCACGCATGATATATTTCATGATTTTTTCAAAGCTTGTAAATACGATTTTTGAGAAGAGAGGGGTTTTATCGAAACCTTCATTTGATGATTCGGAGCAGTGGCGACACCGGACGTGCATATCAGTGGGTCTCCACCGCGCGGAGGCTGACTGCTTCGCTATCCTGAATTCACCGTTGGATCACCTCAGGATTTTCGCAACACTTGCTCTATCTTGTCTTCGGGATACTATATGTGTTTATTTTTGAAAAAGTACTACTCACTCCTTTCAAAATATAAGAGATTGTTTGGTATCCATCATTTGAGTCTGGAATTCTGAAATTCATTTCGTAATTCCATCTCTATGCTGTTTGGTTGGCACGGAATTAAGCCATCATTTCATTTGGCAAATCCATTGAAATATTCCCGTGTGTAAACCTGATTTCTATCTTAGACCCGTCATTTCCAAATTCCGGTGACAGACAAACATGTGGATGTTTTTAGAATCATAATATAAATAAAATGAATCCATGTATTCATTTCGTTTCTACTAAATGAAATGAATACCTGGGTGACAAACGCCCTCTAAGATGTTTTAGATTTATGAAAAAAAATAATATCTAGACTTGTTTTAGTGTGTAGATTCACTTCAAAACTAAGTAAACCTATATATACTAAAAATAGTTTAAATACATTTCTTTCACAAAGCTAAACCGTCTTATACTCATAAGTATTTTAAAACGGAGGAAGTATATGTGTTTATGGCGCATGATTGTTGGTCTAGAATGGAACTCTTGACTTGGAAAAGGCCAAAGCCAAAAAGGAAATGACACATGGAACTGAGCTGTGCTAAGCTGCATGCTCCTATCATGTCCTGTCATGACGCCTCCAGCTCTTATCTCTTTTGCGCCTAATGATTCTGGCGGTCCTCTCCGAATAATTGCATACCACTAGTTCATGACTTCACACTGCAAAGTGGAATGATGTCGTGATCTTTTTTGAGGGAAAAAAAAGGAAAGCGCAGTGCCCTGAACAACTCAGGTTGGTACGGAGGCGAGTGGCGACGACCGTGCATGCATGATGCATGTGCAGAGTACTGATGTGATGCGAGGAAAGTAGATTTCTTCGCTCTTTCGAGACACTGCAACTGGGTTTCATCGGAATTATTGCTATTACAAGCCGGACATTGGAACTGGGTTTCATGGGTTACGTACGTTTTCTGCCCATCGGTCATCAACCCTTGCACGCAGTGTTTGCTGCCAAGAAAGAGGAAAGGAAACAGATCGAGCAAATACAGTCAGCTGCTGACCGGGGTACCCCCCCTGGAGGCCGTGACCTGAACACCTTCTGCCGTCTCCGTCTTTTTTTGTTCGGCGTAGAAGAACTCCAGCTTACGGGTTGATCGAGCTGAGCATGTACTTATAAAAATACCAACGGTTGTTCAAGACCGCCAGGTGATCCATATGCAACCTCGCCGCTCCATGTAGCGGCACCATTTGTCCTTTGGACAGAGAACAAATCTCGCCCCAATGGGAGAGTTTGATGCCGATCGAAGAACGCTTAAGTAAAGTAGTATACTAACTAACTAACTAGAGGTAGTAGTACACTAAAGTCCAAAGTTCCATTAGAAAAAAACAGTGCTCTACGACGCGGATGTATCGTATGGTACTGAACTGAAGCTCAATTGGCCAAGCTTGAACTTTCGAATAATCAAAATATCCTATATCTCACAAAGACTGTCCCCGCCAGCCACACCGCCAGATTAGTATGGAAAGAATGACGGACGACCCTAAAAACGAACAAAGCTAGCCAGCACCTTCCCCTCTGCTTCTCCAGGCAAGGCGACACTAGTGTGAACGTGGCTTTGCGACTGCGAGAACTCTTTTTATTTTTGCCCTTTCTCTCTGTCACTTTTTGCGTTTCTTTCATCTAAACCCGTGGGCGGCAGAATCTCTCAGTCGCACCGCAGCAGAGGAAACCCGGTAGAGATAAGGGGGCGGCCGTGCACCGCGCACGGCGTCCAGTCCAGCCTCAGGTCCGCAGAACAGTTTGAGGGCCGTCTCGGCCTCGCCATTAATGGCCGTACATTTCCTCGTACCACTACTCTGCTTCCTCTTCTTGGGCACGGGCACCCCTGCCTCCTCTGCCTCCACCACCTCACTCACCACCAACACCACCGCCGATGGCTCGCCGGCTCGTCAAGCCGCAGGAAGCGGCAACGTCACCACGTTCAGCTTCACGACCTTCCACGGCGACCTCCGCGGCGCTAACATGACGGTGGTGGGCGACGCCGCCATCAATGGGGGCGCGCTGCAGATCACGCCCGACTCGCTCAACGACGCCGCCGACTTCCTCACAAACAGGTCCGGCCGCGTCCTCTACTCCGCCCCCTTCAGGCTCTGGCGCGACGACAAGACCACCGGCAACGCAAACAAGAAGGTCGCGTCCTTCAGCGCCGTCTTCACGGTCAACGTGTTCCGCGCGCCGGGCACGGAGCCCGCCGAGGGGTTCGCGTTCCTCATCGCGCCGTCCGCGGACAAGCCGCCCGCGGGCAGCTACGGCGGGTTCCTGGGCCTCACCAACGCGTCCACGGACGGTAATGCCAGCAACCGGATCGTCGCCGTTGAGCTCGACACCGAGAAGCAGCCGTACGACCCGGACGACAACCACATCGGCCTCAACGTCAACAGCGTCGTCTCCGTCGCCAACGTCTCGCTCAGGCCCCTGGGCATCGAGATCTGTCCGGTGAAGACCGCCAAGTACAACGTCTGGATCGACTACGACGGCGCCGCCCTCCGCATCGCCGTGTACATGGCGGACGTCGCGGAGCCCAAGCCCGCGTCGCCGGTGCTCGCCTCGAAGCTGGATCTCGGGGCCACCGTGGCGGAGAGCTCCTACTTCGGGTTCTCGGCCTCCACGGGCCGCAAGTACCAGCTCAACTGCGTGCTGGCGTGGAACATGACGGTGGAGAGGATCCCGTGGGACGTCGACGAGCCCAGCAAGACCAGCAAGGGCCTCACGCTGGGACTTGTTGCCGTCGGGGTGTCCGTGGCGGTGCTCGCCGCCGCCGCATTGGGGTGCTACTACCTGTGCGTGGTGAGGCGGCGGAAGGTGAAGAGCGAGGAAGAAGGCAGCGCCATCACGGGGACGATGATCCGGAGCCTCGCCGGCGGGCCGCGGGAGTTCGACTACCGGGAGCTGCGGAAGGCGACCAACAACTTCGACGAGAGGATGAAGCTCGGGCAGGGCGGGTACGGAGTGGTGTACCGCGGCGTGGTGGTGGACGACCACAACAACCCGAGCACCGCCGGGACCACGGTGGAGGTGGCGGTGAAGAAGTTCTCGCGGGCCAGCTCGCAGGGGGAGAACGACTTCCTCTCCGAGCTCAGCATCATCAACCGCCTCCGCCACAAGCACCTCGTCCGCCTCGTCGGTAAGCTCTGCTCCGGCCGCCGCCACCGTGCCGCCGTTAACTACCTTTTGATTTAAAATCGTTCATATGTTTTTCCCGCACGTGATTCCTGCACATGGGGTGTCCCCCTAAACAATGGCCAATTTGAATGCAATTTGCTTGGTTCCCTAGGAGCTGGATGCATGTGCACCTGCATAAAAATTGATTTGACCCTTCACTTTACAGCATCAATGCGTTCATGCACGTCAAACTTGGACCAACCAAACTTTTCCCGGTCTATATTCTGCTTAATTAATAATCTCATCCAGATTTTTTTCCGAAAGAACACCTTATCATTACTAAATTTAAGCATGATGCTCTTCCATTGATACGCCTCATTACAAGCCATCATCACAGAGCAACCACAGTGACCTTTTACCCTTTTCTTCAGTTTTTTCCATAGAGTAAGGCCACATTATGAGATCAAACACCATAAGTTCAGTTTTCTTAAAAGATCATGACATCGTAATGCAGATTAAAAGATGGTCACACAAGATTAACAATCTACTAGCACATTTGTGCAAGATTATCACTGTACAATCAGATTGCATGGCCTTCAGATTTCTACCGAGTTTCGGTCAGAGACGTGAAGATAGTTGCAACTGACATGCCTGCTGGGTGAACTGTGCAGGGTGGAGCCACGACAACGGCGAGCTTCTGCTGGTGTACGAGTACATGCCCAACGGCAGCCTGGACCAGCACTTGTTCAGCTCGGCGCCGACGGCGGGGTCGCGCCCGCGGCAGCCGCTCGGGTGGGAGCTCCGGTACGGCATCGTCCAGGGCGTGGCGTCGGCGCTGCACTACCTGCACGACCAGTACGACCAGCGCGTGGTGCACCGCGACCTCAAGGCCTCCAACATCATGCTCGACGCCAACTTCACGGCCCGCCTCGGGGACTTCGGCCTCGCCCGCGCCATCGAGACGGACAAGACCTCCTACATGGAGGAGGTCGCCGGCGGCGTCCACGGCACCGTCGGCTACATCGCCCCGGAGTGCTTCCACACCGAGAAGGCCACCCGCGAGTCCGACGTCTACGCCTTCGGCGCCGTCATCCTCGAGACGGTGTGCGGCCGCCGCCCGCGCTGCGACATAGAGGGCTTCCACTTCCTGGTGGACTGGGTGTGGCGCCTCCACCGCGACGGCCGCGCGCTCGAGGCCGTCGACCCCAACCTCGACGGCGCGTTCGACGAGGACGATGCCGAGAGGCTGCTCATGCTGGGCCTAGCGTGCAGCCACCCGACCCCCGCCGAGCGGCCCAAGGCACAAGCCATCTCGCAGATCCTGATGCGATCCATGCCGGTGCCTGCCGTGCCGCCGTTCAAGCCTTCGTTCGTCTGGCCGGCCATCGACGGCGGATTCGACACCATGTCGACGGCGGCTGGGACAGGGACGATGTCCAGCCTCGTCACATCGTCGTCCACGTGGAGCGGCAACTTCGCCAGGGGAAGCCAGAGCCACGCGCCGGCGCCGGAGCAAGACACCTCCGGATCATTGGTTTGACACTTTGGATTCTCATTGCCACTGTGGCGTCTAATTGTCTAAATCGGAGTCTCCACGGTGTAACGAGGGAATCGAGATCACGAAGAAAAATGCATATCGTGTGGAGACAATTTCTCTCCTGTGGTTTTTTTTTGGCTTTCGCAAGATTGGTCGTCTAATTGTTTAAACCTAAGTCTCCACGATAGTATCAAGTTCTGAACCGGAAATGAAAGAATGGCGCGATGTTCGTGTGGGGAAATTTTTACTTCAATGCTTCATTTACTAAATGATTATTTAACCTGTAGAGGCATGAAAGACATAATTGATCATGGAATAATAACAAAACAAGCAATGTAAATTATTCAATTACAAACCAATTGTAGACACCTCATACACTCAAGAATTTTCAGAAATAACATAAAAATTCTCCCAAGATATTTGTAAACCGTGCACTTTAGAACTCTCGGCGAATATATCTCGGATTTACATGTACACAAGGAGACATACATATACATTGTAATACATCTAAGTGACAAATATTAACCCATAAAGGCATGTGATTTATTTTTTCAAGGATATAAAAAGATCCATTTAAATATAGAGTTTAAATGGAAAATAAGAATGAAACGAATAATGTAATTTTTATTGTATACCACAGTTCAAAATTATTGCAATTGCAAATAAATAGTTAAAATTGTATAACCAAAACTTTGTGTTCTTCACAAATATGTTTTATGTTTTCATTTGTTATTTGTATATAAATATATACTAGCTTAAGTTTCATATGTACTAAATGAGTTATAAACAAGTAAAAATGTTTAGTATAAATAAATAATAGTCACCTATTTTAGTTTATACCGTTGCACATAGAAGGTGGCAGCCATTTCAGACATATATGTATTTTCTGTTTAATAAATCCTACTAAATCTTGAATTTTATTTTTTGAAAATGTATAATATTTATCTTTTTTTAATAAATAATAATGACTACTGTTTTCTCTCGTCTTGTAAACTAGTCTGATTCTATTTTGACTAAATTTATGAGTTAATTAACATGATAAATCTATAAAAAAAATCACCTATTGGCTAATTGTGCAACAAGGTTGAGGTTGGTGATTCCTCCGGCAAGGCCTCGACTTAATCTTTGTAATTTTCCCCATTTTCTCAACAAAGGTTGCCCTCGTCGTCCACTTCTCCATAGCTTGTTTGACAAAAAAATAACTATTCGTACTCAATAATAGGTAGACAAAATTATCGAAATTTAGAAGTCGCAATCTCATACTCATCCCTAGGTTGCTTGGCCACATAGATTGAAACTCTACAGGTAAGTTTTATATATCAGTTTAAACGGGTAGGGTATGGGTATACCCACGGGTAGAAGGTTATACTCATGTCGTGCCTCTTTTCTTTGTACTATCCGATGCACAGAAAAACTTTCATATACAATATTGAACTATTGGAAATATTATTAGTGTGGATCGGTTCATACTATTTTGTATTGTGAATTTTCATATTTTTATGTAGAAAATTGATTAAATTGTAAAAGTATTGACTTCTAGCTACATTGACCGGTGTGCCTCCGCGGGGGCTTCACGAACCCGTTGGGCTACTGGACCTAACTCGGACTGGTGTGCCCTGCTGCCGCTTCTGGTCGACTACCCCCGGAGGGTGGAGGTTGTTCCCTCCCGCGCGGCTGCGGTACCGCTGGCCTTGATTCGAACTACCTTTCACTTCCATAGTACATGCCTCATGATGATACCTTTGGGGAGTCTTCGTGACCGCGGTGCGCATGCTGGTGGGCGTCGAGTTTGGTGGTGTCGAGGCTTTTGACTTTCGGTTCTCCTATGCATCGGATCTTCCGGGGGTTGTGGATGGTGTTTTTCAGGAGAAATCTTTGTCGGCTCGACCGACACCAACACGGTGCCACCTTTAAGGTAACACCTTTTCTTCTTGAAGGGCATTTTGGCTACCGTAGGTCCACTTCCTTCTATGTGTCGGGTGAAACCCTAGAATCATTGGTCCGGGCACCAAGCGCCTCGCTTTCCTTCTTAAAGGTGCTGCTTGGCACTTGACACCTCGATGCTAGGAGAATGATGGTACATCTTCGGAGGCCATTGCGGTTGTGGGTCTTCGTCGCTTAGTCGATCCACCCTAGTCTCCTTTTGGTTTCTTCTTCTTTCTTTTGGGCATGTTTTTGCCGTTGCCGCAATATTTTCATCGTTTCGAATTTTCGTTGGTTGTATGATGTGATTTCTATATTAATATAGCCAGATGACAGTGTGTTTTAAGAAGTTACCTGGCTCTAGCGATGTGCCAAGAGGTGCGACAATGATAAATGTTACTTCAGTTTTGGGACAAACTCTGTTGCGTGTCATGTCAAGTGCGGTCTAAATCGTGGTTGTATTATGCATGCAAACTGGTATTATCACTTGCCTTTGTTTATTCAGTGACTCTTGTAGTTTGGTGTCCAAGATTGTTCCACCAAATATTTGATTAGACAATATTTAACCGAGTCTTTGCTTGTCCATAAGTTGATCAATATTGGCTAAATATTTGAACTAGAATTGATAGTGGAACATTGGCATTGCCAAAAAGTAGGCAACAATTCAAACAAGAGCTAACCTTTTGGTACTGATCAAAATATTGGTTGGGTACACATTGGCTATAATCCAAACAGACTCAAAGTGTCTCGCTGAGTTTGGCCTCGCCCGTGCCATAGAGACGGACAAGACCTCCTACATGGAGGAGGTCGCCGGCGGCGTCCACTGCACCCTCGGTTACATTGCCCCGGAGTGCTTCCACACCGAGAAAGCCACCGCCGAGTCCTCGAGATGGTGTGTGGCCGCCACTCGTGTCGCGCTACATATAGAGGGCTTCCACTTTCTGGTGGACTGGGTGTGGCGCCTCCACCACCACAACGGCCACGCACTTGAGTCCGTCGACCCCAACCTCGACAGCGTGTTCGACGAGGATGATGCTGAGCGGCTGCTCATGCTTGGACTGACGTGCAACCACTCGACCCCCACCAAGCGGCCCAAGGCACAAGCCATATCGCAGATCCTGTTGTGAGTCATGCCGGTGCTTGCGGTGCCGCCATTCAAGTCTTCGTTAGTGTTGCCGGCGATCGACGACGGATTTGACACCATGTCGACAATGGCTAGGATGATGTCCAGCCTCGTCACGCCGTCATCCACGTGGAGCGGCAACTTCGCCAGGGGGAGCTACAGCCACGCGCCGGCCGGAGCAAGACACTTCCGGTTCATTGGTTTGACACATTGGATTGTCATTGTCACCGTGGAGTCTAATTGTCTAAATCGGAGTCTCCACAGTGGAACAGAATCGAGATCAAGAAGGAAAATGCAAAACATTAGGAAGTATCGTGTGGAGACAATTTCTCTCCTGTGGTTTTTTTTAGCCTTCTCAAGATTGGTTGTCTAATTGTTTAAAGCCAAGTCTCCACGATAGGATCAATAGTTTGGAACGGAAAATACAAGAATGTCGCGGTGTTCGTGTAGGGATAATTTTACTCCAATGCTATTTTGACTTTTTCCAAAAATTCTTTGTGTAATTGTTATCCATCTACTAAATAGGATTGAATTTGTTTCTCTCTACTGACTATTTATTGATCATCGTTGCAGACTGCTATTGGTATTTAGCGATTGCGGGAGTGAGCAGAATATAAAGCAATTTTGTAAGGGGTTTTGTATCAAAACCCATGCGTTGCTACTATAGTCATTAAAAATGCAAAGTCATCAATTGCTCATGCACGGGCTAGCTATTTTGGAAACTCCTACTGTTTCTAGAAAATTTTCCTACTACTTCATGCTACAGATGGAAAGTTTATATATTATATTTTTCTTTGAAATCTTGTAGAAAAGAGAACTATGCTATGTTCATAAAGACGTTTTAACTATTGATTTCTAAACCGTTTTCATAGCCGACCTCTCCCCCACCTCCCCACCTCTCCGTGCTACAGTTCCAAGAAAGAACTAGAAGGGCCCCGAGCCAAACCGAAACCTCTCTTGCCGGCAACGCCGGTGAGAGATGGCGGAGGGTCTGTCAACACCCAGATTTTTAATCCCAGATGCATGTTATGTCATACATCGCAATTCTAGGATTATCATTTTTGCGAGACATAACAGATTGGTACCATAGTTCATCATCCATTACAAACCATATTAAAGGTCTTACAAATAAAGGATCTCATGATCCAGTCTTAGTACAATCAAAGCAACAGAATAATATAATAACGGTAGCGTGGACGAAGCTCCATCTTCATGGTCACAAGCAATGCTAACGATGGAAGATGATCCTAGTTGTCGTAAACTTCTTGCGGTCCATCCTCCTGATAGTCCTTTCCATAGTCTGGCCACGGGAATAGCCAGGAAAAAAGCCATAAGTACTCTTTAAATACTCGCAAACTATCACTAACCGATAAATTGGTTTCAAATAGGACTCCTAAGCTCTAGGTTGTTTTGCAAAAAGTCAGGTTTACCTTAACTGAGTTCAGAAGCAAATAAAACCAGTTTAATATTTTAAAACACCTAAGTGGGAACTTAGTTTTCATGTTCACAACCCTGTTGTGGTCAAGTCAAAGTCATGATTCATTTCACAAGTCATTTTGAAAACATCTGACGACGGAACAGTATGGCCACTCCAACTGTCCATAACCGCAGACGCGGCTATTCGAATAGTTTGACACTCTACAGAGGTGGTACACTTTCACCACAATATTCGATATATCCGTCAGGAACAATCCTGAATTCACCATACTCAGTATGCGGATAATCAATCCTAACCTTTCAATTACACACCCTAGTATAAGCACCTCTCCTATGAGTTTGACCTCCCAACCATGACCATCTATCATCTTGGAAACTACACAGTTGGTCAATATTCACGAGGTAGCCTCATCTCAAACCTCGGTCACAAGGGAACCCATACTAAGATATATAAACTTCCATTCAAGCCCTACCCAAATTCAGGTATTGTGATTGTACGGTAAAATTGGAATGGTATCACATCCAGACACGGCCATCAGTTTTATAAAAGGGCTAAGGCTCATGCATCAACATTTTCATCATCAAAAATCATCTGGTGCTCATAGCACATGTAAAAACATCTCATTAGAATGACTCATCATTCTAAGGTTTTTATAATTTTTTTCACCAAGTATTCCTAGCTAAAGTGATCAAGTTTTAAGCTTAGCACTAGCCACTAAAGTTGGGGGTAAACACTAATGAGGGGTGATAAGCAAGTGTGACTTATCTAAGTTCAATCTCATGCCTCAGGATGACATCAAGTTATACCTAACTAAGTTCAAGTTTTATGCTCTTTATGCTACCTTTAAAATCTTTCCAACACTTACTAAATTCTAACTAGAGGTAATAAAAGAACTTTGATAAAGCAATAAAAGAATAAAGCTTTCAAGTAAAACTAGGATTTAGGATACTTAAGATGGTCTAATTAAAGCATGCCTAATGCATTGCATAGGTTATCTAGCTTTCACAGTTGCAAGTGTTCGCTTGCATGGTTTAGCTTAGCTTGCATTGGTAAGATGCAAGTGGTAGCTTGCATGGTTTAGCTTAGCTTGCATTGGTAAGATGCAAGTGGTAGCTTGCCTTAGATAGCTTGCCTTGTGTAGTGTAGTGGTTGAAGTTCTCCTCTGCTTCTTCCTCGTAGTAGTAGTCTCCTTCTTCTTCCTATCCTTGGTCGGTACTAGCGTCTATAAATAAATACGAAGTACACAATCATCAAACAATACTTAACTACTTCTATTTGGCAGACAAGGGCTCACACTAGATGATCTAGCATCATCACAATCATCACAAGAATTAAGGCAGTGGTTTTATTTAGAAAAGTAATTTCTACTCATTGAAAAACTACTTAAGATTTAATATTCTCCAATTAAAATATCATCACCACATATTTCAGTACTTGGGAATGTGATTTAAAGTGGTGTCACAATTTAATAAGGTTTAACCTTTTTATTTTAATTAATTTAAGTGACTAGAAATGCCTATGTGGCATTCTTTTATTACTTGTACATTATTAATGCAAGTAAACCTAGATATTTTTATATATTCAGAAAGGTCTTATCAAATGTGATTTTTGAGAGTTGGTATCAACTCAAAATCATTTATGATTGAATTTTGAAAAATGTTTGCATGCAGAAAAGTCTCTGCCTTTTTATTTTTAATATAGGTGATCTAGGATTCCAAATGGTTTGAATCCAACGGGCTTGGATTATGAATTTCCATACCTTTCTAACAAAATTAATTTCATGCAATTTGATTTAGTGAATCTCTCTGAATTGAATTTTGAATCTACTGCCAGAACTAGATTTAAAACTAAATAGATAAATCGAATTTCAAACTAACTAGGTCACTCGGGAAATCTAACTGGGCCGGCCCACTGCGCACAGCGCGCGCAGGCTGGTTAAGTGGTTGTCCCCACACGTTAGTGGGACAGGGGGTGCGAAGGGGTACGGGCTAACTACGACCGTAGGATTAGATCGAGGATCAACGGCTCATGGCCATCGTCCTCGCCTGAACAAAACTCGACGGGTTCGAACCCTAGTGCGGCCAGTGGGGGTCTGGGGCGGCTCACCGGGGCTCAGGAGATGGTCGGCGATGGGGGCGAACGACGAAGTCGACGACGGCGGTTCTCCTGGTACTGGCGTCTCCTCTTGGGGTGGCTCCAATCAACGACGCCCTTCTCCTCAAGCAGCAGCAGGCTTCGGCAAAATTTCGGCGATGCTGCGCTCGCCTTGCTTCGGGAATAAGTGGGCACGATCAGTGAGATGTGGGGAGTAGAATGGTGTGAAGAAAACGAACGGGGAAGGCCTCTCTTTATACTGCGACGAGGGAACCAAAGGGTGCGGGAAGATCTCGTCGGGGTCGGTGTTACAGTGAGCTAACGGCATGGCTGAGGGTAGGGGACGGTGCACGGTCTCCTGGCGATGCTCAAGGAAGTAATGGCACGGCAAGGGGCGGTGCGGTTAGGTCGGAACACGTCGACGCTATGAGTGGCACCAATGGCGGTTTTGATGGGGCATAGTGGCTATGGGTCGCGCAACGGCGAACGGGGATGTATGGAGGTTCCTAGGGCGGTGGCGATCACATAGACGGGCG
Source organism: Avena sativa (assembly GCA_916181665.1). Classification (NCBI taxonomy): domain Eukaryota; kingdom Viridiplantae; phylum Streptophyta; class Magnoliopsida; order Poales; family Poaceae; genus Avena; species Avena sativa. The sequence continues at coordinate 50,598,795 of OV702299.1, forward strand.
GCGAAGGTGGGGCGCGGTCTATGCGAGCGTGTCGAGCGCGGCGCTCTAGCGCGCTATGGACATGGTCGTAGAGAAATGGGCGCATGCGTCCTCTGTGGTCCACTGCCTGGCAGGGATCGAGGGCTGGACAGGGGGTGGCGGTGGATGGTGGCGTGCGTCTTGGACACGGTGGCTAGGCGCGACGCTTGCTCCTTCTAGCTAGCCATGGTCGGCTGGCAAGGGTGCTCTCGAGCTGGCACGGCATGGCGCATTGGGTAGGGGTTAGGATGGTTCAAAGCATTGGTTGGCACTAGGGGAGACAGGGATGGTCAATGGTGAACAATGGTTAGCCAAATTACTGCTCAAAACAGTGAAGTTTGGCCAATTTTGGTTTTTGTCTCCCAAGTGTTTGATGAAATGGCCGAAAGAATTTCATATTTGAATTTTTGGTTGAAACTTGGTAGATGCAATGGTCACATACTAGGTATTCTCTGGTTGATTGGGTTTGTCAAGGTGAACTGGTTTGGTTGGGTTTTGAGAAATGGTGATCTTACCATATGAATTAGATTCAATTTTCAAATGTCATTTGAATAGGGTTGCCAAATGTTTCTGTGGGTTTGCTAGGTGGGCTTGGGTTCACTTTCACTTGGTCTAGCAAGGGGTGAAAATAAATGGATTTGTTTCTGTTTGAAATCTTGGACTAGAAACACTCAAAGTGGTCTAGTGAGCAAGATTGGCAAAAATGACCATTTGCTTGTTTTGTTTGTTTTTGAATTTCTAATGATTTGATTCTTCTTGGAAATGATTTAGATGATGTTGTTTTCATCTTTAAACCATTCCTTGCTATTCACAACAATCACAATAGTCCATTCAAGCATTCATCACATACACACATGCATTCATAATGAGTTTAATTTACAAAAGTTTTTGTTAACCCTAAATTTGGGTGATTGGAATTTAATAACCTTGATTAATATTTTTGGGATGTTACAGGGGCGGCGTCGGCAGCAGTAGTTTAGGTAGGTGTAGTGGCAATATGCCGGTAGTATGAAGTAGGGAGCTAGTGCTTTTTGGCCGGGACTGGCGCATCCGGAAGGTGGCTTGCGGCAGTGTCATGCTCTGATGGATGGAGGAGACGGTGTGCTTGGCCATGACAGGGATCTCCGTAATAAGTGCCATGGTGTGTCGTTCCTCTTGTAGGGTTTCGTAGCATGGAAAACAAAAAATTTCTACCGCATACAAACAAACAATCCAAGATCTATCTACTAGATTGTAGCAACGAGTCGATAGAATAACTCACCCTCGAAGATTCCAAAGTGTTTAACGAGAGCGGATTCTCGTGGGTGATGTAGTCGTACTCTTCCCGATCTCAAGATCGCGTAGACGATCCTTCCGGCGCTGCGTTCCGGTAGCGCTCCCGTAGTCGGTCACACGTTCGGTACTCGACGAAGACCTTCCTCTCCCTTGTTCCAGCAGGCAGCGGAGGTTGTAGCACTCTCCTCGTGATTCCGGCAGCACAACGGCGTGGTACCGGAAGTAGAGGGGAGATCTCGCAGGGCTTCGCCTTAAGCCGGAGCGAGTATGGTGGAGTATGAGAGAGTCCCTCGACGATCTAGGGTTTAGACACGCCGAGGAGGAAGCTTGGCCGGTGGCTAGGGTTGCTCGGCGGCAGCGGCGGCTTGGCCTAGGTCGGCGGCGGCGGCAGTGGAGGTGGCGGCGCCGGCGGCTAGGGTTTGGAGGAGAGGATCTTGTGTGCTAGGAGGGAGCCCTGCCCCTCCTTATATAGGTGGAGGGGCCGGCCGGCCAAGGGGAGGGAGAGGAGTCCCTCCCCAACTCGGCTTGGAGGGTGCGCCGCCGGTTGGAGGAGGGAACTCCTCTCCAACTCGGTTTCCCACTCCTCCTCTTTTCCTCTTTCCAAATTTAGCCGTTTGACTTTTCAAACTAGGATTTGAATTAATCCTTTATTTGGTTCAGCGATGACACTTAGTACATGATGCAATCATGCCAACTTGATACAACACATTCATGTACCCTTCCCCTCCGGAGTGCCGGACATTCCGGAACATTCTAGAACATTCCCGATGAAAACACCGGAACCATTCCCCAACTCCGAAACGGGACTTTCCTTATATGAATCTTATTCTCCGGACCATTCCGGATCTCCTCGTGATATCCCGGATCCCATCCGGGACTCCGAACAACATTCGGTCTCTTTCTCATCATTCCATAACTACTCAAAACAACGTCGAATCCTTAAGTGTGTCTCCCTACGGTTCGTGAATTATGCAGACATGATCGAGACACTTCTCCGAACAATAACCAATAGAGGAATCTGGAAATTCATATGGCTCCCACATATTTCTACGATTACTTTGCGATCGAATGAACCACTTACATACGATATCAATTTCCCTTTGTCTCATGATAGTTTACTTATCCGAGGTTATGATCGTCGGTATCTCTGCATACCTAGTTCAACCTCGTTACCGATAAGTACTCTTTTATTGTTCCCGTGATATGTGATCCCTTGTGAGCCAGTCACATGCTTGCAAGCTAATTGGATGACATTTCACCGAGAGGGCCCAGAGTATATCTATCCATCATATGGATGGACAAATCCCACTCTTGATCCATGTGTTTCAACCAATACTTTCCGAACACTCAATGCCACCTTTATAGCCACCCAGTTACGGTGTGGTGTTTGATGTCATCAAAGCATCCATCCGGTAAAGGTGATATGCATGATCTCATGGTCGAAGGAATTAGATTACTATGTATCAGAAAGCATATAGCAATTAAACTATTAAAATGACTTGATCTTTATGCTACGCTTATCTATAGGAGTATGTCCATCATATCATTCTCCTAACGATATGATCTTGTTGTTAATAACATCTCAATGTTCATGATAGGGAAACCACAACCATCCATTAACCAACAAGCTAGTATTATATAGAGGCTTTACTAGGGACTTCAAATTAAGTTCACAAATCACACAAGTATTAATGTTTCCTTGTTAATACTATTATAGCATGAATGTAAACATTTATCATAAACACAAAGATATAATAATAACTACTTTTATTATTGCCTCTAGGGCATATCTCCAACAGTCTCCCACTTGCACTAGAGTCATCTAATCTAGATTACATGGTAATATACCGAACACCCATGGCAGTTTGGTGCTGGTCATGTTTTGCCCTCGGGAGAGGTTTAGTCAACGGATCCGCCACATTCAGATCTGTGTGTACTTTGCAAATCTTTATATCCCCATCTTGGATATGTTCTCGAATAGCATGAAAACGTAGCTTGATGTGCTTCAGCTTCTTGTGTGACCTTGGTTCTTGCGCATTGGCTATGGCGCCCATGTTATCACAGTAGATAGACATTGGGTCCAGCGCACTAGGAACCACACCCAGCTCTGTAATGAACTCTTTCATCCATATCGCTTCTTGTGAAGCCTCCGAAGCAGCCATGTATTCCGATTCAGTTGAAGATCTCGCCACAACGCTTTGCTTTGCACTCCTCCAGCTAACTGCTGCACCATTCAAAATAAATACGTATCCAGATTGTGATTTAGAATCATCCGGATCGGTGTTCCAACTAGCATCGGTGTAACCATTAACAACGAGCTGTTCATCACCTCCATAATAAAGAACCATATCCTTAGTTCTTCTCAAGTACTTAAGGATGTTTTTGACCGCTATCCAATGATCCACTCCTGGATCACTTTGATATCTGCTAGTTAAACTAACAGCATATGCAATGTCGGGTCTAGTACATAGCATGGCATACATTAGAGATACTATGGCTGAGGCATAGGGAGTCTTACTCATCCTTTCTCTATCTTCTGCCGATGTCGGACTTTGAGTTTTACTCAAGGTCGTATTGGGCAACATGGGCAAGAACCCTTTCTTGCTATCTTCCATTCCAAACCTCTTTAGAACTTTGTCCAAATATTTACTTTGTGACAATGATATTTGGCGTTTCGATCTATCTCTATAAATCTTTATGCCTAATATGTAAGCTGCTTCGCCAAGATCCTTCATTGAAAAACTATTATTCAAATATTCCTTGACACTATTAAGAAGGTCTACATCATTCCCAATCAACAATATGTCATCTACATATAGTATTAAGAATGCTACAGAGCTCCCACTCACTTTCTTGTAAATACAAGCTTCTCCATAAGTTTGTATAAAACCAAAACTTTTGATCACCTTATCAAAACGTTGATTCCAACTTCGGGATGCTTGCTTCAATCCATAGATGGACCGTTGAAGTTTGCATACCTTGTTAGCATCTTTAGGATCAACAAAACCTTTGGGTTGCATCATATACAACTCTTCATCAATGTCTCCATTGAGGAATGTTGTTTTGACATCCATCTGCCATATCTCATAATCGTAATATGCAGCGATTGCTAACATAATCCTCACAGACTTTAGCTTCGCTACTGGTGAGAAAGTCTCATCATAGTCAACTCCTTGAATTTGTCGAAACCCTTTTGCGACAAGTCGAGCTTTATAGACAGTAACATTACCATCAACATCTGTTTTCTTCTTGAAGATCCATTTGTTCTCGACAGCCTTCCGGCCATCTGGTAAGTCCACCAAAGTCCACACTTGGTTTTCGTACATGGATCCAATCTCGGATTTCATGGCTTCTTGCCATTTATTGGAATCTGGGCTCATCATCGCTTCCTCATATGTCTCAGGGTCATCGGTGTTGTCCACCAACATGACACTCATAACGGGATCATACCAATCTGGAGTGGTACGAGTTCTCGTTGACCTGCGAGGCTCTGTAGTAACTTCGACCGAAGTTTCATGATCATCATCATTAGCTTCCTCTCTAATTGGTGTAGGCACCACAGGAACTTCTTCCGGCGCTGCGCTACTCGCAATTTCGAGAGAAGGTTCGACAACCTCGTCAAGTTCTACTTTCCTTCCAGTCACTTCTTTCGAGAGAAATTCCTTCTCTAAAAAGGATCCATTCTTGGCAACGAAGATTTTGCCTTCGGATCTATGATAGAAGGTATACCCAATAGTTTCCTTCGGGTATCCTATGAAGACGCATTTTTCCGCTTTGGGTTCAAGCTTGTCCGGCTGTAACTTCTTTACATAGGCTTCGCATCCCCAAACTTTAAGGAACGACAATCTAGGTTTCTTCCCAAACCATAATTCATACGGTGTCGTTTCTACGGATTTAGATGGTGCCCTATTTAAAGTGAATGCGGCTGTTTCTAATGCATAACCCCAAAATAATAGCGGTAAATCTGTAAGTGACATCATAAAACGAACCATATCTAAGAGAGTTCGATTACGATGTTCGGACACACCATTACGTTGTGGTGTTCCCGGCGGTGTCAATTGTGAAAGTATTCCGCATTTCTTCAAATGCTCGCCAAACTCGTAACTTAGATATTCACCTCCACGATCAGAACGTAGAAATTTAATCTTCTTGTTACGTTGATTCTCTACCTCACTTTGAAATTCCTTAAACTTCTTGAAAGTTTCGGACTTATGTTTCATGAAATAGATATACCCATATCTACTCAAGTCATCCGTGAAGGTAAGAACATAACGATAACCACCGCGCGATGCTACACTCATTGGACCACACACATCGGTATGTATGATTTCCAATAAGTCCGTAGCTCGCTCCATCATACCAGAAAATGGAGTCTTAGTCATTTTACCCATCAGACATGCTTCGCATCTATCAAGTGATTCGAAATCAAGTGATTCAAGAAGTCCATCGGAATGGAGTTTCTTCATACGCTTCACTCCAATGTGACCAAGACGACAGTGCCACATATAGGTCGAGTTATCGCTCGATTTCAAACGTTTAGCCTCAATGTTATTAATATGTGTATTTCCACTATCGAGATTCAACAAGAATAGACCATCTATCAAAGGTGCATGTGCATAAAACATATTACTCATATAAACCGAACAACCATTATTCTCAGACTTAAACAAGTAACCGTCTCGCAATAAACAAGATCCCGATATAATGTTCATGCTTAACGCAGGCACCAAATAACAATTATTTAAGTATAAAACTAATCCCGATGGTAGATGAAGGGGTAGCGTGCCGACTGCGATCACATCAACCTTTGATCCATTTCCCACGCGCATCGTCACCTCGTTCTTCGCTAGCTTCCGTTTATTCTGCAGCACATGTTTCGAGTTACAAATATGAGCAACCGAACCAGTATCAAATACCCAGGCACTACTACGAGTACTAGTGAGATACACATCAATAACATGTATATCAGATATACCTTTCTTCTTGATGTTGCCGTTCTTCAAATCCGCCAAGTACTTTGGGCAATTCCGCTTCCAGTGACCTTCTCCCTTGCAGTAAACGCACTCAGTATCAGGCTTAGGTCCAGCCTTGGTCTTCTTCGTAGGCGTGGCAACTTTCTTACCACCCTTCTTGAAGTGTCCCTTCTGCTTAGACTTGCCTTTCTTGAATTTGGTGGTCTTATTGACCAACAACACTTGGTGCTCTTTCTTGATCTCCACTACTGCAGACTTCAACATGGCAAAGAGTTCTGGCAACGTCTTGTTCATGTTTTGCATGTTGTAATTCATCACAAAGTTCTTGTAACTTGGTGGTAGTGATTGGAGGACACGGTAAATCCCCAAAGCATTAGGAATCACAATACCCAAGCTTTGAAGTTTGTTTGCGTGCCCAGACATCTTAAGCACATGCTCGCTGACGGAGCTGCCCTCTTCCATCTTGCAGTTAAAGAACTTTTCAGAAGCCTCATAGCTTTCAATTGCCGCATGAGTCTCAAAGATCAATTTGAGATCCTCGACAATATCATATGGGTCTGAATTCTCAAACCTTTTCTGAAGCTCCGATTCTAAACCATACAAGATAACACACTGAACTGTGGAGTACTGAGTCTTCCGAGTGAGGTAAACATTCTTTACTTCATCGGCAGCATCAGCTGCAGGTGGGTCACCCAGCGGTGCATCCAGCACATAGGTCAAATTACCAGCTGTGAGGACAATCCTCAAATTGCGGAACCAATCCGCGAAGTTGCTTCCATTGTTTTTCTACTTTTCTTTCTCTAGGAACGCATTAAAATTGATGGTAGGGGCTGCCATTGATCTACAACATATTTGCAATAGTTTAGACTAAGTTTATAACAAATTGAGTTCAAATTAATAAAATTAATCTAGGTGAACTCCCACTCAAAACAATATCCCTCACATTGTTTTAGTGATCACACGAACCAAATCCACCACATCAACACCGATCATCACGAGAGTTGATATAGTTTCAATGGCGAACAATCGACATGTTCATCATATCTACTATATGATTCATGCTTTACCTTTCGGTGATCCGTGTTCCGAGACCATGTCTATACATGCTAGGCTCGTCAAGATCAAACCTTAGTTTCCGCATGAGCAAATCTGGCTTGCTCACGTTGTATGCACTTGCAGAATCTAACACACCCGATCATCACGTGGTGCTTCGAAACAACAAGCTTTAGAAACGGTGCTAACTAAGGGTGAACACTTTATGACTTGAAATTCATGTGCATGAGGGATCATCTTATAATGCTAACGTTGTCTACTAAGCAATACAAGATGCATAAAGGATTAACATCACATGCAATTCATAATATGTGATATGATATGGCCTTTCTTCTTTGTGCTTCCGATCTCCATCTTCTAGCACGAACATGATCTCCATCATCACCGGCATTGCATCAAGGTCAATGACGCTTCTCCATGGTTGTCGTCCACCGGCTTCAACTATTACAACTACTTTGAATAGACACGTGGGTCGTAATAAAAATTAAAGACAACCATATGGCTCCTGCCGGTTGCCAACTTACAATAAGGAACATTGCATACATCAAATATAATCACAATCATGGCCATATCACATCACAGCACACCCCTGCAAAACAAAGTTAGACGCCTCTACTTTCTTTGCATGTTTTACGTGGTTTGGGCTTTCAATAAGTGTCGTTCTAACTTACGAACATGAACCACAACATTGATACTAGTATTGTTAATCACCCGTTGTAAATTGGATCTTAACTATGCTAGGAGAAACAGGCACCCGCAAAGCCACTTATGCAATACAAGTTGCATGTCAAGCGTGGAGCAAGTCTCATGAACGATGTCATGTAAGGTTAGCCCGGGCCGCTTCATCCCAACATACCGCAAGATGCAAAGTACACAAGAAGCAATCGACAATAAAAGCATCAACGCCCACAATGACCATTGTGTTCTACTCGTGCAACAGATCTACATATAGACACGGCTCTGATACCACTGTAGGGTTTCGTAGCATGGAAAACAAAAATTTTCTACCGCATACAAACAAAGAAGCCAAGATCTATCTACTAGATTGTAGCAACGAGTTGATAGAATAACTCACCCTCGAAGATTCCAAAGTGTTTAACGAGAGCGGATTCTCGTGGGTGATGTAGTCGTACTCTTCCCGATCTCAAGATCGCGTAGACGATCCTTCCGGCGCTGCGTTCTGGTAGCGCTCCCGTAGTCGGTCACACGTTCGGTACTCGACGAAGACCTTCCTCTCCCTTGTTCCAGCAGGCAGCGGAGGTTGTAGCACTCTCCTCGCGATTCCGGCAGCACAACGGTGTGGTACCGGAAGTAGAGGGGAGATCTCCAAGGGCTTCGCCTTAAGCCGGAGCGAGTATGGTGGAGTATGAGAGAGTCCCTCGATGATCTAGGGTTTAGACACACCGAGGAGGAAGCTTGGCCGACGGCTAGGGTTGCTAGGCGGCGGCTTGGCCTAGGTCGGCGGCAGCGGCAGTGGAGGTGGCGGCGCCGGCGGCTAGGGTTTGGAGGAGAGGATCTTGTGTGCTAGGAGGGAGCCCTGCCCCTCCTTATATAGGTGGAGGGGCCGGCCGGCCAAGGGGAGGGAGAGGAGTCCCTCCCCAACTCGGCTTGGAGGGTGCGCCGTCGGTTGGAGGAGGGAACTCCTCTCCAACTCGGTTTCCCACTCCTCCTCTTTTCCTCTTTCCAAATTTAGCCGTTTGACTTTTCAAACTAGCTGTTTGACTTTTCAAACTAGGATTTGAATTAATCCTTTATTTGGTTCAGCGATGACACTTAGTACATGATGCAATCATACCAACTTGATACAACACATTCATGTACCCTTCCACTTGGCCGGCCGGCCCCTCCACCTATATAAGGAGGGGCAGGGCTCCCTCCTAGCACACAAGATCCTCTCCTCCAAACCCTAGCCGCCGGTGCCGCCACCTCCACTGTCGCCGCCGCCGACCTAGGCCAAGCCGCCGCCGCTGCCTAGCAACCCTAGCCGCCAGCCAAGCTTCCTCCTCGACGTGTCTAAACCCTAGACCATCGAGGGACTCTCTCATACTCCACCATACTCGCTCCGGCTTAAGGCGAAGCCTTGCGAGATCTCCCCTCTACTTCCGGTACCACGCCGTTGTGCTGCCGGAATCGCGAGGAGAGTGCTACAACCTCCGCTGCCTGCTGGAACAAGGGAGAGGAAGGTCTTCGTCGAGTACCGAACGTGTGACCGACTACGGGAGCGCTGCCGGAACGCAGCGCCGGAAGGATCGTCTACGCGATCTTGAGATCGGGAAGAGTACGACTACATCACCCACGAGAATCCGCTCTCGTTAAACACTTTGGAATCTTCGAGGGTGAGTTATTATATCGACTCGTTGCTACAATCTAGTAGATAGATCTTGGCTTGTTTGTTTGTATGCGCTAGAATTTTTTTGTTTTCCATGCTACGAAACCCTACAGTGGTATCAGAGCCGTGTCTATATGTAGATCTGTTGCACGAGTAGAACACAATGGTCATTGTGGGCGTTGATGCTTTTATTGTCGATTGGTTCTTGTGTACTTTGCATCTTGCGGTATGTTGGGATGAAGCGGCCCGGGCTAACCTTAAATGACATCGTTCATGAGACTTGCTCCACGCTTGACATGCAACTTGTATTGCATAAGTGGCTTTGCGGGTGCCTGTTTCTCCTAGCATAGTTAAGATCCAATTTACAACGGGTGATTAACAATACTAGTATCAATGTTGTGGTTCATGTTCGTAAGTTAGAACAACACTTATTGAAAGCCCCAAACAACGTAAAACATGCAAAGAAAGTAGAGGCGTCTAACTTTGTTTTGCAGGGGTGTGCTGTGATGTGATATGGCCATGATTGTGATTATATTTGATGTATGCAATGTTCCTTATTGTAAGTTGGCAACCGACAGGAGCCATATGGTTGTCTTTAATTTCTGTTACGACCCGCGTGTCTATTCAAAGTGGTTGTAATAGTTGAAGCCGGTGGACGACAACCATGGAGAAGCGTCATTGATCTTGATGCAATGCCGGTGATGATGGAGATCATGTTCGTGCTAGAAGATGGAGATCGGAAGCACAAAGAAGAAAGGCCATATCATATCACATATTATGAATTGCATGTGAAGTTAATCCTTTATGCATCTTGTATTGCTTAGTAGACAACGGTAGCATTATAAGATGATCCCTCATGCACATGAATTTCAAGTCATAAAGTGTTCACCCTTAGTTAGCACCGTTGCTAAAGCTTGTTGTTTCGAAGCACCACGTGATGATCGGGTGTGTTAGATTCTGCAAGTGCATACAACGTGAGCAAGCCAGATTTGCTCATGCGGAAACTAAGGTTTGATCTTGACGAGCCTAGCATGTACAGACATGGTCTCGGAACACGGATCACCGAAAGGTAAAGCATGAATCATATAGTAGATATGATGAACATGTCGATTGTTCGCCATTGAAACTATATCAACTCTCGTGATGATCGGTGTTGATGTGGTGGATTTGGTTCGTGTGATCACTAAAACAATGTGAGGGATATTGTTTTGAGTGGGAGTTCACCTAGATTAATTTTATTAATTTGAACTCAATTTGTCATAAACTTAGTCTAAACTATTGCAAATATGTTGTAGATCAATGGCAGCCCCTACCATCAATTTTAATGCGTTCCTAGAGAAATAAAAGTTGAAAAACAATGGAAGCAACTTCGCGGATTGGTTCCGCAATTTGAGGATTGTCCTCACAGCTGGTAATTTGACCTATGTGCTGGATGCACCGCTGGGTGACCCACCTACAGTTGATGTTGCCGATGAAGTAAAGAATGTTTACCTCACTCGGAAGACTCAGTACTCCACAGTTCAGTGTGCTATCTTGTATGGTTTTGAATCGGAGCTTTAGAAAAGGTTTGAGAATTCAGACCCATATGATATTGTCGAGGATCTCAAATTGATCTTTGAGACTCATGCGGCAATTGAAAGCTATGAGGCTTCTGAAAAGTTCTTTAACTGCAAGATGGAAGAGGGCAGCTCCGTCAGCGAGCATGTGCTTAAGATGTCTGGGCACGCAAACAAACTTCAAAGCTTGGGTATTGTGATTCCTAATGCTTTGGGGATTTACCGTGTCCTCCAATCACTACCACCAAGTTACAAGAACTTTGTGATGAATTACAACATGCAAAACATGAACAAGACGTTGCCAGAACTCTTTGCCATGTTGAAGTCTGCAGTAGTGGAGATCAAGAAAGAGCACCAAGTGTTGTTGGTCAATAAGACCACCAAATTCAAGAAAGGCAAGTCTAAGCAGAAGGGACACTTCAAGAAGGGTGGTAAGAAAGTTGCCACGCCTACGAAGAAGACCAAGGCTGGACCTAAGCCTGATACTGAGTGCGTTTACTGCAAGGGAGAAGGTCACTGGAAGCGGAATTGCCCAAAGTACTTGGCGGATTTGAAGAACGGCAACATCAAGAAGAAAGGTATATCTGATATACATGTTATTGATGTGTATCTCACTAGTACTCGTAGTAGTGCCTGGGTATTTGATACTGGTTCGGTTGCTCATATTTGTAACTCGAAACATGTGCTGCAGAATAAACGGAAGCTAGCGAAGAACGAGGTGACGATGCGCGTGGGAAATGGATCAAAGGTTGATGTGATCGCAGTCGGCACGCTACCCCTTCATCTACCATCGGGATTAGTTTTATACTTAAATAATTGTTATTTGGTGCCTGCGTTAAGCATGAACATTATATCGGGATCTTGTTTATTGCGAGACGGTTACTTGTTTAAGTCTGAGAATAATGGTTGTTCGGTTTATATGAGTAATATGTTTTATGCACATGCACCTTTGATAGATGGTCTATTCTTGTTGAATCTCGATAGTGGAAATACACATATTAATAACATTGAGGCTAAACGTTTGAAATCGAGCGATAACTCGACCTATATGTGGCACTGTCGTCTTGGTCACATTGGAGTGAAGCGTATGAAGAAACTCCATTCCGATGGACTTCTTGAATCACTTGATTTCGAATCACTTGATAGATGCGAAGCATGTATGATGGGTAAAATGACTAAGACTCCATTTTCTGGTATGATGGAGCGAGCTACGGACTTATTGGAAATCATACATACCGATGTGTGTGGTCCAATGAGTGTAGCATCACGCGGTGGTTATCGTTATGTTCTTACCTTCACGGATGACTTGAGTAGATATGGGTATATCTATTTCATGAAACATAAGTCCGAAACTTTCAAGAAGTTTAAGGAATTTCAAAGTGAGGTAGAGAATCAACGTAACAAGAAGATTAAATTTCTACGTTCTGATCGTGGAGGTGAATATCTAAGTTACGAGTTTGGCGAGCATTTGAAGAAATGCGGAATACTTTCACAATTGACACCACCGGGAACACCACAACGTAATGGTGTGTCCGAACGTCGTAATCGAACTCTCTTAGATATGGTTCGTTTTATGATGTCACTTACAGATTTACCGCTATCATTTTGGGGTTATGCATTAGAAACAGCCGCATTCACTTTAAATAGGGCACCATCTAAATCCGTAGAAACGACACCGTATGAATTATGGTTTGGGAAGAAACCTAGATTGTCGTTCCTTAAAGTTTGGGGATGCGAAGCCTATGTAAAGAAGTTACAGCCGGACAAGCTTGAACCCAAAGCGGAAAAATGCGTCTTCATAGGATACCCGAAGGAAACTATTGGGTATACCTTCTATCATAGATCCGAAGGCAAAATCTTCGTTGCCAAGAATGGATCCTTTCTAGAGAAGGAATTTCTCTCGAAAGAAGTGACTGGAAGGAAAGTAGAACTTGACGAGGTTGTCGAACCTTCTCTCGAAATTGCGAGTAGCGCAGCGCCGGAAGAAGTTCCTGTGGTGCCTACACCAATTAGAGAGGAAGCTAATGATGATGATCATGAAACTTCGGTCGAAGTTACTACAGAGCCTCGCAGGTCAACGAGAACTCGTACCACTCCAGATTGGTATGATCCCGTTATGAGTGTCATGTTGGTGGACAACACCGATGACCCTGATACATATGAGGAAGCGATGATGAGCCCAGATTCCAATAAATGGCAAGAAGCCATGAAATCCGAGATTGGATCCATGTACGAAAACCAAGTGTGGACTTTGGTGGACTTACCAGATGGCCGGAAGGCTGTCGAGAACAAATGGATCTTCAAGAAGAAAACAGATGCTGATGGTAATGTTACTGTCTATAAAGCTCGACTTGTCGCAAAAGGGTTTCGACAAATTCAAGGAGTTGACTACGATGAGACTTTCTCACCAGTAGCGAAGCTAAAGTCTGTGAGGATTATGTTAGCAATCGCTGCATATTACGATTATGAGATATGGTAGATGGATGTTAAAACAACATTCCTCAATGGAGACATTGATGAAGAGTTGTATATGATGCAACCCAAAGGTTTTGTTGATCCTAAAGATGCTAACAAGGTATGCAAACTTCAACGGTCCATCTATGGATTGAAGCAAGCATCCCGAAGTTGGAATCCACGTTTTGATAAGGTGATCAAAAGTTTTGGTTTTATACAAACTTATGGAGAAGCTTGTATTTACAAGAAAGTGAGTGGGAGCTCTGTAGCATTCTTAATACTATATGTAGATGACATATTGTTGATTGGGAATGATGTAGACCTTCTTAATAGTGTCAAGGAATATTTGAATAATAGTTTTTCAATGAAGGATCTTGGCGAAGCAGCTTACATATTAGGCATAAAGATTTATAGAGATAGATCGAAACGCCAAATATCATTGTCACAAAGTACATATTTGGACAAAGTTCTAAATAGGTTTGGAATGGAAGATAGCAAGAAAGGGTTCTTGCCCATGTTTCCCAATACGACCTTGAGTAAAACTCAAAGTCCGACATCGGCAGAAGATAGAGAAAGGATGAGTAAGACTCCCTATGCCTCAGCCATAGGATCTCTAATGTATGCCATGCTATGTACTAGACCCGACATTGCATATGCTGTTAGTTTAACTAGCAGATATCAAAGTGATCCAGGAGTGGATCATTGGACAGCGGTCAAAAACATCCTTAAGTACTTGAGAAGAACTAAGGATATGGTTCTTTCTTATGGAGGTGATGAACAGCTCGTTGTTAATGGTTACACCGATGCTAGTTGGAACACCGATCCGGATGATTCTAAATCACAATCTGGATACGTATTTATTTTGAATGGTGCAGCAGTTAGCTGGAGGAGTGCAAAGCAAAGCGTTGTGGCGAGATCTTCAACTGAATCGGAATACATGGCTGCTTCGGAGGCTTCACAAGAAGCGATATGGATGAAAGAGTTCATTACAGAGCTGGGTGTGGTTTCTAGTGCGCTGGACCCAATGTCTATCTACTGTGATAACATGGGCGCCATAGCCAATGCGCAAGAACCAAGGTCACACAAGAAGATGAAGCACATCAAGCTACGTTTTCACGCTATTCGAGAACATATCCAAGATGGGGATATAAAGATTTGCAAAGTACACACAGATCTGAATGTGGCGGATCCGTTGACTAAACCTCTCCCGAGGGCAAAACATGACCAACACCAAACTGCCATGGGTGTTCGGTATATTACCATGTAATCTAGATTAGATGACTCTAGTGCAAGTGGGAGACTGTTGGAGATATGCCCTAGAGGCAATAATAAAAGTAGTTATTATTATATCTTTGTATTTATGATAAATGTTTACATTCATGCTATAATAGTATTAACAAGGAAACATTAATACTTGTGTGATTTGTGAACTTAATTTGAAGTCCCTAGTAAAGCCTCTATATAATACTAGCTTGTTGGTTAATGGATGGTTGTGGTTTCCCTATCATGAACATTGAGATGTTATTAACAACAAGATCATATCGTTAGGAGAATGATATGATGGACATACTCCTATAGATAAGCGTAGCATAAAGATCAAGTCATTTTAATAGTTCAATTGCTATATGCTTTCTGATACATAGTAATCTAATTCCTTCGACCATGAGATCATGCATATCACCTTTACCGGATGGATGCTTTGATGACATCAAACACCACACCGTAACTGGGTGGCTATAAAGGTGGCATTGAGTGTTCGGAAAGTATTGGTTGAAACACATGGATCAAGAGTGGGATTTGTCCATCCATATGACGGATAGATATACTCTGGGCCCTCTCGGTGAAATGTCATCCAATTAGCTTGCAAGCATGTGACTGGCTCACAAGGGATCACATATCACGGGAACGAGAAAAGAGTACTTATCGGTAACGAGGTTGAACTAGGTATGTAGAGATACCGACGATCATAACCTCGGATAAGTAAACTATCGTGAGACAAAGGGAAATTGATATCGTATGTAAGTGGTTCATTCGATCGCAAAGTAATCGTAGAAATATGTGGGAGCCATATGAATTTCCAGATTCCTCTATTGGTTATTGTTCGGAGAAGTGTCTCGATCATGTCTGCATAATTCACGAACCGTAGGGAGACACACTTAAGGATTCGACGTTGTTTTGAGTAGTTATGGAATGATGAGAAAGAGACCGAATGTTGTTCGGAGTCCCGGATGGGATCCGGGATATCACGAGGAGATCCGGAATGGTCCGGAGAATAAGATTCATATAAGGAAAGTCCCGTTTCGGAGTTGGGGAATGGTTCCGGTGTTTTCATCGGGAATGTTCTAGAATGTTCCGGAATGTCCGGCACTCCGGAGGGGAAGGGTACATGAATGTGTTGTATCAAGTTGGTATGATTGCATCATGTACTAAGTGTCATCGCTGAACCAAATAAAGGATTAATTCAAATCCTAGTTTGAAAAGTCAAACGGCTAAATTTGGAAAGAGGAAAAGAGGAGGAGTGGGAAACCGAGTTGGAGAGGAGTTCCCTCCTCCAACCGGCGGCGCACCCTCCAAGCCGAACTGGGGAGGGACTCCTCTCCCTCCCCTTGGCCGGCCGGCCCCTCCACCTATATAAGGAGGGGCAGGGCTCCCTCCTAGCACACAAGATCCTCTCCTCCAAACCCTAGCCGCCGGCGCCGCCACCTCCACTGCCGCCGCCGCCGACCTAGGCCAAGCCGCCGCTGCCGCCTAGCAACCCTAGCCACCGGCCAAGCTTCCTCCTCGGCGTGTCTAAACCCTAGATCGTCTAGGGACTCTCTCATACTCCACCATACTCGCTCCGGCTTAAGGCGAAGCCCTGCGAGATCTCCCCTCTACTTCCGGTACCACGCCGTTGTGCTGTCGGAATCGCGAGGAGAGTGCTACAACCTCCACTGCCTGCTGGAACAAGGGAGAGGAAGGTCTTCGTCGAGTACCGAACGTGTGACCGACTACGGGAGCGCTGCCGGAACGCAGCGCCGGAAGGATCGTCTACGCGATCTTGAGATCGGGAAGAGTACGACTACATCACCCACGAGAATCCGCTCTCGTTAAACACTTTGGAATCTTTGAGGGTGAGTTATTCTATCGACTCGTTGCTACAATCTAGTAGATAGATCTTGGCTTGTTTGTTTGTATGCGGTAGAAAATTTTTGTTTTCCATGCTACGAAACCCTACACCTGTTTCGGCATGGTGGCGCGGCATCGAGCAGAGGCTGGTAGAGGATTTTGCTGGGCATCCAAGGTGGAGGGTGGCGATTTTTCCTCTGGTGGCCAGCCTCCTCTTCAATAAATCCTCGCGTCGCCGTCGTCCTTCTCTTGGCTCTGGTGTGTCCTTCTCCCTCTTGGTTGGCCATGGAGGCGAGGAAGAGGGGCTACGATACACTGCAGCTGCTAGTTTTGGGCGGCGGCTCCGCTTCCAAAGAGTTAGCAGTGGTGGCTTCGTCTTCTTCATCTGCTACAACGACTCCGCTTCCAGAGGTAGCTTCTTCTTCAGTGTGGGTACTCCACTGGATCTTGAGAAACTTGATACTCCGGGTCCTGGTGGTTCTGAAAGCTTCCTCCAAAATACGGTTGGGTACTTCGGGATATGGCAGGTCATCGTTGATCTCAATAGTCCTGTGATCAATATTCTTGAAAACTTCGGTCTTCTCCGGGACTTCTAGGCATTTGCGAAGTAAAAAAATATGGAACACATCATGCACGGCTGACATCTCCTCTGGCAGTTCCAGTTGATACGATACTTCTCCTCGACGATTCAAAATCTTGAAAGGTCCAATATATCTGGGGGCTAACTTTCCTTTGAGTTGAAAACGTTGCATTCCTTTCAAAGGTGACACTTTGAGATACACAAAATCTCCAATATTGAAGGCTAGGTCTTGATGTCTCTTGTCGGCATAACTCTTCTGTCTGGATTGGGCAGTCTTGAGGTGCTCATGGATCTTGTGAACTTTCTCTTCAGCTTCTCGTAGGATGTCGGGTCCGAAAATCTGACTCTCTCTACTTCCGACCAATTCAAAGGGGTACGACACTTCCTTCCATACATGAATTCGAATGGGGCCATTTGCAAACTAGCTTGGTAACTATTGTTGTATGAAAGCTATGCGAAAGGCAGACAGTCTTCCCATTTTGATCCATATTCTAATACACAGTCTCTCAACATATCTTTGAGTATTTGATTTACTCGCTTCGTTTTTCCATCAGTCTGAGGGTGATAAGATGTGCTGAAATCCAGTCGGGTTCCTAATCCTTCTTGGACTTTCTTACAAAATCTCGAGGTAAACTGGGTTTATCGATCCGACATGATGTTCTTGGGGACTCCATGCAAACTGACGATTCTATCAATGTACAACTCTGATAGCTTCGAACTTTCATAGGTGGTCTTGACTGGTAAGAAATGGGCGACTTTGGACAGTCTATTCAATATGACCCAAATAGAGTCATTTCCCCTACTAGATGTAGGCAAACCGGTGATAAAATCCATTCCAACTGAATCACATTTCCATTCTGGAATCTGCAATGGTTGCAACAGTCCTGCGGGTCTCTGATGTCCCGCCTTGACACTCTGACAAATATCACACTTGGCTATGTAGCTTTCGATTTCTCTCTTCATCTTATGCCACCAAAATTGCTCCTTCAAATCCTGATAAATCTTTGTTCCTCCGGGGTGGATAGAATAAAGAGTATCATGGGCTTCTTTCAAAATAGCTTGCTTCAATTCTGAATCTGCTGGCACACAGATACGTCCGTTGTACCACAAAACTCCTTCTTCATTTTCGGTGAATCCGGGTACTTTCCCTGTACCGATACGACGTTTGATTCCGTCGATACTAGCTTTTCCTCTCTGCGCCTCCTTGATCTGACTGATCAAAGTGGGTTGAAGTTCTATGCTAGCCAAAAATCCTTCACTTACTAGCTCCATTCTGAAATCTTCCAACTCCTTGTGCAAGATTGGTTGCTCCTTCAGAATCATGTAGTTCAAGCGACATGGCAATCTGCTAAGGGCATCTGCTACCACATTGGCTTTACCGGGGGTGATAGTGGATGTCCAGATCATAGTCCTTGATTATCTCTATCCATCTCCTTTGCCTCATATTCAGCTCCTTCTGAGTGAAAATATACTTCAGGCTCTTGTGATCCGAATAAATCTCACAATGGTTACCCATGAGGTAATTCCGCCATGTCTTCAAGGCTAAAACTACGGCTGCTAGTTCAAGGTCATGGTAGGATCATTCTGCTCATGTTGCTTCAGTTGTCGGGATAAATATGATATGACTTTTCCCTCTTGCATTGGCATAGTTCCGAGACCGATCTTGGATGCGTCACAATACACATCAAAAGGCTTCGTGATATCCGGCATGATCAAGATTGGGGCTGAAACCAATCTCTTCTTAAGCTCTTGAAAACTCACTTCACATTTTTCCGTCCATTCAAACATCTTATCTTTCTTCAACAATTGGGTCATGGGTCTTGCGATGCTCGAGAATCCTTCTACGAACTTGCGGTAATATCCCGCTAATCCGAGAAATGCATGAACTTGAGTTTGAGTGGTTGGGGCTTGCCATTCTTCAACATCCTTAACTTTGCCAGGGTCAACAACAATTCCTCCGGCCGACACAATATGTCCGAGGAATCCTAATTCCTGTAACCATAATTCACATTTGCTAAACTTGGCATACAACTGATGCTCCCTAAGGGTTCCAAGGATGGCCCTCAGGTGTAGCTCATGTTCTTCTTCTGATTTTGAATAGATCAGAAATTCATCGATGAAAACAATGACAAACTTATCCAGGAAGTCCATAAAATCCTTATTCATGAGGTTCATGAAATAAGCGGGGGCATTGGTTAATCCAAAAGACATGATAGTGTACTCATACAATCCATATCTGGTGGTAAAGGCAGTCTTTGGAATATCCTCTACGCGAATCTTGAGTTGATGATAACCAGTTCTAAGATCAATCTTAGAAAACACTTTGGCACCGGTCAACTGGTCAAACAGGTCTTCTATCTTTGTCAGTGGGTACTTGTTCTTCATAGTGACATCATTCATCTTCCGATAATCCATACACAAACGGTTACCTCCATCTTTCTTGTCCACAAACAAGACAGGTGATCTCCATGGCGACACACTTGGTTGAATCAATCCTATCTCCAACATAGAATACAGTTGCTTCTTTAGCTCCACTAATTCAGATGGGTTCATACTATACGGTCTCTGGACTATGGGTCCGGTTCCAGGGATCAGTTCAATGATAAACTCGATATCCCGATCTATGGGTATACCGGGCAAAACATCTGGAAATACATCGGGGTATTCACAGACTACTTTGACTTGGTCAATGGTTGGTTGGGCTAGACTCTTGTTGCACTTGAATTGACGGGGTAAGGTTTTAGATACATTCTCTGCTGATATTCCGGCTGTACTGGTCATGGTTATGGCTTTCTTGGCACAGTCGATTAATCCTTTATGTTTTGACATCCAATCCATTCCTAGTACTACTTCCAAACCTTTAGTTCCAAGTACTATTAGATTAGCATAAAAATCTATGCCATGGATTCGGATAGGTACTGCCTTGCAAATTTGTCTAGCTTTGGTGGTTGAACCAGGTATTTGAACTATCATAACATCCTTCAATTTTGTTGGTTGAATCTTACTAGTGCATGCAAATTCTTCTGTAACAAACGAGTGCGATGCTCCAGAATCAAACAACACTCTTGCAAGTACTGAGTTAACAGAAAACATACCCAGCATGACATCTGGTGCTTCTTGGGCTTCTTCAGCATTCATGAGAAACAGACGGTCGTTGCGGTTGAGTGAATTCCCTGGGGCAAATCTCCTTCCAGGCTGAACACGACGCTGCTGCTGAGCTGGGGCATTCACATTGGGGGCTGTTGCAAGCTTCTTGGGGCACTCATTGGAATAGTGACCCTTGTTTCCGCATTCATAACAAGTCACCTAAGACTTGTCCTTTCCTGCAACAAGCTTAACATTGCTTCCAGTTCTTGGGCAGTATTGGTGTTGGTGGTGACATTATTGTATTGAACTTGGGCGATGCACGATTGAAATTGTTGGAGTTGCCGGGGTTGTTGTTGTGGTTTCCTCTGGGCCTTGGGTTTCCTCCTCCACGGTTGGGGTAGGTTGGATGGTTCATCGGGGGTCTATTGTTTCTTGGGGCAAATCCCGCGGACGGGTTGGGATGATACTTTGGGGTATAGTGGGTTCCTGGTTGATGCATCATTCGACGCTTGCGGTTCTCATTGGCTTGGTTGATCTTGCATTCCATCTGAATGGCAGAATACACTAAGGCTTCAATGTCAGCAAATGGAATATTGACTAACACCGTCTGCATCTCATCATGCATACCATTCAAGAATCTCTCCTTCTTCTTGTCTTTAGTGTCAATCTCATCCGGTGCATATCTAGCTAAGGACAGAAATTTGTCACAATACTCAACTACTATCATCCTCCCTTGCTTCAATTCTTTGAATTCATGTCTCATCCTCTTGATTAAACCCAGTGGCACATGGGTTCTGCTGAACTTGAGTTTGAATTCATCCCAAGTCATCATCTGACCTCCATTCATGGCTCGAACGTTGTTCCACCACGCTCTTGCATCTCCTTCCAGATAATGGGTGGCAAACAATACTTTCTCATTGGCCTCCACTCTTGCGACTTCTAAGTTGTTCTCCATGGTTTGCAGCCAATCATCTGCATCTAATGGCTCTTCAGATAGGTGGATTGGTGTTCTGAAAGTTCTTGAGCTTGGATCCATGGTTGTCCTGGTTTCCATGGCCTTGATTGTTGTTGGCCATCTGAGCTATGTGTTGAAGGGTGGCTAGGTTGGCTTGACGTTCGGCTCTTTCAGCTTCGCGGTCCAAACCAACATTTGCAAGATTTGCAACATTGGGTCCGGGGATGAACTGCTTCCTCTGTGAGGCATCTGAAGATTGAGATAGATCATGAGAAAAGAGGGAAATTTCTAAGGTTTAGGGTTTTGTTTTTTGAAAAGTTTTTGAAGTTTGACTCAGGTTTTTCTAGCAACTTTCTTTTCATTCATTCATAGCATATAGTACAAACACACACCATAACAAGGAAACGGATGGTTTTAAGAACCATTGTATGAAACTACGATACCGTGGGACCGGATACATTTCACTAACGCTAGTGCTCAAGTGCTACTACTCCTCCGAATCGGTGGCTTCATCATCCTCATCATCATCATCAATGAAGGCGAAGTCATCCTCATCGGTGAAGAAGTCCATGGCTTGATCCTCCAAGAAGTCATCATCATCACTGAGGTAGGAGTAGGGATCTCCACGGATATCCTCCCCCGTATTCGCCCTCTCCTCAAGCTGCATGTCCCGCTCATGGATGGTCTCCTTCAAGTCTGTCACTCTGTGATGAAGGCGATCAATAATGCGATCCTTCTTGTCAAGCTGACGGCGACGGGACTGGTGATCCTTCACCAGCATGGCGATGGTCTCGTCCTTCTTGACGGTGATGGTGTAGTTGTGGTTGGCATAGGAACGGGCATTGTCCAGCTCCTTCTGATGGTCATACATCATGAAGCTGAGATGGTCCACTTGATGCTTCATCTCTGGGTGATGTGGTACCTCTAGTGGCTGTCCCATAGCATCACGCCTTGGGTAATACTCAAAGTGGGTTCCCTTGATCTAATTGATGCTTTGCCCACACGGACGGGCAAGAGCTTCCTGCATGGCCCTGGCACGTCCATCTAGCCAGTTGTTCTCTCTCAAGATGAACTGGATTCCCTCTGTGGTGGGGGCTTCAATCTTCCCTCTGAGACTTGCAACAATCAGCCATTGCAATTCTCCTCCTTCCTGATCGTTGATCTGGGCTCCGAAGAAATCGGGGTGCGGGCGCTCCAGAAGTTCCGAGAGTTGGTCCAAATCACGCTCAAAGATAAGATCTCCTCCATTGCCCAACTGATAGAACTTGCTATACTTCACGTCCATCTATAAGAATGTAGGATGATTAATTAGTAGAGTGATCAAGTGTGTCAAATTTTATGTAAGTTTGCAAGAATATTTGAGGAACATGAAATTTCATGAAACAATCTAAGTGATAAGTATAAGAATAGGTTTTCATAAATACTCACTTCCTTTGTTTTGAAACTAAGTTTTTGATTCAAGTGTCCATTCTAACTAGGGTCTCCTATGGTCAGGATGGCTCTGATACCAACTTGTCAACACCCGGATTTTTAATCCCAGATGCCTGTTATGCCATACATCGCAATCCCAGGATTACTATTTTTGCGAGACATAACAGATTGGTACCATAGTTCATCATCCATTACAAACCATATTAAAGGTCTTACAAATCAAGGATCTCATGATCCAGTCTTAGTACAATCAAAGCAGCGGAATAATATAATAACAGTAGCGTGGGCGAAGCTCCATCTTCATGGTCACAGGCAATACTGACGATGAGAGATGATCCTAGTTGTCGTAACCTTTCTGCGGTCCATCCTCCTGATATTCCTCTTCATAGTCTGGCCACGGGAATAGCCAGGGACAAAGCCACGAGTACTCTTTAAGTACTCGCAGACTATCACTAATAGATAAATTGGTTTCAAGTAGGACTCCTAAGCTCTAGGTTGTTTTGCAAGGGGACGGTGCGCGGTCTCCTGGCGATGCTCAAGGAAGTAATGGCGCGGCAAGGGGTTGTGCGATTCGGTCGGAATGCGTCGACGCTCTGAGTGGCACCAACGACGGTTTTGATGGCGCACAGTGGCTACGGGTTGCGCGGCGGCGAACGGGGATGTCTGGGAGGTTCCTGGGGCGGTGGTGATCACGTAGACGGGCGGCAAAGGCGGGGCACAGTCTGTGCGAGCGTGTCAAGCGCGGCGCTCCGACGCGCTCTGGACATGGTCGTAAAGAAATGGGCGTGTGCGTCCTCTGTGGTCCAGTGCCTGGCAGGGCTCGAGGGCTGGACAGGGGGTGGCGGTGGACGGTGGCGTGCGTCCTGTACACGGTGGCTAGGCACGGCGCTTGCTCCTGCTAGCTAGTCATGGTCGGCTGGCAAGGGTGCTCTCGGGATGGCACGACATGGCGCATTGGGTAGGGGCTAGGATGGTTCAAAGCATTGGTTGGCACTGGGGGAGACAGGGATGATCAATGGTGAACAATTGTTAGCCAAATTACTGCTCAAAACAGTGAAGTTTGGCCAATTTTGGTTTCTGTCTCCAAGTGTTTGATGAAATGGCCGAAAGAATTTCATATTTGAATTTTTGGTTGAAACTTGGTGGATGCAATGGTCACATACTAGGTAGTCTCTGGTTGATTGGGTTTCTCAAGGTGAACTGGTTTGGTTGGGTTTTGAGAAATGGTGATCTTACCATATGAATTAGATTCAATTTTCAAATGTCATTTGAATAGGGTTGCCAAATGTTTCTGTGGGTTTGCAAGGTGGGCTTGGGTTCACTTTCACTTGGTATAGCAAGGGGTGAAAATAAATGGATTTTTTTCTATTTGTAATCTTGGACTAGAAACACTCAAAGTGGTCTAGTGAGCAAGATTGGCAAAAATGACCATTTTCTTGTTTTGTTTGTTTTTGAATTTCTAATGATTTGATTCTGCTTAGAAATGATTTAGAAGATGTTGTTTTCATCTTTAAACCATTCCTTTCTATTCACAACAATCACACAAGTCCATTCAAGCATTCATCACATACACACATGTATTCATAATGAGTTTAATTTACAAAAGTTTTTGTTAACCCTAAATTTGGGTGATTGGAATTTAATAACCTTGATTAATATTTTTGGTATATTACAGGGGCGGTGTCGGCAGCAGTAGTTTAGGTAGGTGTAGTGGCAATATGCCAGTAGTATGGAGTAGGGCGCCAGTGATTTTTGGCCGGGACTGGCGCATCCGGAAGGTGGCTTGCGGCAGCGTCATGCTTCGATGGACGGAGGAGACGGCGTGGTTGGCCATGACTGGGATCTCCGTAATAAGTGACATGGTGTGTCGTTCCTCTCTGCTATACATCTTTCTTCTTCTTCTCATCTCCCTCATTTTGGCCGGCCGTGGTGGCGAGGGGATGGGAGTGGGAGGAGGAAGTGATGCAGGGTGCAGGGAGGATTGGAGGTCTCCTGTTTCGGCGTGGTGGCGCGGCGTCGATCAAAGGCCGACAGAGGATTTCGCTGGGCATCCAAGGTGGAGGGCGGCGGTTTTTCCTCTGGTGGCCAGCCTCCTCTTCAATAAATCCCCGCGTCGCTGCCGTCCGTCTCTTGGCTCTGTTGTGTCCTTCTCCCTCTTGGCCGGCCATGGAGGCGAGGAAGAGGGGCTGCGAGACACTGCAGCTGCTAGTTTTGGGCGGCGGCTCCGCTTCCAGAGAACTGGCATCGGTGGCTTTGTCTTCTTCATCTGCTGCGACGACCTCTTCTGCTGCTGGATCTCTGAAGATCCCTATGAATCCCTCCAGTTTGCAGCTCGGGTGGCTCAGGTGGTTTGCCAGCATCATCGATTTCGCTGTCCAGTTTTCGACGCCCCCACTTTCAACCTCCGGCGGGTGGCCCTTTTACCTTGCATGTCCATCGCGAGGACGCTGCTGGCGATGGTGGCAATAGCATCACCGGCGAGGTCGGAATTTGCGCAAGGACTCGATGGCTTTCGGAGTTTCTTTCTAGGGTTCTTTGTGTAAATTGGAAGGACATGGTTGTTATTTGTCTTCTTTCAGGTCCTTTCTGCAGCATTGTATCAATTTTGATAATATAATGCCAGTTCTGGGACCTTCGGGTCCCTTTCCTTTGTTAAAAAAAAACCTACTGATTTCTGTATGATATATAATATTCTTTTCTTCCTATTACAAAATCGGAAACAATATTCAACTAAATTGTTGAGTGACATGCAATATTATAAAGGATTATAAAATGGCCACAGAGTAATAAATAGCTCATGCATTTATCAAGTTTCTGTATGATGGACAAATATCATAATATACCTTTTCATTTTTTTAGTTTGATATCCCTTGTGTACCTTGGTTAGCGAAAATACATGTGAATAAATCTAGGAGTCTAACGGTTCTCATCGACTTTCTTTTCTCAATGGTGTAATCCATCATTCCGATCCATCGCTCCAAAGTAGATGTTTTAAGTTGGATTTTTCTGTATGTTGTAATCCATTAATCCAAGCCATACTACCAACTTTTGTGCAGCTCAATCGTAGTTGGATTGGAAGTACACATTCCGGTAGGCAAGTCATCTATT
The DNA here is from genome assembly GCA_916181665.1 of Avena sativa. Lineage (NCBI taxonomy): Eukaryota > Viridiplantae > Streptophyta > Magnoliopsida > Poales > Poaceae > Avena > Avena sativa. Next base: position 50,624,722 of record OV702299.1, read on the forward strand.
TCTAAGATTATACGTATGGCTTTCGTATTGCAAAAAAGAACATTCTTATAAAAGAGAACTTGTCTATAAAAGATGATTTGAAGAAAAAGGAAAAAACGAAGAGAATGTATGAAATCACTGACCATGAAAAAAACAAAGAGAAAACTATACTATCAAACTACAAATAATGGTTTGGTGAAAAAGGACAATCTTTTTGTAAAAGAATATGTTCCTAGACCCATTTTAGAAAAGCAAGTGGGTCACCATTAGAGTACTTCTTACCGTATTTAGTTCAAAAAAATTGAACCAGCTTTTTCAAAATGATGATGTCATCATATAAGTTAATTCATTTTATTAAACTAATGAGGATATATGTATCATAATACTGACCCTCGTTTTCATCTCTAACCTGTTTTATCATGTCAATGTATATAACATAATTGAGCAAATAAAGAGTAATTACAGGATTCATTAACCTTGAACGTAGGTCCATTAGAGTGATATGAATTGAATATAAAAAATAGAAGAGGATATGTACCCTATCTAAATTAGAAATAGCAGGCTATCTAGTACATATAATTGAGATCTAGATGATAAAGCATATAACAATGGACATTTGCAGCCATGCCATATAACCGGGATATATTTGTTTCTACCCTTCAAAATGCAAGTCGAACAACAATAGATATATTTAGATTTCAGTAGCTTTGCATGTGTAGGCAAGTTTTATCTTATATGTTATGCTATGTCTCATGTTGTGTCGTAGTATGACTTGTTAGTTGAGCCAGCGTATGTGTAGATATTCTTAGCTATGCATATTTAGACGGGAATGAGATCATATCAAGATAAAAGTGATTTTAAAGTGTATATTTTGGTTATATCATAAAAACAACATAACTAATGATTCATCTAGGTGGAATGGGATTGAATGGTTACCGGGGCCATATCTATGGTTTACTCGTGTATCACACTTGTGGATGGCCACCCAGGCTTCAAAGAAAATAGTTTAGTTCTTTATTTGATAGCTTACGTGTGCAATCATGTGCCTGTGAGTTATGGGTGGCCGGTTGGACTTAGTAAGTCGTGGTGACTTGAACCCTTCATAACTGGATATGTAGTGAATTTGTAGTTTAGAACGGTGCGTGGATGGATTTGGGAAACTATTTTTCGAATTGTATTTTCTTGGACTTTTCCCGACCATGTCACAAAATGAGTGTAGTGGTAAAAGTGGGCTAACCAGATCACATAAGTGTACAAACCCCTGAAGGATGTCAAACTAAGTACTTAGTTATGTCCCCGGTTATGGACATATTGAGTTGCTAGATTGGAGGCTACAACGATTTCTCTCTCATCCTAATTTCTAAATATCTTAAAATTTTGAGGGTGAACTTAATTAGGGTTTGGAGCACCTAGGAGTGAACCAGTGTGTCTGAGAAAAGTATTTTGAAGATTAAAACTATTTGGAAAAGGTAGGAAAAAGTTATGATCACTTTCTGCAAATAGCCTGAACTCTACATGCCAAAATGTGCATGCATATGTTACATTGCTAGCTGAATCCACCTACTAGTAAAATTTTGCTAATACAATTCAAATTTATTGACATTCATGGCTACAACTTTTATTGTTGAAAGATATTTTGAGAACGAGTAACGATTTTCTTTTAGGTCATGAGTTTCCACTCAGGGTGTTGCCTGTGGAGTGATGGAGCTTTACTTTATTGTTTATTTATTGAACTATGTTACTTGAGCTAGTCATGAGCAATGAAGTTTGTAATAATTATATTATTGCATCAACATTGTAATAATGTGATGTATCGATACTCTTTTATTCATTGAACTGTGTGTGCTAGTTAATCGATCCAAGGTACTAGCACTATAAGAACAAGATCCAATATTTTAACGGGTTGGATCGCTACAGTACACAAGGAGAAATTTGTAGAAATAAGTATTGATGTGTATAGTACACTCTATCAATAGAAATAATTAGTTACGAATGTCCACATGGATATTCCAATGACCATGGATCTATCATATGCACAAATTATTTTATAGTATTCCTTTTGCAAAATACTAATAATTTTTAGGGTTAATTGGATCTATGCCACTCCAACTTTTGTCAGTTGGATAAATGCCATTATAAAAACTTAAGTTGGATATGTTCCATCACAACTATATCATACCTCTACTAATGCATTCTATCCAATACCAAACCATATCATGCCTTTATACACTTATAAATACCTTTATACGAACCTTTCCTACAATACATGGACCATCTCTTGGTCAATTGACACGATTCATGAACAGTTCCTCCTACCCAATGGAATAACTCGAACAACTCTTGTTGGAGACGAGCAGTGTGCCAGCTAGCTAGAGGTTGGCGCCGCTGGAGGCGGACCTGCTAGGGGAGGCCATGGAGGGAGGTGGTTGGGGATGGAGGAAACAACTGCTAGACTAGGGTATCTGCTACCAGCGGCGGCTGGAGGCGAGCACCGTCGGCCCATGGCTATAGCCACACCTGACGCTTCTAGGGAGCATCTCCAGTGGTTCGCTTATCCCATTCCTGCCGGCGTCTATAGATTCAAGTTCTGGGCAATTCAAAATTTTAGTTGAAGTCTAAATTTTTTGACATGTGGAAGATTTTAAGGTGATGCCTATATTTTGCAAAAGGGTGGTATAGTCGATACTGAAATACACACTAAAATATAAGTATTTTTGAACAGGTATTCTCTAAAGTGAATAAAATGGCATTGGTAGAGGAACCATAGTTGTAGTGGCATATTTCCAACTTGAGTTTTTGTAATTGCATATTTTCAACTTGCCAAAGTTACAATGGTATAGATCCGATTTATCCTATTTTTTAAGTCTTTACGTGAGAGCACATGGTAGAGCTTGACTAACTTTACTGAGGAGCCCAAGAAAACTAATTATGTTTAGTTTTTGATAATGTTTTTTATAAATCATATAAATATTAAAGATATATTTTAAAAAATCTAGAGTAGGAGGTCCATGCCCCCTTTTCTCTAGGGAAACTCGGTTCTATGGACAAGGTCCCTTGGTGTGTTGTCGCCCTAGGACCCCAAAATCTATGGACCAGCCCTGATCTATGGACCAACGAGTTATGTACCCACTCAACGACAACCTGTGAGATCCAGTAGTGACCGCTGGCCACCCTAGCCACTGACAGAGGGAAGCGATGTGGAACATGATCATCAATCCATGGGACCCAACAGAACGCTATCATGAAGGTGGCAGTGGAGGAGAACGGCAGAACGCGCGCGGGGGGAGGGGGAGGGGTTGTACTAAAATCCCCTCTATTTTCTGCATTTTAGTAGTTTGGCCCTCCCTAGTAGTTTGCAAGTGAATAAATTTTTAATCGCCCCCCTCAAACAAATTTTCCGCCTCCAACACTAAAGGTGACGAACTTGAGCTATATGTGCGTGCAAGAATAGCGGCCAGGAAAAAAGTGCAAGACATGTACTTGCACGAACACGACGAAGCCAGGGAACCCACGTGACGACATGTGGCTGGCTAGGAAGAACGCGAGGGCCGGTGCGAAGACCACCACCCAGGACACCAGCACAAATACACTGTTCCATTGTTGTAGCTAAGTGAAAGTGTTACGTTTGCAATATCTGATGGAAACAGGGAAGCATTATTTACTAGAAGATGAAAAAAATAAACACGGTATGTGATGGATGAGGAACCAGGGAATGAAAAAATTGTGAAATTATATGGTAGGAAAAAGAACATCACAAATGCTGCAGAGGAAACCCCTTTGATAAAATAAAAAGTAAAAAAAAGTGGTATCAAATAGTCATCAATAAACGGCTCAATTCTGTACCTTAACGGGCAATATTAACAAAGAAGAGTAAAGAGCACGAGATGAGCTGTACACAAACACACCATACCGAGGTGTGAAGGAAACAAATACAGAGAAATAAGAGAGAGAAAAGCATTAGAAGAGCCCACTGCCGGCAGACAGACCAAAAGGGCCATGGCCCCCTCCATCCCAACGATAATTGCAATTTACATAATATTTCTACTTAGTATTAATCATTTTCACCATGCAAAATGTAAAATATTTTAAGTTGGTCCCCTCAACTGGCATGTAATCTCTTTTGGTCCCTCCAATAATTGTGGTCAAGGTCCGCTAACTGGAACAACGTAAAAACCAGGAACGTGCATGCATACATCCTGCAGAACTCAAATGGGAGGCACGAAATTCTATTTGTAAGATCAAGGACAGCTCCATGTACGAGAGCCCAGTTTTCTTGACAAAGGGATGAGCTATGCGGGTATGCAACCTATACAAGCACAAATTCATAATTGGGTTAGGGCTACCTGAGAACTAAGACCTTCTTCTCCATCCTTATCTCACACACTTTTGGGGCTCATCTGTGTATGAACAAGGAGTCGAAGATGATTCAGAGAGAGAGAGAGAGAGAGAGAGAGAGAGAGAGAGAGAGAGAGAGAGAGAGAGAGAGAGAGAGAGAGAGAGAGTGAGTACGGTAGTATAAGATACAAAGCGTTCGCTCACTTGGTTGATCCAAAAGAGTTCCATAAAACCTATTCCCTCCGTCTAGAAATAATTAACTTAGGTTTGTCTAGGTTCAAATGTATCAAAACGCATTTTAATGTATATATACATTCGAATTTATACAAACTCAAATCAGTTATTTCTGGATGGAGAGAGTAGCTTTTTTATTGAGGACTTGGTGAACATGGGCCTTGGCCTGATGGGCTTCGTGTATGCGTTTATGTTCATCCATGCGTCGCTTCACCGATAGGCCTTGATAAGGTAGTAGCTCTTATATTAGATATATTAGATATGGGAAATGTTGCCACCGAATATTAGATATGGGAACAAGTGATCGGTAAATTCATGACATTGGAGCTTCATTTGAAGTATAATCTTGTGCTCCTCCTTAACAAATCGCTAAATATGTTCGGTGATGTGGTACGAAGGAAGATTTGCGTTTAATTACTACTCCATCTGTTTCAAAATATAAGATGGTTTAGCGTTGTGAAGCAAATATATGTAGACTTCTTTTAGTATGTAGGTTCACTCAGATTTAAAGTAAATCTATACACTAAAATAAGTCTAGATACATTTGTTTCACAAAACTAAAACATTTTATATTTTAAAACAGAGGGGTAGGTCGGAGCTTTTGATGACTTGCTTGTCTTGGGATGGACGACCAGGTGTATGCAAGCATTTGGAGGCCCCGGTGTCCCTAACCGCTGCATCGTCCTCAACGGTGAGCTAAAGGACATAAAGAATGCATAAGTTTATCTATATCTAAAGTTTTAAAAAAACTGTATAGTTAATAACATCAACATATGTGCAAAATAAACTGAAGAGCTTATAAATTTGAATTTACTATGCAGATCATCAAGAGAAGTGGAAAGTTTTTGATTTGCAAACGTAATTGCTAGCAAGTGATAAACAAGGTTCAACATATCCATCCTCGAATTTATACTCTAAAATTTTTATCTAAACAGAAACAAGGTTCACTACATCCATCCTTGAATTTACACCCTCTGAATCATAAATAGTATTGGTACGCATAAATAGTAACTAATACATGGATTTGTCTAGTATAACATATTTAGCTATTAGCTTAAGCGAGACGGACGCGCTTTGCGTTGCTGTGCTGGAGAAGGATATGTCACATGACTACTACTCTTCGTCCACCACCACCATAAGTGGCCCTTGGCTCTCCGCTAGGGAGGATGGGAGGGACGTGGCGGTCCACAAACCTATTTGGAACGCGTCCTCCTTCGTAGCGTCCATATCAGAGTGGGCGGCTTGAGGAGGAGGGACGTATGTACCTCCCTCTCACGTCGTACCTGCGTGACATCCTCATTCCCAGCCATGGCGATTGAGACGAGCCGCACTAATGCTATATCTGAGTGCTCTTATTCCTTCTCTGATGAGGCTAAGTTGGAGGCCGAGGCCGGGGTAGTTGGTGGCAGCTTCCTTGGAGAAGGACGATGGATCCGAATTGCTAGGAGCGGTGTCAAGGAAAAAATCTCAGTCCTCACGACCTCACTAGCGTACTTGTGAGAGCAAAGTGAAATTTGTAGCCGAGGGTGGTGCTCATATCAACAAATGGAACCCGTGGGCCCCGACTTGCCTAGGTTTGGGCCCTTGTGCGGGAAATTGATCTACTCCGACATTTCTCTTGTATGATATGAGCCAGGCTCGCTGCATGATCATGTTAAAAAGTCTTCAAACTATTGGTTGCAATCCATCATGGTGTGTTTCACACATCCGCGGATTGATGTGCTCGTGGGGAATGATAATCTTCATCGTCTTATAGGCATAGGAAATGACCTCCATGAAAAGGCTCACATAATGTTTCCCAAGACCCCCTCAAAGGCCATGGTAAAGTCTGTGACTTCAAAGACACATTTTATGTCCAGAAATTTTCTCCATGACGGAGAGCGGGATCTGACCCAAGCTTCACTGTGCAGAACCCAGGAAGGCATCATAGAACTCCCTAAGAATGGGTTTCAACTCTTGCCTAAGAACATATCGAAAATTGTTTTCTATCTACACCAAGATATTTAGGCAAAAAAAAGTTTAAACACCAAATTAACTCCAGTAGTGTTCATGCGTTCATTCATCGAACCCATCAAACAGAAAAAAAAATATCATCACAAATAAAAGGACACTAGTGCTAGTAAAATCAATATTTATAAAAATAGGGGAGGCAGCCCAGCCGGTGAGCAGGCCACCTACAACCCCGACCTAGTCCAACCCAACACCACGCACACACCAAACCCAACCCATTCACAGTGCTACGGCCCACGCTCCATTGAACCCAATTCCACCAACCCTCCTTGGTGATCTTGCATCTCTCGACGGAGGAATAGAGCCTGAGGCACTTGAGCAGGACCAACGTCCCTCGTCTCTGGTAGAATCCGTCTGTGCGTCGTGGTATGTGGCGCCGACCTGTTCGACCTGTAGAACGATATAGTAGCATGATGAACAATTGAACAGAGCGGCACGAAGGCAATGGAGATTGTCTCTGTGGCGCCGCCACACTGAGGTTAAGGGAGACGAGGTTAGGCAGGTTGGATTTAATTGGATAAAACTATTATAATTAAGGTTGTCGGGACGAGTCAGTACCACTTTCGGTAATTTTTGTGAATCAATACCAGTTCTGAGGTAGAAGCGTTGCAAATCACACTAATTTTTTTCTGATAGCAATTTAACACGCTTTCTGACAGCCCGGGTCTAGCTGTAAGTGCTGAATTGACGACATGTGTCTAGGAGGAGCTGAGGTGGAAGTAGGACCCACCTGTCAGCCATATCTTATATTATTTTTTATTTTTCTCTTCTATTTTACTATTTAACGCCTGTGGGTCTCACCCGTCAGCCTCACTAAACCCCACTGGATGCACGCACGTACGAGGACACGGGATCGGGCTGGCTGCTGCGAGGGGCCTGCGACCCATGTCGTCACGTAGTACCATGCACCGCGGTTGGTGCGCTGTCCGGCGCAGCGTGTCGGTGCATCGGCGTCCCACCTCGTCGTCGTCGTGTGTTACCTCCTACTGTGCCGTGGCCTGACATGCGCCTGAGCACCCGCCCAGCTTGTGACATGGATATGCCCTACGGGTACCGATGTTAGCCTACCTGGTCCAGCCCGACGGAAGGCCCACTCGACGATCTACCGAGGTCCACGACGCCTATGACGGTTCGGCTGATATGAAGCCCATGTGGACACGGACTCCCAGACACACAAGACAAGGAAACCTCAAGACTAGAGTTTGAATATAACTTGTAACCTACTCGTACCGGTACCTGAGACCTAGCCTCCCCATATATAACGGCTAGGAGGGTCCAACGAGAAGGACAGATTATGATACAATAGATCAGACCACAATAGATCTACAGATCTACGCACTTCGCATACCACCGCATACACACCTCCACGCCAGATTGCATCTGCGCATCCCTATACTTTTCGGTTCCTCCGTAATCAAGAGCAGACAAGTATGAGTAAGATTTTCCCTCCGGGGGCCTAAACCTGGGTAAATCTTGTGTTCCCGTGTTGCTTGTTTGCTAACCGTTCCGCGATCTCCAGCATTCCTATCTTCTCCGAAATCCAAAGTCATAACAATGGGCATTGACGAGATTAAACCTCGTCAATTGGCGTCGTCTGTGGAAACTGGAGACGCTGATTGTACGATCGTGACGGTTCCATCACCGACAGTCTACGACTCGTCAGTTTCCAGGAAACATATCTACTTCGGTTCCCATGCGTCATCATCCAGACTGAATCCCTCGCCGTTAGCTGCGGCCAGATCGCATCTGGCAAGTTCATCCACTTCATCGCGTTCGTCTTCAACAACTCTGCGGCGGCTGATTTTTTCTTCGCGAGCGGCGCGGTGAGAGATGGAATCGGTACAAAGTTAATCAAAATGGCGACGACCAATCAACTTGGCTCAATCGAGTCCCCGCATGCGACCGGCCAGAGATGCACATGGCCTGATTTTGCTCGTCGATTGCCGTCAAAGTAACCAGATCGATACCAACTCCCCAGAAAAAACAAAGGAAAACAGAAATCTTCACGTGAGTATCAAGGACATGCATGTAACCAGGAGGCCACCCTCTCGGATCAATCGAGAACTAATAAGCAGTGTTTCTGCTGTCGAGAACTGTTTCGACAGTGCCTTAGACTAATTTGATTCTAGCGCAGACTATATCTCCTTTTGACACCGCTGCTATAAGATTCGGTCGTGTCTCGGCAAAGTTAGAGGGATGCAGTATCAAATCGTGGAAGTACTGGAAAACTAACCCGACACAATCTATATCAGCGCTAAACGCGTCGTTTCAGTCAAGTCCATGCAAAGCTGTACAAGCAAGGTCGTCACATCAATCGATCCAGTGTGAGCGCTGACTCCACCACCTCGACCACACGTCTGCCCCGATGACTCCACCGCGCGACTCTCTACGGTCATCGGCTGCACCGACTCCGCCGCACGACGCTCTGCAGTCTTCGACTACGATGACCCGTTGAACCTTCGACTCCGGCGATCCGTTGTGGTCTTCGACCCCGACGACCTGCTGCACCCTTCGACTTCGGTCATCTTCTACGATCTTCGGCTCCAACGACTTGCGGGCATGGGGGGTTTCCTCCCCTTCGGCGACCAGCCGTGGCCTTCGGCTCCAGCGACCCGCTGAGTCTTCGACACCAGCGAACCGCTGCGGTTTTCGACTGCGCTAATCCGCTACAATCTTCGGATGCAGAGCTCGCTGTCGCCATCAACCCCAGGAACCCGTCGCTACTATGACCATGGTCTGCCGTGTGACCCGCTACCTCGTCAACTTCGTCATGACAACCAACAAAGCTAAGTTTCCCTCTACTTAGAGATGATTTCTTTTTTAACTCGCACTCGAAACACTCGGGGTATGCGCCCTCTTCGAGTAACCTAATATACCATCGGCTCCACGCACTCGAGCACCTCGAACACGACAGCCAGAGTAGCTGATTCTGCCTGATCGTCGAATCCTTGAACTCCGAGTGCCTCGGCAAGGTACTGAGACTAAGGGTAATCCGGCTAACAAAAAGGCCTAGCATACAGTGCAAAAGTGTCGACTCGATTGGCACCAGAATCTTACTATACAAGCCGAAAGGCAAATATTCTTTACAAGATACAAGTACTTCATAATTCTTCATGTTTTCTGTAGCTTATAAGGATGTCAAATGCGCCCAGCTATTCTATCGGGTCCTCCAACGGAGTCGACCAGCGCCAGTCACGTCAACAGACGCCAAGACCCGAGTCGAAGTATTCCTCGGATGACCACATCAATCATCGACAAAAGCGGCGCTGGCCACGCACCCGATAGAAGAAACGGCGTCAACTTCATCCGCAACGTCGAGTCCTTCCGGCTAAAATGTCGCATCACTCTCCTACATTAACTCCTGGCTCCTTATGCGTGAGACGCTGACTCGATGCACTTCCGGGTCAGTGGTTTGTCCTCGTATGAGTCTCCACTCGAGTCTGCGACTCGACTAGACACTCGGGGGCCTACTCATATCAGGAGCGCTGGTCGCGCACCTGATGTACTTCCGGGTCAGCGGTATGCCCACGAGATTGTCGACTGCGTCTACAAGATACAAGACTCGAGTCTCTTCCCGAGTCTACGACTCCGTCGGACACTCGGGGGCTACTCTAAACTAGAGTGCTGGTCGCGAACACAAAAGATCTTCGAGTGGCACGCTTTGATTCCTCACTCGAATCAACGTTTCGACTAAGGACTCGGGGGCTACTCCCATAGGAAGCGCTGGTCACGCACTCAAAAAAAATAAAGGCATTCAGGGCATCTGCAAGGTCATCCGAAGAACTTCCGGATCGCCATATCACGCAACCGACGACTATAAGTCTCTGCTCGAGTCTACAACTCGAACAGACACTCGGGGACTACTCCCATAGAGAGAGCTGGTCGCGCACCCTACCTTGCGACTGCATGCGTCAATCACTTTTTTCCTTTGAATTTCTCATTTTTCTCACGACGTACCATGATACTTTCTGTTTTGTCGAGCCCTTCTTTGGTCTCTGGTTTGATGGTTGTACGTGCTAAAAACCCGGTACATTCCGTTTTGTTTCTCATCCTAGTCTTTTGCGACACTTCTGGTTTACTTATTTTGTTAGGTCTCGACTTCTCCGCTAGAGAAGTCGAGACCTAAATTCCATTGTGTTGACTACGTCCATAATGGTTCAAGACAACTAAGTCTTCACCCGAATCTACGTTTCAGATGGACACTCGGGGGCTACTGACATGGATATGCCCTACGGGTACCTGATGTTAGCCTACCTGGTCCAGCCCAACGGAAGGCCCACTTGACGATCTACCGAGGTCCACGACGCCTATGACGGTTCGGCTGATATGAAGCCCATGTGGACACGGACTCTCAGGCGTACAAGAGAAGGAAATCTCAAGACTAGAGTTTAAATACAACTTGTAACATACTCGTATCGGTACCTGAGACCTAGCCTCCCCCTATATAAAGGCTAGGAGGGTCCAACGAGAAGGACAGATTACGATACAGTAGACTAGACCACAATAGATCTACAGATCTACGCACTTCGCATACCACCGCATACACACCTCCACGCCAGATTGCATCTGCGCACCCTATACTTTTCGGTTCCGCCGTACTCAAGAACAGACAAGCAGGAGTAGGGTTGTCCCTCCGGGGGCCTGAACCTGGGTAAACCTTGTGTCCCCGTGTTGCTTGTTTGCTAATCGTTCCGCGATCTCCAGTATCCCCATCTTCTCCAAAACCCAAGCTCATAACAATGGACATTGACGAGATTAAACCTCGTCAGCTTGGGTTGTGCGCTGTGCGGCCACGTCGCTTGCCCGCCTGCAGCAACTTGCCACCCCCGCGTGAGCGTGCTGACCCCGTAGAAGCTCGCCGCCCTCGCCGGCGCCCTTGCCGCGCAGCATCCTCGCCGCCCAGTACCCTCGACGGCGCCGCACCATCACCGGCTAGCGTGTCCTCGTCGACCCCGCGCCCTCGCCGTCCCACGCCCTCGCCGCCCAGCGCCCTTGTTGGCCCCGCGCCCTCGTCGGCCACCGCTCTTGCTCGCTACCAGGTGGAAGAAGGATGATTGGAGGAAGAAGAAGTGGGTGGGGAAAAATAGAGAGGCTGACGGGTGGGACCTACTAGCGGTAAATAGTAAAATAAAAGAGAAAAATAAAAAATAATATAAGATATCTCTGATAGGTGGGCCCTACTTCCACCTCAGCTTCTCCTGGACACATGCCGCCAACTCGGCACTTATAGTTGGGCCCGAGCCGTCAGAAAACATGTTAAAATGCTGTTAGACGAAATTTAATACAGTTTGCAACGCTATGGCTCAGAACTGGTACTGACTCGCAAAAATTACTGAAAGTGGTACTGACTGGTTGAGCAGGTTGTTGGTGTGTTTTAGTGGAGGGGCCTTTTGGAAAAAAACGAAAAGGAGGAAATGCTAGTCCTAATGTAGGCATGACGCTTTTGCAAATAACACCCACCTACACATCACATGGGCCCTTTTTAAGTTATATCCACATTTGTCCTAACAAGTGGGTCCCTAACTGCCACGTAGACAAATACAATGCTCATGGCAGCACGCAAGTCATACCCAATTAGTGTAAAGCGGTACTCCGGAAGCCCATATATACCCAATGACTCCTGCTCGATCACTCTACCAACCCGCCCAATTGGCCATGGCCGAGAGCAGCCATGACGCCGTAGAGGAAGGAGACAGCCAGCTCCTGTCCACTCTCCCGACGAGGCAAGGGATGTGGAAGCCATTCTTCCTCTACCGCGGCTGCTGGCTGACACCCCGCTCCGTGACGAGCGTCGCGCTCGTGCAGTCCCAGTTCACGCCGCGCCCCGACGACGTCTTCCTCGCCACGTACCCCAAGTGCGGCACCACCTGGCTCAAGGCGCTCGCCTTCGCCGTCGTCAACCGCTCCATCCACCCGGTCGGCGACCACGCCCACCCGCTCCTCACCACCCACCCGCAGGACCTGGTGCCGTTCCTCGAGCTGCCCCACCGCGACGTCCACCCGGTCTCCGACCTCGACGCGCTCCCTTCCCCAAGGCTCCTCTCCACCCACATGTCGCCGTCGCTGCTGCCGCCGGGCGTGCCCGCCCTCGGCTGCCGCGTCGTGTACCTGTGCCGGGAGCCCAAGGACGTGTTCGTGTCCACCTGGCACTACATGAACAAGGTGGGCGAGGGCTTCCAAATCGACATGGACGCGTCGTTCCAGCTCTTCTGCGACGGGATGTCCCTGTACGGGCCTCTCTGGGAGCACTACCTCGGGTACTGGCGGCAGAGCGTGGCGGAGCCCGACAGGGTGCTCTTCCTCAAGTACGACGAGATGATGGCCGACGCCGGCAAGCATGTCAAGATGCTCGCCGAGTTCCTCCGCGTGCCGTTCACCGACGAGGAGGTGAGAGGCGGAGCCGTGGAGGAAGTCGTGAGCCTGTGTAGCTTCGAGACTCTGAAGAGCCTGCCGGTGAACTCGTCCGGAGTGTCCGATCGGATCGGTGGGATGCCGATGGAGAACTCTGCCTACTTCAGGACAGGGAAGGTTGGAGACTGGAAGACACACTTGACTGAGGAGATGGCGAAGAGGGTGGACTGCATCGTTGAGGAGAAGCTGAGAGGTTCTGGTCTCACCTTCTGACTTGTGACTGGCGCAGCCATGAAGGTCTGTATGTACGGGTGAGCTCGATTGCATCCTCTCCTGAACATGTATCCGTGTTCGAATTTGACGATGCGATTTATAAATAAGGTGTTGCTTAATAGAAGTCCATCGTATTAGTAGTACTTCCTTGGTCTAGAAATAACAAATCTGATTTTGATACATTTAAATCTAGACAAAACCAAGTCAGTTATTTCTGAACGAAGGAAATATGATATACCATTATTGTATTGCATAGAGGAAAGTTTCCTATTGATATCTACTACTGTCATGTATTTTGCAATTCACAAATGTTGCGCCCATAGTAACGCCATCTCGGCAAGCGCGCAAGATCACTAGATTGCATCTCGATATGCTAAACCACATATGCACAAAGAAAGTAAAACAAGACACCAATATTTGTTGACAAGCTAGGTTCACCATCATCGGCTACATCCCAAGTATGTTTCACTTCTTTATTGAGTGATGTGTAAAGCATAACAAGTCCATAAACTCACGCGAAAAATCATTTTAGCCCAGGAGCACATGAAATGAACATCGGAGACCTAAACTCATCATCAAGGACTAGAGTGTTCTTTCTCCTTTATCAATTTATGATCTTTTACTCTCTAACACTGGAGTATGTTACGTCGATCATGTGGCACCTCTGTTTTCGAAGTGCACAACTGAACGCGCTCGACTCAAAATCCTCTTAACTCTAGCCGTCAAGCCCAAATTCAGCCGTAATTTCAAAGTAGGTACAATCCACTCAAATTTCAACAGAACATGCTAGATTAGGTCCATATATCTAATTGGGCCACAGGTGTCGTTCGTGCATGGTGCGTCACTAGGCTATACTATTATCATACTAGTGTTAGTGCTTGGATTTTGGAGTATTGAATTGCTTGCGTGTATCACGAGTAGAAATATTTAAAGGAAAATGATTGGGTTTGTCTTGGGGCATATGAGATCGATTGCCCACCTAACCCGAGCACATCCATTCCTGTTCGCGCTACTGCCTCCAACGCCTCCCTGCCGCCATGCTCTGGCACCGACGAGGTCTGCTGCGTCGATACTACGATCTTTGTCTTCGACGGCTACGAGAGGCAACGAAGATGCTACTTGAAGCTTCGGGCATGGCTCCCATCGGCAACAGGCAACGCTACCATCGGCGAGGGCGGGTGTTACCAACTCGCTAGACGATTTTGCTATATGCTATTGCACTCCCCCCCACCCCCCACCACACACACACACACACACACACACACACACACACACCTTTCCCCTTCTCTCTCCTGCCCCCTCGTTGAGAGTCTCTTCTCCTCCTCCGGCTCCTCTCCCCCTCTTCTCTGGCGGCCTCGCCGACCAAAGAAGGGAGGGGAGGGGAGGCCGGCCCCTAGTTGTATATTACAGTAGTTTTAGTAGTAGTTGTTGCCTAGGTAGGGTGCCCCATGTGGCGAATGGCGTTATGCCGTGGAGGAGTTTGTCGCCGGTGGCGATCTCGGCGGTCAAGAATCGGAGGTGCAGCAACGACGGTGGTGAAGGACTCGATTGCGTTATCACTTTTAGTCTTAGGGTCCTTTTTACTAAATGTGAGGGCTTTGTTGTAATTTGCTTTTTCTTAAGGGTCCTCCTTGTAAAATTTCCCCGCCGCTATTAATGAAGCTTCCGGGTCCTTCTGGACCCGTCCCCTTGTTCAAAAAAAAGATTTGCTATATGCTACAGTAGCACAAATTGTTTGCTAAAATAGTATAATTTTTTGCTACGATGTTTTATGGCGAGAGTTCGGCGATGTTTCCGGTGAAATTGATTTTCTGCTATATTGGTACAATTTTTTTTGCTATAGTTTCTTTCTGTTTCTGCTACCGTGGCACAATTTGGTTGCTACGAAGTATCCGACGTATTCAGAGATATCTTCGACGATCTTCGGTGAAGTCGGTTTTGCTATATTAGCATATGTTTTTTTTTGCTACAAAATCTCTGGCGAAAGGCGGTCTTTTTTATATTTCTAGGGGTGAATCATTTTTGGTACAATGCACTCAAAAGCGAGACATTTTGAAACAAAAGCAGGATAAATTATAGAAAAATGGAATTTAGGATCTCTTTTTGGGACCTAGGGAAGCAATTTATCCTTGGAGACGCCCAGTGTCGACATATTTTTTTTAGATCAACAGGGACCCCGTCCCCGGTTCCATTGATAAATCAATGAAACCTGGAGTAAAACTCAGGTTCAGTACAAAGTAACATCTTACAGAAACGAGGTTCAAAGCAAACTAGTAACTAAAACAGATAGTAAAGCAGGGGGAAGCCACACAGAGACATCCCAGATAACAGAGAGCGCCAGCCTAATTAAGAGTTACAGAGGGGGAGAGGGAAACACAGCAGCTGCCAGTGTGGAGGTTGGTGTAGCCCAGGTCCCAACCGTGCAACTCTTTTGCTCGCCAGCGACGACGGTTCAGAAAGATCCTCTCCTTCAGCTTCAGCACTCCTGCTCAGCCACTCATCAGAGCGAACGGCGAGGCCAGAATCTTGGAGAGGTGAGTGCAGAACTCCTCCACCTTCTCCAACATCTCCTCCTTGAAAATCAACCTCCAGTGTCTTACTGAGGTCAATATCTTCCCAGGACCTGATGTAAGTTAATCCAAGGAAGACCATTAAAGATTAGATCATTTCTGAATTTCCAGAGACACCAAAGAACAGCTGAACACACTGAATTAAGAACATCATGTTTTTTGTTCAAAATCCAGTTCTTAGCTACAGACAGGTAATCATTTCCAATAGCCAAGCCAAAAAATTGGGAGATGATGTTCCAAACCTGTTTTGCAACCAAGCACTGGAAGAAGAGATGGTCAGTAGACTCATTTTTAGAACAGAAAACACAATCCTCAGGTTTATTCAGATGTCTTTTTTTTAGGTTGTCTCTAGTCATTAACTTGTTATGAGCTAATAACCAACGGAAGATGTGGACTCTAGGTGGGACATGAAGCTTCCAAACAGCAGGAATATAAATGGGAATAACACCCCCAAAATTGATGATAGCATAAAGGGAAGTAGTGGAGTAAACTCCATTGACTTCATACTGCCAAATCAAAGCATCAGTATTGGAATTAAGGGAGATACCAGAAGCAATTGCCTCCAGTTCAAGCCACTGACTTAGCAGATTACCATTAAAATTCCTCCTAAATGTAAGCCTAAGAGAAGAGCCATCCCAAATCTGCTGAACAGTTTTGTTGTGCTCATTACAAATAACATAAATTTCAAAAAATTGCACAGCCAAAGGTGAAGTTCCAAACCAGGTGTCTTCCCAGAACCTGACCTGAGAACCATCTCCAATTTGCCATCTGTAACCAAATTTAACACTATTAATGGCCCAAAGGATCCCTTTCCAGAATTGAGACACCCCAACCTGCCTACTACAAAAAATATTAGGGTTGCAAGTATCATATTTGGAGTCAACTATAGATCTCCAGATCTTACCCTCATCCTTGGTATATCTTTTTATCCAAGACCCAAGGAGTGCTAAATTGACATTAGCAAGGTCAAGGATCCCCAGGCCTCCAAACTCCTTTTTTTCTACAAACTAGTTTCCAACTAGCTAAATGCAGTTTCCAATGTCCCTCAAAATCATTCCAAAGGCAGTTAGCCATCTGGGAGTTAATGAGGTCTAAGGCCCATTTGGGAAACTTAAAAAAGGAGCAAATAGACAGGGATACTAGCTAAGCAGGTTTTAATGAGAATCACTCTAGCTGCATAGGAGAGTAGCTTCCCTCTCCAACCAGCTATCATTTTAAGGATTTTGTCAATAAGAGGTTGGATATCCTCCCTCCTAAGCTTCTCATAATGTAAAGGGATACCTAAATATTTAATAGGGAAATGGCCAACAGCACACCCCAGAATATTAGAATAAAGAGCAACATCAGAATCCTCCAGCCCTATTGGAATGAACTCACTTTTAGAGTAGTTAATCTTCATCCCAGATACTTGCTCAAAACATGTTAGTACCCATTTTAAGTTGGTAGCAAAGTAAGGGCTGTGGTCAGAGAAAAGGATGGTGTCATCAGCATACTGCAAACAAATGACCCCCCCCCCCCCAGGGTATAAGTCAGAGCAGAGGCCTTTAATCAAATTAGCACTATATGTTTCAATAAGCATCCTGGTTAGGACATCCACCCCCAGATTAAACAAAAGGGGGGAAATGGTGTCTCCTTGCCTAAGACCCTTGCCAATGACAAAGAAATCACCAATGGAATCATTAAGTTTGACCCCCACAAACCCTCCATGAGTAATGGCTCTAATCCAAGAAATAATAGTGGGACTAAAGCCTCTTTTAGCCAGGAGATCAAGGAGGAAGTCCAAATCAACTTTATCAAAGGCTTTTTCACAGTCTAATTTAATTACAAGCCCCTGGTTCTTATCATGAGAGATAGAATGAATAACTTCATGTGCAGTAACAACACTTTCTAAGATAAACCTACCTTTGATAAAAGCAGATTGATTGTAGGAAGTTATAGAGTTCATAAGTAAAGCTAAACGATTGGTTAAAACTTTAGTAAAAATCTTAAAGACACAATTAAGTAAGCTAATAGGTCTGAATTTTTTCATACAGCTAGCTTCAGGCTCTTTGGGAATAAGAGTCAGTATAGCAAAATTCAGTCTGTAAATATCCAACTTATTTTGATGAAAATCAGTAAACATGGCCATAAGGTCAGTTTTAACAGTTCCCCAAAAGTGTCGACATATTTGAAAGCTAAAGTGAGTAAGCATGTATTTTGTTGACAAGGCGCGCCAAGGACAATTACCAAATTGATGATCATGACAACCGCTAACCACCATGGTATTTTTCTCTCTCTTGGATTAACAATTTTGTCCAGGCTACTTCAAAAAAAAATTGTCCAGACGACACAATACTTTTTCCTTTTGAGGGAAAGGGCGGCACAAATATATTTGATAATTGATTGCACGCAAGATCGATCAGCCCGAACGGCTCGCGAGTGATTCAGTGATAGCGTGCAACTTCTTGGGCCTCGTTGGTTTCTTGAAAGACCAGGCCCGTGCTGGCCGGTGGCCGTAGCAGGCAAACTCTCCTGGCCTATAGAGCTCCTGCATCGGTGCACAGGTACCATGCCGGCACCATTGATGTCCTTAGTGGCGCCAGGGCGAAATGCTAATTGACGTCCGGTGCGGTGCAGACAGCCAACGCTGTATAGGGGCTAGGGGCTCTCTCCTGTTGGGTTGGACTCAGTTTTTTTGACGGCTTCTTTGAAAAGCCGTCCTATCCCTAGCTTTCTGTGAAAACCGGTTTTAAAAATTTTTGAGGCTTTCGAATTAGTTTACCTTAACCATGCTGGAAGCCTCGTAGATTTTTGAACCGTCTTCTCCAGAAAGCTGGGGTAGGGTAGCTTTCCGGAGAAGCCGCCAAAAGAACTGAGCCATATTTCCACGGTCTGGTGATTCTTGTTTTTCATTCTATTTTCTTTTTCTTTTTTTCTTTTCTTTTTATTTTTCTGCTTCTGTTTCCTTTTTTTATTTTAGTTTTAGTTTTTTTAGTTTTCTTTTTTCTTTATTTTGGAAAATGTTTATTATATTTTGAAAAAAATCATGTTTTTAAAAATTGGTTTACGGTATGTAGATTTGGTTCATGAATTTGGTTTATCAATTTTGAAACTTTCTTAAATTTTTCGAATTTTCGTTTATGATTTTTTGAATTTGGTTCATGATTTTTGAATTTGGTTCATGATTTTTGGCATTTTTTGTTTATGATTTTTTAAATAATGTTTATGCTCTAAATATTGTTTAGATTTGAAATTTTTTCAAATATAAAGAAAAAAACTGAAAAAGGAGAAAGGAAGAAGCATGCTTGTAGAAGCTAATGGACCGGCCCATCTACAACGTCTTCAGGAAGTGCTAACTGCTGGTGTCGCAGCGGGCGGCGACTAGCAGCTCTCGGTGCCATGTGCTCCTATATGCAAGCAGTCAGGCACCTAAGGTTCAAAGCGGAACAGGATACGGGTGGTCGCTACACAAGTAATAGAATCTCTAGCAAACCCTATAAAACGACCCGACCCATACAATTCCGGAAGGTATAAGGGCCAAGGTAAGATTTGTGGCTCGAATAGAAACTGTATAACGAGCCGAAATGCACCCCCTCGATCTTTAAAGACTCGGTTTCGACCGTCGTTTCTAGGTCTCAACCTAACTATTCGCCACCGCCCCCTCCACTCCTCCGTCGCGCTTTCCCTCGCATCACCTCTTAAAACACCGCCCTCCGGCGAGCAATTAGTCGTCGCCGGCTTTAGATCCGGCACCGCATGTACGCGATGTACCGTCGGGTGGGGGGGTCACCACGGTGTGGGGGCGGCCAAGTTGGCCATTTGACAGCCTCATCGCGCGGCTGCAAGCTCGGCTCCTACTCGGAGGAGGAGCGTCGTTGATGCGTTCGCGCCGACGGGGCGTGCAAGCGTGCCTCCCTCCACTACATCATCCAAGTGTGGTGTCACGCAAGCTCCTTTGCCGCGAGTGATACGTCGGAAACATATCTATAATTTTTTATGTTCCATGCTTGTTTAGTATCTACTTTTCTTTGCTTTTGTCTATACTTTGGGGTGTTTTTATATGTTTTTTGGTACTTACCTATTAACAAGATACCACAGTGTCAGTTGCATGTTTTCTTCTATTTTTGGTTCCAGAAAGGCAGAAAATCAATATTCTTGGAATTGGACGGGACAAAAGCCAAAGTCAATATTGAAGGGGTTCGCAGCATAGTAAATCAAAATTTTCTACGGAAGCGAACAGAGGGAAAGCCAAGATCTAATCTAGGAGATGCAAACAACGAGAGAGATTGGATTAGATCTTCATACCCTTGAAGATTCACATAGTGGAACGTTCGTCGGAACGTGGGTGATGTAGTCGTACTCGCTTCTCCTCCTCGCGATCCGATCCGATCTAGCACCACAAGTGGCGGTGCCTCCGTGAGATGCACACGTGCAGCACCTCGACGTCTCCTCCTTCCTCAGACCAGCGAGTATGGTGGAGAGATAGATTGGATCTACAGCACAACGGCGTGGTGTATATGGTGGAGAATTTCTGCCGCAGGGCTTCGCCTACAAACAGTCGGGAGGGAGAGAGGAAGGGCAGCAGGGCAACTGGGTTTGGAGGAAGGTGTAAGGGGGATTTGAGAGGGGGCGCACCAGCCCTCTATATATAGAGGGGGTGCGGCCAGCCCTAGCCTCTCCTCCAAGCCTATCTCTAGTTTAAACAATTTAAACTCTCCTTTATCTAGAAATCCTATCTTATCTCATCTCTAGTTTAAACGATTTAAACTCTCTAGGATCGGCTGGGACCTATGGGGCCTTGTGCCCCTGGCCCAATGCGGCCAGGACACTCCCTCATAGGCCCATGCCCCCTCTCGGAAGGTGGGACCACGTTGGCCCCCTTCCGGAAGGTTCTAGAAGCTTCTGGTACAATACCGATTAACCCGGAACTATTCCGAACTCCAAAAACTGCACTGCCTTATATGAATCTTATTCTCCGGACCATTCCGGAACCTCTCGTGATATCCCGGATCCCATCCGAGAATCCGAACAAAAATTCATAAACCAATTATCCAATCTATCCTAGCGTCGAGACACGTTAAGTGTGTGACCCTGCGGGTTCGAGAATATGCAGACATGATCTTCTATCAATAATCAACAGCGGGGTCTGGGCACCCATATTGACTCCCACACATTTATCGATGATCATATCGGATGAACCACGATGCCAGGATTCAATCAATCCCATATATATATTCCCTTCGTCTCGCGATATTTTACTTGCCCGAGATTCGATCGTCGGTATCGTCATACCTAGTTCAATCTCGTTCACAACAAGTACTTTACTCGTTCCGTAATCCGATATCACTTTGTGATCAACTCCTTAACCACATGCTTGCAAGCGGTGTTGATATCGATTACCGAGTGGGCCCAAAGTATATCTCTCCGACTTGGGAGGGACAAATCCCATCTCGATACATACAACCCAATAGATACTTTCCGATCACCTGAGAGACACCTTTATGATCACCCTCTCATAGGATGACGTTTGATGACCTCAAAGCTTTCTTCCGATACCAGGGAGTTGTATTATCTCATGGTCTAAGGAATACAATATTTGACATAGGAAAAGCTTCGCAAAGATGAACACAATGACACGATCTAATTGCTTCGCTTAGTTTGGGTCTATCCACCACATCATTCTCTAGTGATATGATCTCATTATCAATTGACAACTCATGTCTATGGTTAGGAAACCTTAACCATCATTGATCAATGAGCTAGTCCATAGAGGCGTACTAGGGATACGGTGTTGTTCACAAACCACACAAGTATTAAAGTTTCTGCTTAATACAATTCTAGCATGGAATATAAACTTTATCATGAACAAGAATTATAATAATAACATCTTTATTATTGCCTCTAGGGCATAATTCCAACAGTCTCCCACTTGCACTAGAGTCAATAATCTAGTTTATATTTGGCAACAATCTTACACCCATGGCACTGAGGTGCTGATCATGTTTTACACGTGGAAGAGGTTTAGTCAATGGATCTGCGACATTCAGATCTGTATGTATTTTGCTGATCTTCAGATCTCCATCTGCTATATAATCTCGGATTATATGAAACTTGCGGTTGATATGCTTGGTCTTTGGATGATATCTTGGTTCCTTAGCGAGTGCTATGGCGCCAGTGTTGTCACACAATATCTCCAGTGGGTCCAATGCACTTGGAACCACGCCAAGCTCAGTGATGAAGTTTCTGATCCAAACTCCTTCACTTGACGCTTCTGTAGCAGCCATGTATTCCGCTTCTACTGTAGATCCCGCGACCACGCTTTGTTTGCAGCTTCTCCAGCTCACAGCTCCTCCATTCAAAATATACACGTATCCTGTCTGAGATTTAGCATCATCCTTGTCGGTGTCGAAACTAGCATCGACGTAACCTTTTACGATGAGCTGTTCATCACCCCCATAGACTAAGAACATTTCTTTAGTCCTATTTAGGTACCTTAGGATGTTCTTTACGGCTGTCCAGTGTTCCACTCCTGGATCACTTTGATATCTGCTCGTCAAACTAAGAGCATTGGACACATCCGGTCTAGTACACAGCATGGCATACATAATGGAACCTATGGCCGAGGCATAAGGCACTTTGCTCATAGCTTCCCTATCATTTACCGTAGCTGGACACTGAGCCTTGCTCAATATCTTACCTGACAACATAGGCACTGAACCTTTCAATGCCTTATCCATTCTGAACCTTTTCAGAACTTTGTCTAGGTATGTACTCTGGCTTAAAGCTATCAGGCGTCTTTGTCTATCTCTATAGATTTTGATGCCCAATATATAAGCAGTTTCACCCAGGTCTTTCATTGAAAAACACTTGTTCAAATAACTCTTCACATCGTTAAGCATGTTGATGTCATTTCCAATAATCAATATGTCACCCACATATAGTACCAGAAACGTCACCGAGCTCCCACTCACTTTCTTGTAGATGCAAGCTTCGTAGCAATTTGGAACAAATCCAAAGCTCTTGATCACTTGATCAAAACGAAGGTTCCAACTCCGAGATGCTTGCTTCAGTCCATAAATGGAACGCTAAAGTTTGCATACTTTATCAGCATCCTTAGGATCGACAAAACCTTCGGGTTGCATCATATACAACTCTTCATCAATGTTGCCATTGAGGAAAGCAGTCTTGACATCCATTTGCCATATTTCATAATCATGAAACGCAGCAATTGCTAATAAAATCCGAATGGACTTAAACATCGCTACGGGAGAGAAAGTCTCATCGTAGTCAACACCTTGAACTTGTCGAAAACCTTTCGCAACAAGCCGTGCTTTATAGACGGTAACATTACCATCCGCGTCCGTTTTCTTCTTGAAGATCCATTTGCACTCAACGGCCTTTCGGTCGCTAGGAGGGTCCACCAAAGTCCATACTTGGTTTTCGCTCATGGATCCCAATTCGGATTTCATGGCTTCTAGCCATTTCTCAGAGTCTGGGCTCATCATCGCTTCCTCATAGTTCGTAGGTTCGCTGTCTTCTACTAACAAGATAGTCAAGACAGGGTTGCCGTACCACTCAGGAGGGGCACGCGACCTTGTCGACCTGCGACGTTCAGTAGCAGCATCGTCCGAAGCTTCATGATCCTTGTCATTAGCTTCCTCTATTGTTGGTGCAGGCGGCACTGGAACAATTTCAGGTGCTGCGCTACTCTCCAATTCAAGAGAAGGTTCAATAACCTCGTCTAGCTCTACTTTCCTCCCACTCACTTCTTTCGAGAGAAACTCCTTCTCAAGAAAGGAACCGTTCTTTGCGATAAACACTTTGCCTTCAGTTCTGTGATAGAAGGTATACCCAATAGTTTCCTTAGGGTATCCTATGAAGACGCATTTATCCGCTTTGGGTTCGAGCTTGTCCGGCATCAACTTCTTGACGTAAGCTTCGCATCCCCAAACTTTAAGAAACGACAACTTAGGTTTAGCACCAAACCACAGTTCATACGGTGTCGTCTCAACGGATTTAGATGGAGCCCTATTTAAAGTGAATGCAGCAGTTTCTAATGCATAACCCCAAAATGATAACGGCAAATCAGTAAGAGACATCATTGATCGGACCATATCTAATAGGGTTCGATTCCGGCGTTCAGACACACCATTGCGCTGTGGTGTTCCGGGTGGCGTCAGTTGTGAAACGATTCCACTTGCTTTGAGATGTGTGAGAAAATCATAACTCAAATATTCGCCCCCACGATCGGATCGTAGAAACTTAATCTTTCTGTTACGATGGTTCTCCACTTCATTCTGAAATTCTTTGAACTTTTCAAACGTTTCAGATTTATGTTTCATTAAATAGATATACCCATATCTACTTAAGTCATCGGTAAAAGTGAGAAAATAGCGATATCCACCGCGCGTCGAAACACTCATCGGTCCGCATACATCGGTATGTATGATTTTCAACAAGTCCGTTGCTCGCTCCATCATACCGGAGAACGGGGTTTTGATCATCTTGCCCATGAGACATGGTTCGCATGTGTCAAATGATTCAAAATCAAGAGACTCCAAAAGTCCATCAGAATGGAGTTTCTTCATGCGCTTTACACCAATATGACCTAGACGACAGTGCCACAAATAAGTAGTATTATCACTATCTACTTTGCATCTCTTAGCCTCAATGTTATGGATGTGTGTTTCATCCCTTTCGAGATTTAGAAGAAATAAACCATTCACAAGAGGTGCATGACCATAAAAGATGTTACTCATATAAATAGAACAACCATTATTCTCCGATTTAAATGAATAACCGTCTTGCAATAAACACGATCCAGAAATAATGTTCATGCTCAACGCAGGCACATAATAACATTTATTAAGGTTTAAAACTAATCCCGAAGGTAAAACTAAGGAGAGCGTGCCGATGGCCATCACATCAACTCTTGATCCGTTGCTAACGCGCATCGTCACCTCATCCCTCGCAAGCCGCCGTCTATTCCGTAGCTCCTGTTTCGAGTTACAAATATTAGCAACTGAACCAGTATCAAATACCCAGGCACTACAACGAGGGCTAGTAAGGAAAACATCAATAACATGTATATCAAATATACCTTTGATGGTGCCAGCCTTCTTGTCCGCTAAGTACTTCGGACAGTTGCGCTTCCAGTGACCCTTGTCCTTGCAATAGAAGCACTCAGTGTCCGGCTTAGGACCAGACTTGAGCTTCTTCTCAGCAGGGGCAACGCGCTTGCCGCCGCCCTTCTTGAAGGGCTTCTTTGCACCTTTACCTTTCTTAAAGGAGGGCTTGTTGACCATCAACACATGATTATCCTTCTTGATGTCCACCTCCGCAGCCTTCAGCTTTGCGAAGAGCTCGGTGATCGTATCAGTGGAACCAATCTGATTGTGAGTCACTACAAAACTTTTGTAGCTGGGAGGGAGTGATTGCAGAACCCTGTCAATCTTGAGCTCCTCTGGAATCTTGCAGTCCAGTTGCTCAAGGCGTTGAGTGTAGCCCGACATCTTAATGGCGTGCTCACTAACGGAACTCCCTTCCTCCATCTTGCAGTTAAAGAACTTCTCAGAGATCTCATATCTCTCAGAACGGGCCTGAGTCTGAAACATGGTTTTCAGCTCCTCGAGAATCTCAAAGGGCCCGGGATAGTTTTCAAAACGATTTTGAAGTTCTGGTTCCATAGCAAACAACATGGTGCTCTTAATCACACCATAATCATCTTTGCGCGACTGATAGACAGCTTTCTCATCAGCCGGTGCAGTTGCAGCGGGGGGGTTACCTAACGCTTTTTCAAGGACATAGTCCTTTTGTCCGCCAGACAGAATGATTCTTAGATTGCGGAACCAGTTGGTGAAGTTAGACCCATTGTTTCTAAGCTTTTCTTTCTCAGCAAAAACGTTGAAGTTGAAGTTGGACTTGGCCATGTGATCTACAGTATTTGCAAGTACAATTTAGACTATGTTCATGATAAATAGTTCAACTTAATCAAATTACTAGATGAACTCCCACTAAATTCAACATCCCTCAAGTTGCTTAGTGAACACGATCCAAATTCACCACACCTAATCCGATCATCACGAGAAGAGATGTGGTTTCAATGGTGGACAACGAAGTGTCGATCATATCATTCATATGACTCATGCTTAACCTTTCGGTTCTTGTGTTCCGAGGCCATGTCTGTACATGCTAGGCTCGTCAAGTTAGACCCAAGTATTTCCGCGTGTGCAAAACTGGCTTGCACCCGTTGTATGTGAGCGTAGAGTCTATAGCACCCGATCATCACGTGATGCTTGGACACGACGAACTTTCGCAACGGTGCATACTTTGGGGAGAACGCAGTTTTTATCTTGATCTTTAAGTGAGGAATCATCTTATAATGCTACCGTCGCGATCTAAGCATAATAAGATACATAAAAGGATAAACATCATATGCATATAACTTTATGTGACATGGTATAGCCAATCTTCGCGCAATGATCTCCATCTTGTGCGTTCCGGCATGATCTCCATCACTCCACCATGATTGCCTCCACCACGAATAGCAACTACAACTATTGCTAACTACTTAGCGATAAAGTAAAGCTATTACATGGCGTATAAGAAGTTGACTCGCAGGTCATACACAAATATAAATACAACCATATGGCTCCTGCCGGTTGTGTACTCATCGACATGCAAGTCGTGAAACATTACAAAACATGATCATCGCATACAATATACACATCACATCTTGGGCCATACCATATCACAGAAAACACTCCCTGCAAAAACAAGTTAGACGCCTCTACTTTGTTGTTGCATGTTTTACGTGGCTCATGGGAGTAGATGCTAAGAACGATTCTTACCTACGGAAAGCCACAACGGTGATATTATGGTTGCCAAACTCTGGTGTTAATCCCATGACAACTATAGTGAGAGAAACTGACATCCACCAGCCGCATGTGTGGTATAAGCCACACGTCAAGTGCGGAGCCGGTCTCGCGAACGACATCGCGTAAGGTTGGCCTGGACCGCTTCAATCTCACTATCCCGCGTCATAAGAAGAACACGAACAAGAGGCTTGCAACAGAAAACATCAACGCCCGCAACAACCATGTTGCGTTCTACTCGTGAATCACATCTACGCATAGATCTAGCTCTGATACCACTGAAGGGGTTCGCAGCATAGTAAATCAAAATTTTCTACGGAAGCGAACAGAGGGAAAGCCAAGATCTAATCTAGGAGATGCAAACAACGAGAGAGATTGGATTAGATCTTCATACCCTTGAAGATTCGCACAGCGGAACGTTCGTCGGAACGTGGGTGATGTAGTCGTACTCGCTTCTCCTCCTCGCGATCCGATCCGATCTAGCACCACAAGTGGCGGTGCCTCCGTGAGATGCACACGTGCGGCACCTCGACGTCTCCTCCTTCCTCGGACCAGCAAGTATGGTGGAGAGATAGATTGGATCTACAGCACGACGGCGTGGTGTATATGGTGGAGAATTTCTGCCGCAGGGCTTCGCCTACAAACAGTCGGGAGGGAGAGAGAGGAAGGGCAGCAGGGCAACTGGGTTTGGAGGAAGGTGTAAGGGGGATTTGAGAGGGGGCGCACCAGCCCTCTATATATAGAGGGGGTGCGGCCAGCCCTAGCCTCTCCTCCAAGCCTATCTCTAGTTTAAACAATTTAAACTCTCCTTTATCTAGAAATCCTATCTTATCTTATCTCTAGTTTAAACGATTTAAACTCTCTAGGATCGGCTGGGACCTATGGGGCCTTGTGCCCCTGGCCCAATGCGGCCAGGACACTCCCTCATAGGCCCATGCCCCCTCTCGGAAGGTGGGACCACGTTGGCCCCCTTCCGGAAGGTTCTAGAAGCTTCCGGTACAATACCGATTAACCCGGAACTATTCCGAACTCCAAAAACTGCACTGCCTTATATGAATCTTATTCTCCGGACCATTCCGGAACCTCTCGTGATATCCCGGATCCCATCCGAGAATCCGAACAAAAATTCATAAACCAATTATCCAATCTATCCTAGCGTCGAGACACGTTAAGTGTGTGACCCTGCGGGTTCGAGAATATGCAGACATGATCTTCTATCAATAATCAACAGCGGGGTCTGGGCACCCATATTGACTCCCACACATTCATCGATGATCATATCGGATGAAACACGATGCCAGGATTCAATCAATCCCATATATATATATTCTCTTCGTCTCGCGATATTTTACTTGCCCGAGATTCGATCGTCGGTATCGTCATACCTAGTTCAATCTCGTTCACAGCAAGTACTTTACTCGTTCCGTAATCCGATATCACTTTGTGATCAACTCCTTAACCACATGCTTGCAAGCGGTGTTGATATCGATTACCGAGTGGGCCCAAAGTATATCTCTCCGACTTGGGAGGGACAAATCCCATCTCGATACATACAACCCAACAGATACTTTCCGATCACCTGAGAGACACCTTTATGATCACCCTCTCATAGGATGATGTTTGATGACCTCAAAGCTTTCTTCCGATACCAGGGAGTTGTATTATCTCATGGTCTAAGGAATACAATATTTGACATAGGAAAAGCTTCGCAAAGATGAACACAATGACACGATCTAATTTCTTCGCTTAGTTTGGGTCTATCCACCACATCATTCTCTAGTGATATGATCTCATTATCAATTGACAACTCATGTCTATGGTTAGGAAACCTTAACCATCATTGATCAATGAGCTAGTCCATAGAGGCGTACTAGGGATACGGTGTTGTTCACAAACCACACAAGTATTAAAGTTTCCGCTTAATACAATTCTAGCATGGAATATAAACTTTATCATGAACAAGAATTATAATAATAACATCTTTATTATTGCCTCTAGGGCATAATTTCAACAAATATTTTACCGTGGGGAACACGGATCATGAATACGAGATGAAGGGAGCCACCAGGGGGCCACACCCCCTGGCCGCGCCTGGGGGTGCGGCCGCCCTGGCTTCCCCCTGCCTCGCCTCTTCGCCTATAAAGACACCCCCCCCCCCCCGATGCAGAAACCCTAAGGACCAGATCAATATTCCACGAAACCGTCTGTAGCCGCCGTCACCATCGTCCCTAGATCGGGGGGTCTGAAGCTCTTCCTGGCACCCCGCCGGAGGGGAGATCATCTCGTAGGCCTTCTTCTTCATCATGTCAGCCTCCGGTATGATGTGTGAGTAGTTCTACCTTGGACTACGGGTCCATGTAGTAGCTAGATGGTTGTTGATAACCCACAAGTATAGGGGATCGCAACAGTCTTCGCGGGTAGTATTACCCAATTTATTGATTCGACACAAGGGGATCCAAAGAATACTTGCAAGCCTTAACAACTGAGTTGTCAGTTCAGCTACACCTGGAAATAGTTCTTGCTCACAGAAGTTTATCAGTAGCAACAGTTTGTAGTATTAGCAACAGCAAAGCAACAACAGCAGTAACAACAACAGTGAAACAGGAGCAATAGTAATAGCAATAGTAACAGTAGGATTCGAGTGCGGTAGGCATAGGGATGGATGTATGGGCGTTGCATGGATGAGTCTAAACATGTAACTTCAAGAACTAGGGCATTGCAGATAAATAATAACAAGCATCCAAGTACTAAACAATCCTAGGCATGTGCTCCAAATATAGTCATATGTACTCGCAATGAGAACTTGCACAACATATTTTGTCCAGCCAGCCCGTGGCAGCGGGGCCTCTAGGGAACTACTGGCAATTAAGGTGCTCCTTTTAATAAAGCACCGAAGCAAAGCATTAACACTCCATGAACACATGTGATCCTCACACCACAGCTATCCCCTCCGGTTGTCCCAATTATTGTCACTTTGGGGCCTTTGGATCCGGACAATGATATGTGTACACAACTTGCAGATAAGATCACAAACAATACTATCATAATGATTCAATAATAAGTTCAGATATGAGATCATGGCACTCGGGCCCTACTGACAAGCATTAAGCACAACAAGTTGCAACAAAGTCAAATATCACTAATAGAGATACTAGGCACTATGCCCTAACAGATCTTATTTGATTACATGATAGAACTCATCCAATCCCTACCATCCCCAAGCCTACAGCGGGGGATTACTCACTCATGGATGAGGGAAACATTGGTGGTTGATGGAGATGCATTGGTGATGACGATGGCGATGATCCTCTCCAAATTCCCCGTCCCGACAGGGTGCCAGAACGGAGTTTCTGGATCCGAATCTTGGTTTCTCGTGGCGGCGGCGGAGTGGAACTCTTTCTGGAAAACTATCGAACTCCCCTTTGTTTTTAGGTCAGAAGGCAACTTATAGGCACGGAGGGAGGCCGAGGAGCTGCCTAGGGTGGCCAGACCTCCCCAGGCGCGGGGTCAGCGGGCCCGCGCCTGGGGTGGGTCTGGGCCCCCCAGGCCTCCCCTTTCCCCTTCTCGCTCCGTGGATCTTCTGGTGAGAAATAGTTTTTAGCATATTTTCCGGGATTTTTCTTGATAGTTCATTTTCTGCACAAAAACAAGACACCAAGGTAATTCTGCTGAAAACAACGTCGGTCCGTGTTAGTTGTATCCAAATCACAAAAGTTTAGAGAAGAAACAATAGCAAAGTGTTCGAGAAAGTAGATACGTTTTGGACGTATCAACTCCCCCCAAGCTTAGCTTATTGCTTGTCCTCAAGCAATTCAGTTGAAAACTGAGTGCGATAAAAGAACTTTCACGAACACTTTGCTTCATATGATGTATATATTCTCAGCACAGGAGTAGATGCTTAGACAATTCATAATAAAGAGTATGCAACTAAGTCTACTCAATAGTCATTGCAAGCTATGAAGAGAAACCAACTCAATAATAAGAAGTAGCATGAAACATAAACATAAGCAACATTGCAATGCTCATAATAAGGTATGCTAGAGTGGTATCTCGCTTGCCTTTGTTTGAAGAGCACAATATAAATGCTGAGGCACCTCTGAAGTTCATATGAACACTAGAGATAAAGATATCAGAGATACAAGCATCAAAGTCATGACATAAATAACCAAGTTTTGGAACAAACACAAAAATGATAACTATGCTCTCAAGAAGGTGCTCATAGAATAAGTGGTGACTCAACAAAATTGTGAAAACGGTTTTGTGAAGGTTTGAAAGGCTTCCAAATAATGAAAGAAAGGTACTCATTAGCTTTGAGCTCTCATTGCCCCTATCATAGGCATCTTCATGTGGTTAAGGTGAAAGTGAGGTCCACTCTGAATCATATGCTTCACAGACCATAGACTAGAAATCCCAAGTCCGAGGGTCGCTCTGCATGCTACTCAACTTTGGTCACC
This sequence comes from Avena sativa, assembly GCA_916181665.1. NCBI lineage: Eukaryota > Viridiplantae > Streptophyta > Magnoliopsida > Poales > Poaceae > Avena > Avena sativa. The sequence continues at coordinate 50,655,781 of OV702299.1, forward strand.
TGAAAGTTCTTGTCATTGTAAATACATGCATATCATCGAGAACCGCCAACAGGGTACCCCTTGCACATGGTACAGGAGCTTTCCCATAACCAAAATGACAAGGCAAGCAGACAATGAGTATCTTAGCAATCTTTTTATTTACCATATGCATAGCTTTTTATTGAGGACACTTCATAGATGCTCATTATAGTGTTGCTGCAAGTTTCCACCATGATTAAGCATGGCTTATGCTAGCGGACCAGGCATTTCTCTAACACGATGTATAAACTCCATGAACTAACAACTTCCCCTTTTATTTCACATCGTCGACATCCATAAACAAAAGAGCAAGGAATCAACTGGATGAGATATCCAAAAAGTGTTGAAAGCGTTCCCCGTGACAACACGGTTCTGCTAACTCCCAGTATATAATAAGCAAGCATATAACTTTCATGGACTAGTCGCAATGGTTCAAGATTATTAAGCGCAAGGAATAAAGTGTGCCATCAAGTTCGTGAGAGCTTTACTAACTAACTTTCTCAAAACAGACAAACATTTTATTTTGGAAGAAAACACGGCATATGGAATATGCACTGAAATAGCAAATGATGCTAATAGATAGATATGGTGGACATAACTGGCAATATTGGTTCTGGGGAGTTGGAAGCATAGGTAGAGCACATACTCATTGCAAGTAAAGGCTAGCAATAGAGAGGGAGCGACAAACGAGAGAGCAATAGAGTTGGAAATGATCTTTGCTCTTTCATGTTTCTCAAAATGAGTTGAACATAAAATGTCCTCTGCCCACGAATCTAGATGTAACCGTGGCAACTTAATATTGAGATATTCCTTAGTAGCAGTCCAAAAATTTTGCGCATGTGGACACTCAATCAACGCCTGCATTAGTGTTTCAGAACTTGAATAACATACCGAACAAGTACTTTGATCTCTGACATGGCGCCTGGTGAGAGTTGCATAATCAGGTATAATACCTCTGAGACATTGTCCATTCTAATTGACGTTAAAAGTTTGCACAGCGCTGGAGAGTTGTCAAACTCGTCCTGCTGACTTCTCAGGAACATCTTCCTCATGAGTGTGGCCCAGCACTACGGAGACTGCCTTTATATATCTACCTCCATGTAATGACCCCTTTGTGTAAACACGGGACACATAGTTGCCCTTAACCCCCACTTTCGAGCCCCTCTTCCTATATAGTACATGGAACCCTTAGTGCCCACCTTCCACTTCTTATTCCGTACGTCACATTCCATGTTACTCACTCCCACTCGCGAAGCCAAACCCTAGGTCTGAGTATCGTCGATTCACAAAATAACCTAGATCACATCAACTTCCATCTTTCCTACTAACTATGCTTACCACTCTGGTCAATCCCAAGGAGATGATGCGCAAGCTCAAGATGTGCGGGTTGTACACGTCCGGTATTATCCCCTCAATCTAGGCAGCCTCTGAAGTCACGCCAGAGTCCTCCACCGGTGTTCACGAGACTAAGGTATGTTCTTCATATCATCTATAGACCATGTTTATCTTTTTTTAATATATCTATTGTATCTTTCAGATCCGTGGGGAGGTGGGCAACATAAGGATGGTGGGAATCTCACGGAGGACGGCGAGCATCACGTGGAGGACGACGGGCATCCAGAATTGAAATTGGCTGTTGTAGGCAAGATGCGTGAGTTAGAAGATTCGGAAAAAGATGGAAGAAGAGATGTCAAAGCTAGCTCAAGCGAAAAACAAGAACATGAAGAAATACGAGGAAGGAAATAAGAGAACTGAAGATGAAGACTCAAATGCCCTTAGACAATGAGGCTGAAGATGAATCCAAGATCATGTAGATAGAGTTAAGATGAAATTAGGATCATGTAAATATATGTGTATTTATTATGAGTTTCTAGGATTTATTAGATTTATTATGATTTTTAGGAATTTATCAATGTATTTGAACCTGCGATGAATATAAAAACATTAAGCAAAATACGTGTGCCTAAATAGATAATAGGAGGCACTAAAGTCGTGCACGGTAGGCACACTAGGACATGTATTTGTTCTCTGCCCATCAATGTAGTAAAGAATTAGGAATATCTTTTGCGCCACAAATAGCATGGCAAATCCAATGTGCCAAGAGAAAAAGTATGTGCATACTTTCACGGCACAGTTATTCGTCACCGTTTTTAACTGCCGCCTAAGTGTGAGAGCGATGATTAGGTGTGTGTAAAATGTTAGTGTCAGCATGCGTTGTTGTAGTGGTGCTAACCACTTCTGAATGCCTGTGAACCAAAGAGAATCCTTGAATGTGCACGGAGAGCCCGCATGTGTGACTTTTGGTAATTAACGATAATCCCTGTAGACTAATATTTTTATTAAGTTATATTTGAAAGTTTTGTTCATGAGTAATGCTTGAAGTCCATATGTTGGTTTGTAGATCGAAAGAAGAATATCAAGTGATGACCAAGGGATGATCTAAAATTGGTCATAAGAGAGTTAAGCATATGGCAAGTTTGTCTTGGAGAAGAAGATTGTGTGAATATTCATGTTTATCTTCAATGTATCATCGTAATAAATATATAATAAATAATATGAGGTTAATCAAGATAAAGTGCAAAGATTGGGATCATGTTTATCAACACACAAAGCATACATGGTGCGCCAAATGGCATCAAGTGATCTCATGATATGGTAAAAAAAATGAAATGTGCTTTGTGACTAACCCACAACCATGATCTACTCAAGCGTCCTTAGACACGGAAGGTTTTCATGATGAGTTTCATCTACTCCATCATCCACGTAGACAAGTGGATCCCGTGGAACAACTCCAAGCTGGCTGTCGGCGAAGACTTATTGGCCAGCCACGAGATCACATATATTATTAACATGGTAACTTCACTGCTATTTTGGAAGTGTATGTTAGAGGACCTCAAGCAGTCGACACTAAATCATGACTAACTTTCACGGCTCTTGATACAATATTTGACGGAATGAAACAAACATATAGATCAGCAGAGGTGCACAAAAAAATTCATGTGCTTACATGAATGCGACTAACTATGAACATGTGCAGCCTCAGAAGCCGTGAAGGGGGTAGACGATAAAGGCGGTCACCATGGGAACAAGTACGATCATCCTAGTACAAACATGCCACATTGTTCCATAGAAGAAATTAACTTTCCATTACAGGAAGTGAGACTTTTCTATTTTGTATAAGGGAGTGATACTTGTTTGTCTAACATACTGAAGGGGGCTATTATTTACCTATGTACACATGTAAATAGGTGGACCTATGTTACGACAAGGAGGGCATGGACCCCTCCCCCATATTTTCCGAATAGTTACATACTCAATGTGTTGGAATATTTGACGTATAATCTTTGGAAGCAACTATACACATGTTGGTCTTCACAATGTTAATCATGAGCATGCTAGAGCAACATGTTGTGGTGGTGGGGGTTGGGGGACTTCCGCGTAGACTTGTGTGTCAGTGTGTTGGGCTCTCAGCTAGGAAGGCTGTGTTTTTTATGTGTACAAATTTACTTGCAAGTCACACCAACATGGGTAAGTACACACACATAAAAATAGAAAATACACACATTAAACGTATACACAAAATTTGTACACAATAACACAAAGTATACACGAAATGACATGAGAAGTATACGCACATAAACGTGAGAGTTGCGCACACTAAATATGATAAGTCCACACTAAAAGCATGTGGAAAGCACACTAGCGAGTCTAAAAAATCCCAAGCCCTAACATTACACACAAAAATAAGAGAAGACAACCATTCACTGCGGTCTTTCACCCTGTTGACAAATTTAGGGTCAAGAAAGCTAATTAACCGCAGTATGCTATCTCATGTGGCGGGAGAAGCCCGAAAGGGAAAAACATGGTGGCGGCTAGGGTTGCTCACCACCCGAGTTGCCCCGAGACGAGTGATACCGGAACAGTTAAACGCTCTTCTGCATTTGCCGCATACACTACCTTAATTAGCGCCATTAGAAGTTTTAGAAAAGAAAGGAAAGCTCATTAATCATGATCCACAAAAGGATGCTCATTACTAATGATGAACCACACGTGCATACTGATTAAAACGGGGGCTCTTCTTTCGTCCCTCCCAGATGTTTGCCTTTAATTTGAACTCCGCGCTCCATGATGGATGCGTGCAACGAGCTTAACACAATCATGCACGGCTGTCCAAAAAAATCGCAGGAGCAGATGCTATTGATCTCACCACCACCCAACCCCACGCACGCGCGGGAAGGAACAAATAAACTAGGTAAGGTTCGAAAATACCCGGCCGCGCGCACGCACGTATGTTTCACGCATGGCTACGCGATGTAGAAGTTGCCGGCTTGAGTTACCCGTACGTGTGGCACAGGCAGCTTTCACCTCACTCACGTGCATGGCGTCGATCAGGCCAGTTGGCTGATACCGATTATTATTGATCGTCGTCGACGTCCGGTCGTAACGACTCGGAGAAACCGATGGCCTGACGGCCGGTCAAGATAAACGTCCATTCGATCGTATCGACCGGGGTCGGTACCGCGTGCCCGTCTCGCTATTAGTAGATGACTGCTGCGTGCATGGCCCCGTGACTGCTCGACGACTGAACTAATTGTTATTTAATCGGGCCAGAGATTCAGACGTATACATTGCCGTGTATAGCACTGCACTGCGGCACTTTGCAATGTGTGTGCACAATTGCCAGCTCAGACTAGCTCGGCGTTTTGTAAACCCAGCTAGCTACTGTACATGATATATAGCTCGGCTTTTTTTTTTGGAAAAGAAATTGAAGATAACATTTTAATAAATTCAAAAAGGATATGAAAACAACTAATAAGATATTGACAACGATGTATTCTAATAACAACGTGCAAAATATTAACTCCGGACACCCTTGGCTACAAAATAAAACTACAATATCGGACAAATCAAATTTGCAGGGTTTAAGACGTTGCACGGTTCACTGCCTCATTTTGATCATTTTGATAGCCTAGGATACAATGTATTTCGAGTTCAGATTTTGTACATTGGTATATACGTACTATATATCATTTTCTAGCTACATCTAAATATGTTTCCATAAAAAATTGAAGACGTTGTTTTGGAAAAAAAAATACCGATCTACTCCCTCTGTTCAGAAATATAAGACATTTTAACTTTATAAAATAAATATATTTAGACGACCTTTAGTGCACTTCGAACCTCTACAAACCTGTACATCAAAAGACGTTCAGATACATTCAATTCACAAAGCTAAAGCATTTTGTATTTCTAAAACAGAGGGAGTATATGTAGCTCGATGGGCTACATTTTCAGTTTCTGTCTCAGAGTAGTAAGAACATACAACTCCTGAGCAACGGTTGCATCTGCCGAGATGAAAACACGTGGCGAAAGAAGCTAGGTAGCTCTGTCGTCTGCGCTCGGCGCTGTAGCCTGTAAACTGTCGGCAGGACCAGCGCGCGAGAGTGCCCGCCCGCCCGCTGGGCAGATAGATAAACGCGCGCAGCTGGGAAACCTCAACCCGGAGAGAGAGCAGCGAGCCGATCGAGCGGCAGAGTCGCTCGCGCGGTGGCTAGCCAGCTTTCCCATGCCATGCCATACGTGGGGCACGGTCGGTGGCACAACAGCCACCCTTACTATTTCCGTTGATGTGGCTCGATCGATCGGCTTTTACCTGCCGATCGAGCCGAGCGGTAGCTTTCCTCTTTAAGGATAGCAATGGGCAGGGTATAAGCAGGGTAGAGTAATATCATACTTATACCTGTGTAGTAAATGGGTAGAAAACTTTACTCATACCTGTATTCGTGGGTATAAATTTTTACCCATGCCCATACCCGACAGGTACCCGTACCCGTTGGGTACCCGATGGGTAGATCCAATAGTAAACAAGTTATTCACAATTTTATATTAATCAATATCATATTTGACAAGAAAATAAGTATCTCTACTCTATAATAGGTAGACGAGTACATGAAAATTATCAACGTTTAGAAATCGCAATCACATGCTTTATCCTAGGCTACTCGGACGCATAGGTTGAAACTCTATAGGTAAGTTTTACAAGTCAGTTTAAATGAGCAGGGTATGGGTATACCCATGGATACAACCCTATACCCACGTCCGTACCCGTAAATTAACGGACAGGGTATGGGCATTACCCATGGGTATAAAAGTATGCACATACCCTACCCGCGTGTACCTGTACCCGTGGGTAAAATTGCCATCCTTACTCCTCTTTGGTTCGCTCGCTCACCGTTGATCGTCTTTCACCTCCCCGCGCAAGTATGCATGCAACTGCGCCCGGTCCCCTAGTCCCATCGTCCACGCCCTCTTTTGTATTGTCCCCCATCCCTTTCATGTTCTTTCCTTCCGTCTTTGGCCGCTTCTCCTTAACTGAAAATTGGTCTTCATCTCAAGTGTCCTGCATCTACTGTACCCAGCCAGCCAGGTGGGGGGTCACTCGCTCGCTGCACTACTAGCAACTACTGGATTTCCAATCAAGAAAAGATCTCACCAAAGGATCAGATGTGATGTATAGGTCTCCATAGACCAAATTTTAACTCGCTTCTGGTAGTACAAAATTTTAAATCGTTTAGTGTCTAGCTAGGGCGCCATAGGCCAAAATTTTAACTTGCTTCTGGTACACCGAACGAACGAACGAACACGTACGGTTCCGTGTGAGGCTGCAAACGGAATGCGCCCATCATGCATGACCACACGCACGTAATAATGGACTAGTTAGCTGAAGCTAGCGCAGGCAGGCAGATGATCGAGACGCCCCCCTGACGACGGCATCGGGGCATTGGCACAGCAGCGCAGTGGTTGTGGTGGTTGCAGCTTAATCAATTAGCAATTGTTTTTACCCAGAAAAGAAATGGACCAAGGGTGGTGGTAGCAACGCCCCAACCTAATCCCCCTCCGCTCGCACTTCCTCTGCCCTGCCCCCCGGCTACGCCCACGCCCACCTAATGATAACGCTCTTTCTGCTTCTTTTCTTCCTCCTACATATATTTTCTTCTGAAACATCTCTCTCTTCCCCATATATATTTTTTGCTATGTAAACCAAGAAAGATCACTACTGACTTTCTTAAAAACGGAGGAGGTCAGTACTACTGAATTTCGAAATAAAGAGATGCATCATCAGTTAGTGAGATCAGGTAACAGTCACTGTCCACCCCTGACCTGTGCCTCGCCTCTAAAACCTCTCCATACACATACATACATCTTCTAACTTATAATCCCCACTATCATTGCGTCCACCCCGCCATTATTGACCACTGTTCGCAGCCGTTCGTTAGCCTTTCTCTGTTCTTTTAATGGCGGAATTGGCAGCAGGGGGACACACTCGATAGACGCCACTGCTCGCTCACAGTTCCCTTCTCTCCTTTGCTACCAGTAGCTAAATTCCTTTGCTCCAGTTCTCTTTTACTACTGGGCGCGCGGTATCTTCCTGCAGGCTGCATTTGCTTTTCCTTTGCCTCTGTGGGTCAGCTCGGTTCACCTCCTTCCTTTCGCTAATCGTCCTACCTAGCTGCGGCTGCCCCTCGCATTCCTTCAGTCTTAAATACCAGCCATGATTATCTCCCTCTTCCTACATAGCACAGCTGGCGTCAGTGCCTCCCTCCTGCTCAGGCTCACCCCACCATTTCTGCTCTGCTGATTAAGCTTCCATCTCTCTTCTTCCTTGTCTCTAGCTATCCAATACTATTATTGCTCAGCAAAACCCTGTTTTTCCTTCCTTCCCTTTCGAGTTCTCTGTTTAGCCGGAGCTGGGAGCGTTGGAGAAGGTTTCTCATTCCGCAGAGACCGACTAAGCTGATCCATCAAAGCCCCCTCCTCCTGTTCCTGTTGCCAGCCTGCAGTACGCAGCAGTAACTAGTGATGTGTGAGCCTGGTAAGTTCACTAACCGAGTACTGCTAGCCATGGAGAACTCGATACTGAGTACTTCTCTCGATCGGTGGTGGTTGGCAGGTTCTTGGTGTGACTGAAGAAGCACTGCACAGGCCAAGCTGCCATGGAGACGCCCAAGGCTACCCACCGCCCGTCTTCTCACCTGCAACACCGCCACACAAGAAGGTTAGTTGTGTGCACATGCGCCAACCTTTTTCAGCATGCATTCTGTTGACGATTCTTGCACACTAGCACTTCTTCAGAGTTCAGGGTAATTAAGTTCTACCAGTATTTCATTTTGCTTTTGCGTCATTCAGAGTTCTGGGTAAGCAGAACATTTCTTTATCTGAATGTGAGTATGCATGTAGACATGTTTCCTAACACTCTTGACGGTCTCTTTTAACCAAAAGAACATTTTATATTTGACTACGAAAGATATCCAGTTTTTGTTGCATTTAGTTGCTACTTTATTACATGAATATATCTCTGATTAAGTGATGTTCTGACTTCATTTCTTATATTCTTCAGTGTGGCAAGCACGCATGGAAATGTATATGACATATCCCCACGCTCTTCCTATCACAAACCTGTGGGTAATCTAAACTTCCCTTTTGTTTTCTCTCTTACTAACAAAATTTTCTACACTGTATATTGTTAAAATAGCAATGCTACTACTCTTCAGATTCAACTTTCTTACCGGATTATTTTTGTATGGCATGCTATTCATGCAGATTGTGCAGACAACCAATCGGGATAGGATCCCCCATAGGAGATACTCACTCAACCTAGCAGAGCACTTGCAAGAACCCCACGTGGTAACTACCGCTGAACAAAATGAAAATGCTACTATGTCCAAGGTTTGTGCCGAATCCTAATTAATTAGTTCATGGTCTCAACCGCCTAATTGTTTCCAAAAGCTGAAGTAAAGCTGTTCAATTCAGGTGTTGCGTCCATGCTTTATAAAGCTATCATCATCTTACTTTTTGCTCATTGCCCTTAAGCTTATCACCTTTGTCAACAAAATGATGTTTCTCGTGTGATCGTATCTAGGGAGTTGTAACCAAGGCAATGATTATGCTCCGTTTTCTCCCTTAAACTGTGTAGCTGCTATACTCAGCAACAGTATTTCAGCTTTAGATTTTAAATCGTACAGAAGAAAAATAATAGTAAGATAATCTGCATACTTGCTATGCATGCCTTGAAAACAGTTAAGTTTATGATTGATCTTGTCGTGAATGCAGCCTGTTGCAGACTTGGTTTGGGAGATAGCAGCCCTGGAGGAGGAAGTTGTACGAAGGGAACTACATTTGCTTTCGCTTTACAGGGCGACGTTCGATCAGTACCTGGGCATCTCCCCTCGTGTTTCTGGTCAGGTACACGCTCTTCTACCTTGGAAGGATTTCAATATACTCTGCAGAAATTCAGAGAGCAAACAATGTACTAAGGCTGAAGTTATGGTCAGGTGGGTCCAGAAACGCACCGTCAAGACAGCAGAAAGAGAACTGATGAAGGTGCTCTGCGGTTGAGAGACATCAAGGAGTCTGCATCCTACAGCTTGCCAATAGTTTCAGATTCTAGACATGTATGGAAAATTTCCCTTCTTTTCTCCATTTAATATTCACCATCAAGCTAGTCATATTAATACCCAAACTCATACCAGTGTTCCTCTTCTTCGAGAATATGAGCTTTAGCTTTTGCTAATAAAACCTTCGAATTTGAGAATATCTGATGCACCTTTCATATCACTGAAGTATTCACAGGGGCTGTCAAGATCAACTTCAGGGCATTCTAGTCTTGCAAATTTCTTGAGTGCCTCTATTGCTGAATACGTGCCCAGGATTGGATGTAAGCTTTCAGAGGACATCCTAAAATGCATTTCTTCGGTTTACTGCAAACTTGCGAGCCGGTCATCGCAAGATGCAGATTCTGAGACTTTGTCGACTCCTTCGTTCTCCTCTGCATCAAGTACCTTTTCTCTAAAGCACCGTGTCGATAGCTGGAGCCCCCGACTCAGCTGCAACATCGACACAACCTCTGACAAATATGGTTCACTGAATGAGAACAATGACCAGTACAGTGGGATGATCATTTTTCCAAGGATACACATAGATGCAGACAAGTTCGATTATGCCTCCAAAATGCTTGAAACTATAAGGTAAGAAACTCTGAAAAAGAATAGAAAAACAGTATAACAACTCTTTCATTTCAAGATGCTCATTTTGTGTCTCAGGGCCCTGATAAAACGGCTTGAGAAAATTGACCCAACGAAGATGGCACATGAGGAGCAGCTCTGTTTTTGGATCAACATCCACAATGCTTTAGTGATGCATGTATGTTCATCATTGATAACAGCTGTTTACCTTAGCTATATTCACTGTTAACCTCAAAATATATTCATGTCTAACCCGCAGAGCCTTCTGAAATATGACAGGCTTTTATGGCTTATGGACTTCAGGATAAACGCATGAAAAGCTCAGACATGATTCTGAAGGTATACACTTACCAAAATTTTAACAGCTATACTATTATCACTTGTCATATTTGAACTTATCTTAAGTAATTCTTGAGCAATATGTTGTCAGGCTGCATATGATGTGGGTGGGCATTCTGTAAACTCCCAAGTTATTCAGAACTCAATTCTTGGATGTCAACCCCATCGTCCTTCTCTGGTATGGCATGTACCAACATAGAAGTTTCAATCAGCAATACAAACACAGTCAAATTTCTGGATAGGGTGCTAACAAACTTATGTCCATACAGTGGGTTCGCACGCTATTTTCGCCCACGAAAAAATCAGCATCAGGGAGCTCCACACATCCATATGCTCTTCACCAGCCAGAGCCGCTTGCTCACTTTAGTCTTTCCACCGGAGCATTTTCAGATCCACCTGTAAGTTTTACATCTAATGGTAACATTTCAACTGCAAAGTGACCACATTATTCTTAGAGGAAGAAATTTCTGCATTTTTGTTAACTATAAAGTGATCGCATTATACTTACTGTACAAAATCTCTGCAGGTAAGGTTGTACACTGCCAAGAAACTATATCGTCAACTGGATCAAGCCAAGACTGAGTTCATTAGAGCTAATGTTATGGTCAGGAAGCAGATCATCTTTCTTCCCAAAGTTCTCCACTACTATGCAAAGGATGCTGCACTGGAGCTTCCTGATCTGATTGAGATGGTATGTAAGAGCATGCCTGAAGCCCCGCAAAAAGAAATGAGAAAATGTCTCAGGAGGAGGATAGATAAGTGTGTTGAATGGTTGCCATATAAATCTTCTTTCAGATACACTGTACACAGGAATTTGGGTCAGTAGGCACTGCATTTTTCTTTCCCAAATTGTGCTTGTAAGTAAACTGGACATTATCGATCCGTGTGCAAGTGTAATTGTGTAAATAGGTTATTGTGATAGTTTCCGAAGGGAGTAAAGTTTTGCATTTCAAAAGAGTAGAATATGACAACAGGAAAATTCACATGCTTTGCTACCAAGGTACAAAATGTTCAATAAGCAATATGGCCCAAAGGTACAAAGAAAACATTGACCTGAAGATAAAAGGCCTGAAGATAAAACACACTGCATGGGAACTGAAGAGATGACCAGACCCTAAACTGCGGCGATCAAACCAAACTTCATGGCAAACTTCTTCTGATTACAGTCGAGCATTTCACTGAGACTGCACGTCGAGTTCATCTGCTTGAGTATCTTGTGACGGTACTCCAGGCTCTTCCTGAGACCATGGCGAAAGAACTGGGGGTAATCTACCGCCTCTCCCTTGTCCCGCCCCATTTCCTCAACCAGGAACTTCACCCTGGGCTCCAAGCAACGCTTGATACTCTTGATGAGAACAAGAGGGTATCCAGCCACCAATGCCATGATCTGGTCCTTGCTGAATCCAGCGCTTTGTAGGAACATGAAATTGGGCCGTAAAGTCTTGTTGACATCGCGCGACAGTATACCGGGGAAATTCATGATAACCCTCTGGAGATCTGTGCCCTGCAACCCGACTTCTGACTTGAGGAACTCCGCAGTAGGACGCAGCCGTTTGTCGACACTGTATCCCAGGATGTATGGCTCCTTGGTCAGGATCTTCCCAATCATGCCCTCCTTTTCAATGCCAAGGCTGACAAAGAAGTCGACCGTCTGTGAGAACTTGCCCTCAATGCTGTAGCTGATGAGGCGCGGGTTGACCATGAGCAGCTTGGCGAGCTGCTTGTCGGAGATGTCCAGCGTCTGGAAGAAGGCGAGGAGAGGGCAGAGCTTCTGCTCCACGCTGTGGAACAGTATCGGCGGGAACTTGACAACGGCCTGCGCGACCTCCCCTGGCTTGGCCTGCAGCGTGGTGAGGCACTGAACTGTAGGAATGAGCTTCCCGTCAACGGACACGGTGAGCACCTTGGGGCACTTGGTGACCACGTAACGCAGCTTCCGCTGCTCGATCTTGACATGGTTGAGGAGGTAGTCCCAGACGCCCGAGGCCTCGCCGGCGTCGAGATTCGGCAGACTCTTGCACCGCCTTGTCATGCACCCAATGGTCTCCTCGTCGAACCCTTTCTCCATCAGCCATTGTGTCAGGCTCTTGGCATCGCCACCACCGGTAGCCATTGTTGGGCTATTTTCTGCTCAACAATAGAAATGCAATGAGGTGCCATACATACATAATAAATCTTAGGCAATGAGTTCAGAATCATAGTGCACTCATTCAATTCAGCGGACAAACATGCCAGTGAAGCAATTCGTCGAATACCAACAGTGCAGGTGACTAAGGACATCAAAACAAACAAGAAGGTTCAGTCGATTCATGCGCACGAACTGATCTGATGGTACGAAAATACGCAATCGGGAGCAGTGATAAAGGGGATCGATCAACAAACAGAGAGCACGAATTCACAAAAAACATAGGCATTGTCGTTGCTCCCCGTCTGCCTTTCTTTCCTCTAACTTTTCCACTCCACAGATGATTATCGCTTCCCCTGAATCTACAGCGATGGTGGAGATTGGGTACAACGATTGAATATAGCACAGGGCGAGATTCATGAGAATATAATATAACCAACCTTGTTGATCCAGATCGAGGCGGGCTGCAGAAAAGCCGGGAATGTGATGTGGAATGTAACCGCGGAAGAGGATAAGAGAAGATGAGGAAAGAGTCCTGCCTCTGTCTGCAGCGAATGCGCTCCCAAGCTGTGTTATCTTACTCAGCAATCGATACATTTGATTGGGTTAACTAGTTGGGCTGACAGAGTCTAGTTGGGCGGGCTGGCCCCCGGGGCCCAGGGAAGACCAACTATGAGCTTAAAACATGACCTTTTTTTAGATGAAAACATGACTTTTTTTTTGTATGAGTGAAACGTGACTTGATTCTACTGATGTTTTTCAGTTTTCCTTTTTCCACCAAAAAGAACGCCACTGCGAGATTAGGTGTGTAAACGGACCAGATATGGATCGATTTTAGTGTACATAAGCATGTGCATAGATAGTTTGAGTGGTTTGGTCTGTTTGGGCTAGTTCAAATTTTTGTACTAATTTCAAAGTTAAGATTTTATATGTGAAGGAAAATGAACTAAGCTCGAACTTGCCGGTTTGGCTGGTTTAGCCGGTTCCAGTTTTTGCACACCCCTAAGTGTACATATATTTTTATATTTTCAAAACGAATACCGATGTTATCGAATATGAATACAGAGCGGATGTTCCACGGATGCGGATTAAAAGTTTTCTCAATTCAAAATAGATAGGAATAAAGAAATAATAGACTAGTTTTTTATAGTCAGTCAACTGTATAACACCCATAGAGCTAAGTATAACACACAATAATTTCAAGTTCAATCATATAAAAAACAATTTGTTAGTTTTCTAGGTTGGGTAAATTCCCATATCGGACTACAATTACTAAAAATTTATTTGAATACAAATATATTCATTTTTATATCTATATTTTCTTTAAAATTTAATACTACATTTATATTTATTTTTCGATTAAAAAATATATTAATATCACGAAGATAACAATTACTCTCAGCCTCTACACCAATAAAATGCTAACTAGACAATGAGGATGCACACAACCGCCTAAAAAAATATCCCCCGCCACAGTGATGAATCACTCACAGCAGAAGCATACATATCACCACCAAAGGCACCACCTGGACTATAAATGAGATTCTCCAAAAGCAATGCCTACAAAAAGGAAAAGGTACATAAGCATAGTCGTCGCCCGATCAACTGATCTTGGGTTTTCACCCTAAAGATAGTCTGAGTGCTCAAAACAATTCCTTTGACATGCTATTGCCAGGTATAACCAATGAATGTCAGACCTTGAGCTTTCTTCCTGAAAATCGAGACCCGGTACTCAAAGAGTACCACCGACATTGAAATCCTCAAGTGCTACCGCCCCCACTTGCTAAGGCCGCTATTGTAAGTCACTAAACATCAAGCTCACAGGACCATGTGTCGGAGATGGACAGGAACACCGCCCCGCATGCCATGCCCAAACAACAGCCTATGAAGCAGCTTCATCGCATCCAAGACACCTCTCCGCCATTTCGCCATGTCCTCCAATCGCAGCCACCATCCACATTCAAATTTGTATTTGAAAAACAAATCCGGGTATTTACCACATCCATTGTCCTCCAATCGCAGCCACCATCCACATTCAAATTTGTATTTGAAAAACAAATCCGGGTATTTACCACATCCATTTTCATATTCGCATGGATTCAGATATTACCATGATCATTTCCAATTTCCCAAATACGAACCGCGGAAAATTCAGATTATCTACTACCAGTTCTCACTCTAACTACGATTGGTACAGCACATAATGTAACATGGCATACATTTCATTTCCTTTCCGTTCTTTCACATTTGGCCACACAACCTCATATAGTTCTGTTTTTTTCTAAGACGCTAGCAGTCATAGTCTGCAGAGTGGCTACATAGAATACCCAAAATAAATAAACGAGGGAAGAGGAGTACATTTTTCTCATGTAACCAGATTGCATCTAGAGTACGCAGTACAGCCTCATTCATCTTCCTCCACGGTAATGCAGGATTTATCCTTTCATCCATCCCCATCATTCCCCGCTCTAGAGCAGACAGCCATGACCTTTGAGCGACTCCACCGCGTCATCGAACATCTCCTCCACTCCTTTGAACTCAAGGCCAAGCTTCCGAATCTTGGATGTGTTGTAGCCATAAGTCTGCTCCCCGTAAATGTTCGGTAAACTGCACACACAGATTTCAGTGCAGTGCATTCATAATTCCCCAAAAATCAGCAGAACAGAAGAGCACAAACTGAGGCTGGTTGTGGTCAGCTCAGCTAGCCATGAGCAACAGCGTGCTATATGTTTTCAGTGTGGTGACTGGTAAGTGGTAACTGACCTCTTTGGGATGGGGAATGATGGGAACCGTTTTGCGAGGAAAGAGACCAGATCATTGCTGTTCAGAACCGCCGAGTTGCATATGTACCTCCCTTTGGCATCGGGGGTTTCATAGACCAGGATGTGGCAGCTCGCGATGTCGTCGATGTGGACATACCCCATCCTTCCAAACATGGTGAACTTCTCTGTCTCTCCTGCAACATGAAATCACCAACATTTAGAACATATGCTCTGTATATAAAGATTATGATGGATGGATAGCAGCGTTCAGGCTGGTATATCCAAAGCATGAACACTAAGACCAGCAAGGAACACCAACATACCTTTGAATAAGCCAAGGACATCTTTTACAGTTGGGCCTAATTCAGACGAGAGATTAGGTCCAATCACGAACGTGGGAAGAACAGCCACGAGGTCGATGCTGTTCTCCTTGGCAAACTCCCAGGCTGATTTCTCCGCTAGGATCTTGGCTACGCCGTACCATACCTACCAGGCACGTCGAAAGAAACAAACCAACTATTCAGAGAAATTATCCGAAATATATATATTGGCATAAAAATCAAAGGCATGGTACTTCTATCGCCCAGAATCACACCTGGATACTTTCACAGAACTCCACAGAGCTCCATGATGTTTCATCCAGCTGCACGTTGGGTGGGAATTCAGCTTCATCTCTCAGCCTCACGGTTGACGATGATGACGTGAGAACAACCCTTTTGAGAGATGGATTCTTCTTGCAGGATCTCAGCACGTTTAGTGTGCCGTTTATTGCGGAATCAAGCATTTCTTCCTGCAATTGAAGTGGGCATCACATGTCAATCAAGACCCATCACGACAGGACAACTTTATCTTCCAACATATTGTAGAGAAAAGAAGATGGTCACTGAAGTGATCATAGTTAGTAGTACAGCATGCCTTGGTATCAGATTTAGTGATGACAGGCGATGCAGTGTGGAAGACGCCCTCACAGGCCATCACAGCATCATCAAAGCTCCCTTCTTCCAAGAGGTCAGCTCTCACAAGCTGCAGCCTTTCCTTGGCACCTGCTAAGTTCCAGAGATGTGCTACCTTCTTCTGATTGCCTATCCAATTAGCAAATATATGTCACCTCACTATCACTTTGCCAAAAATGTGCATTAACAGGAAGCAATTAGAACAACAGATTCAGTCATTAGCAGCAACAAAGAGGAAGACAAGACTGGATCATTAGAGCGAGAGGAGAAGGACCTGGGTCTCTGACTGTCCCTAGAACATGATAACCGGACTCGAGAAGTCGTTTGACAAGCCAAGAGGCAACAAAGCCAGAGGCCCCAGTGACACACACCTTGCCCATGGAAATATTCGCCATTCTCGCAAGCTGGAAGTGTTCCTGCGATTTTATTCATCAACTTATATACATAGTAGAAGAAGAACAAGAAGAAATGAATACTGGTATGCCATCCTCTTTTTGTGATTCTGTTCGGCAGGTAGAGAGTAGACCGTAGACCCCGAGCAGGTAGGGAGGTTCACAGCTTTTTTAGCTCAAAAAAAGGTTCACAGCTTTCACGCTCCAGTGCTTGGTCAGGAAAGTACAATACAAAGTTCACACCTTATGAGTGGCACATCTTTACCAGAAATCTTGCCAAAGGGAAATCACATTCAATGATTCATTGGTGATAATATGCTCCCTCCAGTTTATGCAAGATTGAATGATGGCGAAGCAGAAGAAGCTTTATTCATGGATATCTAATTCTGATTACATTCTGATGACTGATAACCTGTCACTGTAAACCAATCAAAACCAACAGAACGAAAGAACCAGTCTTAATGTACACAAAAATGGGGGGAGGAAGAAAATTCCTCGTATGCAAAACAGATGTATACACTCGATTTACACTACTCCTGTTTGGAGTAGATCCCAGATGACACTAGTGTAGAGAACAATGGGGAAGGAATATTTGGGAGAAGGGTACAGCTATCAGGCAAAACTTTACCGAGTGTACCAAGCAGCCATGTCTGCAGGTCCACTATACAATTCACTTCTCAGGAGAGAGGCCAAAAGAAGATGCCATTTCTGCCAATTGCTGCCATGTTGAATTTGTTATGAACGCTATAGGAACTACAGGCTGAAATGTATATTCATCGCCATCCGGTTGGAGATTATACAATGTTTTGAGTTCCAGAGCTTTAGATTCTGCGGCTTCAGCTTCTTTGTGTAATATCTCCACTTCTTCGCTGTCATCAGTTTCAGTTGCAGCAGTCAATTCTGCTCTAGCAGCAGAGGAGTCCAGACGGAGCCTTTTGTAACTTGCCATGGCCGACTCTTGTTCTTTGAGCACAATAAGCCCTTCGCATTCCTGTATCTTGTCAGTGGTTGCTGTGATATCCTTTTCTATTATCTCCAGATCAGTAGCAGCTTTCTCCAATTTAGCATGCAGTTCTTCCTTTTCAGAATTAAGTGCTTTCGCCTCTGCAGCTATCCTTCCTGCTTCCTTGAAGTTCCTTGCAGCAGCAGCCACCTTCTTTTCAGCCTCTAGTTCAGGACCCCTTTTGTCAATAAAGCTCAGCTTCTGCTTAAATGTAGCTATCTCTTGCTGTATGCCTGCTCTCCTTGAAGATATCTCCTGCAGACCCATAATTAAGATAAATTTAGAATGAGGATCGTTATTAGCATCGGAAAAACATCTCAGCATATAAAACTAACTATGGTCTATGGAACCCAATATTTTTATCAGTAAAAGGAAATCATTTAAAGAATAGGTGTTGTACCTGAAGACTAGTTCTTGCATCAGTTGTTTGTTGTCTGAGCATTTGGATGTTTTGCGAAATTTCCTCCTCCATTTTTAACAACCCAATTCTATCATGTCTCGACTTCAAGATTGATGATTCAAGCTTTCTTCTGATTTCAACTGACTGCTGGCAAGCTTTTGCTTCAGAAGAACAAGCATTGATGATTTCCCGTAAGTCAGAATCTTTCTGTTCTGTTGAAGAGATGAAGTTATCGATTTTGTTCTTTTCTAAGACAAGCGCTTCAGTATCTTGATCAATTTTAGTTTGGGCTTCCTGCAAGGAATTGATCTTCGTGTCAATATCTGACTGCGAGCCATGAAACCTGGAGACCACCGCACTGATTCTTTCTTGAACCTCCTGGATCTGAGCATTGTTTTCAGCTATCTCTGCTTCTTTCAGCCTCACCAACTCCAGCAGCTCTGCTAATTCCACTGTGAGGGTATCTCCTTTCTTACTTAGCATCTCCTTTTCTCTCTTGTCATCTTCAATCAAATGCTCTACTGAACCTTCCAACCCCGAACGTGCTGCTAAAACCAATTCTGTTTCAACCTCCATCTCTAGCTTCTTTATTTGTAGTAACTCCATTGATGCTTGCCATTCTTCTATTTCCTTCGAGGATATTTCTTCTGCTTGCTTGCTTACCGAATCAGCATGGTCAGTCGCATCCTAAGAAAGGAAGAGATTGTATGTTATTGAACTAGAAGAACAGAAACTGAAACACAGTGACTACTTTATAAATTCATAATTAGTTGTTGCTAAAGTTCTTGAAGCATAACTAGCTATTCAACTATCATTGTATCTAGGTGGACATCGGATGGTTGCACTAGTGCAGAACACCCTATCCGATACGGGTCAAGAAACGCCATCTGTGGCGGTTTAGACCTTCATTGTGGAATATGGGTCATGTATGGCATGGCCCACCCCAAGTGCCAAACAGAGAACCGTTGGGGATGGCCCAAATCCGCAGCGGTTTCTCGCGCTCGTCTCTCATGAGGGATCTAGGATGGCTAGTTCTGTACTAATGTTGCAGTTAGTGTCATAAGGGAAAGTAGAACTCTTAGCAGACAAACTACTCCCTGCCTCAAGTAAACATGGACACTTCGTGGTCATATTGAACCGCTCAAACTTATTGGGTTAGCTTAAAACTTAAAATCATCCTTTTCTTTCATGTCTATCTTGCTATCCAAATCTTTTGTACCTTCTAGATACTTATTATGGTGGATTGTTATGCCCTGGAAGGGTACAAACCAATTATTTTTCTACATCATGGCAATGGATCGCAATGGAAGTTATCACACAGTGACTGCAGCATCAACACTATGCATGTGACGATATCATCAAATGAAAATTTATAAAAAACAAGACCCCGAAGTTAGTTTCAAACAGCACCATAGTAGTTCTAGCTTATGTTATCTTTATACTCTTATAAAGATCCGACTTGGTGGAGGTACGTTCACCCTTATGAGATTACCTCTTAAATTGCCAAGAAATTAATTACCATAATTTATCAACATTTATGTACTAGTACATATATGTATTTGTAACTTTTGAATCATTGTTTAGATTATTAATCATTAATGTATGGATAAAAAATTTATTTTGCATAATGTTGAAGACTATGATTATACAAGGGTTTAAACAACTTAAGGAACGCAAGAAAACCTTCTGTAACAGTGCATGTGCAGTTGACTAGTCCAAGCAGGGTATAGATACTTAGTGTTGATACATGCTTGAATGCTAGGGTTGATGCAATGAAACTGTGTACCCCTGTCTATTTCAAAGCAATGATTATTCAAGAGGATGCCTGAATTCAAAGAAGTACATATCTCATTGACATTACAGTTTTATGCATGGCGAGGAAAGAAAACTGCAGGTGATTTACCTTTGCAAACTGCTCCAGAAGGGCAGCAGCTTCCTCCTCCATGGTAATGCGGGACTCGAGCACCTCCTGCAGCTCCAAGTCCACAGAATCATAATTGAGCTCCGCATTGCGCAGCGCCGTCAACAACCGATCCTTCTCCTTCTCCAGAGCCGCAAGGGAGTCGCTGATCCTCTCAGCCCTCTCGAAGTCCTCTGCCTCGCACGCCTCCTCCAGCTCCCTCTCCAGGTCCTTGTGCTTGGACGCCGCGGAACCGACGTCCTCCGCGGCCTTCCTCTGCCTACCGGCCAGCTGCCTCCTCTTGGCCGCGACAGCCGCGGCTCTCAGCTGGATCGAGTCGAGCTTACTGGACATTTGAGATCTAAGAAGAGCCAACCTCTCCTCGATCCCCACTGCTGCAGCCCCAGCCCCTCCACCAACCTCATTCTCACCATCCTCATCTTTCGCCTCCTCTTCCACATCCAACGAATTGCCATTCTCTTTCACATCCAGAGAATTGGAATCCGGATCCACCACAACTGCAACTTCCTCGCCACCATTATCTAGCTGATGATCAGGGTATTGGCTGGGAATAGGGGGAGCAGCATGATGCGGCAAATCATCGGGGATGGGTAGACTACCACTGCTACTAGTGGTAGGAATTACAGTAGCCGTAGCAGCAGCATCGGCAGCGGTGGTGGTTGTGGTTGTAGCGAGTGCCACGGTAGGCGGCAGAGCGGGGGCAGTTTGAGGCGAGCGGCCGTACCCGATGCGCACGGCCCGCTTCTTCTTCCTGAGCGCCGAGGAGGACGGCTGCCGGGAGAGGGCGGCGGCGGCGGCGGGAGGCGAGACCGGCGCCGGGGAGGCGGGCCGGTGGTTCTGATCTTGACCCTGGGTGTGGTGCTGGTCCTGGTCTAGCGGAGGCTGAGGGGCGAGGAGGGTGAGATCGGAGAAGAGGTCCTCGTCCAGAGGCTGGGAAGAGGCCGCGCCGGTATCGGAGTCAGCGTCGGCAGCAGGGGCGGCAGATGCAGGTCGAGGGGTGGGCGGCTTGGGGGGTTCGGGTGCCTCGGCGGGGTCGGCGGAGAGGGAGGGGGCGAATAGGACCATGCCCTCGAAGAGCGAGTCGCCGCCGTCGCCCCACCCGCCGTCCTGAGACGCCATCGGCGGCGAGCTCTCACGAATCGCTGGATCGCGGGAGGAGGAAGGAGGAGGAGCTGTAGCTGACTAATCGACGACGCTGCTGCTGATGCTGCTCGTGCTCTAGTAGTCCGTCGTGATTTGGCCGCGACGCGAGACGAGCCGGGGTTTGTCAGTTAATTTTTGTCGCGTAATCGAACAAGATTAGACGAAGAGGCCAGATCGATTATGGCTTTTCCCACACGAAGAGTTTGTCCAGGAAGCAATCGAGTCCAATCCGATCCAGGTGATGGATTTGGAAGTGCAAACTGCGTCATTATCGTTATCCAGACAGAAATTCAGAGCTGGATTTTGCTAAAGTGGCAGTATCCGTCTACTGATGGAGCTCTGTCAGTTGTATATCCACCTCGTTTTGTGAGGATTTTGCAGCAGAGACTGCATCACATGGCTACTGAACTCACCTTTGATTCGCAGGATGGATTGTAAAGATACATGAATTTTGTGGAACGGGGTGTTTGATTCATAGGAATAGGGGGGAAAACACGCTCGAATCCTAAAAAGCATAATCAAATAAAGTTCAAGTAAATGCAAAGATGCGATCAGAAATGTAACAAAGAAGCTCGAGTGTATTGTAAAATTTCTTTATTTCCCCCTTTGAAACCTAAATTCCTCCACTTTTTCTATGCTTCATTCATTTGAATCAAATGGATGAATAGAGCCACCAAAGGAAAATTTCATATCCTATGTTTTGCTCCAAAGGAATTGTAAAAGGAACTTCAGAGTGGATGAATGATTTCCTCCAAAATAGAGTGCAAGGGAATCCGTAGGAATATTTCCTACATTTTGTAATCCAATGGATCAGGCAACCTACTTATTATGAAAAATTCCAAATCCTACAAAATTCCCTTGAATCAAAGGAGCCAAACAGGACATCAGATTCTTTGTACAGCGGGACGGTTGCATCATCATGCAATGCGCTTCATCCGCGGAATAGAACCGTCGAGCAGGAGAAGCGCAAACCTGTAAACCTCGATGTTACCAAGAAACCTCACATGAACTCAGGAAAACAACACCAACAAATCATGTACAACATTGTGACCTGCTGCTGTAACAGCGGCGTTGACACAACTGTACACAAATATACGGCTGCTACACAACCGTTATCTGACTTGACTCTCCCGTTTACTCTACTACCAACCGGTACAAATGATGCACATGCACGAGCAATATTACATGAATAAATTAATGATACACGATATCTGGCGTCAGCTCTCAGGGCAACGGATCCCTCTGCGCACCGGGTGGAGCCGTCGGCATCGGGAAGTTGAAAGAACAGTAGGTTCCACCAAACTGGGGAGCCTCCACATATGGACTCTGGCACAACAGAAGAAAATCAATTCTCAATGTCTTGCGTGAAAGAAAGAAAAAAAAAGTCAGATAAGAGTTTATGTGATATTAACTCTGGCCCAAGTTAGTTCCAAATGTATTTATAATTGGAAAAGAACAACCATTTCAGGAATTTCAGAGATGTTGGAAGTGTAGGGGCAACTACCTGAGTAAGAGGGGGGTTAGGGATGGGATTGAATACAGGCTCCTGTTTTGGCGATGAATCAGGAGAGCCACCGGAATTGTCATTCATGTTATCTATATTCTTCATTTGTGACGCTTCACCCTCAACACCGTTGAGCTTAACCCCCTACGTGGAGAAGAAATAAAACTCAGTAATGGAAATATTATGACATTAACAAAACGCGAATAGCACAAATGAACGAGCAATACCTGGAAAATTTTCCCTAAAGTTTTTAGTCCTTTGGCACGAAGACGCAGGTCTTCCTTCCTGGCACTACCATCTTGAAGCACCTGATATCGACACACATGTCACAAATCACTCCTAGTACGCTACATCTGTTATCTTTTTTTTTCAATACTATAAGAATACAAGGCACATTAACATGCATGAAAGGTGTCAGGTAAGCTGAGACAGACCATCTGGCAGACGTGTGATATAGTGGCTTCTATATCGGCAACATTAAGCTTCCACAAGGAATCAACCATAACTTTTTTGTGGTTCTCCATGTACATTTCAAGTTCTTCCTCTGTGGTATGGCCCTCAGCACCCAGCTGCTTCTTCAAGTCTTCTTGCAGCTGCATAAGAGCTATTGCACCTGCAGAACCACAAGATAACCAGATTTTATTACCAACATTATGCTAGCATGAACAATGACGATGCCCAAGGCGGCATCATATGCTTTCGAGATATGCCAATTAAAATAACCCACAAAATATTGATGAGATACTTTACCTGCTGCGGCTGTTACTTGGGATTTGATAAAATGGCCTTTGTCTCTGAACCATTCAGCTACAAATGGAACCCCCAGATATATTGCTTTTTTTCCAAGTTCTTTTGCAGCTTGTCTTGAATATACATAACCAATAGTGTTCAACATAACAAGCCCATAGGCTGCAGGACAAGGAAAATAGGACCAATAGAGAGAGAAACTTCAGATTACAGATATCAAGGGCATGCCCAACAGAGAGCATATGGGAGAACAGAAAGTCAGAAACAACAAAATATATTAAAGCAAAAGCATCGAATATCTATGAATATATTTGGTAAATACAGTTTAGACTAAGTGTATATTTTTCATGTAGTTCAGAAAGAGGGGAGAGTATTAGGATTATGGAGTATTGTGTGACATCCTGGCCCAAGGCTTAAAACTTAAAAGGATTCATAGACTACTCATACAAAGAAAATGCATCTTCTTTTCCGAAAGCTTATCTCAAAAGAACCTCTCAGTTATGTCTGCTTGGCCAGGAGCAATTTGGGGATGGGTGACCTCCTAGGAAGTTCCATGGGGTACTCACGAGTGAGGACAAAGTGCACTCGAAAGACTTGTGTTCGTCTGTGGGGAACTGGGGATAGTCTAAAGATCCTAGGAGCTGCCAGCACAGGAGTGGCTGGGGTGCTACATATAGGGAGGCCTTCAATATTATGTGCACACTGTGCTTTCGACCAGATGGAAATAATAATACAATTCATTAGAATATTATTTTTAGTTAGCAGGTACGAGGGGTTATAAAATTGATGGTCTTTGACTAAGCAAAACAAGCAGTTATTATTACCCCTGCAGCCATGCCCTGCTGAAAAAATGGTAACCTGATTTTTCTTCCAAGTGGATGACTAAGAATGCCATCACATACACTATGCTCATGAAGGTGTCAAATAAGAAAATTACACACTGAACAGTGAAGTACACAAATTACAGCTCCTTCAAACATACCAACTGCCAGCTAAATTCTTACAGCAACAGGTAGGGCAGGAAGGGAGCAAACCTGCGTCACTAAGTCTGGACACCTCTGCCTCAGCAAGCCGGACGAATTCCTCTTTATTTCCTTGAACATAAAGGTGCAGCCGATTTTTAAGAATCTCTGCGAGTTTCTCTTCTCTTTCCTTTTGAACATCCTGTAGTTGCAGTTTACCGTTCAGCAGAATAGTGGTAGAATCAGAGAGTTTTTTTTTTTTGAAGTTGAATTAGAGAGAGTATGAAATGCAACAAATATGGATGGAAAGGTGGCCAACAACAGAACTAGTGGTCATGGAGTTGGCGCATTATGAATGATCATGGAAGTTATCTATATATACTAAACCTACTAAAAGAGCAAACCTGCATTTTTTCTTGCAACTTTTTTGTGTCGATGTTTTCATCGTCCCCAAAATTATCAAGTGAAGCCATTGATGCCATTGCCAATTGACCAATATAATCCTCAAAAAGCTCACTACCGAATAGCATCGCGAAAATTGCTGCTGGATCAATTATTCCTTCCCTGTAGAATGTCGACAAGCAAGCTAGTTAGAATATGATTCTTGGAAGATTCTTTAGAATATCAGGTGACATGTGCATCTTTTGGATGGTAGAAGATTATTTGCCTCTGTTCTCTACAAAAGCTCCAACTAACAGTATCATGCTGCTTTGCCGCAAGTGGCAAAACCCACATCCCTTAAGTTTTGAGTATGTTTTGTAAACTCTAGATAATTTAGTTATGAAAGGCAGACATACGTTGAGATGCCAGATTTTCCATGGGCATTATAATCTTGGCGCTGTGTGGGGTCACTAAGCACTTGGTATGCCTCCCCTAGTTCCTGCAATACGAATTTATCTGAGTAAACAATAGTCTTATACAGAAGAAAGTTATTCACACATCATACTATTGTTTCTCATGTAGTCAATAGCATCAGTTCACATTTCAAAACTACCATGAGAAATAATTATAATACTATAGCAGCTATGGAGTAACGATGCTCAACAGATTCAGTAATTATGTATCAACGTTTTCTGTAAGTATGTATTTACAGCTAAGTACAGTAGTCCATAGTGAGAACAAATCTTTAAAAATATAAAAAAATCATGATGCATGTTACTAGTGTATCACATCATAGCCTCGCACTCATTAATTAACAAGAGATTACAGTCAACCTTGCTTGCTGGCTTACACCAATTTGGTTCTTGAAATGGTTAATCTAGCTATTCAGGTTCAAAAGGCTTAGCTTGATTTTTCAGCTGAATATAGCAATACTAGTAAGAGCAAAGTTCGTATTGATGACTACAGCTTCAGTTGCTCTAAGCGTATGATTTCCTTAAAATGAGGAACCTTCTCAGGCAGCGGTTCAAGGAGACGAGCCTCACATTTGGTAACTAACATCCAACTCTTTCATGCATCAGAGATGTACAATTAGCTAATGAAGATTCTGCCCATGAAGGTTTGTTACTAAATAGCGCAAACTACTCTCTCCGTCCCACAATATAAGACGTTTTGGTAAATAGTTTTAGTTTATCTTGTCAGGCAATTCACATGGTTGAGTCGACTGAAGCTTGGCAGTAGCTTCTCCGCATCGATCCACGGCAATATGTAGGGTACAAGGTCTCAAAGAACAAAGCAATATGTTACAAAATGGTTTATCAGTGTTGCCATAAGGTTCGTATTTACGGATAGTGAGGTACATAGTAGCTATGACAAAAGTTACTGATTCGTTCAAGATTTATGCAAGCAAGTAAATCAGAAGATATTTTGATTATCTCCTTAATTAACTCGATGTGTGTCCTCAAGGATAACATTAACAGTCATTGATCAGCAAATAAGTCAAAACACCATTAGCACCAACAGACTAGCCCAAACATAAAACCCCGGTCACAAAACCCAATTGGGGCCAGTTGACATTATCCAAATCCATTGCGTCTTGGTAACAATAGGTTCGACTCTAATCAGATTGAATTGAGGATTCTACACCAGCGGATGAGCTCCCGAGTAGTTAGGTAGAGAAGGTCAGCGTGAGGTAGACAGTTTAATACGAGGAGCAAAGCCATGGAAAAAACAATTAACCTGGAACTTCCCCGCGGCCTGTGGATCATTTGGGTTCTTGTCTGGGTGGACCTGCCTCGCCTGCACCACCACAAGCAGCAGGACGAATCAGATACGGAAAAAAAACAGCGGCGAAGCAAAGCGGCCGCGAGGAGGGGCAGGAGGACTTACCTTGATGTAATAGGCTTTCTTGATCTCGGACTCGGAGGCGGTTGGGCTCACCCCGAGCACGTCGTAGTAGCCCGTCTCCTTCACCATGGCCGGCGCCTCTTCAGGAGCTTCGATCTCCTCCCGTCCTGAGCTTCCCGATTCGGTTCCAGGCGGGGTCGGATCCGGCAACTGACTGACTGTTCGCTCGCGGGGGGCAGACGGTGTGCGCCCGCCGGTGGACGGGCACGTCCGGCGACGGCGACGGCGGGACGCCGGGGGTGGGGGTAAGGACAGAGCTGTAGGTGGTGGTCGGGCTTTTGGATTTCTGCCACCTGCAAAGCGCGTGGTGTCGGGACGAAGTTCCTATTTTCGCTGGAAGTCTACCACGATACCACGAGGGCAGCAGCCAAGTTGGATCCGGGTCAGGTCGAGTCAGTGGGCTGCTGCAGCCAGTCATCGACCATATCTCAGATCGGCGAAAATCACGGGGCCGACTTGTATAGGGCAGACCTGCCCAACGGGCCAGGCACGGCACTCCCTAAACAGACCTGATCCGGCACCGCCCACCGCAGCCCGCCAAGCTCATGTGTTGTGTCGGGATGGCCGGCCGACACGCGTGTCCGGTTTTGCGGTCCGAGCCCGGCCCCAACGCCTAGCGGGCCAGCCCATGGCACGTTTGCCACGTGGATCAGGTAGATGTTTTTCTATGGCTCGTCATATTATCGTATAATAAGTAACGAATATGTATTAAATCAACTACGATTGTTTGGTCCGTTGGTCGAGCGGTGACGGCGGGACGCGTGCCGACCATTCGCTCCGGCACGCCACGGGATGGGCATGTGCCGTGCTTTTTTCGCGTGCTGTGGGCCGGCCCGCAAAAGCCTGGCCCGTTGGCCAGGTTGGTATAGGGTCAGATTGGTCAAATCGTAGGATTGTAAGTTTATAAACTCACTAAAATCATTTTAAAAATTGCTAATAATCTAAATTTGTTTAGGCTTTGTTCACTTGCAGTGGTTTAGATCCAATCTAAATCGCTACAGGGAGGGTGTGATTCCTGGATTTCAGCCCAATCTCTGTTAGAGCATCACTAACAAGGCCTTTAAAAGGACCAAATCCTTAAAATAACCGTTGATATAAGGGTTGGAGGGGAAAATTGGTGCAGAACAAAACCCTCAAATGATGTGATCCGTAAATTTTGTTTGAGGGCTGACCTGAAAACGGCCCTTCGACATGTATAACCGCTGGTCGAGAGGCTGACCCGCACGCCAGGCCGCACTCGGGAGAAGAGTAGGGCGCGCTGAGGTTTCAGCTCTAGCCGCGCACACTTACTCTTCCCCTTTCACGCGCGTCTGATGTCTACGCACTTCTATTCTTATAGACAGTTGTTGGGCCTCCAAGTGCAGAGGTTTATAGAATGGCAGCAAGTTTCTCTTAAGTGGATTACCCAAGGTTTATCGAACTCAGGAAGTGGTCAAAGGTATTCCCTCTTAAGCAACTCTGCAATCAAGATACAAGAAGTCTCTTATGTCCCCAACACACCCAATATAAGTGCACTAGTTCGGCGAAGATATAGTGAAATACAAGTGGTAACGGTGCCAGGAAATAGCTTCTAACGGTGAGGTAAAGACTAAAGGCAATAAGAAGGAAGCAAGCAAACATGCAACAGATCTAGTAGCAAACGATGTTTCAATGCTTAGAAACAAGGCCTAGGGATCATACTTTTACTAGTGAACACTCTCTCATATAAATATTCTCTCTTTATGATACTACTCTTAACTACTCTTTGGTTGGACACTCTAATCATTGGTAGGGATGTAACATCACTCCTCAAAGTCCGACTTCCCCAATCTAGATAACCCCACACTGTCACCTTGAGCACTAGATGGTTCCAACAAACACCATAATTTTATAAAGACATCCAACTCTAAATATAACTCATAACAAATATTCAATCTAGCCAAAGTGCCACACATGGTATGCACGCTGTCACTTTTACATACGTGGGTAAAAGCATAGATCTATTAAAGCACAAAGAGTATTTATATAGACTCAAACCTAAGTACCACCATGGCGTGCATGATGTCACTTTCACACACATGGAGAGAGCAGATATCTATTGAAGCACTTGAGTAGCAAGGTAGATCTACTTGATTACAAAGCTCATGATCACAATATGACCATGCATAGAGAGAGAGATGAACACATAGCTACCGGTAGAGCCCTTAGCCTCGAGGAAGAACTACTCCGTCCTTATCATGGGAATCAGCAACGGTGATGGAGATGGTGGTGGAGATCAATGGAGATGGCTCCGGGGGCACTTCCCCATCCCGGTAGGGTGCCGGAAAAGAGACTTTCTGTCCCCTGAATCTCCCTTTCGGTGACGGTGGCTCTACGGAGGTTTTTGTGGATTTCTTCTGGATTGGTGGTTTTCCCATCGGAGGCTTCTTATAGGCGCAGGAATCAAGGTCGTTGGAGTCCAGGGGGGCCACACCCCTCTAGGCGCCTCTAGGGCTTGCCCGCGCCTAAGGGGTTTTGCCACCCTGTGGCCCCCCTCCGGCTCTTCTTCGTGGTTCCGTGTTGCTCTAGGAAAATGATAACTTTGGCTTTTGTCCCGTCCAATTACGAGAATATTGATTTTCTGCCTTTCTAGAACCAAAAACAGAAGAAAACAGACAACTAGCACTATGGCAACTTGTTAATAGGTTAGTTCTAGAAAAGATATAAAAACAGCTCAAAGTGTAGACAAAACATAAGACAAATGATATAAAACAAGCATGGAGCATAAAAAAATATAGATACGTTTCCGACGTATCAAGCATCCCCAAGCTTAACTCCTGCTCGTCCTCGAGTAGGTAAGTAATAAAAAGAATAATTTTTAAGGTGACATGCACCTTCACAATAAAGATCAAACCATTTGTAAGTTGGGATAAAGAACTCTAAACATGTGCATGAAAGATGGAGTTCTAACAATAGGACATAGTAACTATGCATGCAACATGAAAGGCTACAAACAAAGATCATGAATAACAATGCATTAAAAGACTTTTGTTTGTTTCACATATAGAAAACATAACATAGTGGCATTCAGCTTGTCCCTCATAGAGTAGCAATATAGATGCATAGGACACCTTCAAAGTTCACAAGGGTGACTAGAAACAAATAGCACAAGAACAAGTAATATCACAATATGCATCAATCAATAAGCTTTGGAACACTGCACACAGAATGACAACTATGCTCCCTTAATGGTGCCTAAAGGTAGAAGGTGGAGACTCAATAGTGGTGAAAGAAAAGCCTTTTATAAAGGAAGCATTGATTTCAAGTTTCAAAAGGAGCTTCCAAAAATTATGGTACTTGTTAGCTTTCAGCCCTCATTGCCCCTATCATAAGCATCTTGAAGTGGTTAAGGTTAAAGTGGCAAAGCTAGAGTATATGCTTGACGAAGTATAAGTTGGAAATCTCAAGTCCCTTAAATACGAGGGCCACACCTCATGCATACTCAACTTTGGGTCCATGTAAGTTCTTGTCACTATAAGTATTTGCATATCATTGAGAACCGCCAACGGGGTACCCCTTGCACATGGTACAGGAGCTATCCCATAACCAAAATGACAAGGCAAGCAGACAATGAGCATCTCAGCAATCTTCTTATTTACCATGGGAATATGGTGCTTTTTTATCTCTTTCCTCTTTTCTCAATGTGTCTCTTTTTTTAATAAGAAGAATGCTTCATAGATGTCACTATGGTGATGTTGCAAGTTTCCACCATGATTAAGCATGGCTTTGACTAGTGGCCCAAGCGTTTCTCTAACACAGAATACAAACTCCATGGACTTACAAGTTCCCTTTTTATTTCACACCGGTGACATCCATAGACAAAAGAGCATGATATCAACTGAGTATAACGTACAAGTGCAATGTTGAAAGCGTTCCACGTGATAGCACGGTTCTGCTAATTCCAACGTATGAGTGCAAGCATATACAACAAAGTTGTCACAATGATTCAAGTTTATTAGGAACAAAGGATATAAAGTGTTCCATCAAGTTCGTGAGGGCTTTAATCACTAAGTTTTCACATAACCAAATAGTTTTTAATTGGAATATAGTTGAAAACAAGAATATACTTGGAATGGTGTAACACACCATGCATAGGATTTTATAGTGGACACTTTGGAATAACTTGGTTTCTTGGGAGTTGGAAGCATGAGTAGAGCTTACTCATACAAGTGGAGGCTAGCAAAAGACTGGAAGCAACCAACTAAGAGAGCATAATGGCCATAATCATGCAGAGCAACAAAGCATTACTAATCAAAGCATAGAGTGGTACTACAAGTCAAGGACTAAATGATCATAGAGGCTATGGTGACTTGTCATAGTCATAACATGGTGTGATAATGTGCCAAGTCAACCCAAACAAAGCATCAAAGGAGAATACCGCAATACTATGCTTTTGTATGCTAAAACAACGCATAATTATTTCAAGGCACACTAAGCAATCCCAATTGTTTGGAACAAGACATACTACAGCAATAATCACTAAGCATAAGGTCAAAACAACACCTAGTATGTCATGCTAAAGTCTAAGTCACAGTCAATGCATGCTCCTCTTTATACCACTATAAGCATAAAACTTCCTACTCTTTTCCAACACCAATCAACTTATTTGAAACAACTCACAAAGATAATAATCAATAAAGATCAGTGAGATTTTCTCACAAATCCACAAAGAAGAACTAAAAATTTCTAAGCTGAAAGCTCAAGAAAACTAAGGCTAAACACAGTGCTAGCAAAAGAGAACACTCATAGAACAATAAGAGTGAAAACTAGAGTGTTCTAGGCAATGGAAACAAAGTGTGTCTCTCTCCAAAAGAAGTGTGGTGTAACCAATCAACTTACTCAAGCAAACTAAGCAAACAAAAACCAAAAACAAAAACTAAGATGCTCCAAAAACAACACAACAATGCATGAAACAATAAAAATGAAGTGTCTAGAAAGACCTGAAATTTTTATTGATGAAGAAGGGGATGCCTTGGGCATCCCCAAGCTTTGACACTTGTACCTCTTGAATATTTCTTGCGGTGACACGGGGTGGCATCCCCAAGTTTGAGATTTTGTCCATTCTTCACCTCATTACATCATTCTTTCTCTACACCTGCAAATTTCCCTTCATACAAAACATCACACAATCTTCATTAGCAACATTAGTTTATTTAAAAAATATTAGACCTCTGGCAAAGCTTTGTAACAGCAAGGCTTTTCACTAAAAACACAAGTTATTGTAGCAACTCCTTAAAAAAGCTCAATTTCCCAAAAAGAACTCAAAAAGGAATCAATAAGAAGCAAATGCAAAAAATGGCAG
This sequence comes from Avena sativa, assembly GCA_916181665.1. Lineage (NCBI taxonomy): Eukaryota > Viridiplantae > Streptophyta > Magnoliopsida > Poales > Poaceae > Avena > Avena sativa. The sequence continues at coordinate 50,687,678 of OV702299.1, forward strand.
AAATCTGTCAAAATAGACCAGCAGGTAGAAATCGATTTTTTCGAACATCTTCTGTTGCTCAAATCAAAAAGTGTTGAACTAACGAAAGCTAGCTAACATACTGGGGGATTTATTCATAAATTGTGAGCTCAATCCGAGTTACAGAGCCTCCTCAAGATTGTTTTTGGTGGAGGATAGAAATCTGTTTCGAGACAGCAACTTTCCAAATCTTACTTCCCTCTCATTAGAGGTCATTCTTGGCACAAAAAGAAAACAAAAAGGATAAGGATAGGTCATTACTGAAGTAATAACTGCCAAGACTCAAGAAAACTCTTGGGTTATCTCCCAACAAGTACTTTTTTTAATGCCTTTAAGTTAGGCATGATAGTTTGAGAAGATGCTCACATAAAAAATATGAATTGAAGTAAAAAAGAGCATCAAGAAGAAAATTCAAAACACATTTAAGTCTAACCCACTTCCTATGCATAATAATCTTGTAAAGAAACAAGTCATGAAAGCACAAAGCAACAAGCATAGGAAATCAAAACAAATGCAACTTCAATATTTTCAACATAAAGAGGGGAAACTTAATATTGTTGAAATACTTAAAACCATGTTTCACTCTCTCATAATAACTTTCAGTAGCATCATGAATAAAATTAACAATATAGCTATCACATAAAACATTCTTATCATGAGCCACATGCATAAAATAATGGGAGCTGCTAGGAATCGGCGTCCGATCTGTGACTTTCCATCGGAACAATGCCCGGCCGCACGATTGGACGTACTCTGGACGTTGGATTTTGAACGAGACTTTCCATAAAACAAGGGCCGTATTTCATGCTTCCAGAATAACTCCTCCCGTAATGCTAGCCTTCCACAACGGAAACCGGCAATTACTAGGAAAAGCAGTTAACTGCTTCCTAATCTAACTCTTTGGGATTTTTATGAAACAAAAACCTCTGTTTTGAAGGAAACTAATAAAATGTCAGGTTGCTTCCGTGGGAAGCAAATATTTTGATTTTGTTGTTATTAATTTTTTTTGCTTCCTTTGTGACTGAATTTTGCTTCTATTACAACTCAATTTGCTTCAAACTAATTTTTTTATTTTTGAAGCATATCAAACTATGTTTCCGTGGATAGCAAAATATTACTTTCATAGTGAACGGAATTTCGTGGATGTAGCATACAGAATTTGTGTCCTGTGTAACAGGATACATATTTCATGGGATATATCAATATAATGTACTGTAGCACATACCGTTGATTAGTCTGCCAGAAGCTTCATTCGTATGCCTTAGAAGCATAATGCACTAGTGTTAGAATCATGATTAGGGTGTAAACACAAACTTCGTAAAGATGCCTACAAATGGTACAAGTATTTGAAACCTGCAACATATGTTTTTCTGTGCGACTACAAAAGCTTCATTCCTATACTTGGAGTATATTTTAGTGATTCATAGTCCATACATTCAGTTCACACATTTCGGACAAGATACATATTTTTCTTCATTCAAGTCATCAAAATAAGTTGCTTCGAACTCACATATCACATATTTCCTACATGTTACAAATTTGCTTCGTTCAAGTCATCAAAATAAGTTGCTTCGAACTCCCATATCACATATTCATACATGTTACAAATTTGCTTCATTATACAAGACGATATGTTTTACGGATGTATAGAATGTTCACCAACAATGTGTTGCAAACACTCTTCGTTTCCTCCAGCACATGGAGATATCACTCCAGAAGGCCTTAGCCATGTCATTGGCTTATATTGTTGGTCATCCTCGTCTACTACATGTTCCTTAATCTTGATGACATTCATTAGTCACTTGGCTTGGATCTAGAAGCAGAGTGTAATCCCAATCCTGTTGATAGCATCCACCTAATTTTAAATCAAAACCCCGCATCAAAATAGTGATCCAACAACCAAGAAATTAAATCATGTATAAAAAATCACACTGCAGCCATTCTTTTCCACACCGGTTGATGCAGATGTTGCATGCTCCCATCCATCAATCCATATGAATGTCGGCACGGACAAGCCGCACCATTAGATCGGACCAATGCACATATGGCGAGATCAGATCAGCCGCCACAGTTAGATCAGAGCAACTCCAAGCCAACAACGAGATCTGACAGAAGCAGCATCAACGCTATGGTAATTCAGCACAATGATGACCAAGGTCAGTTTCTGTTACCTACTCCTGATTCGTCCAGTCATCGAGGAAGCAGTATCTGGCACGCTGCTTTGTGCAGAGTGCTAGCCCGACAATCACTACACGCAACGGAGCAACATGAGTGCCGGCACACCGTCGAACATGGTGAAGGAGCGGGGATTGGAGGTAGCGGCGGGGTGCGAATTGGGGAGAGTGGATGCATCGATATCAGATCGATTTGTGGAGGAGCAAACCAAGCGGTATTTCCGTGATCAAATTGGGAGGGGCTGACCAGAAAGTATTTGCTGGAGATGGGTAACGTGCGGCATTTATGGGGCTTGATTTTTTTTCCGGTGAGAACACTCAATGCATACGTTCCGTGTAATTGCTATGAATCAGATGGCATCGGATCGGTCCGATGTTTTGCTTTGCATCAGACTGCGATAGTTAGTGTTTACCTAAAATAATTACTACTCTCCATAGAAGCATAGTCATTCTTATTAATTGTAGTGGGAGCAAATTCAACAAAATAGCTATCATTATTATTCTCATCACCATAATCATCAAATATAGGAGGCATATTGTAATCACAATAAATTTTCTCCTCAATGGTAGGTGGACTGAAAATATCATAATCATCATTGTAATCATCATATATTGGAGGTATAGTATCATCATAAGCAATAGAATAGCTATCTTCCCAAGTGTGTTCATTTGTAAACATATCATCATTGGAAGGAACATGGATAGCACTAATAGCATAACAACTATTAATATCATTATTTTTAGAATTGGTACCAAAGATATTTTCAATATCAAAAGTAGTGCGCTTTTCCCAATCATGATCACTAATATAGGTAACAGGCATAGGAACATCATCTAGTTCAGACTCATCATCAAAAACTATGATAGGAGCAACATGCTTAGGGGAAGATATCGTTTCCTCTCTCCTTTTACTCCTCTTCTTCTTCTTCTTCTTCTCCTCTTTAGGAGGGAGAGGCTTGAAAGGAAGCTTCTCCACATACCCTGGCTTATTGTTAGAGACAATAGAAGAAACTTTGGAGGATTCCTCCTTTTCACTAATAAGATCAAAACACATATTAGTCCTGTCATAATTTGGTAAAATATCATCTTTTATAAGATTTTTTATGTAAGTATTTGTGTGGCAGTTTTCAACACAATAAGATGACAACCATGCAGGACGCTATTCATATCAAAAGTACTCATGTCTATCGAAGAAGTTTTTCTTGATAACTCTTCACATCCCAAAAATAATGTAAGTTCATCATGTTGATTATCAGTGATCATGTTATCACAATACAAACTTGCAGGATTATTATGGCTTGAGCATTGAAAATTGAAATGACCCAATTCAAAGCAAAGTTCACAAATAAAAGGATAGAGGGCACAAACTTTTTTAGCAAGATCATCTAGAGCCTTATGCCACTTTCTAGTTTTTTCATTCCAGTGGGTGATGCAATATTCTTCTTCTATTTGATTCTTCTCACAAGGTCTATGCATACCACAAAAATTAACATGCTTATAAGAAATAGTACTTTCAGAAGTTTGAGCATGTTTATTGCAATCATTAATAACATTTTCATTTTCCATGCAAGTGTCTTTAAAAGGTTCATGATACATGTCCCATTTTTCTTTAGGAGCATTAATACGGGAAGCAAAGGCTCTATAATATCTAACAAGAATTTGAGGATCAAGACCATATTTAGCACTAAGCTCTTGAAAATCAGCAGTTTTAGCGAAAGACTTAATGCAATCATACTCATAGTTTATATCTGGTTCTTTACCTTTGTCGTTATCCCAATCTTCAGTATCGCTTTGAATTGTTTAAAGAATATCCCACTTAGCTTTGACCTTCTTACTTGTGAAGGATCCCTCTGAACAGGTATCTAGGTAGTCCTTGTAATGTCCTAAAAGCCTTGCATAAAAATTGTTGATAATAATATTACTGGGGATATCATGAATGGGACATTTGAGCATTAGTAACTTCAATCTCCCCCAAGCTTGGGCAATACTTTCTCCCTCATGAGGATGAAAATTATAAATATAATTCCTATCTTTATGAATTTCATGAGGAGGATAAAATTTATAATAAAAGAGAGATTCAAGTTCCTTCCACTCCAAATGATGAGGATCATCCAGTAGCTCATACCACTCCCTTGCTTTTTCCCTAAGTGAGAAAGGTAATAGCTTCCTCTTAACTTGGTCCATTCAAATACTTGCACACTTGAACAACTCGCATATTTCATGTATAAAGAGTAAATGATCACTAGGATGGACAGTTCCATCTCCAAAATAGCAATTATTCATAACACATTCAACAATTCCAATAGGTATTTTAAAAGGGACACTTTCAGTATGTGGATTTAAAATATCACAAGTATCATTAGAATTACCACATATGGGAGATAAAGTATCATCGGAGCAAATTTTCTTCCCTAAAGCTGGGGAGCTAAAAAGATCTTTCTCATAAAAACTAGCTTCTCCAAGCTTAGACATCTCCATACCATTAGAAACAATGGTGTTCAAAAAATTCATACTATTAACATTGCTATTATCATGCAAATAAAGTTCCATAGGTTTTTTAATTTTCTCTTCAAACACTTCATGTCCTAGCTCAAGATAAACACTATAAAGCTCTCTAATTTTTTTGTTGTTTTCCATTAAGCCTAACCAGTAAAAACAAGAAACAAAAAGACAAAATTGTAGAATCTAAAGGAAATAACTTCGAGCACTCACACCGAAGGATGTGAGTACCTTTTACCTTACCTCCCCGGCAACGGCGCCAGAAAAGATCTTGATGTCTACGCACTTCTATTCTTGTAGACAGTTGTTGGGCCTCCAAGTGTAGAGGTTTGTAAAACAGCAACAAGTTTCCCTTAAGTGGATTACCCAAGGTTTATCGAACTCAGGGAGGAAGTGGTCAAAGGTATTCCCTCTTAAGCAACCCTGCAATCAAGATACAAGAAGTATCTTGTGTCCCCAACACACCCAATTTAGGTGCACTAGTTCGGCGAAGAGATAGTGAAATACAAGTGGTAACGGTGCCAGAAAATAGCTTCTGACGGTGAGGTAAATACTAGAGGCTACAAGAAGGAAGCAAGCAAACATGCAACAGATCTAGTAGCAAACGATGTTTCAATGCTTAGAAACAAGGCCTAGGGATCATCTTTCACTAGTGAACACTCTCTCATAAATATTCTCTCTTCATGATACTACTCTTAACTACTCTTCGATTGGACACTCTAATCATTGGTAGGGCTGTAACAACACTCCTCAAAGTCCGTCTTCCCCAATCTAGATAACCCCACACTGTCACCTTGATCACTATATGGTTCCAATAAACACAACAATTTCATAGAGACATCCAACTCCAAACATAACTCATAACAAATATTCAATCTAGCCAAAGTGCCACACTGTAAGATCCCTCCTTTGTAAAGGAAAGGATCCCTGTGATTGCAATGCTAGTCCCTGGATCAATGCTAGCATCCACAGTTTAAGATGAAGTACACAGAAACAAAGGTCATTATTACATATCATTCCAGAGACAAACATAGTCTTTTACAACTCCATGGCCACATGACTAATACAAGAGTTCAAAATATATAATAAGATAGATAAGTCTTCATCTTCATGTGCCATAGGCAAGCATGTTGAGTGTAGACTCATGACTCCTAATCATCATCAGAATAACCTGCAACATCACAAGTTACAGCCACAGTGGGTCAATACATTGGAATAGTATTGGCAAGTGATACCTTAGTAGAATATTGGTGGACTAGATACTATATGCATTTTGGCTAAGTATAGCTTGGGCTTGCTTTGCTCAAAATAGGTTTTGCCTATTAGTTGAAAACACTAAGTTTTTCTTTGATAAAATCTTTCCCAAGGAACCACCAATAGACATTGGTGAACCTTTACCCTTGTTCAACCACAAGTTTCTACTTAGAAATTGGGATGAGGAGATTCTTGATAGCTTCCATGTCTTGATGCTCAAGTTGTCCAATACCAGGGACATGGCTAAGTACTTAGATTTTTCCATCTACAGAGGTTATGCACTTTCCCCACAAGACTTGATTTTCACCAAGACAGGACCTTTCATAAGCCTTCCCTTAGACCAAATGGACGCGTTCCAACCTATCATCCCACTACCACCAACTGTCCAAATGGCTAAGTTATTGCAACCTATATGATCCAGGCAGAGCCCATATTGCCAAGTGGCTGCACTAGAAGCTTCTTAACATTTGGCCTCTCAAATCCCTTTGTTCCTGGGTGGCTTTCCACAAGTGATATACACAAGGTAAACCATAGAAATGGGCCTTCTGTAACCACTCAACATAACCCATTCTTTCCATTCCACCCAGGTGTTTCATTCACTTAGTTGTTTTATTAAGCAAAAACATAGTCCAAAGACTTAGAAATATTTATACATAGCATGAATATATAACCACCCTTGGTTGCTACTAGCTAGGCTAAGCATGGCATTGATAAGACTTAGAAATATTTCTAGCAATTCTACAACTACTAGGATTTCCCAAGCATAGCATATAGATCAAAATAACCATGCAAGACTAGCAAAATATTTCTAATGCATATTTGAAAAACATAGGAATAAAATCATGAAGCACCACTTGCCTTGGTAGTTTGGAGAGTAGCTACAATCCTCACAATCACAATCACTATTTGCACCAAAATCTACACATAAAATAATAGCACCAAAATCACATACAAAATAAATACAAGCAAAAATATATGGATGCATGCATAATGCCATGTGATGATTTCTACACCAAACAAGACAAGTGCATGGTACTGAATCATAAACAAGTACAAAACAAGCTAAATAAACTTTATTTGAATATTAAAACATTTTCTAAATAATTATTATACACAAAATAGGCCTACACATGTTTCTGTAAAAACAACCATTTTAATAGAGGCAAAACATTAAACACATTGCATAGATGGAAAGGATTTTGTATCCTGATTCCATTGATATAAAATTTGTCAAATTTGGACGTGGCATTCAAAAGTTATGAATTAAACAAATTCAAACATCTAATAGATCTAATTCAGAAATTTAAAACAAAGAACATGCCACGCAGCAGTCTCTGGTTGGCTGGTACCGCTTCGCACCGGATCGTGCTTGCGCACGTTCATATCTAACTTAATCGTGCGGCACAGATCGCTACTTACCCCTTCGACTATGTTCTATCGCATTCGTCCGATCTACATCGCACGGTTCTCAGCAACTGACCAACAAGTGGCGGCGCTGATGGCGGCGACAGGCGGCGGCGTGCTCTGTCAGCGGCGGAGCCGGCGAACTAGGTCGCGCGGGGAGGTGTGAGGATGCTCACCAGAATCACCGTGACAAGGAGATGCTCGGCGTGTGCTCGGTTGGCGAAGGGGCGCTCGGGGTTGTCGTGGATTGCTCGTCGGAGAAGTCCCTGGCGACGGATGCTTCTGTTCGTCGACGTTGGCGAGGGTGCAGATCATGCCAAGGCAAAAGAAGCGGTGGGTCATATGCACAAGACGATGCTAGTCACGCGGGTGTCAACGAGAGGGAAAGGGGCGGTCGGAAATTACCAGTGGAGGTCGTCGGAGTTGAGCCGAGCTTCGGTTGCTTCCAGTGGTGGACGGTGACGATGTTCTAGGATGGTACAGAGAAAAAGAAAGGCATGAGAAGATGCGCAAGGACATGTAGAGCATTCTCGCATGAAGCAGAGACAAAGCGGTGGCGATGCTCACCAGAATTGGTCGCCGGAGGTCGTCGGTGCTGCGGCGGTGTGGGCACGATTACGGGCAGCCTGGTGGCGTGGTGTCTGCGCTGAGTGAGGGGAAACGAGCGGAGAGAGGAGGGGATCTTATAGCCGGAGCAGGGGCGGAGATCACGCACGCATTCATCGCCAATTAAGAGGTTTAAAATCACGGCAGAGGCGGGGGAAGAAACGGGTGGCAATGTGTTCATCGCGCTGTTTCTGGGAGGACGATGACGACGTGGCGATGGGGCCACTGGTCAGTGAGCGCGGGGTCGAGTGGGTGCGCGTGAGAGAGCGAGGGGAAAACCCCGGGTGGGCTTAATGGGCTGGTTTTGCTGATGGGCTAAAAGTCTGGCGCCGGCCTTTTCTTATTTCTTTATTCTTTTTCTTTTTCTATTTGAATTTCCAGGAAACATTTTCAAATGATTTCAAAAGCCATTTGAATTCAAATCTCTTCTGGATTTTTATAGAGTGCAACACTCATATTTTTGGACATAAAAACATGTGGTATCTCTGTACTAGCTTGGTCCTTTTGATTAAACAAAATAAACAGTGACATAGCACTTGATTTGAATAAGTTTTAAAAATGGTTTTAAAGCCATATTTGTTTTGTATATTTTCACCAAACTCCAACAATCCAACAAAGTAACAAGAGAGAAAGCAAGGCTTGTTTTAAAACAAATAAACTCTTCAATTGAGAGTGGCATTGGTTTAATAGTTGCTCACATAAAATAATGAGCATCAGATGCTCCTGTTTTTGAAATGGTTTTGAAATGGAGCCCTAAATGATCATGGATGCATGGATGATATGCATGAGTTTTGAAACATGATTTTAGGGATGTTACACACACACGGTATGCACGCTGTCACTTTCACACACGTGGGTAAAAGCATAGATCTATTAAAGCACAAAGAGTATTTATGTAGACTCAAATCTAAGTGCCACCATGGCGTGCACGCTGTCACTCTCACACACATGTGGAGAGCAGAGATCTATTGAAGCACTTGAGTAGCAAGGTAGATCTACTTGATTACAAAGGTCATGATCACAATATGACCATGCATAGAGAGAGATGAACACATAGCTACCGGTAGAGCCCTTAGCCTCGAGGAAGAACTACTCCGTCCTCATCATGGGAATTGGCAACGGTGATGGAGATGGTGGTGGAGATTGATGGAGATGGCTGCGGGGGCACTTCCCCGTCCCGGCAGGGTGCCGGAACAGAGACTTTCTGTCCCCCGAATCTCCCTTTCGGTGGCGGCGGCTCTATGGAGGTTTTCATGGATTTCTTCTGGATTGTTTAGGGTTTTCCCATCAAAGGCTTCGTATAGGCGCAGGAATCAAGGTAGGTGGGGGTCCAGGGGGCCCACACCCCCTCCAGGCGCCTCCAGGGCTTGCCCGCGCCTAGGGGGTTTAGCCACCTTGTGGCCCCCCTCCGACTTTGCTTCGTGGTTCCTTGTTGCTCTAGGAAAAATAATAATTTTGGCTTTTGTCCTGTCTAATTCCATCTCTGGATGGCATTTCTTAAGCTGACTCACATGGAACACATTATGAACAGCTGACAAATACTCTGGCAATTCAATCTCATAAGCTACTTCTCCTTTATGACTCAGAATCTTGAATGGTCCAACATATCTTGGGGCCAATTTACCTTTGACACCAAACCTCTTCACTCCATGAAGTGGTGACACTCTAAGATAAGCTCTATCACCCACTTCATAGGTGACTTATCTACGCTTAGGATCTGCGTAGCTCTTTTGTCGGGACTGTGCAATCTTCAACCTGTCTTTAACCAGCTTGACTTTCTCTTCAGCCTCTTTGATTAGTTCTGGTCCAAATAGACTTCTTTATCCCACACCATTCCATAGTAATGGGGTGGTACACTTTCTCCCATAGTGAAACTCAAATGGTGCCATCTCAATACTGGCTTGATAGCTGTTATTGTAAGAAAATTCTGCGTAAGGCAGACTTTCATCCCAACTGGCTCCATAATCTAGAGCACATGCCCTCGGCATATCTTCAAGTATCTGGTTGGTCCTTTCCGTTTGTCCATCAGTCTGAGGATGAAATGCAGTGCTGAATTCCAACCTCGTTCCCAATGACTCATGTAGTTGCCTCCAAAAATGAGAAGTGTGAATTGAGTTCCCCCTATCAGACACAATACTCTTGGGTACTCCATGTAGACATACAATTATACTCATATAGATCTTGGCTAACTTAGCACTTGTATAAGTTGTCTTCACGGGTATAAAATGAGCCACTTTAGTCAAGCGATCCACTACTACCCAAATAGAATCATATCCTGACCGGGTCCTTGGCAATCCGGTGATGAAATCCATACAAATCTTGTCCCACTTCCAATCAGGAATAGGTAGTGGTTGTAACAATCCTGCTGGTTTCTGATGTTCCGCTTTCACTCTACTACATACATCACACAAAGCAATATGTTCGGCGATGTCCTTCTTGAGATTATTCCACCAAAATCTTTCCTTCATATCCATGTACATTTTGGTGTTACCCGGATGAATAGAATATGGTGAGTTGTGTGCTTCTTGTAAAATCAGTTTCCGAAGCTCCGGATCTTGTGGAACACAGATACGTTTTCCATGCCATAAAGTACCATGTTCGTCTTCATGGAATCCTTTGGCTTTTCCCTTGCCAATATTTTCCTTAATCTCTTTAATTTCCATATCTGTCTTTTGGGCTTCTTTGATCTTGTCCAACAAAGTGGGTTGAACATCCAAAGACATGAGATGTCCCTCAGGCACAATCTCCAATCTGAGATCTCTGAATTGGGCACACAAATCATCTAGCAATTCTCCTTTAGTAAGGCCATTCACAAAAACCTTACGGCTTAGAGCATCCGCTACAACATTTGCTTTACCGGGGTGGTATTGCAAACTTAAGTCATAGTCCTTGATGAGTTCTAGCCATCTTCTTTGTCTCATGTTAATTTCTTTCTGGGTGAAGATATACTTCAAACTCTTGTGATCTGTGAACACTTCACATCGTTTTCCCAAAAGATAATGTCTCCATGTTTTGAGTGCATGGACAACAGAGGCTAACTCTAAATCATGAGTGGGGTAGTTTACCTCATGAGTTTTGAGTTATCTCGAGGCATAAGCCACAACTTTCCCTTCTTGCATAAGTACTGCACCTAATCCATGATGAGATGCATCACAATACACTTGGAAATCTTTCTCCAAATCTGGCAAACATAAGACTGGTGTTGTCACTAGTCTCTTCTTCAATTCTTGAAAACTGAGTTCACAACCTTCAGACCAAGCAAATTTCTTGTCTTTCTTTAGCAATTCTGTCATAGTAGGTTTAGCTACCTTGGAGAAATTCTCAATGAACCTTCTATAGTAACCTGCTAAGCCCAGGAAACTATGAACCTCTTTCACTGACTTGGGAGATTCCCATTCAGTTACAGCTGAAACTTTAGCAGGATCAACTGCTACACCATCCCCTGACACAACGTGTCCAAGAAAACCAACTTCATTTAACCAAAATTCACACTTGCTGAATTTGGCATACAACTTATGCTCTCTAAGCTTCTCAAGTATCAAACGTAAATGTACTTCATGCTCCTCTTTGCTCTTGGAGTAGATCAAAATGTCATCGATGAAAACGACAACAAACTTATCAAGAAATTCCATGAACACCTTGTTCATCATATTCATGAAATAAGCTGGTGCATTGGTCAAACCAAATGGCATCACAGTATACTCATACAATCCATACCTTGTGGTGAAAGCTGTCTTAGGTATGTCTTGTTATCTTATCTTGAGCTGGAAGTAACCTGACCGGAGATCAATCTTTGAGAACACACAAGCTCCTTCTAATTGATCAAACAAGTCATTGATTCTTGGCAAAGGGTATTTGTTCTTAATAGTCACCTCATTGAGTGAACAGTAATCTATGCATAGCCTTTGACTTCTATCTTTCTTTTCCACAAACAAAACTGGTGCTCCCCAAGATGAAGAACTTGGTTGAATAAATCCTTTCTGCAACTGTTCTCCAAGCTGCTTATTGAGTTCTTTCAACTCATCCACTGACATCTTGTACGGTCTCTTTGCTATTGGTCCAGATCCTGGTAGAAAGTCAATAAGAAACTCCACATCTCTATCTGGTGGCATTCCTGGCAATTCTTCCGGAAATACATCCAGATATTCACTCACAATTGGCACGCTGTCTATGCTAACCCCCTTAAGAGAATTTAGCTTACTCCTTTTTGCTTCAAAGTTGGTCTTGAATCTGATCCTTTTGTTTTCTGGAGTTGTGAGTGAGACAGTATGGTTGGCACAATCTATCACTGTGCTTAGTCATCCAGTCCATTCCCAAAATAACGTCCAATCCTTGGGCGTTTAGGATTATCAAGTTAACGGGAAACTTGTACTTCCCAAACTCTATGACTAGATCATGACATCCTGAATTTACTATCATTTCTCCTCTAGGAGAACTTACTTTTATAGGACACCCAATAGTTTCTACCAGTAGTTCATTTATTTCAACAAATGCTCTTGATATGAATGAATGAGATGCACCAGTATCAAAGAGAACAAATGCTGGAACAGAATTGAGTTTGAACTTACTAGCAACAGCATCAGGTTCCTCATAAATTTCCTCCACATTGATGTGGTTCACTTGTACCTTTTGAAAAGGGTTGGGCTTGTTGGGTCCTTCAACTTTCTTTTCTGGGCATTCATTTGCATAATGCCCCATCTTCTTGCACTTGAAACATTCAACCTAACTAAGGTCCTTCTTCACAGGCTGGCTTCCACTGACACTTCCATTTCCACTGTGGTGGCCCTTATATCCACTCTTGTGATTCTTGTACTTATCGTTGTCATGACTACGGTGGTGCTTGTTGTCATGATAACGATTGTGGTTGTGGTGCTTGTTGAACTTTCCATGCTTGTGGGATCCAGAACTCCCACTGTCATCATAATGGGAACGCTTGTGAGACGATCCCGAGCTGTGCTTGTCAGAGTGCTTTCTCTTCCTGCTTTTAACTTGTTTCATCTTGCTCTCCAAAATAGCAGCCTTGTCACAAAGAGACTGGTATGTGGGAACATAGGCCACAACTAACTGCAGGTTCAATTCATCATTCAACCCTTCAAGGAACTTTTCCTTCCTCTTAGCATCAGTGTCAACTTCATCCGGTGCATATCGCGCCAGATTGTTGAACTCCTCAATATATTCAGCCACGCTGCGGTGGCGCTGCTTCAAGTTATGGAACTCTTTCTTCTTCAAACTCATCACTCTGGATGAGATGTGAGCAGTACGGAAACCATCTTCAAAGATAGCCCATGTCACATCCTCAATGGGAGTGGTGATCTGGAAATTATCCCACCAAGTGGTTGCTGGTCCTTCCAACAAGTAAGCTGCAAATCTGACTTTCTCTTCATCAGTACAGCCGACAGTTACCAAGTCCTTGTTCACAGAGCGTAGCCAATCATTGGCCACCATAGTATCAGTAGTTCCTGAGAACTTTGCTGGACTTAGCCTTAAGAACCTGGTAAGCATGTCAAAACCCGGTGGGTTGTTCTGATTATTGTTGTTGTTGTTGTTATTATTATTGTTGTCGTTGTTGTTGTTGTTGTTGTTGTTGTTGTTGTTGTTCTGATTCTGGATGAACGTGGTCATCGTTTGCATCAACTGAGTCTGAGCTGTCATCATCTGCTGCATCTCAGGGGTGATGTTGTTGTTGTTGTTGTTGGGGTTGGGATTGGCACGTCGGGGAGGCATCTGTGGTTTTCAATAAGGATAAGAATGAGATACCCATAGATGCTAACATGCACAATACATCACATAACAAATCACAATCATGCATCATAGTAGTAAAGGTTCAACAACACATACAATAAGTTTTTGGAAAAGTAAACACACCAATATCAAGCCATCCACATGTTGGATGGTCATTGCGACTCAATAATCAAAGACATGATAAATAAAGGTAAATGAGTAGTCATCACTACTCCTCTGCATCAACCTCCTCATCAAAAAATGTAAGACCTGCATTCTCCATTGCGGTCTTGTATTCCTCGACATTGGTGGTCAAGGTCTCTACTTTGGCTTTGAGGGCCCTCTTCTATGAACGAAGCCTCTCAATCATAGTCTGCTGATGCTCGAGCTCGAAGTCCTTGGCCTCCAGTTCTGCAGTCATGTCTCGAATCCTCTTGTTCCTATCTTGGACTCGCTTCTCTTGACTCTTGAACTTTCTGTCCTGACTCTCAAACTTGGCCTCCATCTCTTTGACTATATCATCTTGCTCCGCGAAGAGCTTGTCCTTCTCACGAATCTGCACCTGGAGTTCGTCATTGCTAAGCATGACGTTGGTCCTATCAGTGTCTATGTGCCTAAGAAGAACCTCTAAGTCCTGGAGGTATAGGCGAATCGGCTCTGCCGTCTCTCTCGAAGTATCCTCAAAGTCAATGGCCTCATCATCATCACGTATACCAAAGGTGTGGAAGTGAGTACCTCTAACCTCTCGAGAGTGTCTCCCTAGTAAACGTCCAATAAAATCATGCATGACTACCTCTAGGCCTCTCTCCTTGTCATCATGCATGAGCTTGAAGATGATGGCCTCCGTGGCTGGCTCAGTCTGGCGTCCTGGCTGATTGACCTTGAAGCCCCAAAGGTCTTTCCTCTCAAACTTGGTGAGGGGAAGCATCATGATAGTAGGAAGAGGGAGATTGAGCAGACTAGTGAGCTCAATAATACGAGTGCCAAAACGAGTTCCCTTGAACTCTTCAGCCGTGTTGATAGTAACATTAGGCATCTATTTAGTAAGATAGAAAAAGTTAGAACCAACACAATTTAAGACAAATCACAAGACAAGGCATCACATGCATAAATTTGGAAATCAAAACACACAAGTCATGGCATACATGGATTCATTACAAACAACCAAGGTTCAACTTATCTTAAACAACATTTGGGAAATAAAATGATAAGTGTGGTGGTCCAACTAACGAAGTACGTTACAATCCCATCTCACTTGCCAAGTTGGCTAACAGGGCATCCATAGAGGCAATCTGTTTGTCTAGATCACAAGACTCCATTGCTAAGTATATGATGTCCTTCCTTAAGCTTTGGTTGGTAGCCTCTAACTCTTGGGTATGCTTCTTTTCTTCCCTAAGATCATTCTGGGTGTTAAGCATTCTGCACTTGATTCTATCACCAAGTTCTTTGATGGCTTTCTAAGCTGCATCCCTTGCTGAATCAAAGAATGTGGTGTGCATCACTGAGTTGGTCACCATGCAGAATCTTGAGTCCTTATGGTTGTATTCCTTGTTTTTATACAAGTGAAGTTGCACCCACCAGTACTCAACTCCTTCATCCATCACAGGAAAACCTTTGTACACAGCTGCACCATGTATTCCCATGGCAACCATGAGGTCCTTGAGAGCCTTGGGAAACTCTGTCTCACATTCTAAAGTCATAGTCATGAGTGGTCCCTTCTTCACGGCTTCGTTGATGGAGTTCATCTACAAATAGAGATGATAAAGAAGATTAGAAAAGTTTACGAGAAGAAAAGACAAGTGTGGAAGTTGTTGAATTTTTTCCCTTAGTTGTTTCCAATCCTAAGGTCATAATCCTACAGGCAACATAGTGCTCTGATACCATCTGTAAGATCCCTCCTTTGTAAAGTAAAGGATCCCTGTGATTGCAATGCTAGTCCCTGGATCAATGCTAGCATCCACAGTTTAAGATGAAGTACACAGAAACAAAGGTCATTATTACATATCATTCCAGAGACAAACATAGTCTTTTACAACTCCATGGCCACAGGCCTAATACAAGAGTTCAAAATATATAATAAGATAGATAAGTCTTCATCTTCATGTGCCATAGTCAAGCATGTTGAGTGTATACTCATGACTCCTAATCATCATCAGAATAACCTGCAACATCACAAGTTACAACCACAGTGGGTCAATACATTAGAATAGTATTGGCAAGTGATACCTTAGTAGAATATTGGTGGACTAGATACTATATGCATTTTGGCTAAGTATAGCTTGGGCTTGCTTTGCTCAAAATAGGTTTTGCCTATTAGTTGAAAACACTAAGTTTTTCTTTGATAAAATCTTTCCCAAGGAACCACCAATAGACATTGGTGAACCTTTACCCTTGTTCAACCACAAGTTTCTACTTAGAAATTGGGATGAGGAGATTCTTGATAGCTTCCATGTCTTGATGCTCAAGTTGTCCAATACCAGGGACATGGCTAAGTACTTAGATTTTTCCATCTACAGAGGTTGTGCACTTTCCCCACAAGACTTGATTTTCACCAAGACAGGACCTTTCAGAAGCCTTCCCTTAAACCAAATGGACGCGTTCCAACCTATCATCCCACTACCACCAACTGTCCAAATGGCTAAGTTATTGCAACCTATATGATCCAGGCAGAGCCCATATTGCCAAGTGGCTGCACTAGAAGCTTCTTAACATTTGGCCTCTCAAATCCCTTTGTTCCTGGGTGGCTTTCCACAAGTGAGATACACAAGGTAAACCATAGAAATGGGCCTTCTATAACCACTCAACATAACCCATTCTTTCCATTCCACCCAGGTGTTTCATTCACTTAGTTGTTTTATTAAGCAAAAACATAGTCCAAAGACTTAGAAATATTTATACATAGCATGAATATATAACCACCCTTGGTTGCTACTAGCTAGGCTAAGCATGGCATTGATAAGACTTAGAAATATTTCTAGCAATTCTACAACTACTAGGATTTCCCAAGCATAGCATATAGATCAAAATAACCATGCAAGACTAGCAAAATATTTCTAATGCATATTTGAAAAACATAGGAATAAAATCATGAAGCACCACTTGCCTTGGTAGTTTGGAGAGTAGCTACAATCCTCACAATCACTATCACTATTTGCACCAAAATCTACACATAAAATAATAGCACCAAAATCACATACAAAATAAATACAAGCAAAAATATATGGATGCATGCATAATGCCATGTGATGATTTTCTACACCAAACAAGACAAGTGCATGGTACTGAATCATAAACAAGTACAAAACAAGCTAAATAGACTTTATTTGAATATTAAAACATTTTCCAAATAATTATTATACACAAAATAGGCCTACACATGTTTCTGTAAAAACAACCATTTTAATAGAGGCAAAACATTAAATACATTGCATATATGGAAAGGATTTTGTCTCCTGATTCCATTGATATAAAATTTGTCAAATTTGGATGTGGCATTCAAAAGTTATGAATTAAACAAATTCAAACATCTAATAGATCTAATTCAGAAATTTAAAACAAAGAACATGCCACGCGGCAGTCTCTGGTTGGCTGGTAGCGCTTCGCACCAGATCGTGCTTGCGCACCGTCAGATCTAACTAAATCGTGCGGCACAGATCGCTACTTACCCCTTCGACTATGTTCTATCGCATTTGTCCGATCTACATCGCACGGTTCTCAGCAACTGACTAACAAGTGGCGGCACTGGCGGCGGCGACAGGCGGCGGCGTGCTCTGTCAGCGGCGGAGCCAGCGAACTAGGTCACACGGGGAGGTGTGAGGATGCTCACAAGAATCGCTGTGACGAGGAGATGCTTGGCGTGTGCTCAGTTGGCGAAGGGGCGCTCGGGGTTGTCGTGGATTGCTCGTCGAAGAAGTCCCTGGCGACGCATGCTTCTGTTCGTCGATGTTGGCGAGGGTGCAGATCATGCCAAGGCAAAAGAAGCAGTGGGTCATATGCACAAGACGATGCTAGTCACGCGGGTGTCAACGAGAGGGAAAGGGGCGGTCGGAAATTACCACTGGAGGTCATCGGAGTTGAGCCGAGCTTCGGTTGCTTCCAGTGGTGGACGGTGACGATGTTCTAGGATGGTACAGAGAAAAAGAAAGGCATGAGAAGATGCACAAGGACATGTAGAGCATGCTCGCATGAAGCAGAGACAAAGGGGTGGCGACGCTCACCGGAATTGGTCGCCGGAGGTCGTCGGTGCTACGGCGGTGTGGGCACGATTACGGGCAGCCTGGTGGCATGGTGTCTGCGCTGAGTGAGGGAAACGAGAGGAGAGAAGAGGGGATCTTATAGACGGAGCAGGGGCGGAGATCACGCACGCATTCATTGCCAATTAAGAGGTTTAAAATCGCGGCAGAGGCGGGGGAAGAAACGGGCGGCGACGTGTTCATCGCGCTGTTTATGGGAGGACGATGACGACATGGCGATGGGGCCACTGGTCAGTGAGCACGGGGTCGAGTGGGTGCGCGTGAGAGAGCGAGGGGAAAACCCCGGGTGGGCTTAGTGGGCTGGTTTTGCTGATGGGCTAAAAGTCTGGCGCCGGCCTTTTCTTATTTCTTTATTCTTTTTCTTTTTCTGTTTGAATTTCCAGGAAACATTTTCAAATGATTTCAAAAGCCATTTGAATTCAAATCTCTTCTGGATTTTTGTAGAGTGCAACACTCATATTTTTGGACATAAAAACATGTGGTCTCTCTGTACTAGCTTGGTCCTTTTGATTAAACAAAATAAACAGTGACATAGCACTTGATTTGAATAAGTTTTAAAAATGGTTTTAAAGCCATATTTGTTTTGTAAATTTTCACCAAACTCCAAGAATCCAACAAAGTAACAAGAGAGCAAGCAAGGCTTGTTTTAAAACAAATAAACTCTTCAATTGAGAGTGGCATTGGTTTAATAGTTGCTCACATAAAATAATGAGCATCGGATGCTCCTGTTTTTGAAATGGATCCCTAAATGATCATGGATGCATGGATGATATGCATGAGTTTTGAAACATGATTTTAGGGATGTTACACACACACGGTATGCACGCTGTCACTTTCACACACGTGGGTAAAAGCATAGATCTATTAAAGCACAAAGAGTATTTATGTAGACTCAAATCTAAGTGCCACCATGGCGTGCATGCTGTCACTCTCACACACATGTGGAGAGCAGAGATCTATTGAAGCACTTGAGTAGCAAGGTAGATCTACTTGATTACAAAGGTCATGATCACAATATGACCATGCATAGAGAGAGATGAACACATAGCTACCGGTAGAGCCCTTAGCCTCGAGGAAGAACTACTCCGTCCTCATCATGGGAATCGGCAACGGTGATGGAGATGGTGGTGGAGATTGATGGAGATGGCTCCGGGGGCACTTCCCCGTCCCGGCAGGGTGCCGGAACAGAGACTTTCTGTCCCCCGAATCTCCTTTTCGGTGGCGGCGGCTCTATGGAGGTTTTCGTGGATTTCTTCTGGATTATTTAGGGTTTTCCCATCAAAGGCTTCTTATAGGCGCAGGAATCAAGGTCGGTGGGGGTCCAGGGAGCCCACACCCCCTCCAGGCACCTCCAGGGCTTGCCCGCGCCTAGGGGGTTTGGCCACCTTGTGGCCCCCCTCCGACTCTGCTTCGTGGTTCCTTGTTGCTCTAGGAAAAATAATAACTTTGGCTTTTGTCCCGTCCAATTCCGAGAATATTGATTTTCTGCCTTTCTGGAACCAAAAACAGAAGAAAACAGGCAACTGGCACCGTGACAACTTGTTAATAGGTTAGTTCCAGAAAAGATATAAAAACACCTCAAAGTGTAGACAAAAATAAGACAAATGATATAAAACAAGCATGGAGCATCAAAAATTGTAGATACGTTTCCGACGTATCAGCGCTGCCCCTAGATCTCGCGCCGCCGCCGCCTCCTCTAGCCACCCGATTCTGCTCCCGCCGCCCTCGCCTAGCCACCTCCGAAGGTCAGGCACCCCGCCCGGACATTGTCTCTCTGTGTTGCGCCCCTCATCCAAGCTTCTCCACCAACGCATTAAGGATAAACTCGAGCGAGCATCTTCTTGAGGACGATTTGTCCGATTGGTCGTCGTCAAACGATTCCGGCTTCGAGGATATGCTCTAGGGCGATGATTGAGAGACGGGCATTCTCCTCCTCGCCGTCAAGGAGCACGAGGACCGCGCCAAGCTACTGGATCGAAGGCGCGGGTCGGTGATGGGCCGCACATACATCTATCGCAACCGCTTCCTCGGCCATGCCACCTTGATGGAGGATTACTTCGTAGAGGTACCAACATATCCGCCGCGTATTTTCCGTAGGAGATACCGAATGTGCCGTAGCTTGTTCATCAAAATTGCCGAAGCTGTCGAGGCCAATTTGACATACTTCAAGCAATGGTGTAACGCTGCCAGCGAGGATTGAGCACCTACCAAAGATCCTGGCTGCCATGCAAGTGATTGTCTATGGCGTCCCCACGAACTACATCGATGAGTACCTACGCATAGGTCAAGATACAACCACCGAGTCAGTGCGTAGGTTCGCGAAGATGATTATCAGGTTGTTTGGTCCAACTTATCTCCGAGCTCCTAATGAAGAAGATACCAAAAGGTTGATGGAGATAAATGAGAAAAGTGAATGGCCGGGCATGCTTGGTAGTATAGATCCCATTTGTTTGCAAACATTGTGGCTGGAGAGGCGCCTACTTGCAATTACAAGATCATGGACCATGAGTACTCAATGGGTTATTATCTAGCGGATGGCATATATCCCGAAAGGGCAACTTTTGTGAAGTCCATTAAAGATCCCCAAGATCAACAAGAAGCTATATTTGCCAAGGCACAAGAGGCACCCTGCAAGGACATTGAGAGATATTTTGGTGTTTTGCAAGCAAGTTTTGCAATTGTTCGAGGCCCAGCTAGATTTTGGGACAAGAAAACCCTTGTCAACATCATGACATGTTGTGTGATTCTACACAACATGATCATCGAGGATGAGAGAGGTTTAAACTTTCCTTGCTTCTATGACAATATTGGCATCCGAGTGCGGCCTGAAAGAAACCCCAATCGCCTTGAAGCTTTTCTTGAAGCATATCGACAGATTGAGGACAAGACAACTCACAAGCAGCTCGTCGCCGATCTCATCCAGCACCACTGGCAGCTGTATGGCCGCCGCCCAACCAATCGCTCATGATCTCCCCTTGTTTTTCCTTGACATGTTGTAATTCGATTTGTGTGAGATGGACCTTTCGAGAACATTTGTCTCATTTATTTGATCCAAACAATTGGTGTAATTTGATTCAGACATTTGTTGTAACAATTAGGATAATAATTGTGTGCTCATGGGAACTATTATTTGTGTTTGAATCGATTTGTTGAACTATGTTATTTTTGTGTTTTTGTATATGCCTTTTTGAATGGCTGTTCCAAAAAAACGTATTTCATTGTCAAAAAAGCATAAAAATATTTGGAAGAAAAAAACTTATTTTTCCATAGTACACTCCTACTCTTTAGCAAAATCAAGATCATTTTCCAGCGGGAATGAACATCCAAAACCAAAGGGTTTTTCGGGGCAACATATGAAAATGTGGCCAAACCCTTGTTTTATGGGTCAGCGTACTCACAACGCAAATCAGTGCCCTTATTCGCAACCCGTAAAATGGAATAACCTTCGAAGAACCGTTAAAAAGCGAGAACAGGGCATGTACTCGCGTTTTAAGGGTTGGACGTTTACGGGTAATGTTAGTGATGCTCTTACCAGTGTCCCATGTTCCCTACTATTTCATCGTGCCGTTCAGTTAATCCATGCACAAGTGGCAGCACGTAGCAAGCAGCATGACATACTGGTAGAAAAAGTAGATATCACATTTCAATCTAAATAATATTCTTTTTTTCATCAGCCTTGAGCATGGCTGAAATACAAAATCATATATGTCAAGATACATAACAAAATACATGATATAGTTGGACATGAGTATCTAAAAATAATCTTGCTCGGAAAAGAGTGTATCTAAAAAATCTCGATCATTTTAAGGTCGGTCGTTCTCAGATAAATAGTGATGCAACTGTTGGAGATATGCCCTAGAGGCAATAATAAATGTAGTTATTATTATATCTTTGTGTTTATAATAAATGTTTACATTCATGCTATAATAGTATTAACAAGGAAACATTGATACTTGTGTGATTTGTAAACTTAATTTGAAGTCCCTAGTAAAGCCTCTATATAATACTAGATTGTTGGTTAATAGATGATTGTGGTTTCCCTATCATGAACATTGAGATGTTATTAACAGTAAGATCATATCATTAGGATAATGATATGATGGACATACTCCTATAGATAAGCGTAGCATAAAGATCAAGTCATTTTAATAGTTCAATTGCTATATGCTTTCTGATACATAGTAATCTGATTCCTTCGACCATGAGATCATGCATATCACCTTTACCGGATGGATGCTTGATGACATCAAACACCACACCGTAACTGGGTGGCTATAAAGGTGGCATTGAGTGTTCGGAAAGTATTGGTTGAAACACATGGATCAAGAGTGGGATTTGTCCATCCATATGACGGATAGATATACTCTGGGCCCTCTCAGTGAAATGTCATCCAATTAGCTTGCAAGCATGTGACTGGCTTACAAGGGATCACATATCACGGGAACGAGAAAAGAGTACTTATCGGTAACGAGGTTGAACTAGGTATGCAGAGATACCGACGATCATAACCTCGGATAAGTAAACGATCGTGAGACAAAGGGAAATTGATATCGTATGTAAGTGGTTCATTCGATCGCAAAGTAATCGTAGAAATATGTGGGAGCCATATGAATTTCCAGATTCCTCTATTGGTTATTGTTCGGAGAAGTGTCTCGATCATGTCCGCATAATTCACGAACCGTAGGGAGACACACTTAAGGATTCGACGTTGTTTTGAGTAGTTATGGAATGATGAGAAAGAGACCGAATGTTGTTCGGAGTCCCGGATGGGATCCGGGATATCACGAGGAGATCCGGAATGGTCCGGAGAATAAGATTCATATAAGGAAAGTCCCGTTTCGGAGTTGGGGAATGGTTCCGGTATTTTCATCGGGAATGTTCTAGAAGGTTCCGGAATGTCCGGCACTCCGGAGGGGAAGGGTACATGGATGTGTTGTATCAAGTTGGTATGATTGCATCATGTACTAAGTGTCATCTCTGAACCAAATAAAGGATTAATTCAAATCCTAGTTTGAAAAGTCAAATAGCTAGTTTGAAAAGTCAAACGGCTAAATTTGGAAAGAGGAAAAGAGGAGGAGTGGGAAACCGAGTTGGGGAGGAGTTCCCTCCTCCAACCGGCGGCGCACCCTCCAAGCCGAGTTGGGGAGGGACTCCTCTCCCTCCCCTTGGCCGGCCGGCCCCTCCACCATATAAGGAGGGGCAGGGCTCCCTCCTAGAGACACACAAGATCCTCTCCTCCAAACCCTAGCCGCCGGCGCCGCCACCTCCACTGCCGCCGCCGCCGACCTAGGTCAAGACGCCGCCGCCTAGCAACCCTAGCCGCCGGCCAAGCTTCCTCCTCGACGTGTCTAAACCCTAGATCGCCGAGGGAATCTCTCATACTCCACCATACTCGCTCCGGCTTAAGGCGAAGCCCTGCGAGATCTCCCCTCTACTTCCGGTACCACGCCGTTGTGCTGCCGGAATCGCAAGGAGAGTGCTACAACCTCCGCTGCCTGCTGGAACAAGGGAGAGGAAGGTCTTCGTCGAGTACCGAACGTGTGACCGACTGCGGGAGCGGTGCCGGAACGCAGCGCCGGAAGTATCGTCTACGCGATCTTGAGATCGAGAAGAGTACGACTACATCACCCACGAGAATCCGCTCTCGTTAAACACTTTGGAATCTTCGAGGGTGAGTTATTCCATCGACTCGTTGCTACAATCTAGTAGATAGATCTTGGCTTGTTTGTTTGTATGCGGTAGAATTTTTTTGTTTTCCATGCTACGAAACCCTACAGTGGTATCAGAGCCGTGTCTATATGTAGATCTGTTGCACGAGTAGAACACAATGGTCATTGTGGGCGTTGATGCTTTTATTGTCGATTGCTTCTTGTGTACTTTGCATCTTGCGGGATGTTGGGATGAAGCGGCCCGGGCTAACCTTACATGACATCGTTCATGAGACTTGCTCCACGCTTGACATGCAACTTGTATTGCATAAGTGGCTTTGCGGGTGCCTGTTTCTCCTAGCATAGTTAAGATCCAATTTACAATGGGTGATTAACAATACTAGTATAAATGTTGTGGTTCATGTTCGTAAGTTAGAACGACACTTAATGAAAGCCCCAAACCACGTAAAACATGCAAAGAAAGTAGAGGCGTCTAACTTTGTTTTGCAGGGGTGTGCTGTGATGTGATATGGCCATGATTGTGATTATATTTGATGTATGCAATGTTCCTTATTGTAAGTTGGCAACCGGCAGGAGCCATATGGTTGTCTTTAATTTATGTTAAGACCCGCGTGTCTATTCAAAGTAGTTGTAATAGTTGAAGCCGGTGGACGACAACCATGGAGAAGCGTCATTGACCTTGATGCAATGCCGATGATGATGGAGATCATGTTCGTGCTAGAAGATGGAGATCGGAAGCACAAAGAAGAAAGGCCATATCATATCACATATTTTGAATTGCATGTGATGTTAATCCTTTATGCATCTTGTATTGCTTAGTAGACGACGGTAGCATTATAAGATGATCCCTCATGACATGAATTTCAAGTCATAAAGTGTTCACCCTTAGTTAGCACCGTTGCTAAAGCTTGTTGTTTCGAAGCACCACGTGATGATCGGGTGTGTTAGATTCTGCAAGTGCATACAACGTGAGCAAGCCAGATTTGCTCATGCGGAAACTAAGGTTTGATCTTGACGAGCCTAACATGTACAGACATGGTCACGGAACACGGATCACCGAAAGGTAAAGCATGAATCATATAGTAGATATGATGAACATGTCGATTGTTCGCCATTGAAATTATATCAACTCTCGTGATGATCGGTGTTGATGTGGTGGATTTGGTTCGTGTGATCACTAAAACAATGTGAGGGATATTGTTTTGAGTGGGAGTTCACCTAGATTAAATTTATTAATTTGAACTCAATTTGTCATAAACTTAGTCTAAACTATTGCAAATATGTTGTAGATCAATGGCAGCCCCTACCATCAATTTTAATGCGTTCCTAGAGAAAGAAAAGTTGAAAAACAATGGAAGCAACTTCGCGGATTGGTTCCGCAATTTGAGGATTGTCCTCACAGCTGGTAATTTGACCTATGTGCTGGATGCACCGCTGGGTGACCCACCTGCAGCTGATGCTTCCGATGAAGTAAAGAATGTTTACATCACTCGGAAGACTCAGTACTCCACAGTTCAGTGTGCTATCTTGTATGGTTTAGAATCGGAGCTTCAGAGAAGGTTTGAGAATTCAGACCCATATGATATTGTCGAGGATCTCAAATTGATCTTTGAGACTCATGCGGCAATTGAAAGCTATGAGGCTTCTGAAAAGTTCTTTAACTGCAAGATGGAAGAAGGCAGCTCCGTCAGCGAGCATGTGCTTAAGATGTCTGGGCACGCAAACAAACTTCAAAGCTTGGGTATTGTGATTCCTAATGCTTTGGGGATTTACCGTGTCCTCCAATCACTGCCACCAAGTTACAAGAACTTTGTGATGAACTACAACATGCAAAACATGAACAAGACGTTGCCAGAACTCTTTGCCATGTTGAAGTCTGCAGAAGTGGAGATCAAGAAAGAGCACCAAGTGTTGTTGGTCAATAGGACCACCAAATTCAAGAAAGGCAAGTCTAAGCAGAAGGGACACTTCAAGAAGGGTGGTAAGAAAGTTACCACGCCGACGAAGAAGACCAAGGCTGGACCTAAGCCTGATACTGAGTGCTTTTACTGCAAGGGAGAAGGTCACTGGAAGCGGAATTGCCCAAAGTACTTGGCGGATTTGAAGAACGGCAACATCAAGAAGAAAGGTATATCTGATATACATGTTATTGATGTGTATCTCACTAGTACTCGTAGTAGTGCCTGGGTATTTGATACTGGTTCGGTTGCTCATATTTGTAACTCGAAACAGGTGCTGCAGAATAAACGGAAGCTAGTGAAGAACGAGGTGACGATGCGCGTTGGAAACGGATCAAAGGTTGATGTGATCGCGGTCGGCACGCTACCCCTTCATCTACCATCGGGATTAGTTTTATACTTAAATAATTGTTATTTGGTGCCTGCGTTAAGCATGAACATTATATCGGGATCTTGTTTATTGCGAGACGGTTACTTGTTTAAGTCCGAGAATAATGGTTGTTCGATTTATATGAGTAATATGTTTTATGGACATGCACCTTTGATAGATGGTCTATTCTTATTGAATCTCGATAGTGGAAATACACATATTAATAACATTGAGGCTAAACGTTTGAAATCGAGCGATAACTCGACCTATATGTGGCACTGTCGTCTTGGTCACATTGGAGTGAAGCGTATGAAGAAACTGCATTCCGATGGACTTCTTGAATCACTTGATTTCGAATCACTTGAAAGATGCGAAGCATGTCTGATGGGTAAAATGACTAAGACTCCATTTTCTGGTATGATGGAGCGAGCTACGGATTTGTTGGAAATCATACATACCGATGTGTGTGGTCCAATGAGTGTAGCATCGCGTGGTGGTTATCGTTATGTTCTTACCTTCACGGATGACTTGAGTAGATATGGGTATATCTATTTCATGAAACATAAGTCCGAAACTTTCGAGAAGTTTAAGGAATTTCAAAGTGAGGTAGAGAATCAACGTAACAAGAAGATTAAATTTCTACGTTCTGATCGTGGAGGTGAATATCTAAGTTACGAGTTTGGCGAGCATTTGAAGAAATGCGGAATACTTTCACAATTGACACCGCCGGGAACACCACAACGTAATGGTGTGTCCGAACGTCGTAATCGAACTCTCTTAGATATGGTTCGTTCTATGATGTCACTTACAGATTTACCGCTATCATTTTGGGGTTATGCATTAGAAACAGCCGCATTCACTTTAAATAGGGCACCGTCTAAATCCGTTGAAACGACACCGTATGAATTATGGTTTGGGAAGAAACCTAGATTGTCGTTCCTTAAAGTTTGGGGGTGCGAAGCCTATGTAAAGAAGTTACAGCCGGACAAGCTTGAACCCAAAGCGGAAAAATGCGTCTTCATAGGATACCCGAAGGAAACTATTGGGTATACCTTCTATCATAGATCCGAAGGCAAAATCTTCATTGCCAAGAATGGATCCTTTCTAGAGAAGGAATTTCTCTCGAAAGAAGTGACTGGAAGGAAAGTAGAACTTGACGAGGTTGTTGAACCTTCTCTCGAAATTGCGAGTAGCGCAGCACCGGAAGAAGTTCCTGTGGTGCCTGCACCAATAAGAGAGGAAGCTAATGATGATGATCATGAAACTTCGGTTGAAGTTGCTACAGAGCCTCGCAGGTCAACGAGAACTCGTACCACTCCAGATTGGTATGATCCCGTTATGAGTGTCATGTTGGTGAACAACACCGATGACCCTGAGACATATGAGGAAGCGATGATGAGCCCAGATTCCAATAAATGGCAAGAAGCCATGAAATCCGAGATTGGATCCATGTACGAAAACCAAGTATGGACTTTGGTGGACTTACCGGATGGCCGGAAGGCTGTCGAGAACAAATGGATCTTCAAGAAGAAAACATATGCTGATGGTAATGTTACTGTCTATAAAGCTCGACTTGTCGCAAAAGGGTTTCGACAAATTCAAGGAGTTGACTACGATGAGACTTTCTCACCAGTAGCGAAGCTAAAGTCTGTGAGGATTATGTTAGCAATCGCTTCATATTATGATTATGAGATATGGCAGATGGATGTCAAAACAGCATTCCTCAATGGAGACATTGATGAAGAGTTGTATATGATGCAACCCAAAGGTTTTGTCGATCCTAAAGATGCTAACAAGGTATGCAAACTTCAACGGTCCATCTATGGATTGAAGCAAGCATCCCGAAGTTGGAATCAACGTTTTGATAAGGTGATCAAAAGTTTTGGTTTTATACAAACTTATGGAGAAGCTTGTATTTACAAGAAAGTGAGTGGGAGCTCTGTAGCATTCTTAATACTATATGTGGATGACATATTATTGATTGGGAATGATGTAGACCTTCTTAATAGTGTCAAGGAATATTTGAATAATAGTTTTTCAATGAAGGATCTTGGCGAAGCAGCTTACATATTAGGCATAAAGATTTATAGAGATAGATCGAAACGCCAAATATCATTGTCACAAAGTACATATTTGGACAAAGTTCTAAAGAGGTTTGGAATGGAAGATAGCAAGAAAGGGTTCTTGCCCATGTTGCCCAATACGACCTTGAGTAAAACTCAAAGTCCGACATCAGCAGAAGATAGAGAAAGGATGAGTAAGACTCCCTATGCCTCAGCCATAGGATCTCTAATGTATGCCATGCTATGTACTAGACCCGACATTGCATATGCTGTTAGTTTGACTAGCAGATATCAAAGTGATCCAGGAGTGGATCATTGGACAGCGGTCAAAAACATCCTTAAGTACTTGAGAAGAACTAAGGATATGGTTCTTTCTTATGGAGGTGATGAACAGCTCGTTGTTAATGGTTACACAGATGCTAGTTGGAACACCGATCCGGATGATTCTAAATCACAATCTGGATACGTATTTATTTTGAATGGTGCAACAGTTAGCTGGAGGAGTGCAAAGCAAAGCGTTGTGGCGAGATCTTCAACTGAATCAGAATACATGGCTGCTTCGGAGGCTTCACAAGAAGCGATATGGATGAAAGAGTTCATTACAGAGCTAGGTGTGGTTCCTAGTGCGCTGGACCCAATGTCTATCTACTGTGATAACATGGGCGCCATAGCCAATGCGCAAGAACCAAGGTCACACAAGAAGCTGAAGCATATCAAGCTACGTTTTCACGCTATTCGAGAACATATCCAAGATGGGGATATAAAGATTTGCAAAGTACACACAGATCTGAATGTGGCGGATCCGTTGACTAAACCTCTCCCGAGGGCAAAACATGACCAGCACCAAACTGCCATGGGTGTTCGGTATATTACCATGTAATCTAGATTAGATGACTCTAGTGCAAGTGGGAGACTGTTGGAGATATGCCCTAGAGGCAATAATAAATGTAGTTATTATTATATCTTTGTGTTTATGATAAATGTTTACATTCATGCTATAATAGTATTAACAAGGAAACATTGATACTTGTGTGATTTGTAAACTTAATTTGAAGTCCCTAGTAAAGCCTCTATATAATACTAGCTTGTTGGTTAATAGATGATTATGGTTTCCCTATCATGAACATTGAGATGTTATTAACAGCAAGATCATATCATTAGGAGAATGATATGATGGACATACTCCTATAGATAAGCGTAGCATAAAGATCAAGTCATTTTAATAGTTCAATTGCTATATGCTTTCTGATACATAGTAATCTGATTCCTTCGACCATGAGATCATGCATATCACCTTTACCGGATGGATGCTTTGATGACATCAAACACCACACCGTAACTGGGTGGCTATAAAGGTGGCATTGAGTGTTCGGAAAGTATTGGTTGAAACACTTGGATCAAGAATGGGATTTGTCCATCCATATGACGGATAGATATACTCTGGGCCCTCTCAGTGAAATGTCATCCAATTAGCTTGCAAGCATGTGACTGGCTTACAAGGGATCACATATCACGGGAACGAGAAAAGAGTACTTATCGGTAACGAGGTTGAACTAGGTATGCAGAGATACCGACGATCATAACCTCGGATAAGTAAACGATCGTGAGACAAAGGGAAATTGATATTGTATGTAAGTGGTTCATTCGATCGCAAAGTAATCGTAGAAATATGTGGGAGCCATATGAATTTCCAGATTCCTCTATTGGTTATTGTTCGGAGAAGTGTCTCGATCATGTCCGCATAATTCACGAACCGTAGGGAGACACACTTAAGGATTCGACGTTGTTTTGAGTAGTTATGGAATGATGAGAAAGAGACCGAATGTTGTTCGGAGTCCCGGATGGGATCCGGGATATCACGAGGAGATCCGGAATGGTCCGGAGAATAAGATTCATATAAGGAAAGTCCCGTTTCGGAGTTGGGGAATGGTTCCGGTGTTTTCATCGGGAATGTTCTAGAAGGTTCCGGAATGTCCGGCACTCCGGAGGGGAAGGGTACATGGATGTGTTGTATCAAGTTGGTATGATTGCATCATGTACTAAGTGTCATCTCTGAACCAAATAAAGGATTAATTCAAATCCTAGTTTGAAAAGTCAAATAGCTAGTTTGAAAAGTCAAACGGCTAAATTTGGAAAGAGGAAAAGAGGAGGAGTGGGA
This sequence comes from Avena sativa, assembly GCA_916181665.1. Taxonomy (NCBI): domain Eukaryota; kingdom Viridiplantae; phylum Streptophyta; class Magnoliopsida; order Poales; family Poaceae; genus Avena; species Avena sativa. The sequence goes on from OV702299.1 coordinate 50,717,825, forward strand.
AACCGAGTTGGGGAGGAGTTCCCTCCTCCAACCGGCGGCGCACCCTCCAAGCCGAGTTGGGGAGGGACTCCTCTCCCTCCCCTTGGCCGGCCGGCCCCTCCACCATATAAGGAGGGGCAGGGCTCCCTCCTAGAGACACACAAGATCCTCTCCTCCAAACCCTAGCCGCCGGCGCCGCCACCTCCACTGCCGCCGCCGCCGACCTAGGTCAAGCCGCCGCCGCCTAGCAACCCTAGCCGCCGGCCAAGCTTCCTCCTCGACGTGTCTAAACCCTAGATCGCCGAGGGAATCTCTCATACTCCACCATACTCGCTCCGGCTTAAGGCGAAGCCCTGCGAGATCTCCCCTCTACTTCCGGTACCACGCCGTTGTGCTGCCGGAATCGCAAGGAGAGTGCTACAACCTCCGCTGCCTGCTGGAACAAGGGAGAGGAAGGTCTTCGTCGAGTACCGAACGTGTGACCGACTGCGGGAGCGGTGCCGGAACGCAGCGCCGGAAGGATCGTCTACGCGATCTTGAGATCGAGAAGAGTACGACTACATCACCCACGAGAATCCGCTCTCGTTAAACACTTTGGAATCTTCGAGGGTGAGTTATTCCATCGACTCGTTGCTACAATCTAGTAGATAGATCTTGGCTTGTTTGTTTGTATGCGGTAGAAATTTTTTGTTTTCCATGCTACGAAACCCTACAGTGGTATCAGAGCCGTGTCTATATGTAGATCTGTTGCACGAGTAGAACACAATGGTCATTGTGGGCGTTGATGCTTTTATTGTCGATTGCTTCTTGTGTACTTTGCATCTTGCGGGATGTTGGGATGAAGCGGCCCGGGCTAACCTTACATGACATCGTTCATGAGACTTGCTCCACGCTTGACATGCAACTTGTATTGCATAAGTGGCTTTGCGGGTGCCTGTTTCTCCTAGCATAGTTAAGATCCAATTTACAATGGGTGATTAACAATACTAGTATCAATGTTGTGGTTCATGTTCGTAAGTTAGAACGACACTTAATGAAAGCCCCAAACCACGTAAAACATGCAAAGAAAGTAGAGGCGTCTAACTTTGTTTTGCAGGGGTGTGCTGTGATGTGATATGACCATGATTGTGATTATATTTGATGTATGCAATGTTCCTTATTGTAAGTTGGCAACCGGCAGGAGCCATATGGTTGTCTTTAATTTATGTTAAGACCCGCGTGTCTATTCAAAGTAGTTGTAATAGTTGAAGCCGGTGGACGACAACCATGGAGAAGCGTCATTGACCTTGATGCAATGCCGATGATGATGGAGATCATGTTCGTGCTAGAAGATGGAGATCGGAAGCACAAAGAAGAAAGGCCATATCATATCACATATTTTGAATTGCATGTGATGTTAATCCTTTATGCATCTTGTATTGCTTAGTAGACGACGGTAGCATTATAAGATGATCCCTCATGACATGAATTTCAAGTCATAAAGTGTTCACCCTTAGTTAGCACCGTTGCTAAAGCTTGTTGTTTCGAAGCACCACGTGATGATCGGGTGTGTTAGATTCTGCAAGTGCATACAACGTGAGCAAGCCAGATTTGCTCATGCGGAAACTAAGGTTTGATCTTGACGAGCCTAACATGTACAGACATGGTCACGGAACACGGATCACCGAAAGGTAAAGCATGAATCATATAGTAGATATGATGAACATGTCGATTGTTCGCCATTGAAATTATATCAACTCTCGTGATGATCGGTGTTGATGTGGTGGATTTGGTTCGTGTGATCACTAAAACAATGTGAGGGATATTGTTTTGAGTGGGAGTTCACCTAGATTAAATTTATTAATTTGAACTCAATTTGTCATAAACTTAGTCTAAACTATTGCAAATATGTTGTAGATCAATGGCAGCCCCTACCATCAATTTTAATGCGTTCCTAGAGAAAGAAAAGTTGAAAAACAATGGAAGCAACTTCGCGGATTGGTTCCGCAATTTGAGGATTGTCCTCACAGCTGGTAATTTGACCTATGTGCTGGATGCACCGCTGGGTGACCCACCTGCAGCTGATGCTTCCGATGAAGTAAAGAATGTTTACATCACTCGGAAGACTCAGTACTCCACAGTTCAGTGTGCTATCTTGTATGGTTTAGAATCGGAGCTTCAGAAAAGGTTTGAGAATTCAGACCCATATGATATTGTCGAGGATCTCAAATTGATCTTTGAGACTCATGCGGCAATTGAAAGCTATGAGGCTTCTGAAAAGTTCTTTAACTGCAAGATGGAAGAAGGCAGCTCCGTCAGCGAGCATGTGCTTAAGATGTCTGGGCACGCAAACAAACTTCAAAGCTTGGGTATTGTGATTCCTAATGCTTTGGGGATTTACCGTGTCCTCCAATCACTGCCACCAAGTTACAAGAACTTTGTGATGAACTACAACATGCAAAACATGAACAAGACGTTGCCAGAACTCTTTGCCATGTTGAAGTCTGCAGAAGTGGAGATCAAGAAAGAGCACCAAGTGTTGTTGGTCAATAGGACCACCAAATTCAAGAAAGGCAAGTCTAAGCAGAAGGGACACTTCAAGAAGGGTGGTAAGAAAGTTACCACGCCGACGAAGAAGACCAAGGCTGGACCTAAGCCTGATACTGAGTGCTTTTACTGCAAGGGAGAAGGTCACTGGAAGCGGAATTGCCCAAAGTACTTGGCGGATTTGAAGAACGGCAACATCAAGAAGAAAGGTATATCTGATATACATGTTATTGATGTGTATCTCACTAGTACTCGTAGTAGTGCCTGGGTATTTGATACTGGTTCGGTTGCTCATATTTGTAACTCGAAACAGGTGCTGCAGAATAAACGGAAGCTAGTGAAGAACGAGGTGACGATGCGCGTTGGAAACGGATCAAAGGTTGATGTGATCGCGGTCGGCACGCTACCCCTTCATCTACCATCGGGATTAGTTTTATACTTAAATAATTGTTATTTGGTGCCTGCGTTAAGCATGAACATTATATCGGGATCTTGTTTATTGCGAGACGGTTACTTGTTTAAGTCCGAGAATAATGGTTGTTCGATTTATATGAGTAATATGTTTTATGGACATGCACCTTTGATAGATGGTCTATTCTTATTGAATCTCGATAGTGGAAATACACATATTAATAACATTGAGGCTAAACGTTTGAAATCGAGCGATAACTCGACCTATATGTGGCACTGTCGTCTTGGTCACATTGGAGTGAAGCGTATGAAGAAACTGCATTCCGATGGACTTCTTGAATCACTTGATTTCGAATCACTTGAAAGATGCGAAGCATGTCTGATGGGTAAAATGACTAAGACTCCATTTTCTGGTATGATGGAGCGAGCTACGGATTTGTTGGAAATCATACATACCGATGTGTGTGGTCCAATGAGTGTAGCATCGCGTGGTGGTTATCGTTATGTTCTTACCTTCACGGATGACTTGAGTAGATATGGGTATATCTATTTCATGAAACATAAGTCCGAAACTTTCGAGAAGTTTAAGGAATTTCAAAGTGAGGTAGAGAATCAACGTAACAAGAAGATTAAATTTCTACGTTCTGATCGTGGAGGTGAATATCTAAGTTACGAGTTTGGCGAGCATTTGAAGAAATGCGGAATACTTTCACAATTGACACCGCCAGGAACACCACAACGTAATGGTGTGTCCGAACGTCGTAATCGAACTCTCTTAGATATGGTTCGTTCTATGATGTCACTTACAGATTTACCGCTATCATTTTGGGGTTATGCATTAGAAACAGCCGCATTCACTTTAAATAGGGCACCGTCTAAATCCGTTGAAACGACACCGTATGAATTATGGTTTGGGAAGAAACCTAGATTGTCGTTCCTTAAAGTTTGGGGGTGCGAAGCCTATGTAAAGAAGTTACAGCCGGACAAGCTTGAACCCAAAGCGGAAAAATGCGTCTTCATAGGATACCCGAAGGAAACTATTGGGTATACCTTCTATCATAGATCCGAAGGCAAAATCTTCATTGCCAAGAATGGATCCTTTCTAGAGAAGGAATTTCTCTCGAAAGAAGTGACTGGAAGGAAAGTAGAACTTGACGAGGTTGTTGAACCTTCTCTCGAAATTGCGAGTAGCGCAGCACCGGAAGAAGTTCCTGTGGTGCCTGCACCAATAAGAGAGGAAGCTAATGATGATGATCATGAAACTTCGGTTGAAGTTGCTACAGAGCCTCGCAGGTCAACGAGAACTCGTACCACTCCAGATTGGTATGATCCCGTTATGAGTGTCATGTTGGTGAACAACACCGATGACCCTGAGACATATGAGGAAGCGATGATGAGCCCAGATTCCAATAAATGGCAAGAAGCCATGAAATCCGAGATTGGATCCATGTACGAAAACCAAGTATGGACTTTGGTGGACTTACCGGATGGCCGGAAGGCTGTCGAGAACAAATGGATCTTCAAGAAGAAAACATATGCTGATGGTAATGTTACTGTCTATAAAGCTCGACTTGTCGCAAAAGGGTTTCGACAAATTCAAGGAGTTGACTACGATGAGACTTTCTCACCAGTAGCGAAGCTAAAGTCTGTGAGGATTATGTTAGCAATCGCTTCATATTATGATTATGAGATATGGCAGATGGATGTCAAAACAGCATTCCTCAATGGAGACATTGATGAAGAGTTGTATATGATGCAACCCAAAGGTTTTGTCGATCCTAAAGATGCTAACAAGGTATGCAAACTTCAACGGTCCATCTATGGATTGAAGCAAGCATCCCGAAGTTGGAATCAACGTTTTGATAAGGTGATCAAAAGTTTTGGTTTTATACAAACTTATGGAGAAGCTTGTATTTACAAGAAAGTGAGTGGGAGCTCTGTAGCATTCTTAATACTATATGTGGATGACATATTATTGATTGGGAATGATGTAGACCTTCTTAATAGTGTCAAGGAATATTTGAATAATAGTTTTTCAATGAAGGATCTTGGCGAAGCAGCTTACATATTAGGCATAAAGATTTATAGAGATAGATCGAAACGCCAAATATCATTGTCACAAAGTACATATTTGGACAAAGTTCTAAAGAGGTTTGGAATGGAAGATAGCAAGAAAGGGTTCTTGCCCATGTTGCCCAATACGACCTTGAGTAAAACTCAAAGTCCGACATCAGCAGAAGATAGAGAAAGGATGAGTAAGACTCCCTATGCCTCAGCCATAGGATCTCTAATGTATGCCATGCTATGTACTAGACCCGACATTGCATATGCTGTTAGTTTGACTAGCAGATATCAAAGTGATCCAGGAGTGGATCATTGGACAGCGGTCAAAAACATCCTTAAGTACTTGAGAAGAACTAAGGATATGGTTCTTTCTTATGGAGGTGATGAACAGCTCGTTGTTAATGGTTACACAGATGCTAGTTGGAACACCGATCCGGATGATTCTAAATCACAATCTGGATACGTATTTATTTTGAATGGTGCAGCAGTTAGCTGGAGGAGTGCAAAGCAAAGCGTTGTGGCGAGATCTTCAACTGAATCAGAATACATGGCTGCTTCGGAGGCTTCACAAGAAGCGATATGGATGAAAGAGTTCATTACAGAGCTAGGTTTGGTTCCTAGTGCGCTGGACCCAATGTCTATCTACTGTGATAACATGGGCGCCATAGCCAATGCGCAAGAACCAAGGTCACACAAGAAGCTGAAGCATATCAAGCTACGTTTTCACGCTATTCGAGAACATATCCAAGATGGGGATATAAAGATTTGCAAAGTACACACAGATCTGAATGTGGCGGATCCGTTGACTAAACCTCTCCCGAGGGCAAAACATGACCAGCACCAAACTGCCATGGGTGTTCGGTATATTACCATGTAATCTAGATTAGATGACTCTAGTGCAAGTGGGAGACTGTTGGAGATATGCCCTAGAGGCAATAATAAATGTAGTTATTATTATATCTTTGTGTTTATGATAAATGTTTACATTCATGCTATAATAGTATTAACAAGGAAACATTGATACTTGTGTGATTTGTAAACTTAATTTGAAGTCCCTAGTAAAGCCTCTATATAATACTAGCTTGTTGGTTAATAGATGATTGTGGTTTCCCTATCATGAACATTGAGATGTTATTAACAGCAAGATCATATCATTAGGAGAATGATATGATGGACATACTCCTATAGATAAGCGTAGCATAAAGATCAAGTCATTTTAATAGTTCAATTGCTATATGCTTTCTGATACATAGTAATCTGATTCCTTCGACCATGAGATCATGCATATCACCTTTACCGGATGGATGCTTTGATGACATCAAACACCACACCGTAACTGGGTGGCTATAAAGGTGGCATTGAGTGTTCGGAAAGTATTGGTTGAAACACTTGGATCAAGAGTGGGATTTGTCCATCCATATGACGGATAGATATACTCTGGGCCCTCTCGATGAAATGTCATCCAATTAGCTTGCAAGCATGTGACTGGCTCACAAGGGATCACATATCACGGGAACGAGAAAAGAGTACTTATCGGTAACGAGGTTGAACTAGGTATGCAGAGATACCGACGATCATAACCTCGGATAAGTAAACTATCATGAGACAAAGGGAAATTGATATCGTATGTAAGTGGTTCATTCGATCGCAAAGTAATCATAGAAATATGTGGGAGCCATATGAATTTCCAGATTCCTCTATTGGTTATTGTTCGGAGAAGTGTCTCGATCATGTCCGCATAATTCACGAACCGTAGGGAGACACACTTAAGGATTCGACGTTGTTTTGAGTAGTTATGGAATGATGAGAAAGAGACCGAATGTTGTTCGGAGTCCCGGATGGGATCCGGGATATCACGAGGAGATCCGGAATGGTCCGGAGAATAAGATTCATATAAGGAAAGTCCCGTTTCGGAGTTGGGGAATGGTTCCGGTGTTTTCATCGGGAATGTTCTAGAAGGTTCCGGAATGTCCGGCACTCCGGAGGGGAAGGGTACATGGATGTGTTGTATCAAGTTGGTATGATTGCATCATGTACTAAGTGTCATCGCTGAACCAAATAAAGGATTAATTCAAATCCTAGTTTGAAAAGTCAAATAGCTAGTTTGAAAAGTCAAACGGCTAAATTTGGAAAGAGGAAAAGAGGAGGAGTGGGAAATCGAGTTGGGGAGGAGTTCCCTCCTCCAACCGGCGGCGCACCCTCCAAGCCGAGTTGGGGAGGGACTCCTCTCCCTCCCCTTGGCCGGCCGGCCCCTCCACCTATATAAGGAGGGGCAGGGCTCCCTCCTAGAGACACACAAGATCCTCTCCTCCAAACCCTAGCCGTCGGCGTCGCCACCTCCACTGCCGCCGCCGCCGACCTAGGTCAAGCCGCCGCCGCCTAGCAACCCTAGCCGCCGGCCAAGCTTCCTCCTCGGCGTGTCTAAACCCTAGATCGCCGAGGGAATCTCTCATACTCCACCATACTCGCTCCGGCTTAAGGTGAAGCCCTGCGAGATCTCCCCTCTACTTCCGGTACCACGTCGTTGTGCTGCCGGAATCGCGACGAGAGTGCTACAACTCCGATGCCTGCTGGAACAAGGGAGAGGAAGGTCTTCGTCGAGTACCGAACGTGTGACCGACTGCGGGAGCGCTGCCGGAACGCAGCGCCGGAAGGATCGTCTACGCGATCTTGAGATCGGGAAGAGTACGACTACATCACCCACGAGAATCCGCTCTCGTTAAACACTTTGGAATCTTCGAGGGTGAGTTATTCCATCGACTCGTTGCTACAATCTAGTAGATAGATCTTGGCTTGTTTGTTTGTATGCGGTAGAAATTTTTTGTTTTCCATGCGACGAAACCCTACAGCAACAACAAATACGGTGAATAATATACAATCCTTTCACCATGGACCCTTGCCTTCCTTCTTCTAAAGCGTGATCTGTAGAACTATGCGTCTTTGCGTCTGGCCATGTAAGAAATGAGATAGCATAATTATTAGAACATGTTTAATTCTAAGCAAAAAAACGTCGAAGAAAGCAGGATGGGATATTGTTTTTTTAACGATAGAGGGGTCTAGAACGACCCCGGTGCTGCCATTACTATATTCCAAGCGGTGGGTATAAATAACAGGCAGACCCTTTCCAAAAATTAAAATGCAAAGAGGACCTGTTGAAGGGAATATGCCCGAGAGGCAATAATAAAGTGGTTATTATCGTATTCCTTATTTATGATAAATGTTTATTTTGCATGCTATAATTGTATTAATACGGAAATGTTAATCCATGTGTGTTTAATAAACAAAAAGAAAGTTCCTAGTTATGCCTCTCTCATAAACTAGCTCGTTGATTAACAAGATGATCAAGGTTTCCTGATCATGGACATTGGATGTTGTTAATAACAAGGTCACAATATTAGTGTAATGATGTGATGAACATTCATCCGAAGTATAGCATTATGATCAAAGTCATTGAGTTTATATTGCTATAACAACTTACGAAGTGATCCTAATCCTTAGACCATGAGATCATGTCAATCACTATCACCGGAAGAGTTTCTTGATAACATCAAACATCACACCGTAACAGGGTGATTATAAAGATGGGTTTAGAACTACTAAAGTGTTATGTTGAGGCCCATGGATCGAGAGTGGAATTTTTTCATCTCGATGATGGATAGATATGCTCTGGGCCCTCTCGGTGATATCACATTGATTAGCTTGCAAGCAAGTGATTTGATCAGTAGAATGTTATATCACGGGAACGAGAAAAGAGTGCATGTCAGTAACAATATCAAACTAGGTATGGAGATACCGATGATCGAATCTTGAACATGTAATATATCGCGAAACAAAGAGAATAAGATACTAGCGTAAAAGGTTCTCGCGATCACAAGAAAGTCATCGCTGAATGTGTGGGAGTCTGTATGAGTCTCTAGATCCCGCTTCTGATTATTGATCCGAGAGGGGTCTCTATCATGTCCGCATTATTCGCGAACCGTACGGTGACACACTTAAGAGACACCTACATCCATTTGGAGCAAAAGTTTCATGCCAGAAAGAATAACAAGCGTAGGAATTTATTTCACTAGATACCTAAACGGGTTTTCGGGTGAAATTGCAGAAAGTGTGTTTGCATGTGAAATGAAATACTAGCAAGGGATATATGATAATGTTTGTCATTAAAGTAATTGACAAAATTCTGAATAAATAAAAGGAGTTTTATTTAATGAGAGTTTGCATTAAATTTGTTGGAAATTTAATGGGAATTTGAGTGGAGGAAATTGAAAGGCATTTAAGTGAGTGGAGTGTCCACCCACATGAATGAGGAAGAGGTGGGGGCAGCCCCATGGCTGGGCGCCATGCCCCTTGGGTGCCCCCCTCTCATCCTCTCAAAGCACACCTTCTCGTGAAGGATCTCTCTTCCCCTCTAGTATTTATCCCCCATGGTCTCGGACTAGTGAGATACATGTTCCCAGTGGCTATTCGACAAGAAAGAGTTGTACTTCCGCTGCATCGCTGGAGCGAGGAGGCGGAGGTTGTTCACTGCCTCGGACGTGTGTGCGATCACGGATGCGCCGCTGGTTTGCGGCGCTAGGACTTCTTCTCGATCTTGAGATCGGCAAGAGATCGTCTACATCAACCACGAGTTTGGACTCGTTAAGCTTTGTCGGTCTTCAAGGGTATGTTCTCTACGGTTGTAGTTTCGCCCGTTGCTTGTATCTAGTAGATAGTTCTTGGTACATAGTTGTTCCCATCATAGGATTTTTTTTGTTTTCTATGCTGCGAACCATACAGTGGTATCAAAGCCAGATCTATGCGTAGATGCTTTGCACGGGTAGTACACATATGAGTATGTGGGCAATGATGATCATATTATTCCTTCTTGGTTGTACTTTGGATATTGGTGGCATAGTGGGATGAAGCGGCCCGGACAAACTTTACATGTCCTCGCACATGAGACCTGTTCCACGCTTGACATGCAACTAGTTTTGCATAAGTGGCTAGCAGGTGTCTGTCTCTCCTACTATAGTCAATATCTAATTTGCAACGAGTTGTCAAAAATTTGGTTATCCTCGTTGTGGTTCATGTTCGTAGGTAAGAACGGTTCTATCTTCGAAAGCCCTAAGCCACGTAAAACTTGCAATGGATAAATTAGAGGCGTCTAGTTTAGATTGTTGTCGGGCTAGTGTTATGATATGGTGATGTTGTAAGTATAAGTATGCGATGATACTCTTACAACAACACATAACGTGTAAGTTCCATAGACCTTGGCCTTACACATAGAGGTATGATAGTGATCATACCACAATGCACATGATGGAGATCAAGTGCGGGAACCATATCATTTCACTTATAAACATGTGATGTTTGTTGCATCTTATATTGCTTGTTTGGCGTTTTATTAGCATAATAAGATGATCCCTTATTTAGATATCAAGATAAAAATGTGTTCTTTCTTAAGTATGCACCAATTATGTTTCGTCGCTCCAAGACATCACGTGATGATCGGGTGTTCTTGAATCCAGAATCATATTTCGGGTGTAAAACAGTTACACACGCGAATACTAAGGTTCTTACTTCGCGAGCCTAGCATGTACAGACATGGCCTCAGTACACGGACCGAAAGGTTAAGCATGAGTCATATGAAAGATATGATGCCCATTTGATGCTCGCCTTTGAAGATACACCGACTCACGTGATGATCGGACTTGGTGTAGTGTATTTGGTTCATGTAATCACCAAAAATACACGAGGGATGTCGTTTTTGAGTGGGAGTTCATTTCTAATTTGGATTAGTAGAACTCAATTTATCATAAATTAAATCAAAGTGAATTTGCATAATTTGTTGTAGTCATTGGCATTCGTTCACCACCTTATGCTTAGTTGTAATTGAGATAATAGAACTATAGAATTCTGGATATTTACTTTACAAACTGGTATCGTATTGTGTTGAGTGTCAATCAAAGTTTAAAGTTCTATTGCAAACTTTCAGCAAATTCTGTTTACTCCGTGAAGTTTAATAATTAGTATTAAATCGAGAGTAACAATTCTAGTATTAGTATCTTAAGTATCATGTTTGCCTCCATGATTCTTGATTGTTTTAATATCAATTTTATCTAGGAGCTGAAATAATTGTTTCAGAAACCATCATGTTTGACAGATATAACGATATCTGAAACAATGTTTTGGTTGCAATGTGATAGAGTATAATGTATGTACTCATATTGGATGAGAATTTACAAAGGTTGGAGATGCTAGACATCCTAATCATCCAAAAAGGTTTTGGAAAGCAACGTTATACTCACGATTCGTCTTTATAAGCTACATTAGCTTGATCATGAAAGTCGTCATGATAAGGATGAATAGAAGATGTATGTAAAGTGTTTACTACACTAAAAGATTACTAAAGAATGGATTTTGAAAGAATGCCGATCATTTTAATGATGGTGATCTACTTCAAAGTGCAAGTCCAAAGGTATTATTATTTGAATATACACGCTTTGGACTATGTGTCATGTATATGGCGCCACTTTTGATGTTGATAGATTCTTTTAAAAGGAAAAAGGAAATGCTGAAAGAGAATCTATAAAATATATTTGGCAGAAAAGAAAAGATTGGAAATATCCAATTTAGGTATATGGATGATATACATGTTATGGTTGTATTCTTTGCTTGTTAAACAATGTGGTTCTTGGGTATTGGATACTTAATTGGTTGGTATGAAATTTCATACGGAACGATGCAATTCATGAACCACAATGGCCTAATAAGTAACTAGCAAGAGAATATGTGATAATGTTCATTGAAAACAAACAAACCGTTGTTTGTATTTCTCGTTGACATCAAAGCTTGACTTCAAGATTTGTTTTAATAATTGTGATTAAATCAGGTATTATGAGAAAAAAGGTTCTTCAAATAATTACCATATTCCATATAAGATGGATGATTTACAAATCTAGTTGAAGAAATCACATCCATAAAGCTAATGCTAAAATGTCGCAAGACAGATGATTGGAAGATCACTTACAAAGTGACATCGTCGTTTAAATTATATTGGAAAGAAAACATGAAGAGACTCCATTTTCATGGATTTTTGGAGTCTTTGATTTGATCAAATGACGTTTGTGAGACTTTCCTTGGGATAATTGAAACTTCGTTCAAAGGCCAAAGAAGAACGAACGACTAAAATATTGGAATTTATACATATCGATGTATGTAGTCCATTATGTATAGTCGTAATAGTCGTAAGCGATGGATTTCAACTTCATATGCTTTCTCCGGAAATTTGAGTGAATGTTCAATTAATGAGAAAGAAGTGTGAAATATTTGAAAATGTTCAAAGACTTTCAAGATGAAGCGGAAAATCATTGTAACAAGAAAATAAATGGTTTATGATTTTATCATAAGGGATTTATTTGAGTTACAAGTGTAACAAGAAAAATAAATGAATTATGATTTATCATAAAGGGATTTATTTGAGTTGTAAGTTTAGCAAAACACCTAGATTTACATCTCCCGAAACACCATAGGAGTATGGAGTGTTTGAGATTTGTAATAAAACCTTGTTTGTCATGGTTGGATCAAAGGTGTTATTTATAAAATTGCCATTATGTTTTAAAAGATTAAAAGCTTTAGAGACTACCGCTTTTACACTGAAAAGAGCTCCATCTTGATCCGTTAAAATGACACCATGGAAGTTATGGTTTGGGGTAAAACCCAAATTGTCATTTATTAAATTTTGGTATGCTAAGCATAAGTAAGATGTTTTCAACCAAAGTCGGATGAGCATGTCTTTGTAGGTTATTTCAAATAACCATTGGATATTCCTCCTTAACACCGAGGACAAAAGGGTTTGTCGCTTGAAATGTGAAGTTTGAAAAAAGGAATTTTTCGCAAAAGTTAAGTGGGAGGACAATAGAACTTTGATAAGGTTAACAAACCTTAGCTAAATGTGCTGAGTTGCGCAGCTCCGGAAATCATTCCGGAGGCTGCCATAATGCTCATAGCTTATGTGCCTTAAAGGTTGTGGTCACGGAGATCTAAGTTCTTATTAAACCAAGTCGGCCGGATAAACAATCAAATACTGAGATTTGAGAGTAAATCATTATTGTTTGACAATGATGAACCGTCTACATGCAAAGAAGCGATGATGGGCCCTGACTCCGTCAAATGGCTTGAAGCCATAAAATCCGTGATAGTTCCATATACGAGAAATCAATTTTTTTGAACTTGGAAGACCCTCTGGAAAGGTGTAAAAACCTATCGGTCGTATTTGGATCTATAAAGAAACAGACATGGATGTCTCACATCTATGAAATAGTCGACATGTCGTAAAGTATTTTATGACAATGTTCAAGGAGTTGACTATGACAAGATTGGATCTTTCATAGCGATATTTAGTCTGGACGGATTAAAATAGCAACCACTACATATAATTTGGTATATGGTAGATGAATAAACAAAACAAAATTCTTCTAATAGAATGGTTACCTAGGACGTGTACAAGACACGGTCCAAAGGGTTTTGTTAAATTCAAAGGATGCAAAAAGGGCATGCAAAATTCAATGGTTGAAGTAAGCATCACGGAGTTGGAATCTTCACCATGATGGAAAAGGAGTTTTCATCTAGAGACGATGAAGATGCTTGCATTTGCAAGAAATTAAGTGGGAGCACCGAGACATATTTCTAATACATTATATGGAGGACATCTTGTTGATTGGAAATGATGTATATTTTACTGACAAAGGTTAAGAATTTTATTTCGATGAAAGACTTAGGCAAAACCCAAATATTTAGCATGAATGTCTATAGTAGATAGACCGTGACGCTAATATGGTTATGCCAAACGTACATATATGAGATATTGAAGGAGTTCAATATAGAAACAACAAGAAATGATTCTTGTCGCATGGAAAGGAATTGAATCAAGATTTAAGTGTATTGACACTTGATAAGTGAAACAAGATTCAAGTGCTTTGACACTTGATGAGTGAAATCACAAGAATGTTTTGATCAATCATACCATGATATGTACACATCCAGATATGTCCTATGCTCTAAGTGTTATGAGCATATACCAGAATGAATCATGAAATGATCATTGGACGATAGTAAGGATATTCTTATGATCTTTTGGAAGAACTAAGAATATATTTGTGTAGAGGTTACAAACAATTACAAATAGTTCATTGTAAAGCGTTACATTGATACTAGTTTTGTCACAAGATACAAATTAAGTTTATCTCAATTTAATTTTAAACTATGGGTGGCACAATGTAATGGAAATAAAGTTTCCATGATGGATTTGGATGAATTCCAAAGTTAAGACATTGTGACGGATACTACAACAAAAGGGCTAAGTATATGACTGCTATAGTAGCAGCAAAGGAGGGCATTTGTGTCAAGTAGTTTGTTATCAAACTAAGGTGTGGTTTGCAACGGGCTAACACTAAAGATATATTGTACGGCAATAGTATCGACATGGTTTAACCCAAAGATAAATGTTTATTTTGCATGCTATAATTGTATTAATACGGAAACGTTAATACATGTGTGTTTAATAAACAAAAAAGAAGTTCCTAGTTATGCCTCTCTCATAAACTAGCTCGTTGATTAACAAGATGATCAAGGTTTCCTGATCATGAACATTGGATGTTGTTAATAACGAGGTCACAACATTAGTGTAATGATGTGATGAACATTCATCCGAAGAATAGCATTACGATCAAAGTCATTGAGTTTATAATGCTATAACAACTTACGAAGTGATCCTAATCCTTAGACCATGAGATAATCTCAATCACTAACACTGGAAGAGTTTCTTGATAACATCAAACGTCACACCATAACAGGGTGATTATAAAGATGGGTTCAGAACTAATAAAGTGTTATGTTGAGGCCCATAGATCGAGAGTGGAATTTGTTCATCCCGATGACAGATAGATATGCTCTGGGCCCTCTCGGTGATATCACATTGATTAGCTTGCAAGCAAGTTATTTGATCACTAGAATGTTATATCACGGGAACGAGAAAAGAGTGCATGTCAGTAACGAGATCAAACTAGGTATGGAGATACCGATGATCGAATCTCGGACATGTAATATATCGCGAAACAAAGGGATTAAGATATTAGCTTAAAAGGTTCTCGCGATCACAAGAAAGTCATCGCTGAATGTGTGGGAGTCAGTATGGGTCTCCAGATCCCGCTTCTGATTACTGATCCGAGAGGGATTTTGATCATGTCGGCATTATTCGCGAACAGTAGGGTGACACACTTAAGAGACACCGACATCCATTTGGAGCAAAAGTTTCATGCCGGAAAGAATAACAAGCACAGGAATTTATTTCATTAGATACCGAAACGGGTTTTCGGGTGAAATTGCAGAAAGTGTTTTTGCATGTTAAATGGAATACTAGCAAGGGGTTATATGAGAATGTTTGTCATTAAAGTAATTGACAGAATTCTGAATAAATAAAAGGAGTTTTATTTAATGAGAGTTTGCATTAAATTTGGTGGAAATTTAATGGGAATTTGAGTGGGTTTTTGAGTGGAGGAAATTGAAAGGCATTTGAGTGAGTGGAGTGTCCACCCACATGAATGAGGATGAGGTGGGGGCAGCCCCATGGCTGGGCGCCATGCCACTTGGGTGCCCCCCTCTCCCCTATAAAAGGACCCCTCTCATCCTCTCAAAGCACACCTCCTCGTGAAGGATCTCTCTCTCCCTCTAGTATTTATCCCCCATGGTCTCGGACTAGCGAGATACATGTTCCCGGTGGCTATTCGGCAAGAAAGAGTTGTGCTTCCACTGCATCGCTGGAGCGAGGAGGCGGAGGTTGCTCGGTTCCTCGGACGTGTGTGCGAGCACGGATGCGCCGCTGGTTTGCGGCGCTAGGACTTCCTCTCGATCTTGAGATCGGCAAGAGATCGTCTACATCAACCACGAGTTTGGAATCGTTAAGCTTTGCCGGTCTTCAAGGGTATGTTCTCTACGGATGTATATCCGCCCATTGCTTGTATCTAGTAGATAGATCTTGGTACATAGTTGTTCCCATCGTAGGAATTTTTTGTTTTCTATGCTGCGAACCCTACACCTGCGAATAAGCAAAGAGGACCCTAGAAGATTTACATAAAACGCAATCAGGTCCTTAAACCTCTCCATGGCGACTGAGCCCATGCCACCGACCACCTCCATCCCGCCGGGGACGAACCACTTGGCAGAGTGGAGATGCTGGATGCCGACGCTGCGCTCCATAGAGGCCTCCATCTTGGAGGTTGAAATCACGCCCTCCTGGCGTGAAGCTGGCCTTCCTTGGCCAAGGATACCAGTGATAGTCATGGCCACCGAGCAAGGAGCTCTTCGATGCAGGATGGGACATTGTTTGTGATGCACTTGAAATGGATCGTATGGGCACCTAGAGGGGGGTGAATAGGTGCTAACCAATTTTTAATACTTTTTCAATTTTAGGCTTGACACAAAGTAAATTCTCTAGATATGCAACTACGAGAATTTCCCTATATGCAACCCTAACTACTAAGCACGTAAAGAGAGGAGCAAAGGAACCGTAGTGGAGCACGCGGAGACACAGGGATTTGTTTTACCGCAGTTCCTTCCTTCTTAAGGGAAGTACATCTGCGTTGGAGGGGTGGGCGGTTCTACGACCACCACGTCACAATAGGCCTCACCCTATTCTCCGATGGATCTCGCCACGAGAGGCCTGGTCCACCTTCTCCACTATTGGATCCCTTCGAGGCGGGAACCAGTGCCTTTTACAACTCTATCGGGGCACACACCCACAACCAAATTGGGGGCTCCCGAGATGACAACAAGCTGCCACAAGAACAAGGTTTATCAATATAAACAAAGACAAGGATCTAGGTATTTGCAAGAAATACTAGATCAGTGGTTCTCCAAATGAATGGAGAGAAGATGAAGCGCTTGATTGGAGTTGATGAAGATCGAGTCCTCCTCCTTTGATTCCCTAATGGATGGAGCCTTTGAGTGTATCTAGGTGGAGTTCTCTCAGATGAAGATTGCAGATCATGTCTGTTCTTTTTCGAGTGAATCAAGAGTTTTGGACAGAGGGGGAAGGCAGGCTTAAATACCCCTGCCCAGAACAAGCCGTTGAAGAGATTTGGGGGCGGATTATCCGCCCCCGTTTGGGGCGGACTATCCGCCCTGGGGAGAAAATCCGCCCCCCAGGACGGAAACTCCGGGGAAAACTCCGCCCCCCATACAGAGAGCGACGCAACCTTGACTTGAAGAAATTTCCAGAGTATCCGCCCCCGCCAGGGGCGTACTATCCGCCCTTGGGAGAAAGTCCGCCCATGGACCGGAAAGTCTGCGGGAAACTCCACTCCCCGTAAAGAGAGCGACGCAGCCTTGACTTGAAGGAAATCCTCGAGGGGGCAGACTGTCCGCCCCCAAGGGGCGGACAATCTGACTTGGCCGGAAAATCCGGCCACAAACTCCACCCCCCTCTCTGGGGGTCGCGCACTCTTGGAGGAGGGATGGGGCGGATTATCCGCCCCCAAAAAGCAGTTTCCATCCCTTCTCAATGTACAGATCTGCAGCAGTTCAACACACGTTAAATAATCCTTGATATTGTTATCTAACACACAAAACACGAGGGATTATGAAATGTTCTTTCAATCTCCCTCTTTTTGGTGTTAGATGACAATATTAGGATTTGCAAACGACTACCAATGACACCCTTAAAATAAATGAAAGAGGCTCCCCCTAGATGTGTGCATATAAAAATTTACCTTTGAAACACACATGCACACACTAGATAAAACACACCTTTCATAGCAAGAACAATTAAAACCAGATGGGTTGGTAAACGAGATCATACCACCGGGATGTGGATATCGCCAAATAAACTAATGAGATTGCACATCCCACAAAATTGATGCATACATAAGATAATCCCATGATTTCATATGTCATCAACTAGAATGCCAGACTCCACAGATAAATCCAAAATTCCATGATAGTAGGTCCACAATAGAAATCCAGAATGCCATAGGAGCATACATAATAAGTCACGACAGAGTCTTACAATAACCAAGCAACAAATAGCAAATAGCAAATAAGTTCACGCTAAAGGGGCACAAGCACAACGAATGAAAGGAAAAGCAAGTGCTTGTGCCCGACCCATGACCCATGCAAATCCGGTGACCTAATAGAACTACTTCTCCCCCTTTGGCATCGAAACGCCAAAAAGAAAGAAGAGCGATGCTAACGCCCCCGAAGATCACTCCTCCTCTTCCTCGTCGTAGTCGTCCCCGTCCCCTTCCTCTTCGTCATACTCATCATCATCGTCATCAGCTGGAGGAGTGGGTGCCCTCGGAGGTGGAGCAAACAGGCAACTCTCAAGCTCACCATAGTTGATCCCTGAAGTGTTCCACTGAGCATACGGTTCCAGAGCAGTGGGAGGAGGTGGAGGGCCAAAGGCACCAGAAACGTGGTGAAGTATGAGCTGCTGAGTGTGATCCCTTGCATGGTCCCTGCGGTATGCCTCATACTGTCCCTTGTCTGTGCCAACACCCATGCAAAGAATGTGCCGCTGGAATCACGTGAGTTGTTTAACCTCGCGTGCCATTGGGGACACGGCAGAACGACGACCACTAGCCCGAGCATCACGCATAAAGGACTCAGGGGTAGTGGAGGGGGTGAGAGGTCTTCTGAGCTTTGTTGTAAATTTTCTTTGACTTGTGCACACCATCCAAACCAGTGCCAAAATCCTCATGGGGCAGCATATGCTTGATGAGCATCATGATAAACGGAGCATATGGAATGGAGAGCCTGTTGAGCATCGCATCAGTCATATCATGATAAATGAAATCCATCACATACAACTTGTATCCTGTAGATGAGCCAACATTGGTGGCACACTCATGAGCAAAGGCCATAAGAGGAACCTGGTGACCGCGGATCTTGTCATTGTTGCCTCCACTGGGAGTAATACTGTCCCGAAACATGCCGACAAGGGTGGCATACAGTGGTGAAAGGCCAGCGAAGGTACCAACAACGCCATTGGGCGACAGCCATGGAGCAAGCACAGTATTCTTGGATGGCCGGAGCGGAGAGATAATGCGGTGTCCTGAAGGGGTGTCCCGCCCATGAAAGGCATAGCCAAGAACCTGACCAAAGGTGCGGAAGTCAGACTGGATCATTGATGTTCCCGTCATCCACTTCATAGTACGAAGCTCATCGCCGCAGATGACCAGAGTGGAGAAAAACTGCTTCACAATCTTGGAATCATAGTGGCACTGCAGAGTCATAAGAGGATGAATCCCCATATTGTTTGTCACATCCAAAGCTTCACGAAGGCGAGCCTTTGATTGAGTCTCAGTCATATTCAGAGGGTGCATGTAGCATCCCAATTGTCTAACAATTGCAATGCTACTAGCCTAGTCTATATAGATGCTACTTCCTACATATAATTGTTGCATCATAATTATATCATGCTCATGTCATCATGCCACCTTGCATTTGAGCATCATATTAAAACCCTTATTGTTTTGGTTCTTACCTCATATGCATTGTAAATTGTATTTGCCTTTTGATATTGTATTTGGTTGTTGATATATTGTTTAATGCCCAAGTTGAGTTGGGGGCATATCTTTTATTAGCTCCACCACCTTTCTTGTCATCACCCCATCATTCCACCATTCCACCATATATGAGCATTGCAACTTATTTGATTTTATCTTTAGCTCATGTGGGTTGGAATGGATCCAATCCTATCTCCACATGCTCTCATATATGCACCATATTGTTTCCACATTATTGGTTTATGAGAGCCACACGGCCACCTTTGCATGCCTTGTGAGTGGAACCTTTTCCTAGCTTCCATATGGGTTGTTTTGGGGTTATTATCATGTTGGGATATTTTTGGGGCTTACTAAATACCTAGTGGCACATACACACTAGCAAGTCCCATTTCTATTCAAATATGGTCATCTCCATCTACTCCACATGGGGCATCCTTTTAATTCTTTTTGCTTGGCTTATTCCATATTTCGGGAATGCATATGTATAAATGCCATGAATAATTATTTTGTTTTCACAAGATTAAAACATGGCATTTAATGCATTTGCATGGGCCATGCAACCATCACCATCTTTGGTCCTCCTTTGGTTTTAATTGTTTTTGAGTGGATCATCTTCTCTTCTCTCTCCTTCTCTCAACCTTTTCTATCCTGCTATGCTTCCTTGCCATGTGCATCAAGACCCTCACCCTCACCTTATCTCCTTCACACATGCATGATCATGTGAGGTCATATCCTTAAAAAACCTATCCTATCTCTCCTTATCCATCACCATGTGTCCATCAAACACTCCCCTCTCCATCTCTTTTCCCCATCATGCTTGATCTTGTAGAGTATCTAAACCTAAGCCCCCTCTCTCATCTCTCCTCTCTCTAGCCTAGTTAAACCCTAACCCTAATCATCTAACCCACTTCCACCATCTACCATACCACCCCCTCTAGCCTAAACCGAGCCACCCCCTAACTTTAACCAAAACCCTAACCAAGCCCCCTCTCTCTCGGCCCCTCTCCCTTTTCTCTCTGCCTTGTAGGCCCCACCAAGCCACCCTACCTCCCCTGGCCGAGCTACCTATCTACCCCATCTACCTCTCCTCTTTAAACCCTAAACCGAGCCTAGCTCCTATCCTAGCTCTCCCTCTTTTTCTCTCCATGCCATGAGGCCCACCCATCCCGAGCCTCCCCACCCGAGCCTGGCCGCCATCCCTACCTGCCCTGCCCTGCCTGGACCAGCCCAGACCGAGCCCTTCCCGAGCACGTGAAGGAGAGGAGGAGAAAAGTGGCCGAAGCCACCTTTTCTCTACCCCACTCCCCCACGGCACCTCCCCTCTCCCCCTGCCATCTACCACCACCTCCCATCTTCGCGACTCTCCCAGATCTCCCCAGACCGCCCCTTCCTCTCCGTCTACCCCTACCACCGGCTACACCATCGCCGGCCACCGTCGGCCTCCACCTTCCCTCCTCTTACCAGCCGGTGGCGTGGCGATCACAGGCGTTGGGGAAGGCCGAGCCAAGCACCAGCGTTGCCCTGTACACGGAGCCGAGGAGGAGGAGCCCCAGGCCGCTGCACACCGTCATCGCCCGAGCGAAACCCTAGCTCGCTGTCCTCCAGCTCCACCGCTGATCCGCTGCACGTCTGCCCGATCCATCACCACCGAGAACCCTGCGGTGAGCTTCTGACCCCCTCTGACATCCTCTCCCTCGCCAACCCCCTCTGGTCTCACCGTTCGTTTCGGCGAGCACGCTGCGTGCGCCGGCGGCGCTGTCGTCTGCTCGCCGCTGCGCCTCGCAGACGGCTTAACCAGCCGCCATCCACCCTTCTAACACCAACCCAGGCCTACCGTAGTGGCTCCGCCCTCCGCGCGCACGCCCTGATCCTGGGTTCGATCCCCCACCTCGCGCCGCGCACCGATCGGTCCTCTGCCGCGGAGAAGAGAACAGTACGGGCGCTGTTTTTGCAAATAGCCCCTCCGTTAATTTTTCTGCTTAATCCGCGGTACGCAGAGCCCACCCGTCAGCCTCTCTGTACGTTTTGCAGAACACCCCCTAGACTTTTTCAATCTTAACCCGCGCTCCCGGGCTCCCCCACGTGGCACGTCCCCGCTGGCGCGCCCGCGTGTGGCCCTGAGGCTGCCGTGGCCCCATCTGTCATCTGCTGAGGCTAGGCCAAGCCGCGGTGGGAAAAGTCTGTCTGTGCGCGTTTGGTCCCAGTCAGCTAGTGGCCCACCTGTCATTGTCTGTGGCTAGGTCTGAGTGAGTAAGAAAAGGTTTTTCTGTTATCTGTTTTAATTTAAACCTTTTTCAAATTAATTCAAATTAAAATTTCAAATCTGATTTCCAATAACTTTTAAAATATAAATCCAAACTAAACATATAATATATGTTTTCAAATCAGAAAAATGTGAGGAATTCAAATATGCCCTTCAAAATATATTTTGAACACTTTAAATTTCAAGTTGATTAAAATTACAATAAAATGCCCTTTTGCCTTAATTAATTAGTAACTTTTGATTTATAACTCCAAATTTGACAAATGATATGTCTAAAATGATTAGCTCGACGAGACCTTTCTGTTTATGCATTCCATGTTCTGAATTGCAGCATGCATCATATAAATATAAAGTATACAGCAACTTAATTGAGTATAAAATATGACTAAAACCCCATAAAACGCCTATTTCTTGTATTCCACACCTCACCCATGCCATGCTACTTTATTGCCATGCAAATTGTGCATCATTCATCATGGCATGATTGTTTGCTTGACGCATTTTATTCATATGCTTGTGCACTTTATTTATGTTGGCCCTTGTTTGTTTGGTTCTTCTTCGAATAGACGCTGAGCAGGGGATATATCAAGAGACCCAGGAGCACTACCCAGATCCTTCTCTCGCTTCAACTGAGCTGCCAGGCAAGCACTACCACATGCGTGCATACATATAGTACCTATTGCCTCTACCTTATTCTTGCATCATTGAGTCGCGATTGCATTAATCTGAATCCCAAGTACTGCATGGCCTTTACTTTTAAACCCCACCGAAGCTTGTTCCTCCATCCCATGAGCCATTACTACAGGAGTTGTTTGAGCCATGCGAGTCGTAGAACAACATATGTAGGGTTTGTGAGTGTCTGATGGATAACGAGGTACCTAAACAACTTAACCTGAGTAGTAATGGGATAACTAATGAAAGTGGCATCGGTGAGCAATATCTGCTATTTGTTTTTTCATGCTCACTTGTGTCCCGTAGGACCCCGAGTACTTGATTTATGTTCCTTGAATATTCGCGCTATCCACATCCGGGAGGCTTATGAACCCCCCCCTGAGCCAGAGCTTGATTCATTCTTATTTCTTGGGGCCACAATTAGTTTGGGGCTTTATTACTATCCCGTACTTATGCCATGCTTTACTGCTTTATTTAAGATTGTGCGAGGATGCACCTGTACTGTTTAGGTCCGTGACACGTTTTCGCTGTATCGATAAGCCCAGTCACACTTTCGGGTTCCCAGTCATTTACAGCCGTCCACACAAACCTTGAGTCCGTCTCGGAGTCGGCCAACTTCGTTGCGGGTAGCTTAATGGGGTGGCCCCCTGAAATATTTCTGAATCCTGTGATCGCTTTGTCGTGACTGCCTCGTTGGGTTTTGATTTGGTTTTTCCGAGGTTGATCGAGTGTGTGTTGCTATTTGTGCACCCCTGCAGGGTAAAACTTTCTGAAAGACGTGTCCGCGGTTATGGACGACTTGGAGCACAGTTTCTCGATCATAGACAAGTATAACTAAAGTACCGCTTTAATTTGACTAAGTACCTGACTAGTAAATAGTGCAACACTCATGGAATGGATAATAAAACTGCCAACGGATGGGGGTTGTTCGTCCGCTTCCTCGTCGGTAAGCGAGGAGGAGGATGGATCGGTTAATATTGCCGTTATAACTGTTGTTATTAATTCACGGACATCCGTCTATCTCTGGTTAGGCGGATGGTTAGCGAGTATCTATAGAATTGCTAGGTATTATCTTTTGCTACAATTGCGTCACCCCAGGTTGTGTCCCCTTTAGAGGCATAAAGACTTGCTGAGTACCCCTAGGGACTCACACGATAAATTGTTTAATTCAGATGAACAGGTAAACTCGCAAGATGGATACTGGGTGGAGGAGACGGACGATGTGGGCAACGATCATTCGGTGTAGAGATTCCGGGAACGGGGATCCGTGAGATCTGTGGGCGGGATGTGCTTATTTATGGGGCATCTTATGCCGATTTGCTTCTTGTCCGTACTCGGATCTTGTTTTCCGCTTCCGCCTGATACTCTGATGTTTGATGTATGAGGATATATCCTAAACTATTATATCTATCTAGGATATTTGGATCTTGCCGTATGGTGTTGCAATATTTCTATTTCTTTTAGATGGAATGGCTCTGAGAACTATTGTATGGTGGCTTGCATACATACTCATTTGTGTATGTAGTTGATCCCTTCGCCTGCCGATTACGCCGCCCGTTCTTGTCCCGATGTTTGGAAATGGTTAGGACGGCCGAAAGGTCTACCTGTGAGTGGCATTTGGGCCCTACCGTACTATTTTAACCATTTCCGCTCATCCAGGCTTGTAACTAGGAGCGTAATTCACCGAGGTAGTTACAATTGGTATCAGAGCCATCCCGCCCTTCAGGGTCTCAGCCAAATGGTCGTTGTCGGTCTAGCAAATATTTTTGGTAGCTATGTATACTAGGGAAAAACAAAACGCGAGAGTAGGACTGCTTCCATTTTTCTTCTTACCCAACCACCCTTTTCTGGTAAGGAAGTGTAACGTTTTCAATCCTCTTCTTAAAATTCAAACTAGGATTCACGTGTTCTGGGTTTCCGTAGTACCATAGGTTGTGTGTGTGTGTGTGAGTGAGTGTGTGTGTAATTCCTTGTCTATCTGTTGCATCTAATTTGTTATCACAATCTGCCTTTGGTTATCAACTGTTGGTACATTCCATACTGACAGGCTTTTGAGAACCGACGCGATCTATCTGACTCCTTGTTAACCGGTGCCATCTTTTTAAGGGTGTCCTTCCTTCTAGCAACTCCACATTCTGCGAAATCATCAGTTGCTAATCTCTACCTGATAAGTGATTTTGCGCATCTATTGGTATTTTAATACCGAAAAATGCGGAAATTTTTTCTTTGATACATATGTGCTTACACACTCCTTTTCAGTCGTGTGTGAAACATTATCTATCTCCCTTTTATCAGCATGTCCATGCTAACTCATTCTTTTGTCACCGGCGCTTAATCCTAGAGTTTCACTTCATTTCCAATTCTCTTGGGCTAATTACATAACATGTGTCGATCCGATGCTGGTGATTGTAATTTGGTTCTCGGCATAGCTATATGACACGTATCGTGAGTGGAATATGGAAAATGCTATCAACACTGTCCTCCAAATGGTGACGGTTATCTCCTGTGATTTTGAGTACACCGTGATCATATCTATGCATATTCAAGCATCTTTGGCAATCCGGAGTTTCTCAAGGCACTACGGCGGTCTATCATCTGTCCATCATGCTGCACATCTTTTTGAACTCCATATCTGCAAAATTCTCTTTGAGACGAGGGAATTGCATCTTTTCGTCTCTGGTAGCTTTGCTTGAGGTATGAGCTATCATCGTTTCTTATCCAAGATCTCTTTATCTTGTAACCGGTGATCCGATCGACAATGTGAACCAGGTGACATCTCTTTTTGTTCCGAAGGACCAGATAATCTATTCTTCCAGTGCATCTTCTTCAACACGAACCCGTGCTCTTAATATTGATCTTTCTAAGAGCGTTGAGCTCAGGAAGTGTTCGAGCATTTGTTCGTTTCTCCCGCCTCTTGAACTTGGTATTCTGGGAATATCCTGTTAATCCATGGTGGTATATATTGTTAATATGCTTGCCTATTCGATATCAATGGAAGGACATGGAAGATCATCTATGTCTCTTTCTCTCAAGCTTCGAGAACACTGCCTGTGTGCAAAGTTCTCAAAGCGTGAATTCTGGCTTCTTGAAGTCACCTATCTCGACCACGTCCTTCTGCTAAATACATTGCTTCAACTCTGGAATCAGCAAGTCCATTGTTAATTCCATCCTCCATCTTTAACCAACCCGGAGTTTTCCTTGTGGACGAGTTATCATCGTCGTTTCGCTAAAAGCTTTTCCCTCAAAACTGCTAAACCTCTCTCAATCATTTCAAGAACAACATGGAGTTCTTTTCACCTCAGTCTCGTCAAGTAATCTCTTGAAACCCTCCCGCTCTATCGTCTATGCTCAATCCACCGGAGGCCATGAAGACTTTTCAGATCTTTTGTAATCCTTCTGTTTATTTTGGTGCTATCTTTTTCTTTATCTGTTGAATCTTGCAACTGTCTCCGTGATCTTCCTTCATATCTTTCCGGTGGCTGGTTACTTACGATATAACGACAACATCATCATCTTTATCTATCTATGAATCCGGCGAATCGTTTGCATCAATCTTTGTTTCTTATGGAGTTCCATGAGCTCTTCTTGTCAATACCTTCAGTCTGTTTCGGTAGTTGGGTTGCATGGTTTTCTTATTCATGTGCGGAGTAATGCTTTGAGTGCGGGATGGAGTAGCTACCATACCACTACTCTTATCATTCGCTCTTGTACATTGAATTGGTAAATTAATGTGATTTCACTCATTCCACGGAAGTTAGTAGTGGCCTTTATCCCTCGATACTTTTACTTCCGTCCTTGTTTTCCGGAGTGCTCTCTCGAAGAAAGTAATCAATAATCTCTTGTTGGTGGTCTGTCTATTCTAGATGGAGCAAAATCTTCAATTATCTGGTGGAAACAAACGCAAACTCGTTTCGTTCCTCGTCTTTCTACCGATGCTCGACATCCACAAACAAGATGAAAGGAAATTATCTCTCTCTTTGTTTCATCAATTCTTTTCTGTGGTCAAGCCAATTATGGTTGAGGCCATCAGCCGCAAATCTATTGCGTTAGCCTCAAGGCTAAAGAAAGCAATAAGTATCTCTACAACAAACTCCAGTTCCTCCATATTCTTTGCTTCTCAGGATTCCACCATGATCTAGCTTCACATCCATCTCTGGAAGTTATATCCGCGCACCTCAATTGCGTGATCCTTGGTTCTTACCGGCGCAACAAGAATCTAATCCGACGATGTCTAACTAAATCTTTCTATTGATATCAAGGAACTCTATTGTTTGAAGGCAATATTGTTTCCGTACTTCATTTCTCAAATCCGAGAGAAGATACGATGCTATTGTCATAGTGGTTCAAACCTCTCCAATCTAGCTCTTTTTCTTCCGGCGAGATAAAGATTCATCCTCTCTAGTATCAGTAAATCTTTAATCTTAACGGTGTGTCTTTCTTGATCCATGATACATCATCTTTTCCTTTTCTTTCACAAGTGGTTCTAGTCTTTTATCTTGTTCTCGAAAAACCGGAGCTATGTCCATCCTATCCTTCTTGCCTCACGACAATCATTCAACTCTTCTATCCGTTGTTCTTGAAGCAAAATGCAAGACTCGCAGCAAGTCTAACAAGTTATTCCGTTGTTCATCAGCTTGGGAACGTGAAGGTCACCTTCGTTCGAACACCCGCCTCTCCTTGTGTTGTTTTCTTTTTCCTAGGAATCTCGGGGCGAGATTCTTGTTTAGTGGGGGAGAGTTGTAGCATCCCAATTGTCTAACAATTGCAATGCTACTAGCCTAGTCTATATAGATGCTACTTCCTACATATAATTGTTGCATCATAATTATATCATGCTCATGTCATCATGCCACCTTGCATTTGAGAATCATATTAAAACCCTTATTGTTTTGGTTCTTATCTCATATGCATTGTAAATTGTATTTGCCTTTTGATATTGTATTTGGTTGTTGATATATTGTTTAATGCCCAAGTTGAGTTGGGGGCATATCTTTTATTAGCTCCACCACCTTTCTTGTCATCACCCTATCATTCCACCATTCCACCATATATGAGCATTGCAACTTATTTGGTTTTATCTTTAGCTCATGTGGGTTGGAATGGATCCAATCCTATCTCCACATGCTCTTATATATGCACCATATTGTTTCCACATTATTGGTTTATGAGAGCCACATGGCCACCTTTGCATGCCTTGTGAGTGGAACCTTTTCCTAGCTTCCATATGGGTTGTTTTGGGGTTATTATCATGTTGGGATATTTTTGGGGCTTATTAAATACCTAGTGGCACATACACACTAGCAAGTCCCATTTCTATTCAAATATGGTCATCTCCATCTACTCCACATGGGGCATCCTTTTAATTCTTTTTGCTTGGCTTATTCCATATTTCGGGAATGCATATGTATAAATGCCATGAATAATTATTTTGTTTTCACAAGATTAAAACATGGCATTTAATGCATTTGCATGGGCCATGCAACCATCACCATCTTTGGTCCTCCTTTGGTTTTAATTGTTTTTGAGTGGATCATCTTCTCTTCTCTCTCCTTCTCTCAACCTTTTCTATCCTGCTATGCTTCCTTGCCATGTGCATCAAGACCCTCACCCTCACCTTATCTCCTTCACACATGCATGATCATGTGAGGTCATATCCTTAAAAAACCTATCCTATCTCTCCTTATCCATCACCATGTGTCCATCAAACACTCCCCTCTCCATCTCTTTTCCCCATCATGCTTGATCTTGTAGAGTATCTAAACCTAAGCCCCCTCTCTCATCTCTCCTCTCTCTAGCCTAGTTAAACCCTAACCCTAATCATCTAACCCACTTCCACCATCTACCATACCACCCCCTCTAGCCTAAACTAAGCCACCCCCTAACTTTAACCAAAACCCTAACCAAGCCCCCTCTCTCTCGGCCCCTCTCCCTTTTCTCTCTGCCTTGCAGGCCCCACCAAGCCACCCCACCTCCCCTGGCCGAGCTACCTATCTACCCCATCTACCTCTCCTCTTTAAACCCTAAACCGAGCCTAGCTCTTATCCTAGCTCTCCCTCTTTTTCTCTCCCTGCCATGAGGGCCACCCATCCCGATCCTCCCCACCCGAGCCTGGCCACCATCCCTACCTGCCCTGCCCTGCCTGGACCAGCCCAGACCGAGCCCTTCCCGAGCACGTGAAGGAGAGGAGGAGAAAAGTGGCCGAAGCCACCTTTTCTCTACCCCACTCCCCCACGGCACCTCCCCTCTCCCCCTGCCATCTACCACCACCTCCCATCTTCGCGACTCTCCCAGATCTCCCCAGACCGCCCCTTCCTCTCCGTCTACCCCTACCACCGGCTACACCATTGCCGGCCACCGTCGGCCTCCACCTTCCCTCCTCTTACCAGCCGGTGGCGTGGCGATCACAGGCGTTGGGGAAGGCCGAGCCGAGCACCAGCGTCGCCCTTTACACGGAGCCGAGGAGGAGGAGCCCCAGGCCGCTGCACACCGTCATCGCCCGAGCGAAACCCTAGCTCGTTGTCCTCCAGCTCCACCGCCGATCCGCTGCACGTCTGCCCGATCCATCACCACCGAGAGCCCCGCGGTGAGCTTCTGACCCCCTCTGACATGCTCTCCCTTGCCAACCCCCTCTGGTCTCACCGTTCGTTTCGGCGAGCACGCTGCGTGCGCCGGCAGCGCTGTCGTCTGCTCGCCGCTGCGCCTCGCAGACGGCTTAACCAGCCGCCATCCACCCTTCTAACACCAACCCAGGCCTACCGCAGTGGCTCCGCCCTCCGCGCGCACGCCCAGATCTGGGTTCGATCCCCCGCCTCGCGCCGCGCACCGATCGGTCCTCTGCCGCGGAGAAGAGGAACAGTACGGGCGCTGTTTTTGCAAATAGCCCCTCCGTTAATTTTTCTGCTTAATCCGCGGTACGCAGAGCCCACCTGTCAGCCTCTCTGTACGTTTTGCAGAACACCCCCTAGACTTTTTCAATCTTAACCCGCGCTCCCGGGCTCCCCCACGTGGCACGTCCCCGCTGGCGCGCCCGCATGTGGCCCTGAGGCTGCCGTGGCCCCATCTGTCATCTGCTGAGGCTAGGCCAAGCCGCGGTGGGAAAAGTCTGTCTGTGCGCGTTTGGTCCCAGTCAGCTAGTGGCCCACCTGTCATTGTCTGTGGCTAGGTCTGAGTGAGTAAGAAAAGGTTTTTCTGTTATCTGTTTTAATTTAAACCTTTTTCAAATTAATTCAAATTAAAATTTCAAATCTGATTTCCAATAACTTTTAAAATATAAATCCAAACTAAACATATAATATATGTTTTCAAATCAGAAAAATGTGAGGAATTCAAATATGCCCTTAAAAATATATTTTGAACACTTTAAATTTCAAGTTGATTAAAATTACAATAAAATGCCCTTTTGCCTTAATTAATTAGTAACTTTTGATTTATAACTCCAAATTTGACAAATGATATGTCTAAAATGATTAGCTCGACGAGACCTTTATGTTTATGCATTCCATGTTCTGAATTGCAGCATGCATCATATAAATATAAAGTATACAGCAACTTAATTGAGTATAAAATATGACTAAAACCCCATAAAACGCCTATTTCTTGTATTCCACACCTCACCCATGCCATGCTACTTTATTGCCATGCAAATTGTGCATCATTCATCATGGCATGATTGTTTGCTTGACGCATTTTATTCATATGCTTGTGCACTTTATTTATGTTGGCCCTTGTTTGTTTGGTTCTTCTTCGAATAGACGCTGAGCAGGGGATATATCAAGAGACCCAGGAGCACTACCCAGATCCTTCTCTCGCTTCAACTGAGCTGCCAGGAAAGCACTACCACATGCGTGCATACATATAGTACCTATTGCCTCTACCTTATTCTTGCATCATTGAGTCGCGATTGCATTAATCTGAATCCCAAGTACTGCATGGCCTTTACTTTTAAACCCCACCGAAGCTTGTTCCTCCATCCCATGAGCCATTACTACAGGAGTTGTTTGAGCCATGCGAGTCGCAGAACAGCATATGTAGGGTTTGTGAGTGTCTGATGGATAACGAGGTACCTAAACAACTTAACCTGAGTAGTAATGGGATAACTAATGAAAGTGGCATCGGTGAGCAATATCTGCTATTTGTTTTTTCATGCTCACTTGTGTCCCGTAGGACCCCGAGTACTTGATTTATGTTCCTTGAATATTCGCGCTATCCACATCCGGGAGGCTTATGAACCCCCCCTGAGCCAGAGCTTGATTCATTCTTATTTCTTGGGGCCACAATTAGTTTGGGGCTTTATTACTATCCCGTACTTATGCCATGCTTTACTGCTTTATTTAAGATTGTGCGAGGATGCACCTGTACTGTTTAGGTCCGTGACACGTTTTCGCTGTATCGACAAGCCCAGTCACACTTTCGGGTTCCCAGTCATTTACAGCCGTCCACACAAACCTTGAGTCCGTCTCGGAGTGACGCCAACTTCATTGCGGGTAGCTTAATGGGGTGGCCCCCTGAAATATTTCTGAATCCTGTGATCGCTTTGTCGTGACTGCCTCGTTGGGTTTTGATTTGGTTTTTCCGAGGTTAATCGAGTGTGTGTTGCTATTTGTGCACCCCTGCAGGGTAAAACTTTCTGAAAGCCGTGTCCGCGGTTATGGACGACTTGGAGCACAGTTTCTCGATCATAGACAAGTATAACTAAAGTACCGCTTTAATTTGACTAAGTACCTGACTAGTAAATAGTGCAACACTCATGGAATGGATAATAAAACTGCCAACGGATGGGGGTTGTTCGTCCGCTTCCTCGTCGGTAAGCGAGGAGGAGGATGGATCGGTTAATATTGCCGTTATAACTGTTGTTATTAATTCACGGACATCCGTCTATCTCTGGTTAGGCGGATGGTTAGCGAGTATCTATAGAATTGCTAGGTATTATCTTTTGCTGCAATTGCGTCACCCCAGGTTGTGTCCCCTTTAGAGGCATAAAGACTTGCTGAGTACCCCTAGGGACTCACACGATAAATTGTTTAATTCAGATGAACAGGTAAACTCGCAAGATGGATACTGGGTGGAGGAGACGGACGATGTGGGCAACGATCATTCGGTGTAGAGATTCCGGGAACGGGGATCCGTGAGATCTGTGGGCGGGATGTGCTTATTTATGGGGCATCTTATGCCGATTTGCTTCTTGTCCGTACTCGGATCTTGTTTTCCGCTTCCGCCGGATACTCTGATGTTTGATGTATGAGGATATATCCTAAACTATTATATCTATCTAGGATATTTGGATCTTGCCGTATGGCGTTGCAATATTTCTATTTCTTTTAGATGGAATGGCTCTGAGAACTATTGTATGGTGGCTTGCATACATACTCATTTGTGTATGTAGTTGATCCCTTCGCCTGCCGATTACGCCGCCCGTTCTTGTCCCGATGTTTGGAAATGGTTAGGACGGCCGAAAGGTCTACCTGTGAGTGGCATTTGGGCCCCACCGTACTATTTTAACCATTTCCGCTCATCCAGGCTTGTAACTAGGAGCGTAATTCACCGAGGTAGTTACAGTGCATGGGGCGAATCTTGAGAGGAACATATACATCATCATGGATATACCGAAAATGAGAGCACCAAAACATAGAATCCTATGGCTCACCATCACTGTCAACATCTGCATAAAAATCTATCTGACGCATGTAGGAGTAATCAGTGCTGTCCATGGCCTTGTAGTTAGGCCGAGCTTCCTTGCCTTTACCCTTGCCCTTGCGAGATGCAACCCACTTGGCTTTCCTTGCTGCCTCTGCCATCTGTTCAGCTTCTATGGCTAACCTGCGAACCTCGGTTTCGTCAACAAATGTGCCCTCTGCAGTGGGCCTGAGATAACGGGCACGAGGACGACGCTTGTAAGTCTTAGGAGGACGAGAGCCACCTATGAAAAGCATGGAGAGGTAGCATGGGGATAAGCGCACACACAAGTCTAGGAGACATGGTAGAACGAGTAAGAAAACATTCCATGAGCCAGAAGAGTGCATGGGAGAAAATCGGAACCAAACCATACCAGACACGTTGTCTCCAGGCTGGACTTTCCGGCCATGGGGGCGGCTTATCCGCCCCTGGCAAAATTTTTCTGGTTTGGCCCAGATTTTACCACGACAACATAGATCGGGCACAAGTAATGTATTTCTACGGATTCTAACATGCACAGGAAAACACCAAGTATCATCTACCACGAGATTTCCACCACAACAATGAATCTGAAGCAAAAGAGGTGGATGAGGGAGTTACCCTCACTCATTGGAGGAAGATCTCGGAGGAGAAGGTACCCGGAGGCGTGAGGAAGAAGATCTGGGGAGGGCCCAGAGAATCCGGTGGTCGAATCGACTACGGGGAGGGGCGGAAGCTCCGGCGGCGGCTGGGGGATGAGGGAGGGTTGGGGGAGGACGGGCTGCTCTGTTTGAGCCTGCCCTCCCCGACCCTACCTATAACAGTTAGATTTCGCCCGGGGCGGATTATCCGCCCCTACTTAGAGCGGATAGTCCGCCCCCCCTCTGAAAACTCTGTTAAGTACAAATTCAGGCCGGAGCAACCTTGCAAAACCCCTCGATGGTGTATATAGGACTTGTGTGCAAGAATAGATGGTTCAAGGAGGGAAAGAAAGTCTTGGGTTTAGAGCAACGAACTGAGATGGTACTACACACCCAAATTTGCAAGAATCAAATCAAACAAAAGCCAAAGTTGAGTGTGTTTACCATAAGAACAAAAGATATGCAAGAAAATCCAAAGAGAGCCATTAGAAACCAACTCTTCTCTAGGAAGAGGGCGGTGGCCGAAGCCACCATGTTGGAGCGCATGGCATGACACCGCGAAGATGTATCTTGAGTTCAAAACCAATGCTCATCGAGGACCCACATATCACAAAATGATATTAAGGTAAATGATTTTACTTGCTTCGGCATTATGGGGGGAAGGGTTGGCCCAATCAATTAGGACCACACTCCCCCTATGTCTATGCCCGCATCTAAACCAAATACATGAATAAGAGTAAGTGAGTGTGCAAGGATAGTCAAGCCAAGCTCCTTGAATCTATGATATTTAGCTCATTCCTCAAATAACAAAATCTTACTTCGTCAAGGGGCTTCGTGAAAATATCAGCAAGTTGGTTCTTCGTGCTCACAAAGGATAGGGCAATATCACCATGAGCAACATGATCCCGAATGAAGTGGTTGGGAATCTCTATATGTTTTGTTCTTGTATGCTGCACGGGATTGTAAGCAATCTTGATAGCACTTTCATTGTCACATAATATAGGCACTTTGTCACAATTGACACCATATTCCTTTAAAGTTTGCCTCATCCATAACAATTGTGTACAGACACTTGCAGCAGCAACATATTCAGCTTCGGCTGTTGAGAGTGAAATACAATTCTGTTTCTTTGAAGACCAACACACTAGAGACCTGCCCAAGAATTGACATGCACCAGAGGTTGATTTCCTATCATCTTTGTCACCAGCCCAATCTGAATCAGTGTAACCACATAGAGAGAAACTTGAACCCTTGGGATACCATAACCCAAAATTTGGGGAATGAACC
Organism: Avena sativa; assembly: GCA_916181665.1. Taxonomy (NCBI): domain Eukaryota; kingdom Viridiplantae; phylum Streptophyta; class Magnoliopsida; order Poales; family Poaceae; genus Avena; species Avena sativa. The sequence continues at coordinate 50,751,859 of OV702299.1, forward strand.
AAATATCTGAAGATTCGCTTGACCGCCACTAAGTGGCTTTCTTTAGGAGCGGCTTGGTACCTTGCACACACTCCTACACTTAACACGATACCGAGCGTAGATGCACAAAGGTAAAGGAGAGAGCCGATCATGGATCGGTATACCTTTTGGTCCACATCTTTACCATTGGGATTGAGCTCAAGATGACACTTTGTTTGCATTGGAGTAGCCACACCATTGAGATCCGTCATCTTGAACCTTTTGAGCATGTCTTGGATGTACTTAGCTTGATTAATAAAAGTTCCCTCTCTAAGTTGTTTGATCTCAAATCCAAGAAAGAACCTCAACTCACCCATCATGGACATCTCAAACCTTTCAGTCATAAGCTTTGAAAATTCATCGTTAAAAGCTTGGTTAGTAGAGCCAAAAATGATGTCATCTACATAAAGTTGGCATACAAAAATCTCTCCATTAACCTTCTTAGTAAAAAGAGTGGGATCGATTTGCCCAACTTCGAATCCACGGTCTAGCAAAATCTCTTTAAGGTGATCATACCACGCATGTGGGGCTTGTTTAAGGCCATAGAGCGCCTTATCGAGTTTGTAGACATGGTTTGGAAATTTGGGGTCCTCAAAACCCGGGGGCTACTTGACGTATACTAACTCATGGAGAGTACCATTAAGAAATGCACTCTTAACATCCATTTGCTGTAATTTAAAATTATGATGGGCTGCATAGGCAAGAAGGATACGGATGGACTCAAGACGAGCCACAGGAGCATAAGTCTCGCCAAAATCAATTCCCTCCACTTGAGAGAATCCTTGAGCCACAAGTATTGCTTTATTCCTCACAACAATGCCATTTTCATCTTGTTTGTTCTTGAAGATCCACTTGGTACCGATAACATTGCGACAATCCTTGGGTTTCTCTACGAGCTTCCAAACTTTGTTGCGTTCGAAGTTATTTAATTCTTCATGCATTGCAACAACCCAATCGGGGTCTTCAAGAGCATCAAAAGACCTTCTTTGGTTCAACCATGGAAATGTGAGCTTGATGATCACAGAAGCTTGCAAGTTCTCTTCTAGTAGATACCCTTCTTCGTAGATCACCAACAACCTTGTCAAGAGTGTGACCCCTTAGTTCAAGGTTCCGATCAGCACGAGCCTTGCGACGAGCCTCAATGTCCTTATTGTTTCTAGAGGGAGTTGATTCAGCATTTGTATCCTTGTCTTGACCACTGCCTTGCCCTTGATCTTGATCTGAGTTAACACTAGGAGGTTGCTGTAGAGCTTGTTCTTCAAGGGCGGATAATACGCCCCTTGGAGGGGCCGGACTATCCGGCCTGGGAGATGAAACACCAGATACTTCTTCCTGAGCATGCCTGACAGCACTGGGAGAACCAGAGCCGGATAATCCGGCCTAGGAGCTTCTTGGCTGTTGTCTTCTCCTTCGGATCCCCTGGAACGAGTTGGAGTGCCAGGGGTGAATTGTCCGCCCCTTGGAGGGGGCGGATAGTTCGGCCTGGGACTACCAACTTGTCCAGGAGACAGATGATCTTCAGTAGGTTGCTGTGTTGGTGCAGAGTTTTCTCCAATAGTAGGGGCTTGTTGATCTTGTGTAGATGAGGGCTCCACTTGAGTGGAGCATTGTCCTTCCCGATCCTCCACAAGGGGTTCCTCAATGGGACGGAAAAATCCCACGCCCATTCTTCTTATGGCATCTTGGGGTATTTCAACATCTGCATCACAAACATCAACTTGCCCTACAAAGGAGCCGTTATTTTCATCGAAATCCACACTACAAGATTCTACAACAATCCCAGTGAGCTTGTTGTAGACTCTGTAAGTGTGGGATTCGGCACCATAACCAACAAAAATACCTTCTAAAGCCTTGGGCTCAAATTTAGACAAGCGGACACCTATAATAAGAAAGAAACACTTACACCCGAATACCCTGAAGTATGAGATGTTGGGCTTGTTACCGGTAAGTATTTCATAAGGAGTCTTGTCCAAAATCTTGCGGAGGTAGAGGCGGTTTGATGAGTGACAAGCAGTGGATATGTCTTCAGCCCAAAAGTTGTAAGGAGACTTGAATTCAGCCAACATTGATCTTGCCATATCCATCAAAGTCCGGTTCTTCCTCTTAGCTACACCATTTTGTTGAGGGGTGTACGCAACGGAATATTGATGTCTAATCCCCTTTTTGCTTAGAAACTCATTCAAGGTGTAGTTTTTGAATCCTGAGCCGTTGTCACTCCTTATTGCCAAGATAGGAACATTGTGTTGTCGTTGAACTTCATTGGCAAAGTCAATGACTGTTTGTTGATCCTCACTCTTTAGTTTGAAGAAATAGACCCATGTATATCTTGAGTAATCATCGACAATGACCAAGCAATATTTCTTCCCACCAAGACTTGCATGAGAAGGAGGTCCAAATAAATCCACATGAAGTAATTACAAGATCCTCTTTGAAGACACAATAGTCTTCCTCTTGTGGGGAGAGTCGTGCATTTTGCCTTCAACACAAGCCCTGCAAACACGATCTTTGGCAAAGGAGACATTGTCTTTTAGTCCAAGGATGTGTCCACCCTTGTGGAGACTTTGCAAAGTTCTCATGTTGACATGGGCTAAACGGCGATGCCATAGCCAGCCCACGTCGGCCTTTCCGAATAGACACATCGGACCCGAAGTGGTTTTCCCCGAAAAGTCCACCACATATAGGTCATTTTTGACATATCCAACGAAAGCGACCTTAAGAGACTTGCTCCACAAGAGTACCACCAAATCATCATCAATAAAAACAACAAAACCCATCTTGCCAAGGGCACGAACAGAAAGAAGGTTGTAACTGAGGGTCTCAACAAGCATGACATCCACGAGAGAGATATCGTGGGCAACCGCAACTTTGCCAAGACCCAATACCTGAGATTTAGACTTATCACCATAGGAGACTATGATATTATCATGATTTGGACGCATCTCCGTGATGATATCCTTGCTTTAGGTCATATGACTAGTGCATCCATTATCCAACACCCATTTCGACCCACCGGAAGCATAGCCATGCAAGAGAACTACTTCTTGGTTTTAGGTACCCATTTTTCAATGGGTCCTTTCATGTTAGTAACAAGGGTCTTTGGGACCCAAATAGACCAAGCAATATATTCATCAAAGGGACCGACATAATAAGCATAAACATCGCCATAATTATCACAAAAGAGTTCATAATTTGGATTGCGAGACCCTACAAAACCAATATTGTTAGTCTTGTCTTTTGTGACATTCTTCTCAGCGGCGCTTGTCTTTGATTGCACATTCTTGGTCTTGTTCTTCTTGTTTTTCTTTTTCTTGGACTTGGTGACATACCCAAGTCCCTCTTTACCATGATTTGACCTTTGCTTGGCAAGAACTTCATCAAGCACACCCTTATCCTTGGGAGTGATGTCCTTGTCCACTTCTTTTTCCACACTAGCATTTTCCTTGTGACTATATGTTGAGTTGGATGAGCTAGGAGCATCATATTTGTCCAATCGACTTTGAAGTTGATCATGTGACTCATTTAGAATAGAGAAATTGTTTTTCAACGCCTTGTGAGCATTGTCAAGTTTCTCCCATTCCTCAGAGAGTCTATCATGAGCAGCCCCAAAGTCGATCTTTTCTTTCTTTAACTTCTTTGCTTTGGTGACTGCATTGTCACGTTCCTTAACAATTTTAGCCACAATTTCTTCATGTGACTCTTCAATGGACTCAAGTATCTCTTCAAGAAAAACCCGAGCTTCTTCTTATTCCTCAAGAGCATTTTTTAAGGATGCAATTTCCATTGCATCCTCCCTTTCAATTCTGCCCTTTTCTTCGAGAAGAGCTTCGTTTTGGGCCAGCTGATCCATAAGAGCTTCAAAACGAACTTTGTGCTCACCTTGCAAGTTAGTGTAGAAGTAATCCAAAGAAATAATCTCTTCTTTAACCTTAAGACTAGTAGGATCATCCATGTCAATCATAGCCTTAGGAAAAGAAGAGTTAGAAGTCGTTACCTCGGAGCTTCTTGCCATGAGACAAGTAGCATTCTTGTTGATGATGTTTTCATTCGGAGAGCCGAAGAGAGATGTTGATGTAGATGTGGTGGCTATAGCAGCCACCTCTTGAGATCTATCATCCTCGTCCTCATCTTCACTTCCCGATGAATATTCTTCTTGAGCCACTAGAACAATCTTTGGTTGCTTCTTGAATGGAGCATTCTTCTTTACAAACTGTTTCTTGCATGGAGCCTTTGACTTGTCCTTGAAAATAAGTCTTCCTCCATTATCTTCTCTACTTTGATATGGACACTCAGCTACAAAGTGCAGCCGGTCACCACAGTTGAAACAAGTTCTCAGCTTGGGACCATTTTCTTTTCTTCCATAGGCTCCACTCTTGCGTTCTAGTTCAGCTTTAGCCTTGGCTGGATCTTTCCAAAAGTTTCTAGCATAAAGAGCCAAATATTGTCCGTGGATCCTTTTTATATCCTCGGGACAGTCCAGACCTTCTACGGCATATTCATCATGATCAATCACACTAGTATTTAAGGCCATGTTGACCCCCTTTTGCATCCCCATAGCTCGAGCACGAGCATCTTCGGCATTCTTGGGAGCCACTTTGAAAGCGGCCATTTCTTGCATTACCTCATTGGATGACATGAGGTGATAGTTATGCCTACCTTGGAGACTTTTCAAATCTGTGGGCTCAAATGGCATAAGAGCACTGGCATACTTGCGCTTTATCCAAGCATCATCAACATGAGCTGCACCGTGGTTTCTGAAAGTTGTGGCTATTGCCTTGAGCCTCCTATACATGTCCTCGTGATCTTCTCCATCCAACATATAGAATCCTTCAGCTTCGTTGCTCAAAGCATCATATCTATTCCTTCTCATACTTTCATTTCCGTTGAAGAGCTCGGTGAGGGCACCCCAAGCTTCCTTAGCTGTGCTAAGATGCTGAATGTGTGGCATGTCTTTGTCACCCACACCAAGCTGTATCATGTGTAGAGCTGTAGCATTGAGTTGGCTATCAACAACTTCTCTTCTTGTGAGATTGTTGGGGTTTCCAACATGAAGACCATTTTCTATGATTTTCCACAACTCAATGGAGGAACTGCACACATGAGACTTCATCAAAAATTGCCATTGAGAAAAAGTAGATGCAGAAAGTTTGGGTGGATCACCCCTATTATGTATATGTGGGTGAGGGATAGGTGGATCAGGAGAATACACATGAGAGACCTCATTGTATCCATCCTTACCACTATCCTTTTTCGAGGAGGAGCTCTTGCTAGTTTCATCACCAACCACTTCATTCTCTTTGGAATCGGTTTTACCCGTTTCCTTGGATTGCGGAGTGGTAGCCTCAGAGTTAGATGGAGGTGATGTTGTGGATGGGGAGAGACGCATTATCAATTGACGCATCTCTTCCATCTTAGCCTCCATTGAACTCACCAAGGTTGTTTCCAACGTCTTGAGATCGTTCATGGTGACTACATCCGGAGCATCACTCCCATCTACCTTGGAACCCATACTTCTCTTAGGCGGTTAAGCCCGAAATAAGAGCCGGGGCTCTGATACCAATTGAAATGGATCGTATGGGCACCAAGAGGGGGGTGAATAGTTGCTAACCAATTTTTAATACTTTTTCAATTTTAGGCTTGACACAAAGTAAATTCTCTAGATATGCAACTACGAGAATTTCCCTATATGCAACCCTAACTACTAAGCACGTAAAGAGAGGAGCGAAGGAACCGTAGTGGAGCACGCGGAGACACAGGGATTTGTTTTACCGCAGTTCCTTCCTTGTTAAGGGAAGTACATATGCGTTGGAGGGGTGGGCGGTTCTACGACCACCACACCACAATAGGCCTCACCCTATTCTCCGATGGATCTCGCCACGAGAGGCCTGATCCACCTTCTCCACTATTGGATCCCTTCGAGGCGGGAACCGGTGCCTTTTACAACACTATCGGGGCACACACCCACAACCAAATTGGGGGCTCCCGAGATGACAACAAGCTGCCACAAGAACAAGGTTTATCAATATAAACAAAGACAAGGATCTAGGTATTTGCAAGAAATACTAGATCGGTGGTTCTCCAAATGAATGGAGAGAAGATGAAGCACTTGATTGGACTTGATGAAGATCAAGTCCTCCTCCTTTGATTCCCCAATGGACGGAGCCTTTGAGTGTATCTAGGTGGAGTTCTCTCGGATAAAGATTGCAGATCGGGTCTGTTCTTTTTCGAGTGAATCAAGAGTTCTGGACAGAGGGGGAAGACAGGCTTAAATACCCCATGCCTAGAACAAGCCGTTGAAGAGATTTGGGGGCGGATTATTCGCCCCCTTTGGGGCGGACTATCCGCCCTGGGGAGAAAATCCGCCACTTAGGACGGAAACTCCGGGGGAAAACTCCGCCCCCATACAGAGAGCGACGCAACCTTGACTTGAAGAAATTTCCAGAGGGGGCGGATTATCCGCCCTCGCCAGGGCGGACTATCCGCCCTTGTGAGAAAGTCCGCGGGAAACTCCGCCCCCCCATACAGAGAGCGAAGCAGCCTTGACTTGAAGGAAATCCTCGAGGGGCGGACTGTCCTCCCCCAAGGGGCGAACAATCCGGCTTGGCCAGAAAATCCGGCCACAAACTCCGCCCCCTCTCTGGGGTCGCGCACTCTTGGAGGAGGGATGGGGCGGACTATCCGCCCCTGGGAGGGGCGGATTATCCGCCCCCAGAAAGCAGTTTCCATCCCTTCTCAATGTACAGATCTGCAGCACTTCAACACACGTTAAATAATCCTTGATATTGTTATCTAACACATAAAACACTAGGGATTATAAAATGTTCTTTCAGCACTATATTCAGAAGCTAATGCAAGATATATGAAGAAAAATAATCTAGAGAACCAAGACTTTGCTCTACTAGCAGCAAAAATACAATAATATGTAGCAAAACAAAGTAAACAACAAGAAGGCACAAGCAGCTACACGACAAAGTAAACAACAGTAGCACAACTAAGTCTATCTTCAAGCAAAGATTAGTAAACAAAATTGGCATAACAGTAACAGCTATGACAACTCAACAAGGAAAATCATCCTTTGTATGTAAGTTGCTCATGATCAGACACTCACATAACAACAAAATCATACACACATAATACATGAACCATGAAATTAAGATAGGAATAAGGACTTACTTTTCTTAGTACAAGCAAGAAGGGAAGATTTCGCCTTTGCTATGCCATTTCACTTCGCAGGCACATCGTAGCGGTCTCCAGGTCAGCGCAAATGAAGAACTCGTGGTTCTCTGCACTTTTAAAGACTCGTAGGGATTTTACCTTCTCCTCTTGCGATAATTGCATTGCATTTATCCGAGCAATGTAGTTTTTGATTAAAAACTCATCCGCATTGTTTGAATCAGCTTTAGTGTCCTCGGCTTTCTTAGTCTTCATCACAATATACGTTTCTAACATTGCAACTAAGTATGCATTTGATGGGCGCCTCTTGGGTTTCATGTCGGTGCTTTCTGATTGTGAAACACGTCATGAGAGAGGGCCTAAACCACCGCGGGTGTGACTGACTCTCGAGGATTTCATCCAATCTAATCCTCCAATCTCGGTTGGGGTTGGATGAAACAAACAAGTCCTTAAAGAGTACCAACGGGTATATCTGTGACTCTACAAAGTATCAGCTCAAGAATTTGAACGCACGCATCTATTTCTCACACGACTGAGAAATAGCAAAATATATTAAAGTTTTGTTAAACTTACATGAAATAGACTTACAAGAGATTTCAAATGAAGAATCGATGGATATTTATGTGTGGAGTGTCTAATGTTTTTGTGCATTTTAACCGATATCTAATATTTATCATGCTATCTCACTTTATGTATATAATAATTTTAGGCTAAACTTGAAAATATACTGTATAGCATACGGAAAATATGAACTCGATAGTATGTAATCTGCCCCTCCCTCTCTTCGAGTGTGCTTCTGCGGAACATAATCAAAGAGGGTAAACTTGCTTGATTGATGTATGAGTTTGTATATATTCAAATAGTATAAAGTATATAGACTCAAATGATTTTTTTGCGTGAACGTCACTTTGAGCTATCTAATAATAATATGATAAACTATATTGAAGATAATAAAGAGGTATAACTGATTAACGTATGTGGTATATTTGAATGTACGAGTGCATTTATATGTGTACGGTACCATTTTTCATCTGTTTCTACTAATACTAGTTGAATGCCCGTGCTTTGCAACGGGGTCAACAATAAATAAATATTTTTTTATGAAAACAAAGAAAATAAAAGATTTTGTCATCAGTTTCTTGGCTTTTTATGATCGTGGGAGACGTCATCGTGTCATTCTTCAGTTTTCTTCACGAACGAAGCCTTACACATGATAGCCTTTTTATCTCGTCTAGTTACACCGATCCGTCCTCGGTCACGGTCCGATTTGATCTTAGATCAATTGACCAATCCAATTTTTGGGTGGACTTTTATTTATCTTGTTCGCTGGCATCAGATCTAGGAGTTTTTTTTTATCTTGACACATCCAATTTGCACGGTGAATGGTTTTTGGATAAAATTGACCCAAAGTTAAAAGACAAACTAAAGTCGTGGCAAAATTATTTCACACCAATAACCCCTTTTTGCAGCGCCGTGTAGAGTGGCATCGGACTCTACAGTGCAATGCCATGATAGACGGTGAACAACTTTTTGCTGAGAGTTATATTTATGATTTTTTATCAACTTTAGGTCAATTTTGTCCAAATAGGTGAACAAATGACCCAATTTGTTCATGGAATATGGTGTTGGGCCGGAACTTAAAATTTCCTTTTACTATTTTTTTTTGCGTGTCTTTTACTATTCATATTTCACACGGTATCCATTGGATGCATACGTGATAAATATAAATTATTGTGTGATTAATGTGCAGGTCCAAATACAATGGATTTGCATCGAAAGTGTCATGTGAATTGCAAGTGGGATTTTTCTAGTTACAAATACAACTGAGATTTGCATGACACCCGGGAATTATCACACACAGAAAAAATAGCATGCGCTAATTCTTGACAATATCTAAAATGAAAATAAACTTAAATGCAGTGCAACAAAACTTGAGAATGCAAACCAATGCCTTGCCGGAGTTCTTCTTTCGTACAAGCCTGACAAAATGGCAAGTCAGCCTCCACGACTCCTGTTTCTGAAATATACGGTAAGAACTGAGAATGAGAGATGCAGAAGTGCACGTTTAAGTTGGAAATCCAGCAATACCAGGTCTGTGGTGCAGCAGGGCAGAGTTGCCCATCTCGACCGAAAGGAGTGGACGAGCGAGGAATGAAATCTTCAATCAATTTTTTCTTTCTGATTTGATTGAGAAGGCTTGTGTATACTAATTAGAAAATGTTGACACATATGCCGGAACTGGGCTAGGCACAACGCTAATGACTCACTCCGGCCGATTTTGGTAATTGTAGTCGCCACATATTGTTTGTAATCATGGTACCCCATGAGGCAGTGATCGAATTCTTGTGTATCTTTGCATACACAATTTACTTTGTCCGAACCAGCTCTGCTTTCGTCGAGCCAGTAGGCTCTCACTGTATAACAGGTTCGGAGAGGGCAGGCCGCAGGCATGCAACCAGTTAGGCTAGCAGAATACGGACCTGAGGCGGGATTGGACATGAATCAAACATGGCATACGAGCATCTCAGCTAGCAGAATAGCACAAAAATAGCACCTCACGGGTAGGCCGAAAGTGGAAGCTAACCTTGATTGGAGGAGGTAGGGGCATGAGGCGGGCATCGACCCTGTGGCGTCAAGGCGGCAGGCATGCTCGTTGCTCTGGCGACTGAAGAGGTTCAGGGATTCTTCAAGGTACATGACCGTAAGCTGGGAGGGACGTGCTAGCTGGAGCTCGACGCGGTTAGCCCGGGCCGTCGAGGGATCTTTTCCACGTTTGTCGCGTGGGTAGACGTCTGGTGGAGATTGGACTGCGGGTTAATTTATCACTTTTTAAGGACTAAATTGAAAAAGTGCCCGACGGACGAAAATATTGGTGACGAAAACCAACTCTATACAAATTATATAGTAGAGATACAAAAGTTATATGTTAGAGTTTGGCGTAAATCAAGACGACATCAAATCGAAATAGAACCGGAAGGATAATTTTAGCTATCTCCCTCTAGCGCCCAAGCCGCCGCCACTTCCCACCTTCTCGCCTAATATTACCGCCATCGACACTAATGCCCCTGATTCTGGTCGGAACAACCACCGCCGCGCCTCGTTTGACTCCGTTAGAAACACCCGACGAACTATGAATTGCCTCTTCCCGGAAAACTTCTAATCGACCTGGTGGTTGAACCACTATCTTTAAATTTTCAGCAGAACTGGGTCTTGGCACTTCCTCTGCTCCATATTAATAACCCCAGCTTTGTCTATATACAAATGTATCTAGTCTAAATACTTAACTAGATTTATACGAATCTAAATAAAGTTGAGGTTATTAATATGAGTTTATGTTTTAAAATATCCTCTTTTGGTAATTCCATTTCTAAAATCCGAAATGCATTCATCACACAAAAAGGTTTCAGCATCCGAAAATGACGAAAATGCCCAGGTGCGGCAACAGCACCGGCTTCTCCCCTGCGTCGACGGCCACCAACCAGCTTCACCTTCCTCCTCACCTCCCCGACAAATCAAGCGGCGAGAAAACGAAGCCCACCACTGAAACCCTCCTTCAGTCCTGAGGCGGCAGCAATGAGGATGGCGCGGGCGGCGTCGTTTCTACTGCTGCTGACGCTTCTCGCGGCGGCGGACGCGAGGAGACAGCAGGAAAGCGAGAATGCTTGCGACAAGGGGTGGGAGTGCAGCGGCAGCAGGTTCTGCTGCAACGAGACCATCACCGACTACTTCAAGGCCTACCAGTTCGAGCAGCTCTTCGCCAAGCGGAACGGATCCCTCGCCCACGCCGCCGGCTTCTGGAACTACCAGGCCTTCATCACCGCCGCCGCCCTCTTCGAGCCTCGCGGGTTCGGCACCACCGGCGGCAAGGAGATGGGCATGAAGGAGGTCGCCGCCTTCTTCGGACACGTCGGCGCCAAGACCTCCTGTACGCTTCTCTCTGCTCCTCAATCTAATTCAGTCCCTGATGTGCCGGAGTCTTAAAGAAATGGGGATCTCCCAGTGACAGTTTTAGGGTTCACGAATACTAGCCTGATGTGGGATTTTCGGATGCAACCAGATGTGAATTAGGTGTTTAGTCTCCATATGAACAGTGTTTCATCAGAATAGTTCCTCATGTAGATTTGAAACTTGACATCTGCAGTTTTGCATCTGAATTTTGGGGAGGAACTGAAGAAACCGATGCATTATGATCTGATTTTAAAACTATAATGAATTTGTGTAGAATATCGTTAGAAGTATATGTTTTGTCTATCAAATTTTATTAGTATAACCTTGTACAGGTGATTGGAAATCTTCAGCAGATTCATTATAATTGTGTCTCTTGGAATATACTATCTCCGCTCCAAATTATAAGACGTTTTGGCAGGCTATTTTAGCCTGTTATAATTTGGAACAGAGGAAGTAACACATTCAGCTATTTAACGTAGTGCCAATTGTATGAGAAACCTAAAGACGTTAGTCAAGAGCAGCATCTCATAAGTACTGGAATGGTTACTCCTACAGGTGGATTTGGTCTCTCCACCGGTGGTCCACTGGCTTGGGGTCTTTGCTACAATCATGAAATGAGCCCAAGCCAGAGCTATTGCGACAACAGCAACGAATTATACCGTTGTGCTGAAGGAGTCGAGTACTATGGTCGAGGCGCCCTTCCTGTTTACTGGTCAAGCTGATATGCTCTTCTTTCGGTTATTATTAATTAGGGACTGGCTGGGCCAAGCTATTGATTTGTGTATCTGTTTGTTAATGATCCTCAGGAACTATAACTATGGTATTGTTGGTAAGGGTATAAAGCAGGATCTGTTGAACCACCCAGAGTTATTGGAACAGAATGCCACCCTAGCATTTGAAGCAGCAATCTGGAGGTGGATGACTCCAATGAAGAGGAGGCAGCCATCAGCTCATGATGTCTTTGTTGGCAACTGGAAACCAACTAACAAAGACACTTTGTCCAAGAGGTATCCTGGCTTTGGTGCTACCATGAACATCTTGTATGGTGATTCCATCTGCGGTAAAGGGTACATTGATAATATGAATGCCATTATATCACACTATCAACATTACCTTGATTTGATGGGAGTTGGTGCTCAGCACTCTGGAGATAACTTGGATTGTGCTGACCAAGTGCCATTCAACCCGTCGTCAAAGAATCCTGACTCATAAGCAAGCTGCATGTCAGATCCATGTATATTTTAAATTTAAGGCGAAGCCATCTTGCTTCCCAAGCTATAGAAATCTTGTAGTATGCGGATCTATAAGGTATTATTTTGTAGCTCTGAGGAGTACTATTGTGCCCGTGAAGTTTGTGGCACATTTATGTAAGCCCGTAATCTTCTCTCGCTATGTGATTTTGCCATGCATATTACAGCAGAAATCGCTATGTGATTTTGCCATGCATATTACAGCAGAAATATTTACATTCAGACATGTGACGCCTTTGTTACTGTCGTGAATATGGTTTTTGCAACACCTCTGCCATTGCTCTCTTGTTCTGTGGACATGATTGCTGGGCAAACAATGATAACTACTCCTTCCGTTTCAAAATATAAGATGTTTTCGCTTTGTGAAGCAAATGTATCTAGACTTGTTTTAGTATATAGGTCTATTCAGGTTTAATGTGAATCTACACACTAAAAGAAGTCTAGATACATTTTCTTCACAAATCTAAAAACATCTTATATTTTGAAATGGAGGAAGTATTAATCTATCCTTGTGGATGGATCTTGCCTTGCTTTGTTTTCTGAATTCTGTCAACTACGTCTTATTTTGGCCTTTTCTCTATTTTGGAGTAATATTGTGATACTAATCTTTAAGGCGCAAACAGTCAAACCACACTCCGTTGTTATACAAGTGTAATCGTGAGGGAAAGTCCGTTAAGGAAAGTAAAAAAGAAACTCAAAATTTATTGTGATTTTACTGAGATAATGTGGAGTTCAGAGGCATATTCTTGCAGAACTACAGATGGATTGATATTTACCACTGAAACAGCTTATCCAAGTGCCTTCCTGGGGACCGGCCGCTCAACACCACACATGGGCCTGGATAGCCAGCCAGGTACAGATAGGCTGACTAGTGAGTTGTGTGTCTTTTTCCTCTTCCATTTCAGTGCAGTAGAACTGGCCCTCAAACAAGGTAAGCAGGAAGGAGATGGAGCTCACCAACATACCCCATCTTGCCTCCTCCTCCAGCTTCATCTTCTCCAGCTGCACATGCAGGTAATGCTTTTATCCCCTCTGGTGCTCAATCATGTGCACATGGAAGGCAAATGACATGTACAAACTGTGATGCCACAGGAATAGAAGAACTGGCAAGACGCTGATTAGGTCGTTTGCTGCTGGTAGTAGGTGCAGTGCTGATTCTTCATGTTCAGAGCCTATTGCGCAGCAAAATGTAGACTCCCTTTCGGGTATGTTGCAGTTGCTAATCTCTGAGTTAATGATGCTGTAATGTCAAGAGCATTGTCACAGTCCTAGGAATATGTACCGTGAAATCGTTGCTGATAAAGATTAATGCTTCCCATTAGGAGCTTGAGGATTGAGACTAGTTTTGAGGGTAGCTAGTTGCTACAATTGGACATTATTCACTCACTTCTGTTCTCTCTCACAACAAACTTGTACTGCCATCAAACCATTTGACTAAACAATATATAACGAGAATTAATAAAATTCTTCTAGTCCATGTTAATACACCGCCGGCCAATTAATTTTTCCTTGTGTGTAGCTACCTCAGGTCCTGCAAATACTCACTGTTATAGAAGGAGAGACTTTGCTGCTGTTGCTCTGCTCCCTTTTATACTCCCTCATGTTGATACTGCGAGTGCGTAAGTACAGTTCTCAGCCACTACTACTTTCCTATTTTGCAGTTAGTTCTCACAGCTATGAGTTCCTAACAATCTGACGCTGTTAACCTTCATTTCTGTGCGATTTTTGTCATTGTCAATTCGTTGAACTATGCAAGCATAGACTATATGAAATGGAATATAGGCCAGTCAAGTGTACCTGTAACAACGATCTGTAGGAAGAGTGACCTACTCAAAGTTGTGTATTGCTCTTAAAACATGACTATGAACTTTGAGGTAGTTGATTATTGCTCTTTAAACATAACTATGAACTTTGAGGTAGTTCTTTATTGCTCTTTAAACATAACTATGAACTTTGAGGTAGTTGTTTCTTGCACTTTAAACGTTACTTTGAAAACTTAGAGAAGTCCCCTAATTACGGTTTTACTTTATAGGGCTGAGCCATATGATGGATCAGTTATTCAAAACGGTGTGAGGAATGTTTTAACCAAGGTCAAAGCTGCTGGCGTGCTTCGTTTGGTTTTCCATGATGCAGGGACTTTTGATATTGGTGACAAATCAGGTTAAATCTTATTCGTGTGTTATCAAAATTTAATAAATTTTCTGAGCAAGGAGTACATGTGCTTAAAGAGTACAGTTCAAGATATCTAAAATATGGATTTCTGCAAAGTAGAAGACAATAGATAAAAGTATTGGTGACAATATCTTGCAGGTGGCATGAATGGATCCATAATCTATGAAGTTGACAGGCCTGAAAACACTGGACTAAGTAAACCCTTAAAGGTTTTTTTGTTCTTCAGAAAGTACCTTTACAGCACATCTTTCTTCTTTGCTTGTCATAAATAGTGCCACATCCTACCGAAGGACAGCTAACTTGACATATCTGTTTAATAATTGCTTTAAAACTGAACAGATACTACGAAAAGCAAAAGAAGGAATCGACCAGGTTCAGCAAGGTATGTGCTTTACACATGTGTTATCTGTATCCAACTTAGCTTTTCCTGCACCGTGAAGTCAAACCTATTACTGTTTTTTTGCTAGTTTCATGGGCGGACTTGATTGCAGTGGCTGGTGCTGAGGCAGTTGCACTCTGTGGAGGGCCTGAAATTCCAGTAAGACTAGGCCGATTAGATTCCAGGTGCAACATAGTAGTTTATTCATTTTACAATCTCCTTACAGTACTAACCAAACTTTGAGCTATTCCAGAGGTGCTTCTATTTAGTATTTATCTGTATTCTTCTGAAATAATGCCTTTATCATGTAGCACTGCTGATCCTATTGGTAAACTTCCTGAAGAAACATTGGATATTGTTGCCTTGAAAACATCATTCGGCAAAAAAGGCTTTTCGTGAGTCCCGCTTTCTAACAACTTATGTGGATTTCGTTTGTCTATTATATAGTACCTAATGAAACTTAGCTCTAGTGGCCAAAATCTTCTAGTATTTGCTTATGATTTTTTTCCAAGGAATTCTATCACTTATTCCAGAAAGCAGCTAGTGTCCATCCTTGGCTCAACAAATTGATACTTTGCAGGATACAGGAGATGGTCGTTTTATCTGGAGCACACACAATTGGGGGTAAAGGATTCGGGAATCCAAATGCTTTTGATAACACGTATTTCAAAATACTCCTCGAGAAGCCACAACCGACTTCATGTAAGTGACTAATATTATCACCATGCCCTTTGACTCCCTTTGTAAATCATTCTGATGCAATGTATATGTGCGGTGTTCTTTTGTGAAGCTGGCATGCCAATAGGGCTGCCCACGGATTGGGCACTCACCAAAGATGATGAATGCTTAAGGTATTCTCTTGGACCAGACAGCCGACTTGGCTTAACATTGCATATCCTTCTTAGGGGTTCATTTCAAACTAAGGTATTATTTGGCTTGCATCAAAGGGTAAAACACATGAAGGTTCTCGGAGTAGTCTTAGCTTATAATATGTTGAATATCATTTGCAAGTATCTGGGAGTTAACAAATTTGCTGTTAGACTGAACCAAACACATCCTTAGTGACAAGTCAAGTAATCTAGGCCAAATGGATTTTTAGTAGTACTGTACTATTTTTTTCTTTGCATATTTACATGAGGGATCAGCTCACTGACATTGGAGATACCAAACTGCTTGCAGATGGATCAATATCTACGCGGAGGACCAGGGTAAATTTTTCACTGACTTCAGAGATGCATACACCAAGCTTGTAGATAGTGGAGCCTCGTGGAGAACAGCTTAGTTAGAATACCAAATATTCTTTTTGTCAAACTGGACGTGTTATTTCGGCTTCTGCATCGATTTGATGTAAGTACACAAAAATAGAATTACCAAGCTTGTAAATTTTGCTCGCAGCAGACATTCTTTAGAACCGGCCTATATAATTTCGTGGATCGTCTATGAGAGCTTTATTACTCAAATATAAGGTTATAATTAGAGTTCACTAACTCTAAAACATAATCTGGGGCCCCTCCCATACAAAACCTTTGTTTGTACCGGACTCCCCTGCCAACTTCGCAAGAGTGTAACTATGTGAGCAACCCTTTTCTAACACGGGTAATCTTCTTGAGTAGCATCTCTTAGGAAATCTGCAGCAAACTGAATGTCGTTTTTCGCGCTGTGCGCACAACTGTGGCAGGCAGTACATACATTGCTGTTTTTAGTCTTTCAGTACAAAGTCCTTACCGAGTCGACGACAAGAGAAAGGAAATGGTTAAGGTTAGGTTTAGAGATATATAACACACATCACGTAAAAAGTTCATGAGAGAACACTTGAAATTCACTAGTAATAAAATGTTCGGTGTTCTGACGGGGCCTAGCACACACAACACAAATGACACGAGCTGATATAATGATGACAGAAAAGCATGGCAGGAACAGCACACTGGCGTCCATGTGCACGACGGCTGGGATGTTAGAGCATCTCCACTCGTTGGGCGAACCTAGCACAAAATTCGGACTTTTTTTGGC
This sequence comes from Avena sativa, assembly GCA_916181665.1. Lineage (NCBI taxonomy): Eukaryota > Viridiplantae > Streptophyta > Magnoliopsida > Poales > Poaceae > Avena > Avena sativa. The sequence goes on from OV702299.1 coordinate 50,768,806, forward strand.
TGGACGGAACTTGATTTCGGTCTGGGTACGTCCAGTTTCCCACTCGCGTACCCAGGCCGAGTACCCAGGCGAACACAAAACAACGATATATTTGAATTTTTATCGTTCCCGTCGGCGAGTGCTCGGCCACAAGGTGTTTGACAGGTATGCCCATAAATTCGGCGGCAGATTTTTATTACATAACAGGGGAAATGACTCTCAATTGTCGATGGGGATGAGCTCCTGCGGCGTGGCCAACGCGGTGTTGTCGTCCGTCTCGCCGTTGATGAAGGCCGCCGGGTTGGAGGAAATAGAAGCAGAGCTCGGCGTGGGAGCATTCGGCGCAGGCACATTCGGCGCAGAGGAAGGGGAAGCCATGATCACGCCCTGCGGCCTGACGTTGCGCCATGTACCAGGCCTTGACCGGCGAGCTCATCTTCGACGTGTCCTCGCCGCCCATCAGGAACTTGAGGTCCGTGTTGCGCTTCTTGGCGGCGTAGTTGGCCTTCTTTTCGGCGAGGTTGGCTTTCTTCTCGGCGAGGTTGGCTGCGGTGACCCAGCATACCACTGCATGTGTAGTACATTATAGTCGTTGACATGACATCCACAAAACACCGTTCTGTAAATATCACATCCCTCAGAGTGGTATTACAGAAACATTACGAGTCCATATTACAAACATTCACACATTATTATTATTACAATACCATAAGTTCTAGACTTTAAAAGGTTTCAACTTACAAACCAAAATATAAAGTGTTTCAGCGGAATTTAAAATTAGCAACTCCAACTAGGAGTTGAGCTCAGCAGCTTATTCTATAGAGTTCATGTTGCTCGGCTCCGTTGGTTACTACTAACTAGGATACTTAGTTGGTCTCGTTATCATCAACACCATAGCGGATTTCGTAATCCACTCCTTCAACAACTCCTGACAGGTCAGGCTCCTCGTAGAACACCTCTTTTTGACATTCAACTATATACATTGGCACGTCTTTGGGATCCTCAGAGTCTAAGCAAGGGATCAAAGGAAAGGATAAGTAACAGTGTTACCCAACAAGTTTATTATATGCAAGGTGGAAAGTTTGATGTTCTAACTACCACCTCGGACTATAAGTCCTTGGCACTATGCAGTTTTTTTGTAAATCTTTCTTCAAAGGTTAATTTTATTATAAAAATCTATGACCATCAGCCTTCACAGGTTGATCAGAACTTTCATGGAGTTCCTTTCCTGCCGTGTTCGTAGCTTCTTCCCGGAACAGAGAGTAACAAGTTACAATTCTTACACTCTGCAGAGGTGCGTTACTTTACCCATGAGAGATCAACTCCTTGTTGCACAACCGGGCGTACTTTCCCGTCCATAATTCCATGATATGGGGCCCAGTAGTTGGTCCAAACCAATCACTGCCCCCTTCGCGACCTCGCATGCCTCCTTGGTGTACACCATGCCCACATATTGAATTACGGCAATGGTTTGTACAAACCGTTAGATGCCAGAACTATCGTGGGACGATGACGGTTCCCACCCATATGCTGCATATCCTCTACGAATTACCAATTAATATGCACGCTACGAGGATAACAGCCACGACTTGCACATCCGGCTTCATGCGAGAGGAAGAAGATACAGTTGACTTCTCTGTCCCATTCCAAATCTCATGGCTAACGCGTAATATACGACGCTAGAATCACTGATGTCAGGGGTTATTAAGTCCCTAATTGATCATCATTATTGCAATTAGAATCCTAAGTTCTATTGCTCCATTATATCATCACTTAGGATGATATCTAAGATTTCTTTATTCGTGAAAATAATATTTTCTTTCTTTAGAGTATATATGATAACACACCATTTGCAAATACTTTGATAAAGACTCTTCAAAGGATATGAGCAAGTGATGAACTTGGCTTGTGATGGCAAGGTAGTGAAGTCTGATGCTTGCACTGGACCTTGAGCTTCTATGTCTACAAAAACATCATTATTGCCCGGTAAGGACAATATTTAAAAAAGCAAAATGATTATGCAAAATAACGTAATGCATCCTTTAACTTGATATGTATTCTCCCCATTATTATAAAAATTCTTTTTAATAATCAAGGATTTATAAATATTAATTTTTATTGTTTATAATAGAATACTGTATTCTTTTATTTTATTTCCCTTTTATTTGAATTTTATTGATTTGATAATTACCAAAAATTGTGATTAAATATTTGTTTAGTATTTTTCTAAAATACTACAATATTAATATATAATGAAAGTGATTTTTATTTAATTTAATCATCTTTCATAATTTTGTAAAATTCTATAAGGAATATTTAAATTACAAAATTCTTAATGAAATTAATAAAATTTATATGTTTAAAATTTTATTTCTTAGTTGATTTGGATAGTTTGGATTATTGTGAATCCAAAAATATTTTATTTATAATTTTTGAACTTTTAATTTATTTTCTAGAATTTATTTAAATTCAGGGGCATTTTGGTCTTTTCCTATTTATTAAAAACATGCTCTAAATGGTTTGGGCTGTCTGTTTGGGTTTATTGGGCCCTTGTGGCCCAGTAGGGCAAGGTCAAAATAACACCCCGAAGGGTTTTCGGCCACCCAGACCAACTCACTCTCTGTCTCTCCCTCGATCTCACCTCTCTTCTTCTCCTCTCCCGACCCCGTGGTCAGCGATGTTGTCGCCGGTGATTCGCGCCGCCATGGACCATCCTGGCCGCCACCGTGGTGCGGGGCGAGGTTGTCGACCACGCGCGTCCATCTGGTCCAGTTCGATTTGATCCTGGGATCCTACCATGGTCAGGCTAGCCCCTTCCCAAACCCTAGGGTTTGGGGATGGTGCTGCTGCCGCCGCCGCGGACCCTCCCGTGGTGAGGTGTGGTGCCCGTGTACTATTGTGGCCGCTGCCGTGGCTGGTGCGGGTTGCAGCGCCCTCTAGGGTGCTCTTCGTGCCGCCGCGAGCTCGTCGGCCATTCTGCTTCCTCTTCAATTCGTCAGTAATGACCCTGGTGAGTTATGCCTTCGTGAATCCTAGTTCATCTTATCACCTTGGTTTCCTTTGTGTGTATCTAGTGGCCAGTTATAGTTTGTGCTTGTATTGCTACTAGGGTTCATCTCTGGTGCTTGTAAGATGCTCCTATGATCTGGTTATGCTGTTTAGTGGGGATTTGGGTGCTCTGCACCTCAGTGCTTGTGGTCACCCCCCTTTTATTGTGTGGTGCTGTTGTTGGTTTGTGACTAAGGTTGGATTAAATGCTAGAGTTGCATAGTATTGCCTCTGGTTGGTACTCTGGTGAATTGATGTGTTTATCTGTTGTCAGTATCTTGATACTGACAATGATCTAGTCAGTGAGGATTCACTGACCTAGTTATTGTTGGCTTGCCAGATTATGCTTGGTCTAAATTTTATTCAATAGAATCTAATGATTCTTTGATCATGAATAAATAATTAGGATATGATCCCTGTATCTAGTTTCAGGGAGATGATTTGATAGATGATTTGTGTAGATTGGACTAATTGATTGTCTTTGTGATAAGGTTAGTGCTTATGAAACCTTATTAAGATGGTACATAAGTAGATCTTGTTACTGACTATACTTATAGTCATTTCTGGGACTTGATGGATGTTGATAGATAAGTTGGGAAACTTATTGTTTGATCCAGCCAATGATGCTGGTCTGAGGCTCTAGGAACTAAGTTCCTATGTTGCTGTCATTTTCAAAAATTGGTTAAGACATCCGCTGCTTACTAGATCTTGGATCCTAGTTGGTTAAATATATATGGTTTTGTTTGTGGCTTATAAAATCTGAGGTGCTACTCCTTCTTGGAGATGTGCCCAGATTTTGTAAAAACAAATGATAGAATATAGAGGTTGTCTTTGGTATCACCAATTCTGTGAAGCTGGTCTGAGAATTTGGTGTTTTTAATAGAGTTTGATCCCGATCTTTATATTTAAAACCTCTAGGATAGCTTCACCCCACTTGGGTGATTATTGAGAGGTTGTCTTATGCATCAACACATATATTTTGCTTGGATAAGATAAACAGATCAAATGGTTGTTTATGATACTCACCACAAAATCTATGCTTGTGATGGCTTGATGTGCTGGTGGTGTTGCTGGTCTGGTCCAGTCCTTCTCCTCTTGATGCTGTTCTTGTGTTCCCTTGATGCTTGTGCTTGGCCTTGAGGAACTCTGCTCCTCCTAGCTCATGTGAGCTTGGCCTTGCTATTCGCCTGATCCTTCCCCTCCTTATGTCACCATCAGGTGATATGTGACTTGATCTGGTGTGAGATGGTGTTGCTGGTTTATTTGGCTCTGGCTAAGCTAGCTGTTCTTGTGTGGTGTGAGCAGTGAAGAGATGCACTAGTGCTTCCCCACGGCTGTGCTGAGCAGTTTTGTGTGATTGGGCTGTTGCTATGGTGCTGACAACACATACCATGCAGTTTGGTGTGTGTGCTGCTTGTGTGCTTGCTGTGCACTCGAAGAAGAGAAATGTTGCTGCATGCCGTCTTCCACGCGCACAACTGCAAGACATCAAACACAGCAGCTGGCGCGATTGTCACCCATGAGAGTGCCGAACACCGACCATCAGACACGAATCTCAACGGATCCAGAGACCGACGAGAAAACCAGGCCACCTATCCCTCAACGCCGCCGGTTGGAGAGACGCCGAGATGGAGAAACATTAGGGGAAAATTATTTTGTCGTGACGCGGTCTCTCCCATGAAAGCAGCGCCCCAACGAAGCCCCGCCCCCTCCCGTGGCCGGATCGGCCGATGAGGAGGCAGGGACCGGCGGCGGCTGGAGTTGGGGGTAGACAGGCTACATTCCTAGATGTGTTTTTTCAGGAGCGAGAGGTTACGGGGTGAGTTGGTGTGACTTGAGCGGATAGTCTGGTCAGCCTTGTTAGGAAGTAGTAGCCCTTTTGGGAGAAGCAGAGGCAAGTGTCATCGACGGCTAAGAGCATTTCTAGCAGATACCGCATATCTGATTAATACCGTAAAATTTACGGTATCAGTCTAAAAAGACAAAAAAAAATGGCTTGACCAGATACACGTAAAAGTGGTCAATACCGTTTATTTATTTTTACAGTTCCCCATATCGGTTTCCGTGTACAGTATATATTCAGTCTATCTTGGCACCGCCGGCCGGCCGGCCGAAGTCGTCGTTGCGGACGCCGGCCGCGTACGCGTATGCGGCAAGCGGCGGCAGCAGCAGCGCCCAGGCAAGCAAGCAGCACCGGCAGCAGCAAGCAAGCAGCGCCAGCGGCAGCAGCTAGCAGCAAGCGGCGCGCCGACGTATGCGGCATGCGGCAAGCGGCAAGCAAGCAGCGCGCAGGCACGCATATGCGAGGAAGACGACCGAATATTCCTAACGGCAAATTTGGCCTAGACGCCGGTGGAGTCGGGCCCGGCCGGCACGTTCAGGTGCACGGTGCACCCATTGGGGTTCCTGGGTTTCCAGGTCGCTCCCGTCCTTGACCTCCGCGTCGCGCCGACCCGCGACGACTGCACCGTCGAGATGATCTCCTGCAGGGTATGAGGATATGCTTAACTAATTTCATGGATCATTTCACCTTCCGATGCAAATTAATGATCCCTGAATTGTGTTCGATTTGTTTGTGGTAACAGTTTGAAGGTTCAGACTCGATTGGGCAACAGAATGAACTCTTTTCAGGTACACCTGGTGTCCTCAATCCATACTGAATTTATCAAAAAAATTGCTAGCTAGGGAGCTACTCCTAAACATTTTATGATCTCTGTCAATGGTGCATAGTTTCATCAGTATTGGTGCCAAAAGCATTCCTGTCAGCTTAGTCTATGAACAACTGCATCAGAATACTTACAATGTACTATCTGAGTTGGAATTTTGGATGTTGGCAGCGGTTCACGTAACATGGGGAGACAACGGTGATCGGGAGCCATGCCTGGACATCGATGTCAATTTGGAGGTCACTCTGGAGGTGAGCATTCAGTTCAGTACATCACCTGGCCGAAAATGAGACGCCGGCTTAATATTGCACATTTCACCCTGGCGCATGGCATCAACTGCTAAGAGATGTTTAGCTGCAGATGACATGGTTTCGGTACCCTGATGTTCTTCAGATGTTTTGATTTTCAGATGTACATGAAGCCATTCAGCCTGCTTCCCTTGTCAGCGGTGGAGAAACCAGGCAACCTGTAAGGCCCTGCATCATCGCCCTGCATCATCTACAAGTTTCTTTTTTTCAAGGATACGTCCCGAGAGACGTATCGTTTTCATAGAAGAAGGGCCAAGAGACCAAGTTTTACAAAGTCCCGTGGCACAGACGCCACGAATGCAAATCCACGCCGTCACGAAGACGGCACACACACATCCTACCCAACTACTCGCGGCACCTCCACCTATCTACCTCTCCTAGACAATCGCGGAAAAGTCGTGCAGTCCTCTAGAGGTCTGCCTCCGTGGTGATTCTACGGATGACCTCTCTAGGAGAAGGAGCGGCCCCTTCGAACACCACGTCATTCCGGTGGCACCAAAGCGTCCAGCAAACCAAAGCAATCCCTGTCCAGAGGTCGCGCTCGCGGCCCTTGCCGCCTCGCCTATCTTGAAGCCAATCAACAAACTTGGAATCATGTTCCGACATCCAGTGTCTCTTGTCCCACCAGCCCAGGCAGGCTGCCCAAACCTCCCGGGCCAGGACACAACCCATGAAAAGATGATCGATGGTCTCTCCACACTGGTCACAAAAGGGGCAGTCCGCCGGATGGTGGAGGCCACGCCGGCTGAGCCGATCGGCGGTCCAGCACCTGTTCCTCACGGCTAACCAACGGGTCACCTTGCAGCTAGCAGGGGCTTGGGACCGCCAGATCTGAAGTGCCCCTGCCATAGAAGTTCGCTCGGCAAAGAGTGCCTGGTAGCATGATCGTGCTGTGTAGCAGTTGCTTGGGTCCCAGTTCCACTTGAGGACGTCATGCGTCCCCTTTGTCAGGGTGATTGCTTCAATATGGTCTGCCACTTCGAGGAGCTCCCTGATGGCTGTCGCGCTAAGGTCCAGGGTGACATCATGCAGCCAACCCCCTGCAAGGCCTTCGCGCACACGGCGCATGGAGACTGCGCTCGGTGGGACCGCAGCGAAGAGGTTCGGTGCCACGTCACATAGCCGCCCGCACGGGAGCCACTTGTCCGTCCAGAAGAAAGTAGCCGCGCCATCCCCAATTACCGAGGTAGTCGCTGCATCGAAGAGACGCCTCGAGAGCTCCGGGACCCGGATGTCGAGGCCATGCCATGGCCTATCCACCTCCACGCGCTTCAACCACAACCATTTGGCCCTCAGCGCAATGTTCATGAGGCGTAGGTTGGGGATGCCAAGTCCCCCCAGCTCTTTGGGCATGCACACCCTGTCCCAAGCCACCCGGCAGTGCCCGCCGTGTACGTCCTTTCTCCCCTTCCAGAGGAAACCGCGGATGATCTTCTCGATGGTGGTGATGATCTCTATGGAAATATCGAGGGACATCATGGCGAAGATGGGCATGGCGGATAAAGTTGTCTTAACGAGCTTGAGCCGCCCCCCTCTGTTGAGCATGGAGGCTTTCCACAATGGCAGCTTGGCGGCCACCATATCCACTAGCGTTTGGAGCTGCGCTGCCGATGGCTTCCGTAGGGAGAGCAGTAACCCCAAATAGCGAAGGGGGAACTGCGTGATGGGGCAGTGTAGCTCCCGCTCCACCAGGTCTCTAGCCTCAGCCGAGCATCTAATCAGGTTGGCTGAGCATTTGTCAAGGTTGACACGGAGACCAGAAGCCTCCCCAAAGTCCTCGATGATCCCGGAGATCACCTGGAAATCCACCACTGACGGCTTCAGGAAGGTGATCACATTGTCTGCATAAATTGATGTGCGATGTTGGAGGCCTGAAGCTGCAAGCCGAGTGAGCAGTCCGTGTTCCTCTGCCTTTATGACCATCAGGTGGAAAACCTCCATGATCAGGATGAAAAGCTACGGGGAAAACGGGTCTCCTTGCCGAAGACCACGTCTATTGACCACCTTCGCCCCTGGGAACCCATTCATCAGGACACGTGTGGAGGCCGTGGAGAGCAGTGCGCAGATGCAAGCGAGGAGGCGCTTGTCGAAGCCCAACTTCTTTAGCATTTCCAACAGAAAAGCCCAGTCCACAGTGTCGATCTACAAGTTTCTGAAATCTGTTTATAAGAACTAGTACAATAGTATTAGATTTTGAGAAGATTGAAAATATGCCTGTCGATATCGAGATGCTTAAGCTCCAAATGAACTGTGAAACTGAATTTTATCAAGTAACATTGGCATCCATTCCACTGTATGCTGGGCAGGCTGATGCAAGGCCTTCTTGACAGGCTTGTCCCTTTGCTGGGTGAGCAGCTGCTCAAGGACTACCATTCCTGGGTTTAGCAGCAGCCTCAATCTTCCCCATGAGCGCCTGAAGAAAGCTTGGAACTTACACTACTAGTAGGAGGAGTAGCAAATTCCTGGGTTCAGCATCAAGAATCAGGAGGAAACATTCATGAATGCATATGTGGCTGGTTATGTTTGTGGTTGTAATTGCTTGCCGGGCCGGTGTATCAGCACTGATGTCTACACATACAACAATACAATTGATCAGGAGTACTAGTGATGTTCATGCTGCAAATCTATGAGGATTTCTGAATCTGAAATGAGCAATGCTAACATTACTCATCACGTTTTCACCAGTCAGTACTTCAGCTTCAGGGACAACAATAATAGCTCGATTTTGCCTTCAAAATAATCCTAGAACTCCAATGGCAAAACCAATTCATCATTTTTTCAATAAAAGAAGTGCAGTTCTTACTTCATTGTGCCATCCGCAAAAAAGATATACAAAAAAAACATTTCCGTCGCCGGGACTTGAACCCGGGTCTCTCGGGTGAGAGCCGAGTATCCTAACCACCTAGACTACGACGGATTGTTGGCAGTTGGAGCTTCTAGTATATCTATTACTTAGTTCACCGACCACGATGCTACACACGTATGAGAATGACATGCGCATCCTTGCATAAGAAAGATAGAGCCGAATGGTTTTTTGCGTTGACACTTCGCATGCACCAAAATTGCTTGCAGCTTAATATATGTTAATGTACATGTGCGATCTGCAAGGAGATTTTTTTTTTGGAAATGGCAAGGAGATATATATGGCATCACTCCATGGCCTCACCACATCTCCAACCGTACAAGCCTTGGACGTATATACTCCCAACTACTTTCTCAGATCCAAATGTAGGTCATGTTAGATATTGACGTGGTCTTTAAGATATATATTACTCTGACCATCAAATTAGTGCAAGTATGCTGCCTCACACGCTTTTTTTTGCGGGTATGAAAGCTTTGTAAGGTTGATCTCCACTCGATCGAGCCCAACAGCTCGACCGACCCCTTGACCGCGTCCTGATCGGGGACGCCCAACCTCCCGGTTGGTGGGCCCCTGTCACATGCGCGTATATAAAGAGGTGGGGACCATTGGCACAACTAACGAGGTTCGTCGTGTGCCACTCCCCACGCCCTTCCGATCGAGGGCTCGCGCAGAGTGACGGGAAGCACCACCGACGCCACCGCCTCACTCACCCACGCTCATGCCGTCGCCCTCCCGATGGCCACCGACTCGGGCTCCTCGAGCCTCACCGAAGGTTTGCCTCTCTCTCTCTCTCTCCCGATCTCCCTCTCCCTCTCAGTTTTCGATCAGATCCAACCCAAAGAGCTCTACTGTAATCATCTAGGCTAGAAGATCCAAAAGGCCAAAATCTAACATTGTTATCAGAGCAAAGTTCTAGTCCTAGTTTTTTCGGTAGAAAAGCAAAAGAAAAGTAACCCTAAAAGTGCGCCTTGCCCTCTGGCCGCGCCGTTCCCCTCGATCCCGACGCATCGGCAAGCCGAGGTCGGGAAGAAGAACAAACCCCTAACGGGGCAAAGTAAAAGGCAAAGAAATCCCAGATCCCGAATCAAAGCAAGCACCGAAACCCATGATTTCCCCAAATCCAGAAAAGGAAACCCTAACCCTAGATCCAAGGAGCCACCGGCCGTCGCCGGCAAAGGGTTCTGCCCCCACCTCGTCCGCTTGACGGCGGTGCACCCACCCTCGGGTGGATGCGCGCGTCGGCAAGAAGACAAGGGGAGGCACCGCCGTTCTCTCTTTGCCACTCGGGGGGAGGAGAAGGTGGACGGGGAAGGAGAAATCTAGCAGAGGGAGGGGCGCGCCATAGCGGCCACCTCGCCTCGCCCGACTCGCGGGCTCACTCGCCGAAGCGGGGCAGAGGGAGGGGCACGCCGGAGGGCGGCCGCCTCGCCTCGGCTCAGAGCGGACCGCGCCGCCGGAGCAAGAGGGAGGGGCTCGCCGTAGGCGGCCGCCTCACCTCGGCCCAGAGCGGGTTTTTTGCCACGCCGGCGAGGGCCAGCGGCTGGCCTCGACCTCTCCCACACGTCGCCGACGTGGGGCAGCCGCGGGGGAGACGCAGCGCCGCCGCAGACAGGGACGCAGGGAGGGCGCGGTGCACGCGCCGCCGACGCGGGGCAGCCGGCCCGAGAGACGCGGCGCCGCCGCAGTCGACGGGAGCTGCACGCGGTGGCCGCGGTGACCACGCGGGGCGGCCGCGCGCGGGACGCGGCGCCGCCGCGGTGGCCACGCGGGAGCTGGATGGGGCGGGGGTGAAAGTGACCTTAGGGTTTTTGTGGGGGTCGGCGGCTGGGAGGGGGTCTTTTATACCTCCGAAGAGGGCGGCCGGCCGTCCGATCTAGGTTGCGCGCGATGGACGGCCAGGATTGTCGGCCGCAGGCGGCGCGGGCGGTGCCAGGCCAGGCGGGCGCTGCTGGGCCGCGGCTCTGGGCTGGCACGTGGGCCGCGGTGGCCGCAGCCAGCCGCGCGTGGGCGGCAGCTAGCAGGGCGCGGGCGCGCGGGTCGGGCGGGCCGTCAGGGCGGGCGGTGGATAGCCGCTGCTGGCGGGCAGGCCGCTGGGCCTCTACAGGCCGCCCAAGGATGGCCCAGTAGGGCAGTTTTTTCCAGTTTTCTCTGTTTTTATTTTTACAGAGTTGTTGTTTAATGGTTTTGCTTAGTTTTAAGCAATTTTTTTACATAGTTTTCTCTGGTCTTTTTATCTTTATGTATATTTTGAATAGAGAACGTTACAGAGGCAGATTTTTTCTGTAAAGTTTAAAGTTATGAAAGTTATTTTTTTAATATTCCGCTGCAAATAGTTAAAGATAATTGCTTAAATGCAATAAAGTGATAGTTAATTTTTCAAAAGATCTGATAAAGTGATATTAAAATGTGATTATGTTTCTGTTATTATATAACCAACGTTATTAATAGCATGATCATGATTTGTCATTTTATGTTAAAAGGTGCATTTATCTATGTAAATAGTTAAAAGTGTTTATTAAAGGTTTAAAGTGAGAATTATATTTAAAAGTATGTTAAAGTGATTATTGAAACAATTATGGTTCTGTTATTTTATGACCAACGTTATTAATAACATGATCATGTTTTGTTGCAATAATATGTGCATTCATCTCTATTATCTGCCCAACGGTGATGTAGATTTAATTGCATAAACAGTTGTATGTTTTAATTTATACCAACGTTGGATTAGTGCATGCAATTGTTGTTATGGTAACATATCATTGTGTTTTAAAGAAGAAAAGATGATGATATTGCATGGCAGGAAAAGAAAAAGGACCATGCTCTATCGGAGATGGCATATACCTTAGAGAACCAAACGGTGTTTAATACCGACAAAAGTTGCATTATTTTTATAAAGAACACCATTGAGAACGCTAATGCGGGCTCAATCGCAAAGTGTGCTTCCGCATGGGAGTCTATAGAAAAGATAAAGAGCTAGTTCACTGGTTCATGCCCTATCTGCTGAAACAACTGGTGACAGAAAGGTACAATGGAGGTGCACATGGCATAAAAGACTGCCGATGAACAACATGACAGCTAAGCTTAAGCCCATGGATGTTGATTTGGAGCTAAAGGCTGCACTCCTTGTTCACTTGGTGATGACTTTACTGCCTCAACATTTTGACACCTTCGTTGTCGATTATAGCATGTCCTTAGAAAAATGGAATATAGAAAAGACTAAAAGCCTTCATTACACAGAAACTTGATAAATGTATCCCGTATGGACAAAGACATGGCAAGTGCGTCATATGGTTTAATAAGGCTTATGTGGGTGTTGGTTTGCTTCACAATGAGCTTTATTTGTTATCACTATGTGAAAAAGTGTTTTCTGTGTGTATAAAAGAAAAGAAAGCGAACTCATGACTCATCGAAGTTATGGTACTGTCGACTAGGCCATGTTTCGTGGGGAAGAATAGAAATCCTCGTTAAAAAAAAATGACATCCTTCCTCCGTTAGAGTTCTCCGACATAGAACAATGCATAGATTGCATTAAAGGAAAGTATGTCAAATAAATTAAAAAGGGTGCAAACCGAAGCATAGCTACACTAGAAATAATCCACACGGATATTTGTGGACCATTTCCGGTGAAAAGTGTGGATGGCTATGATTCATTCATAACATTCACGGATGATCACTCCCGGTATGGTTATATTTATCCAATCAAAGAAAGATCTGAAGCGTTGGATAAATTTAAAATTTTCAAAGCTGAAGTAGAAAATCAGCACGATAAAAGAATCAAAATAGTTTGGTCCGATCATGGGGGGAGTACTACGGTCGGCATACTCCATATGGTCAAGTACCAGGACCCTTTGCACGGTTCCTGCAAGAAAATGGAATAGTCGCCCAGTATTCTATGCCGGGCGAACCTCAGCAAAACGGAGTAGCTGAAAGGCGCAACCGTACCCTTATGGATATGATGCGCAGCATGATGAGCTATTCCACCCTCCCATTGGGATTGTGGATGGAGGCGCTTAAAACCGCCATTCACATTCTCAACAGAGTACCAAGTAAGTCGGTGCCCAAAACACCGTATGAATTGTGGACAGGCAGAGTCCCCTCTCTGCACCACTTGAGGGTCTAGGGGAGCCCAGCTGAGGCAAAAGTTTTCAATCCAAACATCGCAAAGTTAGACCCCAAAACAGTATCTTGCCATTTTATTGGCTACCCAGATAAGTCCAAAGGCTATCGTTTCTACTGTCCCGACAGATACACAAAGTTTGTAGAAACGAGACATGCAGTCTTCTTGGAGGACGAATTGATGAGGGGGAGCACGGTAGCTAGGAAAATTGATCTTGAGGAGAAGAGGGTGCATGCACCTAATCCGATGACTCAGGAGCCATTTTTCTCGCTACCTGTTGTGCCACCATCTACAACCCCTGAAGTTGTGGTGCCGGCACCTGTTGTGACTCCACACGTGACAACAATGGGCGAAAGTTCGGAACCTGTCCATCAGGAGCCACCTGAACCCACTGTTGAGCACGAAAGGGAGCCAGAACAGCCACCTACTATAAATGTGCCTGAACCCGAGGCAAGAAATGAGCAAGAGTCTGATGAACTCAGACGGTCTAAAAGAGAACGAAGACCAGCCATTTCCAAAGAAATCTACAAAGTTTACAATGTAGTTCATATGGAGGGCGATCCTACCACATATGAAGAAGCCATGAGTAGCCCTCACTCAGCCAAGTGGGTGGAGGCAATGGAAGATGAAATGATATCGATGAGTTCCAACAATGTTTGGGACTTAGAGGAAATTCCCAAAGGAGCCAAAACAGTAGGATGCAAGTGGGTCTACAAAACGAAGTATGACTCCAATGGGAATGTAGAAAAGTACAAAGCTAGACTCGTGGCAAAAGGCTTTACGCAAAGAGAAGGCGTAGATTACAATGAGACCTTTTCTCCGGTCTCATGTAAGGACTCCTTCAGAATCATCATGGCACTAGTTGCACATTTTGATTTAGAGTTACATCAAATGGATGTCAAGACGGCATTTCTAAATGGAGATTTAGAAGAGAATGTTTACATGAAACAACCCAAGGGTTTTTTCATGGAGGGGAAGGAACATATGGGATGCCACCTAAAGAAATCCATTTATGGGTTAAAGCAAGCCTCTAGGCAGTGGTATTTAAAGTTTAATGATACCATTAAAAGATTTGGATTCAAAGAAAATGTTGAGGACAATTGCATTTATGCAAAGTTCAAAAGTGGGAAATATATTTTCCCAATTCTATATGTGGATGACATTCTGCTTGCTAGCAGTGATGTTAGTCTACTACTAGAAACAAAGAAGTTCTTGTCATCAAACTTTGACATGAAAGACCTTGGTGAAGCATCTTATGTTTTGGGCATAGAAATTCATCGAGACAGAAAGAATGGAGTGTTAGGACTGTCGCAGAAAGCGTATTGTGAAAAGATTTTAAAGAAATACAATATGCATGCGAGTAATTCAACACCTGCTCCCATAGTCAAGGGCGACAGTTTTGGGAAATCCCAATGTCCAAAGAATCAATATGAGATCGATCAAATGAAGTCAGTACCATATGCTTCGGCTGTTGGAAGCTTACAGTATGCACAAGTGTGCACTCGCCCTGACTTAGCATTTATCACCGGGGTACTCGGTAGATATCAAGAGAATCCAGGCATAGAGCACTAGAAGATGGTAAAGAAAGCTTTGCGTTATGTGCAAGGCACAAAAGATCTCATGCTAACATATAGACGATCTGATTCCCTAGAGATAAAAGGGTATTCAGATGCAGATTTTGCGGGAGATAAAGACGACCGAAAGTCCACGACAGGGTATGTCTTTACTCTCGTAGGAGGTGCTATTTCGTGGAGAAGCGCCAAACAGTCAATAGTTGCATCATCTACGATGTATGCAGAATTTATAGCATGTTATGAGGCCATGGGACAGGCGTTATGGTTAAAGAAATTCTTACCCGACTTGAAAGTGGTTGACTGCATCAGCAGGCCACTAAAGATGTACTGTGACAACGAGCCCGCAGTATTCTATGCTCACAACAACAAGTCGAGTAATGCTTCAAAGTCTATAGATATAAAGTATTATGTTGTGAAGGACAAAGTCCAGGATCAAACTATAAGTCTCGAGCATATAAGAACAAAGGATATGCTTGCGGATCCGCTAACGAAAGGCTTACCACCCAATGTGTTCAAGGAACACATAGCCGGCATGGGTTTAACGGCAAGCCTATGATTCCTGGACCATAGAGGCCCAAAAGTAACAGAATTTGTTTCAGAACATGAAGGTATATAGTGGCTGTCTGATTCTATCGGCAATTGAGCTGAGACGATGAAACATGCTCTATGTATCATTCTGTGATGAAATAAGTAAAGAACAAGGTTGAAAGTAAAGTCGAGATCAAGGGGGAGAATGTAAGGTTGATCTCCACTCGATCGAGCCCAACGGCTCGACCGACCCCTTGACCGCGTCCTGATCGGGGATGCCCAACCTCCCGGTTGGTGGGCCCCTGTCACATGCGCGTATATAAAGAGGTGGGGACCATTGGCACAACTAACGAGGTTCGTCGTGTGCCACTCCCCACGCCCTTCCGATCGAGGGCTCGCGCAGAGTGACGGGAAGCACCACCGACGCCACCGCCTCACTCACCCACGCTCACGCCGTCGCCCTCCCGATGGCCACCGACTCGGGCTCCTCGAGCCTCACCGAAGGTTTGCCTCTCTCTCTCTCTCTCCCGATCTCCCTCTCCCTCTCAGTTTTCGATCAGATCCAACCCAAAGAGCTCTACTGTAATCATCTAGGCTAGAAGATCCAAAAGGCCAAAATCTAACAAGCTTTTTAGTGCGTAATAAATCCAGTATAATCAATATCATGTTTTGCATGCTGGAATTTTTTTATTTCTAAATGGTATGGAATAGCATCATGAAAAAGGATACATGATACATATGCCTTGTAATTATTAGACTTACAGGAGTATGTCTTAACAACGGCAAGCATGAAAAAGGATAATCATCAAATACATATCCAATGCCTCTCTCTCTCTCTCCCTAGAAATCCCATGAATCAAAGGGACACTCGTCTCTGCCACGAACCTATGTTTAGTAATAACATCTTCCTAGCAATATCATGTAAGCCTCAAGATTGAGGCTAAGGAAGGTACACATACGGAATTTTAATATTTCTAGCCAAAAGACTAAAATATCAAAATTTGAACAACTCGCGCCTTCTGGTGATTTCGCGCCTTTTCTTCTTTCTCTACTCCTTTTCCTCTAATGCTTTCCGCTATGATCACCAAGAATTTTTTATGCAATTGACAATTTTGATCATACCTTGCATCACATACATAACCCAGTTCCCTTTTCGAGAACTGATTAATTAATGTACATATTTATTTGCTGTTACACAACTGCAAGAAGAACACGCTCATGACCAGATCAGTCTGGTCTTTTTTTCAGACCCTACATATCCATGGCTACTTAGTGCACTACTACAATTTAGGAAGACACGCCATGATTACACCTATATAGTAAACCGAACAGAACAGCTACATCGGAGGAGAAAGACCAGTCTGGTCTTTCTTTTCAGACCCTACATGTCCATGAACTGATCGCCCTGCATGAGAATGGCTATCACGTCAGCGAACTCGTCGATGGAGAGCAGGTCGGCTGCAGCCAGAAGGTCATCCATGTCTCCATAGTTCTCGCCGTCGATACCTTGTTGATCAGTAGCAGCGGCGCCACCGGCGTCACCAGTTGCACCTCCCGCAGCGTCGGCGGCCACCATAGCCTCATACGCGACAGGTCCAGCGGCCGCTGGCGCTGGCGCGGGCACGTGCTGGTGCTGAGCGACGAGGCCGTAGAGCTGGAGGGCGTGCCTCTCGGCGATGGCCTTGATATTGCCGACGGTGAGCCTGGCGCGCCTTTCCTCGGTGATGTCGGGGCGCGGCGCGGCGGGGAAGTTGTAGTAGCGCGTCGATGGCGGGGTGTCGCCGTAGAAGCAGAAGAGCGTGGCGTCGTAGGCGAGCGCCGCCTCCTCGGGGTGGCTGAACGTGCCCAGCCACAGCCTGGAACGGGTGTGCGGCACGCGGATCTCCGCCGCCCAGCGCCCCCACGGCCGCTGCCGCACGCCCCGGAGCCCCAGGTTCTTGGGCGCACCGTGGCGCGGGGCGCGGCCACCGGCCTCCTCCCTCCTCCTCATCGCCGCCCTGCTCGCCTCCATGCACGGCCACCTGCAAGAAAGACACTCGTGCGCAGTTGGGAATTGGAAGAAGAAGATAGCACGCTGTGGTGTGTGATGTGCAAGGGAGCGGGCAGTACGTATACTGTTTTAAAGCGGAGCGACGACGCCGACGAGCGGACACGTACGTCGCCGAACGCCGCATGCACGGCACATTCATGTGGGCCCTTGGTAGGTGACATTGTAATTTACCCCTTACACACCACCGAATTATTGACGAAGTCAACCCCCATATTTGTATATATATAGAATACTATAGAGAAAATTTAATAGTTAAACCCCGAACTATACGAGAAGTGCAAGTTTAGTCCTCTGCTTCTAAACCGGACAGAATGAAACTTGAACTTTCAGAAATACTCTTAACGAAGTGAATATTTGTATCTAAGAAAATTGATGGAGAAAAGTACAGATTTTGCCTTCCAACTTTACAGGAAGAAGCGTGAATTTGCTCCGTTGACTTGAAACTAGGCAGATCAAACCCCAAACATTTAAAGTATCTCTCCATCATAAAAATGATGTCTTAAGTTTGTCTAAACTTAAATGTATCTAGACACTATTTAGGATATAAATACATTTAAATTCAAACAAACTTGAGACATCTTTTTTAGGATGGAGGAAGTAGATAAATTTGGTCCTTCGTTCACCCCTAAATATGTCTGAGTTGGTAAGTTTGGGGTTTGCTTTTGTCTGATTTTGAAGTCTAAGGACCAAATCCACACTTCCCGTATAGTTTGGGGACCAAAAATGTACGTTTATCATATTTCTATGGCGCCACATCAATGCGTATGTCAAAGATCAACGTATATGATATTTCTGATGCTAATAGATAGATTGGTAAACCTCCAGAAATAAGATAGATGGAGGATATGGGTGCGCACGTAGAATCGTTGACCCGAAGTTCTGTAAAATAAATTTCAAGATTTAATTTGTACGTATTTTGGTCATAAATGTGAGGACATCGATATATCTAGGAATGAATTGCTTTTATCCCCACAACAACGGCGGTGACACCATGGCTTGTCGCGGTTGTAGAACTATGACACAAAGATGAATGAACATGATATAGTTGTACACCCTTGGATTAACACACAAAGATGCGTAAACATGATGTAGTTGTACACACTCTCAATTAAAAAACTACACCATGCAACGCACCTTTTTCATGTTTACTCATGCCATTTTTCATATAAGTCCATTCTAGCTTTGAGCTAGGGCATAATGACTTAACTTACATATTGGTCGATGTTCATGTCTTCGTAAAATGGGCCCATCCCATTTGATATAACTCCTTGAGTCCAGTGGCGGCGCCAAAAATTTCCCGTTTGGTATTCATTTTGCTAAAACAACCACTATTTTAACAAAATCATCGCTAGAGCATTTTTGAAAAAGAAAGAACACCTTCATAAATTTGGTCGTTTAGCTCCCCCAAATTATATCCTATTTTTTGGTTTGCGGTTTGGCTTTGTCTGGTCTAAAGTCAAGGAACCAAATATATACTCTGGTATAGTTAGAGGACCAAATATGTATATTTATCATATTTATATGATGCTACTTTAGTGTATACTCCGAAGATCAACTATGATCTTTGTGAAGCTACATATATATAAACGTGGGTAAATCCTTACAACCTTAGATAGACGGAGGATACACGCGGAAGCATAGTCGTTGACGATGTACATGAGTTTACTTAAAAAATCCAAGCCTTAATTTATGTCTATTTAGACCATAAATGATCAGACATAAGAGTATGTATGGAAATGAGTTATTTTCTTCCCGCCACAATGATGGTGACAGACTGATGTATAAGTCAAATGTGTGAGGAGTGTCCATTGAGTACTTGATAGATGTCCCGCACATGTGTTGATTAAATTGTCTCGGTTGCAAAGATGCCTTAATATGACCTAGGTGTACACCCTCCAATTATTGTTACGATTGCAACTATGACACAAAGTTGCCTGAATATGACATAGTTATACACCCTCTCGTTTAAAAACCTATATAGTGCAACCACTTTTTTCATGTTTACTCATTGCATTTCTCATAGATGTCTATTGTACCTTCGCACCAGGGCATGTCGACTAACTTATATATTCATCGTTGTTGATGTCTTCGTAAAAAAGCTCACTGTTAGGGTATGACCCTTAGGATGGCCGATATTTAACGATTTCACAAGGGGGTTCGCGGTGGATTCGATGGGGAAGGGGAAGAGGATGAACTCTATGAACACGAACCACGAAGAACACCGCGAACTCACGCAAAACACAAATGCCATTAAAACACCGTTGGCTCGCACCAGCGGCTACTGGTCCAATACAATCCTATGAGATTGGTATTTGGAAAGATAAACTTGACGAGATCTTGATAGCTCCATAAGGGCAAACTCAATACCAAGATCTTGCACAATTGAACGCTATTAAGCTAGATCCGAGAGGTTTATGATACTAGGTGCCCCTCATGAAGGAGCATGAGACTAACTAGATAGAAATCCTCAAGAGGGAGTCTTCTTCTAGCCTAATATCAAGTCTAGGGTTTACAAATGGATGGGTGGGTCTATATATAGGCCAACCACATAAACAAGGGCATTTTGGGGATAAAAGGTAAGTTCTGTATGGAGTAGGGAGTGGGTGGGCCAAAGGCCCAGCTGATGACGTGCAAGCCCGCCACTTATGTCAGAGACTCCGGGGTCCTTGGGTCGGAAACACCGGTCAGGGCAGAGACTTGGTCCTCGGGCAGAGACTCCAGATGCATGAAAGGGGCTTGCAGACGAGGTCGGATGCATGCGAGGCAGAGACTCTGGGTCGCTCGGACAGAGACTCCGAGGTTGGTCGGAGACTCTGGTTTTGGGGCGGAGTTTCCGAATGACTTACATGAGCTTGCAGCCGACACTTCGTAGAGGGAGGCCGGAGATTCTGGGGTGTCGCATCCAGAGACTCCGGTCCTGGAGCCAACTTCGCATGTTCGTCTCCCGATATTGTGGGGCGATTCATCGGGGCTTTGTACCTGAGTATGCAAGAGTAGTGGCATGAAGTAGCAAGCCATTCATGGGATTATCGAAGCCACACAAGGCGAGGAGCGAGTTAACCTTATCTTGTAGGAGTTTGGCTCGGACACGGGTCATTAGACCACTTGGGGCGCTTGGTGGAGAGTATGTAGCGGAGTCCGAAGAACGGGATGCATTACTCACCCATATAGATATATCACAACATGTCATTGAGTTCCCCTTGTTTATTTCCCAAAGCATTCTTTTTCTTGATAAAGAAAGAATACATCTATTTTCCTGAATTTACTTTCAACTATGACGCAAAGACGCCTAAACATGACATAGTTGTACATCCTCTCAATTGAATTTTTTTACTGTGCAACCCACTTTTCATGTTTACTCACACCATTTACCATAGAGGTATATTCTACCTTTGCGCTAGGGCATGATAAATTAACTTATATATTGATCAATATTGATGTCTTTGTAATAATGGCACACCCCGTTCGAATATATCACAATACGTTCTTGAGTTCCCCGGGTCTATGTAGAGCATTCTTGACCAAGAAAGAACACCTTCATAAATTTGTCCTTTCCCTCAACCCAAATATGTACTATTTGTAAGTTTGGGTTTGTCTAGTTTTGTCAAGGGACCACATCTAAAATTCCCGTATAGTCAAGATACCAAATATGTTCTTCTTATCATATTTATATGACAATACTTAATGTATGTGTCAAAGATTAATACATATTATATGTTTGTAGCTAATATATAGATACACATATAAATGTGTGTAACTCTCTACAAAATAGATAGATGGTAGATAGGCAAACACGCAGAGTCGTTGACCCGGTGCATGAGTTCAATAAAATAAACTCCAAGCCTTAATTTATGTCAATTTTGAACATAAATAAGCGGACATAAGAGTATCTATTGAGTTATTTTCTCCTGACCACGGTGGCGGTGGCACGATGATGCATGGGTCAAATGTGCGAGGGGTGGCCATTGAAAACATGAGAGATGTTCTGCACACGCATTGATTAATTTGTCGTGGTTGCAAAGATGCATGAACATGATGTAGGTGTACATCCTCTTATTATTTGTCGCGGTTGCAACTATGACCCAAAGATGGTTAAACATAACGTAGTTGTACACCCTCTCGATAAAAACATATATAGCGCACCCCTACTTTTTTATGTGGACTCATGATATTTGTCATAGAGGTATGTTCTACCTTTGCGCTAGGGAATTATGACTTAACTTATATATTGATCATTGTTGATGTCCTTGTAGCAAAGGCTCACCTCACTTCGAGATATAATAGTATGCCATCGAGTTCCCCATATTTATTCGCCAAAGCATTCTTCTTTCTAACGAAGAAAGAACACATTCATTTCCTTAAGTTTACTTTCAAGCAACTTTTCTCCAGATCCTTGGTCACTTTTGAAAAAATGTATATGTTAACTCTGACTTTACGTAAAAAAAATTATGATGGGCTAGCATTCATACTTATGGGTTTAAACCTGTAGTTGTAAGCGGGTGTTTAAAAAGAAGATTAGGACTGATGGTACTATTGCGAAGTACAAGGCATGACTTGTAGCCAAGGGTTATACTCAAAAGGAAGGTGAAGATTTTTTTGATACTTACTGACCTATTGCCAGATTGACCACCATTTGAGTACTACTTTTAATGGCTACCTCACACAATCTTCTTGTTCATGAAATGGATGTTAAGATGACTTTCCTAAATGAAGAGTTGGATGAGGAAATTTACATGGACCATCCATATGGTTTTGTAGTAAGTGGTCAAGAAGAAAAGGTGTACAGGTTGTTAAAGTGTTTATATGGCCTAAAACAAGCTCCTAGGTAGTGGCATGAGAAGTTTGACAAAGCTTTATCTGCTGCAGGATTTGTTGTGAATAAATTTGACAAGTGTGTATACAATGTCCATGGTAGGGCGAAGGAGCCATCCTTTTTTGCATGACATACTGATCTTCATAACCAACCTTAAAGTAATTAAGGAGGTCAATGATTTCTTATATTATTCTTTTTAGATGAAGTATCTAGGAGTAGATGATGTTATCTTGAACACCAATCTGTTGAGAGATGATGATGATGAGATCACACTGCTTCAGTCTCACTATGTGGAAAAGATATTGAGTTGTTTTGGGTATAGCGAATGCAAGCCTTCTCCAACACTGTATGGTCCTAGTATGCTGCTTCGGAAAGAATCAAAGAACTGCTAGAGATTGATGGCAACAACTCCGTGTGTACCAACTCGTTGGAACTCCAAGTGCATAGTGTTATATCAAGCATCTTTTTCTCACAAAGGTGACTTGAGAGTTTATATCGAACTCTTGAGGGTTTATATTCAGGAAACCTACAAGACAAAGTAGTTGCCTTGTGTCCCCAACTCCACCATGTGGTTGTCAAGCACAAGGTGTTCATATTAGTAAAACTAAATTAAAACTATAAATAAATAAAGGTAAAAACAATCTATAACTATAGAAGAAAGTAAAAACAAGAAGGTAAATGTCTTTTGGGGTTTTTGTTTGTGTTTGCTAATAGTAAAAGTGTTTTTGTATTTTTGAATTTAATTAATCTAGAAAATATAAAAGACAATAAAAGTGAAGAAAAGTTTCTTATGATAAAAGGTGGAATGGGGTTCATGAGTTCACTTGTCTATTATCTCATAAGGTGTAATGGACATAAACCAATTCATAAGCAATATAATATTAATGAAACTTCATTATGTGTATGATAAGCATTCAAATGGGTATCACATATTATTTTATAGATGATGCAACACATTTCACTTATACTTCTCTAAAAAGGGAAAACTCCATGCAATGTAGAATTAAGAATAAGCAAAGTATAGCCATTGGAACTTTGACATAATGTTTGAATAACAAATGTGCTACCTTGAACAAACAAGATCATCTTGGTTGTGACTAGATGATAGTATAACATATGCACTCATTTAATACCTAGTGAGGTAACAAAAGAAAGGTAAAAACCATAGTGGATATCAAATTTTGCTGTCACTATCTGACATAGGTATGCCCAATGGGTATTCACCCTTGGCCTATCTGGTACAACCCAATGAAGGTCCGTATGACAATTTACTGGTAGCGACGAATCCCATGAAGACTCGGATGAGGACAAGCTCATGAAGGATTCAACTCCTTGGCGGATACAATAAGACAAGATAGGAAACTCTAGGGTTATGCCCTCAAACCTGTAACTGACCCGAACGTCTCCCGAGAGCTGGCTACCCATATAAAGGCCAAGAAGAAACTATGCACCATCATCATTAGGGCACCCTTCTAACCTTCGGTTCATTGATTAATCAAGAACAGACAAGCAGTAGTAGGTTTTTCCCTCCGGGGGCCTAAACCTGGGTAAACCTTGTGTCCCCGTGTGTTTGTCTGTTAGCCGAAAAAGTATCCAACGCGCTGTTCTTCCCTAAAACCTAAGTCCATCAAGTATGGGAATTTACATGATCACCTCGCGTCACTATCCAGTTACCACCACCATGTTACTCCAACTAATACATAGTTCCCCCCCCCCCCCCCACACGACTTCTCATACATGTTGGATCAAAACAAGTACTTAAGAACGGGGTACATAATATGCATCTATCAATACATCTTACACATAATAGAATTTTAATCTCAAATATCAACTCATAGAATAAAGACCCACCACATAGGAATTTGGAATTACATAGATGTTCATAATCATGTTGGGCAGCTCATATGGTACTAAAAATACGATAGCACAAGAGAGAAATAGACCAAGGTACTGCCACAAACATATAGTCCAGATCTGGACTACTCCCTCTTCATCATAGTGGTGATGTTGTAGAAGGCAGATATCCCACCGGTCACGTATCTGACGGTGTTTTCCCCTCTAATCTTTCCTAGTTCTGTCTCTATATCACTGTTTCTATGTTTCTGCGCCGCCTCCTCTGAGGATGCGTCAGGGGACATTTTTATATGCAATTTTAGGTCAGGACTTTGAATTAGGGTTGAAGATGAACAAATGGCAATGCTCGTGCTGCAAATGAGCATGGGTGGCGCGGGCACCCTAGGACGCGCCACCTATCCTCTTTTGGGCCTCCATGCCCCGCTCATGAGGTCCAAGTGCTCTAGGTCACCGTCTTCGCAAAAAAAATCCTCGAAAAGTCCTAGGTCAATTTGACTTTGTTTAAGTCCTTGAAATATAAAATACACAAAACAGGGGATTCCTGTTCTACAGAGTTATAACCAAAATAAAGGGGATCATTGGTAAATCCCTATAAATCAATATACAACATGGATATAACATTATATAAGTTTCAAATATGTGGGAATATGTATCAATAAACTAAGGTCATGTATGCATTTTATATGCATCAACATCCCCAAGCGTAACCTATGCTCGTCCTCGAGCATGAAGATGATAAAACTAAACATGGACTTTGGAGTTTGTTGCTATGTTGGATATAGATAATGATCATTGCTAAAAAATTTAAATGGTTCATTATTTAAGGAATAGCAACAAGAAAATGAGCTATAAAGTGATATATTTTACATTATGTCTATGATTAAAAATATGTAATTTTGTATAAAACAAATGAATGTACTGTGGACAATTAAGCATGTAAAGTGCAAAAGTAAAGTAAATTTCATAACATCCTATTTGGTCTTAGAATCATCTTTTTATTTATTTTCTTTCTTTCAATCCTAGACACTTAAGTAATAGAAAGTAGGCCGGGAATATATGTTCTGGTTCTTTGAGAAAATATAAAGGTATAAGAGAAAATATGGTAAAGTTGTAGGATATGTAGCTCATGTCAACGGTAATCATAAGAGTGGGGTTCTAGGCATATTTAATGGTTATGGTTAAAGTGAAAGTGAAAGTAAGTATGGTTTATATACTTGACCCATTAGAAGTTGAATGTCTCATGCCCATTGACCACAAGCACCAGTACACATGCTACTCAACTTGGGTTGCAAAGAACTTTGTCATTGTTAGCATACAGTTCCAAACGAGAGTGGAAACCAAAGTACCTCTTACCCCGTGTACGAGGAGTCCCTTTGTGAGGGGATACCCATACTTAATGACAAGACAAACCGAAAAATGAACACCTTAGTGTTTTTTTATTTACTATTTGCATAGCTTTTTATTTAAAACACTTCGTTGATGTCTGTGACACCCCCGGGATCAGGGCTAAACAAATCCCAGACCTCCGTCTGACATAAGCTTAACCTTGAGCTCGAGAATATCCAGTGAAGAATGGGTAACACAACAGTGACCCTACGACATAAAATTTATTACAGTAAGCTCATAACTGAGCAGAGAACCAAATTATTACAAGCAGAGGTCACTGACCACAAACATCAAACAACGGAAGGCAAATTATGCTATTAAGTATAGCAAACTTAACAAATGGCCTAAGAGGCCTGAAGCATAACGATGACGTCCCAGCCCATAGATTCCAGGCTGCCGGCCGGGAACCCCAAGCTACTCGTCGATGTCGATGTAGTACGGAACTCGTCTTCAAGGACCACTTACTCTGCCAAAAGTATCAACAAAGCAAGGGTGAGTATAGGGTGTACTCCGCAAGACTTCTGGCTAGTGGAGTTGTTTTGCGAAAAGCCATCTTTCTTTATAAAACAAGAGAGGGAGAAGAATCTCGTCTAATCAGAGTATTTTAAAAGGGGATAAGAGAGCGACATCTCTGAAATATTGATCATCTTCTTTTGATATCCACCGAATCATCATCATCATCTCCTAAACAAGGATCACCCGCTCGTACCCATGAGGAAGCATCCTTAACAAACATTAGTTGCCAAGTTTTATGATTAGGTTCATGTTCTCTATGATCTCCCATCTGTTCCCAAGTCGTCCATAACCGTGGACACGGCTTTCCGAAAGATTATTACCCTGCAGGGGTGTACAACTTTACCCACACGTACCAACCGACTCTTAATGCCACTTGACACACTTCCTTGGTGTGCTGACAGAGGGTGTGGTTGGACATGACCTTTACCTTGCTTTCGCCGAGACCATGAGTCACGCAATAAGTATGGTTCGCTGTAACGGGTCAAATCCCAAAGCCGGTACTTAAAGATGTGAGGTGAGGTTGGTTTACCAGGGGCACCATCTACCCCAAGCAACCTCGTCCACGCTTACCTACCTATTATGAATGCACCTGCACCCAACAAATCTTTCAAAAGGTTTTCTTTGCATATGTCGAATGGAACGCCAGAACTATGTGACTCATGGAATCTACTAGGCAAGTTAGTCAATCATGGGTTCCCCATTTACCCCGTGTTGTTGTACGCTCGTCTTGGTTCAAGAGGCAAGAACCCAGGGTCCTAAGGGTGGCGAGCATGGGACTAGAAAAACCACATCCCACCGTGGCCTCCCATACAACCCTTAGCATATTTAACCTTATATCACTGATCTCATCTTACCACGTTCTCCTGTCATACTAGATTTCTGCATCTGATACATCATCTGGATGGACCAGAACTGATAGCTATGCATGGCTAAGCAGGACACAGATGTAAGCTTTAGCAGTGCACACAAGCCAAAACTAGTTATGCTAGGAGCCGTGGATCAGGTAATATAAGCTCAAAGGGAGTATGCAACAGATATGATACTCTATCTATCGATAAAAGACCACAGTAGAATCGTATGCAACATGGCAGGAATTGAAATACTTTCGAAATCATAGGATTATATCATGGTGGGGCTATGCTTGCCTTTGCCAGTTGATAGGAGATGAATAGATATTCTAAAGCCTTGTACTTGACTTGGTTATAGTTGGTCAAGTATTGTTCGTCGATCTTCGATCTTCGATGGTGTTGCCCTCGGGATTCGATCTCGATCTCGATATCGTATCCTACCGCGAAGAACCAAACACCAGAAAGAGAGGGGGAACAATCAATAATGGCATCGATGCAATGCTCAAACAAGAATGATGATATGACAAGTTAAATTGTATTGAATTGAAACCCTAAATCATGCTCGACAATTTAATCGGGGTTCCGAGGGTTACAAACCCTAACTCGGGAAAACTCCGGAGCATATGAGAGGGGTTAATTTTGTTCTCTAATTAAGCTTTCCATTTAAGTTGTTGAACAATGCATGATTATAGCTCTATTAGATAGTTCTCATTTTTCTGAACATTTTGATATATTACTTGTATTTTTCTGACTTATAGATTAAAAGTTATTGAATTTACAATATTTAATCAAATTCTGGAATTATAAATCAATTTAAAAGGTTTATTGCGTCATCACTGAGGCAGGATGACATCACCGGAGGGGTGGGGCTTTCTCACTGGGGCTCTACCTAGCACCAGTCACTGACTGCTGGGCCCTGAGTTGGGTCAACATGCCACGCTGGAGGGGCTTGGTCAAGGCCCACGTGGATGTCACGCTGGACCACGTCAGCGCCACCTAGGTACGCCGGCAGCCACACTGGACGCCGGCGGGGACAGCGCTAGAGGGCGCGAGGGCAAGCGGGGTTGGGCGCGTTCGAAGCAGCGCAACGAGGCAAGCAATAAACTGGCGGCGTCGCTCAAAGAAGGTCACCGGAGCTTCGGCTCTGACGAGCTCTGGCGGCAGCCCGCACAGGTGCTCGTGGCGGAGACGATAGAGAGAAGGAGGGAGGGATTGGAGGGGTCTGCGAGGATGGTGAGCTCACCCTGATGCTCAAGGACGTGGCGAGGAGGTGCGGGGAGGTCCTGAACGGCGTGAATGGCGACGGCGGCCGACGTCGGTGACGGAGAAGACGTGCTCGATTCCGGTGATTCGGGGCATCCCATCAAGCACGCTTAAGAGGGGAGGGGAAGGAAGACAAGGCGGAGCTCGTGGCATGCACGGCCGAGCTAGGGGGTGGCCAGAACAGCGACGAGCCGGAGCTAGGGTTCGGCCGCCTCACAGAGAAGAGGAAAAGAGGGCGATGGAGGAAGCGGGAGTGGATGAGGGCGAGAGAGGCTACATCAGGGTTCTTATCCTCCACCGGGGGCGAGGGCGCGCATCTTAGCGGCCGGCTGCGATCGACGGCGGCGGCGCAGACACGCAGCTGCTCGCCGTCGTTGACGAAGACGACGAATAGAGGGCTGAACCGGTACGGGCCGATAGCGGGCCGAGGTGGGCTGCAGGAAAGAGAGAGAGGGAAGAGAGATTGCTGGGCTGCATGGCCTGGTTGCTCTGGATACACATTTTTTTTAACGAAATCTTTTTCTTTTTCCTGTTTTGTTTTCGCTTGGTAATTACATTTTCAAATCTGCTTTGAATCCATTTCGAAAATACCAGAAACTTTGTAAATATATATAAAATATCTCAGAGGCCCTTTTAGTCCATTTGGGCTTCACTATTTTGGTAACTTTTCAAAATTCAAAAACCATTTGAATGCTTTTCAGATAGAGAGGAAAGGATTAGGGTTTAGGGTTTTGCCTTAATTCTTTGCATGCATTTTAAGAGATGATGATCATGATGCACAATCAAACTCTAATTATGGATTTACAAAAACTAGGGTGTTACAGCTCTATCCCCCTTACGAGAATCTCGACCCGAGATTCCAAAGGTAGGAAAAGATATAGAGAGAGAAAGAAACATGGTCACTCTAAAGATAAGAGGGAAACACACTAACAACACACAGAGTGTCTCATGGTCAGTTCATGGATGGATTGTTCAAAACAACTCTGAGATGACAAACATGAAACACATCAAGGTAACGGAGGAACAAGAGGATAAGGTTTCAAGTTTTTAGATAGCTGGTGTTCATAAGGATTGAGACCATGGAACTTGCAGGAGGTTTTTAAGCTTTCGGAAAGGAAGGTTTCAACAGAAAGAACATGACCACAGACTTCAATAGGGAACCTCTACTAAACGGCTTAAGTAGAGATTTTAGGTTGCAAAGATATGGATCAACAAAACCAAGCTGTTGAACTACTTTTGACACAGAAAGGTCACTCTTTCATTTAACAGAAGGCCAAGATAGAAAGGTGTTTTGGTGGAGAGGACTCATAAGAGTCACAAGGAACATGTACCAAGAGAAGCTTCAGATTACCAAAATCATAGTCACTCTTAAAACATGGATAAGAAAACGAAGGAAACTCTTTATTCATCCAGGTATACCAAAATCTTTGCCAAAGATCGTGATATCACTTTACACCACTGAGATGAATAGTTAAGAAGATTCCTGATGACGCGAGAAGAAAGAAACTTCGTTCTCAGACTTCAATTACTTGGCACAACAAGACCCTTGCCAACATAAAGGGTCTGGAGGATTGACCGAGAGGCATTTAGCGACACTACTTTAAATGTTCTCCTTGATGTTCAAGAAATCGAACACCAAGTAAAGGTCAGACTTCGGAGACCAAGGAAACCATAAGCACAACTCCTATAATGAATTATAGAAGAAGCCTCATGAAGAGTGGTTGATATTGCTGAATCACAGGAATATAACAAAACGTCTTTCCGGCTAAGTGTGTCAACCATTACATCGATCTTGCCAGATTTACAAAGATACCTATGTCAAAACCTTGAGGAACACCAACCATCATGGCTGCTTGAGATTCAACTTTGGTTAAGTGAAGTGATACTTCAGACTAATCATGTCCGAATAGAAAGTTTGCAACATTTACACAGAGGTAAAGTTACTAGATTCTCAAGACAGGGGCTACAATATCAAGCTCCGAAAGACGAGCTAGATTGCTAGACCTATGCATTAGCAACTTGTCGAAAGGCAACTGCACACACATAAAGTACTAATAATAAATGACACATGTATCCTTAAGGAAAGGAAGATAACTCTTCCCAAATCCACTGCGACATCAATATTTACATGTGAAACAGAGAAGGTTACTTCTAACATCCAGAACACATACTTCGAGATGACTCAAAGACGGTTCTCGAAAGTTTCCAACATTAATGTCAATTGTTCCATATGAATCTTGTCTAGCATGGAGAAGATAATAATGTCATTGATGGGTTCAACAACAAACTTATCAAGACACTCCAAGAAGATGGACTCATATGTTGGGTGATCAAGACAAAATACTGGTCAGACCAAAGGACATGAAGATGTATCCCAGTGAAACATCACAAGAAGAGACATTATCAAGATAGTCCTTGGAACTGAGTTTGATTTGACGATAGCCCAAATCAAATCAAAGATAGGGGAAGATAACATATCCACGAAGGAAATGCTATCTTTCTTCAAAATGAACAAAACTAGACAACCCTTTAAGAAGGAACAAAGTCGGAGATAAATTTTGTCTTACAACTCTCCAAGTTGTTGTTTAAGCTCAACCAACTAGTTCAGGGGTATCCAATACAGATCCTTGGAGAAAAGAGTAGTCCAGAAAACTTACTTGCTCAAGAACTTGGCAACACGGTCATGTGGCAACATGGCGATACCTCTAGAAGACATCCAGGATATCACGAACCACCGATATGTCACTTAGTTCGAGAGGAAACTTGCTTGGTAAGGCAAGAAGACAGTCTCAGAGTTTCAGCACAAGCCTAACTCTTTGACCGAAGAGAGTGCGCCAGAATAGAGAACTTGGTAGAACAATCAAACTTCGCTTAGTGATAGGGTTAATCAATCACGCTAAGTATGACTCAAATGTCCTTTGAGTTCAAAACAATGAAAATTGTTAAGAATCTCAGATAGCCACATTATTACGCACACGCATCATTCACGAGCATGAAAGCTCGAGGAAGGGTGTTTAATATATGTAAGAGCATCACTTCACTAAGGGGTCATAAAACTCAACACGACCTCTTAGTATAAAAGAGTGTGATACTTTAAGGTAGAACAGATAGAAGCTAATCACCACTTCTTGATCTGCGGATTACAACAATTTGACCTGGTCCTAGATATGACGAGGTACTAGAGTTTGTTTCTCCTGACATCCCGAAATGGTTTGTCATGACAGACCACAAGAGTATCTTACATCGAAAGACACCAATGAAAGTTACTACTTGGCTACCAATTGGTAGACAAAGGTCAGAAAACAACAAAGGGAGAAGAACATGCTCAGGATAGAATCCCAAGATGTGGATGCATAAGTCAACAATCTCCCGAAAACCAATGCAGAGAAGGGGTAAAGTGTGGCAGAGTCACGAGTGTAGATGTGAGACTCTCGAGGAGTACTCTTATCGTGATCTTTTTGGTTACATAAAAGAACATCTTCCATAGCATGTGGTAGGGGAAGTCCTTAGCTGTCACAATTTAATCGTGACAATAACCACAAGCTTGAAAGCTAGAATAGTAATACCAGCCATCCTGAGGTAATGTGTGAATATTAACCACATGTATCAAAGGGATGGATCTTGGGTTAAAGATCAGCTTCATGTACAAAATTCACAACACCAGAATCCAACACAATCAGGGATCTTAGGTTCAAGTCCAAGGGTTAAAACCCAAAGAAAGGAGTAACTACTACTTGAGTGACACAGTGTACACTGCAAGATAGTGATCACGAGGTGGCTTCCAAAAGAAGACACAACTTCAGAAGTACCCAAACAAATAAAAAAGAGGCACACGAGGCGAAAAGAAACCTCGAAGCCTAGAACAGAATATTGTAGTTCCAACAATATAATATTGTGGGTCCAAAAGATAGAGAGATCATGATGGAAAGAAATCTCTCAGATGAACAAGAGCAAAAGGAAACAAGGAATTCACAACACACACAACTATAGAGAACTCAACACTAGGTCAACTGGCTTAGAAACGACATGCCAAGAAGGAACCTAAGATTTGAAGGACTAGAAGAGATATCAAAACTTTTCCAAAATCAACACCAGATAAGATGACCCAGAGGAAGAGTGAAACTGGATAAGGAGAAAACAAGCATACTAGAGTTTTCGCAAATACTTTTCATCTTTGAAAATAGTTTTTACAAACACTAGACTCAACATCGACCAATAGCAAGGTTTTCCTACGGTCGGTACTACTCTGATACCAAGAACTGTGACACCCCCGGGATCAGGGCTAAACAAATCCCAGACCTCCATCTGACATAAGCTTAACCTTGAGCTTGATAATATCCAGTGAAGAATCGGTAACACAACAGTGACCCTACGACACAAAATTTATTACACCAAGCTCATAACTAAGTAGAGAACCAAATTATTACAAGCAGAGGTCACTGACCACAAACATCAAACAACGGAAGGCAAATTATGCTATTAAGTATAGCAAACTTAACAAATGGCCTAAGAGGCCTGAAGCATAACGATGACATCCCAGCCCATAGATTCCAGGCTGCCGGCCGGGAACCCCAAGCTACTCGTCGATGTCAATGTAGTACGAAACTCGTCTTCAAGGAACACTTACTCTGCCAAAAGTATCAACAAAGCAAGGGTGAGTACAGGGTGTACTCCGCAAGACTTCTGGCTAGATGAGTTGTTTTGCGAAAAGCCATCTTTCTTTATAAAACAAGAGAGGGAGAAGAATCTCGTCTAATCAGAGTATTTTAAAAGGGGATAAGAGAGCGACATCTCTGAAATATTGATCATCTTCTTTTGATATCCACCGAATCATCATCATCATCATCTCCTGAACCAGGATCACCCCCTCGTACCCATGAGGAAGCATCCTTAACAAACATTAGTTGCCAAGTTTTACAATTAGGTTCATGTTCTCTATGATCTCCCATCCGTTCCCAAGTCGTCCATAACCATGGACACGACTTTCCGAAAGATTATTACCCTGCAGGGGTGTACAACTTTACCCACACGTACCAACTGACTCTTAATGCCACTTGACACACTTCCTTGGTGTGCTGACAAAGGGTGTGGTTGGACACAACCTTTACCTTGCTTTCGCTGAGACCATGAGTCACGCAATAAGTATGGTTCCGCCATAACGGGTCAAATCCCGAAGCCGGTACTTAAAGATGTGAGGCGAGGTTGGTTTACCAGGGGCGCCATCTACCCCAAGCAACCTGGGCCACGCTTACGTACTTGTTATGAACGCACCTACACCCGACAAATCTTTCAAAAGGTTTTCTATGCATATGTCGAATGGAACGCCCGAACTATGTGACTCATGGAATCTACTAGGCAAGTTAGTCAATCATGGGGTCCCCATTTACCCCGTGTGGTTGTACGCTCGTCTTGGTTCAAGAGGCAAGAACCCAGGGTCCTAAGGGTGGCGAGCATGGGACTAGAAAAACCACATCCCACCGTGGCCTCCCATACAACCCTTAGCATATTTAATCTCATATCACTGATCTCATCTTACCACGTTCTCCTGTCATACTAGATTATCTGCATCTGATACATCATCTGGATGGACCAAAACTGACAGCTATGCATGGCTAAGCAGGACACAGATGTAAGCTTTAGCAGTGCACACACGACAAAACTAGTTATGCTAGGAGCCTTGGATCAGGTAATATAAGCTCAAAGGGAGTATGCAATAGATAGGATACTCTATCTATCGATAAAAGACCACAGTAGAATCGTATGCAACATGGCAGGAATTGAAATACTTTCGAAATCATAGGATTATATCATGGTGGGGCTATGCTTGCCTTTGCCAGTTGATAGCAGATGAATAGATCTTTGAAAGCCTTGTACTTGACTTGGTTATAGTTGGTCAAGTATTGTTCGTCGATCTTCGATCTTCGATGGTGTTGTCCTCGGGCTTCGATCTCGATCTCGATATCGTATCCTACCACGAAGAACCAAACATCGGAAAGAGCGGGGGAACAATCAACAATGGCATCGATGCAATGCTCAAACAAGAATGATGATATGACAAGTTAAATTGTATTGAATTGAAACCCTAAAGCATGCTCGACAATTTAATCGAGGTTCCGAGGGTTACAAACCCTAACTCGGGAAAACTCCGGAGCATATGAGAGGGGTTAATTTTGTTCTCTAATTAAAATTTCCATTTAAGTTGTTGAACAATGCATGATTGTAGCTCTATTAGATAGTTCTCATTTTTCTGAACATTTTGATATATTACTTGTATTTTTCTGACTTATAGATTAAAATTTATTGAATTTACAATATTTAATCAAATTCTGGAATTATAAATCAATTTAAAAGGTTTATTGCGTCATCACTGAGGCAGGCTGACGTCACCAGAGGGGTGGGGCTTTCTCACTGGGGCTCTACCTAGCCCCAGTCACTGACCGCTGGGCCCTGAGTCAGGTCAACAGGCCACGCTGGCGGGGCTTGGTCAAGGCCCACGTGGACGCCATGCTGGACCACGTCAGCGCCACCTAGGTACGCTGGCAGCCACACTGGACGACAGCGGGGACAACGCTAGAGGGCGCGCGGCAAGCAGGGTTGGGCGCGTTCGAAGCAGCGCAGCAAGGCAAGCAATAAACTGGCGGTGCCACTCAAAGAAGGTCACCGGAGCTTCGGCTCTGACGAGCTCTGGCGGCGGCCCGCACAGGTGCTCGTGGTGGAGACGGTAGAGAGAAGGAGGGAGGGATTGGAGGGGTCTGCGAGGATGGTGAGCTCACCCTGATGCTCAAGGACGTGACGAGGAGGCGCGAGGAGGTCCTGAACGGCGTGAATGGCGACGGTGGCCGGCGTCGGTGACAGAGAAGACGTGCTCGATTCCGGCGATTCGGGGCATCCCAGCAAGCACGCTTAAGAGGGGAGGGGAAGGAAGACAAGGCGGAGCTCGTGGCATGCACGGCCGAGCTGGGGGGTGGCCAGAACGGCGACGAGCCGGAGCTAGGGTTCGGTCGCCTCGCAGAGAAGAGGAAAAGAGGGCGATGGAGGAAGCGGGAGTGGATGACGGCGAGAGAGGCGACGTCAAGGTTCTTATCCTCCACCGGGGGCGGTGGCGCGCATCTCAGCGGCCGGCTGCGATTGACGGCGGCAGCGCAGACACGCAGCTTCTCGCCGTCGTTGACGAAAACGACGAATAGAGGGCTGAACCGGTACGGGCCCGTAGCGGGCCGAGGTGGGCTGCAAGAAAGATAGAGAGGGAAGAGAGATTGCTGGGCTGCGCGGCCTGGTTGCTCTGGATACACATTTTTTAACAGAATCTTTTTCTTTTTCATGTTTTGTTTTCTCTTGGTAATTACATTTTCAAATCTGCTTTGAATCCATTTCAAAAATACCAGAAACTTTGTAAATATATATAAAATATCTCAGAGGCCCTTTTAGTCCATTTGGGCTTCACTATTTTGGTAACTTTTCAAAATTCAAAAACCATTTGAATGCTTTTCAGATAGAGAGGAAAGGATTATGGTTTAGGTTTTTTCCTTAATTCTTTGCTTGCATTTTAAGAGATGATGATCATGATGCACAATCAAACTCTAATTATGGATTTACAAAAACTGGGGTGTTACAATGTCCATGCTGTGAATTTCCACCATGATGCATAGTATGTCTTAGGTTGGCGGCTCATGCAACCCTCTAACACATGGAAATTCAAGAAAACTTCAGGGTGGTTCCCTCTTTTTTCATATCCTAGGCACCTATAACCAAAAGAATACATGATATCAACAGATAGTGCAATGATGAAAGTGTTCCCCATGTCAACATGGTTCTGCAGCACTCAACTCATAAGTTGTCAAACACATAACTTAAATAATTCCAGTCACAGTGGGTCAAGTTTGATTATCATTCTATCTTATTTTAAGTAGTTGTGTGCACTAGTGGTTTCACCCCACAACTTACTTTCCCATGAGCTTTAAACTACACAAAACAGATCATTTTGAAATGTTCAAAGACATAACACATATATTATACTTTGAATAGCAAGTGCTACATATGTAGGTATGGTAGACACTATTGGAACAACTTGGTTTAAGGGATTTGGATGCATAAGTATTCGCTTGTTTAATTATTTGGGATAGCAAGAGAGAGAAAGTTGACCATCTACAAGCATGCAAAAGTGTCCATAGTGCTAATCATTTTTTAGACAAAGTAACTTAAAGTTAATCATGTATGCATGTGAATAAAAGGTAGAACTAAATAAGACACTTTGCAAATTATCATTCATTAAAGCATATGAAACAAATAACACTATGCATAACTTGTTTTTCAAATTTTATTTCCCTTTTCATCATGGTGATGTTGATGGAGATGTTAGGGAAGGTAGAGATCCCACTGATGTTGGCGTTTACCCCTCCAATCTTTGCTGGTTCTATATATGTTTTAGTGTTTCTGTGTTTCTACGCCACCTCCTCTTGGGACACGTCGCGGGACCTTTTATAGGAGTTTTTAGGTCAGGACTTCGAATTAGGTCTAAAGATGGATGGCTGGCGATGATCTAGGTGCAAACGAGCATGGCTAGCGGGCCCCCTAGGATGTGCCTCATGTCCTCTTTTGGGCCTCTAGGCCCCAATCATGAGGTCCATGTGCTCCAGGTCATTGTCTTCGCGAAAAATAATCCTCATAAAATCTTAGGCCAATTTGACTTTGTTTAGGTCCCTAAAAGATAAAAATACACAAAATAGGGGATTCCTATTCTATAGAGTTATAACCAAAATAAGGGGGATCATTGGTAAATCCCCATAAATCAATAGAAAGCATGGATATAATATTATATAAGTTGCAAATATGTGGGAATATGTACCAATAAGCTACAAAGTTCATGTATGCATTTTACATGCATCAGAGATCAACTGAGATACCGCTTATGTATTTAGCTAGCACTACGAGGCTTGGCATTGCTTTTGATGTAAG
Source organism: Avena sativa (assembly GCA_916181665.1). Classification (NCBI taxonomy): domain Eukaryota; kingdom Viridiplantae; phylum Streptophyta; class Magnoliopsida; order Poales; family Poaceae; genus Avena; species Avena sativa. The sequence goes on from OV702299.1 coordinate 50,805,574, forward strand.
AAAACTCAATTGAGTTGTTTCAAATCCTAGAGATGATCATTGGCATGCTCTTGAAAGAGTCACTATATTGGGTATCCAAGGGTACTATAAAGTTATAGTGATTCAAACTAGATTTCTAATGCTGATGAGATAAAGGCCATGAATGGATATGTATTTACACTTGGTGGTGGTGCTGTTTCTTGGAAGTATTGCAAGCAGACCATCTTAACGAGGTCCACTATGGAAGTAGAGCTCACAACATTTGACACAACCATTATTGAAGTAGGGTGGATTCGTGACCTCTTGATAAACTTACCTATGGTTGAAACTAATACCCTCTATCCTTATGAACCATGATAATTAAAATGTAATTATAAAAGTTAATAGTTCTAAGAATATTATGAAATCATCAAGGCACGTGAAGAGGAGACTGAATTTTTTTAGAAAAATGAGAAACTCTAGAGTTATTACAATTGATTATATCCAAACATCTAAAAACTTGGCATATATCTTTGCAATGGGTCTATCACATAACGTGATGGATAATTCATCGAAGGAGATGTGTATGAGACCCGCAATATGAGTTGTTCACAGTGGTAAACCACTCTTTGTGATTAGAGATCCTATGAATTATATTTGTGTGACAAGTTGTTGGTCAATTGAGAGAAGAGTATCTTACCTTTATATAATACCATTCTATGAAGATGCATACTCCTTTGTTCTACATGCTAGGCTGATTTTATCTTAATATGTTCTAAGTTGCTTATTTCTTAAGCATAGTTGTTGTTCTGTAGAACATCTTTTGTAGAACAGACTTATATGAGTTTGACAGTTAAACATCACAGTCTATGAGAGTTGGTACTCTCTAGTAAACTCATGAAAGTTCACAGAGTATGACGCATAAGATCCACCCACGGGGAAATCCTAGGGCTTCCTAGTATCGGTGTAGGCTTTATGTGAAACTAGATTTACAGCAAACCTGCAGTTCAAGGCATAGTCAACTATACATGTTTAAAAGTAGTGTAGTATGTAGTCTCAATGGAAGTTGAACTTAACAGTCTCCACTGTATTACCGATATATAAAACAATGCAACAATAGGAAAATTTTGTGTGCCTGTGGGATCTAATGGGAGATTGTTGGAATTTTGCCTAAAATATGGTCTAACCCATTTATTCTTTAGCAATAATCCTGAAATCCTAGGGGGCCCATTTGGCTGATTCATGCATGGCAAGAGGTGGGACAAAAGTTTGGCCCCACATTGCTAGTTGAGTGGGAGTTTAACCTCCTTATAAGGGAGGTTTCTCCATCACTTGTACAAGCATGTGAAGAACAAAGTAGTACATGCGCACTCTTCCTCCTCCGTGTTTCCATGCCTCTTCCCAATGCGTGCGAGCGCTGCGGGTTGCGGGAATGCGCCGAGCCAAGGATCCACTTATGCCTCGCATGCGAGTTGTCTCTCTTTTTCCACGCATGAAGGTGAACTAACGCGCACATAAGTTGGAACGTTCTTGTGCTAGCGGAGTTTTAAACGAACTGAGTGGATTTTGAATACAAACTGAGTTGTGTCTTCTTGGCTCTAGGTGTTGCCTGTTCGTTTCGTCTCCCTCGCTATATGTTCGCCTCTCCCTCCTATGCCTATATAAGAGGGGTCGCTCCTATCCACAGACACACACCAAATCACAAAGCGCCAATAGTTCTAGAGCACTGAGAAGTCGCTAACTCTTCCCCATCCTGTCTTGAGGCGTGCATCGCAAGCCGCGATAGTGGGCTTCCGGAACCCCGCCTTTTCGAATCATGTACGTGGAAGGACGATAAGGTTTTGGGGGAGTGCTTCCGCATGACTATTGGCTTCATCACAGACTCCTTCATGGACACTGATGACTTCTTTTCGGACGACGACTACTTTCCCAACGTCAACCACCTCTTCAATGATATGGCTGTCAACACCACCGACGTCAACATAAGCGGTTCCTCCTCTGCACCGTATGAAAGTATCCTTCATATTGCTTAGATCATGTTTTATTTGATGCAAATTATATCTCATATATTATGTGTAGTAATCTGTTTATACTTGCTATTTCCAATCTATCTATTAGATTGCATGACAACTTTTGTTCCTATATTTTTAGTCATGTTCTATTTATTGTTTTTATGGATTAATTCATATGGTAAATTAATCATATTTTCAGAAGTAATGCTAGATCACCGTTTAGTGGCAGTGTTGTATAGGACCTTTTTGGGACATGGTGTTTTGGCTCAGGTGCATATGAACCTAACATATTTTGTATTTTTTTACTTTTGAGTCTATTTATACTATTATTGATGATTTTTAATAGATATGTGGAATTTGGCAAGAAAAAAGGCCATGTACATTTGTAAACTAGTCCAACAAGAAAGGAGCCCACTGAATATTTTGTAAAAGACGAGACCACCACGGTGAGGTCCTAGAAACTCAGGGCCTTTTGGTTGTAGAAAGTTGGCTTCTTACCAGAGGCCCTCGCGACATACAGACACGAGTACCCTCGCGCTGCCTTCCCGATCAGGGCGGCCATCTCCGCTGCCTCCCCCAGTCCTCTCGTTCTCTTCCCCTCCTGCCGCCGTCGGCAGGCACCAGCAGGCATTGCCCGCGCGGGGCCGGTGTAGGGCCACCGCTGGTGGCTTTCCCCCATTTCCCGTGACCAGGTAGCTTTGCTCGGGCCTAAAGCATGGCACTGATGCACGTCGGTGCAGCGACACTCCAGCATGGTGATGGGTGGAGTTTAGGCGATGGTGGCACCACTTGCTGGTGGCACGACACGTGACAGGCTTGGCGGTGCTCTCCTGGCTTTGGGCACGATCTGGGTCAGGACGGGACGGTTTGGTCTCGATCCCGATATTTCTGGTTGGTCCGACGAGCAGCTCGAGATGGGATGGCGATGAAAACCAGTCGTGCCTGCTGCAGCGCGGTGGTGTGTGCTTTACATGCTAGATCTAGGCCTGGCCGGGCCTATGGCGCCGAAGAAGAGGGTAACAGCAACGGTGGCCTACATGTTGTAGCGTGGCAGCAGGGAATTTAGGGGGCCGGTTTAGGTTTGGCCGGGCCTGCTCGACCTGGTGTTTTCCTACTACCAGGTCCAATCGGCGCCCACCGATGGCGGTGGAGGAAGTCCTGTAGGTGGTTATGTTACTTCCGCCTTTGGCTCCTATTGGTCTGATGTGCTCTTGCCCCTTTGTTTGTCCATCTATCGTCTATGGCGGTGGAGGTTTTTATTCCCTCCGGCATGGACGTGGTACTTTAGCCACTTATCTACGGTTATTTCTTCTCGGTTCGACATGCCTCGCTGTGTTTGCCATGGTGAGACGACGATGGTGCACTGCAAGCATGATGGTGCATGTTGGTGGATGGCAAGTTTGGTGGAGCCATATGTATTGTTCGAGGTTGTGGTTTTTGGGGCTCAGGAGAAATTCCTGCCAGCTTGGTCGGCATCGATGGGGTGACGCCTGTGGGTGCCGCCGTTCTTTCTTGAAGGGTGTCGAGTGTACCCTTCTCTACTCCACTCCGTGTACCGGGAGAATCCTAGGACAAGTCCAGGCATAGTGTTGTCTTCATCGTATTCGTTTTTAAATGTGTTGCTTGGTACGCGGCGATTCCGAGGCATAGGGGGTTTGCAACGAAAACTTGGTATATTGACTATACGACGCATGGTAGGACTTCTCAAGATGACACAATGGACCATGATTATAGCTCATCGTTGCTTTTATTGATCATGCGTGTTCTTTTTTTAGATCCTGTTTGTCCCGACATTGACCCCAACTGTACCATGTGGTTGCTATATTAATATAACAGGCGAAAGACTATTTTGAGGAGAGGTGCTAGAAATTCATTCGTGGCAGGGATGAACCACATGACCCTAATTGCCCAGTTCTCGCCATGTTCATTTGTAAAACACTAAGGGCGTGTTTGGTTGCTCGGCCCAAGATTTCCCTTTTTCCCACTTGGCTCGCTGGGTGCTGCATGGGGGGAGATTGGACTTCGGCCAAGTTGGGCCAGTTATTTGGACTCACGTATTCTCTTTTCCTGCAAATAGTCCCAGTTGTTTGGTTGCCTAGATTATTCTCTTTTTTCCCATGCAATTGACAGTAGTTTGGTGTGGTGCTTTGCATCTGATCACATTGGTTATGATCACCCATTTCAAATTTGTTGATCTTACCACCACAACATAACACAACACATGATCACAAGAACAGTTAATATGCACACACAACACATTCAGATGATCACGATAAAATCCATATACAGACATAAACATTGCTACCTACACATTGAGATGATCACCATAAAATTCTTAACAGTCACCATAACAGATAGCAACCAGGGGTTCTAAACTTCACCCCTATCAAAAGAACCATTAGGAGGGGCATCCCATGCCCCTGAACCAGCACTAGGGGCTTAACCCCTGATGAAACTAACCATCAATAGGGGCATACCATGCCCCTGAACCACCACCAGGGGTTTTCACGCCTGATCAAAAGAGACTTCAGCCTACTTAGTTCATCATAACTATTTGTCCATCAACAACTACCAGTACTACATACAAACTTACAGAAGCATCAACATGAAGGGAGTTGCCGGCTAGCTGTGGTCCAGGCAGGTGTACTTCCTGGAGCTAGAGGAGCCCGCCTTGTAGATCATCATCTTGATGACAAAGGGCTTCAGCTTGAACTCGACGACGTCGTCGCGCTCCATTGCCTACTTGTAGACCAGCTCGGGACAGTTCTTCCTAAAGGTGAGATGGCTAGAGAACCAGTCCACCTGCACCCATTTGGCACACCACCGACAGGCCATGACCTGCACGACACGTAGCAGTGGCTGCTTGATCCAGGCCCTCAGGCCAAACTGGAATGCCGGTGGTATCACTAGCATGTGGAGATCCGCCGAGTCTAGCTGGATGATGAACCAGAGAGGGATCTCGGCTATAGGATAGTGGCCAAGCTTCGGCTGCGGCCCTTCCCGCTCTGCGGCTGCAAATCCACCTCCACCCTGCCGAGAACCACCGTCTTGAATTGCCAGCGGTTCTTAGAGAGCACGTCCTGATAACCCAGTGGGGGTGCCATCCCCTCCCCATGGTCTCGCATTCGAACGTAACCACCTTGGCAGGAAGCAAAACAAGGTCATCAACAAAATGGGAGCAAGCAGGATTGCCAAATTTGGCAATGCACATGGTCCAAACATGCACTAGTATCCCCAATCGGGTAATGCCCAGGACAACACCCAAATTGAGGATTCGTCTATGTTCCCCTATTAGGCAATGCCCAAGGACAACACCCAAATTGAGGAATCGGGTAATATCATACAATACCCAATCGAAGATCCGTTAGGGATATGCCGAGTGGGGTATACCCAGCAGGACGTTCCCTACTTGATCATACTCTCAACGAGTGGGCCTACAGGATGGAGACTGGACCGCGACCCAAGAGGAAGCCAGGCGACTGGAAGCTGAAGGCCCAGAAGCGTAGCTAGGCCCAGTCGGATCAGGTCAAAACCCTCTGAGTTCTTCACTCGGTTTTAGATCTTTAAACCCTAGCGAGGTGACTCTATATAAACCTCCCTAGGGCATGCATAGCACTTACGTTCCATCATACACCCCATTGACTCGCCGCCGAGCTCGCCCACTGCAATCTCTCGATAATACAATCTAGCAGGAGTAGGTCTTTACCCTCCGGGGGGGGGGGCGAACCTGGGAAAAACCTTGTGTCTCCGCCCTCATCTTGCACCATAGATGGCTGGCCGCCCTTGCCCCTCGTTCTACTACTCGCTGCCACTCACAGCATCTGCCGTGGCCATTTCCACGATAGTGACGCCCACCGTGGGGCCTGGCCGGTCAGGCATGTGTTCTGCGGTGAGACCCTACTTGCCCATAAGTCAGACGATCGCCACCGGTCGCATGATTGCCATCAGCGAGATCCTCCAGATCTTGCCCAGCAGCTACGTCCCGGCGTCGCGCCCGGTCACGCACATCATCATCATGCCGGTCGGCACGATCAACCTCTTCATCAGCTTCACCAGCGTCATCGTCTCGGAGGACTCGGCGCTCGTCGACGAGTCACCGCCACGTGATCGGCTCTGTGAGAGCCAGGTCTGCACAATCCACCGCCTCGCCTTCGAGTACGACTCAGCCAACAACGACGTGGCCTAGACCAACACGGACGTGGACGACGCGGCCCTCCACGACGATGCCGACTCGGTGACCCCGGATTCAGTCGCCGGATCCATTGTTTCGCCGCGACACCATGACGACTGTCTACGCACATCCTGTTGGGAACCCCAAGAGCAAGGTGTGAAGCACCAAGCAGCAAGTTTTCCCTCAGTTGAGACCGAGGTTATCGAACCAGAAGGAGGAAGGAAACATCACACAGGTGTTGCAAGCAATGCGGAGACCTGCACAACACAAACTCAAGGCTTTGCCCCAACGAATCAGTGAGGTTGTCAAGCTCACCGGTTTGCTGTAACAAAGGATTAAACGTATTGCATGGAAGGCAATGGTTTGCAGCAAGTAAACAAGTAACAGTGGAAGATGTATCAATGGTAAAGATTGGACCGGGGTCCATAGTTCACTAGAGGTGCTCTCCTTAGATAAACAACATGGCATGAAGGGTAAACAAATTATAGCAGGGCAATTGACAAGAACTGAGCAAGGCATAACAATGCAATTACTAGTCAGAAAGATCCTATGAGATTTGTTTGGGAAATACAACAAGATACATAGACCGCCATCCAACTGCATCTATGACTAGAAGTCCACCTTCAGGTTGTCATTCGAACCCCCTCCAGTATTAAGTTGCAAGCAACAGACAACTGCTTTAAGCAAAGTGTGCAAGGTAAACAATCCACTTGTTCCATGAACAAGAGACCGTTGTTTTCTCCCTAGTAGAAAAATAACATCTACAACCGAAGAGATTTCTGTCACTTCCCTTGAAAACTAGAGGCATGAACCCACTATCGAGCATAAATACCCCCTCTTGGAGTCACTAGCAACTACTCGGCCAAGATATCTACTAACAACGGAGAGCATGCAAGATCACAAACAACACAAACATGATAGAATCATAAAGACAAAACCATTAACCAAACTGACATAATAATCTCAATATCCATCGAATCCCCGCAAACACAACATGCATGATTACAAATAGATTAGATCTTGATCATGAACGGAGCTCACAAGATCTATACATGAAAGCACAAGGAGGAGATACAACCATCTAGCTACTACATGGACCCATAGTCCAAGGTGGAACTACTCACGCATCATACCGGAGAGAAGGCCTCCGGGATGATCTCCCCTCCGGCAAGGTGCCGGGAAGAACTTCAGATCCCCTCGATCTAGGGACGATGGTGGCGGCGGCTACAGACGGTTTCGTGGATTTCTGATCGGGCACTCAGGGTTTCTGCATCGGGGGCTTCTTATAGGTGAAGGGGGAGACCGAGGAGGCGGCCAGGGGCTACAAACCCTAGCCAGGCGTGGGGCTGGGCCCACCCGCGCCTGGGGTGGGTCTGGCCCTCCTGGCTGGCCCCTCTGGCTCTCCTCTAGACTTCTTGTTCCCCACGGAAAGTAATTGACTTTGTCCTTTGTCCCGTCCAATTCCGAGAATATTTCTTTACTAACTTTTCTGAAACCAAAAACAGCAGAAAATAGGCATCTGGCACTGTTGCAACTTGTTAATTGGTTAGTACCAGAAAACATGTAAAAAAGCACCTCAAAGTGTGGACAAGTAAAGCAAATTAGATACAAAACAAGCATGGAGCATCAAAAATTATAGATACATTTCCAACGTATCAACATCCCCAAGCTTAAGTCCTTCTCATCCTCGACTAGGTAAGTGATAAATAGAATAATTTTTGAGGTGACATGCACCGTCACAATAAAGATCCAACCATTTGCAAGCATTGAAAGCTGGGATCAAAGAACTCTAAACATGTGCATGAAAGATGGAGTTCAAACAATAGGACATAGTAACTATGCATGCAACATGAAAGGATACAAACAAAGATCATGAATAACATGCATTGAAAAACGTTTGTTTGTTTCACATGCAGAAAACATAACATAGTGGAAATCAACTTGTCCCTCATAGAGTAGCAAATAGATGCATAGGACACCTGCAAAGTTCACAAGTATGACTAGAAACAAATAGCACAAGAACAAGTAATATCACAATATGCATCAATTAATAAGCTTTGGAACACTGCACACAAAATGATAACTATGCTCTCTTAATGGTGCCTAAAGGTTGAAGGTGGAGACTCAATTGTGGTGGAAGAAAGGCCTTTTTGTAAAGGAAGCAGGGATTTACAAGTTTCAAAAAGAGCTTCCAAAAATTATTGTACTTGTTAGCTTTCAGCCCCCATTGCCCCTATCATAAGCATCTTGAAGTGGTTAAGGTTAAAGTGGCAAAGCTAGAGTATATGCTTGACGAAGTATAAGTTGGCAATCTCATGCCCCTTGAATACGAGGGCTACACCTCATGCATACTCAACTTTGGGTCCAGGTAAGTTCTTGTCACTGTAAGTATTTGCATATCATTGAGAACCGCCAACAGGGTACCCCTTGCACATGGTACATGAGCTTTCCCATAACCAAAATGACAAGGCAAGCAGACAATGAGCATATTAGCAATTCTTCTTATGTACCATGTGAATATGGTGCTGGCAACCAGAGCTGGCATGCACGCTAGCCTAACGGGCAACCAGTCAACATGCGGATCCACATCATCAACAACCAGAGCTGGCGCGCATGCCAGCCCAACGACCTAAGGCACACCCTCACCAACCACCACGACGGCGTGCCAAGGGTCTCGCTCAGTCAAGTCAGCCCCCAGTTCTTCGGACCGATGATCCGAGGCGAGAAATACCTGGCAAATGTCAAAGCGCTGAAGGAGATCGAAAAGTACGACCCCACCTACGATCCGGCCGTATGGCTGGACACATACCTCATGGCGATAGGAATCGCTGGCCACACCGACCTCCTCGCCGCTTGCTACCTCCCCCTGATGATGGAAGGAGCGACTCGACAATGGATCAACACCCTCCCCGCGGACAGCATCGATTCCTGGGAGGAGATGCGTGAGGCCGTGGGCAGGCACCTCGAGGGCTCCTACACCTGAGCCACCACCATCGAGGACCTGGAGCGGTGCGTCCAGGGGCCCCGCGAGTCGGCCCGCAACTGGGTCCAACGGTGGCAAGACCTGTGGATCAAAGCGGCCGGCATCCACCCGGACACGGCGATCCACTGCTTCACAAACTCGTGCCGATATGATCCCCTGGTCGCCAAGGTCAAGCGGGTGTACAAGACACTCGACAATCCTAGACCTCCTCGAGATCGCCAAGCGGTATGCAGAGGAGGATCCGAACCAAGAAACCAACAACGAGTCGGGTGGAAATCGCCGCCCAAGTGGCCACGACAATGGTAGGCAACGCGAGCTGCGCTACAGCAACACTCGCCTCACCGACAAGCGCCATGGTGACGGGTGAGTCGACTTCTTCGCCAATGCCAGCTACGTGCTATGCAATCCCAAGAGCTTCCGCCGCGATGGAGGCCAGCACCGCAACGGCGGAAACTACTGAGCGAGGCCAAAATTCGACCCCGCAACTATCCTCAACCAACCCTATGTGTTCCACAGCAGGGAGGGGAAGCCCTCCACGCACATCACCGCCGACTGCCACTCCCTGAAGGAGATCGAGAAGGCACGACGCGCAAGGGAGGACCCCAACAACAACCCGCCAAACGGCGGGGCATTCAGCAATGAGACCGGCTCGCTCCACACCTTTACCGATCTCGCCACCAAGCGCAAGAAGAAGGTCCTTGACCGCGCTGTCGCCGTCAACACGGTGTCCCAGGTCGATGTCCCCCGCTTCCTTAACTGGTCCGAGCACAGCATCACGTGGAGCCGCGAGGACAACTCGCCACGGATCGAATATCCCGGGTGAGTCGTCTTGGTGGTCAAGCCCAACGTGGGCGACTACTGGCTCCCCAAGACATTGATGGATGGTGAGAGCTCCATCAATATACTCTACCTGGACATGTTCAGGCGACTGCGGCTCCCGCAGTCGATGATTGAGATGACCCTGACCACCTTCCACGGCATCGTCCCCGGTCGGAAGGCATACCTGATCGGCAAGGTGACGCTGCCAGTCACCTTTGGCACCCTAGCCAACTTCTGCACCGAGCGGATCGTCTTCGAGCTGGTCAACTTCAACATCCCCTACCACTGCGTCCTAGGGCGACAAGCATTCGCCAATTTCATGGCGGCGCTGCACTACGCGTACAACGCGATGAAGCTCCCAGGGCCATGCGGCATCATCACCGTCCATGGTGAACCCGACATGGCCATCGAGTGTGAAGAAAAAGGCGCATAGCTCGTTGACGCTGTCATCACCGCGGAGGAGATCGCCAGATATGCGAGCGGGTTCGACAAAGACGACCCCACTATACTGAAGAAGCCCAACACGAAAAATGGCGGGTCGACCGCGTTCGAGGCCACCACGCACACCCGCACCATCGAGCTGGTCCCAGGCGACTCCAGCCAGACGGTCATGATCGGGACATGCATGAGCCCCGCATAGGAAAGCGTGCTCATCGAGTTCCTGCTTCAGAATCGTGACATCTTCGCATGGAAGCCATCTAACATGCCAGGTGTCCCGAGGGAACTCGCTGAGCACAAACTCAATGCCGACCTCAAAGCACAACCTGTCAAGCAGTCACTACGGGCCTTCAATGAAGAGCGCCATCGAGCAATCATCGAAGAGGTGCAGCGTCTACTCGCTGTAGGCTTTATCCGGCCCATCAAATACTCCAAGTGGCTAGCAAACCTAGTCCTGTTCGAAAAGAAGAACAAGACCTGGAGAATGTGTATCGACTACACCAACCTCAACAACGCCTGCCCAAAGGAGCAGTTCGTCCTCCCGTGCATTGATCAGATCATCGATTCAACTGCGGGATCGGAGTCGCTGTGTTTCCTCGATGTGTACTCTAGTTACAACCAGATCCAGATGGCGGTCGAGGACGAGGAGAAGACGGTGTTCATCACGCCATTCGGTGCCTTTTGCTACACTGCCATGATTTTCGGCCTCAAGAACGCTGGGGTGACCTACCAGCGGTGCATGCAGGAGTGCCTTGCGAGCCAAATTGACCGCAACATCCATGTCTACATCAACGACGTGGTGGTCAAGTCCAATCGCCAGGGCGATCTACTTGCCGACCTGGCCGAAACCTTCACAAATTTGCGGAGCTACAAGATCAAACTCAACCCAGGGAAGTGCACCTTCGGTGTACCTACTGGACAGCTACTAGGGTGCGTAGTCTCCAAGCGAGGCATCGAGTCAAACCCCACAAAGATCGACACGATCGCCCGGCTCGGCAAACCCGAGTGCCTACGCGACGTCCAGAAGTTGGTCGGGCGAGTCGCGACTCTCAGTCGCTTCATCCCTCGGCTAGGCGAGAAGGAAATGCCTCTCTACTTCTTGATGCGCAAGAACCCCATGTTCCAGTGGGACAAGGAGGCAGACGACATGCTCCACGCACTCAAATAAGTGCTACTCGTGGCCCCTGTTGACAAGGAGGCGATGCTCATCTATGTCGCGGCATCCGAGCGAGTCATCAGCGCCGTCATGGTCGTCGAACGGCCAGAGGAGGGCAAGGAGTGCCCCGTACAACGCCCAATCTACTACATCAGCGAGGTACTCACCGACTCGCGACAGTGCTACTCGCAATACCAGAAACTGGTGTACGCGGTCTTCCGAGCCCAGCGACGGCTACCGCACTACCTCCAGGAGCACCCAATCATAGTCGTCTCCTCCGTGCCATTGCAGGACATCATTCGCAACCGCGAGGCGACTGGGCAAGTCGCCAAGTGGGCCGTCGAGATCGGCGTCCACAACATCAAGTACGAGCCACGCAAAGCGATCAAGTCGTAGGACCTGGCCGACTTCCTCGCCGACTGGGAAGAGGCGCAGCAGCAGAGAAGCTGCCATACCTCCACTACTGGTCGATCCACTTCGACGGTTCCAAGAACGCGGACAGCGCAGGGGCAGGAATCATACTCACCTCCCCAAAGGCGACAAGCTCCACTACGTGATGTACCTCGACTTCACCCCGTGCACCAACATGGCCGAGTACGAGGCCCTCCTTCACAGCATGCGAGCTGCCAAGGAGATGAACATCAATCGCTTACAGCGCTACGGCGACTCCAACCTCGTCACTGCGCAAGTCGTCGATACCTGCGACGCTGTCTCCCCCACCATGGTAGCATACCGAAAAGCAGTGGACCAGCTGGGGGCCACTTTGCCGGCTAGAGTGGATCGACCGGCGCAAGAACAAAGAGGCCGACGCCCTCTCCCACATCGGGTCGGCTCGCCAAATTCCACCCTCCGAAGTCTTCCTCGACACCATCCACAAGCCCTCTGTCTCTCCCCCGAAGGAGATCGACCTCGGGATCCCGCTGCAACCAGAGCCTGCCCTGGTCGCCATGGTCGCAAAATCCAGTGACTGGACCACGCCGTACATCGCCTACCTCGAGGGTAGAACCCTGCCAGCAGACGAGACAGAGGCACACATGATCGTGCGCAGTTGCAAATCCTTCGTCATCATCAACGGCGAGCACCACAAGCGCAGCGTAACATGCGTGTTCCAACGCTGCGTGCAGCCTGAGGAAGGACATAAGATCCTCCAAGACATTCATGCCGGCGACTTCGGCCACCATGCTGGTGCCTGGTCCCTGTTCGCCAAAGCCATGCGACACGACTTCTACTAGCTCACCGTGCATGCCGACACGGTCGACGTCGTCCAATGCTGCGTCGGGTGCCAGAAGTACGCCAACCAGACGCACGTACCCAGATTGGCGCTCAAGACCATCCCCATCACCTAACCATTCGTTGTATGGGGCATGGACATGGTGGGCCCCTTCAAGAAGGCCCCCTCCAGCTACACCCACCTCCTAGTCGCAGTCGACAAATTCACCAAATGGGTGGTGGCCAAGCCAGTCCGCAAGTGCAACGGGAAGACCGCGGCCAAATTCCTCTGCGAGCTCATCTACCGCTACGGATTCCCGCACAGCATCATCATGGACAACGACACCAACATCGCCAAGGGTGCCATGGCGGAATTTTGCGAGGATCACAACATACGGATCGACCTCGCGTCAGTCGTCCACCCGGAGTCCAACGGTCAGGCGGAATGACATGGTTATACCCTATGGGTACCTGACTTCAGCATACCTGGTCCAGCCCAAGGAAGGCCCATGGCAGACATACGCTGGCCCATGAAGATTTTTGGGTGGCCAAGGCCCATGACGTCTTCGGATCCTTGGAGAGCAAGACTAGTGTAGATAGGAAATTCAAAGGGGTAAAACCCTAGAACTTGTAACCGACTAGGACTATGCCCAGGACCTGCCTAAGTCTATATAAAGGCCAGGAGGGCATGTCCTAGATCTCTCGACTCATACTTTCGCACACACCTTCACGCCAGATCGAATCTGCGCACCCTGTAACCTTCGGTTCCGCCGTAATCAAGAGCAGACAAGCAGGAGTAGGGTTTTCCCTCCGGGGGCCTGAACCTGGGTAAATCTCGTGTCCCCTGGTTGCTTGTCTGTTAACCGTGCCACGATATCCAGCATCCCCATCTTCTCCAAAACCCAAGTCCATAACAATGGGCATTGACGAGATCAAACCTCGTCAATTGGCGCCGTCTGTGGGAATCGGGGCTGCTGATTGTGCGATCGTGACGGTTCTGACCCGATCGATCTACAACTCCGCGGCGACAGAGAATCACCTCCTCTTCGGCTCTTTCGACTTCACCGCCCACTCGCCAGCCACCATGAAGGATTTCGAGCCCATAGGCGACGGACTCAAAATTTTGTTCGGGAGCTTCTGCTTCCAGGTGGGACAAACTGGCACACTCCGCCTTCCTGAGCGGGTGCCCGTGCCATCGATCAAGCCCGCCTCGTGGGCTCCACACCCCGTGCTATGCACATCACCATTGACAGACGAGTTCTACAACAGCAGCAGCTGCAACTCCGATCTATGCGATCCGCCTTCGGATGAAGGGACCTACGGTTCCGGATCTGAAAGCTACGGCAGCAGCGAACCGATCTACGAGCGCTACCAATGCGCCGCAGTCATCCAGGAGCAACAAACGCCTAACCCGCTGCCCAACACAAACCCCAACCCGTAGGAAAGAAACGGCAGAAACGGCGGGAATAGAAGAAGCCAGTCACCCCCACCCGAAGGGGAAAACAACGGCCACGTCATCCAACTTAGCAAAGAAGGATGGGTCCAGGCACGCCGTGCCGTCGCAGGCGACATAGTCCTGCCTGTGGACTCCCCACGTGATCTACTGATGGCATACCACTACCTCCTCATCGAGGAGCACAAGAAGCAAGTCAAGATACAGGAGATGCTCGACTAACGCAAGCAAGCAGCCTCCGAGTCCAGCGCGCGACGAGCTGCGCTCTCCGCCATAGCGCCTGGCTCTAGCACAAACGAAAACCAGGGAAACAAGCACCGCTCTCGAGTGGAAAACATGGATCCCAAGGAGCGCCGTGACGTAACCCGAACTCTCCACACATCGTTCATGGATATGGATGCCGACGGCAACATCATCCCGAAGACACCGCAAGCTGCGATCATGGCAGCCATTGCGTATCTCGCGGCTCACCCACCTCCGGAGGGAGACCCGAAAAGAGCCATGCATAAGTACGCACTCACCGTACTCGGACTCGTCGGAGCCGCACTCCACGAAGATGCTCCTGCGGAGCCGAAGAAGAAAGCTCCGGCCAGGCGCGACCGGAGCCCCACCCCCTCATCCGAAGAGGAAGAGGAGCACGACCTTCCTCGAAGGAAGAAGAGCTCGCATCGCCACAAACGCGACTACGACGCCAGAGACGCGCTTACACAGCGCAAAATCGACAAAGCACGCGCCAAACGCGCATGCTCGTCTGAATCCGAGATGGATGAAAACGAAGGAGAACTCTGCGGAGCTCGATGCTTCAGCATCTCTGTTCGGTGAACATAGATGCCACGCAATTTCAAGCTTCCTTCGGATACTCCGAAGTTCAACGGCACACAAGATCCAAAATCCTGGCTCAGTGACCATCTGTCATCCGTCAAGCTTCACGGAGGCAACAAAGAAACCGCCATGCAATGTCTTTAGCTGCAGCTGACAGGCGCGGCGCGGGTCTGGCTCAGCAGCCTATCATCAGGATCCATCCGAAGCTGGGAGGAGCTCGCTTACAGCTTCATCCGAAATTTCAAGGGCACCAGCAAGAGGCCCGCCTCAATCGAAGAGTTGTGAGCCTGCACTCAGAGAACGGGGGAATCTATTCGCTCGTACATATTACGCTGGTCTACCACCAAGAACTCCGCAGCACATATCTCCGAGGAGAGGGCCATCGACGCCTTCAAAGACGGCGTTAAACGCCAAGATTTCAAGGAGGAACTTGGGCGTGTCAAGCCCAAGACACTCGACCACCTCATGGAAATTGCCAACAGTTGGGCAGACGGCGAAGATTGCATCCAGCGAGCGCAATCAGATGAAGAGGACGACTACGGCCGAAGACGTGAATGCCGCAGCAAGAGGAGATCGCGCGTTTACGAGGACCGTGACGGACCCGACATGGTCGCGGCCGGCTACGCCGACCGCCGTAACGATAACAGCCGCAACAGCGGAGGATACCACGGCGGAAACTTCCGCGACAACGGACGACCAACGCAGTCGTGGCAACGCCGCGACCGCGACAATGGACCCTCAGCATTCGACAAACTTTTGGGTCCATGCACCATCCACTTCTACATCGACAAACAGGATGGCAAAAAGAAAGCCAGCCACATGCTCAAGGACTGCCACGAGTTCCAGAAACTCAGCGAAAGCATGGTGCAGATGAGGCAACAAGCCCCAATCCCTGCGTTTGGAAATGCACCTGCGCCAGGTGAAATAGCACACGGAGCTCCTCCATCGCCACCTATTGGAGGCCCAAACCAACCAGTCGCACCAGCGCAAAACAACGCCGGGGTCGGATACCCCCCACCAAAGGGAGCACTAAATATGATCCAGAAGGGACGCCCCACAAACAGGGTGCAGAAGAAAATCACCCGACAAATCAACTTGGCCGTGGCAACTCCGCCTGCAATCCCTGAGTACCTCAGCGGATCGGAGTCCTGCATCACATTCACTCGCGCGGATCACCCTTGCCAGATCCCTCGCCCAGGTCATGCTGCCCTGGTGCTGGAGGCGCAGATCGGAGGCTTCGAGATGAGTCGCGTCTTCATGGACGGCGGCAGCGGCATCCATCTAATGTTCGCAAGCACTCTAGCAGCTATGCGGATCCCACAATGCAGCCTGGAACAATCAGACACAACATTCCACGGCATTGTCCCAGGAAAGGGCATATTCCCCCTGGGCAAAATAGGGCTCGACGTCATCTTCGGGAAGCCGGACAACTTTCGGCAGGAGCGCCTAGAATTCGAAGTGGTGGACTGGCCGTCGCAATACCACGCCATCCTGGGGCGTGTAGCATTCGCAAGGTTCCTGGCCGCCCCACACTACGCATACCTACTACTCAAGATGCCAGGACCAAGGGGCATCATCACGGTCCACGGGAGCTTCACCCGATCGGACCAATGCGACAGGGATTTCAACAAAATCTCCCAGTCTTTCGGCATGCGAGACAAGCTTGTAAGGCTCCGCGAGGTGACGGACAACGGGGCACCCCCAGTCACAAGGCAAAACGCTCCCGACATGTCTTTCAACTCCACCGTCAACACCAAGAAAGTGCAGGTCCATCCGACGGATGCCTCCAAGACGGCGCTGATCGCCAACGACCTCAGTGCCGCATAGGAAGGCACGCTCGTCGAATTCCTCCATGAGCGCTGGGAAATCTTCGCCTGGTGTCCTGCGGACATGCCAGGAGTTCCCAGGGAATTCGCCGAGCACGCACTCAACGTCTTTCCAGACACCAAGCCAGTCAAGCAGTCCATCCGAAGACTGTCGGAGCCACGAGCCGAAGCTATCGGCAAGGAAATCAATAGACTACTCGCTGCAGACTTCATTAGGGAAATCAAAGAAAGCGAGTGGCTTGCAAACACGGTGATGGTCCCAAAGAAGGACACGGACATCCTGCGGATGTGCGTGGACTTCACGTCACTAAACAAGCAGTGCCCAAAGGACCACTTCCCTCTTCCACGGATCGACCAGATCATCGATTCGACTGCAGGTTGCGAGAAACTCTCCTTCCTCGACGCCTACTCAGGCTATAACCAGATTCGGCTCAAGGTCAAAGATCAGGAGAAAACGGCGTTTATCACACCGTTCGGAGTATTCTGTTACAACACAATGCCCTTCGGGCTAAAGAACGTGGGTGCCACGTACCAGCGATGCATGCAGGCCTGCCTCAAGGACCAGATCAGTCGCAATGTCCAAGTCTATGTCGACGACATAGTAATAAAAACTAAGGAGTCAAGGACACTTATCGACGATCTCCGCGAGACGTTCGAAAACCTTGACCGCTACAGGATCAAGCTCAACCCCGAAAAGTGCGCCTTCGGCGTCCCATCAGGTCAGCTGCTCGGGTACTTCATCTCTCAACGAGGGATCGAGGCGAACCCGAAGAAAATCAGAGCCATCATGACGATGGAAAAACCGAAAAACCTCAAGGGCGTCCAGCAGCTCGCAGGACGAGTAGCGGCACTAAGCAGGTTCATCAGCCGCATGGGCGAGAAAGCCCTACCATTCTACCAGCTGCTGCGCAAGGCAGACAAGTTCGAGTGGACACCAGAGGCCAACGACGCATTCGAAAGCCTCAAGCGGCTCCTCTCCACCTCGCCCGTTTTGGTCACGCCAAAGGAGCGCGAGCCCCTGCTGCTGTACATAGCAGCCACACACCAGGTGGTCAGCACCGTACTCGTGGTCGAACGACCCGAAGAAGGCAAGACCCACGGGGTCCAGCGCCCAATTTACTACCTCAGCGAGGTACTGACACCAACAAAGCAGAGTTACCCTCACTACCAGAAGCTAGCCTACGGCGTGTTCATGATGGCTCGACGGCTGAGCCATTACTTCCAGGAGCATCAAGTAATGGTCGTCAACGAGGCACCCCTGAACAACATCCTGAATAATCCAGAGGCCACAGGACGGGTGGCCCTGTGGGGCATCGAACTGTCACCCTTGGACATCGTCTACGAGAAGTGACACGCAATTAAATCTCAAGTCCTTCCGGACTTCCTGGTACATTGGATGGAGCTGCAGCTGCCAGACACCCCAGACATGTCGCAGTCATGGACAATGCACTTCGACGGCTCCAAGCGCGAAGCCGGAGCAGGGGCGGGGGTCATACTGACCTCCCCGCAAGGCGACAAGATGAAGTACGTTCTTCGGATGAAATTCAGAGCCTCCAACAACGAGGCCGAACATGGCATGAGGATGGCAAAGATATGCGGCGCAACGCGCCTGGTCATCTACGGTGACTCCAACCTCGTCGTCCAGCAGACGATGAATGAGTGCGACGCACACACCGAAAACATGATCGCATACCGCGCGCTCTACAACGCACTCGAAGGTGAATTCGACGGCTGCGAACTTCGGCACGTTGGAAGGGAGAGCAACGAGGAAGCCGATAGACTCGCCAACAACGGCTCCACTTGCGCAAAAGTGCCACCAGGAGTGTTCCTCGAACAGATCTGCGTACCATCCATCAAGCGAAAGTTCCCCAAGGGATCACCCGAAGAAGCAGAACACTCGGGAGCTACGCTACCCGAAGGACACGAAGGACCCGAAAAGCTAGACACAGAGGTAGCCATGGTCAACCTAATGCAGGTCATGGCAGTCGAAGAAGCTTGGACGCGACCATACCTCCAGTTCTTGATAACCGGAGAATTGCCTGACAGCCCAACAGACGCCCGGCGCATATCTCGCTGGTCAAAAGCCTTCACCATCATCAACGGAGAGCTGTACAAACGCAGCATCACGGGTGTACTACAACGGTGCGTCACCATCGACGACGGCAAAGCCATACTCCAAGACATACATGAGGGCATCTGCGGCCACCACGCAGGCAGCCGCTCCCTTGTCGCCAAAGCTCTACGAGCAGGATTCTACTGGCCAACGGCCATGAGCGACACAAAGGACATCGTCCAAAGATGCAACGGATGTCAACGGTTCGCCGACAAACCGCACGCACCCGGGTCCGAGCTCAGACCCATACCCATAGCCTGGCCTTTTGCTCAATGGGGCCTTGACATGATCGGCAAACTGCCAAAATCCTCGAAAGGGGGACACGTCTTCCGCCTGGTTGCAGTCGACAAATTCACCAAGTGGATCGAGGCCATGCCAGTCACCAACCAGAAGGGAAAAACTGCCGTCAAATTCTTCGAGTCCATTGTCTACAGGTTCGGCGTACCACACAACATCATCATCGACAATGGATCAAACTTCATCTCCGAAAAATTCCAGGACTTCTGCGAAGGCCTTGGGATCAACATCACGTACGCCTCAGTGGCACACCCGCAAACGAACGGGCAAGTGGAAAAGGCCAACGGCCTAATCGGCGTCGGCATCAAGAAGCGCCTCATGAGCTCACTCGAACAAAAAGCTGGAAACTGGACGAAAGAGCTACCATCTGTCCTGTGGATCTTACGGACTACGCCAAACAGCTCCACCGGCTACACACCGTTCTTCATGGTGCACGGAGCTGAGGCCGTGCTACCAGCCGAAGTACGCCACCAGGCCCCACGAGTCGTCGCTTACAGCGAAGCCGAATCCACGGCTGCACTCGAAGATGCCATCGACACACTCGACGAAGCACGGGATATAGCAGTAGCTCGATCAGCGGTGTACCAGCAGAGTCTCCGCAACTACCACAGCCGCCGGCTGCGCCCAAGGTCCTTCGTCGAAGGAGACCTCGTCTTGCGACTCAAGCAAAAGCGACCGAATAAATTCGAGTCACCATGGGAAGGACCCTACGTCATCACCGAAGTCATCCCAGGTGGCGCCTATCGCCTCAAGCACGTGGAGTCTGGAGTCGCATACTCCAACCCATGGAACATCGTGCACCTGCGACAATTCTATCCGTAGCAACCTACCCCCTTTTACTTTCAATAAGGCTTTCAGCCAAGGCTATTCAGCCGAACAATTAACCTCCTCCATTACGATATAAATGAAGCTAAGTGTCTCGCCCCAAAACTTCAGTTCGCTATTTTCGCAACTTTACTACATGCTACATAAGCACTCGGGGGCTCCCCCCACCTCACGATTTCGTCGACTGAGGATCAAACGTGTACACCTGAGTAGCTGACAACGTCAGGCAAACGAAAACGACACGTATCCAATCAAAGCACTGCGTGCTAACAAAAAACGAACCTTTACAACAAAGGGCACAACACGCCCAGCCGAAATATACAAATTTTACATCTATCTGTTTATTTTCATGTCCTACCTATTCTGAAAAATAACACGAGCACGCTGCTCAAACAAATCTACGACCTGTTTGGCATACTGTCTTACAGTTGCGTAATGCGGGCGCATGTCCCACTCACCGCTGTCCGGCCGAGGAGGTGGCCCAGCTGCCACAGCAGCCGAATCTACGTCAGGACGGTGCACCCTCACAAGAGACAAAGCAGCCTTCACTCCCGCGACGAGCTGCTGCCGCACCAGCTCCTTGACATTGCTCGCACTCCGAAACTTCGACAGAAGACCCGCAAGGGTCGTCGGTACGGCATCCAAAGGACACATGACGTGCAACACCGAGGAAAGTGATGTCTGCACTTGGCGGAGCACCCGTGAAACTTGATAAACACGATCCTGCACCGTCTCCAGAGCCATGGCGCGATCGCGATCCATCCAGAAGAAGCCGCCGGCCTCCATGTCATGTTGAGTCAAGCAATTGACCCGAACAGCGACACGCTCTTTTTCTTCCCTCGGAGCAAGATTCGCACCTGCGACAATCGCACAGAACAAGAATAAGGCCAGCAGGCTCATCCGAAGAACTGAGCTACAGCTCGAACCAAAGAACAACTTACATTGCAGCTGCTCGGATAGCCGAACCAGCTCCGTCATCAAGTACTCCTCTCTGGCTGCACCACGATCCGCCTTGGACTTCCAAACGTCGGCACGACTGCGTAACCCGAGCAACTCCCTCTCCAGACTACGCACGCGATCCCGAAGGAAAGTGAGCTGCGAGGAATCATCCAACGATGGTCGCAATGGCATTGCGGATGAGGTGTCAACTGGGTCAGCACCCGAAGGAACTATAGCAGCAGAAAAAGAAAGGAACACAGACATTCAGCCAAGGATAGAGCGTAACTCAGAGGAATTCATTAAATATATAAGGCCACTACGTGGCACAAGGATGGTATTCTTCAAGATATTTACAACAAAAGTAGACTACAAACTACCCTACGTCCACTACGCCTAAGATGCAGGACCCTGAGTCGCCTCGGAACCAGACTGCCTAGCTTTGGCCCTGCCCTGTTGCCGCAGTGCATACTCAGACAGCAAATCAATGAGCTTGGGCCCATATCGCTTGCAGCGAGCAGAATAGGCAGCAAAGGCTACCTCGGATCCATCCGCAGCCGTCGGCATCCGAGAGGTGATCTGAGGCAAATCCAGCTCCGCTCCAGCCGCCAAGGCCATCGCCAGCCCGACGGACGCGCCGATGCCCTTATGCTTGCGCTTGTACGCCGCAGGCGCTTCGGCTGACAGAGCCTCCGCTAGAGCATCCACATCATCAAGGGATGCCCCCTTCGGGACAAGCTCCCTGTAGAAGCGACCAAGGACCTCTTTCGCCTTGGCAAGGGAGCTGATGACGGTGCTGCAGCGGTCTTCGACCGCCACAGTGGCATCATCTAGAGCACTCCCGTGCTCTAGAGCACCGCGGTCGAACTCGATGCCTGCGGCATCTGAGACAAAAAATAAGAAGGAAAGCATGAAGAAAATCAGCACAGAAGAAGACCCGAAGAAAAAGAAACAAGTACAACACTAGCACTCACCTGAAAGAGCCTTGGAAGCAGCCATGAGCTTCGTTGCTACCTCTTTTTCACGAGTAGCCGCAACAGTGGCCAGCTGCTCCTCACGATCCGCGGCCTCCTGCTGCAGACGCTCCTTCGCTTCGGCTGCCTTAGTCAGCTCTAGCTCGAGGCGCTCTTTCACGCCAATGGCGGCTTCGGCCTTCTGCTCCGACTGACCAAGGCTCTTCTTGAGAGCGTCGACCTTACGGATAGAATCGTTATGCTCCTCTGCATTCAAGACAAACAAGTGTCAAACAACAGAACCAGGATGCATAAGAAAGACATTGAAAGACAGATGGATACCTTGAAGCTGCCGAAGGTTCGCCTCCAGCGCCAGGCGCTCTTGCACCAGCCGCTTGGCTTCCTGCACAAAAGGCTAAGGAAAAAGCAATAGCAGTAAGAAAAGGACTTGGGGGCTATGCCCAACACAAAGGAGTAAAAAAAATTCGCACACGAAGATACT
This sequence comes from Avena sativa, assembly GCA_916181665.1. NCBI lineage: Eukaryota > Viridiplantae > Streptophyta > Magnoliopsida > Poales > Poaceae > Avena > Avena sativa. Next base: position 50,828,047 of record OV702299.1, read on the forward strand.
CGGGGGCTCCCCCCGTGACATAAAATAAAGGAACTTACATGCTCTGATGGTGACTCTGAAGGCCCGCCTGCGAAATTCTGAGGCGCAACCACCTGCGCCTCCTGCACAGGAGGATCCGGAGCGGCGCCCCCCGAAGTCGCCACCGTTTGAGGAGGAGGAGACGCAATCTTCGACCCCCCCATCATCTCCCGCGCACCATCACTGGAGGAATCATGGGATGAATGCCTGCGTACAAATCAATCAGTACAAGCGCAAAAATCATGAAGGAAAAAAGACAATAGTACAACAAGAAAACTTACGAGCCAAGCGAGCTCAGGTCGAAGACAGGAGGAGTCCTTCGGACTCTCTTCTCCTCTTTCTTCTCTTCCTTCTTCTCCTCCGTTTTCTCTTCCTTCTTCCGCTTCGCTGGCAGGTGCGGGGCTACAGCCCGCACAGGAATGGCAGGAAGGGGAGAGGATGAACCTCCATGATCATCACTATGACGCTCAAGGCCCAGAGGGTTCCTGGGAGTCGGAGGAGTTGAAGCATCCGAAGACTCGCTGGAGCTCCGTGCTCGCTTGCACGTATGATCCTCACTTGACTCGTCGGCATCCTCCGCCGGAGATCGCGCCGACGGCAGCTCGGACACGAACTCAACCACTTCATTATCCGGGGCAGCCGGAAATAATTCGGGCAATGGAGGTACCATGCCCGACACTTTGAAGCTCTGCAAAATGAGAAGGAACTTTCTTAGCAAACAAAGGAAATGAATACACAGCCTACAAAAAGCACTACGTGCACAAATCTACACCTGCGGTACGGCCAACGTCGAAGAAAATGGAGGAGTTAGCGACTTCCCCGGGATTTCTTCTCCGGCCTTGAACTTCAGCAGCGCACGAAGGGCCCTGTCAAGATCCCCCTCGGAGATTTTCTCAGCCAAAACCCTCGTTGGATCACGGCGCCCAGAATAAAGAAACATCGGGTGCGCCCTCGCTTGGAGAGGTTGCACCCGACGCTCAAGAAAATTCCGGATGATGTCCACGCCGTTCACCTCCTTCTCCGGAAATCAGCTGGAGATCCTCCACCCGACGGTAAAGGGCCTCTATCTCCGCCTTCTCACCGTCCAAGATTTGGTTTTTCCAAGACCTTTTCGGCTCAATCATTTGGGAGGGGTCAAAGGGAACAAGACCAAAATCTTGCCCGGGCACTACGGAGTCGCGGATATAAAACCATCGCCTCCGCCAGTACTGGACAGATTCAGACATGGAAAAAGAAAAGAACAGAAGATTGGGACTAAGGGAAATGATGCAACCCCCAGTGGGATATACACCATCCGAACCGGATTGCCTCTTCACGGAATAGAGCTTCCGGAAGAGGCCGAAGTGTGGCTCAATGCCAAGCCAGCACTCGCAAAAAGTGACAAAACACGCAATGTGGAGAAGAGAATTGGGAGACAGATGATGAAGCTGAATCCCATAAAAGAAGAGCAGTCCACGGAGGAAATTGTGGACTGGAAAAGAGAACCCACGCATAACGAATGCGAGAAACATAACCCGATACCCAGATGGGGGACAGGGGATTACCTCATTGCCAGGAAGTTTCACGGCCTCCCTATCTTGCGGGATCAGGCCCCGCTCGTGAAGCTTGCGGAGATCGCTCTCCCAAGTCTCTGACCGTCGCCAGCCACCGTCGGTGACACGGGTAGCGGTGGTGCCTTTCTGTCCTCCGGCGGCGCTGGTCCCAACGGCAGACGAGGACTTATTCGACTTCCCTATTGTGCTACGGCGGCGCCGATGGTGAAAACGCAGAAACAATGACGGAAATGTGGAAGGAAATCCCAGCGCGCAGCAAGAATCGCTAGAGAACAAGGAAGCAGTGAAAACAAGAACTGGTGCGGTGAAAACAAACCGCTGCTCTCCTCAATGATTATAACAGCAAAGACGACGCACGACAGCCGTCCATCCAGAAGACCTAACGCCAACGGTAGATCCGGCCGTACACGTGTCATCATCACAACGAACCTTCATTACCACGCCGCCCACCACGCGCGGAAATCGAGGAGACGCTGTAATTATCTCCACGCCGCGCATGACCGGTCAATTCAAAGTCAGCAAGTGGGACCCACGCTTCGTCCAGTCAAGTCATCTCTGGCGTAGCAGACGCTTGAGGTCATCAATCGTCAGCACTGACGTCATCAAAAGCTATACTAGCACCAACTACAATTCTTCGGCTTCACAGCTAAGAGTACTCACTCGAATCTTCGATTCGACTAAATACTCGGGGGGCTACTCCTATCAGGAGCGCAGGCCGCGCACCCGGAAGATGAATAAAGACAAAGTATTTCTTCGAGTCCTATGTCGAGTCTACGACTCCACTACGGACTCGGGGGCTACTCCCATAGGGAGGATGAATTTAAGCATCCGAAAATTTTCATGTCCTACGGACTTAACAACTGAACAATGCTTGATCTAAAGTCTCTGCTCGAGTATGCGACTCGAACAGACACTCGGGGGCTACTCCCATAGGGAGCGCTGGTCGCGCACCCTATGAAATCTTTGACTGTGATCTTTTGGATCAGCACGCAAAAAACTTTTTGTTAACTTTGCCCCAACAAAACGACCGAGTGAGCGACAATCTCCTAGGCCACCCGAAGCACCTCCATGGTGATAGATGTTCGGATGCTGCGTCTGCGACGCAAAGATAAGACCTGCAGATATCATCTGATGGCCTGGCAATGCACATGACTGCGCTCTGCTAGTATAAATCCATGCCAACAGGCGTGATGAAAAATCCCGTCGGACGCGTTGGGTACATCAATTAAAAACACTGGAATTCCACTCCTGTAAGTCCTCCGCGGCCTGAGTCGAATTACGCCAGCATATGTTCCGGGTTCAAGTTAAGGGACTCGAACCTGATGAAGATCGTGTTGTTTCGTCCTAAGACAGTTAACTGGCCCTGATCCGTCGGGTGAGTCAGGCACGCGCATCAACAATCCCTACACACAAATACTGTTACTACTTAGTTGCGCCCGAAGGCTTAAAGAGTCCTCAGCTGAATCTACAATTCGACTGATCACTCGGGGGCTACTGACATGGTTATACCCTACGGGTACCTGACTTCAGCAGACCTGGTCCAGCCCAAGGAAGGCCCACGGCAGACACACGCTGGCCCATGAAGATTTTCGGGTGGCCAAGGCCCATGACGTCTTCGGATCCTTGGAGAGCAAGACTAGTGTAGATAGGAAATTCAAAGGGGTAAAACCCTAGAACTTGTAACCGACTAGGACTATGCCCGGGACCTGCCTAAGTCTATATAAAGGCCAGGAGGGCACGTCCTAGATCTCTCGACTCATACTTTCGCACACACCTTCACGCCAGATCGAATCTGCGCACCCTGTAACCTTCGGTTCCGCCGTAATCAAGAGCAGACAAGCAGGAGTAGGGTTTTCCCTACGGGGGCCTGAACCTGGGTAAATCTCGTGTCCCCTGATTGCTTGTCTGTTAACCGTGCCACGATCTCCAGCATCCCCATCTTCTCCAAAACCCAAGTCCACAACAATGGGCATTGACGAGATCAAACCTCGTCACGGAATGCGCCAACCAGACCATCCTCCACGACCTGAAGCCGTGACTGCAAGTTCCCCTCGAGCAAACTCTGGGATGCTAGGTCGAAGAGCTCCCCTCCGTCATCTGGGGCATCCGCACCTACGTCAACCGATCGACTGGGTTCACGCCCTTATTCATGGTGTACGACGCTGAAGCCGTCATGCCAACTGGCCTCGAGCACGACTCACCTTGTGTCGCCAACTACGTGGAGGGCGACAACAAGACCGCACGCCAAGACGGAGTCGACCAGCTCGACGAAGCACGCGACTTGGATTGTTCCCGCACCGCCATCTACCAGCAAGGACTCTGCCGCTACCATAGCCGCCGAGTCCGGACTCGCACCTTCCAGGAAGGCAACATGGTCCTGCGACTGATCCAGGACAAGAAGGGCATCAAGGAAATTCGGCCCTTGCGTCGTCCACGAAAAACGCCAACCTGGAGCCCCCATCGGAGTCGCCTCGCTCGACTGGACCGCCGGGCCAAGACAACCGCACTTGCTTCTCACAGCGACCTGGTCCTCCGCATCCTCGGCGCAGAGACTCGAACGGTCAAGTACCACACTCAGGGACTCGTGCCAGTCGAAACCAACGTGGCTCGAGAACACACCAAGTATGAGAACACGCCCTGGACTCACCATGCGACTGGCTCCTCGATTTAGGTGGAGTGACGCGCCAAGTACAACGCGCTCTGTCCTCACCTACCTTGGGCATGCGACTAGAACGGCTAAGTACCACGCTCGGGGACTCGTCCAACCGACCCTGCTCGCGTCCGAGAAAACGACTAAGTACAGAGCACCCCTTGGGGTCGCCAAGCGATTGTCTTTCCAAGCCACGGTGATTCGACCTCAATTAACTAACAGTATACAAACAAACATACACACATAAACACGAGGAAAACTCCATTAAAGGGCGGACGCACTCGGGGACTCGCACAACAAAAAAACCCAAACTCAAATCAAACTGACAAAGCATAATTCCATTCCTTACGGCAACAAAATATTGTTCGCTTACAAGGGAAGAGTTACACTTATTTTTGCTAACACAAACGCCAGTCGGCAAGCTATCTACTCCGCAGGCTTCGAAGACGACGCACCGCCACCACCACGAACACGGATGAAGGGCACCCACAGATTCGGAGGGTACGTCGTCAAGCTGCCCGCCATCACTGAACGGAACGGCTGCTCCGTCTTGAAGTTGCGGTGCGTCGGCTCGGCGTCATTCGGAGCAACGACCATCTCCTAGCACGACAGAAGATTGCCCATCGCCAGTACCCGCTCGGAGTACACAGCTGCCCTCGCGGTCAACTTTAGCACTTCAGCGATTTCAACCGAGCCGGTCACCGATGGGTACCCGCTGGTAACATCGTCGAGGTCGAAGACGTCGGGCAAGTGTGCAAGCCCAAGGCTCAGCGCAGTCGTAGCCCCGCGGCAAAATGCTGACCGCGACATATACTCGACCACCGCCGGCGCCCTCTCCAGATAGCGCCACACCTCCATGACCTCGCTTGGAATCACTTCCATGGACGAGATCTCCTGGAGATATGCGCAGATGCAGGTTGCCGAGAGGGCGGCAGAGTCCACCAGCATGGTGACGCATTGCTTTGTGTCGTACGTCTGCGCCTCCGGCTCATCGTCAAGCACTTTCCCTGCAATCAACACCAACTCAACATCAGAAAGACGCACAACTTTGAGCTCACCCACTCGAGGACTCGCCGCAATAAGCGACTCGCCCGCTCGGGGACTCGTTGACGTAATAACAAGTCTGAAAAGCTTACCAAGGAGTGGACGGCAGTGCCCGATGATGAAGTCCTAAAGACCCGACAAATCGTCCTGCAGTCCCGCGATAAGGGCGTCGGAAACCTCCCGCTCGTCCGTCGTGGCAGCGACAGCAGCCTTGGCCCTCTCCTCTGACGAGCTCGCTTCCGCCTTGGCAGCCTTAAGCTCCTTCTCCAGCTCAGCAACCCGCTTCTCTGCGATGGTCAATGACACATGGACAACATCCAACTTGCCGACCGGGACAAAACCCTCGCAGGCCTTCGCAACCGCGGTAGAATGCCCCTCTACAGCAAACGAGGGTGAGACCCCAATCAAGCACAAACAAGGAATGGAGAAGGTAACTCGAACACCTACCTATGGTCGCCTGCAGTTGCTGGTTCACCTCCTACACAGATCGAAGGTCGCGCTCCAGACGCTCCTTGGCGGCCAGTCGCTCCGCCGATTCACGCTGGAGGCCCTGCATTGATCAAAAGCTGTGAGAAGGCAACACAATTTCCTAAGTGACTAGCCACTCGGGGACTGGACAACGAAAAAACTCCTAAGCGTCTAGCCACTGAAATTCAGCGACTAGTGTAACACCCCACTTTTAGCTAATTGTATATTAGGGTTTTGATTGAGCATTGCATAAGCATCATCTCTTAAAATTGCATTGAGGAAAATAAATCAAAATCCTAAAACCCTAATTTTCCCCCCTCTTTGTGACTATTTCAAACGGTTTCAAATATTTTGAAAATGGTCAACAAGTTGTGAAGCCCAAAATGTTATAAGGGCCTCACATTATTTTAAATGTTTTACAAAATCTATGGCATTTTTGAAATGCCCAAAACAGCTTTGGATTTGAAAATACCAAGAGAAAATAGCTAAATAGAAAAAGAAAAATTTCTGGAAATAAAACTGCATCTAGAGCTTCTCAGGCCGCAGCCCAGCCAGCCCAGCACCCTTCTCCTCTCTTCCTGCTGCACACCCGCAGCACCCGCGGCCCAGCAGCGGCCCAACCCTAGCCCACATACCCCTTCGACGTTCTGTCCTTCGTCCTCTTCACAGGCGATGCGAAGCAGCTCGCTGTAGCGCCGCCGGCTGTCGACCATCGCCGCACACCAAGATCCCCGCTGCAACCCCCGGATGAGGATAAGGACCCGCTGAGTCGTGCCCCTCTTCTCCTTCCCCTCTCACTCTTCCCCGCCCCCTCTCCCTCGCTCTCTCGCGCGGACTCGAACCCTAGCCGGCCAGACGCAGTTCGCCGTCGTCGATTGACGCCTTCCTAAGCCTCGTCGAGCATCCCACGAGCTCCGCCTCGCCGTCTTGATCAACCTCGCTGAAGGAATCGACCGCGGGTTGTCGAAATCGAGCCCACAGTCCCCGTCTTCCCGAGCTCCAGCCGCCGCTTCCATCGATGTTGCCGACGCCGTTCGGCCTCCCCTCACCTCCCCGACACCACCACTTCGCTCTAGGTGAGCAGCCGGTCCTCCTGGACCACCTCGTTGGCCCCCTTCCTCTCTATTTCTTGCTCGCATCGAACACCGCCGTGCGCCGCCGCTGGACGCGGTTGCACAGGTTGCCCCGACGACCATCCGCGGGCGGCGCCGCCACTATCTGGCTCGCCCTACAGCCCTGGATCGAACCACATGCCCAGATCTTGTGCGCGTGCTCGGAATTGCTGGCGCCGATGACCATCTGCAGGTTTCCGGCGACGTGACGTCACGGTGATGTCGTGCCAACGTGGCGCCGACGTGTTTGTGGGTCCTGTTGACCGCTGACCGCTTGCGTGGTGTGCTAACATGGCCATGGGCCCCCAGTCAGCCACCGTGGGTAGCCTCTGCTTCGGTGTAAAATGACCCCCACCCCTGTGCTGACATCATAATGATGCAGTAATCAATTTTTAATTGATTTAAATAATTCCAAAAATTGGTTTAATCTTATAAAATCAATAACTAATTATTTATAAGTTAGAAAAATATAAATAATATATCAAAATGTTCAGAAAAATGAGAACTATCTAATTAAGCTATAATCATGCATTGTTCAACAACTTTCATGACAAGTATAATTAGAAGAACATAGTAACCCATCTCATACACATCCGGAGTTTCCCCGAGTTAGGGTTTTCACCTCTCGGAACCCCGATTAAATGGTCGAGCATGCCTTAGGGTTACTTTTCAATACAATTCAATTTGTCTTATCATCATAATTGCTTGAGCATTGCACCGATGCCATGTGTTGATTGTTTCCCCTTTATTTCTGGTGTTTGGTTCTTCCCGGTAGAATACGATATCGAGATCGAGATCGAGATCAAGATTGAAGACCGAGGTCTACACCATCGAAGATCGAAGGTCGACAAACAATACTTGACCAACTGTAACAAGTCAAGTACAAGGTTCCCAAAAATCCGCTTATCTTTTATCAACTGGTAAAGGCAAGCATAGCCCCATCATGATATAATCCTATGATTTCGAAAACATTTCAATTCTGCCATGATGCATACGATTCTACTGTGATCTTTTATCGATAGATAGAGTATCCTATCTATTGCATTACTTCCTTTGATCTTATATTACCTGATCCACTGCTCCTAGCATAACTAGGTTTCGCTTGTGTGCACTGCTAGAGCTTATATCCGAGTCTTGCTTAGCCATGCATAGCTGTCAGTTCTGGTCCATCCAGATGATGTATCAGATGCAGAGAATCTAGTATGGCAGGAGAACATGATGAGATGAGATCAGATGTGATATGAGATTAAACATGCTAAGGCTTGTATGGGAGGCCACGGTGGGATGTGATTTTTCTAGTCCCATGCTCGCCACCATTAGGAACTGAGTTCTTGCCTTTGGAATCGAGATGAGCGTACAGCCACACGGGGCTTGGGAACCCCTCGCCTGATTAACTTGCCTAGTAGATTCCATGAGTCACATAGTTCGGGCGTTCCATTCGACATACGCATTGAAAACATTTTCGAAAGAAGGGGGTGAAGGAGTTGCATTCATAACAGGTAGGGAAGCGTGGACCGGGTTGCTTGGGGTCGATGGAGCCCCTGGTGAACCAACCTCGCCTCACATCTTTAAGTACCGGCTTCGGGATTTGACCCGTTACGGCGGAACCATACTTATTGCGTGACTCATGGTCTCGGCGAAAGCAAGGTAAATGTCGTGGCCAACCACCCTCTGCCGGCCTTCCAAGGAAGAGGGCTAAAACGTTCGCATTAAGAGTCGGTTGGTACGTGTGGGTAAAGTTGTACACCCCTGCAGGGTTAAATCTTTTCGAAAAGCCGTGTTCACGGTTATGAACGCTTGGTGACCAGATTCTAAGATCATAGAGAACTTTAACCTAATCATAAAATTTGGTAGATCAACGTGTGCTTAAGGATGCTTCCTCATGGGTACGAGGGGGTGATCCTAGTTGGTATATGATGATGATTTGGTGGATATCAAAAGATGATGATCAATACTTCGGAGATGTCGCTCTCTTATCCCCTTTTAAAATACTCTCATTAGACGAGACTCTTCTCTCTCTCTCTCTTGTTTTACAAATAAAGATGGCTTTATGCAAAACAACTCCACCAGCCATATGTCTTGCGAAGTACACCCTGTACTCACCCTTGCTTTGTTGATACTTTTGACAGAGTAAGTGTTCCCTGAATATCAGTTTGGTACTACATCGACATCGATGAGTAGCTTGGGGTTCCCGACCGACAGCCTGGAATCTATGGGCTGGGACGTCATCGTTATGCTTCAGGCCTCTTAGGCCATTTGTTAAGTTTGCTATACTTAATAGCATAATTTTACTTTTTTTGTTTGATGTTTGTGGTCAGTGACCTCTGCTTGTAATAATTTGGTTCTCTGCTCAGTTATGAGCTTGCTGTAATAAATTTTGTGTCGTAGGGTCACTGCCGTGTTACCGATTCTTCACTGAATATTATCGAGCTCAAGGTTAAGCTTATTTCAGACGGAGGTCTAGGATTTTTTTAGCCCTGATCCCGGTGGTGTCACAACTAGCCACTCAGGGACTGGACAACAAAACACAATAAGAATCTACCCGCTGAAATTCAGTGAGGAGATCCTTGGGGACTAGACATACCTGGATAGCTGCACCTAGCATATTGTGCATCTCTAATGGCGCCCAGCACTTGTCATGGAACGCTTTGTTGGAAACCCCAAGAGCAAGGTATGAAGAAGCACAGTAACAAGTTTCCCTCATTAAGAAACCGAGGTTATAGAACCAGTAGGAGGAAGGAAACTTCACACAGGTGTTGCAAGCAACACGGAGACCTGCACAACACAAACTCAAGACTTTGCCCCGACGAATCAGTGAGGTTGTCAAGCTCACCGGTTTGTTGTAACAAAGGATTAAACGTATGATGTGGAAGGTAATGGTTTGTAGCAAGTAAACAAGTAACAGTGGAAGATGTATCAATGGTAAAGATTGGACCGGGCTCCATAGTTCACTAGAGGTGCTCTCCTTAGATAAACAACATGGCATGAAGGGTAAACAAATTACAGCAGGGCAATTGACAAGAACTGAGCAAGGCATAACAATGCAATTACTAGTCAAAAAGATCCTATGAGATTTGTTTGGGAAATACAACAAGATACATAGACCGCCATCCAACTACATCTATGACTAAGTCCACCTTCAGGTAATCATCCAAACCCCCTCCAGTATTAAGTTGCAAGCAACAGACAACTGCTTTAAGCAAAGTGTGTAAGGTAAACAGTACACATGTTCCATGAACAAGAGATCGTTGTTTTCTCCCTAGTAGCAACAACACATCTACAACCGAAGAGATTATTGTCACTTCCCTTGGAAACTAGAGGCATGAAACTATCGAGCATAAATACCCCCTCTTGGAGTCACTAGCAACTACTTAGCCAAGATAGCTACTAACAACGGAGAGCATGCAAGATCACAAACAACACAGCCATGATAGAATCATAAAGACAAAATCATTAATCAAACCAACATAATAATCTCAATACCATCAGATCCCTGCAAACACAACATGCATGATTACAAATAGATTAGATCTTGATCATGAACGGAGCTCACAAGATCTATACATGAAAGCACAAAGGAGGAGATACAACCATCTAGCTACTACATGGACCCACAGTCCAAGGTGGAACTACTCACGCATCATACCGGAGAGAAGGCCTCCGGGATGATCTCCCCTCCGGCAAGGTGCCGGGAAGAACTTCAGATACCCTCGATCTAGGGACAATGGTGGCGGCGGCTGCAGACGGTTTCGTGGATTTCTGATCGGGCACTCAGGGTTTCTGCATCGAGGGCTTCTTATAGGTGAAGGGGGAGACCGAGGAGGCGGCCAGGGGCTACAAACCCTAGCCAGGCGTGGGGCTGGGCCCACCAGCACCTGGGGTGGGTCTGGCCCTCCTGGCCGGCCCCTCTGGCTCTCCTCTAGACTTCTTGTTCCCCACGGAAAGTAATTGACTTTGTCCTTTGTCCCGACCAATTCCGATAATATTCCTTTACTAACTTTTCTGAAACCAAAAACAGCAGAAAATAGGCATCTGGCACTATTGCAACTTGTTAATAGGTTAGTACAAGAAAACATGTAAAAAGCACCTCAAAGTGTGGACAAGTAAAGCAAAGTAGATACAAAACAAGTGTGGAGAGAAGGCCTCCGGGATGATCTTCCCTCCAGTAGGGTGCCGGGAAGAACTTCAGATCCCCCCGATCTAGGGACAATGGTGGCGGCGGCTACAGATGGTTTCGTGGAGATTTGATCGGGTGCTTAGGGTTTATGCATCGGGGGATTCTTATAGGCGAAGGGGGAGGCCGAGGAGGCGACCAGGGGGACAAACCCTAGCCAGGCGCGGGGTGGGGCCCACCCGCGCCTGGGGCGGGTCTGGTCGCCCTGGCCGGCCCCTCCGGCTCCCCTCTGGACTTGTTGTTCCCCACGGAAAGCAATTGACTTTGACGTTTGTCCCGTCCAATTCCGAGAATATTTCTTTACTAACTTTTTTGAAACCAAAAACAGCAGAAAACAGGCATCTGGCACTGTTGCAACTTGTTAATAGGTTAGTACCAGAAAACATGTAAAAAGCACCTCAAAGTGTACACAAGTAAAGCAAAGTAGATACACAATAAGCATGGAGCATCAAAAATTATAGATACGTTTCCAACGTATCAATCTCGACCGCATCCACTGATGACAGCACGAAGGGCGTGCGACCGCGACGCTACTCGACGTCTGAGCCCAATATCTCGAGCACTTGAGGAGACTGCGCCGCGACACTCGTAGCGAAGGCCTTCGCCATGAAGCGAGTAAAAGTCACCACCGTCGCTCCCGAGGCACTCGCCGTGGGTTCTAACGCCCCGACCAGCGCCGCTAGTTCAACCTGCTGCGACCCCGCGTCCACTCCAGTCGGAGCTTCGCTTGGCACATTGGTCGGCTCGTCCAAGATTATGGCGACGTCATCTCCCTTCTTCTTCGCGCCCTTAGTGGGCGCCTCAGCGTCGTCGCCCTTCCTCTTCTTCGAGGGATCAACCTCCTCCCCCAAGGTGGCTGCTGGTACCTTGGCCACGAAGGGTGACCCATCTTGTTCACTCCAGTCTTGTAAAAGAAGCGATCAGCGACTCAAGTGGCATCTACAAACTATTACTCCAAGTCGACACGGCAAATACTTACCTGGCGACGGGGATATAATGTATGCTGGTGCGGATGTGTGCCAGCTTCTCCAATTCCGCGCCCAGCTTGCGGCTGATCCCCGTCTCAAACAGGAAAGGTGCCCATGACACTGATGGTTTCTTTGTCGATGAAGCCGCTGCCACGGGGATCTCTGTTCTAGTCGATGCGGGCGCCTCCTTCGATGGGGAGTCCTCTGCGACCGAAGCAGCCCTGAGCCCCGCGACTGCCGAGAACATACAAGGAATCGACGCTAGAGGCATCTCGTCCTCCACCATGGCCGGGTCTGCCGTCTCGGCCTCGGCGTCGTCGGCTACGCTAGTCGCCTCGGAGCTAGTCGCCGACCGAGGCGGAGACACCGCCGTGGGAGCCTTCTTCCTCTTTGGTGATTTCTTCTTTGACGACATGGCCACGCGCCGCGAGCTGTGCTCTTGGACGTCGCCTTCGCCCCCGTCGTGTCCCTCGAGGCTCTTGCTGGCCTCGAGCTCGCGTTGTCGCTTCCCGCAAGTCTTCCGAGCTGCGGGTGCGGCGACCTCCACCGCCTCATCGTCGGCATCATCATCATCGTCGGAGGACTCGCTCTCGTCCCCCTTGACCTCTTCCGAGCTCTCATCATCGGCGAGAGGGAGCCAGCCCTCCACAAATTGGAACAGCTGAAATAACAACACATGATTAGTAAACCGCGACTGCATTTCTGCGACTGCGGAAATAAACAAGGTAAAACAGAATCACTGTCAGCGCCTTGCGCTTCGTGGTGTATGGGGCGATCCCGGCCTTCGGATTGCTATACTCCGCGTAGGTGATCTTCTTCAATGCGTAGGAGTAGTCATCGGCTTTCCACTCGATGGTGCATGCCTTGGTTCCGTATCCCCTACCGGTGTACTCATACATCCAGTGGGAGCGGCTGGCCAGTGGCACCAGTCGTCGCCCGAGCCAACAATTGTATAAATTGATGGTCTGGAGCCCATCTTTCTTCAGCTGACGGATTGTCATCAGCATCTCGTCCATGACCATCCTTTGGTCCTGCGGGAGCTTGGCGACCTGCAGCCGGCGCGGCTCGGTCCGCTCGGCGAAGTACGTTGGGAGTGTCACCTCGCCATCCGGCGTCGATTCTCTAACGTAGAACTAGTGCTTCTTCCATTCGCTGGCCGCCTTCTTCGGCAGCATGAGGTCGAGGAAGGAGGCGTTGGTCTTCAGCTGGAAAGTAAGGCCGCCCGCCGCCAGCATTGGGCCGCCAGCACCTTCGCGACTGATCCGCCCGTGGAATAGCTCCTGCCACAGGGGTAAGTACGGGCGGCACCCCAAGTAGCATTCGCAGAACGCCACAAAAATGGCGAGCTGCTCGATGCTGTGAGGCTCCAGATCCGATGGTTGGATGTCGTAGTAGGCACAGAATTAACGAAAGAAGAGCAAGGTAGGGAATTCGAGCCCTCTCTCGAGGTGGCTGGTGAAGCAAATGAACTCGCCGGCGCATGAATCTGGTTCCGCCTCTCTGTCCGAGGGGATTCGCCATATTCCGGAGCAGAGAATCCCTCCATCCTCGAAGGATTTCAGCGTCGCCCTGGTGCACTTGGACTTCCCCCATAGTTCCTTCGGAGGCGCCATCAAATCAAGAATCTGGACTCGCTGAATCGCTCTAGAGGATCTGGATCGAGATGAAATGGAAGACTAAAAGGTGCGTGGAATCCGAGGAAATGTGAGGAATACTCACAACTCACCCGTCACTCTCCTTATATAGCGGTTGTCTCCCGCCAATTCCGGGAGAGCCGTTACCACGCGGTGATTACGCCAATATTACCGTTGGATTACCCAATGGCTAGTTTGACCAAAAATAATGGTCCAACTTCGTATACTCGACTCGCCGACCCATTCGCCATAGCTGCGATTCGACTACTTGCCAAATTGGCGATTCGACGGGATATTACGACTGAAGATTCATGCTGAGGATTCTTTCTTTCATTGAAGAAGTCCACCGCCGATTCGACTGGGCGTCCAAATTGGACCCGAATACTCTGCCAAAGAACACCTACGACGAATCAACGACGGCCTCGGGGACAACTGATGGGGATATGCCGAGTGGGGTATACCCAGCAGGACGTTCCATAGTGGATCATACTCTCAGCGAGTGGGCCTGTAGGACGGCGACTGGACCGCGACCCAAGAGGAAGCTAGGCGACTGGAACCTGAAGGCCCAGAAGCATAGCTAGGCCCAGTCGGATTAGGTCAAAACCCTCTGAGTCCTTATCCAACTCGGTTGTAGATCTATAAACCCTAGCGAGGTGACTCTATATAAACCTCCCTAGGGCATGCATAACATTTACGTTCCATCATACACCCCATCGACTCGCCGCCTAGCCGCCGAGCTCGCCCACTCTAATCTCTTGATAATACAATCTAACAGGAGTAGGTCTTTACCCTCCGGGGGGCGAATCTGGGTAAAACCTTGTGTCTCTGCCCTCATCTCGCACCGCAGATGGCTGGTCGCCCTTGCCCCTCATTCTACTACTCGCGGTCACTCGCTACATCTGCGGTGGCCATCCACGACAATACATATTATATAAAGCCCCAAATCGCTCTACAACTACTGAAGATCGATCCTTAACCACCGTCGATTTGGGGCCAAACCCTAACCACTATGTAGATCGGGATCTTACCCTATTCGGCACTAGCGCCATCGATGACGACAGAGCCGTAGAATGCGTCACCAGAACGAGAGAAGAAGCCTGAGGCGGGGGGATTGGGGCCGCCGGCACGGGCGAAAAAACCCTATCTGTAAGACACCACCTTTATAAAGGTAAAGGTCCCCGTGATTGCAATGCTAGTCCCTGGATCAATAGCTAGCATCCACAGTTTAAGATGTAATATCAAGAAACAAAGGTCATAATACAACTTTATAGCCAGGAATAAAATAATTCATTACATCTTACATAGCTCATTACAATGCAGCAGAAATAACTATGTATCATGGAGTCCTTCATCTTCAAAGTGCCACAGGCAATCATGTTGGTTGTAGACTTGTAATCCTAATCAACACACTTCACTAACATCAAACAAACCTGCAACATAATAAGTTACAACCATAAGGGTCAATACATTTGAATTGTATTGGCAAGTGATATTATGGTAGAATAGTGGTATCTATCATCTATATGCATTTGGATAAGTGGAGCTTAGGCTTGCTTTGCTCAAAATAGATTTTCCTTATCATTTGAAAACACTAAGTTTTTGTTTGTCAAATCACCCAAGGCATCTACCAATAGAAATTGATGATCTTTAACCCTTGTTCAACCACAATATTTTAACTTAGAAATTGGGATGAGGATATTCTTGATAGCTTCCATGTCTTGATGCTCAAATTGTCCATTGCCGGGGACACGGCTAAGTACTTAGATTCTTCCTTCTCGAGAGGTGGTGCACTTTCCCCACAAGACTCGACATGCATCGAGACAAGATCTTTCAGAAGCCTTCCCTTAGATCAAAATGGACGCGTTCCTAAACCTATCACCCAATACCACCAACTGTCCATTTGGCTAAGTTATTGCAACCTATATGATCCAAGCAGAGCCCATATTGCCATGTGGCTGCACTAGAAGCTTCTTAACATATGGCATCTCAAATCCCTTTGTTCCTGGGTGGCTTTCCACAAGTGTG
The DNA here is from genome assembly GCA_916181665.1 of Avena sativa. Taxonomy (NCBI): domain Eukaryota; kingdom Viridiplantae; phylum Streptophyta; class Magnoliopsida; order Poales; family Poaceae; genus Avena; species Avena sativa. The sequence continues at coordinate 50,843,693 of OV702299.1, forward strand.
ATACACAAGGTAGACCATAGATATGGGCCTTGTGTAACCACTCAACATAACCCAAACATACCATTCCACCCAGGTGATTCATTCACTTAGTTGTTTTATTAAGCAAAACTCAAGTCAAAGACTTAGCAACATTTTACATAGCATGTATATAATCCACCCTTGTTTGCTAATAGCTAGGCTAAGCATGGCAATATAGCAAGTATCTTAACTTAGAGAAAATTCTAACAAGTCTACAACTATTAGGATTTCCCAAGCATAGAATATAGATACTTAGTAAAAACATCATGCAAGCCCTATACAAAATATCACTAATGCATAGTCAAAATATTGGGACAAAAATATGAAGCACCACTTGCCTTTTTGGTAGAGAATATAAGTTCACTCCTTGATCTTGCAATAGTCACACTCTTCAAATTTCACTACAATTCAATCAAGGCACAAATTCAATCTAGCATTCAAACAATTCATCACATAGAATAAAGAAAACAAAACAATGTATGCAAGCATACAAAAAGATTTTTTTATTTGGAAAGGTGGTTTATAATAGGTTATAAACATTTTAAAACACCTATTGGTCATTTATATAGATGGTAAAACCATTTAAAAATAAGTTAGTGAAAATGGCCATTTAAATCATTCTTATTTTTCTAGAGATGATTTAAATCAAAGGAATAATTTCTAGTGTTTGCCAAATATATTTTTAAACACAAAATATTAGTGTTTATGGTCAAAGTGTTTAAATCAAATCCATTTTCAAAAGGTTTCACCCAAAAATCATTTTTTTAAATAAAAGCATTATTTTCTTTTACTAGAAATGCCTTTAATCAAAGTAATAATTTCTCAAATATATTTTGAAATCCCAAAACTTGGTGTTTAGGGTCATAGAGTTTAAATCAAATCCTTTTCCAAAGGTTTTACTCAAAAAGCATTTTTAAACCATAATCAACATTTTTATTTAACTAGAAATGCTTTTATTCAAAGATTTATTCCTTAGTATCACAAAATATACTTTTAAATCTACAAGTTGGTTTTTATGTTCAGTGGGTTCAAAACAAACCATTTGCCAAATATTTTACCCTAAAAGCATTTTTAGAACAAATTCTATAACCAAAATAGGCCTACACATGTTTCTGCAAAAACTACCAATTTTCCAGAAGCAAAATACTAAACAAAGGGTATGGATGGAAATTATACTTTTCCCTGATTCCAATTATAAAAAATTTGCAAAATTTGGACGTGTGGATCAAAAGTTATGAATTTATAAAATCATACATCTAATAGAAAATCTTCTGTTTTTAAAACAAAACCTGTGCCACGCGTCTGTGTCCTATTGGTCAGTACCGGTTCGGTGGGATCGCGCAGTGTGGATCGTCAGATCTAAATATAATCGTGCGGCACAGATGAATTCGTACCCCTTCGTTAAGTCATCTATTCCTATGCGTCAGATCTAGATCTAACGCTTCTGAGCACCCTAGCCATGATCTGGCGGCGCTGCGACGGTGGACGGCGACGACGCGCTCGGGCGGTGATGTTGCCGGCGATATAGGAAGCGAGAGAGAGGGAAGGGGCTCACCAGACTCGCCGTGATGCGCTGATTCTCGAGGTTGTCATCGTAGTCCAAGGGGCACACGGGAGTGAAGGGGATTGCTCGCCAGAGATGTTGCTGACGACGGGTGCGCTCGGGCTGCGACGTTGGCGAGACTACATAGCAGAAGGAAGCCAGGAAAGTGTCTCGTTAGATGCGTAAGGTGAAGGTGAGTACGCGAGCGTCATCCAGGGGGAAAGGGGAGGTCAGGTTTACCGGGAAAAGGTCGCCGGAGTGGACGCGGTCGTTGGTGGCGCTCAGTCATTGAAGTTGCCTACACTCTAGGGCACGCGCGGCCAAGCGGGCGGTACTGGGAGATGCGTAGGGAGGTGGCGAGCGTGCTCGTCGAAACCAGGGACAGTGGGGGTGGCTGTTCTCGCCGGAATCAACGTTTAAGACTCGCCGGAGACAGTGGAGTGCAGCGAGCAATTCAGGCAGCCTAGGGGCCGAGAGGGGTGGGGGATTGAGGGGAATGAGAGAGGGGGGGGGGGGCGGGATTAAGTACGCGAGGTTACGGGGCGGATTTACTGGCGTGATTAAGCGAATTGAACCGAGGTTTAAACGAGCAGAAATGGCCGGAGTTGAGGGCGAGGTCAGCGTGGGGTGAAGACGATGATGACCTGGCCGTGGGGCCTCACGGTCAGTGAATGAGAGGAGGGTTCGGTGGGGTCGCCAAGTCAGCGACTGAGGGGGTCGTTCTGTGGGTGAGAGAAAACGGTTCGGGGAGGGAGAGAGAGGTGGGCTAGTTGGGCCTGGTGGGCTGGACTGGGTCTGTTTTATTTTTTTCTTTTCTGTTTCTTTTTCCTTTTTCTATTTTGATTTCTGTTTTGTTTTGATTCAAATGATTTAAACTCAATTTGAATTCAGGTTTTTGTTAAACCTTTTCTAAATATTTTCAGTAAGTTTTATATGTTTAATAATGTATTTAAATAATTTATTGTTAGAATATTTCTTATATTCTCATATGCTTTATTATGTATTTAAATTAGACACATGTCTTTATTTAAATGAGATTTTAAATATACTAGCAAAAAGCCCGTGCGTTGCTACGGCATAATAGGAAATCAAATAAACAATTCTTCATATGTTCAAATCTATGGGCCAATCAAATCCAAATGGCACAAAAATTGGTTTGTTTGAGGCGAATGGTAGAACGAAACTTTGATAAGAACACTCAACACTTTAGTATTAAGAAAAGAGGTAAAGATAAATATTTTCTACAACTTGCACAAATCTGCATATTTTAAACCAAAATATCTTGATAAAAAATATACATATTTTCAAACCATGTTCAGTGACCACCAAGACAGCATTAGGTGACGCGTATGTGCATCGGGTGATACTGATAGCACAGATCTTCAGTGGCCACGTCAACAACATCAGGTGACACGTATGACCATATCCACCAGACTACCATGACTAACATGCAAGTCATGAGAAAGAGGAGCAACATTTGAAGCAGGTTTGGAGGCCAGCGCTCGCTCGCTCAGTTTCCGATACTTCTCGGGTTTTTTCATAAGAAATTTGATTGCATAAGCTGTGTGCTCATCAATTCATCAGCAATTCGGTGCAAGAATTTACCACCAGCATATTAGGCTTGCCACCTGAAATTCACATATAGGCAAGCAGAAATAGGATGAGAGTGAAGCGGAGTAAAAAGGATCTTTATGAGCAAAAGCAAATACTATATCTCTTAAGCCAATAGAAGTTGTCATTTTACCTCTTTTGTCCATTTTTCCATCAGATCAACAATATAGCTTGTTCAGATCGACAATTTCACCATCAAGATTCAAATCTGTGGATCTGCAGAAGGTGCAATTACAGTGCTTGTAGCTATAACACAAAAACTGATGGAAAAAATACTATCCACCCTGCTTTGGATGGCAAAATAGTAATATGAATTCAGTTTTGCACCAGTAAAGGGCCTAAGCTTTGTGATGACTTTATGAAGCATTTTAGTTCTGAATTACTTCACTGAAATCCTACAGGCCAATACAGTTATGTACAATAATTTTGTGGCTAGGAGAAGAAATCTCATGTCACTGTTAAGTCTTAAAGATGTAGTTTAACAAAGCTTTCAACCACTGTTAATTCTTACAATGAATAATAACCATATGAACGTATTGTATTAGTTTTAGAGCCCCATCGATAAGCCTAAGCCAAAACTTTCTTCATAACTTGCAATAAAGAAGCAATCATGTACTTAATATTACATAGAGCGTGTATGGTGTTTTCCTGTGGTCATGACACATACCAGGTGGTCGTTGACATTGCTTCAGATGAATAAAAATTCAGATCATCAGCATCGATGAGTAGGATTTAAATATAAGTGAAAACTCAAGGAGGTTGTTGGAAAAAATAGATGGCAATGGAGGAGCTGAGCATCACCAGAATTGGAACAGGCGGCGTGTGGCCGTGGTTTCCGAGCTTGCGGCCGGAACATGACAAGGAGCGCTGCCTCTTTAGTTTAGATGGACTTAACATACTTTCCTGCTGTTCTTTTTCTGCAAATATCAAGTGTTCAATGATGATAAAATTCAATCAATATGGTTAAGTTACTGAAACTAATATTATGCATTGATACCAACGCAATCAAATCAGGCTTCCAAACTGCAGAACTGCAAAGTGGAACCCACTGCAAGCCACATCCGTAGCAGAACTGGTTGCCACACCTGCCAATTTTACTGACATTTAGTTGTAGATATAACTGTATTGACCTTTTCACTTTCACGAAAGGCCAGCACGGAACAACAAAGGTACTTTTCCTGAAGAATTTTTTTTCCTGCAGATAATGTGCAAGCAGCCATCGCTTTTCTCCATGAAGAACTGGCATCCAGGAACCTCTTCCACTCCTCCCCCTTGGCCATGTCCAGCACCATCCTCTCCTCCCTGTCCTTGTCCATCCAGGCTTCACGCACAACCGCCCTCATTGACCTACGGCAGCCGCGTGTCCTCGCCACCTCGGTCGAGCTCGCCCCGCCTCTTCACCGGTTCCAGTTGCCTAGGACCTCACCGGTGCTTGCAGCTATGGTGATCCCCATGTCCGCCTCTGCCTCCCCGAGTTTGGTGCGCCCTCCCGCCGACCGCCTCGCCTGCAGGCTCATCTCCATCGCCAAGGCCACGCGTCGGCCTCCTTATCATGCCTTCCTAGATCTGGGTCGCCGCCCCCTCATATCCTGTGTCTCCCCGCGTGACCGAGCTCTTCTAGGAATCAGGGAGACCAAAGGCGGCGTAGCTGGGCATGAGGGACGCCGGGCGGCCTGTCTCGTCGCCGGGAATCCAAGCTGGACAGGGCGGCGCGGGAAGCCGGAGCCGGCCGAGGAATCGGGAGAAGTGCTTTTTTTTTCTCTCGGCCGGTTTGACTAAGCGGTGGCAGTCCCTGTAAATACATATGAACTGTAGGGACAAATCTATATGACGGACGGGTGGACAGAAACCTTGCGTTCTTTATTATTAGGTATAGATTTTCACGTAGGGTTCGCAGCATAGAAAACAAAAAATTTCCTACGATGGGAACTATGTACCAAGATCTATCTACTAGATACAAACAACAGGCGGATGTATATCCATAGAGAACATACTCTTGAAGACCGGCAAAGCTTAACAAGTTCGATTCGTGGTTGATGTAGACGATCTCTTGCCGATCTCAAGATCGAGAGGAAGTCCTAGCGCCGCAAATCAGCAGCACATCCGTGCTCGCACACACGTTCGAGGCACCGAGCAACCTCCGCCACCTCGCTCCAGCGATGCAGCGGAAGCACAACTCTTTCTTGCCGAATAGCCATCGGGAACACGTATCTCGCTAGTCCGAGACCATGAGGGATAAATTCTAGAGGGGGAGAGAGATCCTTCACGAGGAAGTGTGAGTGAGAAGTGAGGAGAGGGGTGCCTTTTATAGGAGGAGGGGGACCCCAAGGGGGTGGCCGGCGCATGGGGGCTGCCCGTTTGCCCTCCCCTCTTCATGTGGGTGGACACTCCACTCACAAAAATCCATTCAAATCCCTCCACTCAAAATCCCACTTAAACTTGCCATTAAATTTCCACCAAATTTAATGCAAACTCTCATTAAATAAAACTCTTTTATTTTATTCAGAATTTTGTCAATTACTTTAATGACAAACATTCACAAATAACCCCTTGCTACAATTCTATTTCACATGCATAACCTCTTTATGCAATTTCACCCAAAAACATGTTTCGGTATCTAGTGAAATAAATTCCTGCGCTTGTTATTCTTTCTGGCATGAAACTTTTGCTGCAATTGGACGTCGGTGTCTCTTAAGTGTGTCACCCTACGGTTCGTGAATAATGCGGACATGATCGAGATCCCTCTCAGATCAATAATCAGAAGCGGGATCTGGAGACCCATACTGACTCCCACACATTCAACGATGACTTTCTTGTGATCGTCGGAACCTTTTACTCTAGTAACTTAATCCCTTTGTTTCGCGATATATTACATGTCCGAGATTTGATCATCGGTATCTTCATACCTAGTTTGATCTCGTTACTGACATGCACTCTTTTCTCGTTCCCGTGATATAACATTCTAGTGATCAAATCACTTGCTTGCAAGCTAACCAATGTGATATCACCGAGAGGGCCCAGAGTATATCTATCCGTCATCGGGATGAACAAATTCCACTCTCGATCCATGGGCCTCAACATAACACTTTCTTAGTCCTGAACCCATCTTTATAATCACCCTGTTACGGTGTGACGTTTGATGTTATCAAGAAACTCTTCCGGTGTTAGTGATTGATATAATCTCATGGTCTAAGGATTAGGATCATTTCGTAAGTTGTTATAGCAATATAAACTTAATGACTTTGATCGTAATGCTATACTTCGGATGAATGTTCATCACATCATTACACTAATGTTGTGATCCCGTTATTAACAACATCCAATGTCTATGATCAGGAAACCTTGATCTTCTTGTTAATCAACGAGCTAGTTTATGAGAGAGGCATAACTAATAACTTCCTGTTTGTTTATTAAACACACATGTATTAACGTTTCCGTATTAATACAATTATAGCATGCAAAATAAACATCTATCATATACTTGGAATACACATAATAAACACTTTATTATTGCCTCTCAGGGCATATTTCCTTCAGTCTCACACTTGCACTAGAGACAATAATCTAGTTATATAGTGATGAATCTAACACCCATTGAGTTCTAGTGTTGATCATGTTTTGTTCTAGGGAGAGTTTTACTCAACGGATCTGCTACATTGAGATCCGTGTGTACTTTACAAATCTTAATATCTCTATCCTTGACATGCTCGCGGATGGAGTGAAACTGACGCTTAATATGCTTGGAATGCTTGTGAGACCTTGGCTCTTTGGCATTGGCAATGGCACCATTGTTGTCACAATAGATCACCATTGGGTCCAATGCGTTTGCAACCACACCTAGTTCGGATATGAACTCCTTCATCCAAACCGCTTCCTGAGCTGCTTTCGAAGCAGCAACATATTCGGCCTCCGTTGTTGATCCCGCCACCACAGGTTGTTTGGAGATCCTCCAACTAACCGCTCCGCCATTCATGAGAAATACGTATCCGGATTGAGACTTAGAGTCATCCGGATCGGTGTCAAAACTAGCGTCGACATAACACTTAGCGACTAGCTCTTCTTCACCTCCGTATATAAGAAACATATCCTTAGTTCTTCGTAAGTACTTAAGGATATTCTTGACCGCTATCCAGTGTTCCGAACTTGGATCCGATTGGTACCTACTAGTCAAACTAATAGCATGTGCCACATCCGGTCTTGTACATAGCATGGCATACATTATAGAGCCTATGGCTGAAGCATAGGGGACTTTGTCCATTATGTCTCTTTCTTCCGCCGTAGCCGGACTTTGAGTCTTACTCAATGTCTTGCCTTGCAACATAGGTAAGAACCCCTTCTTACTTCCATCCATTTTAAACTTCTTTAAAATCTTATCAAGGTATGTACTTTGTGATAGCTGTAGGGTTCGCAGCATAGAAAACAAAAAAATTCCTACGATGGGAACAACTATGTACCAAGATCTATCTACTAGATACAAGCAACGGGTGGATATACATCCATAGAATACATACCCTCGAAGACCGAATAGCGTTAATGAGGTTCTACTCGTGGATGATGTAGACGAACGCTTGCCGATATCAAGATCGTGATGAAGTCCGTCTGGTCCAGCCGGTCCAGCACGATCAAGTCCAGCACCTCAAAGAAGTGGTGCATCCGTGATCGCACACACGTACGGGTACCCCGACAACCTCCGTGCCCTCGCTCCAGCGAAGCAGCGGAAGCAACAAATCCTTCTAGAAAAAGCCACCGGGAACATGTATCTCGCTGATCCGAGACCATGGGGAAATTCTAAAGGGGGGAGAGATCCTTCGCGAGGAGGTGTGAGAGACAAGTGAGAGGAGGGGGTCCTTTTATAGAGGAGGGGGTCATCCCAAGGGGGCATGGCCGTCGGCCATGGAGGGTGCCCCCACCTCTCCCTCATTCATGTGGTGGAAGCTCCACTCACATAAAAACCTCTCCACTCACAATTCCACTCACATGCATTAATTTTCCACCAAAATTAATGCAAGCTCTCATTTAAATAAAACTCTTTTATTTATTTATTCAGAATTTTGTTAATTACTTTAATTAACAAACATTCATATAAAACCCCTTGATAGTATTCCATTTCACATGCAGAACCAGTTTCAGCAATTTCAACCGAAACAGTTCCGGTGTCTAGTGAAATAAATTCCTGCGCTTTCCTTTTCTTTTTCTAGCATATCATTTGCTCCGAATGGTGTCGGCATCCCTTAAGTGTGTCACCCTACGGTTCGCGAATAATGCGGACATGATCGAGACCCTTCTCCGATCAATAATCAGTAGCGGGACCTGGAGATCCATACTGACTCCCACACATTCAACTATGACTTCTATGATCGTGTGAACCTTCTACGCTAGTATCTTAATCCCTTTGTTTCACGATATATTACATGTACGAGATTTGATCATCGGTATCTCCATACCTAGTTTGATCTCGTTACCGACATGCACTCTTTTCTTGTTCCCGTGATATAACATTCTACTGATCAAATCACTTGCTTGCAAGCTAATCAATGTGATATCACCGAGAGGGCCCAGAGTATATCTATCCGTCATCAGGATAAACAAATTCCACTCTCGATCCATGGGTCTCAACATAACACTTTAGTAGTTCTGAAGCCATCTTTATAATCACCCAGTTACGGTGTGACATTTGATGTCATCGAGAAACTCTTCCGGTGTTAGTGATTGACATGATCTCATGGTCTAAGGATTAGGATCACTTCGTAAGTTGTTATAGCAATATAAACTCAATGACTTTGATCGTAATGCTATACTTCGGATGAATGTTCATCACATCATTACACTAATGTTGTGACCTCGTTATTAACAACATCCAATGTCCATGATCAGGAAACTTTGATCATCTTGTTAATCAACGAGCTAGTTTATAAGAGAGGCATAACTAGGAACTTCCTTTTTGTTTATTAAACACACATGTATTAACGTTTCCATATTAATACAATTATAGCATGCAAAATAAACATTTATCATAAATAAGGAATACAATAATAACCACTTTATTATTGCCTCTCGGGCATATTCCCTTCAGTCTCCCACTTGCACTAGAGACAATAATCTAGTTTGAAATTTTTTGCGTATTGAACACATATGGCTTTCTGGTGTTCCATATACGCAACAACAAGTGGTTTACATAATCTACGGATCTGATGCTTTCAGGTCCGTGTGTATTTGCATGTCTTTGCGTCTTCATGCATCACTCATTCTCTAATGAGATGGCATTGTATAAATTTGGTCTTTCAGTGAGACCTTTAGTTCCTTGGGGTTTAAAACACGTCGATACTATTGTCATATAATATATCTTTAGTGTTAGCCCGTTGCGAACCACACCTTAGTTTGATAACAAACTACTTGACACAAATTCCCTCCTTTGCTGCTACTATAGCAGTCATATACTTAGCCCTTTTGTTGTAGTATTCGTCACAATGTCTTAACTATGGATTTCATCCAAATCCATCATGGAATCTCCTTTATATTACATTGTGCCACACATAGTTTAAATTGAGATAAACTTAATTTGTATCTTGTGACAAAACTAGTATCAATGTAACTCTTTACAATGAACTATTTGTAATTGTTTGTCACCTCTATACAAATATATTCTTAGTTCTTCCAAAAGATCATAAGAATATCCTTACTATCGTCCAATGATCATTTTATGATTCATTCTGGTATATGCTCATAACACTTAGAGCATAGGACATATCTGGATGTATACATATCATGGTATGATTGATCAAAACATTCTCGTGATTTCACTCATCAAGTGTCAAAGCACTTGAATCTTATTTCACTTATCAAGTGTCGATACACTTGAATCTTGATTCAATTCTTTTCCATGCGACAAGAACTGTTTCTTGTCATTTCTATATTGAACTCCTTCAATATCTCATATATGTACATTTGGCACAACCATATTAGCGTCATAGTCTATCCACTATAGACATTTAAGCTAAATATTCGGGTTTTGCCTAAGTCTTTCATCGAAATGAAATTATTGACCTTTGTCAATAAAAGATACATCATTTCTAATCAACAAGATGTCATCCACATAATGTATTAGAAATGTGTCTCAGCGCTCCCACTTAATTTCTTGCAAATGCAAGCATCTTCATCGTCTCCGGATGAAAACTCCTTTTCATCACGGTGAAGATTCCAACTCCGCGATGCTTAATTCAACCATTGAAGTTTGCATGCCCTTTTAGCATCCTTTGAATTTAAAAAAAATCCTTTGGACCGTGTCATGTAGACGTCCTAGGTAACCATTCTATTAGAAGAACTTTGTTTTGTTTATTCATCTATCATATACCAAATTATATGTAGTGATTGCTACTTTAATCCGTCCAGACTAAATATCGCTATGAAAGATCAAATCTTGTCATAGTCAACTTCTTGAACATTGTCATAAAATACTTTACGACATGTCGACTATTTCATAGATGTGAAACATCCATGTCTGTTTCTTTATAGATCCAAATACGATCGATAGGTTTTTACACCTTTCCGGAGGGTCTTCCAAGTTCAAAACTTGATTTCTCGTGTATGGAACTATCACGGATTTTATAGCTTCAAGCCATTTGATGAAGTTAGGGCCCATCATCGCTTCTTTGCATATAGTCGGTTCATCATTGTCAAACAATAATGATTTACTCTCAAATCTTAGTATTTGATTGTTTATTTGACCGACTTGGTTCAATAAGAACTTAGATCTCCGTGACCACAACCTTTGAGGCACATAAGCTATGAGCATTATGGCAGCCTCCAGAACGATTTCCGGCGCTGCGCAACTCAGCACATTTAGCTAAGGTTCGTTAACCTTATCAAAGTTCTATTGTCCTCCCACTTAACTTTTGCGAAAAATTCCTTTTTCAAGAAACTTCACATTTCAAGCGACAAACCCTTTTGTCCTCAGTGTTATGGAGGAATAACTAATTGTTATTCGAATAACCTACAAATACATGCTCATCCGACTTTGGTTGTAAACATCTTACTTATGTTTAGCATACCAAAATTTAAGAAATGACAACTTGGGTTTTACCCCAAACCATAACTCATATGGTGTCATTTCAACGGATCAAGATGGAGCTCTTTTCCGTGTAAAAAGCGGTAGTCTCTAAAGCTTTAATCTTTTAAAACATAATGGCACTTTTATGAATAACACATTTGATCCAACCATGTCAAACAAGGTTTCATTACAAATCTCAAATACTCCATACTCCTATGGTGTTTAGGGAGATGTAAATCTAGGTGTTTTGCTAAACTTGCAACTCAAATAAATCCCTTTATGATAAAATCATAATTTATTTATTTTCTTGTTACACTTGTAACTCAAATAAATCCCTTATGATAAAATCATAAACCATTTATTTTCTTGTCACAATGATTTTCCACTTCATCTTGAAAGTATTTGAAACGTTTTCAAATATTTCATACTTCTTTCTCATTAAGTGAACATTCACTCAAATTTCCGGAGAAAGCATATGAAGTTGAAACCCATCGCTTACGACTACACATAATGGACTACATACATCGATATGTATAAATTCCAATAATTTAGTCGTTCGTTCTTCTTTGGCCTTTGAACGAAGTTTTAATTATCCCGAGGAAAGTCTCACAAGCGTCACTTGATCAAATCAAAGACTCCAAAAATCCATGAATATGGAGATTCTTTATGTTTTCTTTCCAATATAATTTAAATGGCGATGTCACTTCGTAAGTGATCTTTCAATCATTTGTCTTGCGATATTTTAGCATTAGGTTTTATGGATGTGATTTCTCCAACTAGATTTGTAAATCATCCATCTTATATGGAATACGGTAATTATTTGAACAACCTTTGTTCTCATAATACCTGATTCAAATAACAATTATTAATACAAATCTTGAAGTCAAGCTTTGATGTCAACGAGAAATACAAACAACGGTTTGTTTGTTTTCGATGAACATCATCACATATTCTCTTGCTAGTTACTTAGGCCATTGTGGTTCATGAATTGCGTTGTTCCGTATGAAATTTCATACCAACCAATTTGGTATCCAATACCCAAGAACCACATTGTTTAACAAGCAAAGAATACAACCATAACATGCATATCATCCATATACCTAAATTGGATATTTCCAATCTTTTCTTTTCTACCAAATATATTTTATAGATTCTCTTTCAGCATTTCCTTTTCCTTTTTAAAAGAATTTATCAACATCAACAGTGGCGCCATATTCATGACATATAGTCCAAAGCGTGTATATTCAAATAATAATACCTTTGGACTTGCACTTTGAAGTAGATCACCATCATCAAAATGATCGGTATTCTTTCAAAATCCATTCTTTAGTAATCTTTTAGTGTAGTAAACACTTTACATACATCTTCTATTCATACTTATCATGACGACTTTCATGATCAAGCTACTGTAGCTTATAAAGGTGAATCGTGAGTATAACATTACTTTCCAAAACCCTTTTGGATGATTAGGATGTCTAGCATCTCCAACCTTTGTAAATTCTCATCCAATATGAGATCATATATTATACTCTATCATATTGCAACCAAAACATTGTTTCAGATATCGTTATATCTGTCACACATGATGGTTTCTGAAACAATTCTTTCAGCTCCTAGACAACCTTGATATTTAAAAACAATCAAGAATCATGGAGGCAAACATGATACTTAAGATACTAACACTGGAATTGTTACTCTCGATTTAATACCAACTATTAAATTTCAAGGAGTAAATAGAGTTTGCTGAAAGTTTGCAATAGGACTTTAAACTTTAGATTGACACTCAACACAATACGATACCAGTTCGTAAAGTATATATCCAGAATTCTATAGTTCTATTATCTCAATTACAACTATGCATAAGGTGGTGAACGAATGCCAATGACTACAACAAATTATGCAAATTCACTTTGATTTAATTTATGATAAATTGAGTTCTACTAATCCAAATTAGAAATGAACTCCCACTCAAAAACGACATCCCTCGTGTCTTTTTGGTGATTACATGAACCAAATCCACCATACCAAGTCCGATCATCACGTGAGTCGGTATAGCTTCAAAGGCGAGCATCAAATGGGCATCATATCTACTATATGACTCATGCTTAACCTTTCGGTCCATGTTCCGAGGCCATGTCTGTACATGCTAGGCTCGCCAAGTAAGAACCTTAGTATTCGCGTGTGTAACTGTCTTACACCCAAAATATGGTCATGGATCCAAAAACACCCGATCATCACGTGATGTCTTGGAGCGACAAGAACATAATCGGTGCATACTAAAGGAAGAACACATTCTTATCTTGATATTTAAATGAGGGATCATCTTATTATGCTAATAAAACGCCAAACAAGCAATATAAGATGCTATCAAACATCACATGTTTATTAGTGGAATGATATGGTTTCCGCATATGATCTCTATCATGTGCATCGTGGTATGATCACTATCATACCTTTATATGTAAATCCAAGGTCTATGGAGTTTACACGTTATGTATGTTGTAAGATTATCATCTCATATTTCTACTTACAACATCACCATATCATAACACTAGCCCAGCAACAATCTAAACTAGACGCCTCTAATTTATCCATTGCAAATTTTACGTGGTTTAGGACTTTCGAAGATAGAACCGTTCTTACCTACCAACATGAACCACAACGAGGATAATCAAATTGTTGAAAACTCGTTGCAAATTAGATATTGACTATAGTAGGAGAGACAGACACCCGCTAGCCACTTATGCAAAACTAGTTGCATGTCAAGCGTGGAACAGGTCTCATGTGCGAGGACATGTAAAGTTTGTCCGGGCCGCTTCATCCCACTATGCCACCAATATCCAAAGTACAACTAAGAAGAAATAAAATGATCATCATCGCCCACATACTCATATGTGTACTACCCGTGCAAAGCATCTATGCATAGATCCGGCTCTGATACCACTGTAGGGTTCGCAGCATAGAAAACAAAAAATTTCCTACGATGGGAACAACTATGTACCAAGATCTATCTACTAGATACAAGCAACGGGTGGATATACATCCATAGAATACATACCCTCGAAGACCGAATAGCATTAACGAGGTTGTACTCGTGGATGATGTAGACGAACGCTTGCCGATCTCAAGATCGTGATGAAGTCCGTCTGGTCCAGCCGGTCCAGCACCTCAAAGCAGTGGTGCATCCGTGATCGCACACACGTACGGGTACCCCGACAACCTCCGCGCCCTCGCTCCAGCGAAGCAGCGGAAGCAACAAATCCTTCCAGAAAAAGCCACCGGGAACATGTATCTCGCTAATCCAAGACCATGGGGAAATTCTAAAGGGGGGAGAGAGATCCTTCGCGAGGTGTGGGAGACAAGTGAGAGGAGGGGGTCCTTTTATAGGGGAGGGGGCAGCCCAAGGGGGCATGGCCGCCGGCCATGGAGGGTGCCCCCACCTCTCCCTCATTCTTAGGATCGACAAAACCCTTTGGTTGTATCATATACAACTCTTCTTCAATATTACCATTGAGAAACGTGGTTTTGACATCCATCTGCCATATCTCATAATCGAAATATGCAGCAATTGCTAACATAATCCTAACTGATTTTAGCATCGCTACGGGAGAGAATATCTCATCGTGGTCAACTCCTTGAATTTATCGAAACCCCTTTGCAAAAAGTCAAGCTTTATAGATGGTCAGATTACCATCAGCATCAGTTTTCCTTTTGAAAATCCATTTGTTCTCCACGACCTTTCGGTCGTGAGGTAATTCCACCAAGTTCCAAACTTGATTTTCATACATGGATTCCATCTCGGATTTCATGGCTTCTAACCATTTGTTGGAATCCGGGCTCATCATCGCTTCTTCATACGTCGCAGGGTCATCATTTTCATCAACCATGAAATTCATGACAGGATTTCCGTATAGCTCGGGAGATGCACGCGTCCTGTTAGACCTACGAGGTTCGGTAGTATTCTCTTTCGGAGTTTCATGATCATTATCATTAGTTCCCTCTTCAACTGGTGGAGCCAACTCCTGAACGACTTCCGGCGCTGCGCTACTTGCCATACTTTGGAGAGAAGGTTCAATAACCTCTTCGAGTTCTACCTTCTGACTACTCACACCTTTTGCGAGAAACTCTTTCTCTAGAAAGGATCCATTCTTGGCAACAGAAACTTTGCCCACGAATCTGTGATAGAAGGAATACCCAATAGTTTCCTTAGGGTATCCTATGAAGACGCATTTTTCTGCTTTGGGTTCGAGTTTATCCGGTTGAAGTTTCTTCACATAAACATCGCATCCCCAAACTTTAAGAAATGACAGCTTAAGGTTTGTTTCCAAACCACAATTCATACGGTGTCTTTTCAACGGATTTAGATGGTGCTCGATTTAAAGTGAAAGCAGCAGTTTCTAGTGCATAACCCCAAAATGACAACGGCAAGTCCGTCAGAGACATCATAGATCGAACCATATCCAATAAAGTACGATTACGACGTTCTGACACACCATTTCTCTGTGGTGTTCTGTCACGTGTGAGTTGTGAAACAATTCCACACTCTTTCATGTGAGTGCTAAACTCGTAACTTAGATACTCACCTCCAGGTCGGACCGTAAAAATTTGATCTTTCTATTATGATGATTTTCCACTTCATTCTGAAATTCCTTGAACTTTTCAAAGGTTTCAGATTTGTGTTTCATCAAGTAGATATAACCGTATCTACTCAAATCATCCGTGAAAGTAACAAAATAACGATATCCACCTCGCGCCGACACACTCATTGGACCACATACATCAGAATGTATGATTTCTAATAAATCTGCCGCCCATTCCATTGAACCGGAAAACGGCGTTCTAGTCATCTTGCCCATAAGGCATGGCTCACATGTATCAAATGATTCAAAATCAAGTGATTCCAAAAGTCCATCCGAATGGAGATTCTTCATGCATTTAACGCCAATATGACCTAGACGGCAGTGCCACATATATGTGGATATATCATCATTAAGTTTAATACTTTTAGCATCAACATTATGAATATGTGTAACATTATCATCGATATCTAATAGAAATAAACCATTAATCATTGGTGCATGACCATAAAAGATTTCATTCATATAAATAGAACAACCATTGTTCTCAGATTTAAATGAATAACCACTTCACATCAAACACGATCCAGATACAATGTTCATGCTCAGTGCAGGCACCAGATAACAATTATTCAAGTTTATAACTAATCCCGACGGCAAATGGAGAGGTAGCGTTCCGACGGCGATCACATCAACGCTTGATCCATTGCCGACACTCATCTTGACCTCACCCCTTGCTAGCGGTCGCTTGTTCCGCAACCCCTGATTCGAGTTACAAATATTAGCAACTGAACTGATATCAAATACCCAGGTGCTACTGCGAGCACTAGTCAATTACACATCAATAACATGTATATCATATATACCTTTGTTTGCCTTGCCGGCCTTCTTGTCTGCCAAATACTTGGGGCAGTTGCGCTTCCAGTGGCCTGTCCCCTTACAATAGTAGCACTCGGTATCAGACTTAGGTCTAACTCGGTGTTTCTTTTCAGGCACGGCAACCGGCTTGCCGCCCTTACTTCCCTTCTGTTTTCCCTTCTTGTCTTTCTTGAAACCAGTGTTCCTATTGATCATCAACACTTTATGTTCCTTTTTGATCTCCACTTCTGTAGTTTTAAGCATTGACAGAAGCTTGGGGAGAGACTTCTTCATGCCTTGCATATTATAGTTTACCACAAAGCTCTTATAGCTAGGTGGCAGAGACTGCAGAACACAATGGATGCCTAAGTCAATGGGAATCGATATTCCCAAGGACACAAGCTTATCGGCATAACCCGACATCTTGAGTACATGCTCACTAGCGGAGTTGCGCTCTTCCATCATGCAGCTAAAGAAGTTTTCTGAAGCATTGTAGCTCTCTATAGCAGCATGTGTGTCGAAAATCATTTTCAACTCACCCATTGTATCAAATGCATTGCCGTTTTCGAAACGCTTTCGAAGTTCCGGCTCTAGCCCATACAATATGCCGCAATGAACTAAGTTGTGGTCCTCCTGAAGAGTCTGATAGACATTCTTCTCCTCGTCAGGGGCATCCTCAAAAGGTGGGGGGCCTAGGGGCTCTTCTAGCACATATTGCTTTTGTGCAGCAGAGAGGAGAATCTCAAATTCATGGCCCATTCGGTAAAGTTGCTACCGTTCGTTGCAAGTTTCTCTTTCTCCATGAACACATTGAAATTAAAAGCAGGTGGTGCCATCTACAACAAAATTTGTAAAGTTTAGACTAAGTTTATGATAGATTGAGTTCAACTAATCCATATTACGAATGAACTTCCACTCAAAAACGACATCCCTCGTGCCTATTTGGTGATTACATGAACCAAATCCACTACACCAAGTCCGATCATCACGTGAGTCGGTGTAGCTTCAAAGGCGAGCATCAAATGGGCATCATATCAACTATATGACTCATGCTTAACATTTCGGTCCGTGTTCCGAGGCCATGTCTGTACATGCTAGGCTCGCTAAGTAAGAACCTTAGTATTCGCGTGTGTAACTGTCTTACACCCGAAATAAGATCGTGGATCCAAGAACACCCGATCATCACGTGATGTCTTGGAGCGACGAGAACATAATTGGTGCATACTAAAGGAAGAACACATTCTTATCTTGATATTTAAATGAAGGATCATCTTATTATGCTAATAAAACGCCAAACAAGCAATATAAGATGCTATCAAACATCACATGTTTATTAGTGGAATGATATGGTTCCCGCATATGATATCTATCATGTGCACCGTGGTATGATCACTATCATACCTTTATGTGTAAGGCCAAGGTCTATGGAACTTACACGTTATATGTGTTGTAAGAGTATCATCTCATACTTCTACTTACAACATCACCATATCATAACACTAGCCCAGCAACAATCTAAACTAGACGCCTCTAATTTATCCATTAATTTTACGTGGCTTAGGGCTTTCGATATAGAACCGTTCATACCTACGAACATGAACCACAACGAGGATAACCAAATTGTTGACAACTCGTTGCAAAATAGATATTGACTATAGTAGGATAGACAGACACCCGCTAGCCACTTATGCAAACTAGTTGCATGTTCAGCGTGGAACATGTCTCATGTGCGAGGACATGTAAAGTTTGTCTGGGCCGCTTCATCCTACTATGCCACCAATATCCAAAATTATAACTAAGGAGCAACAACATGATCATCATCACCCACATACTCATATGTGTACTACCCGTGTAAAGTATCTACACATAGATCTGGCTCTGATACCACTGTAGGGTTCGCAGCATAGAAAACAAAAAAATTCCTACGATGGGAACTATGTACCAAGATCTATCTACTAGATACAAACAACGGGTGGATGTATATCCGTAGAGAACATACCCTTGAAGACCGACAAAGCTTAACGAGTTTGACTCGTGGTTGATGTAGACGATCTCTTGCCGATCTCAAGATCGAGAGGAGATCCTAGCACCGCAAATCAGTAGCGCATCCAAGCTCGCACACACGTTCGAGGCACCGAGCAACCTTCGCCTCCTCGCTCCAGCGATGCAGCTAAAGCACAACTCTTTCTTGCCGAATAGCTACCGGGAACATGTATCTCGCTAGTCCGAGACCATAGGGGATAAATTCTAGAGGGGGAGAGAGATCCTTCACGAGGAAGTGTGAGTGAGAAGTGAGGAGAGGGGTGCCTTTTATAGGAGGAGGGGGAACCCCAAGGGGGTGGCCGGCGCATGGGGGCTGCCCCTTGCCCTCCCCTCTTCATGTGGGTGGACACTCCACTCACAAAAATCCATTCAAATCCCTCCACTCAAAATCCCACTCAAACTTGCCATTAAATTTCCAATGCAAACTCTCATTAAATAAAACTCTTTTATTTTATTCAGAATTTTGTCAATTACTTTAATGACAAACATTCACAAATAACCCCTTGCTAGAATTCTATTTCACATGCATAACCTCTTTATGCAATTTCACCCCGAAAACCTGTTTCGGTATCTAGTGAAATAAATTCCAGCGCTTGTTATTCTTTTCGGCATAAAACTTTTGCTATAATTGGATGTCGGTGTCTCTTAAGTGTGTCACCCTACGGTTCATGAATAATGCAGACATGATCGAGACCCCTCTCAGATCAATAATCAGAAGCGGGATCTGGAGATCCATACTGACTCCCACACATTCAACGATGACTTTCTTGTGATCATCGGAACCTTTTACTCTAGTATCTTAATCCCTTTGTTTCGTGATATATTACATGTCCGAGATTCGATCATAGGTATCTCCATACCTAGTTTGATCTCGTTACTAACATGCACTCTTTTCTCGTTCCCATGTTATAACATTCTAGTGATCAAATCACTTGCTTGCAAGCTAACCAATGTGATATCACCGAGAGGGCCCAGAGTATATCTATCCGTCATCGGGATGAACAAATTCCACTCTCGATCCATGGGCCTCAACATAACACTTTCTTAGTCCTGAACCCATCTTTATAATCACCCTGTTACGGTGTGACGTTTGATGTTATCAAGAAACTCTTCCGGTGTTAGTGATTGACATAATCTCATGGTCTAAGGATTAGGATCACTTCGTAAGTTGTTATAGCAATATAAACTCAATGACTTTGATCGTAATGCTATACTTTGGATGAATGTTTGTCACATCATTACACTAATATTGTGATCCCGTTATTAACAACATACAATGTTTATGATCAGAAAACCTTGATCATCTTGTTAATCAACGAGCTAGTTTATGAGAGAGGCATAACTAGGAACTTTCTATTTGTTTATTAAACACACATGTATTAACGTTTCCGTATTAATACAATTATAGCATGCAAAATAAACATATATCATATACTTGGAATACACATAATAAACACTTTATTATTGCCTCTCAGGGCATATTCCCTTCATTTCAAACTTCAATTTGAATTCTAAATTTTTACCAAACCTTTTTCATTAGGTTTTATTTATTCAATCGTGTGTAAATAATTCACTTTGAATGATTTAAAATATCTTAATATGATTTATTAATCATATAAATTGGGCATTTGTCTTTATTCCAATAAAATCAAATATGGTTTTAATCCCATATAAATTTTATTCAATAATATTTATCCCTTTATTTTATTTGGATTATGTTTATTCCATTTGCTTATGGATTTGATTCAAGATTTAAACTGTCTTCTAAATAATTTTCTTGGAATTTATTATTTATTTAGTTTAGGCAATTTGTCTTTATTTAAAGAAAATTGGATATTGTTCAATCCTTATGATTTTATTTAAATAATCTTTTATTCCTTTTTATTATTCAACAATCTTTTATTTGTTTATGTATTTGTCCAATATTTAATTTGGCTTTTAAATATTCCTTATTTATTTATTTTCTTTCTTTGCCTTATAAATCCATATCTTTTTATTTATAGGTCCAAAATTGGTGATTCCAATTTGTAGAATTTTATTTAATATTTGATTATTTTTTAAATCCTTTTTGGATTATTTTGCTCACAATTTGGTATGGATTCTAGATAGGAGCTTTATTAGCCTTGGAAAAATAATTCTTTTTATCTTATTAAATTCATAAGTTTTTATCCATGGCTCCAAATTAAATGAAACCAATTTCTATGGATTTATAATATTTTTGTTTATCATTTTGATCATTTATAAATGTTTGTTGACAAATTTTTATATGGATTAAATCCATAGTCTTAAAGAGATCTTCGAAATGATTTTTTTCCATTAGGGTTTTAGGGTTTTGGTTTAACTTTTCCAAGTGTTTGAATTTCAAGTTACATTCATTGATGAATGCATTTCACTTGATTGAAATTTTGTTGGATTCAAATTTTTGTTCAAGAAGGGTTTTGATGTTTCCATTTAGAAACAAAAAGTTCCTTTTCACCCTAAATTTTAACAATTATTTCTTTTGATTATTTATTTTTCACATTACAAAATTTGAAACTTTTTGGGATGTGACACTATCCAAGGAGTCGAGGGTAACCCCGACTCTGGTGGGGGATTTTCCGGCCTGCCTGGCCGCAGATGTCGGTTCCTCCGTGGTTGTAGGTGATGCAACCACGGCCGCCGCCATGGCCGTCCTAGTTCCGCGCGAGCAGATGGGCACGGGAGCCCTGAGCGCCCTCGCGAGGGCCGCCTCGTCGCTGCCGGCAAGCTTCTCGAGTGGAAAGATAGCCCATAGGCTATGCACGCTCACCTCGCCGATGCTGAGGCTGCGGAACGGAGGAGGGGGGGCAGAGGAGCGGCAGCCATGGTTGGGAATCGTGGTGAGAGAGGTGGGACTGGGCGGTGAGCGGAGTGGCCTGGGGGTTAAGGCCAAAACGACCCGTCTCCCGCGCCTCCCACGCGTGCAAGCGGCAGGCACGCGGCGCTCGCCAGGGCCTGGCTGCGTGAAAACGGCCGATTTCAATGTTTCCAGCGGGCCAAGTTTTTCATGCTTTAAGAACCATACAGTAAAACAATTCATATAGCCCAGCTCTTCAAACTGACTTATTTCTTTCCGCACCATACGAGAAACGGGCCTCGGCCTAACCAAACACAGCCTAAAACCATAAAACCATATGGTTAACGAGCATATGCCAAAGAGAGATGCTGAAGCATAGTGAAAAATTACACGCCCATGCACCTACCTAGACGCACTGAGTATACGAGTATACGCACGTGATTGTTTTCACATGGGGACGGACGCATCCGGGTCCGGTCTTCAGTCCTTTTTTTGGGCGCACGTGTGGGGGCTATTGTCAAGGACGACAGTCAGACCTCGCCGGATAGAGATCCAGCATTGATGAGCAATATGGCATGCATGTGCGCTCATGTCGTGGCATCCGCCTCGCGTGCCGAGTTGGCCGCTTCCATGCCGCTGCGCCCGCGCGTCCCTCGTACCACGTCAGATCCAGAACGTTGCGAGCGCACAGCACCGCGCGGCGCTATATCAGGTCTATTTATTTATTTTTGATACGCAATATCGCATCGCATCGATTTAACTCAACGTCAATGGTAAAAGATTAAAATTCTTGGTATGGATCTTCAAATATTGCGTCGTCAGATTACTTAAGATTTTTATCATGGTTAACACGAGGAGGTCCTGAATGCTACCTACTCAACAATGACGATTCGTAGTATGGGCTCCCAGCAATGTGGATCAGCTGGAGAAGTTCGCCTTGTGTGTCCTGTTGGTGTTACACAAGTGAAAACGAGAACTTTGGTGAGGTTAGAAATAAGCTTTAACACTGGTTTTTCTACGAACCGGTGTTAAAGTGGCGCCCGTACCAGCGTGGTTTAGAAAGCAAAAAAGAACACTCTCTTTAACACTGGTTCAAGCCACGAACCGGTGTTAAAGGCCCTGCACCAGTGGCCCGCCCAGCCCCCTCCCTCCCTTAACACCAGTTCGTGGCTTGAACCGGTGTTAAAGGGGGTGCGCCTATATAACACACCGCAGCCTACACCCCTCTCTTTCATTTTTTCACTCTCTCATTTTGGAGCTTAGCAAGAGGGTGAGAGGTGTGCTAGGTTGTGTTTTTTTCCTATGCACAAGAGGTGTTCGGTGAAATACCCAAGAGCTTGAATTAAGTATTCTCGTTGCTCTTTCCTTCTCGATCGAGGTCGGCAACTTTATCCTTTCATGTGTCATTGATGTACTGTATAAGTGGTCATCTTCCTATTAATTTTTGATATACTATATAATGCAGATGAACCGGCAATGGATGTACGATGACCGGCGCACTTCCGAGTACATTACGGGCCTCTAATATTTCATCGTTGTGGCTAATGCAAACCATGGTCACAATGGTTTTATGTGTTGTCCGTGTGTTCACTGTCAGAACAAGAAAGACTACTCAAATACCAGACCATTCACGCCCACCTGCTTCGATCCGGTTTCATGCCCAGCTATAATTGTTGGACCAAACACGGAGAAAGAGGGGTTGTGATAGAAGACAACGAAGAAGAACAGGATGATGACAACTATCATAATATGTATCCTGAATACGATGATACTGCAACGGGGGTAGATAATGAAGATCAAGAGACAGCAGATGGGTCCGCTGATGACGATCTTGGTCGGGCCATTACTGATGCAAAGGAAGAGTGTGAAACTGAAAAGGAGAAGGAGAAGCTGGAGCAGATGTTAAAGGATCACAAAACATTGTTCTACCCAACTTGCGAAGATGGCCACAAAAATCTAGGTACCACACTGGATTTGCTGCAATAGAAGGCAGAGAACGGTGTGACTGGCAGCACATTTTCAAAGTTGTTGGTAAAAATGAAAAATCTGCTTTCAAAAAATAATGAATTGCCCGACAGTACATACCAAGCAAAGAAGGTTGGCTGCCCTCTAGGATTAGACATGCAGAAGATACATGCCTGCATTAATGACTGCATACTCTACCGCGGTGAGAAGTACGAGAATTTGGATGCATGTCCGGTATGCACTGCACTGCGGTCAGACGAGACGACCCTAGCGATGTTGAGGGCGAGGCCCCTAGGAAGAAGGTTCCTGCCAAGGTTACGTGGTATGCTCCTATAATACCACGGTTAAAACGTCTCTTCAGAAATAAAGAACATGCCAAGTTGTTGCGATGGCACATGAAAGACCGTAAGAAAGACGCGATGTTGAGACACCCCGCTGATGGGTCACAGTGGAGAAAAGTCGAGCAAGAGTAGCCAGACTTCGCACGTGACACAAGGAACTTAAGATTTGGTCTAAGTACAGATGGCATGAATCCTTTTTGTGACCAGAGCTGCAGTCACAGCACCTGGCCTGTGACTCTATGTATCTATAACCTTCCTCCTTGGTTGTGCATGAAGAGGAAGTTTATTATGATGCCAGTTCTCATACAAGGCCCGAGACAACCCGGAAACGACATTGATGTGTGCCTAAGGCCATTAGTTGAAGAACTTTTATAGCTGTGGGCCAAACCAGGTGTACGTATGTGGGATGAGCACAAAGGGGAGCCATTTAACCTACGAGCGTTGCTTTTCGTAACCATCAATGATTGGCTTGCTCTTAGTAACATTTCAGGACAGACAAACAAGGGATTCAAAGCATGCACACACTATTTAGATGAGACTGAAAGTGTATATTTAGATAAATGTAAGAAGGTTGTGTACCTAGGGTATCGTCGATTTCTTCTGAACCTGCATCCCGTAAGAAAGAAAGGCAAGCATTTCAAACGTCTGGCAGAACCCCTGAGGAAGCCTGTCCTCCGTACTGGTGAGGAGGTATTTGGTATGGTCAAGGACCTAGAAGTAATCTTTGGAAAAGGTCCTGACAGTCTATCTGTTCCGAATGACGATGCCGGACACACGCCCATGTGGAAGAAGCAATCTATATTTTGGGATCTACCCTATTGGAAAGTCCTAGAGGTCCGCTCTTCAATCGACATGATGCACGTGACGAAGAATATTTGCGTGAACCTGCTAGGCTTCCTGGGAGTGTATGGAAAGACAAAAGATACACCGAAAGCACGACAAGACCAGCAACGTATGAAAGACTCTGAAGAGCCTATGCATCCTAAGAACGAAAAGGGTAAAGGACACCACTTAACTCCTGCCAGCTACGCTCTTACCAAAGCAGAGAAGGATATCTTTTTTGAATGCCTGAGCAGTATCAAGGTCCCGTCTGGATTCTCGTCGAATATAAAGGGAATAATAAATATGGCAGAGAAAAAATTCCAAAAACTGAAGTCTCATGACTGCCACGTGATTATGACGCAATTGCTTCCGATTGCATTGAGGGGGCATCTACCTGAAAATGTTCGAGTACCCATTGTGAAGCTATGTGCATTCCTCAATGCAATATCTCAGAAGGTAATCGATCTAGAAAGCCTACCAGAGTTACAGACAGATGTGGCTCAATGTCTTGTCAGCTTCGAGTTGGAGTCCCACCATCCTTCTTCAATATTATGACGCATCTCCTGGTTCACCTAGTAGAAGAGATTGCCATTCTCGGTCCTGTATTTCTACATAATATGTTCCCCTTTAAGAGGTACATCGGAGTCTTAAAGAAATATGTTCATAACCGTGCTAGGCTAGAAGGAAGCATCTCCAAGGGCTATGTAACAGAGGAGGTCATTGAGTTCTGTGTTGATTTTATTCCTGACCTTAAGGCGATTGGTGTTCCAGAATCACGACATGAGGGGAGACTGCATGGAAAAGGTACCCTAGGATGTAAAGCAATGATATGTAGGGACGGACATTCTCTCAATCAAGCACACTACACAGTTTTACAAAGATCTATCTTGGTTGCCCTGTATATCAATGAACACAAGAATTTTATACGCTTCAAACACCTGGGACAGTCTGATGAATGGATTATAAGTGAACACATGGCGAGTTTTGGCGGCTGGCTGCAAAGACTTCTCATGAATAACATCACTGTTGGAGATCAGCTGTACTTGTTGGCCAGGACACCATCTTCGACTGTATGTATTTTCCAAGGGTACGAGATAAATGGGAATACATTTTACACGATAGGCCAAGATAAAAAGAGCACCAACCAAAACAGTGGTGTCCGCTTCGATGCAGCAGAAGACAATAGCAAAAGACCACGTATTATGGGTTCATAGAGGAGATATGGGAACTTGACTATGGACCTAATTTTAAGGTCCCTTGTTTCGGTGCAAATGGGTCAAGCTAATAGGAGGAGGGGTTGAGGTAGACAAGAAGTACGGAAGGACAACAATGGATCTCAACAATCTTATAAAGGTAGACAAGACTTAGATGGACCATTCGTCTTAGCCAATGATATGACTCAGGTTTTCTATGTGAAGAACATGTCTACCAAACCGAAAAAAAGAAGAAAAAAAATAAGCAAACAGATACATCACACAATGAGCCAAAGCGTCACATAGTTCTTTCAGGGAAAAAAAATATCGTGGGAGTGGAGGACAAGACAGACATGTCAGAAGATTATAATAAGTTTGATGAAATTCCGCCCTTCAAAGTGAAGACTAACCCAACCATCCTGTTAAACGGTGCTGATACTCCATGGTACGACCGACGCGATCATAAGATTGACTATATGTATTAATTGAGCCATTTTTAGCACACATATGTATCTCAACATGGAAATCAATGTCATATTTCTTCTGTTGACACTATATGTATTAAATGAGCCATTTTTCTTCCCGCCATATTTCTTCTCGCCATTTCTTCTTGCCATTTCTTCCCGCCAGTTCTTCCCACCATTTTTCTTCCCGCCATTTCTTCCCGCCAGTTCTTCCCTCCAATTATCTTCCTGCCATTTCTCACTATATATATGTAGGGTTGGCCTCCATCACATTGCACATCTCTAGACTCATATCTGCAACCTCGTCACTCTTTTCCCATGGCTTCCACCGTACCACTAACCCCCAGGGAGGTGGAGGTGCTTTGCGCCTTGAACTACCCCTGCCCGCCGGGCTACTATGTCCCCATCGGATGGATGCTGAGCGCCGGTGGCGTGCCGGTTCCTCTTGTCCCTCTAGGTGTGGCGCGCCGGATGGCCATCATGAACCACTAGTACTTCGAGCTCATGCCGGAGCAGCGGAGGAATCCCAACTGGCATCTCGACTATTTTCCGACTTGGGAAGCCTTTTTCGGAGATCGGTATGAGAGGGCGCTCGCCAGGCACGAGGAGGACGGCCCACCTCCTCCGAACTTCAACGAGGCCGGCCGTTGGCTATGGTGGCGCGTTCGGACTCTCCAGAGCATCATGGCCTACGACACGACTGCCGACTCTAACCCTCGTCTGTGCTACCCTCAAGTCCAGTCCACGCGTACTCAGCCTTCAAGGTTCAACTACGGCGACCCCGACGACGACAGCGACGATGGCCTCGGCGAGTACGACGACTACAGTGGCGAGTATTACAGGTGCAGGAAGGAGCATGACTAAATCACTCCAACATTCCAAAACAAGTTCGGCCGATTGTGACTTAATCTGGCCATGTATCTTAATTTTCAGTTCTTATATGTATCTTAATTTTCAGTCGTGCTTTGTTCGTTGCGTTATGTACTTTAATTCCAGTTCTATCGTAATAAAATTTTCTTCCCTGCCTTTTCCTCCCACACATTATGCTCGCCCTTTCCCATTTGTTACTAGTTTGAATAGTTAGAATTAAAAAAAATGTTTTAGGATTAATTATTCAAATACAAACAATTTTCATGTTGAAAGTTTTGTTAGATTCCAAAGTATACAAAAGATGCTAAATTTAAATATCCAAACAATTCAAAAATATTAATACAAAATAAAATATGATTTGCTCTAATAAAATAGGGTTAGATTCCTTTTCAGATGCTTAATATTTCTTAAGTTCAAAGTTTTAGGGTTTGACTATTTTATTTTTGTCTTAATTGAATAATCAAAATTCATATGTAAGTGTTTTAATCATTTTCAAAATTTTCATCTATAGTAACTATAAAATGTTTATATATAAACGAATAGATCTTATTTTTCTGAAAATTATGATATATTATTCAAATTTTTCTGAGTTGAAATGAAAAAGATATGAATTTTTTAAATTCTATCCTGTTTTTTGAATTAAAAATGCCCCCACCTTTAATGTACGAAATAAATGCCCCCCTTTAACACCGGTTCTAGCCACAAACCGGTGTTAAAGGGGGGTTGGGTGCGCGTGAAACGAAAATCCCCCCACCCCCCTTTAACAGCGGTTCATGGCTGGAACCGGTGTTAAAGGGGGAGGGGTGCGCGCGCGAAATGAATCCCCCTTTAACACCGATTCCAACCACGAACCGGTGTTAAAGGGGGGGATTTATAACGTGCGCGCCTCTTCCTTCCCCCAGCCAGATCGAACAAAGCACGCGCAGAGGAAAGCAGAGGCGTCGCCGTCCACGCACTCGCCATACGTCGCCGCCGTCGTCGTCCACGCCCTCGCCATCGCCGTCCCACGGGAGCGCGCCGCCGGGCCGTGACGTTCCACACACGCGATTGCCGCCACAGGCTGCCTCCCTGCGCCTCTCCCCGCACGCACTGCGCCCTCCCCGCACCTCTCCTGCGCGGCACCGGTGGCCACCGCCTGCGCCCCACCACCACGACAGCCACCGCCACCGCCTGCACCACCACCACTGCACCTCCCCGGCCCGCCACCACCACAGCGCCACCGCGCGCCACCGCCTGCGCCACGCCCGACCACTTTCGGCCTCCTCGGTAATTAATTAGTTGGTTTTTATATTAATTAGTATTTCTATATTAGGTAATTAGTTGGTAATTTTGATAGGTATATAGTTGATAGAAATAATATTGTTGATAAATATAGTTGATAGAAATTAATTAGTTGGTAATTATAGTTGTTAGAAATAATATTGTATAGAAATTTTGTATAGTTGATAATTATAGTTGATAAATATTGTATAGTTGATAATTATATAGGTATATAGTTGATAAATATTATATAGGTATATAGAAATAATATTGTATACAAATATTATTTTGTATAGAAATAATATTATATAGAAATATTATTTGTATAGAAATAATATTTTATAGAAATAATATTATAGAAATTGCAGAGGAAGAAGCAGAGGAGCCGTCGCCGTCCACGCCCTCGCCGTCCCGCGGGAGCGCTGTCGTCGGGCCGTGCCGCGGGAGCGCCGTCGCCTCGGCCCGTGCATCCTCCTCTTCCCCTCGTCGCTTTGTCCACGTAGGGCCGCCGGTGATGAGCTACTTTTTTTTTGCATAGACATGTTGTATCTTTTTTTTGCATAGAAATGTATATTGTATCTATATATGTATATATTTGTATGTGGCCTGGCCCTGACCGATTCAACTCCATTCGGTGAGGAGCAGGCCGATTGCATGTGGTCGACTTATGACTCACTTTTTCAATCGGTTTGCACTTGACCGATTACTTTTCCAATGTCGTCGACCCTCACCTCCTCTGTCCTCGCTGAGCATACACACGCGTCGAGGGTGAGTCGCCCATTTTAGGTAGCCCACGTCGTGCTGGTTCGAACGCACACCCCCACGCATCCCGTCCCCGCTCTCTCCCTAGCTCCGCCAGCCGCCGCCCTAGCACACCTCTTTGTCAATATAGAATACCTCTCCAAATTAGGGTTTGGAATGACCAAGCATATATTAGGGTTACATTTCAATACTTTTAACCTGTCATATCATCATCCTTGCTTGAGCATTTCAATAGATGTATTACTGATATTTGTGTGATAATATTATTGTTTTAGAAACTATGGATCCACTCAGTAGAAACTTGAAGAGGAAGAAATAATGGAGAACATGATCCACGAGGACACCTCACAATATCTGAACTTGGAGGAACATGATGACAGCTCAAGTAGTCATGGAGAATATGACGACTTCGGTGAACGCACTTTAGTGATTACAAAGTCTGTCGAGGTATATGCATGGATTAAGCCTCTGCTGACTTGCACCGATTGATTTGTATATATATGTACATGCATTAATTAACGTTTCTTTCTTCTTTTAGCCCTCCGGATCGACCAGCCAGCAACAATCTTCTTCTACGAAAAAGAGCAAGCGAGGCGCAAGCCATAAGTTGAAAGATCGTGCAAAGTTCACGATCGAAGCCGTCCGTGTTGATGGTAAGAAGATGGAGCCCAAGAAGGCCGCATACAAATTTATACGTCAGGCTGGAGTCCTTTTTAGGGACCAAATCACAATCATAATTGAATATTGGAATAAGCCAAAGAACGGCGATGATACCTTTGTCGATGAAAGATCCAAAAAAACGCTTTGGACTTCGCTGTTGGTAAATTTCACCCTACCGCCAGAGGAGGATGAAAATAAACCGGTTATCAAGGAAAAGGTCAAAGAGTGGACTCTAAAGAAGATGGCTGACGCTTTCCGCAACTGGAAGATAAAATTGAACAAATTTGTCAAAGCTCGCGAGACTCCAGATTTCGAAGACACATATTATGCGAACATAAGACCTCACTAGCCCGAATTTGTGGCGTACAAGGAAGGTGCTATAGCTACAAAGAGGTCAGAAACCAATACGCTAAATACCCAGAAGAAGGAATATCACCATAGGACGGGGTCAGGTGGCTACATATCTCAGAGGCCTAAGTGGGAGGAAGCTGAGAAGGCCCTGCGCGCTAGAGGGATCACACCCTAGACACAGGGGTGGGACCTATGTGCAAAGACTTGGTTCTACGGAATTGGGGCAAGGTTAGACCCAGAAACAGGATTGTGTATCTTCCCAACAATTCTTGCCAAACCCGTCACTGAACTCATCATGGCATACGAGGAAACAGTCGCCAGGACCTTCCATCCCGACAGAGAGAATGACCAGCTGACACGCGCCATCGGTAAAAAGAACACACTGGACTTGCACGAGGCATAGGGGGTATGACGTGGAAGGATGCGTTTGTCGAGTGGGGCGACTCTTATAGATGGCGCGGCAGAAAAGAAAAAGAGCGTACAGACCGGATGACACAGATAGAACATGCTTGTTAGACATCTGACCCTGTAGAACGTCTACCGTTCTCCAGTTGTGAGTGATCGTGTGGCCTCGATGATCCCGAAGACACCAACGGCCAAGATGAAGAGTAGTTATGATGAATGTTTACTCTAGTCATTATTAGGAGTTAATTATTATTACTGTTAAAGAATGTAACAACAAAACGGGCTACTTATAGCCATCCCCTAGGGAACGACAGGGCTATCGAATATATTCCCCAACTTATCTACTTGTTTTTATCTCCTGCCTTAGTAACCCTAGCTGTAGAAATCCCCAATTCATCGCGGGGTCTCCTTCATCGGAGCAAAACCACATCCCCATCTATCGGGATCTGACAAACTGGTATCAGAGCAGCCGATTCTCTGGCCAAATTTTTTTCTACCACCTACCGACAAAGAGGAGAGAAATCCGGCGGCGAATCAATTTGCGGTGCGAGGGTGGTTGGGATCTCTCATAAAATTCCACCCTACCCACCCTTACCGTGGCGGCAGGGTGCTAGTCGACGGAGGCACGGCGGCGGTGATGTCTATATCTACGTGGTCGACGACGGCGGCTTGGTGGCGGCGGCACAGCTCGGGCACAAATCGGACGACTCGACACGGTTCCCAGAGATCATCTCCTCTGGGGGTAAAATTCCGGTGTCGGATCCGATTCGTGTGCCAATTGGAGGCGCATATTACTAGGCGGTGGTAGAAAGACGACTAGGAAGAAGATGCCCAAGTCGGAGAACACAGACGGCGCGGATGTGGCGGAATTGGAAGCTCTTAAGCTGGACATGGAGCACGTGAACACACGCACAGAAGAAATCGGCTCCAAGGTGGATGGTGTTGAGGAAAAACTCACAGCTTTGACCGAGCAACTATCGCAACTCACTACTCTGCTGAAGGCGGATGGGGGCAAGATGCCAGCACATCAAGTCACCCATGCTGAAGGATCCTTCCAGCAAGCAACTTCCAACGAACCAGTGCGTGGCCACTCCAATCCACCAACTGGCGTCGATGTTCTGAACCTGTGGAACCAAGGTATGATTACTAGTTCACTGAACACCAAGAGCAAAATGACCATCAGCAAGAGCACCAACAACAGTACCAGTACCTAGAACCACAATATCAAGACCAACACCAATATCAGTACTATGATCTCCCTTATCCCTACCCTCCACCATTTTACCCACCACCACCACAACTCCAACCTGCCTACCAGGACAATTTCCCACCCTGGCACCAATATCCACCTTACCACCACCAACCCATACACCATGACCAATACATCCCTCCCAATCCAAACTACTATCCTCAACCATTACCCAACCCCCACCACAACCCCAGCAAAACCAATACCCACAAAACCCACCACACCACAATATAGAACCACAACAAAACCAACAACAGCCACATAACAACATCCCTCAAAACTGCTGTCACCAACCAGGCAGACAACATGAACCACATGAAATAGGCTATCCATTCAGAGCAAATAGACAGAATGAATTGGATAGAGATGCTCAATTCTACAGGTCCATAGCAAAGGCACCTAAGATGGATTTCCCTAAGTTTGATGGATCCAACCCTCAGGAATGGCTCAGAACAACTGAAAAATACTTTGGCATGGTATATGTCCCAGAAGAGGCCAAATTTGATTATGCTCAAATGTACATCACTGGTAAAGCTGATACCTGGCTTAGGAATTCTGGTGTCTTAGAAGAAGGGCTGACCTGGACACAATTCTGCCAAGTTCTGGTGCAACGATTCACATAAATCAGTGCTTACGATGTTGTTGATGAATCCAACACAATCAAATAGGGCACCCAATCTGTTACTGAATATACTGACAGATTCGAAGAGAAAAGAGCTAATTATAAGAAAGAAAACCCTGATGTCAAGGAGTCATATTTTGTTAAATGCTACATCAATGGGTTGAGGCCTGAAATTAAACACTGTCTGAAACCTCTCAAACCTCCCACCATCTAAGAGGCAGTGGAACAAGCTAGAGATATGGAAAAGGCTGTGTTGGCAACCAGTCAACAATACAACAAGAAATTTACCTCCTCTGACACATTCTAGAGAGGAAACTTTACAAGTCAAAGCCAGTACAAAACCAAGGCCAATGCTGACAACAGCTACAAGAATGAAGGTGAAAAACCAAGTCCAAAACCTGAGGCAAAATTCAAAGAGCCAAACCTTTGCAGGTATTGTGGACAAAAATGGTTTTTTGGCCACAGGTGCCAACAATATAAAGCTGTCAATCTGATGACTGCTGATAACAGCAATGACCAAGAGGAAGAAGATATCATTCCTACACAACAAGAGGATGGAAAGGAATCTCCAGCTACAAGTCCAACAAACTCTGAACAAATGATGCAAATTTCACTCCAAGCTGCAAAAGGGACAAGTTCCAAGAATACTTTCACCCTGGTCATTAATATTGGAGGAAAGAAAGCAACAGCTTTAGTGGACACAGGCAACACACACACCTTCATTGACCTCAAGTTCACCACCAAGATTAACTGCAAGATAGTTAGCAACAATCTGGAAACAGTACTGGTAGCTGGTGGAGGTGAACTTAAGATAAGAGCACATGTAGAATGTCTACCCTTCACTATCCAAGGTCATCACTTCAAAAATTCCTTCAAAGTCCTGCCTCTCCATGGATATGATATAATTCTGGGTGGAGACTGGATGCTAACTCATAGCCCAGTAAAGTTTGATTACAAAACTAAACAGCTCAAAATCAAACTAGAAGGAAAAGATAAAGTAATCTTGAAGGATGAATCACTCAATAAAGGAGTGTAACTCATGTCCATACATCAACTTGAGAAAGCACTAGAAAAAGGAGCTACTGGCTATTGTCTATTTCCTATCAACACTGCAACTGAACTCCCACCTCCTGAAGATACAGACCTACAAGAACTGCTCAATGATTTTGCAGATGTCTTTGAAAAACCCTCTGGCCTACCCCCTTCTAGAGACTGTGACCACTCCATCCCCCTCAAAGAAGGAGCTACACCACCAAGAGTTAGGCCTTATATAGTTCCACATAAACAAAAAGAAGAAATGGAACAACAGATCAAAGAATTACTGGAAACCTCAGTCATCAGAACTAGCAACAGCCCATATGCTTCTCCTGCCATTCTTGTGAGAAAAAAGGATGGTACTTGGAGACTCTACATAGACTACAGGAAACTGAATCTTTTCATAATCAAAGATAAGTTCCCTATTCCAGTAATTGAGGATCTCCTGGATGAACTCAATGGTGCCAAATACTTCACAAAATTAGACCTACGCTCTGGCTATCACCAAGTTAGAATGAAAAAGGAGGATATCCACAAAACTGCATTCAGGACATACTTTGGGCATTTTGAATATTTGGTGATACCCTTTGGGTTGACAAATGCTCCTACAACTTTTCAATACCTCATGAACTCTGTGTTCTCCCATTTTATGAGGAAAATTATGCTTGTCTTCTTTGATGATATTTTGGTTTATAGCAAGACCAAAGAGGAACATTTGCAACACCTCAAAATTGTCCTCGAAGTACTCAGAAGCAACAAGTTGTTTGCTAAACGGTCCAAGTGTGTATTTGCCATCCATCAAGTTGAGTATTTCGGCCATTTAATCTCAGCATCTGGAGTCGCCACAGATCCACAAAAAATTGCTGCAGTCCAGGATTCGCCAATACCACAAAACATTACTCAACTCAGAGGCTTCCGAGGACTCACTGGCTACTACAGACGTTTTGTCAAAAACTATGGCCTGATCAGTAGGCCCTTGCACAACATGCTGAAGAATGATTCCTTCAAATGGATTAATGAACAAACACTAGCTTTCAACACCCTAAAAGAAAGCTTAGTATCAGCCCCAGTCATGGCATTACCAGACTTCAACCTTTCTTTCGTTCTAGAAACTGATGCTAGTGGCTCAGGTCTAGGTGCAGTACTCATGCAAAAAGGGAGACCTATTGCCTACTACATCAAGACAATAGGACCAAAAGCAGCGGCCCTCTCCACATATGACAAAGAAGCCTTGGCAATCTTTGAAGCCTTAAAAAAATGGAGACACTACTTCCTTGGAAGTGAGCTGCAGATAAGAACAGATCAGAAAAGCTTGAAATTCATCACAGAACAAAAGGTGGCAGAAGGAATCCAACACAAATTGTTACTCAAATTGCTGGAGTTCACTTACACCATTGACTACAAAAAGGGGAAAGAAAATAAAGCTATCGATGCACTAAGCAGAAGGGACTACTCTATCTCAGCAATCACTGTCATCCAACCCACTTGGATTGATTCAGTTTTGAACAGCTACACTACTGATGATCATTGTCAAGAGCTGTTACAAAAACTGTCCAGTTCTGCTGATAACACTGGCCTATATACACTTCATGCTGGAATATTGAGATATAAATCCAAAATCTACATTGGGAATGACAAAGATCTCCAAACTCAAATCTTGGGATCTTTCCATGCTTCTGCCTTAGGGGGTCATTCTGGCATGGTGGCCACTTATCAAAGGGTCAAACGGCTATTTTATTGGCCTGGTCTTAAAAAGGACATTCAACAATACATAGCTGAATGTGCTATTTGCCAAAGAGCAAAGGCAGAACACTGCCCGTATCCTGGACTCTTGGAACCTTTGGACAGACCTGATATGTCCTGGCAGCATATCACCATGGATTTCATAGAGGCATTACCCAAGTCCAATGGAAAAGAAGTGATACTTGTGGTAGTCGACAGACTCACAAAAATGGCACATTTCATTCCCTTGTCCCACCCATACTCTGTCCAAACTGTGGCTCAAGCATTTATGGAGAACATATTCAAACTACATGGCCCTCCTAGCAACATTGTGACTGACAGAGACAGGATCTTCACAAGTAACATGTGGCAATCAATGTTCAAATCCCTCAAGGTGAAACTGAAACTCAGCACTGCCTACCACCCACAAACTGATGGACAGTCTGAAAGAGTGAACCAATGCCTAGAATCTTATCTAAGATGCATGGCCCTTCAAGAACCAAAGAAATGGGCATCATGGCTGGACCTAGCTGAGTGGTGGTACAACACCTCCTACCACACTGCTTTGAAAAGGTCCCCATTCCAGGCTTTATATGGATATGCCCCACCCATGGTCAATGAAATTGCACTCCCTGGGCCAGAAGATCTTGAAGCAAGGGATTTCCTCCAGGAAAAACAACATATGTTAACCCAACTGAAGGAAAATTTGGCTCAAGCACAAACAAGGATGAAAAAACACGCTGACAAGAAAAGAACTGAAAGAGTGCTTGCAGTAGGGGATATGGTTTACCTCAAAATGCAACCATATCGAATGGCAGCATTTGGCTTGAGATAAGCCATCAAATTAACAAGCAAGTACTATGGTCCATTTCGAGTGACAGAAAGAATTGGCACTCTGTCCTACAAAATCCTACTTCCTGAAGGAGTGAACATCCACCCAGTCTTCCATGTTAGCCAATTGAAAAAGCACCTGGGAAAGAATGCAATACCCCAACAGGGTTTACCTCTTGTGACTCCAGATGGCAAAATCAAAACAGAGCCAGTCAGAGTTGTGAAAACTAGATCACTACCAAGAAACGGCGTTCTTGTGACACAGTGGCTCATAGAGTGGGCAAACCTAGCACCAGAAGATTCATCATGGGAAGATGCCAACTTCATGAAGAAGGTGTTCCCCGAATTCTACTCCAACACAATCAAGTCCTGGTTTCAAAATACCACTTGAGGACAAGTGTGCTCCAAAGGACCCGACATTGTCAGACATCTGACCCTGTAGAACGTCTACCATTCTCCAGTTGTGAGTGATCGTGTGGCCTCGATGATCCCGAAGACACCAACGGCCAAGATGAAGAGTAGTTATGATGAATGTTTACTCCGGTCATTATTAGGAGTTAATTATTATTACTGTTAAAGAATGTAACAACGAAACGGGCTACTTATAGCCATCCCCTGGGGAACTACAGGGCTATCAAATATATTCTCCAACTTATCTACTTGTTTTTATCTCCTGCCTTAGGAACCCTAGCTGTAGAAATCCCCAATTCATCGCGGGGTCTCCTTCATCGGAGCAAAACCACATCCCCATCTACTGGGATCGGACACTGCTGGATAGGGGCGAATCGGGAGGAAAGGCACCTCCTCTGCCTCCTCTCCCTGCCGGCAGAGTTAGAAGCACAGGGAGGAACGACAAGTGGTGGCGGGATCGGCACCGGCGTTAGCGAGGCGGAGCTAGCGGGGCGTACCCAGCGGTGGCAGTGGGTTGACTTGGTTCTTCAGCGCTGAACACCCGAATAATTCACTTGACTTCGCGGTGGCATGAGGGTAAATACCTTCAAACAGCCAGGGGCAAAATCGTAAAAATCGGGCTGACGGAAAATTTTGCAGCGACAAACGTTCCCGATCTTTTTAATAGTATAGATTTACAAGTTTGTGATTTGGTTTCTATGTCAGTTTAAATTGCAAGACTATATGTAGGAAGATGTCAAAGATTTGATCGTTTCTCTCAGACTTTAATTTATAATCGCTGAGACAACTTATGTATATGTAACACACGAAATTGATTGTAAAAAAATATTCTACCCCTTGTTCTCAGGGAAAAGAACTCTAGCCTTTCTATAATAGTTCTTTTTTGAGAAAAAAGAGAGCAATTAGGGTTGCAGGAGTACATATCCTGTGTTACAAGGTCTCAGATATGATCGGGGGGTTGTTCCTCCAGATCTGGCAATCTTGGCCAGCGCATCGGCGGTTCTGTTGCTCTCTCTATTGACTAGGGTGATACGAAGCTCACCCACCGAACTAATAAGCTGTTTAATTTCATTATACGTTGACCAGTTCTTTGATCTGTCCCGCCTGGATTGTCTCCGTGCCTTGTCTACCGCAGCACAATCGACCTCTAGGATGATCTTGTCGAAGCCAACGCCGCGGGCTAATTTGATGCCCATCAGCGAAGATTTTGCTTCCACTTCGTCAGCGTCCCTGCAGCCCTGGATAGGAGAGCATGCTGCCAGGACCAGCACACCCTGGCAGTTCCTCGCAATCACGCCAGCACCACTAGGGAGAAGGGGGTTAATGAAAGAAGCATCGGTGTTGAGTTTAAGCCAGCATGTCGGGGGAGCAGTGCAAGGCATAGGCTCAGCTTTCTTCATCAACGATCCAGTCTTGATAGGGGATGATTCAATGGTGCTTTGCCTTTAGTGTCCTTAGTAGAGGAGCAGGGAAGATGGGTGTTAGCGTAGGATAGCAGGAATGAGACCGAGTTGGAAATTGTTTCCAAACCATTGTTGTGGATGATGTCATTCCTCATGTGCCACGAGCGCCATAGCAGAATCAGGATCTTGCTGTCTGCTTGATCCAGGAGAGGGAGGAGCCAGTCCTTGCCGTATACCTGAACTGGTTTTCAGGTGGTAGGCGCCAATGAGCACGCATAGCTTGGCGGAGCCCAGCGGCCTTAGACCAGACGATGGAGGCACGATGGGCAGCCTTGCACATAGAATTTTGACATTATGTGGCACATATGCTATATGCGCCATAGAATTTGATATTCTGTACCGTATATAGCTATATGCCCCACAGAATTCTGTCATATCCATGTGCTGGGTAGGTCCACATGGGGCCTACAGAAATTATGTGGTGCATATGGCTATATGCGCCGCAGAATTCTCACTTTCTGTGGTGCATATAGCTATACACGACACTGCAAAAATTCTGTGGAGCATTTGTTATATGCGTCACAGAATTAATTTTAGTGAAGTATTTTTCCTATATGTATCACAGAATTAAAATCTACCTATAATCGTTTTTCTAGTAGTGCCGGCTACCCTGTCACAGATGGAATAACGCTCGCTGGTCTCCAGGTGCCTAGAATATTTGTTGTTCCTTGTGGCTAGAGTGTTGGTAGCTAGTCTCCAGCCAAAGACCCGGACCTTGGGAGGAACACAAGCCTTCCAGATGCAGTTCCAAAACGATCCGTCTCGACAGGGATTAAGTAGTTGGTTCACCCACCATCGTCAGGGTTAAATAGTTGGTTCACCCACCATCATTGGGAGTTCATTTTTAGTGTCATGATCCGTAGGCCAGAGTCCCTCAGTAGCCATTGGTCTCGCAATATTTGGGTGTTCTTTCCGTTACCAATGCGGTGGATGATACCTCTCTTAAGGAGATCAAGACCGAACTCGATCCCCTTCCAAACAGGCGAGGGATGCGAGGGTAAAACCGTGTCCAGAATGTTTCTATTAGGGAAGTACTCCTTTAGGATCCTAGCACAAAGGCTGTTGGTTTTTTTATCAAACGCCAAGCTTGTCTCGCCAGGAGTGCTTGGTTGAAGAGATGCATATCCATGAAAACCATGCCTCCTTTGCCTTTCGGTTTCGTGAGGTTATCCCAGGCAGTCCAATGAACCTTTTTGTGCTCCTTGTCATCCCCCCACCAGAAGTCACCTATCAATTTTCATATTAGTCATAGAACCCAAGGGACATTTTGAAGATGGCCATGATATGTCCCGGTAAAGCTTGGGCAACAGATTTGATCAACGTGTCCTTAGCACCGTGAGACATGAATCTTTCAGCCCAGTTGGTTAACCTCTTAGTAAACCTATGCATGATGGGCTAGAAACTGTCACTCTTCATACGAACTTCCAGAGTAGGGATACCCAGATATTTATCCTCGAAGGTAGAAGAAGATACACCAAGGGTGTCTTTGATCTCCACTTGAGTTTCCGACAGAAAAACAGAGCTAAACATTACAGATCATTTGTGAGGGCTGACTGTAGGGTTCGTTGTATGGAAAACAAAAAAATTCTATAGCGTGAACACACAAAACCAAGATCTAATCTATGGCAAAACCAAGATCTAATCTACAATATCGGTGCAACGAGATTATAGAGAACTAACCCTCGTATATCCAAAGTGTTTAACAAGATCAGATTCTCGTGGTTGATGTAGTCGATCACTTGTTGATCTCAAGATCGTGTAGATGATCCTTCCGGCGCCGCATTCCGGTAGCGCTTCCGCAGTCGGTCACACATACGGTAGTCGATGAAGACCTTCCTCTCCGTTGTTCCAGCAGGCCAGTGGAGGTTGTAGATCTCCTCGGAATCCCAACAGCACGACAGAGTGGTGGTGGTGGTGTAGGAGGAGAGATTTCTACAGGGATTCGCCTAAGCTAGAGCAGGACGGTGGACGAGAGACAAGAGAGGGGGCGGCTAGGGTTAGGCGCCAATGGACAAGGGTTAGGGGGGGTGCACCCCCACCCCTCATTATATAGGTCGGGACTGTCGGCCAAGGGTTCCTAGCCCAGGCCGTGTCCCCCCAACTCGGCCACCAAGGGAAGAGCTTGAAACCTTTTTCACCAAGTCTTCCTTCTTACCAAAAACTAGAGTTTGACTTTTCAAACTAGGATTTGACTATTCAAACTAGGGTTTGACCCTTTTACTAGTCTTGGACGAATTGGCCCATTAGGGTTTGGTGCGGCTGGCCCCTTATAGTATGCCACTGTCCAAGTGACCCCCTCCTGGGGTGGTGGAACCACTGGTGGTCCCTCTAGAACATTCTAGAAGTATTTGGTCAAAACACCGAAACTTTTTCCGAACCACAGAAACCCACTTTACTTATATGAATATTATTCTCCAGACCATTCTGTATCTCCTCGTGATGTCCTAGATCCAATCCAAGACTCCGAACAACATTCGGTCTCCAACTCATATTCCATATCTACTTAAACAACATCGACTCCTTAAGTGTGTCTCCCTATGGTTTGTGAACTATGCAGACATGATCGAGATGCCTCTCTGATCAATAACCAATAGAGGGATATGGAAATCCATATGGCTCCTAGATATTTCTATGATGACTTCGTGATCGAATGAACCATTTACATACGATACTGATTCCCTTTGACGCGTGATACTTTACTTATCCGAGGTTTGATTGTCGGTATCTCTATACCTAGTTCAACATTGTTACCATTAAGTACTCCTTACTCGTTCCGTGATATGACATCCCTTGTGCCCTTGTCACATTCTTGCAAGCCAATTGGATGACACTCCACCGAGAGGGCCCAGAGTATATCTATCCATCATATGGATGGACAAATCCCACTCTTGATCCATGCGCTTCAAACCATACTTTTAGAATATCTAATGCCACCTTTATAACCACCCAGTTATGAAGTGGTGTTTGATGTCATCAAAGCATCCATCCGGTGATGGTGATTAACACGATCTCATGGTCGAAGGATTAGGTTATTATGTTTTTGAAAGCTTGTAGCAAACGAATTTTAAATGACTTGATATTATATTATCATATGGATGGACAAATCCCACTCTTGATCCATGCGCTTCAAACCATACTTTAATAAGAGGCTTACTAGGGACTCTTTTATGTTTATAAAACACACAAGTATTAATGTTTCCGGTTAATACAATAATAGCATGGGATGCAAACATTCATCATAAACATAAATATATGATAATAACCATTTTATTATTGCCACTTGGGCATATCTCCAACACTGAGAA
This sequence comes from Avena sativa, assembly GCA_916181665.1. Taxonomy (NCBI): domain Eukaryota; kingdom Viridiplantae; phylum Streptophyta; class Magnoliopsida; order Poales; family Poaceae; genus Avena; species Avena sativa. The sequence goes on from OV702299.1 coordinate 50,884,936, forward strand.
GTTGACCCGTGCACCTTTGAAAGAGCTTCAAGGAGTTGTCAACAACCCTAGCCTCCTTAGTCGTGGCTTTGAAAAAGAGGAGGCTATCATCGTCGAACAGGAGGTTGGAGATCCCAGGGGCGCCTCTGGTGATCTTGATAGGAGTGATACAACCTTCCAACGTATCTTTCCCGAGGATTCTTGAAAGGGCCACACCCACAAAGAGGAACAAGCACGGGTTGTGGGTCGCCTTGTCTCAATCCTCGAGACGGGGTAAAGGGTTCAAGAGTTTGTCCATTGATTCTGACAAAGAAGCGGACTGGTTTGGCATAGTTCATCACCCAAGTAGTCCACTATTTGAAAAATCCCATCTCCAGGAGCATTTTCTCGAAGAAAACCCAGTCAACGTGGTCGTAAGCTTTGGAGAGATCTAGTTTGAAGGCACAATGGTTATCTCTTGGGTTCTTGCTTCTCTAGATTTTTTGGAAACATTCAAAGGCAATAGTGGATTGTTCGTGATTAGCCTACCAGTGATAAAAGCACTCTGTGATTCAGAGATCAGATCATCAAGGAAGGGGCAGAGGTGATTGACTAGGCACTTAGATATGATGTCGTAAGTCACGTTACAAAGGCTGATGGGTCGGTAGTAGTCATGTTTTCAGGCTTGTTGCCTTTGGGTATAAGGACAATGAAAGTGTCGTTTAGTCCTTCAGGTATAACGCTATTGTTGAAGAACGTCCGAACAACACTAATCATGGCCCAATTTCTTTAAAAGATCTACCAGGCATCTTGTCCGGCCCAGGAGCCTTGAGCGGACCGATTTGAAACAAGGCATCGCTGATTGCCTCATCAAAGAATTCTTTGCAGAGGTAGGAATTAATTTCCTCAGTGATTAGAGAGTGAATTATCTCAAAGAGATCGCTAGGGAATATAGCATTGTCCTTTGTGTATAGGCTTGTGAAGAATTCATTAGCTAGCTTGTTTATTTTGTTCGGGTCGTCGGTCCAGTTACCATTCATTCCTATGATTCTTTTTATTATGTTCTTCGATTGGTGCCAGTTGGCCTTCTTATGGAAGAATTTCGTGTTTCTGTCTCCCTTTTTTAGACTGAAGGCAACAAGTGCCTGGCTTTAAATTAATAAAGCCCCATGACTCAGACGGTAACACACACTGCTGGAAACACCAGCTTAAGTTTTACAGCACAACCTAAGGCTCAACAAAAGAAGGGGCGAGGGTCAGCCCACATCAAAGACAAAACAGGGAGTCCTAATAGACAACCGAAAGCATTAAGCACACATGCTAGTTGGCGACGAATAAAGTCTCTAGGTAGGATTGCTTCATAAGCGCGATGAGCTCGTCGTGGAGGGGAAGAATGCCAGGCTTGATGAGCGGTATCCGGTGCTGCATAAGGATCAAAGTTTTGTAAGTACGTGCAGCAGGTTGCCTAGGGAACTTAGTTTCAATCGTAAACTTGTTCCGAGTAGTCCATAGCACCCAGCAAATGGTGGCAAACAAAATCCAAAGCACACTATTGGTTTTGCCAGAAAAATTGTTCAAAATCACAAGAAAATCCGCAAAACAACCAGGGCTCTAGGAAACAGCTAAAATAGACCAAACCACACTCCACATAAACTGGGCAAGGGGACAAGCGAATAAGATGTGGTTGACATTTTCAGCCATACCACAGAGGACACACTGCCCATTCGACGGGCCGTTGTGCTTCTAGATTTGATCATTTGATGGAAGGCGACCTCTAGCCAACTTCCAGATTTTGATTTTGATTTTGAGGGGTGATGTGATCTTACAAATTTCTTTGGCATGAGCAACAACAGCTCCCTAACAAAGCTTGAGATACAGGGAGCGATTTGAGAAGACACCCGAGGGCTCCAGGGCCTAGGAAACTGAGTCTGGGGCCGAAGAGGGGGCGTGCTGTGCTAACTCGATGAGGAGCTGGTTGAAGAGGTTGGTTTATTTGTTCCCAAAAGATCGCCGGAAGTTGATATTCCAGTTTCCACTCTGGAACACGTGGCATACCAACGGAGAAGGATCATAGGAGATGTCGAACAAACGACCAAATCTAGCAGCGAAAGGGGTGTCACCTGTTCACCGGTCGGTCCAGAACTTGGTCCTTTCACCATTCCCAACATGGTATCGGGCTCCTAGCTTGAAATAGTATTTTTATCTTGTGCATACTCTGCCAAAAAGGGGAGCCCCCCACAGGATTAGATCTAAAGATATTCAAAGCTACCTGATATTTGGCTTTGATGATCGTGAGCCATATACAATCTTGTGAGGAGTCACAGAAGAGCCGCCATATCCATTTGACCATTAGCGCGATATTCATGAGCTTAGTATTTGTCACCCCAAGGCCACCCAGGTCCTTAGGTTTGCGGATGTCTTGCCATTTCACCCAGTGATGCTTCCTTTTCTCACCAGTCCCTTCCCAAAAGAACCTACCACGATGCTTGTCAAAGCCCAGGTGCACTCCATCCTGCAGCAGAAACAAGCCCATTGTAAACATGGGCAGACTGGATAAGCAAGCCTCCGTAAGGACCAGTCCAGCGGCCAACGACATAAAGCGGCCCTGCCATGGGTCCACTCTTTTGCCTACCGTAGTGATCAGGGGTTCCATATTAGCGATGGTGGTTTTCTTGTCGTTCATCGGGAATCCTAGGTAGGTAAAGGGTAAATGGCCCTGTTGGCAATTGAGGAGGTTCACCACTCTGGCCCGCTCCTCCGGTGGAAAGCCCATCACAATAACTTCACTTTTTATGAAAGTTAATTCTTAGACCCGACAACAGCTCAAAGCATAATAGGAGGAATTTAATATTGGTGATTCCCAGCTCTGAATTTTGAATCATGATCATGGTATCGTCAGCGTATTGCAGATGAGTAATGCCACCAGGCAGCAGATGAGGGATGACCCCTTGGATGTGGCCAGCCGCATTAGCCTTAGAGAGTGAAGCCTCCAAAGCGTCGCCGATGAAGTCAAACAACAAAGGCGAGAGAGAGGGTCACCCTGACACACTCCCCTCTTGTTACGGAAAAAAGAGCCAACCTATCCATTAATTGCAATGGCCGTCTGACCCCTAGAGACCAGCTGCATCAGGCGGTGAACGAGGCCCGGGGCAAAACCTTTCCGGATAAGGACTTCTTGCAGAAACTTCTAGTTTACCCTATCGTATGCTTTCTCAAAGTCCACCTTGATAAGGACCGCTTCCTGGCCTCTACTCTTTAGCTCGTGGATAATTTCCTGGAGAGCCAGAGCCCCATCCACAATAAGTCTGCCTTTGATAAAGGCAATTTGGGAAGGCACAATGATCCTGTGGGCCACCAGGGAAAGCCTAGCGGCATACGCTTTGGCAAAGAATTTGAAAATCACATTGATCAGAACAATAGGTCTGAACTGTTTGGTATTTTTGGCACCAGGAACCTTGGGTATGAGTGACATAATGCCAAAGTTGAGGCGCGAGATGTCAACCGAGCCAAGGGCAAACTCATTAAGGATCGAAAGAAGCAAGTCTTTAAGGACATGCCAAAACTTCTTAAAAAAGGCCGCAGGGAAACCGTCTGGGCCCGGGGTAGATGCCGTCTTGGTGTCCTTTAACCACCTCTTATAGTTCTAACATCATAAATGTGAGGGCTAAGCTGTTGTTTTCCGCTTCCAACACTCATAAATTCTCCTCCCAGCAGTGGTGGTTGAGGGTTAGGAACTTGGGTTCCTCTGTCCCCATTAAGCCCACATAAAACTCATATATGTGAGCTTGGATGGCCTGTTAGAGGATATAGGGCCCTTAGAGGTTTGGAGCGATAGGATGGCATATTTCCTTCTCCTACCGTTAGCAATCGCATGAAAATACGTTGTGCTGGTGTCACCCTGAAGCACCCAATTCTGTCTGCCCCGCTGACGCCAGTAGTCCTCTTCTTCGCTGAGGCTCTAAAGGAGTTGTTCTTCTAAGACATATCTAAGGGCCCACCCGTCATCGTCTAGGGTCCCGCAGTCAGCACCCCTATCCAGGTCCTGGATGTTGGCAAGCAAAAGGGCTTTCGCATCTCTGGAGGCTCTCCCTAGGTTGGCGCCCCAGCCTCGCAGAAACTGCCTAAGGCCTCTACTCTAGGTATACCAGATGTCAATAATGTCTGTCATCCTGACAGGGTTCAGAAGTGCCTTGCGCCACGTATCCGTGACCACGGCCACAAAGTCCGGCATATCAAGCCACTTGGTTTCCAGGAAGAACCGCTTAGAGCACACTGCCGCTCCCTCCCCTGTATCCAGGAGTAGGGGGTATGATCAAAGCCCACGCTGGTCTCAGCTGAAAGCATCATGAGAAGGAATTTGACCTCCTACTCCGTGGATACAAAGACCTTGTCGAGAACACATCTGACAGGGTTAAGCTGCTTGTTAGACCAAGTGAATCTTGGGCTAGTTGATATTAAGGTTGTTTTCCTTCAGCGCAAGCCTAGCCAGACAGTCATTAAACATGTGCACCTTGGGCCAGTTGATATTAAGGTTGTTTTTGTCCTCGGCACTTCTGATCAGGTTAAAGTCCCCACCCACCACCACTGGGTGAATGCAGCGCCCAACCTTGGCCTCAAGCTCATCTAGGAAGGCACTCGACCTGGAATGATCAGCTGACCCGTATACACCAATGTACTCAAATTTAAACTTAGACGCCCGATGCAAGACTAGTGCACTGATAAAAAATTGCCCTTTATCAATCTCGCCCACTTCTAGGACGCACTCCTTGATCCCTAGCAACAAGCCACCAGATTGACCAATAGCTAACACCCAGGTCCAGTGGAACTTGTCATAAGGCTCTGGAGCTCATGATCCAAGAAGTCTTGTCTCTTGTTATCTTGGAGGCAAATGATGTCAATATGCTCTCTTATGAGGAACTCTCGCACCTGGGGTTTTCTGCCTCTACCCCCAAAACCCCGCAGGTTCCAACCAACGACCCTCATTTGGCACCATATGCGACCCGTGCTTGGCGGGCTGGAGTCATTCGCAGGTTAGGCTTGGCACACACTTGCGCGGTTTGCGTCTTTTTTCCTCATGCGAGCAACAATGGAGGCAATAGATATATCAAGAGGCTCCTGTCACTACCAGCCAGCCTCGGAGCTCCAGTTCCTGTGACCGCACCGGTCGACAGAGAGACGGGAGTGGACGCGAGCTTCTTCCTTTCCTCAGCATTTGCCTTCTCTAATCCTTCAGCCAAGAGGGCTTGCGCCACATCCTTGGCGCGAATAAGTGACATGATAGCCTTTGGTGAGCCAAAAGAGGAATAAAAAAGAATGGCACTATCGGCCGCAACTTGGCAGAAATGCGAATCAGAGAACTCAGGAAAAGCCAAAAAAAGCCGAAGAAGGGGGGGGTACAGGAGGACACGGCTTGGTCTCTGGCCGCCACCTTATCAATGGATTTTTAGAGGATGGGACCCGTGCTAGATCCCTTAGCCCTCTCACTGCGGCGAGAAGCCATTGGGAGGAGACCACCGCCCCGGCCTTAGCCATCCATTGTTTCGTCGGGCTCACAGGAGAAGGATTCTCCACCTTACTGTCTTGTTTCTTCTTCAGGGCAGCAACACGGGACGCAGGAGTGGCATTATCAAATTCCCAGCCCACGGGGCTAGACCATCCGATCTTAGCCCGATCCTCATCATTTAGCTTATACACCTTTAGGAGCGAAGGGGACGAGCGGGGGAGTCTTCCAAGGCCTGGGAAGACACCTAGATAGGCGTGTCAACTCCATCCACCTCCAAGCTGACCCAGCCTTGCGGGAGGGGAGAGAGGGAATCAAACACCTCATCCATGGTGATGTTGGAGCCATAATGGTTGAAGGGTATATGCTTCCCATGGAACTTGATGATGATATTAGCCACATTGGCACATTGATAATGATACTAGCCCTCCTAGCTTTCTGCGACACTAGATAATACTCATTGATGATGATATTAGCCACATTGGCTGCGTCTGCCATAGTGGCTTCGACAGAGGCTTCATCGACCTCAAGGCAGTGGAACCCTATGACATCAAGAGCAAAGTTGTACCACTCCAGCGCATGCGGCTTGGCGGGGCTAGGGCAGATGCCCATGGTGTGGCCATCTTCATTGCAGATGCTGTAGTGGGCGGGGAAGTGGCAGCTCGATTGGTAGTGGCCATCCTTGCTGCAGTTGAAGCACTTGATGTTGGCCTTATTGCCCCTAGATCCATGCATTCGTGGCTCTGTCTGGGAGGAGAGCACCGCCACTGGCGGAGGAGGGGCAGATTGGACCTACGAGGGTGTCTTGGCCTTAAACTTGTGAGCACGCTTCGTGTCGCCCCGGTCTGCTTGAACCCATGATCTTGGGAGCAGTAGGTGGAAGGGCCCGCATTGTAGCGACGGGAATCATCCCTTCCCCCGCAATCGTCCCGACGCCGCTCTAGCGATCTAGGGTAATCACGGTCATGCCTTCGGCTTGCAGCGTCGCTCTCTAGCGCATGCTACCGCAAGTCTTACTCCAAGCGCCAGTTCTCCGTGCCGGAGTACTCATGTAGGGGACGCTTGTTGGAAGCTCTTCCCGAGCCGCGCTCATGATCCATGGAGGCGGGGAAGAGGGGGGAGAAGCAGGAGAAGGACAAAGGAGACGAGAGGGGGCGGATCTGGATCTGAAGGCCAGCCACTGCTACACGTCGAAAAGAGAGGGGAAATGGGGAGCTAGGGTACCCACTTGTACCCAGTGCCAGTTATATATTAGGCGCCTAACTAGACCAGCCCCATTGGACTGGCAAGCACGCGCAAAGGCCGAACAAGGTTGGACAGACGCGCACGGCCCACTAAGCATCCCACTCGACTCGCGGCCCACCGAAGCGGTACCCACCACTGGAGCTGACCAACGGGTCGAGCAAGGGCCAGGGGGGCCACCATGGGCCCTGGGCCCCTAACACTTGGGCTTGAGCCAGGGCAGGCCTACATGCGGCGAGCGTCGGATCTAGATCTGGAGGATACACCGACACCAGAGAAGGAGCGGACGCAACACCCACCGTCAACATGACCAGGGCAGCCACCCCTACATCTCCATGGAGCAGGCATCCTCCGCCATGCACGGGGTCGTCCACATGGTTGGCACCACGGGGCACAAGATCAGCAGGGCATGGCCGCTCCGTCCAGAAACCCTAGTAAACGCGGCCCCGAAACATGAGCCCCATCCCCCTGGCGTGAATGCCGCTCACTTGTGGCCAAGGAAGGGATGAGCTCCTTCCAGGAAACCCTCCTTGCCCCACGCTGGAGCCAGGAAATCTCTGTGTGTGGCCTTTGGGAGAGCCGGACAGAGGGAGTCAAGCTCCCCCACACTAGGGGAGGAGTCCTCGTCCTCATCCTCGTCAGAGCTCTCTCCTGCGAGGCACCAAAACCGGGACCCGACGCTCGGAGGGGGGCTATATGCGGAGGTGATGGGGATGGGGAGGGCAGCACTTCGCAGACGACCATGGCGGCGAAGGATGGAGGAGGGGGTGCGACGCCTCGCTGGGCGCACGCGGGCACGAGGCAAGACGTTAGGCACATCTTCTATACTGGCTTCGGCAAGACTCGGCCGTATGTTTCTGTCTCCCTCTCTAAGCCAATTGACCCTCGACCTCTATCTCCACATCATCTCCTCCATATGGAGTAGTTCGTCGAGGTTCGAACTAACTTGGCGAATGTATTTTTCTATATCGTCCGACAGAGGTTTCCTCTATATTTTCTTTAGCAGATTTCTTTTGTTTTTTATTTCCCTTGTCACTTTCCAAAGTTTTTTATACTCCATTCTTTCAGATGGTCTCTCATGGCATTTATTTTCTTCATCAGTTCCGACATACTTGAGCAGTCAGGCAAGCTAGACCATGCATCATCGATCACTCCAGGGAGGGGTGGGTTTCTTTCCCACATATGCTCGTATCTGCCGGGGTTGTGGCTATTTAAAATAGCCATCTCCTTCTCACACTCGAGTAACAGAGGTAGGTGATCCGATCTGCAAGAGATAACATGTGTGATCTTGGCATTGGGGAACAGATCAGCCCAAGTGTGGGAGGCCACAACACGGTCGATTATCTCCTTAACATTTATCTCGGCTTTCTGTTTGTTGTTATAAGTCTAGGCCGGGCCGACAAAGTCAATGTTATGGAGGTTGCAGAAGGAAAGATTTTTCCTAAAATCTGCCATTTTCTTCTTCGGTCTTTTTGATTCAGAGAAGTGCTCGTGCTGCCATTTTGTCTCATAAAATCGCCAATCATCAATCCTGGCTCATCGTAGTTAGGCTTGATTCTACGTAGGGTGGACCACATGTGGTGTCTTTCTGAGCATTTGGGCTCTCCATACACAAACATTCCCCACCATTTTCTGCCATTGGGGATATCATTCACTAACACATCAAAATACCTTGGGCCCTTGGCCAAAACATTTATTTCAATTTGTTCGTCCTAGTACAAGGCAATGCCTGCACCTTTACCTTTCCCATTATGTGTAATACGGTGCTTGAGGCCGAGCCTCCATCTTAGGTCTTTTACTTTCTTCTCGCTTTGCCTGGTCTTGCTGACGAATAGGATTTTGGGCTTGTAGGTGCGTACGAGCTGCACCAGTTCCTGAACTGTCCGGGGCAGTCCCAGCCCTCAGAAGTTCCAGGCCAGGAGTATCATGGCTCCTGACAGGCGCCGACAGTAGCGCCTATCAGTTGACCAGTAGACCGGGGACTGGTAGCTTCCTTCTTGTCCTCCTTCCCTGGGTCGTCGTCTTCACCAGAAGATGCGGCAACCTTCCCCCGTGCTCTTCTTACCCTGTAGCACCATGTCATTGTTCTTTAGAACCACCTCCTTCCCTGCGCGTTTGCCCAGCACCGATCCCCCAAAGCATGGGCCGGTGTGGCAACGTTCCTCTTCTGGAACTGTTTCAGGCTCTTGTCGATAGTTGGCTTGGCCATCTCAGCAATGTCACTGCTCTAGGCTTCGTTGTCTTACCTGTCCCTCCACTTCTAGTGCCTCTTGTTGCATGTAGCCCCAGTCGCTGGGTCGATGGAGTTGGTGTTAGTAGCCTTGTTTCCTTCCTCTATAGCAGTGACAGTCTTGGGCTCGGCGGTGTTGCTTGGCGGGGTAGGAAGCTGATGGTCATTGAGGTCGCTACGATTGTTGGCCTTATTCTTGTTTGTGGAGGAGGAGTTTCCAAGAGTGCTTGAGTCGATGCTGCCATCCTGGACCGACATCTTCTCGACCTCCTTGGCAACGTGGGCTACCAGGGTGAGTTGGGTACGTGGGACAGGAGCACTTGGCGCCGAGGACGGTGATGTTGTGCCAGGGAGTATCCATCTGGAGTGCCCTGCCATTCTCATCGGTGTTTTCCGGTAGGTACTACTTCCTTGGGTCTGTGGTGGGCGTGTGCATGACGTCGAGGTCCTTGGAGTATCTTATCCTCCTTAGTATTGTGGGGAGATTGCACGCATCCTCCTGATGGCCGATGACCGTGCAAACGAGGCAAACATCGGGAGTCATTCATAGAGGACGGTGACGACCACTTCCTCCCCAGAGAACTCATCCTCGAGGGTGATCCATCTATGGAGATCATGGGCGTTGGGCAGATGGACCCTGGCATGGATGATCTTGTCCTGGATGTCACCCCTCAGGTTGTTGTGGATGCAAATGTGGCTTCCAATCTTCTCGCCCAGGTTCCTTGCAAGCTCCTTTGACATGAGGTAGAAGGGGATGCGGGTGAACTATGCCGAGATTGGCATCGATTCAAACCACACCTCGCTTGGGTCTTTGTTCTCCCCCATCTTGCCGATGAGGACCGCATCGCCCTGGTACCTCCATGGGCCTCTCTTGGTGATGTGCTCAAAGTTACCCTCTGTAGAGAACTCCAACACGAAGTGACGATTTGCGAGTTGGTTGGACTCGAGAGATCCTCTGATCTTCCATACATTCTGCATGTAACTTACCAGTTTCTTGGAGATGATGGATAGCACGAACATGAACACTCCCAAGGCTATCAGTCGGGCGTTCGCTGTGCCGTGGGCAATGGCGAGGTTGACCGGTGCCTTCCCCTCACGGCACCTCCGGGACGGTCCGGCCACCCTGGACAGGCTCCCAACAAAGTTGTAAGGGACGAGGCCGTCGCCAAGGCGACAACGGGTGTGGTGATCGACGCGGTAGGGGTGGCCTTCATAGACACATCGATTGAGTTAGTCGGGACTGTGGGGACCGAGGTTGGGGCAAAAGTAGAGGTATTCGCCGTGGACATGTTGTCCTTAGGATTGCAGGCCAAGTCATTCGCCACATTCAGGCTGTGCTCCATGGGTTCAGGGGGATTGGTGCTCTAGGGAGATTGTGGTGGAGGTTGGCTGAGTGGGATGCTGTCTAGCATCTTTTGATTTATAGGTCCTCCACCAGGGTCAAGAGGTGAAGGACATAAAGAGGAGGAGCAATGGCCATTACCTTCCGAGTAATCACCGGCGACTCCGGGCGCGGGGACTCCGGTAACACTGCGTGTGACCATTGGCTGAGCCAACTTGCCGCCATCAACTCCCCAGCATCTGAGATTTCTCCACTAATATTGCAGGAAACGGAAAGCGGGGGCGAGTCAATAAGGGACGCATTAGGCGGGGGCGGGGTTGGTGTGGGCTCCAAAGGACGGGGTGGGGGATTAAGGGCATGGGTCCTCAGTTTGGAGGAGATTCTTGAACTTGTGGCGCAGACGACAATGAATTTGTGGGGATTTGGGGATCCGGACACGATCCAGCAGAGCCTTTCACCAAATTCACATGGGAGGAAATTGGGGCATGGCGTGAGTTGGGGTTAGGGAAAGCTCACAAATTTGTGGGGCGAAAGGTGGGGAAGCGGGATCACAGTCTCTCTAATCAAGGTATCTCTATCGGATTTCATGGTTTCATGGTTGGATTCACGGGGAAGGGGATCGCCCCTCAGGGGGATGAGAGAGGCGAAGCGTCGCCATAGCCTTAGAGAGAGCCTTCTTATAATAGTTGGCTAAAGGATCCCCCACCATTCCTTAAAAAACCTAGTACAGTATCATATTTTTTGGTGAAAAGTCTGCCAGTCTATTTACACTCCGCTCTGCAACATTAGTATAATGACATTCAAAAGTAATAAAAATTACAAACACTTGAAGATCCAAAGGCACCCCGCCATCGTCCTCTCTCACTAGAGCTGGGCAAATCTTGACGTAGTAGAGCTTGTTGTAGTAGACATAGAAGAAGTCCTCAAAGGACCAAGGCACAAGAGTAGCCACCATTTCTCATGAAGAAAAACATAGATCAGAAAGAACACCGACAAAATCTAGCGAGATCCATCGAATACACGCCTCTGATAACGCTAGATGAACCACCGGGACGAGGGCTGAACGGGGAGGGCTTTATTTCATCTTCAAGGAGCTGTCCCTATCATCCACCACGGTACGTTTGCCCATGACTCCCCGTAGAAACAGGATTGGGTGATCCCATCTGCCATCGACTACAACCAGCCGCTGGTCCTGCCTCCTTCGTCCATGCTCCATCAACAAGAGGGTGGGGGACAAGTCGGACCAAAGTAGAGCTGAGTGGGGGCCTTAGCCCCACTAAAAATTTCGAATTTCTTTACAATTTTTTCATATTTGACAAAAAACATTTATACAAAGCTTATACAAGGAATGTCCCTACTCACTTCATTTTCCCCCACTCATCTGTTTCTCTAGGTCCGCCACTGGGTGGGGACCCCGGGCTCTGGTATGTAGTTAGGGTTAGCCTGGTTCTTCCATGAGGCGGCGGCTTCCATGGAGGAGACTGCGTCGTGTCGAAATAATTTGTCCCTTCTCTTCCTCTATCTTGGCATCGCTCCAATCGATGGCGTCAGGGGGCAGGTGGCCCGGTCTTCTCGCTTGTCTATAGATCCGGTGAGATTCGTGTCTGGTGATTGACGTCCAACACTCTTATGGGTGGCGGTCACGTCGATTGCTTGACTTGTGTTTTGTGTTTTGCAGCTCCGTGTGTGGAAGATGGCGGGTGATAAAGTTTCTCTTCTTTGACCGTGTTGGATGAAAATGACGGTGTCGGTGAAAGTGCACTTCCTATTCTTATTGGTTTTGATGTTTGATAATAACACATCTGTCGGACTAATGGTATGTTAAGTGTATCTTAGGTTCTACAAAGATTATGGCCTAAATAGGATATGCCTACAATTGGCTCTAGCCAAAGTATTTTGTGCTGACCGGTAGTACCGGAAATTATATCCGGCACTACCGCTTGGCACCGATACTACCGCTCGACTATACCGGTCGAGTCTGCAAGGGAAGGAAAGGTCCCTCCAACCTTCGCTATCACCCGGTACCACGGGGCGGCACTACCGCCCCAACCAGTAGTACCGCTTTCACCATCCGGTACTACTGCTTGTCAATGGTAGTTCCACTCGGCTGTACCGGGTGAGTCCACAAGGTTTGACAGGTCTCTCCTCCCTTACAATCCCAACCGGTACTATGAGTCGGTACTACCGCCCGGACCGGTAGTACCGCTTCACATGTCCGGTACTACCGCTTTGCGGTAGCACCGTTTAGCTTGTACCTGGGGACGCCGAGGCTGGGTTGCACAAGTGGGGCATCTCCGGTACCTGGTCCGGCACCTGACCGGTAGTACCAGTTGTTTCCGCTACTACCGCTCGGTTTACCAGTAGTACCGCTTTAGTTAAAGCGTAACGGGCAGATCTGCACCAAGGGGTATAAAAATACCCATCTCCGACCTTGAGAAGTTGCTCGACCCACTCAAGAACACCTTCCCCATTTGAGCCACCAAATCTACAAGATCTCTTCATCCAACCATCCAAAGTCATTGATTTTTGGAGAATCGAAGGAGGAGGCCTTGATCTATAGCTTCACCAAGAGAGATCTTCACTTCCCCCTCATTCACTTGAGGGCCCCTTGTTCTAGTGTTTCTTTGGAAACCCTAGCTCTTGATTTGGTTCTTACAAACTTATCTTTGACTGTTTGATAGCTTGCTTATATTTGGGAGCCTCCAATTCAGTTGTGGATGTGTGCCTCGAACTTGTTGTAAAGGTGTCGGCTTCCACCTCGAAGGTTGCCGATATAGTGGAAGAGGTGAATCGAACCCTTTGAGGTGAGGTTCATCGGAGAACAAGGGAGGCCTCTCGTGGCGTTGGTGGTTTGGAACCATCCCCTCTCCAAATGTAGACGTACTTCCCCTCAAAAGGAAGGAACTACGGGAAACAAACCCTTGTGTATCTATGTGCTCCACTTTTGTTACTTCTATCCTTTCCGCACTTTACTTTACTTGTTCTTGCTTAGAGTTTGTGCTAGTCTGACATATAGGTAAATTCACCTTAGTTGCATAATCTAGAGAATTTACCTTTTGTGTCAAACCCTAATTTGAAAAGGAGTAAAATTTGAAGTAGCACCTATTCACCCCCTCTAGGTGCCCATACGACCGTATCAATTGGTATCAGAGAATCGGGTCTTTATTCGGGCTTTACCGCCTAAGAGTATATGGATAGCCGAGTAGGAGAATATGATGGTGAGCCTAGTCACACGGTGACCATGGAGGATCTCAATAACTTGGAAACAAGATTAAACTCCACCTTGGGCAAAGATATCAAACAATTGCACATTCTACTTGAGAAACTTGTTAAAGATAAACTTGCCTCATCATCTCCTCCTCCTCGAGAGGAAGCTCCATCATTACCAAAGGTGAATGCCTCGGCACCACCCGCGGTTGTGGTGGTGGGGGATAATCCAGAAAACACTAATTCCTCCACAAAAAGGGATAGTGGGAGGGGAGAGCACCATGAGGCTCAAGGATGGTACTCTCCCGACCCTCCTATTCCTCACCCTCATATACACAATAGAGGAGACCTACCAAAGCTTGCTACATCTACTTTTGCTCAATGGCAAACTCTAATGAAATCTCATGTGCGTAGCTCTTGTATTGAGTTATGGAATATCATTGAAGAAGGATTTCATATTGTGGATCCAACCAACTTGACAAGAAGAGAAGTTGTCAATAGTCAAATCAATGCCACCGCTTTGCACATGATTCAACAAGGTTTGGTTACAAAATATTGCCCTCACATTGAACACCTCAACACCGCCATGGAAGCTTGGGATGCTATCACGGAATTATATGTTGGAAATGAGAGCATGAGAAGGAACCGGTATGATGCACTATGCAATGAATTTCAAGGCTTATATATGAAGGATGGTGAAGATCATGAAGACATGTATCGAAGGGTCAAGTCCACTGCCACCTCCTTGAGGAATGTGGGTGCCTCACACATGGATGATGCTTGGATAAAAAGGAAATATGTGAGTGCACTCATGCCCTTTGAGCCCACCGACTTGAAGAGTCTACAAGGAAGACACAACTACCATCTCATGACCTCCAATGAAGTTATGCAAGAGATGGCCTCTTTCAAGGTTGCCACCAAGAATGCCAAAGATGCCCATGCTTGAGCCCTTGGAATGAGCAATGATGTCAACCTTGCCTTAAAAGCCAAAGTTGTGGAGTATGTGGATGAAGATGATAGTGATGAAGGCTTATGTACAAGCCTTTCTGATGATGTCAAGGTTGCTCATGGTGAATATATGGCTTTCTATGCAATAAACTTTTGGAAAGACCCCACCAAGGCCAAGATGGAGATGCAACGAACAAATAACCCTAATGGGAGAAGAGACAACGTCACCAAATTAAGAACTTGCTTCAATTGTGGTGACCGCTATCACTTTGTTGCCAATTAAAGAAAAACTCCAAGGCTCCCTTCAAGAAGCCCTTCATCAAGAAGAATCCCATCAACAAGAAGTCGTGTGAAATTGTATTGATCACTCATGAAGAATTCTCCTCCGACAATGAAGATGATGAAGAGGAAACATCTAGTGGTGTGGCTGCTCTTGCCACTACTTCTACACCCACATTCTCCCTCTTCGACTCTCAAAATGAGAATATCTCCAACAAGAACGTCACTTGCCTTATGGCAAGAGGAACGGAGGTATTATCATCATCACACCCCTCCTCCTTGGTTAATGATGAAATTGAGGATGAGATATCCCTTGAGGTCAAAAAGGAAATAATTGCTTTTGATGATTTCATGAATAACTTGCAAGGGGAACACAAGAGACATTTTGTGGACCTATTAGATCAACTTTCTCACACACAAGAGCTTCTTGATGAGATATGTAAACTAGGGAGAGAGCACATGATTGAGGTAGAAGCTCTAAATAATGCTCTAGAAGAAGAGCAAGATAGTAGGATGTCTCTTGAACTAAAACTTGAAGGGCTTGATGGGGCTAATGACATAATTGTTCATAGACTTGTTAAGAAATGAGACCATGCTATTGCTAAATATAAAAATTCTAAAAAGGACAAGATTGAGTTTGGTGTTGTTCATGAAAAACCTGCCGAGGACTTTAGGATGCTTGACAAGGCTCACAAAGCCTTGGAGAGTCACTAGTGGAAACGAGGTCTTTTGTTGATCCCGAAAAAGGGCTTTAACACCGGTTCTTCTATGAACCGGTGTTAAAGGGGGGGCCGTACCAGCGTGGCCCCTGCGGCAAAAAAGGAGCCCCCTTTAACACCGCTTCATGCCACAAACCGGTGTTAAAGGTCCCTGCAACAGTGGCCCGCGCACCCCCCCTTTAACACCGGTTCGTGGCATGAACCGGTGTTAAAGGGGGGGCTATATAAGACACCACCCCAGCCCACACACACCCCACTCTTCCATTCTTTCACATTTTGGAGCCTAGCAAGAGGGTGTGAAGAGTGCTAGTTTGTGTTTTTTTCATATGCACAAGAGGTGTTCGGTGAAATGCCCGAGAGCTCAAAATAAGTTTTCTTGTTGCTCTTTCCGTCTCGGTCGAGGTCGGCAACTATAGTTTCATGTGTCATTGATGTACTATATATATAAATGGTCATCTCCCTATTATTTTTTGATATATACTGCATATTAATGCAGATGAACCGGCAATGGATGTACGGTGACCGCCGCACTTCCGAGTACATTACGGGCCTCCAAAATTTCATCGTTGTGGCTAATGCAAACCGTGGTCACAATGGTTTTATGTGCTGTCCGTGTGTTCACTGTCAGAACAAGAAAGACTACTCAAATACCATAACCATTCACGCACACCTGCTTCGATCCGGTTTCATGCCCAGCTATAATTGTTGGACCAAGCACGGAGAAAAAGGGGTTGTGATGGAAGACAACGAAGAAGAAGAGGATGATGACAACTATCATAATATGTATCCTGAATATGATGATGATGCAACGGGGGTAGATAATGAAGATCAAGAGGGAGCAGATGGGCCCGCTGATGACGATCTTGGTCAGGCCATTACTGATGCAAAGGAAGAATGTGAAACTGAAAAGGAGAAGGAGAAGCTGGAGCAGATGTTAAAGGATCACAAAACATTGTTGTATCCAACTTGCGAAGATGGCCACAAAAAGCTAGGTGCCACACTGGATTTGCTGCAATGGAAGGCAGAGAATGGTGTGACTGACAGCGCATTTTCAAAGTTGTTGGTAAAAATGAAGAATCTTCTTCCAAGAAATAATGAGTTGCCCGACAGTACATACCAAGCAAAGAAGGTTGTCTGCCCTCTAGGATTAGACGTGTAGAAGATACATGCCTGCATTAATGACTGCATCCTCTACCGCGGTGAGAAGTACGAGAATTTGGATGCATGCTCGGTATGCACTGCACTGCGGTATAGGATCAGACGAGACGATCCTGGCGATGTTGAGGGCGAGGCCCCTAGGAAGAAGGTTCCCGCCAAGGTTATGTGGTATGCTCCTATAATACCACGGTTAAAACGTCTCTTCAGAAATAAAGAGCATGCCAAGTTGTTGCGATGGCACATGGAAGACCGTAAGAAAGACGCGATGTTGAGACACCCCGCTGATGGGTCACAGTGGAGAAAAGTCGAGCGAGAGTACCCGGACTTCGCACGTGACGCAAGGAACTTAAGGTTTGGTCTAAGTACAGACGGCATGAATCCTTTTCGTGAGCAGAGCTGCAGTCACAGCACCTGGCCTGTGACCCTATGTATCTATAACCTTCCTCCTTGGTTGTGTATGAAGAGGAAGTTCATTATGATGCCAGTGCTCATCCAAGGCCCGAGGCAACCTGGCAACGACATTGATGTGTACCTAAGGCCATTAGTTGAAGAACTTTTATAGCTGTGGGCCAAACCAGGTGTACGTATGTGGGATGAGCACAAAGGGGATCCATTTGACCTACGAGCATTGCTTTTCGTAACCATCAATGATTGGCCTGCTCTTAGTAACATTTCAGGGCAGACAAACAAGGGATACAATGCATGCACACATTGTTTAGATGATACTGAAAGTGTATATTTGGATAAATGTAAGAAGGTTGTGTACCTAGGGTATCGCCGATTTCTTCCGAACCTGCATCCAGTAAGAAAGAAAGGAAAGCATTTCAAACGTCTGGCAGAACCCCGGAGGAAGCCTGTCCTCCGTACCGGTGAGGAGGTATTTGGTATGGTCAAGGACCTAGAAGTAATCTTTGGAAAAGGTCCTGGCAGTCTATCTATTCCGAATGACGATGCCGGACACGCGCCCATGTGGAAGAAGCAATCTATATTTTGGGACCTACCCTATTGGAAAGTCTTAGAGGTCCGCTCTTCAATCGACGTGATGCATGTGACGAAGAATGTTTGCGTGAACCTGCTAGGCTTTCTAGGAGTGTATGGGAAGACAAAAGATACACCAGAAGCACGGCAGGACCAACAACGTCTGAAGGCCCCTGAAGAGCCTATGCATCCTGAGAACGAGAAGGGTAAATGATGCCACTTAACTCCTGCCAGCTACGCTCTTACCAAAGCAGAGAAGGAAATCTTTTTTGAATGTCTGAGCAGTATCAAGGTCCCGTCTGGCTTCTTGTCGAATATAAAGGGAATAATAAATATGGTAGAGAAAAAATTCCAAAACCTGAAGTCTCATGACTGCCACGTGATTATGACACAATTGCTTCTGATTGCATTGAGGGGGCTTCTACCTGAAAATGTTCGAGTACCCATTGTGAAGCTATGTGCATTCCTCAATGCAATATCTCAGAAGGTAATCGATCCAGAAAGCCTACCAGGGTTACAAACAGATGTGGCCCAATGTCTTGTCAGCTTTGAGTTGGTGTTCCCACCATCCTTCTTCAATATTATGACGCATCTCCTGGTTCACCTAGTAGAAGAGATTGCCATTCTCGGTCCTGTATTTCTACACAATATGTTCCCCTTTGAGAGGTACATGGGAGTCTTAAAGAAATATGTTCATAACCGTGCTAGGCCAGAAGGAAGCATCTCCAAGGGCTATGTAACAGAGGAGGTCATTGAGTTCTGTGTTGATTTTATTCCTGACCTTAAGGCGATTGGTGTTCCAGAATCACGACATGAGGGGAGACTGCGTGGAAAAGGCACCCTAGGATGTAAAGCAATGATATGTAGGGACGGGCATTCTCTCAATCAAGCACACTACACGGTTTTACAAAGATCTATCTTGGTTGCCCCGTATATCAATGAACACAAGAATTTAAAACGCCTCAAACACCCGGGGCAGTCTGATGAATGGATTATAAGTGAACACATGGCGAGTTTTGGCGGCTGGCTGCAAAGACTTCTCATGAATAACACCACTGTTGGGGATCAGCTGTACTTGTTGGCCAGGACACCATCTTTGACTGTATGTACTTTCCAAGGGTACGAGATAAATGGGAATACATTTTACACGATAGGCCAAGATAAAAAGAGCACCAACCAAAACAGTGGTGTCCGCTTCGATGCAGCAGAAGACAATGGGCAAAAGACCACGTATTATGGGTTCATAGAGGAGATATGGGAACTTGACTATGGACCTAAATTTAAGGTCCCCTTGTTTCGATGCAAATGGGTCAAGCTAACAGGAGGAGGGGTTGAGGTAGACAAGAAGTACGGAATGACAACGGTGGATCTCAACAATCTTATGAAGGTAGACAAGAACTTAGACGAACCATTCATCCTAGCCAATGATGTGGCTCGGGTTTTCTATGTGAAGGACATGTCCTCCAGACCAAAAAAAAGAAAAATATGCAAACGAATACATCATATGATGAGCCAAAGCGTCACATAGTTCTTTCAGGGAAAAGAAACATCGTGGGAATCGAGGACAAGACAGACATGTCAGAAGATTATAATAAGTTTGATGAAATTCCGCCCTTCACAGTGAAAACTGACCCAAGCATTCCGTTAAGTAAAGAAGATGCTCCATGGTTACGTCTGAAGCGATCATAAGGAAGGACATATGCCAAGAAGTTCATGCTCATATTATGTAACTCTAGTTCATGTTTTTAATATTAATACATGTCTTGAGTGTTAGTCATGTTTTGTGGATGGACCGGGACTATGAGAAGAAGTTGTCCCGATTCGTACTTACCATTAAGATCTGATCTCCAAACGCGCGCGGTCACATATTAGGGAGTGCCTCTATGACCAGTTTCTTGGAGATGCCGGAGGACTAGGCTCCGTCGACATCTCCCTGAAACTGGCCGTAGTGGTGTCCCTGCTCTCGAAAACCATCTTGCAGCTTTGTAACTTCTCTAACTAGATCAATACACCTGGGAGCTAACTAATTTCACATATTAGGGAGTGCCTCTATGAACAGTTTCTCGGAGATGCCGGAGGACTGGGCTCCGTCGACAGCTCCCTGAAACTGGCCGTAGTGGTGTCCCTGCTCTCAAAAGGAGGTAAGGCATAGCCTCAAACTGGCTGGAGGACTGGACTCACAAGGATGCCTATTTATAGTACAAGCAGCTCGACATAGTGTCGACACTTACGAAATAATGTCGACACTCACCCCTATTATTAGTGCTGACTCGTTTTTTGTCCCGGTTGGTTTCTCCAACCGGGACTAAAGGTTCATCTTTAGTCCCGGGACTAAAGGTTCATCCCGCCATTTTTTCCCGCCATTTTTCTTCCCGCCAGTTCTTCTTCCTGCCATTTTTCTTCCCGCCAGTTCTTCCCTCCAGTTCTTCCCGCTAGTTCACTATATATATATGTAGGGTTGGCCTCCATTGTCATTGCACATCTCTAGACTCATATCTGCAACCTCATCACTCTTTCCCATGGCTTCCACCGTAGCACTAACCCCCAGGGAGGCGGAGGCGCTTTGCGCCTCGAACTACCCCTGCCCGCCGGGCTACTGTGTCCCTGTCGGCTGGATGCTGAGCATCGGAGGCGTGCCGGTTCCTCCTGTCCCTCTAGGTGTGGCGTGCCGGATGGCCATCACAAACCACTACTACTTCGAGCTCACGCCGGAGCAGCGGAGGAATCCCATATGGCATCCTGACTATTTCCCTACTTGGGAAGCCTTCTTCGTGGATCGGCGTGAGAGGGCGCTCGCCAGGCACGAGGAGGACGGCCCACCTCCTCCTAACTTCAACGAGGCCGGCCGTCGGCTATGGTGGTGCGGTCGGACTCTCTAGAGCGTCATGGCCTATGACACTGCCGCCGACTCTAACCCCCGTCTGCGCTACCCTCAAGTCCAGCCCACGCGCTACCCTCAAGTCCAGCCCACGCGTACTCTCTAGAGGTTCAATTACGATGACCCCGAAGACGACAGCGATGACGGCGGCGGCGAGTACGACGACTACAGTGGCGAGTATTACAGGTGTAGGCAGGAGCATGACTGAATCACTCCAACATTCCGAAACAAGTTCGGCCGATTGTTACTTAATCTGGCCATGTATCTTAATTTTCAGTTCTTTTATGTATCTTAATTTTCAGTTCCAGTTCGGCTTTATGTAACTTACTATTAGTTGCATTCTCATTCGAGGTTGACAATATGCTATTTTATCAAAAAAAACAATGCAAGTTGAGCGAGGCTTGGCCCCGAGCTAAGAATCATCATGCCCGTTGTTCGACAAAGTTTGTCGATAGTTTAAAACAGGGATAAAAAAATAAAAAAAGATCGAAACAGTGCGAAACCTTCGCGTGGTGTTATATTATGTGACATAGTTAGAAGCAAAAATCTCAAACTTGGTATATTGATTATGTCTCGAAAAAACCTTCACAAAATGACCTATCTCATTCGAGGTTTCTTGGCTTTCAGGTCAAATGACCAATGTTATGGATAGAATCAAGGCATAGTTTGTGATAATATGGCCATATTGTGCATACATGTGCATCATGGCATGGCAAACAATGTTGCAAGAGGAAGTTTTCCTTTTTATCGCACCAAAAAGGCATTTTCCATTTTCCGAGCATAAAAAACGGACGGTTTTGTGAAGCAACCACCAAATGGCTAATTCAAAAAACCACCAACACATTTTACAAAAATACTAGACCACCTTATATGCACAATGTACCAACAGGGAGATCTGAAACCTTTCCGTCCACCTCTGGTGAAAAAGACAAATTCCTACCAAATCGGCAGGAAGTGGGTCAGATATGAACTACAGGTACATGATACGATGCTCATGATTTTTTACAAAAATCATTTTTAGGTTCACAATATGCTATTTTATCAAAAAAACAATGCAACTTGAGCGAGGCTTGGTGAGATTCAAGTGTATACAAAAGATGCGACATTTAAATATCCAATCAATTCGAAAATGTTAATACAAAAGATGCGGCATTAAAATATGATTTGATCTAATAAAATAGGGTTAGATTTAAAGGGGGGGTAATAAATGCGCACGGGAAACGGAATCCCCCCTTTAACACCGGTTCCAGCCACGAACCGGTGTTAAAGGGGGGGTATTAAATTCGCCTTCCCCTTCCTTTGTTCCCCTAGAGCCAGATCGAACCGCCAACGCCACCATACCGCCACCGCGCGCGCGCCATCGGAGTAGAGAGAAGCGCCGCCACCGCATCGGAGCAGAGAGAAGCCACCGCCGGCCGCCACCGCCCTCGGAGTGAGGGAAGAATCGTCCCTGGGTGCCCTCGGAGCTCGCGCGTCTCGCCGCCGCCGCCCTCGGAGTGAGGGAGGAATCGTCCGTCTCGCCGCAGCCGCCTCCATTGTCGAGCTTCGGAGCTCGAGGTCCTCGACAAGGCGGTCGCCCCCGACCCTCTCTTTTCCGTATGACCTCTCCCTCTCACTTGACCGCATCGCCCTGACCACCTCTTCCCCGTGCAGGAGCAGCCGACCGCGCCCAATTCCTCGCCGGAGCACCGCCGACGCCGCCCGTCTCCAGCCGTCTGCCTCTGTCGCCCGAGGAAGCAATCCACCGCGCCGAGGCCACCAACCTTCTCGCCATAGTACCCCGCCTCTCGTAGGCCACCTCGACATCGCCGGAGACCGCCGCATCCGCCACTAGCACCGCCGCCCGACGAGCCCGCCGCCTCCACGTCACCCCACCGGTGAGTCTCGCCTCGGATGCCCTGCACCGTCCGATCAATCTAAGATCCGACGGCCACCATCTGTCCCCAGGTCGAAAGGGTACCAGCAAACCAGAATGCGCCACCTGTCTGCCAGGTCAGCGATGACACAGCGCCAGTCAACGTTGAATCTCCTTAAAAATAGAAGAAAAGATAAAAATTGCAGAAAATTGTATAATCTTGCAAAAATCATATAAAAAGATTCGTAGATCCAAAAATAGCAAATTATATATCAATGAATTCAGAAAATTGAGTAGATTATTAATATCAAGTTGGATTTAACTTTTACAGTACGTGTTTACTGTAATAATTTAATTAGTTTTAATAGTCTTTTAGGTTAATAAATTCATAGTAAAATATCTACTGGTCCAAAAATCACAAATAATATACCTATGGATTCACAATTGTGTGTAGATCATCAATATGCAAATGGTTAAGCCAAATAATATAAGGTTTTTCAGCAATTAAATCAATGGTATAAATGGATCGACCAGCCAGCAACCATCTTCTTCTACGAAAAAGAGCAAGCGAGGCGCGAGCCAGCGGTTGAAAGATCGTGCAAAGTTCATGATCGAAGCAGTCCGTGTTGATGGCAGGCCGATGGAGCCCAAGAAGGCCGCAGACAAATTTGTACGTCAGGCTGGAGTTTTTGTTAGGGACCAAATCCCAATCATAATTGAAAATTGGAATAAGCCAAAGAAGGGCGACGGTACCTTTGTCGATGACAGATCCAAAGAAACGCTTTGGAATTCGTTGTTGATAAATTTCACCCTTCCGCCAGAGGAGGATGAAAACAACCCGGTTATAAAGGAAAAGGTCAAAGAGTGGACTCTAAAGAAGATGGCTGACGCTTTCCGCAACTGGAAGACAAAATTGAACAAATTTGTCAAATCTGGCGAGACTCCAAATTTCGAAGACGCATATTATACGAAGATAAGACCTCACTGGCCCGAATTTGAGACATATAAAAAAAGTGCTATAGCTAAAACAAGGTCAGAAACCAATACGCTTAATGCCCTGAAGAAGGAATTTCACTAGAGGACGGGGTCAGGTGGCTACATATCTCAGAGGACTAAGTGGGAGGAAGCTGAGAAGGCCCTGCGCGCTAGAGGGATCACACCCCAGACAGATGGGTGGGACCTACGTGCAAAGACTTGGTTCCTCGGAATCGGGGCAAGGTTGGACCCAGAAACAGGATTGTGTATCTTCCCAACCCTCCTTGCCAAACCCGTCACTGAACTCATCACGGCATACGAGGAAACATCTGCCAGGACCTTCCATCCCGACAGAGAGAATGACCAGCTCACACGCGCCATCGGTAAAAAAGAACACCCTGGACATGCACGAGGCACAGGGGGTATGACGTGGAAGGATGGGTTTGCCGACTGGAGCGACTCTTACAGATGGCGCGGCAGAAAAGAAAAAAGAGCGTACAGAGCGGATGACACAGATAGAACATGCACTTGCGGCGCTGCAGGCGCAAGTGAATGCACAACAGAGCCATCAAGCTACCGGCCCATCTCAGCGGCACGAAGAGCCTGCATTGGAAGCTGCCGGCGGCCCAGACTCTGCGCGGAAAAGCAGTGTGGCTTCCATGGAGAACGTGCAACCCACGCTTGAAATGGCGGGTCCTCGATACCCCGTGGATGAGATCACGGAGAGCAAACACGCTGAGCTGCATGTGAGATTAATAGGCTTATCCATTAAGGTGGCTGTCGGCTATGCCTTATCTCCTGTAGCTGGTGGAACTTACCACTGCCGACCGATTCTAGATGGCTATGCTATTGTCGGGGTGGATGAGGTTGTGAAGGAATATGAGGAAGCACAGCTTGACCATGCTACAGGTGAAGGGGAAACTCAACTCAAATTTGCAGTGAAAACAACCATTCTTTGGAAGAAGGAACACATTGTGCTTCCAAATTGGAGGTCACTGGCACCCCCGCCGTCTCCGCAGCGTCAGCAGTCTGAGCCGCTTCAGCTATCTCCTGCGCGGCAGCCATCTCCAGCGCTTCATCCATCTCCTGCGCGGCAGCCATCTCCGGCCCGTCAACCATCTCCGGTGCTTCAGCAATCTCCTCAGCGTAAGCGCAAGAGCACTGCCACGAAGAGCATCAGTAGCACTGCCACAAAGAAATCCGTGGGAAATCGTACGCCAAAGAGTTCAAAAAACTACGTCCCGCAGCCTTCCGCCAAGCCATTGCTGGTTTTACCATGGAATCACAGCGACGAGGAGACCAATAGGATCTCGGAAGAACAGGTCAAGAAATTCTTTGCACCTAGACGGGCCGAGCCAAAGGAGAAAATAGATCCGGCGGTGGTGGAGAAGTTTTACAAAAATCTTTTGAAACCTGAAACCCCACTTGTGCCGGACTACGAGCGCCAGATTTTGAAGGCGGATGCAAGGCGCCGTAGGGAGACTGAAAGTAGCTGTCGTGAGGCACCCCAGAAAATAGTTCCCATGCTCGGAGAGCAGGAAAACCAATCATGCGCCCCGCTCCAAATGTTCGACACACGGGACGCTCCTCCCGTAAATGATTACGAGGCAGAGCTACAAAGAAAGGCCAATGATATGGGGATGACTTACATTGCATACTTGAACGTCATGGGAGACAACTTGCCCAAATGCGATGCCAACCCCATACAGCCATGGAAGTATGGGAAGAATCTCGTCAAGAAAGAGGATCTCAAGAATCTACCAACAAAGATGCGAAAATTGCACAAGTGGTACCTTGATTTCTGCAAGACGAGAAAGGTAGAATGGATCACGGCGCATATAAGAGATGAGATTTTCTTCTGCGGAGACGACGCGATCGACTTCAACATTAAAGACTTGCATTTTCTATTCAATCAGAAGGAACTCGACAAAGCTGCCATCAGCCTTTATTATGTGTAAGTACTATTTCTGTAATTTATATCTCATCTCATTCACTTCATTAATTGCATGTATATATATATGCTCACCATATATGTATATACTATTATGCAGGAAAAAGGTTATGGAATGCAGGAAAGGAGGCCCTTTTGACATTGGGTTCGTTGACCCAAATAGAGTTCATGAAGAAGTGGTAAAAACCAAACCCGGGCAAACATAAGATTACTTGGTAACGTCTTTACTGAGACAACAAACCAAAATGGAAATACTATTGCCTTACAACTTCTCGTGAGTACTGTTACCCTCTCTCTTGTACACATTCTATTTCAGCTTACTCGATGTTAAGTGTAACTGATGATGAGTTATGCGTGCGTAGGTTCCACTTTATTCTGCTAGTCATTCAACCCGACTCAGGAGAAGTCCTTGTCATGGACTCGTTACGAAAAGAAAAAGAGATATGGGCAGACTTTAGAGAGATGCTCCAGAGGTAATTTCAATCATATTATCGCACTAGATCGGAAACTTTCGTGACAACAAGTAATTAATTACTCCTTTATCCATTTTCTTTGCCGGACAGGGTTTGGAAAAGGTTCACGGGCAGGGCCGTGGGTGAATGGTCAGAAGAACTAAAATCTGTAGACCAAAATGTAAGTAATACTAGCTAGCTTCCAATTCCATTATATCATGCTTTATTGATTATTATTTTGATTGAACTCTCTATTCTCGTAAAGTGCACGCATCAGGGACACGGCAATAACTTATGTGGGTACTATGTTTGCGAGTTCATTCGCAACACGATATGTGCGACGGGCCAAGCCGCACTAGAACAACTTAGAGTAAGTAAACAAAGTCCACAACATTATTTTATTACCATCAATTGTGTTGAGTTTTATTCTTATATATATATTAACGGCCCATTCTTCATATATATTTAGATCGAACGGATGCGGGACCAACTCCTACCATTTGAACGCATACGAGCCATTCAAGAGGAATTGGTGGGGTTCATACTTGATGAGGTCATCACGCCTGGCGGAGAACTCTTTAGATATCCACCAAAATGAACGATGACGATGTATGTGCCGATGATGATGTATGTGCCGATGACGTTGTTTGTGTATAATAATAGTTGCTTAATTATTCATGTACTCGTATGTACCGATGACGATTTATGTGTATACCTCTCCCGATCGATTCCCCCTCGCTCCCCCCCTCCCACAGAAATACGCCCAGAACGGGGCAGAGGCAGAAGTCTACCATGGCAGAGATTTAGGCCGTTTTCCTGAAAACGGCCTAAATCTCTGCCACGGCAGAAGAACCTTTAACACCGGTTCCAGCCCCGAACCGGTGTTAAAGGGGGGGGGGGCTGAGGCCTGCGGCAGCCCCACGTGCGCCACCCTTTAACACCGGTTCGTATAAGAACCGGTGTTAAAGGGGCCCCCCCTCTAACACCGAACCCTCAACAGCGGTTGAGGAACCGCTGTTAGAGGGCCCTCCCAACCGGAGTTAGAGGGAGCTAGCAGATGACAAATGGTGAGAAAGGGGGCATTGGCTTTGTCTCCAAAGCCAAGAAAAAGAACAATAACAAGAAGAAGGCAAAGCCCGCACAAGAAAAAGACAAGGTCATTGTGGGTACTAAGACCACAAGTGGCAAAACTATGTCTCATGATGACTTTGCAGGAAGTGCTAACCCTCACTATGTTTTAATGCGTGATTATTATGGTGATGTGTATGCACAATATGTTGGCCCATTTGATGGTTATGTTGCTTGGTCTATTTGGGTTCCAAAGACCCTTGTTGCTAACAAAATAGGACCCATTGAAAAATGGGTACCTAAAAACTAGTTTGATCTTTTGTAGACATATGCTTCCGTAGGGTCAAAATGGGTGCTTGATAGTGGATGCACAAGTCATATGACCGGAAGCACATCTATTGTCAAGGAGTTTAGACCAAATGATGATCAAATATCCGTGACATATGATGACAAGTCTAAATCTCAAGTAATGGGTTTCAGCAAGGTTGTGGTTGCTCACGACATTACACTCGTGGACGTCATGCTTGTTGAGACCCTTCGCTATAATTTACTTTCAGTCCGTGCTCTTGGAAAGATGGGCTTTGCCGTCTTTATTGATAATGATATTGTGGTCCTCATGTGGAGCAAGTCTCTAAAGGTCGCTTTTGTTGGGTACGTCGAAAATGACTTGTATGTGGTGGACTTTTTGGGGAAAACCACTACAAGTGCGATGTGCTTATTCGGAAAGGCCAATGTGGGTTGGTTATGGAATCACCATCTAGCCCATGTCAACATGAGAACTTTGCAAAGTCTCCACAAGGGTGCCATATTCTTGGACAAAAAGAAAATGTTTATTTTTCCAAAGATCGTGTGTGCAGGGCTTATGTTGAAGGAAAGATGCATGATTC
This sequence comes from Avena sativa, assembly GCA_916181665.1. Lineage (NCBI taxonomy): Eukaryota > Viridiplantae > Streptophyta > Magnoliopsida > Poales > Poaceae > Avena > Avena sativa. The sequence goes on from OV702299.1 coordinate 50,912,563, forward strand.
TCCCCACAAGCCAAATAACTACATCAAGTCCAAGAGGATCTTGGAGCTCCTTCATGTGGATCTCTTAGGTACTCCATCTCATGCAAGTCTTGGTGGGAAGAAATATTGTTTGGTGATTGTTGATGACGATTCAAGATACACATGGGTATATTTCTTCAAGCTGAAAAGTGAGACCCAAGAGAACTGCATCGACTTCATCAACATGGTTCAACGTCAATACAATGTCCCTGTGTTGATAATAAGAAGTGACAACGGCACCGAGTTCAAGAACTACACCTTGAATGGATTTCTTAGTGATGAGGGGATAAAACACCAATATTCCGCTGCATATACCCCTCAAAAAAATGGTGTACCCAAGAGGAAGAACCAGAATCTTATTGATATGGCAAGGACAATGTTGGCGGAGTTTAAATCTCCATACAACTTTTGGGCTGAAGCAATCTCCACCGCTTGCCATGCATCAAACCGTCTCTACCTCCGCAAAGAATTGATCAAGACTCCATATGAAATACTTACCGGTAATAAGTCCAGTGTGTCTTACTTCCGGGTGTTCGGTTGTAAGTGTTTCTATCGCATAAAGGGTGTTCGCTTATCCAAATTTGATTCCATAGCATTAGAGGGAATTTTTGTTGGCTATGGTCTCGAATCTCACACTTATAGAATCTATGTAAGATCTTTGGAACTGTCATAGAATCTTGTAGTGTGATTTTCAAAGAATATGATGGTCCCCAAGGGGGGCGTGTTGATGTTTGTGATGTAGATGATGAAATGCCTCAGGATTCCATAGGAAGAATGGGTGTGGGATTTATCTGCCCTGTTGAGGAACCCCTTATGGAGGATCGAGAAGAACTATGCTCTAATCAAGTGGAGCCCTCATCTTCATAGCATCCACAAGCTCCTCCTATCAAGGAGGACAATGACCCAAGCCAAAGACAAGTTGTGGACCCTCAACATGTTGATCAGGGAGATACCTCTAGTCAGGAGGAGCTTGAGTCACCATTTTCCATAATGTCCAGTGCTGCTCGGTCTATTGCACAAGGAAGATCTGTACAATCTGCCGTAAGAGGAGCTCAAATCCATTCTAGTAGTGGGCCTAATCAAGACAAGGTCAATCCTTGCCTCTTGATGAAGAGAATGATTCCGACGATGATCAAGGTCAAGTTAATGGTCAAGACGAGGACCAAAATGATGAAGAGATTCCCTAAGAAACAACAAGGAGATCGAAACTCATCGCAAAGCTAGAAAGTTGGAATTAAGAGACCACTCTCTAGAGAATGTGGTTGGAGATGTAAGGAGAGGGATGTCCACTAGAGCTCAATTGAAGAGGTTTAGTGAACACCAAGCACACATCTCCATGATAGAACGAAAGAAAGTATGGGAAGCTCTTGAAGATTCGGATTGGTTGGAAGCAATGCACAAAGATCTCAACAATTTTGAGAGAAATAAAGTATGGAAGTTAGTTAAAAAGCCAAAAGATTGACGCAATGTTATAGGCACCAAGTGGATATTCAAGAACAAGCAAGATGAGCATGGAATTTTTGTAAGGAACAAGGCTAGATTTGTTGCACAAGGGTTCTCTCAAATTGAAGGCATTGATTATGGAGAGACATATGAACCCGTGGCTCGCCTTGAGTCCATCTGTATCCTTCTTGCTTATGCGGCACATCATAATTTTAAGTTGTAACAAATGGATGTAGAAAGTGCATTTCTTAATGGTCCATTGAATGAGTAGGTATATGTAAAGCAACCCCCGGGGTTCGAGGATCCCAACTTCCCAAACCATGTCTACAAACTTGATAAGGCTCTCTATGGGCTCAAATAAGCCCCACGCACATGGTATGCGCACCTTAGAGAGTTGTTGTTAGACCGTGGGTTTGAGGTTGGGAAAATCGATCCCACTTTTTTTACTAAGAAGGTCAATGGGGAGCTTTTTGTATGCCAAATATATGTTGATGATATTATCTTTGGCTCATCTAACAAATCTTTTAATGATGAATTCTCAAAGCTTATGACTAATAGGTTCCAGATGCCTATGATGGGGGAATTAAGAGTATTTCTTGGTTTTGAGATCAAGCAAGTAAGAGGAGGAACATTCTTCAACCAAGCCAAGTATACTCAAGATATGCTCAAAAGATTCAACATGAAAGATTTAAATGGAGATCCTACTCCCATGGCAACAAAGACTCATCTTGAACTAAATCCAAATGGTAAAGATGTGGATCAAAATGTATACCAGTCTATGATTGGTTCTTTGCTTTACCTTTGTGCATCTAGACCCGATATTGTGTTGAGTGTAGGAGTGTGTGCAAGGTATCAAGCGGCTCCTAAAGAAAGCCATTTGATGGCGTTCAAGAGAATCTTTCGATATTTGGTTCATACCCCAAACTATGGTATTTGGTATCCTTGTGGCTCAACATTTGCTCTTTATGAATACTCGAACTCGGATTGGGCTGGTGATAAGGATGATAGAAAATCAACCTCTAGGGCTTGCCAATTCTTTGGTAGGTCATTGTTGTGTTGGTCTTCTAAGAAGCAAAATTGTATATCTCTCTCCACCGCCGAAGTCGAGTATGTGGCAGCTGCTAGTTCTTGTACTCAATTGCTATGGATGAGGCAAACTTTAAAGGAATATGGTGTCCATTGTGACAAAGTGCCTCTTCTATGTGATAATGAAAGTGATATCAAGATTGCCTACAACCCGGTGGATCACACAAGGACAAAGCATATTGGGATTCGTCATCACTTCATTAGAGATCATGTTGCTCGAGGTGATATTGAGCTATCTTATGTGTCAACCAAAGACCAACTTTCTAATATTTTCACGAAGCCACTTGATGAAGCAAGGTTTTGTTATTTGAGGAATGAACTAAATATCATAGATTCAAGGAGCTTGACTTGATCACCTTGCATACTCACCTATGTCTTGACTCTTATTTGGCCTAGGTGCAGGCATGGACATAGGGGGAGTGCGGTCCTAATACATTGGGCTATCCCTCCCCCCATAATGCCAACGTTAAGAAGATCATTTCTCTTAATATCATTTTGTGATATGTGAGCTTAAATGATGAGTTTCGGTAATGGACCCAAGATATATCTTCGTGGTGCCAAGCCGAGCATACTTAAACATGGTGGCCTAGGCCACCGCCCTCTCACATTTGAGAGGTTGGCGCTTACCCGTGTTTGTCATTTGTTGATTTGCTTAGATCTTAGAAACATGCACTCTCCTTTGGTTCTTGCTATTTTGTCCCTATTTTAGAGTGCATGTGCTCTTCATAGTTTGATTATCTCAACCTAAGCCATTCTACCTCCCTGTAAAAACCCCATATAATTCGCACAAGATCCCCTCCTTTGTCCCTGGCTATGGATTCTGGAGAAACCGGTACTACCGGACAAGTAGCGGTACTACCGGACCGGGTCAGTTCCTAGGTCGGAGCCTGGAAACTGCCTCAGGAGCGGTACTACTGGTATGAAATCCCGGTACTACCGGTCAGCATTTTCTGGTATAGGTTGGGTCGGCGGAGAGGAACCCTTCAGTACCTCATTCCCCCACACCCCTCGCTCCCCACACTTGCCGTTGTTGCCACCGGAGCCCTAGATGCCAACGATGCCCCGCTGCATCCTCCTCTCACCGGATCCTCACCGGATTCGGATCCCCTACAGGCTCCCGATCCTTCTCCACCACCATGGACTCCGGTACAACCGCCCCTTCCTTCTCCTTATTGTTTTTATCCACTAGGTCTAGGGTTCCTTATATTCATGGAAAAAATCAATTGCTTTGGGGTTGTACTACATGTATTGCCAAACACTACTCCTAGCCCGAAGGAATCACTATTTTGTGGAGGTTTGATGTTGATTTGTGGTCAAGCACTACCGTTTTTGTGGGTGTGTCTGCTCGATCGGTTGTACTAGAAAATTTTCCGGTACTACCGCTCGTGTGCGGTACTATCGCTTCAATTTTCCGGTAGTACCGGACCCAGCTGACAACAAACCTCTCTCAAAACTAGGACTTCTTTGTGGATCATTTTTCTTTGGGTTCTTGTGCCCTTATCCCCCTGTTGTTTTACCTCTTTCTATCACATGTGCAGGTGGTTCCGGGGGCGCTCGTAAACGCTCCAACGCTAGGCATGAGAGTGTGGAGGAAGCGTTGAAGTCTGATGAAGAAGTCGTGCCCCAGCCCAGCGGTCGCATGAAGATTCAGGCCACTCGAGTTCATCGTGGGGGGTCACCAAGATGTCTGCTACTCGCGGCAGTGCTCCCCCTCCTCCTCCTCCTTCCTCGGGGCATTCCAAGAGTCACAGCTCAGGGCCATCAGGGCCAAGGTTACTATCTGACATTATAGATGCCGAGTTTCACTCTCTGTGGGCTGAGAATCCCTATGCATGCAACCGTGACCGGGACAGGGAAGAGAGTTTGTTCTACAACGACTTCCAAGAGCGAGTGTACAATGAAGTCATTATGAACAATGTGCAGTTGGTTGTGCCGCAGCAGTGGGTTGACATGGACCATGTGAACAAGCATTTTGACTACTTTGGTGAGGCTAAGGAAATCTGCTCTCACATTGGATTGCTTCCCATTATGGAATTCTGCCAAGATTATGATCCTATTCTCACTCCTCAGTTTTATGTCACTGCTCACTTCGCAACAAACCAAGGTAGGAAAATCACTTGGATGACTCAAGGTGCAGTTAAGGAAGCCACCCTGGTTGAATTTGCAGAGCTGCTGGGATATGAAAGACTGTGGCCGTGACACTCCTTCTAGCTTTCGTTTCCACATGCATGAGCATCCCTCGAAGAAGGAGGTTCTTGCCCCTCTCTATATCCGGGGCCACTGTGTTTCTGGTAACATAAAGGATCTTCTCCCAACATATGACATCCTCTACCGCATATTCTGTGAGATCGTTTCTCCTCGTGCGGGAACAAAGATGAGATTCATGGCTATACAATAGATCTGTTGTTCAACACCTTCCTCAACCGTGATTCTGGCACCCCTCTTGATGTGATGGATTTTATTGGAATGAGATGGTTATTGCAGCAAACTCTTGGAGGGTTCCCCCATTTTCTCCCTACATCATGGCTCTCATTGTCTCCAAGTGCCCTCCCATTGCCAGGAGCATCTCCTCTCGTCGTCTTGTTGTGCACAGGCACAAGGCCTTTAAGATCAAGACACATGCTAAGCCTCGCAAGTGGAGGGTGATTAGGTGGATGAATATGGGAATGTGCTTGAAGTGGATTCTGGAGATGAAGACAGTGGCCGGGATGCGGATTATGTGGTCTCCCGTCACAAGCATGTCCAACCCTCTTGGGCTAAAAGGATGGAAGCCAAGCTCAAAAAGGTTTTCTGCCTCCAGGTTGACAACCAAAAGCGCATGTATGAGTCTCATGTGTATGCCAAGAAAGCATGTGCTCGTCAGAAAGAGATGATGGAATCCCAAGGCATGACCATCTCCAAAGGGTCCGAGAACAACATTACCCCCAAAGACTAATGGATCTCCAAGCATAGCATTTGGGATGATGATTTCACTTCATCGTTTCATGCTCCACCGGCCCATGAGGATTACTATGATGATGAGGATGAGTGACTTTCGGGATGCTAGTCTTGCTCATGTCCCTTTTTGGTGTCTTGATGCCAAAGGGGGGAAGGTGCACCTTAGGCATGCGGGTTTTGCATGGGAAAGTCACAAGCTCGTTCTTCCTTTGATCTTTTAATTTCTTGTGAACTTTATTTGCCTCATATTATGTGTGAACTATATGTGCTAAATATTTGGGAACTACTTGTGCTATGTAAGTTGAGACTATGTGGATATCCTGTGGATCTATCCTATGTACTTTATGGCTATTCTCATATGGATGCATCGTATGTGGTGATATGCTTTATACCTTCTATCTATATTTCTCATCACATTTTATTGTGCAAAGGTATTTGCTTCAAGTTCTTTTATCTTTGTCTTTGCGCTCTTGGTTGGTATGTAAAATAGAGGGGGAGGTCCTTCTCATCGAAGGGGAGCCTGTCTTTATTTTCAAACCATGTGCGGTATCATAATATTTCCATGCAAAGGTGTGTTGTCATCAAACACCCAAAAGGGGGAGATTGAAAGTGCACTTCCTATTCTTAGTGGTTTTGATGTTTCATGATAACACATCTATCGGACTAATGGTGTGCTAAGTGTATCTCAGGTTCTACAAAGATTGTGGCCTAAATATGACATGCCTACAATTGGCTCTAGCCAAAGTCTTTTGTGTTGACCGGTAGTACTATAAGTTATATCCAGTACTACCGCTTGGAACCGGTACTACCGCTCGGCTATACCGGTCGAGTCTCCAAGGGAAGGAAAGCTCCCTCCAACCTTCGGTATCACCCGGTACCATGGGGGCAGCACTACCGCCCCAACGAGTAGTATTGCTTTCACCATCCGGTACTACCGCTTGTCAACGGTAGTTCCACTCGGCAGTACCGGGCGAGTCCACAAGGTTTGACGGGTTTATCCTCCCTTCCAGTCCTAACCGGTACCATGAGCCGGTACTACCGCCCGGACCGGTAGTATCGCTTCACATGTCCGGTACTACCGCTTTGCGGTAGCACCGTTTAGCTTGTACCGGGGGAGGCCGAGGCTGGGTTGCTCAAGTGGGGCATCTCCGGTACTTGGTCCGGTACCTGACCAGTAGTACCGGTTGTTTCCGGTACTACCGCTTGGTTTACCGGTAGTACCGCTTCAATTAAAGCGTAACGGGCAGATCTACACCGAGGGGTATAAAAAGACCCATCTCCTACCTTGAGAAGTTGCTTGACCCACTCAAGAACACCTTCCCCATTTGAGCCACCAAATCTACAAGATCTCTTCATCCAACCATCCAAAGTCATTGATCTTTGGAGAATCGAAGGAGGAGGCCTTGATCTATAGCTTCACCAAGAGAGATCTTCATTTCCCCCTCATTCACTTGAGGGATCCTTGCTCTAGTGTTTCTTTGGAAACCCTATCTCTTGATTTGGTTCTTACAATCTTGTCTTTGATTGTTTGACAGTTTGCTTGTATTCGGAAGCCTCCAATTCAGTTGCGGATGTGTGCCTCGAACTTGTTGTAAAGGTGCCAGCTTCCACCTCAAAGGTTGCCGATATAGTGGAAGAGGTGAATCAAACCCTTTGGGGTGAGATTCATCGGAGAACAAGGGAGGCTTCTCGTGGCATTGGTGGTTTGTAACCACCCCCTCTCCAAATGGAGACGTACTTGCCCTCAAAAGGAAGGAACTACAGGAAACAAACCCTTGTGTCTCCGTGTGCTCACTTTGGTTACTTCTATCCTTTCCACACTTTACTTTACTTGTTCTTGCTTAGAGTTTGTGCTAGTCTGACATATAGGTAAATTCACCTTAGTTGCATAATCTAGAGAAATTACCTTTTGTGTCAAACCCTAATTTGAAAATGAGTAAAATTTGAAGTAGCGCCCTATTCCCCTCCCCCTCTAGGTGCCCATATGATCCATTCAGTCGGGATCTAGTGACCATGGGGAAGATCCTGGCCAACGTGCCACAAAGTTCTGGGCTTGTCGCTTGCGACGACCTGATTCATCAACTCAAAAAGCAGACCTGTATGCGATGGTGCTCTCCCAGATCTAGGTATGGCGGTTATTCGCCTTTTTTCGGCGCTACCATGGTGGAGGCGGAGGACGATGGACGATGGTTCGGCGAGGCACATGTTTCTCTAAGGGTGAAATTGTAATTTTACATGCGACGTGTTTTGTGCAAAGTTGCTTGACAAACATATTTATCTTATATGTGGACCATATATGTAATCTATGTAAACGGATTATCTAATGGAATATATGCTTACTAAAAAAGAGTTGTCTCTTTCATGCCTTCCTAAGTAGTACACAAATGCTAACCATACGGAGAAAAGTATAAAAAATGGAGCTCTCCCGCTAATAAGGAAAGGGATCCACCATGTCTCCATGGCCCTTAGGGTTTCAAGTGGGATCCACCAAAGTTCCATTTTAATTTATTTATAAATCTCACTTTTAGTTCATTTCTTAAAATCTAATATAATTTTTTATTTAAAATTTACACTAAATTTTAACAAATGAACTATAAATAGGACTTTGATGGATCCTACTTAAAGGAGCAGTTTCATTGAAGCCCCAATCGCATGTGCGTGCTCTCTTGTGAAGGAAGGGGTATTCTCTGTACATAAGAATTTGATGGAGTAAACGTGTTAATGCTAGGTGTGGAATTTGATTGTGTAAACGTGTTGGCGCTAGGTGTGGCCATATAGGGACATTTGTTGAGTAATAAATGTTGCTTACTCCCAAAGTATATGGGAAAATGCACACAGTAATATGTTTTTTTGCAATTTGTATTCCACTAAGACATAGCCATACCGCCTGCCAACGCACGGACCGGATGGGTTAGCCCAATGGAGATGCCCCAACACAGCGGCCAACGCACGCACGGGCGAACCCGCCTGATACATCTAATTTGCATCACCATTCTATATCATAATTTGCCTCTATTTATTGATATATGTCTTATTATGAGGTATTACTTATGTCTATCCCTCTGTTTTTGCATGTTGGATGATTCTTGGAGGATGAACTGCCGGAGTCAGGTTTCTGATGGAAAAATAGGTGTTTTGATACAATTTCGCAAAGATCAGAAAAATACCAGAAAAATATTGGAAAATTATATTTTCCCAGAAGACGAAGGAAGCCAGAAGGGGAGGTGTAGCTGGGCCACAGGGGGCCCACACCCCCTAGGCGCGGGTCCCCTCTGGGTCGCGCCTGGGGCAGGTGTGGCCCACCTGGCCAGCTCCCGACTCTGCCCTCTCGCCTATATCTTCCTCTCGGAACCCTAATACTTGGGGGGCGACCACAGATAGATTTCCGCCACCTCTGCGGGGAAAAAACACCGAGAGATAAAGTGCTCTCCGGCAGACATATTTCTGCTGGGGAAATTCCTCCGCGGAGAGGGGAGATCATCGCCATCAACACCATCGTCAAGCTAGACTTCATTGGTATCATCATCATCCATACCATCATCTCCACCAGAACCATCATCACCACTCCATCCCGCTGTAACAATCGTGTTGAATACTTGCTTAGTTCATTAGGGGAAACTTTCTCGGTGTTGATTACTATTGTAGTTGATGCTTGTCGGTGGAACCATTGGATTATTGTTTATGTTCAGATTGTTATCCATTACCATATCATCTTTGATCTTGATCCATATGATGTCTCGTGAGTAGTTCGTCTAGTTCTTGAGGACATGGGAAAAGTCATGTTGTTAGTAGTGGATTTGTGTTGAGTTATTATTCAATGGTTTAGTATTTAAGTGTCAACACCCGGATTTTTCAATCCTAGATGCCTGTTATGCCATACATCGCAATCCCAGGATTACCATTTTTGCGAGACATAACAGAATTGGATACCATAGTACTTCATCCATTACAAACGATACATAAGTTCTTACACAAATGGGGATCTCATGATCCAGTTCTTAATACAACATCAAGCACCGGAATACGTAATAATAACGGTAGCGTAGGCGAAGCTCCATCTTCGGGGTCACAGGCAATGCTGACGATGGGAGATGATCCTAGTTGTCGTAACCTTCCGGGGGTCCATCTTCGAGGTACTCCTCTTCATAGTCTGGCCATGGGAATAGCAAGGGACAAAGCCATGAGTACTCTTTAAGAACTCGCAAACTAATACTAATAGGTAAAGGGGGTTTTTGGATAATAGGAAACTAGGCTCTAGGGTTGTTTTGCAAAAGCCAGGTTTATCTCTACTAAGTTCCAAAGCTAGTCACAATTTTATAACTCCTAAGTGGGATCTTGTAATTCAGGTCACAACTCTGTTGTGGTCAACTCAAAGTCTCAATTCATTTCACAAGTCATTTTGAAAAGTCTGACGGGGGAACAGTATGGCCACTCCAACTGTCCATAACCGCGGACGCGGCTATTCGAATAGTTTGACACTCTGCAGAGATTATACACTTTCACCACAACATTCGATACATCCGTCAGGAACAAATCCTGAATTCACCATACTCAATATGCGGATAATCAATCCTAACCTTTCAATTACACGCCCTAGTATAAGCACCTATCCTGTGAGTTTGGCCTCCCAACCATGACCAGCTATCATCTTGGGTACTGCATAGGTGGACAATCTTCACAAGGTAGCCTCAGCTCAGACCTTGGCCGTGAGGGAACTAATACTAAGGAATATAAGTTTCTAGTCAAGCCCTACCCAATATTCGGGTATTGTGGTTGTATGATAAAATTGGAATGGTATCGCATCCAGACAACCATCAGTTTTATAAAGGGCTAAGGCTCATGCCTCAACATTTTCATCACCAAAATCATCAAGTGTTTGGAAACACATGTCCAAAACATTTCAATAGAATGATCCATCATTCCAAGGTTTTCATAACCATTTTCACCAAGTATTCCCATCTAAAAGTTGATCAAGTTTTATGCTTAGCACTAGCATCTACAGGTGGGGGTAGTACTAATGAGGGGTGGTAACTAGTGGAGTTTCACTAAGTCCAATCTTATATCTTAGGCTGATATCAAGGCTTCTAGCTTAGGCCAAATTTTATGCTCTTTATGCAACCTTCAGCATCTTTCCAAAATCTACCAGTCACTTAAGTAAACTCTAAGTAAGCTTTGATAAAGAAATAAAGTAAGAAGCTTGCACATAAAACTAGGATTTGGTTTATCAAGTGGGTATGATCACATATGCTTAAGGCATATAGTAGTCATATCACAAGTATGGGTTTGTGGCAACAGTAGGGTATCTGGCAAGGGTTAGCTTGCATCAATATGAGTATAAGCTTGCATAGGTATAGTATCTTTCAAGTGTTAGCTTGCACATTCACTAGTAGTATTAGGCTTGCCTTGTGCAGAGCAGTGGTTGGAGTTCTCCTCGGCTTCCTCTTCGTAGTATCCTCCTTCCTCCTCGTATCCTTGGTCGGTACTAGCGTCTATGAATAAATACAAGGTACACAATCACCAAATAATACTTAACTACTTGCAATCATCACACACAAGGGTCCTATAGATGATCTAGCATCATCTCTAACATTACAAGGTTAAGGCTTGGTTTAAATCTTTTTATTTTTAGAAAATTAATTTCTACTCATTGAAAAATTACTTAAGATTTAATATTCTCCAAACTAAACATGGGATCATGTTGACACATGTCATCACCACATATTGTAGTCCATGGGAATGTGATTTAAAGTGGTGTCACAATTTAATAAGGTTTTACCCTTTTATTTTAATTAATTAAAGTGGCTAGAAATGCTTATGTAGCATTCTTTTATTACTTGAACATTATTTCTGCAAGTAAACCTATATATTTTTATATATTCTGAAAGGTATGGTTAAATGTGATTTTTGAGAGTTGGAATCAACTCAAAAGCTTTTATGGTTTAAATTTGAAAAATGTTTGAATGCAGAAAAGCTTCTGCATTGTTATATTTACTATGGGTGATCTACAGATCCAAATGACTTGAATCCAACGGGCTTGGATTAAGCATTCACAGACCTTTCCAACAAAATTGGTTTCATTCAAATTGGTGCACTGAATCGATCTGGGTTGATTTTTGAAGTTGAGTGCTGAAGTGTGTTTGAATTAAAAAGAAAAAGATTTAATTTGAATTGCTGGGCTGCGTGGGAAATTCTAACGGGCCGGCCTGCTAAGCGCAGTGCTCCCGCGGGCTGCTTAAGTGGGTGTCCCCACTCGTCAGTGACACGGGGCTGGGCGAAGCGGTATGGGGCAACGTGGATCGTTCGATCTAGTTCTAATCCAACGGCTGGGGGTCATCGTCGACGCGAGACAACTCCGGCGAGAACGAAACCTAGCGCGGCCAGTGAGGGGTGCTGGGGGCTCACCGGGGTACGGGCGAGGGTCGGCGAGACGGGCGAACGATGAAGTGGACGACGGCGAACCTCCTGGTACCAGTGGCTTCTCCTGGGGCAGCTCCAATTGCTGGCTCCCTTCTTCTCCAGAGGCGGCGGGCTCCGGTGAAATTCCGGCAAGGTGGTGCTCGCCTTGCTCTGAGAACGGTGTGGCACGGTCAGTGAGGAGAGGGGAGTGAGATGGTGTGAAGAAATCGTGCGGGGTTGGCCTCTATTTATAGTCGAGCGAGGGGACCGTCGGGGCGCACGGTGAGCTCGTCGGGGGCGACGTTACAGACGGCTAATGGCATGGGCAAGGGTAGGGGACGGTGCTGTGTCTCCTGGCGATGCTCAACGACATGATCGCGAGGCATGGGGCGGTGTGGTTTGGTCTGGAACGGCCAGTGCTCTGCGTGGCAGAGGCGGCGTCTTCGACGGTGGACGGTGGCTGTATGGCACGGGGCGGCAAACATGGATGTCTGGCGGTCTCCTGGGTCGGTGGTGATCGTGTGTGCACGCGGTGAAGGCGGCGCGCGGTCTGTGGACGCTGGTCGAGGGTGGCGCTCTGGCGCACGCTCGGCATGGTCTGGACGCGGCTTGTGTGCGTGGTCCAGGGCTTGGCAACGCTCGCGGCTGGGACAGGGAGTGGCGGTGGACGGTGGGCTGCCTCCTAGACAAGGTTGGCACGGCTAGTTCTTCCTCTAGCCTGCTGTCCACAATGGGGTGACATTGGGGTGCTCGGTTGTTCACCATTGATGGCAATGGCAAACTCACAGGGGTGCTAGTGTTGGGCTAATCTTTCTAGATGATCTACTGAGTTGTGTGTGAGCTAACTAGGGAACAAGTTAGGCAAGAATCACTGCACACTATAGTGTTTGATGTTTTTGTTGATTTGTGTCTGCCACCTGTTTGATGAAATGGCCGCATGAAATCAAGTTTTGAATTTTGAAATGAATTTTGGTGGGTTTGCTAGATTGGTGCTGGTGAGTCTGCAGATGCTTGGGTTTTGAAAGTTGAGCTTGTTTGGGTGGGTTTTGAAAAAGTGGGATCTTCCCATATGAAGAAGATTCAATTTTGAATTGTCATTTAAACTATGCATTTGAAAGTTTCTGGATGATCACAAAGTGGGCCTTGATACTTTGTTATGAGTACATTCAAGGGGTACAAAGATCCAGAAAAGTTTCTGTTAGGTTTTGAAAGTTTGGGACAGCCAAAGTAGGCATGGGAGTTAAATTGGTCAAAATGACCATTCACTTAATATATTTGTTTTGATTTACTTGTCTTTAGGAAAAGTGTGGGAAATGTTTTAGATGATGTTCATTTCACCTAAGAAACATTTTACAAGCAATGGATCACACAAACAAGGTGGTTTTTAAAGAAATTCAAAATCCATGCATACATATGCATGCATTCATGAGTTTATTTAGAAAAGTTTTTGTTAACCCTAATCTTGATGATTAGTGTTTGATGATCTAAGTTTGGTATTTTTGGGATGTTACAAACCTTCCCCCCTTAAACAAAATCTCGTCCCGAGATTTGAAAAAGGACGAAAAGATTACCTAGGATTTGAAGAGATCTGGAAACTCCGTCCTGATGTGATCTTCGCGTTCCCAGGTAGCTTCCACTTCTGTGTGGTTGCTCCACTGAATCTTGAGAAACTTGATGCTTCGGGTTCTGGTAGTTCGAAAGGCTTCTTCCCATATACGGATGGGTACTTCGGAATAGGTCAGGTCATCGTTGATCTCTATGGTCCGGTGATCGATATTCTTGAACACTTCGGTCTTCTTGGGGACTTCGAGACACTTGCGAAGTAACGAGATATGGAACACATTGTGCACAGTTGACATCTCTTCTGGTAGCTCCAGTTGATATGATACTTCTCCTCGACGGTTCAGAATTTTGAAAGGTCCGATATATCTGGGGGCTAACTTTCCCTTGAGTTGGAAACGCTGCATTCCCTTCAATGGCGACACTTTCAGATAAACAAAATCTCCTATGTTGAAGGCGAGGTCTCGACGTCTCTTGTCGGCGTAACTCTTCTGTCGGGATTGGGCTGTCTTGAGGTGCTCACGAATCTGGTGAACCTTCTCTTCTGCTTCTCGTAGGATGTCGGGTCCGAAAATCTGACTCTTTCCTACTTCCGACCAGTTCAAAGGGGTGCGGCACTTTCTTCCATACATGAATTCAAATGGGGCCATTTGCAAACTGGCTTGGTAACTTTTGTTGTAAGAAAATTCCGCAAACGGCAGACAGTCTTCCCACTTGGATCCATATTCTAGCACACATGCTCTAAGCATATCTTCGAGTATTTGATTTACTCGCTCTGTTTGTCCATCGGTCTGAGGGTGATACGCGGTACTGAAATCTAGGCGGGTTCCTAAACCTTCTTGGACTTTCTTCCAGAATCTCGAGGTAAACTGAGTTCCTCGATCCGATACTATGTTCTTGGGGACTCCGTGCAAACTAACAATTCTAGCGATGTACAACTCCGCTAGCTTCGAACTCTGATAGGTGGTTTTGACGGGCAAGAAATGGGCGACTTTGGACAATCTGTCCACTATGACCCAAATAGAGTCATTTCCCCTACTAGAAGTAGGTAGTCCAGTGATAAAGTCCATTCCTACAGAATCCCATTTCCATTCCGGAATTTGCAAAGGTTGCAACAATCCAGCGGGTCTTTGATGTCCGGCCTTGACTCGCTGACATATATCACACTTGGCGATATAGCTTCCGATTTCTCTTTTCATCTTATGCCACCAAAATTGCTCTTTCAAATCTTGATACATCTTACTTCCTCCGGGATGGATAGAATAAAGAGTATCATGAGCCTCCTTCAAGATAACTTCTTTTAACTCAGAATCTGATGGTACACAAAGGCGTCCTTTGTACCACAAAACTCCTTCTTCGTCCTCGGTGAATCCGGGTACTTTGCCTGTACCGATACGACGCTTGATTCCGTCGATACTAGCATTTCCTTTCTGCGCCTCTTTAATCTGACTGATTAAAGTGGGCTGAAGTTCTATGCTAGCCAAAAATCCTTCACTTACTAATTCCATTCGAAAATCTTCCATCTCTTTGTGCAAACTTGGTTGCTCCTTCAAAATCATGGAGTTCAAGCGGCACGGTAATCTGCTAAGGGCATCGGCTACCACGTTGGCTTTACCAGGGTGATAGTGAATGTCTAGGTCGTAATCCTTGATTATCTCAATCCATCTTCTCTGCCTCATATTCAACTCCTTCTGAGTGAATATATACTTTAGGCTCTTGTGATCCGAATAAATCTCACAACGGTTTCCCATCAGGTAATGTCTCCATGTCTTCAGGGCTAGAACTACGGTTACGAGTTCGAGGTCATGGGTTGGGTAATTTTGTTCATGTTGCTTCAATTGTCGCGATAGATAATATATAACTTTGCCTTCTTGCATTAGCACACATCCGAGACCAATCTTGGATGCGTCACAATACACATCGAAGGGCTTCGTGATATCCGGCATGATCAAGATTGGGGCTGAAATCAATCTCCTTTTGAGTTCTTGAAAACTCACTTCACATTTGTCGGTCCATTCAAACTTCTTGTCCTTCTTCAGCAATTGGGTCATGGGTCTGGCGATACTAGAGAATCCTTCTACAAATTTGCGGTAATATCCCACCAATCCGAGAAAAGCACGAACTTGGGTTTGAGTGGTTGGGGCTTGCCAATCTTCTACATCTTTCACTTTGGCAGGGTCAACGGCAATTCCTCCGGCTGATACAATGTGACCAAGGAATCCTACTTCCTGTAACCAGAATTCGCATTTGCTAAACTTTGCATACAGCGGATGCTCTCTAAGGGTTCCAAGAATGGTCCTTAGGTGTAGCTCATGTTCTTCTTCTGATTTGGAATAAATCAGAATGTCATCGATGAAAACAACGACAAACTTATCCAGGAAGTCCATAAAAATCTTATTCATGAGGTTCATGAAATAAGCGGGGGCATTGGTTAATCCAAAAGACATGACTGTATACTCATACAATCCATATCTGGTGGTAAAGGCAGTCTTTGGAATATCCTCTGCACGAATCTTGAGTTGATTATAGCCAGTTCTAAGATCAATCTTAGAAAACACCTGGGCATCGGTCAACTGATCAAACAAATCTTCTATCTTAGGCAAGGGGTACTTGTTCTTGATGGTGACATCATTCAACTTCCGATAATCCGTACACAAACGGTTACCTCCATCCTTCTTGTCCACAAATAAGACAGGTGATCTCCATGGGGACGCACTTGGTTGAATCAATCCGATTTCCAACATGGAATCCAGTTGCTTGTTCAGTTCTTCTAACTCGGATGGGTTCATACTATAGGGTCTCTGGGCTATGGGTCCTGTTCCGGGGATTTGTTCGATGATAAACTCGATATCCCGATCTGGGGGCATACCGGGCAAAACATCTGGAAATACATCGGGGTATTCGCAGACTATCCGGACTTGGTCAATGGTAGGTTGGGCTATACTCTTGTTACACTTGAATTGGCGAGGTAAGGTTTCAGATATATGCTCGACTGATATTCCGACGGTACTGGTCATGGTGATGGCTTTCTTGGCACAGTCAATCAATCCTTTATGTTTGGACATCCAATCCATTCCTAGTACTACTTCCAAACCTTTAGTTCCGAGTACTATTAGGTTAGCATAAAAATCTATGCCATGGATTCGAATAGGGACGGCCTTGCAAATTTGCCTAGCCTTGGTGGTTGATCCGGGAATTTGTACAATCATCACATGCTTCAATTTGGTTGGTTAAATTTTACTAGTGCAGGCAAATTCTTCAGTGACAAATGAATGCGATGCACCAGAATCAAACAACACTCTTGCAAGTACTGAATTAACAGAAAACATACCCAGCATGACGTCTGGCGCTTCCTGAGCTTCTTTAGTGTGCATGAGAAAAAGACAGCCATTGCGGTTGAGTGAATTCCCTGGGGCAAATCTTCTCCCTGGCTGGACACGACGCTGCTGCTGAGCTGGGACATTGGTATTAGGGGCTATAGCATTCTTCTTGTTGGGGCACTCGTTGGAATAGTGGCCTTTATTTCCACAGTCATAACAGGTCACTTGTGACTTGTCCTTGGCCGCGACAGGCACAACATTGCTTCCAGTCCTCGGGGCAGTGTTGGGGTTGGCGGTAGCATTGTTGGTGTTGAACTTGGGTGGGGCACGGGTGAAATTGCTAGAGTTGCCGGGGTTGTTGTGATTTCCTCCGGGTCTAGGGTTTCTACGGTTGGGATAGGTCGGACGGGTCATAGGGGGTCTGTTGGTTCTTGGGGCAAATCCTGGAGATGGGTTGGGGCGATACTTTGGGGTCTGATGGGTTCCTGGTTGATGCATCATGCGACGCTTGCGGTTCTCATTGGCCTGGTTGATCTTTCCTTCCATCTGGATAGCAGAGTCGACAAGGGCTTCAATATCAACAAAGGGGATATTGACTAACACTGTCTGCATCTCGTCATGCAGACCATTCAGGAATCTTTCTTTCTTCTTGGCTTCGGTGTCTATCTTGTCCGGGGCATACCTAGCTAATGACAAAAATTTGTCACGGTATTCCACTACAGTCATCCTTCCTTGCTTCAATTCTCGAAACTCGTCTCTCATTCTCTTGATCAAACCTGGTGGCACATGGGTTCTGCTAAACTTGACCTTGAATTCCTCCCAGGTCATCATCTGGCCTCCGGTCATTGCACGAACACTGTTCCACCATGCCCTGGCATCTCCGGCTAGATAATGGGTGGCGAACAGGACTTTCTCGTTGGCTTCTACTCCTGCTACTTCTAAGTTGTTTTCCATGGTTTGCAGCCAATCATCAGCATCTAGGGGTTCTTCTGACTTGGTGAAAATGGGTGGGTTGGTATTCTGGAAATTCTTGAGCTTAGATCCGTGGTTGTCCTGATTTCCGTGGCCTTGGTTGTTGTGGGCTAGCTGGGCTATCTGTTGCGGAGTGGCTAGGTTGGCTTGACGTTCCGCTCTTTCAGCTTCGCAGTTAGAAGTCAACATTTGCAGGATCTGCAACATCGGGTCCGGGGCTGAACCACTTCCTCCACGTGGCATCTGAAGATTGATATAGATCATGAGAAAAGAGGGAAATTTCTAAGGTTTTGGGTTTTTGAAAAGTTTTTAGAGTTTGACTCAGGTTTTTCTAGCAACTTTCTTTTTCATTCATTCAATCACTCGATACAACACACACCACAGCAAGGGAAAACAGATGGTTTTAAGAACCATTCTGGAAACTACGATACAGTGGGACCGACTACTACTCACTACGCTAGTGCTCAGTGCTACTACTCCTCGGAGTCTGTGGCTTCATCATCTTCAGCATCATCGATGAAGGCAAAATCATCCTCATCGGTGAAGAAGTCCATGGCCTGATCCTCCAGAAAATCATCGTCATCGTTGAGATAGGAGTAAGGGTCTCCACGAAGATCCTCTCCGGCATTCTCCCTTTCCTCTAACTGCATGTCTCTCTCGTGGATGGTCTCTTCCAGAGATGAGATGCGATGGCGAAGACGGGCAATAATGCGCTCCTTCTTGTCGAGCTAACGGCGGCGAGACTTGCGATCCTTTGCTAGCATGGCGATGGTCTGGTCCTTCGTCTTGATGATGGCAGACTTGTGGTTGCAATAGTCACGGCAGTTGTCCAATTCCTGCTGACGATCATACATCATGAAGCTAAGGTGGTCCAATTGAGTCTTCAGCTCGGGGTGGTATGGGGCTTCTAGTGGTTGGCCATTTGCATCACGCCTTGGGCAAAACTCAAAGCGAGTACCCTTGATCTGATTGATGCTCTGCCCACACAGAAGGGAAAGAGCTTCCTGCATTGCTCTGGCAAGTCCATCGAGCCAGTTGATTTCCCTCAAGGTAAACTGAATTCCCTCCGCAGTGGGAGGTTCAATATTTCCTCGAAGACTTGCAACAATTAGCCACTGCAGATCTCTCCTCCTTGATCATTGAGCTGAGCTTTGAAGAACTCGGGATGCAGACGCTCCAGAAGTTCCGAAAGCTGATCCAGATCCCTCTCAAAGATAAGGTCTCCTCCATTCCCAAGTTGGTAAAACTTGCTGTACTTCACGTCCATCTATAAAAATAGAGGATGAGTAGATTAGCAGAGTGATCAAGTGTGTCAAAATCTTATATATTTTTGCAAGAGTTTTTGAGGAACATGAAGTTTTATTAAAGAATTAAAGAGGTAAGAATGAGAATAAGTTTTTGTAAATATTTTTGTTCTTTGGTTTTGAAACTAAGTTTTTGGTTCAACGTCCAATCTAACTAGGGTCTCCTATGGTCAGGATGGCTCTGATACCAACTTGTCAACACCCGGATTTTTCAATCCTAGATGCCTGTTATGCCATACATCGCAATCCCAGGATTACCATTTTTGTGAGACATAACAGAATTGGATACCATAGTACTTCATCCATTACAAACGATACATAAGTTCTTACACAAATGGGGATCTCATGATCCAGTTCTTAATACAACATCAAGCACCGGAATACGTAATAATAACGGTAGCATAGGCGAAGCTCCATCTTCGGAGTCACAGGCAATGCTGATGATGGGAGATGATCCTAGTTGTCGTAACCTTCCGGGGGTCCATCTTCCAGGTACTCCTCTTCATAGTCTGGCCATGGGAATAGCCAGGGACAAAGCCATGAGTACTCTTTAAGTACTCGCAAACTAATATTAATAGGTAAAGGGGGTTTTTGGATAATAGGACACTAGGCTCTAGGGTTGTTTTGCAAAAGCCAGGTTTATCTCTACTAAGTTCCAAAGCTAGTCACAATTTTATAACTCCTAAGTGGGATCTTGTAATTCAGGTCACAACTCTGTTGTGGTCAAGTCAAAGTCTCAGTTCATTTCACAAGTCATTTTGAAAAGTCTGACGGGGGAACAGTATGGCCACTCCAACTGTCCATAACCGCGGACGCGGCTATTCGAATAGTTTGACACTCTGCAGAGATTGTACACTTTCACCACAACATTCGATACATCCGTCAGGAACAAATCCTGAATTCACCATACTCAGTATGCGGATAATCAATCCTAACCTTTCAATTACACGCCCTAGTATAAGCACCTCTCCTGTGAGTTTGGCCTCCCAACCATGACCAGCTGTCATCTTGGGTACTGCACAGGTGGACAATCTTCACAAGGTAGCCTCAGCTCAGACCTTAGCCGTGAGGGAACTAATACTAAGGAATATAAGTTTCCAGTCAAGCCCTACCCAATATTCGGGTATTGTGGTTGTACGATAAAATTGGAATGGTATCGCATCCAGACAACCATCAGTTTTATAAAGGGCTAAGTCTCATGCCTCAACATTTTCATCACCAAAATCATCAAGTGTTTGGAAACACATGTCCAAAACATTTCAATAGAATGATCCATCATTCCATGGTTTCCATAACCATTTTCACCAAGTATTCCCATCTAAAAGTTGATCAAGTTTTATGCTTAGCACTAGCATCTACAGGTGGGGGTAGTACTAATGAGGGGTGGTAACTAGTGGAGTTTCACTAAGTCCAATCTTATATCTTAGGCTGATATCAAGGCTTCTAGCTTAGGCCAAATTTTATGCTCTTTATGCAACCTTCAGCATCTTTCCAAAATCTACCAGTCACTTAAGTAAACTCTAAGTAATCTTTGATAAAGAAATAAAGTAAGAAGCTTGCACATAAAACTAGGATTTGGTTTATCAAGTGGGTATGATCACATATGCTTAAGGCATATAGTAGTCATATCACAAGTATGGGTTTGTGGCAACAGTAGGGTATCTGGCAAGGGTTAGCTTGCATCAATATGAGTATAAGCTTGCATAGGTATAGTATCTCGCAAGTGTTAGCTTGCACATTCACTAGTAGTATTAGGCTTGCCTTGTGCAGAGCAGTGGTTGAAGTTCTCCTCGGCTTCCTCTTCGTAGTATCCTCCTTCCTCCTCGTATCCTTGGTCGATACTAGCGTCTATGAATAAATACGAGGTACAGAATCACCAAACAATACTTAACTACTTGCAATCATCACACACAAGGGTCCTATAGATGATCTAGCATCATCTCTAACATTACAAGGTTAAGGCTTGGTTTAAATCTTTTTATTTTTAGAAAAGTAATTTCTACTCATTGAAAAATTACTTAAGATTTAATATTCTCCAAACTAAACATGGGATCATGTTGACACATGTCATCACCACATATTGTAGTCCATGGGAATGTGATTTAAAGTGGTGTCACAATTTAATAAGGTTTTACCCTTTTATTTTAATTAATTAAAGTGGCTAGAAATGCTTATGTAGCATTCTTTTATTACTTGAACATTATTTCTGCAAGTAAACCTATATATTTTTATATATTCTGAAAGGTATGGTTAAATGTGATTTTTGAGAGTTGGAATCAACTCAAAAGCTTTTATGGTTTAAATTTGAAAAATGTTTGAATGCAGAAAAGCGTCTGCCTTGTTATTTTTACTATGGGTGATCTAGAGATCCAAATGACTTGAATCCAACGGGCTTGGATTAAGCATTCACAGACCTTTCCAACAAAATTGGTTTCATTCAAATTGGTGCACTGAATCGATCTGGGTTGATTTTTGAAGTTGAGTGATGAAGTGTGTTTGAATTAAAAAGAAAAAGATTTAATTTGAATTGCTGGGCTGCGCGGGAAATTCTAACGGGCCGGTCTGCTAAGCGCAGTGCTCCCGCGGGCTGCTTAAGTGGGTGTCCCCACTCGTCAGTGACACGGGGCTGGGCGAAGCGGTATGGGGCAACGTGGATCGTTCGATCTAGTTCTAATCCAACGGCTGGGGGTCATCGTCGACACGAGACAACTCCGGCGAGAACGAAACCTAGCGCGGCCAGTGAGGGTTGCTGGGGGCTCGCCGGGGTATGGGCGAGGGTTGGCGAGACGGGCAAACGACGAAGTCGACGACGGCGAACCTCCTGGTACCGGTGGCTTCTCCTGGGGCGGCTCCAATCGCTGGCTCCCTTCTTCTCCAGAGGCGGCGGGCTCCGGTGAAATTCTGGCAAGGTGGTGCTCGCCTTGCTCTGAGAACGGTGTGGCACGGTCAGTGAGGAGAGGGGAGTGAGATGATGTGAAGAAATCGTGTGGGGGTGGCCTCTATTTATAGTCGAGCGAGGGGACCGTCGGGGCGCACGGTGAGCTCGTCGGGGGCGACGTTACAGGCGGCTAATGGCATGGGCAAGGGTAGGGGACGGTGCTGTGTCTCCTGGCGATGCTCAACGACATGATCGCGAGGCATGGGGCGGTGTGGTTTGGTGTGGAAAGGCCGGTGCTCTGTGCGGCAGAGGCGGCGTCTTGGACGGCGGGCGGTGGCTGTATGGCACGGGGCGGCAAACGGGGATGTCTGGCGGTCTCCTGGGTCGGTGGTGATCGTGTGTGCACGCGGTGAAGGCGACGCGCGGTCTGTGGACGCTGGTCGAGGGTGGCGCTCTGGCGCACGCTCGGCATGGTCTGGGCGCGGCTTGTGCGCGTGGTCCAGGGCTTGGCAACGCTCGCGGCTGGGACAGGGAGTGGCGGTGGACGGTGGGCTGCCTCCCAGACAAGGTTGGCACGGCTAGTTCTTCCTCTAGCCTGCTGTCCACAATGGGGTGACATTGGGGTGCTCGGCTGTTCACCATTGATGGAAATGGCAAGCTCACAGGGGTGCTAGTGTTGGGCTAATCTTTCTAGATGATCTACTGAGTTGGGTGTGAGCTAACTAGGGAACAAGTTAGGTAAGAATCACTGCACACTATAGTGTTTGATGTTTTTGTTGATTTGTGTCTGCCACCTGTTTGATGAAATGGCCGCATGAAATCAAGTTTTGAATTTTGAAATGAATTTTGGTGGGTTTGCTAGATTGGTGCTGGTGAGTCTGCAGATGCTTGGGTTTTGAAAGTTGAGCTTGTTTGGGTGGGTTTTGAAAAAGTGGGATCTTCCCATATGAAGAAGATTCAATTTTGAATTGTCATTTAAACTATGCATTTGAAAGTTTCTGGATGATCACAAAGTGGGCCTTGATACTTTGTTATGAGTACATTCAAGGGGTGCAAAGATCCAGAAAAGTTTCTGTTAGGTTTTGAAAGTTTGGGACAGCCAAAGTAGGCATGGGAGTTAAATTGGTCAAAATGACCATTCACTTAATATATTTGTTTTGATTTACTTGTCTTTAGGAAAAGTGTGGGAAATGTTTTAGATGATGTTCATTTCACCTAAGAAACATTTTACAAGCAATGGATCACACAAACAAGGTGGTTTTAAAGAAATTCAAAATCCATGCATACATATGCATGCATTCATGAGTTTATTTAGAAAAGTTTTTGTTAACCCTAATCTTGATGATTAGTGTTTGATGATCTAAGTTTGGTATTTTTGGGATGTTACATTAACTTGTGGTGCTATTCTTCTAGTGGTGTCATGTGAACGTCGACTACATGATACTTCACCATTTATGGGCCTAGGGGGATGCATTGTGTATTTGGCTACTAATTGTGGGGTTGCCGGAGTGACAGAAACCTGAAGCCCCGTTAGGACACCTTTGCACAAGGGAGTGTAGGATCTCAGAGTTTAAGGCTGTGGTTAGGTTTATATCTTAATTACTTTCATGTAGTTGTGGATGCTTGTAGGGGGTTTAATTACAATTATGTATTAGTCCAAGTAAGGTCGGTACATTAGCACAGGTTCACCCACACAACACTTACAACACCAAAGAAGAGTACTCAGCTATTTGAAGCAAAGGCACTTGACAGAATTCCCATGTGTCCTCGAGAACGTTTGGTCCTTATAAGTATTTCCATCGGCTTGTTCTTTGCTAAGAAAGGATTGGGCCACTTGTTGCGTTTGCTCATTGTCTTTATTACTTGCACCTTATTTTGTTGCTTTATCAGAAAACCCCTAAAAATTCGTCTGCCAAGTATTTACAAAGATTTCCTACTCCGTACCACTAGTCAACACCTTCTGCTCCTCGTTGGGATCGACACTCTTATTTATCAAAAGTACTACTATACACCCCCTATACTTGTGGGTCATCAAGACTATTTTCTGGCGCCATTGCCGAGGAGTGAAGCGCTATTGAAGAGTGGAACTGGTAAGGGAAACTTCTACTGTAAGTATTGACTTTTGTTTCTGTTTGTTGCTTTGTTTCCAATATAGATAACCCACTTGGTTTTCTGTTTGGGAAAACTACTACCACTGTAAGGGTAGTAGATGAACCACCACATGTTGAGATAGATCCTTTTAAGATATCTACAAGTATTGTTGATCGTGTTATGGATAATTATTATTTAGGGGATGGAACTGTCCACCCTGGTGATCATTTGCTTTTTATCCATGAATTATGCGGGTTGTTTAAGTGTGCATGTATCACAACTGAACAGGTGAAGAAGAAGTTACTCTCCATATCCTTGAAAGGGAGAGCTGAAGAATGGTATAAGCTGCTGAAGAATGGACAATCCATGGAATGGGAGGAAATGGCATCTCTCTTTTATTCTAAATTCTATCCTCCCAGTGAGATTCATAAGGATAGAAATCTGATATATAACTTTTGGCCTCGTGATGGAGAGAGTACAGCTCAAGCTTGGGGGAGATTGAAGTTACTAATGCTTCAATGTCCTATTCATGAACTCCCTAACAATATTATTATCAACAACTTTTATGCTAGGCTTTCTCTTCATAATAAAGATTTACTAAATGCTTCTTGTGCTGGATCATTCACACGTATGAAGGAAGAAGCTAAATGGGATCTACTAGACCGTATTCAAGAGAACACTGAAGCTTGGGAGAATGACAAAGGAAGAAAGTCAAGTATAAACTATGATTATGAATGCATTAAATCTTTTATGGGAATTGATGACTTCCATGATATTAGTAGTGAGTTTGGTCTTGATCCTCAAGTTCTTGCAAAATATTTTAAGGCCTTTGCCTCTTATATTGAAATTCCCAAAAAGGAGTGGGACAAGTACCATGATCCTTATAAAGACATTGTTACTCATGTTCCTGCTAGCATAGAGGTTTGTACTGTTGATCCTATTTTGCCTGAACCTTATGTTGAGAAAATCCCTTTTCCTTCTAAGGCAAAGGAACGTTCTATCATAGCTAATGTGGTTAGCAAAAGTGCAAAGAAAACTGTGGAGACCGATGAGCAAATTAATATTGAGCCTATGGTAGCTATTGTGAAAGATCTTGTCACTAGAAATATAGAGGATGAGCACATTGTCTTCTGTGAAGACGCATCTAATACTATTTCTCATCCTAGAAAAGCTAGTGTTCCTGTGCTTTCTGTTAGAATTGGTGATCCTAGCTATTATGGTTTATGTGATATTGGTGCTAGTTCTAGTGCTATTCCTTATGAGCTTTACAGGTAAATTATGCATGAAATTGGTCCTTGTGAGCTTGAGGACATTGATGTGGTTATTCACCTTGCTAATAGAGAGACAGTCTGTCCCATTGGCATTGTAAGAGATGTGGAGGTTCTTTGTGGTAAGATTAAATATCCTGCTGATTTTCTAGTACTTGGTAAAGAAGCTAGTAAAACCTATCCTATTATCTTTGGTAGACCCTTCTTGAATACTTGTGGGGCTATCATAGATTGTAGGAAGGAAAAAGTTTTGACTAAGTTTGATGGAGAGTCTTATGAGTTATTTTTTCCAAATTTGTCAAAACTCCTTATGAAAATGAACTGCCTAATGAGGATTTCAGGGTTGAACAACTTTATGCTATTTCTCTTGGTCCTAACAATGCCCTGCAGCAGTTTATGGAAGATCATGAGAGCGATGTATTCATGAAGGAAAGAAATGAGATTGACGAGGTTTTTCTTCATCAACCTGAGCAACTTAATCATAATCTACATGTGGAAGATTTGGGTACCACACTACCACCTAAAGGGGACCCTGTTTTCGAATTAAAACCTTTACCTGATGATCTTAAATATGCTTATCTTGATGATAAGAAAGTAGATCATGTTATTATTAGTTCTAAACTTTCAGGAAAGGAAGAAGAAAGTTTATTATAAATACCGAAGAAACACTAAGGAGCTATGGGTTATACTCTTGATGATTTAAAAGGAATTTCTCCCACTATATGTCAGCATGCTATTAATATAGAATCTGGTGCAAAACCAGTTGTTGAGCACCAACGCCGTCTAAATCCTAAGATGAAGGATGTGGTAAGAAATGAGATATTAAAACTCCTTAATGCTGGTACTATTTACCCTATTGCTGATAATCAATGGGTTAGCCCTGTTCATTGTGTTCCTGTCACATCCCAAAATTTTCCAAATTTTGTAATGTGAAAAATAATTAAACAATTGTTGAAATCTAGGGTGAGAAGAAACTTTTGATTCCAATTGGAAACATCAAAACCTATTTTGATCAAATAAAATCCTAAAGGGATTTAAAAAAAAGATAAACAAATAATAAATAAAGTTATGATAGTTGGAATTACCATTTTTGGTTCTTTAAATAAAAAGATATGGTTTTATAAAGCAAAGTAGAAATAATAAATAAGGATTATTTTAAAGAGCCAAAATTAAATCTTGGCCAAGCAAATGAAATAAAATATTTTGTTTGATAAAATAGTAAAGGATTATCTAAATAAAATAATAAGGATTTATTAATATCCAATTTTATTTAAGTAAAGGCTTTTTCCATTTTAAATAAACACTAAAACTTGTTAAAGTATTTTAAATAAGAATTCCAAGTGTTTTGTTTTTCAAATGAAACCTACTGAAAAGGTTTTGATATTATTTAGATTTCAAATAGAGTTTTAAAATAAATTAGATCCTATTTGAAATAAAGACTAAGGTCTATTTATTTAATTATTAATAGATCCTAAAAGAATAAAAGAATTATTTTATTTTGGACTTTGGAATATGTTGTTAAACAGAATTAAAATCAACACCAAGTTTGGTGGTGGTTTGCATTGAAATGGAGTTTGAATTGTTTGAAATAAAATCAAAACAGAAATTCAAATTGGAAAAAGAAAAGGGTTCAGTACAAAAAAAACGAATCGAACCCAACCCAACTGGCCAGCCCAGCAAGCCCAGTCCAGCCCAACTAGCTCTCTCCCCGCAGGAAAACGTTTCGCACCCCGAAACCTACCCACGCCCTCACTGACAACAGGACCCCACAACCCCTTTCTCTCTCTCACTGTCAGCCGGACCCCACTGGCCACCTCATCGTCATCAACCCCGCGCCGGCCGTTTCCCCCTTGCTCAACGGCATTCTGCTGCGATTAAATCCTCTTGAATACGCGTTGATGGCTAGAGTAAACTCACCAGTGACCATGCATACTTAAGCACCGTGCCCTCCTCTCTCTTTTCCCCCAAGCGCCATCCCCTCTCTTCCTCCAGGCTGCATCAATCGCAAGCTCGAACCCACTGTCCCCGACGAGCTTCTCCGGCAAAATTCTGACGACTCCGGCCACCTCTCCACTCCCTGGCATCACTACCTTGCTCCCCATCGTCAGACGCACCTACCAGTACTTCTAGCTCGCTCGCGCGCGCTCCAAATCGTCGGCTTCGTCAACACCCGAGCGCCACCGTCGTCTGCCGATTCTCTGGCGAACTCCCCTGGTAAGTGCAGACCGCCCCGGTACTTATCGATGATGCTCGCATGATCCCTGGTGCCGTACGCGTCTAAATGTGTGCTCCGTTTGCCTTAGCGCGTGCGCAAGCCTCGCCCCCGACGACGACTAGAGGAACCCGACGTAGACAAGAACTCCGGCGAGCAATCCACTCCGTCCCTGTGCGCCCCCTGCCCAACGACGAACACCTTGAGCACCACCGCAACATTGCGAATTCAGTGAGCACTTCCTCCCCTTCTCTCGCTTCCTAGAACGGCCGGACCACCTCAGACAGAGCGCTCCGCCGCTCGCCGCCGCGCCAGCGCCGCCCGTTCCTGGTCGAGCGGCTGTGCACCGTTACATCTCGATCTGGCGGCTACGATAGATCAACTTAACGAAAGGGTATAGTGTGCTCTATGCCGCACGATCTCACTTAAATCCTGCGGTCCAGAGAGGCTGATCCGCACGAAGCGGTACCGTCCAATAGAATCGAGCCACGTGGCCAGTCTATTTGAATAAAAACCAGAAATAATCTATTAGATGCTAGGTTTTGTAAAGTTCATAACTTTCAAACCACACTTTCAAATTTTGCAAATTTTATATCAATGGAATCAGCAGAAGAAGTACTTTGCAACCATGCACTTTGTTTAATGTTTTGCTTCTGGAAAATTGGTTGAATTTGCAGAAACATGTGTAGGCATAATTTGAATATAGAAATTATTTTAGATATATATTTAAGATGAAATCTTTGCAAAATGGTTTGTTTTGAACATACTGACCATAGTAACCAACTTATGGATTTAAAAATGTATTTTGTGAAGTTAGGGAATAAATAATTGAGTTAGAGCATTTCTAGTCAAATAAAAATATTGTTTATGGTTTAGAAATGATTTTTGAGTAAAATCTTTGGGAAATGATTTTAATTAAACTCTCTGACCCTAAACACCAAGTTTTGTGAATTAAAAACTTATTTGATGAACCATATAAAATCATTACTTTGCTAAAAGATATTTTCAACAACATAAAATATCACCTTAGCATTATATTTAGTTTGTGAGATGAAATATTTTGCAAATGGTTCACCCCTTTTGTAAATGACCAATGTGAGCTTGAAAATGTTTAGAACCTAATAGAAACCATTTTTCTAAATAAAACCATCTTTTGCATGCTTGCATGCATGACCTTGTTTTTGTTATTTTATGTGTGAGAAATGGTTTGAATCCTAGTTGAATTTGTGTTTGCTTGATTGAATTGTAGTGAAGTTAGAAGAGTGTGATATTTGCAAGATCAAGAAGTGAAACAACATTCTCTACTAAAAAGGCAAGTGACACTATCATCCAAGTCCTACTATTTTCACTACACTTAGTGGTATTTTTGTAGTATGCATGATAGGGCTACTATGTTATTATGCTATGCTATGTCCTATTAGGAAATCCATCTTCCTTAGTGAAAACATCATAGTTGTAGTATGCTTAGGCCTGCTATATACTTGGGATGGAATACATGATATGATTATATGAAGTGTTGGAAAAGTATATGTTTTATATAATAAAACAAGTACTCAATGAACCACCTGGGTGGAATGAGGATACTCAATTTTGGACAAGGTGGCAACAAAGGGAACCATGTTTATATGGCTATCTTTTTGTATGTGCACTAGAAGAAGACCACCCAGGGACTTAGAGATTGAACGTGTTTCTCGTACACTGGCTTCCGTGTACAGCCACATGCTAAATGGGCTCTGGCTTAGTCAACTACATAGTGGAAGACCCATGCATTGGCATCTTCAGGTTAACTAGAATTGTGTATGGAAATATATCCCTACATTGGTGCCTGGTAGACAAGCTAGCATTGTGTATTGGGAGGACTTCTTTGGAAAGACTTTGTCACATTCTCGATCTGCCGGTACTCCATTTGGGGAGTACTTATCCAGCGGCCACTGGTGGCGTCAAGACGAGATTGTGTCATGTGGGTAAAGTGTACAACTTCTGCAGAAGATCAAATTCTAAGTACTTAGCCGTGTCCCCGGTTATGGACAATTCTAAGCAACTAAGGCCTGAAGCTATGAAAGATCTCGACATTCCAATTTGTCAAAGTAAAACTTGATGGTGACAACAAGGGATTAGAAGCACATGGAGTTTTCCAAGAAGTTCAGAAAGATTTGACAAAAGATCAAAACTATTTTGAAAAGATAGGATAAAACTATATTGCTTTCTGCAAATGAGCCTAAACCCTACTTAGCCAAATATGCATGTAATGATAGGATCCACTTAATTCTACATAGTAGTGAAACTTGCCAATACAATTCAAATGTATTGACCCTTGTGGCTGAAACTTATTATGTTGCAGGTTTGTTTGATGTTAGTGAAGTGTGTTGAATAGGATTACAAGTCTACAACCAACATGATTGCCTGTGGCACTTTGAAGATGAAGGACTCCATGCTTTATAGATATTCTGCTGCAATATAATGAGATAGCCAAATGAGCTATGTAAGATGTAATGAATTATTTTATTCCTGGTTACAAAGTTGTATTATGACCTTTGTTTCTTGATATTACATCTTAACTGTGGATGCTAGCTATTGATCCAGGGACTAGCATTGTAAACATAGGGATCTCTACCTTATTAAAGGTTGGGAACCTTATAGATGGTATCAGAGCACTGTGTTGCCTGTAGGATTGTAACCCTAGGATTGGACAAAACCCCTTAGAAAAATAGGAGTTGTATTTGTTCCAAAACTTATTTACAAACAATCTTGTAAACTCTTTCCTTAACCTTTTGGATTTGATTCTACATCTCTTCCTTTTTCAACTTGATGGACAAAGCCTTCACCATGACCAATGACTTCCACTTTAGTTTCACCAAGGACTTCAACTTAGACATCACTAAGGACTACAAGTGAAAACCAAGAGACATTAGATTTCCTACCAAAAACATTGATATCATGTTAGTGTATGGATCATATTGACCTATGGGGTATGACTATACTAAGTTAATTATTTCAAGAAAACTTGTTGTTTCCTTCAACTCATGAGTTAAGCTCATAAGTTGTTAAGTGGATAGTTGCATGTTGATTGATTGATTGTTTGATTGAACTTGGTTGTTTGAGTTGTGTCTTAGAACTTCCTTATGCCTATCTGTCATTACTTATCCCTATCAAACCAACAGATGACTCCCCGTCGTGCCAACCCCAACCAAAACAACAACAATGTCCCTCCCGAGTTGCAGCAGTTGATGACAGGTCAAACTCAACTAATGCAGATGATGACCACGTTCATACAGAATCACAACAACAACAACAACAACAACAAAAACAACAACAACAACAATCAGAATAATCCTCCAGCTCATGACATGCTCACCAGGTTTCTGAAACTTAGGCCTGCAAGGTTCTCTGGAACAACAGATCCAATGGAAGCCAATGACTGGTTACGTTCAGTGAATAAGGACTTAGTGACTGTTGGCTGCACCTATGAAGAAAAAGTTAGGTTTGCAGCATTTCTACTTGAAGGACCAGCAGCAACATGGTGGGACAACTTTCAGATCACCACTCCCCTTGAGGATGTGACTTGGGCTATTTTTGAGGATGGTTTCCGTACAGCTCACATCTCATCTGGAGTGATGCACTTGAAGAAAAAGGAATTCCACAATCTGAAACAACGTCACCTCAGTGTGGCTGAGTATATTGAAGAATTCAACAATCTGGCACGCTATGCACCGGATGAAGTTGACACAGATGCTAAGAGAAAGGAGAAATTTCTTGAAAGACTTAATGATGAATTGAACCTGCAGCTAGCTGTTGCCTATGTCCCAACTTATCAATCACTCTGTGACAAAGCCACCATTTTGTAAAACAAGATGAATCAAGTTGAGAATAGAAAGAGGAAGCATAAACTCAAGTATCGCTCAGGATCATCACAAAAGAAGCGTTCATTCAAAAGGAACAATGAAGATTCTGAACCACATTAGTATCACCACAACAACAATGGAAGTGATAATAATGGAAATGATACTGACAATGGAGATGACCTTGGTCAGAATCAACATGACACTTTCAGGAAGAAAGACATTAGCCAGTTGCAGTGCTATAATTGTAAGGAACTTGGACACTATGCATCAGACTGTCCTGAGAAGAAAAAGAAAAAGGATGCTAGAAGAGCCAATGGAAATGACTCCAATGTGACCCATAAAGGACATGTGAACCACATTGACATGGATGGAAACTTTGAAGAGATAGAAGAAGTGGATGTCAGGAACTAGTTAACTCAGAAGAGTCAAATAAGGATTCCTTGTCTAGATATTAAGTGTTGAACCCATAGTCAAGTGAACCATCAATGTAATCCTATGGGACTTTCTTTTAAGGGTGGTAGTACCCTAGTTTCCTTGAAGCCAACTTGTAACCCTAGCTTTCCCAAATCTCGGGACGAGATTTCTTTTAAGGGTGCTAGCCTGTCACATCCCAAAATTTTCCAAATTTTGTAATGTGAAAAATAATTAAACAATTGTTGAAATTTAGAGTGAGAAGAAACTTTTGATTCCAATTGGAAACATCAAAACCTATTCTGATCAAATAAAATCCTAAAGGGATTTAAAAAATATAAACAAATAATAAATAAAGTTATGATAGTTGGAATTACCATTTTTGGTTCTTTAAATAAAAAGATATGGTTTTATAAAGCAAAGTAGAAATAATAAATAAGGATTATTTTAAAGAGCCAAAATTAAATCTTGGCCAAGCAAATGAAATAAAATATTTTGTTTGATAAAATAGTAAAGGATTATCTAAATAAAATAATAAGGATTTATTAATATCCAATTTTATTTAAGTAAAGGCTTTTTCCATTTTAAATAAACACTAAAACTTGTTAAAGTATTTTAAATAAGAATTCCAAGTGTTTTGTTTTTCAAATGAAACCTACTGAAAAGGTTTTGATATTATTTAGATTTCAAATAGAGTTTTAAAATAAATTAGATCCTATTTGAAATAAAGACTAAGGTCTATTTATTTAATTATTAATAGATCCTAAAAGAATAAAAGAATTATTTTATTTTGGACTTTGGAATATGTTGTTAAACAGAATTAAAATCAACACCAAGTTTGGTGGTAGTTTGAATTGAAATGGAGTTTGAATTGTTTGAAATAAAATCAAAACAGAAATTCAAATTGGAAAAAGAAAAGGGTTCGGTACAAAAAAAAAGAATCAAACCCAACCCAACTGGCCAGCCCAGCAAGCCCAGTCCAGCCCAACTAGCTCTCTCCCCGCAGGAAAACGTTTCGCACCCCGAAACCTACCCACGCCCTCACTGACAACAGGACCCCACAACCCCTTTCTCTCTCTCACTGTTAGCCGGACCCCACTGGCCACCTCATCGTCATCAACCCCGCGTCGGCTGTTTCCCTCTTGCTCAACGGTGTTTTGCCGCGATTAAATCCTCTTGAATACGCGTTGATGGCTAGAGTAAACTCGTCAGTGACCATGCATACTTAAGCGCCGTGCCCTCCTCTATCTTTTCCCCCAAGCGCCGTCCCCTCTCTGCCTCAAGGCTGCATCAATCGCAAGCTTGAACCCACTGTCCCCGACGAGCTTCTACGGCAAAATTCTGACGACTCCGGCCACCTCTCCACTCCCTGGCATCACTACCTTTCTCCCCATAGTCAGACGCACCTACCAGTACTTCTAGCTCGCTCGCGCGCGGTCCAAATCGTCGGCTTCGTCATCACCCGAGCGCCACCGCCGTCTGTCGATTCTCCGGCGAACTCCCCTGGTAAGCGCAGACCTGGTACTTATCAATGATGCTCGCATGATCCCTGGTGCCCTACGTGTCTAACCGTGTGCTCCGTTTGCCTTAGCGCGTTCGCAAGCCTCACCCCCGACGACGACCAGAGGAACCCGACGCAGACAAGAACTCCGACGAGCAATCCACTCCGTCCCTATGCGCCCCCTGCCCAACGACGAACACCTTGAGCACCACCGCAAAGTTGCGAATTTGGTGAGCACTTCCTCCGCTTCTCTCGCTTCCTAGAATGGCCGGACCACCTCAGACAGAGCGCTCCGCCGCTCGCCGCAGCGCCAGCGCCGCCCGTTCCTGGTCGAGCGGCTGTGCACCGTTAGATCTCGATCTAGCGGCTACGATAGATCAACTTAACGAAAGGGTATAGTGTGCTCTATGCCGCACGATCTCACTTAAATCCCGCGGTCCAGATAGGCTGATCCGCACGAAGCGGTACCGTCCAATAGAATCGAGCCACGTGGCCAGTCTGTTTGAATAAAAACCAGAAATGATCTATTAGATGCTAGATTTTGTAAAATTCATAACTTTCAAACCACACGTCCAAATTTTGCAAATTTTATATCAATGTAATCAGCAGAACAAGTACTTTGCAACCATGCACTTTGTTTAATGTTTTGCTTCTGGAAAATTGGTTGAATTTGCAGAAACATGTGTAGGCATAATTTGAATATAGAAATTGTTCTAGATATATTTTTAAGATGAAATCTTTGCAAAATGGTTTGTTTTGAACCTACTGACCATAGTAACCAACTTATGGATTTAAAAATGTATTTTGTGAAGTTAGGGAATAAATAATTGAGTTAGAGCATTTCTAGTCAAATAAAAATATTGTTTATGGTTTACAAATGATTTTTGAGTAAAATCTTTGGGAAATGATTTTAATTAAACTCTCTGACCCTAAACACCAAGTTTTTTGAATTAAAAACTTATTTGATGAACCATATAAAATCATTACTTTGCTAAAAGATATTTTCAACAACATAAAATATCACCTTAGCATTATATTTAGTTTGTGAGATGAAATCTTTTGCAAATGGTTCACCACTTTTGTAAATGACCAATTTGAGCTTGAAAATGTTTAGAACCTAATAGAAACCATTTTTCTAAATAAAACCATCTTTTGCATGCTTGCATGCATGACCTTGTTTTTTGTTATTTTATGTGTGAGAAATGGTTTGAATGCTAGTTGAATTTGTGTTTGCTTGATTGAATTGTAGTGAAGTTAGAAGAGTGTGATATTTGCAAGATCAAGAAGTGAAACAACATTCTCTACTAAAAAGGCAAGTGACACTATCATCCAAGTCCTACTATTTTCACTACACTTAGTGGTATTTTTGTAGTATGCATGATAGGGCTACTATGTTATTATGCTATGCTATGTCCTATTAGGAAATCCATCTTCCTTAGTGAAAACATCATAGTTGTAGTATGCTTAGGCCTGCTATAGACTGGGGATGGAATACATGATATGATTATATGAAGTGTTGGAAAAGTATATGTTTTATATAATGAAACAAGTACTCAATGAACCACCTGGGTGGAATTAGGATACTCAATTTTGGACAAGGTGGCAACAAAGGGAACCATGTTTATATGGCTATCTTTTTGTATGTGCACTAGAAGAAGACCACCCAGGGACTTAGAGATTGAACATGTTTCTCGTACAGTGGCTTCCGTGTACAGCCACATGCTAAATGGGCTCTGGCTTAGTCAACTACATAGTGGAAGACCCATACATTGGCATCTTCAGGTTAACTAGAATTGTGTATGGAAATATATCCCTACATTGGTGCCTGGTAGACAAGCTAGCATTGTGTATTGGGAGGACTTCTATGGAAAGACTTTGTCACATTCTCGATCTGCCGGTACTCCATTTGGTGAGTACTTATCCAGCGGCCACTAGTAGCGTCAAGACGAGATTGTGTCATGTGGGTAAAGTGTACAACTTCTGCAGAAGATCAAATTCTAAGTACTTAGCCATGTCCCCGGTTATGGACAATTCTGAGCAACTAAGGCCTGAAGCTATGGAAGATCTCGACATTCCAATTTCTCAAAGTAAAACTTTATGGTGACAACAAGGGATTAGAAGCACATGGAGTTTTCCAAGAAGTTCAGAAAGATTTGACAAAAGATCAAAACTATTTTGAAAAGATAGGATAAAACTATATTGCTTTCTGCAAATGAGCCTAAACCCTACTTAGCCAAATATGCATGTAATGATAGGATCCACTTAATTCTACATAGTAGTGAAACTTGCCAATACAATTCAAATGTATTGACCCTTGTGGCTGCAACTTATTATGTTGCAGGTTTGTTTGATGTTAGTGAAGTGTGCTGAATAGGATTACAAGTCTACAACCAACATGATTGCCTGTGGCACTTTGAAGATGAAGGACTCCATGCTTTATAGATATTCTGATGCAATGTAATGAGATAGCCAAATGAGCTATGTAAGATGTAATGAATTATTTTATTCCTGGTTACAAAGTTGTATTATGACCTTTGTTTATTGATATTACATCTTAACTATGGATGCTAGCTATTGATCCAGGGATTAGCATTGTAAACACAGGGATCTCTACCTTATTAAAGGTTGGGAACCTTACAGTTCCCAAGAAAGGGGGAATAACTATTGTGCCTAATGATAATATTGAGCTTATACCCCAAAGAGTAGTGGTTGGGTATAGGATGTGCATTGATTTTAGAAAGGTTAATAAAGTTACTAAGAAAGATCATTATCCTTTGCCCTTTATTGATCAAATGCTTGAGAGGTTGTCCAAAAAGACTCACTTTTGTTTTCTTGATGGTTATTCTGGGTTCTCTCAAATTGCTGTGAAAGCGCGAGACCAAGAGAAAACTACTTTCACTTTTCCTTATGGCACTTATGCTTATAGGCGTATGCCTTTTGGTTTATGTAATGCTCTTGCTACCTTACAGAGATGTATGTCTGCTATCTTTCATGGTTTTTGTGAAGAAATTTTGGAGGTTTTCATGGACGATTTCTCCGTCTATGAAACTTATTTTGATAACTATTTGCACAACCTTGATAAATTTTTGCAGAGATGTGAAGAAACCAACCTTGTTCTTAATTGGGAGAAATGCCATTTCATGGTTAATGAAGGGATTGTTCTTGGACACAAAATTTCTGAAAGGGGCATTGAAGTTGACAGAGCCAAAATTGAAGCAATTGAGAAGATGCCTTGTCCTAGAGATATAAAAGGTATTCGTAGTATCCTTGGTCATGCTGGTTTCTATAGGAGGTTTATTAAAGATTTCTCCAAAATTTCAAAGCCCCTTACCAATCTTCTTTAAAAATATGTACCTTTTGTTTTTGATGACGATTGTAAGGAAGCTTTTGAAACTTTGAAGAATGCTTTGACAACTGCTCCTATTGTTTAACCACCTGATTGGAGTTTACCTTTTGAAATTATGTGTGATGCTAGCGATTTTGCTGTGGGTGATGTTCTTGGGCAATGCATTGATAAGAAGTTGAATGTTATTCATTACGCTAGCAAGACTCTAGATGCTGCTCAAAAGAATTATGCTACTACTAAAAAGGAGTTCTTAGCTGTAATCTTTGCTTGTGATAAGTTTAGACCTTATATTGTTGATTCAAAGGTTACTATTCATACTGATCATGCTGCTATCAAGTACCTTATGACAAAGAAGGACGCTAAGCCTAGGCTTATTAGATGGGTGTTGCTTTTGCAAGAGTTTGATCTCCATATTGTAGATAGGAAAGGTGCTGAAAATCCTGTTGCTGACAATTTATCTCGTTTGGAAAATATTTCTTTTGACCTTGCCTGTTAATGGTAGTTTTCCAAATGATCAGTTGGCTGCAATAAGGGTAAGTCCGCATGAAAGTCTTTGGTATGCTGATTATGTTAACTTTATTGTTTCCAAGTATTTGCCTCCCACCTTTACAGCCCAGCAAAGAATAAAATTCTTTTATGATCTACGGCATTACTTTTGGGATTACCCACACTTATATAAAGAAGGAGTAGACGGTATTATGCGAAGATGTGTTCCAGAATTTTAACAACAAGAGATAATGAGAAAATTTCACGGTAGTGCTTATGGAGGACATCATGCAGGGGATAGGACTGCACAAAAGGTTTTACAATCTGGAATTTATTGGCCTACCCTTTTCAAAGATGCAAGGAAATTTGTCTTATCATGTGATGAATATCAACGAGTAGGTAACATTTCTAGACGCAATGAAATGCCTATGAATTATTCTCTTGTTATTGAACCATTTGATTGTTGGGGATTTGACTTTATGGGTCATTTTCCTCCTTCAAAAGGGTATACTCGTATTCTTGTTGTTGTTGACTATGTTACAAAATGGGTAGAAGCCATACCTACAAATAGCACTGATGGTAAGACCTCTTTAAAAATGCTTAAGTATGTTATTTTTCCTAGGTTTGGTGTGCCTAGATATCTCATGACTGATGGAGGCTCTCATTTTATTCACGGGGTTTTTAGAAAAACTCTCGCTAAGTATGATGTAAACCATAGAATTGCTTCAGCTTATCACGCCCAAACCAGTGGGCAAGTAGAACTTTCCAATAGGGAAATTAAATCTATCTTGCAGAAAACTGTTAATAGATCTAGGAAAAATTGGGCTAAAAAGTTGAATGACGCTTTGTGGTCTTATAGAACTGCTTATAAAAATCCTATGGGGATGTCTCCTTACAAAATGGTCTATGGGAAAGCTTTTCACTTGCCTTTAGAATTAGAACACAAAGCTTATTGGGCAGTGAAAGAGTTGAATAGAATTTTAAACTTGCTGGTGAGAAAAGATTGCTTGACATGAGTACCTTAGATGAGTGGAGAAGTGAAGCTTATGAAAATGCTAGACTCTTGAAGGAAAAAGTAAAAATATGGCATGATAGAAGGATTCTCAAAAGGGAGTTCCATATTGGTGAGAACGTTCTTTTATATAGGTCCCGTCTCAGATTTTTTGCACGGAAAATACTCTCAAAATGGGAAGGACCTTTTGTTATTGAGGAAGTATATCGTTCAGGTGCTATCAAAATATCTTCTTTGAAGGACAACACTACACAGGTGGTGAATGGCCAAAGGCTCAAACATTATATTTCTGGAGATTCTTATAATGAAGACGGTGTCATTATTCAAATGGTGACCCCAGAAGAATTTATTAGAAACCAAACACCAGAATCTGCAGAGTTCGACTTTGAATAGGTAAAAGTGGTGAAAACAGAAGGTTCGTGAAATCCCAATCTTTTTATATTTTTGATGTTTTTAATACATATGAAAGATTATGAGATGGAACAGAGGAGGAAACGGAGCCCGGGGTGGCCAAACCCACCCCAGGCGTGGGCCCCAGCTAGTCGCGCCTAGAGGGGATGAGACCCCCCCCACCCCTGCAGCTCCGTCTCCGCCTCGTTTTCGTACCAGTACCTTCCTTATGTATTGAAGCTTCGTAATATATAACCCCCCGGTTCCCCGAGGTTCTTGTACTCTGTTCTCGTCGTGTTTCTATTTCGATATGTTTCTGTCAGGCAAATTCTCAGTTTTGAAGCCACAATGTCTTCCACTGGATCACCCATGGAGACTTCCTCCGCGGATGTCATCAACCCGTACATGTATGAGTTGAGGATCCATCCCAAGGAGTTGATTCTCAAAGATGGGAAGGTGCAGATGAAATAAGTTCAAGTCCCTAAAGGAGAAGGCAATCTAGAAAACATGATGGAAGTATTGGAACAGGAAGTGTTCAGGTACAAGAAGATGGCAGAACGCGAAGTGGATGTTATTCACAAGATAAGTTCAGAACTCACCGCCAAGCACGAGGAGGAGGTTGCTGCACTCCGAGAAGAAATCTTCTCACTCCGTCAGACCACCAAACAATTACAAGCACAACTCTATGACATACAAAATCAAAACTGTGAGTATGAGGCTAGATTTGATCGCATAAGCTCTGCTGCTAGTTTCAGGATTGCGGAAACTAGGACATCCTTTTTGGATGGGGCACCTTTGCCTTGGAAGTTTTATGATTACAAGATAACACCGCCACCACCAAAGGAGTAATTCGTCATCAGGTTTGGCATCCCCTTGGCTTGTTCCAAGCTTGGGGGAGTGTCGTGGTATCACCATCATTATCATTTATCTTTTATCTTTTTAGTGGATTCATATCTTTGGTAAGAGAGGTTATCTTATAGTGTGGTTTGCATATGGAAGTATCTCTCTTTTAGTTGGTTATCTATGTATCCCTTGGTGTGAGTGCCTTTATGGAATATTAATGAGAAGTCTCATCTTTTACTTTTTGCACTTCTTATTTTAGTTTGCAATCTCTATTATATGATGGATCTTGTTGATTAGTATTCGCATCACTTTGGGAGCATCAAGTAAATCTAAATTGGTTTTGGCAAACCGAGCTCTGGTCAGTAGCAACACTTCTTTTTGGGGTTTGAAAGGAAAAGAGAAAAGGCTTACATGTATTTTGTATCATTTATTTTCTTTCTTGTTGGCTAATAAGCTAAGTATTCTTTATTTAAGATCTTTTGTGTCTTCAAGGAAGATTGCATGTTTGGCTTTATCACTTGTATGTATGCTTGTTTCTTTCAACTCTTTTGCTTGCTACCCAGCCTTGCTAGCCAAAAACCTGTTTTCAGAAGGCATACGTCTCATGCTTCCAATCCCATTGAACCAAAACCTGTGCCATTTGTGTCCACTATATCTACCTATTAGCATTTGCTATTCCAAGCAAATTCTCAAGCTTCATATATCTTTTGAATTAAAAAG
Organism: Avena sativa; assembly: GCA_916181665.1. Lineage (NCBI taxonomy): Eukaryota > Viridiplantae > Streptophyta > Magnoliopsida > Poales > Poaceae > Avena > Avena sativa. The sequence goes on from OV702299.1 coordinate 50,952,599, forward strand.
TATTTTTTATGTGAAAACTAGTTAGTAAAGCTCTCACGAACTTGATGGCACACCTTATTTTTCTTGCCCCTAATAGACTTGAACCATTGTGTCAACGAAGTTGTATATGCTTGCACCTATACGTTGGAATTAGCAGAACCATGCTGTCACTGGGAACGCTTTCAACATTGCACATGTACGTTGTACACAGTTGATATCATGCTCTTTTGTTTGCGGATGTCGACGATGTGAAATAAAGAGGGAACTTGTAAGTCCATGGAGTGATGTATGTGTGTTAGAGAAACACCTGGGCCGCTAGCCTAAGCCATGCCTAATCATGGTGGAAACTTGCAGCATCACCATAATGAGCATTCTGTGAAGCATCCTCAATAAAAAAGCTATGCACATAGTAAATAAAAAGATTGCTGAGATGCTCATTGTCTGTTTGTCTTGTCATTTTGGTTATGGGATAGCTCTTGTACCATGTGCAAGGGGTACCCCGTTGGTGGTTCTCTATGATACGCATGTATTTACAATGACAAGACCTTACCGGTGACTAAAGTTTAGTAGCATGAGGAGTGGCCCTCGTACTCAAGGGACATGAGATTGCCAACTTATATTTCGTCAAGAATATACTCCATCATTGTGCACTTTAACCTTAATCATCTCAAGATGCCTATGATAGGGGCAATGAGGGCTCAAAGCTAGTAAGTACCATAATCTTTTGGAAGATCTTTATGACTTGAAATCCATGCTTCCCTCTATAAAGGGACTTTTCTCCTATTTCTAAGTTGAGTCAGTAAACCTACTTCCTCTCTATCTCCAGAAAGCATTTGAGTTGTTGTGTTTCAAGCATTCATATGGTGATTTATTCACTCATGTTCTTTATCTTCCTTGTTTGCACAAAACTCTTATCTATTGAGTATTACTTTAAAAGCCTTCATTGTGAAAAACCTTTTTGAGCAAAGAGTGCTCCTGTTTTGAAGACTTTTACAAAAAGATTTTGTGGAACTGTTTGCCAGCTGTTCTCTGACCAAGAACAAAGTTTGCCAATTCCAATTATGATTTATCTTTATGCATCTCTATTGTGACTCATGTACTTGTTGCAAGCTAAGTTATATAATGGTGAGTTGCTTTCTTCTATGAGTTGTGTAATGGTAAGTGTGATGCTTCTTCTCTGTATTCTTTTATCGACACTTCACTCCATAAACATGTGGACATGATTACTGAGGTTAGTTTTCGCTTGGGGACAAGCGAAGGTCTAAACTTGGGGCGAGTTGATACGTCCAATTTGCATCACCATTCTATATCATAATTTGCCTTTATTCATTGATATATGCCTTATTATGAGGTATTACTTATGTCTTTTCCTCTGTTTTTGCATGTTGGATGATTTTTGGAGGATGAACTGCTGGAGTCAGGTTTCTGATGGAAAAAAGAGGTGTTTTGATGCAATTTCGTGAAGATCAGAAAAAATACCAGAAAAATATTGGAAAATTATATTTTCCCAGAAGACAAAGGAAGCCAGAAGGGGAGGCGTAGCTGGGCCACAGCCCCCCTAGGCGCGGGTCCCCCTGGGCCCCCTGGGCCGCGCCTAGGGCAGGTGTGGCCCACCTGGCCTGCTCCCGACTCCGCCCTCTCGCATATATCTTCCTCTCGAAACCCTAATACTTGGGGGATGACTACAGATAGATTTCCGCCGCCTCTGCGGGACGGAAAACACAGAGAGAAAGAGCTCTCCAGCAGACAGATTTCTATCGGGGAAATTCCTTCCCGAAGAGGGGAGATCGTCGCCATCAACACCATCATCAAGCTAGACTTCATCAGGATCATCATCATCATCATCCACACCATCATCTCCACCAGCACCATCGTCACCACTCCATCCCGCTGTAACAATCGTGTTGAATACTTGCTTAGTTCATTAGGGGAAACTTTCCCGGTGTTGATTACTATTGTAGTTGATGCTTGTGAGTGGAACCATTGGATTATTGTTTATGTTCAGATTGTTAACCATTACCATATCATCTTTGATCTTGATCCATATGATGTCTCATGAGTAGTTTGTCTAGTTCTTGAGGACATGGGAGAAGTCATGTTGTTAGTAGTGGATTTGTGTTGGGTTATTATTCAATGGTTTAGTATTTAAGTTGTGGTGCTATTCTTCTAGTGGTGTCATGTGAACGTTAACTACATGATACTTCACCATTTATGGCCTAGGGTGATCATTGTGTATTTGGCTACTAATTGTGGGGTTGCCGGAGTGACAGAAACCTGAACCACCGTTAGAACACCTTTGCACAAGGGAGTGTAGGATCTCAGAGTTTAAGGTTGTGGTTAGGTTTATATCTTAATTACTTTCCTGTAGTTGCGGATGCTTGTAGGAGGTTTAATCACAAGTATGTATTAGTCCAAGTAAGATCGGTACATTAGCACAGGTTCACCCACACAACACTTACAACACCAAAGAAGAGTATTCAACTATTTGAAGCGAAAGCACTTGACAGAATTCCCATGTGTCCTCGAGAACGTTTGGTCCTTATAAGTATTTCCACCGGCTTGTCCTTTGCTAAGAAAGGATTGAGCCACTTGTTGCGTTTGCTTATTATCTTTACTAGATGAATATGTGCGCTTCGCCGTGCCGTCTGCATGCGTTTTGGCATTGGTGGCTGGTGCTGGTACAGTGTACTCAAACCACTTTGTTTTGTGCCACTGCCGAGCCCAAATAGTGGCAGTATGCTTCAGAATATTGCATATATTTTACAGTGGACTAACTTGGTAATATTTTACACAAACACGGGTTAGCTCCTTCTGCCAACCCACCCTTCTTCTCTTGTTGAAATCAGAAAACTATGCTTGAACCCGTGTTTGTGTAAGGATTGCATCCAAGTCGACTTCAACCTTGCATATAACCTCTGAAGAAAACGTCCCATGGGTCATCGGAGAGATGTGTAATTTTCCTGAAAGAATGTGCCGTTGTTCCACTTGCAATGTCTACTTGAAATAAATGGATTTAGTAACCAATAAATAATTTGGAAGAAGATATGTATCGAAAAACACATTGATAGTACAAACAATCGGCACTGGAAGTGACTTTCCTTCCTTTGAGCATCTCTATCTTGCTACTATACAGGCCCGTAGGCAAATAGCATAATGCTCAAATTTATTAATAAAAAAGAGTATGTACAGATGCAAAAAAGAGTCAAAAAGAAAGAGAAGGAGCTACCTATATCTTGCTATCCAGGCCTCTAGGCAATCGTACATTTTTTTAGCTCTGTAGAAGACCTTGCGCATCAACTCCTTAAGGATTTTCCTGCATGTGTAAAGAGTAAGACTTGGTTGATTTCCTCCAAATAAACAGCCATTTCTGCAGCACCAGACACTCCAGCACCAATGCAATAATTTCCATAGGAAAGGGACAACCAACAAATTTAATGTTACCGTAAACAGAACATGTAGCTGTGAAATATGAACACAGAAATTCCCAGAATGTCCAGTGAAACAGACATACAAAGAATAAATGATCCCCTGCCTCTAGTGTTCACTGCAAAGACACATGCATATCCTCCAAAAATAAGTTCTTGCGCTGAAGCATGTCTCTTATATATATTAAGCCTATCCAAAAATAAAATTGGCTAGAATATTATGAATCCTGCTCCTAAGCTGCAAAATATTCCTCCATATGTACATGCAAGAATCATACAGAACTGGAAAAAAATACTAATGCATCGCTCCTTTACTGACAATGTGTTACTAAATATATAAGGTTTCCTGTCCAAATCAGGGATTTAGGAAAAAATAGTAGTGGAGAAGTACCTACTGCTACCGGTCCATAAACTTTAACCGGTTTCTTTTATGTCAAGGAAAGTACGAAACTAAAACTCAGCATGTTCTGAAATTTTCACAAGAAAAAAGTAGCAGGCAACAGTACTTTACGACCATATCTCTTGCTTATATTAAAAGAACTGCTTACTTAGGTGGGAATTGTTCTTTAGTAGCCTTCTTATTTTCATGGTTGCATTACATGCAATGTATAGGCCATGAGCTCATGGTATAGCTGTAATAAGCTATGCTACCATGGAATGGTCGTGGATATATTACCTTTTGCTAGCTGCTGTAGCAGTCAGTGCTTGGTCCTTCTTCTTTTTTTCTGTTGTGAAGCTTGTCCCCTTATACAGAGAAATATATATTATGTTAGCTTTCTTGAAGATAATTCGTGAAATTAACTGTTTGGTTGCATCTGCTTACCTCTCCCAAATCAAAATCAGTTTCTTCTAGGACACCTCTGGTAGGCGTAGTTTCCGGATTTATGTTTCGTGCTAGTGGACTCGGTTATCCTCAAGTGGATTGATTAGCACAAAACTTTCACTGCTTGTTATTGGCTTAAGGCATCTTGGAAATGCTGGTGGACGTTGTTGTTGTACCAGTGGCATTGACCAATGCAGCACTGAAAACATGGAAAGCTATCTTGTCAGCGTCAAAAACAAATCAGCAAAGACAGAGGAAATGTAAACAACCAAAACAAATTATATAGATCAGACTTTGTTTTTGTAGACCCTGAGGTATTGTCCTGCAGATTTGAACATTTAACCCATGAAGACCTACAAGAAGAAAACATATCAACAAAGACAAAGAGGAACCGTAAACAACCAAAACAAAAGAATATGCTAAGAAAAACAACTAGGCACATGCTCCAAAGAAGTGATTTCTTGGAACATAGCATTCTATTCTAGTTCCATGTAATATTGGTCAAATACCAAATTTTAGTACGGAGGAAAAGCAGCTAAAACTTGCAACAATAAATTGTACAATATATCTTTGATTCGGCTCAAGGTTTCAGGTTATAAGAGACTTTATAATAGACATGCTGTAGTAACCTTATAAGAGACACTTTTTGTTGAATCGACTTATTTAAAAATATTCCTTTCTATTATTTGATCTCTTAACTATATAATAAATACGGCAAAACAGGGAAGAATTATGGTAGGTGGTTCGATCCGCTTATCACCACACTCATCAGTCTGATCTGGCCAAGGGTACTAAAAAGAGCAAACAAAGACATAAGAAACATGGTCGTGTATCACCTAGTTCAGTTGAGGAAAAATAAAACTTATTCCTGTCATTAAGTATTCCTTTACCTGAATGTCATGCACAAAAACAGTATCCAACTGAAGAAAGGAATCAATATATTTTTCAATTTGCATATAGTGCAGCTGAATAAACTTCCGTAAAGGCTAGATATTCCATAATCACTTCCCACCATAATTGTGCTGGAGGCAAAAACTCCCTTATGAGTTGGTAACCGGTCTGTAGGTACCATCAAGTATATCGTCTCTCATGTTAACCCAATGAACACACATGAATGTAATTTTAAGCACATAAAATGAACCATCCAGAACAGAGAAAGCAAAGCAAGTAGATACGTTTATTACTTGAATGATAGTGTTTTGGCCATAAGATAGCTAGCATACTGCACCAGAGAGCGACATGTTGGGAGCATGCAACACCATTAGATACAATTAGTATGAAGTTGTCATAACTCCCTACTTTTCATTATGGAGCAATTACCAATAACCACGGAGCGAGCTGAAAAAACATACCAGACATTATGATCCAAACCAGTCAAATGAGATCGCCAGAACAAATGAATATGTCGTCATTGGCTGAACCATGACAATAACAAAGAGAACCAAACAAAAGCCAAAGGAACAAAAAAGAACATGAGCTAAGAAAACAAAATACCACACAGAACAGGGAAAAGAGCAGCAAACCTCCAAAGAAGCATCATGGCACTTTGATTGCCTTATCTCCTGACGGTGATGACACATCTAGGCAGTCACCAAAAACTGAAGAAATGAAGAAGTTGATGTAGCTCAGCCACTAGCCCTAGCGTGCTTGCAACCTTGCAGGGCTGGCCGGCCGATGATGGCACGCATCGAGCAACAGTCGATCGGACCGGCCACACACAATGGCGATGTGAGTGGCGTGCAGGAAGGTCACATCCGCTTTAATGAAGTGGTGCATAGCCGATGAAGGCATCCCACCTCCCAGCAGGCAAAGGCAGCACCTCACACCCTCGTATTTTCCACATCACTATAGCGCGCACTGCGCCGTCGTGGAGGAAGAACCGCCAGAAGGTTCAATTTGGAACACTAAAAATTATGCAAATTTGCAAGCAAGAGTAAAGGAAAAATCTAGACCCACTGACATTGCTGGATCAGAACTGCCCACCATTTCTTCATCCTGCGGCTCCAAGAGGCCGAATTCGGCTAGACCGCGACATTAAGCCTCCTCAAGGCTAGAGTGTTGGCGTTGATGGAGACCACATGAATCGAGGAGGCCATGTCGTGCTCCAATTTGGTCCTCCAAAGGGCATCGCTCCCCTAGCCAGCTCTTTTGACGTTGAGGACTTCTGCCAAAAGGGGACAAAATCACTGGAGTATGGCCCCGGCTGAGCCGTGGCCCGGGGAGGAAAATGAGGGAAGGCGGGGAAGAAGAGGAAGGGGCGGCTTGGGGCATAGATGGGTGCTGGAGCAATGACATGCGCCCGCCGATACCGGTGCGGGTGCATCTGATAAGATTAGAACTCAATAGAATATATACCTTGATGAAAAAAATGGAGGAGAAGGCACCACCGTACATGACAGAGATGGCATCACCCTCTTGTTGGAGGCGAGTTTGGAGTTGCATGAGTGTTTCCATCGCCTGAGCAGATGCGGAGATCTTCCCGCGTGATGGGGATTGGGGATGTGGTGACTGACGGCTACCAGTTTGTTGGGAAGGATTGGGGATGGGAGGGCTAGGCAGGGGCAAGAGAGGAGGTCACTGGAGCTCGTACCATCATCAGAGGGTATGCAGATGCCGCCGCCGGCATGGTGCAAATACATGAGCGATGGCCGCACACCTATTGACGTCGAGATGAATTCAAAAGTTCCTGAGTAGGGGAGGCCAGAGACAGCGGAGCTGACCGGCGGCGGCCCGTTCCCGGCGGTGGGAGAGGCAAACCCTAGCCGCCTCTTATTTTTCTAGCGTGGCGGCCCGTCCCTAGCGTTGGAAAGTAGGGTGTCAGGTGGGATCCCGCCTAAATCCCACTTCTAGTTCATTTCTCAAAATCTAGTGCAAATTTTTACTCAAAATTTACACTAGAATTTGGCAAATGAACTACAAGTGGGATTTAGGTGGTATCCCACTTGACATCCTATTGGAAAGGAGCGAGGAGAGCAGACGCGAGAAGTGAGGAAGCAGCTCCGAATCGGTGGGCCCGTGTTTGCCGGTTCGCTGGTTTTTTGACTAAATTTACTATAGCTAAGGGGCATGAACCGGTGCAAAGCGCACAGCTTTTCCCTCGCGCGTAAGCTATAGATTAATTACTTATACCTTGTTTTGTTGCTTTATCAGAAAACCCCTAAAAATCCGTCTGCTAAGTATTTACAGAGATTTCCTGTTCCGTACCACTAGTCAACACCTTCTGCTCCTCGTTGGGATCGACACTCCTATTTATCGAAAGTACTATGATACACCCCCTATACTTGTGGGTCATCACCGCCCTGCACCCCACCTCGCTCGTCAGGTACCCCACGACCCCATCTCCTGTTGCTACCCAATCCCACCAACCATGCCATCGTCTTCCTATGGCCCCGCATCGACCACGCCTTGAACCTTGTCTGCTACCGCTGTAAGCTCCCCGCGACCCTGCCTCCCTCTCCTGCCTTGCCTCGGCCTCTCCCCGAGCTCATGCATCCGTCTTTTCCCTGCGCAAGTCGTCGTGCCGCCTCTGGTCACCGCCCGGCCTCCCCGTGTGGCAACACAAAACGTCGCCGCCTCCACGCCGCTCGCCTTTAACCGCCGACGCGGTTGCCCTTCCCCTCCTCTACGTCAAGCTCATCGCCCCTCCTATCGACCATCAGCGCCACCTCTCCCGGTGGTGCTTGGCCGCCCTGAAGGAGTCCTCCTCTTCACCGTCTCAAGATCTCGACCATGTTTCCACCCTCACCTTCCTAGCACGCCGCCTCCTTGCAGCACCATCGTCTTGTAGGGGTTCGTAGCATGGAAAACAAAAAATTTCTACCGCATACAAACAAACAAGCCAAGATATATCTACTAGATTATAGCAACGAGTCGATGGAATAACTCACCCTCGAAGATCCCAAAGTGTTTAACGAGAGCGGATTCTCGCGGGTGATGTAGTCGTACTCTTCCCGATCTCAAGATCGCGTAGACGATCCTTCCGGCGCTGCGTTCCGGCAGCGCTTCCGCAGTCGGTCACACGTTTGGTACTCGACGAAGACCTTCCTCTCCCTTGTTCCAGCAGGCAGCGGAGGTTGTAGCACTCTCCTCGTGATTCTGGCAGCACAACGGCGTGGTACCGAAATTAGAGGGGAGATCTCGCAGGGCTTCGCCTTAAGCCGGAGCGAGTATGGTGGACTATGAGAGAGCGCCTCGGCGATCTAGGGTTTAGACGCACCAAGGAGGAGGGTCTAGGGCCGGCGGCTAGGGCTTGGAGCTGCCCAAATCGGCGGCTAGGGTTTCCCTAGGCGGCGGCAGCAGGAGGTGGCGGCGCCGGCGGCTGGGAGCTAGGGTTTGCGGGGTGTGTGGTGTTGTGTACTTGGAGGGGCAGCCCTGCCCCTCCTTATATAGGTGGAGGGAGGCGTGCCAGGGGAGGGGAGTCCCTCCCCAACTCGGATCCCAAGTGGGCCGGCGGTGGAGGGGAGGAACTCCTCCCCAAGTAGGTTTCCTACTTCCCCTCCACCTTCCAAAATAGTCGTTTGACTTTTCAAATTGGCGTTTGACTTTTCAAACTAGGATTTGATTAAACCCTTTATTTTGTTCAGCGATGACACCTAGTACATGATGCAATCATTCCAACTTGTTATGACACATTCATGTACCCTTCCCCTCTGGAGTGCCGGACATTCCGGAACCTTCTAGAACATTCCCGATGAAAACACCGGAACCATTCTCCAACCCCGAAACAGGACTTTCCTTATATGAATCTTATTCTCCGGACCATTCCGGATCTCCTCGTGATATCCCGGATCCCATCCGAGACTCCGAACAACATTCGGTCTCTTACTCATCATTCCATAACTACTCAAACAACGTCGAATCCTTAAGTGTGTCTCCCTACGGTTCGTGAATTATGCGGACATGATCGAGACACTTCTCCGAACAATAACCAATAGAGGAATCTGGAAATTCATATGGCTCCCACATATTTCTACGATTACTTTGCGATCGAATGAACCACTTACATACGATACCAATTTCCCTTTGTCTCATGATAGTTTACTTATCCGAGGTTATGATTGTCAGTATCTCTGCATACCTAGTTCAACCTCGTTACTGCTAAGTACTCTTTTTTCGCTCCCGTGATATGTGATACCTTGTGAGCCAGTCACATGCTTGCAAGCTAATTGGATGACATTCCACCGAGAGGGCCCAGAGTATATCTATCCGTCATATGGATGGACAAATCCCACTCTTGATCCACGTGTCTCAACCAATACTTTCCGAACACTCAATGCCACCTTTATAGCCACCCAGTTACGGTGTGGTGTTTGATGTCATCAAAGCATTCTTCCGGTGAAGGTGATATGCATGATCTCATGGTCGAAGGAATTAGGTTACTATGTATCAGAAAGCATATAGCAATTGAACTATTAAAATGACTTGATCTTTATGCTACGCTTATCTATAGGAGTATGTCCACCATATCATTCTCCTAACGATATGATCTTGTTGTTAATAACATCTCAATGTTCGTGATAGGGAAACCACAATCAATTATTAACCAACAAGCTAGTATTATGAAGAGGCTTTACTAGGGATTTCAATTTAAGTTTCCAAATCACACAAGTATTAATGTTTCCTAGTTAATACTATTATAGCATGAATGTAAACATTTATCATAAACACAAAGATATAATAATAACTATATTTATTATTGCCTTTAGGGCATATCTCCAACAGTCTCCCACTTGCACTAGAGTCATCTAATCTAGATTACATGGTAATATACCTAATACCCATGGCAGTTTGGTGTTGGTCATGTTTTGCCCTCGGGAGAGGTTTAGTCAACGGATCCGCCACATTCAGATCTGTGTGTACTTTGCAAATCTTTATGTCCCCATCTTGGACATGTTCTCGAATAGCGTGAAAACGTAGCTTGATGTGCTTCAGCTTCTTGTGTGACCTTGGTTCTTGCGCATTGGGTATGGCGCCCATGTTATCACAGTAGATAGACATTGGGTCCAGCGCACTAGGAACCACACCTAGCTCTGTAATGAACTCTTTCATCCATATCGCTTCTTGTGAAGCCTCCGAAGCAGCCATGTATTCCGATTCAGTTGAAGATCTCGCCACAACGCTTTGCTTTGCACTCCTCCAGCTAACTGCTGCACCATTCAAAATAAATACGTATCCAGATTGTGATTTAGAATCATCCGGATCGGTGTTCCAACTAGAATCGGTGTAACCATTAACAACGAGCTATTCATCACCTCCATAAGAAAGAACCATATCCTTAGTTCTTCTCAAGTACTTAAGGATGTTTTTGACCGCTGTCCAATGATCCACTCCTGGATCACTTTGATATCTGCTAGTTAAACTAACAGCATATGCAATGTCGGGTCTAGTACATAGCATGGCATACATTAGAGATCCTATGGCTGAGGCATAGGGAGTCTTACTCATCCTTTCTCTATCTTCTGCTGATGTCGGACTTTGAGTTTTACTCAAGGTCGTATTGGGCAACATGGGCAAGAACCCTTTCTTGCTATCTTCCATTCCAAACCTCTTTAGAACTTTGTCCAAATATGTACTTTGTGACAATGATATTTGGCGTTTCGATCTATCTCTATAAATCTTTATGCCTAATATGTAAGCTGCTTCGCCAAGATCCTTCATTGAAAAACTATTATTCAAATATTCCTTGAAACTATTAAGAAGGTCTACATCATTCCCAATCAATAATATGTCATCCACATATAGTATTAAGAATGCTACAGAGCTCCCACTCACTTTCTTGTAAATACAAGCTTCTCCATAAGTTTGTATAAAACCAAAACTTTTGATCACCTTATCAAAACGTTGATTCCAACTTCGGGATGCTTGCTTCAATCCATAGATGGACCGTTGATGTTTGCATACCTTGTTAGCATCTTTAGGATCGACAAAACCTTTGGGTTGCATCATATACAACTCTTCATCAATGTCTCCATTGAGGAATGCTGTTTTTACATCCATCTGCCATATCTCATAATCATAATATGCAGCGATTGCTAACATAATCCTCACAGACTTTAGCTTCGCTATTGGTGAGAAAGTCTCATCGTAGTCAACTCCTTGAATTTGTCGAAACCCCTTTGCGGCAAGTCGAGCTTTATAGACAGTAACATTACCATCAGCATCTGTTTTCTTCTTTAAAATCCATTTGTTCTCGACAGCCTTCCGGCCATCCGGTAAGTCCACCAAAGTCCATACTTGGTTTTCGTACATGGATCCAATCTCGGATTTCATGGCTTCTTGCCATTTATTGGAATCTGGGCTCACCATCGCTTCCTCATATGTCTCGGGGTCATCGGTGTTGTCCACCAACATGACACTCATAACGGGATCATACCAATCTGGAGTGGTACGAGTTCTCGTTGACCTGCGAGGCTCTGTAGCAACTTCAACCGAAGTTTCATGATCATCATCATTAGCTTCCTCTCTAACTGGTGCAGGCACCACAGGAACTTCTTCCGGTGCTGCGCTACTCGCAATTTCGAGAGAAGGTTCGACAACCTCGTCGAGTTCTACTTTCCTTCCAGTCACTTCTTTCGAGAGAAATTCCTTCTCTAGAAAGGATCCATTCTTGGCAACAAAGATTTTGCCTTCGGATCTATGATAGAAGGTATACCCAATAGTTTCCTTCGGGTATCCTATGAAGACACATTTTTCCGCTTTGGGTTCAAGCTTGTCCGGCTGTAACTTCTTTACATAGGCTTCGCACCCCCAAACTTTAAGGAACGACAATCTAGGTTTCTTCCCAAACCATAATTCATAAGGTGTCGTTTCAACGGATTTAGATGGTGCCCTATTTAAAGTGAATGCGGCTGTTTCTAATGCATAACCCCAAAATGATAACGGTAAATCTGTAAGTGACATCATAGAACGAACCATATCTAAGAGAGTTCAATTACGACGTTCGGACACACCATTACGCTGTGGTGTTCTCGGCGGTGTCAATTGTGAAAGTATTCCGCATTTCTTTAAATGCTCACCAAACTCGTAACTTAGATATTCACCTCCACGATCAGAACGCAAAAATTTAATCTTCTTGTTACGTTGATTCTCTACCTCACTTTGAAATTCCTTAAACTTCTCGAAAGTTTCGGACTTATGTTTCATGAAATAGATATACCCATATCTACTCAAGTCATCTGTGAAGGTAAGAACATAACGATAACCACCGCGCGATGCTACACTCATTGGACCACACACACATCGGTATGTATGATTTCCAATAAGTCCGTAGCTCGCTCCATCATACCAGAAAATGGAGTCTTAGTCATTTTACCCATCAGACATGCTTCGCATCTTTCAAGTGATTCAAGAAGTCCATCGGAATGGAGTTTCTTCATGCGCTTCACTCCAATGTGACCAAGACGACAGTGCCACATATAGGTCGAGTTATCGCTTTATTTCAAACGTTTAGCCTCAATGTTATTAATATGTGTATTTCCACTATCGAGATTCAACAAGAATAGACCATCTATCAAAGGTGCATGTGCGTAAAACATATTACTCATATAAATCGAACAACCATTATTCTCGGACTTAAACAAGTAACCGTCTCGCAATAAACAAGATCCCGATATAATGTCCATGCTTAACGTAGGCACCAAATAACAATTATTTAAGTACAAAACTAATCCCGATGGTAGATGAAGGGGTAGCGTGCCGACCGCGATCACATCAACCTTTGATCCGTTTCCAACGCGCATCGTCACCTCGTTCTTCGCTAGCTTACGTTTATTCTGCAGCACCTGTTTCGAGTTACAAATATGAGCAACCGAACCAGTATCAAATACGCAGGCACTACTACGAGTACTAGTGAGATACACATCAATAACATGTATATCAGATATACCTTTCTTCTTGATGTTGCCGTTCTTCAAATCTGCCAAGTACTTTGGGCAATTCCGCTTCCAGTGACCTTCTCCCTTGCAGTAAAAGCACTCAGTATCAGGCTTAGGTCCAGCCTTAGTCTTCTTCGTCGGCGTGGCAACTTTCTTACCACCCTTCTTGAAGTGTCCCTTCTGCTTAGACTTGCCTTTCTTGATTTGGTGGTATTATTGACCAACAACACTTGGTGCTCTTTCTTGATCTCCACTTCTGCAGATTTCAACATGGCAAAGAGTTCTGGCAACGTCTTGTTCATGTTTTGCATGTTGTAGTTCATCACAAAGTTCTTGTAACTTGGTGGTAGTGATTGGAGGACGCGGTAAATCCCCAAAGCATTAGGAATCACTATACCCAAGCTTTGAAGTTTGTTCGCGTGCCCAGACATCTTAAGCACATGCTCACTGACGGAGCTGCCCTCTTCCATCTTGCAGTTAAAGAACTTTTCAGAAGCCTCATAGCTTTCAATTGCCGCATGAGTCTCAAAGATCAATTTGAGATCCTCGACCATATCATATGGGTCTGAATTCTCAAACCTTTTCTGAAGCTCTGATTCTAAACCATACAAGATAGCACACTGAACTATGGAGTACTGAGTCTTCCGAGTGAGGTAAACATTCTTTACTTCATCGGCAGCATCAGCTGCAGGTGGGTCACCCAGTGGTGCATCCAGCACATAGGTCAAATTACCAGCTGTGAGGACAATCCTCAAATTGCGGAACCAATCCGAGAAGTTGCTTCCATTGTTTTTCAACTTTTCTTTCTCTAGGAACGCATTAAAATTGATGGTAGGGGCTGCCATTGATCTACAACATATTTGCAATAGTTTAGACTAAGTTTATGACAAATTGAGTTCAAATTAATAATAAAATTAATCTAGGTGAACTCCCACTCAAAACAATATCCCTCACATTGTTTTAGTGATCACACGAACCAAATCCACCACATCAACACCGATCATCACGAGAGTTGATATAGTTTCAATGGCGAACAATCGACATGTTCATCATATCTACTATATGATTCATGCTTTACCTTTCGGTGATCCGTGTTCCGAGACCATGTCTGTACATGGTAGGCTCGTCAAGATCAAACCTTAGTTTCCGCATGAGAAAATCTGGCTTGCTCACGTTGTATGCACTTGCAGAATCTAACACACCCGATCATCACGTGGTGCTTCGAAACAACAAGCTTTAGCAACGGTGCTAACTAAGGGTGAACACTTTATGACTTGAAATTCATGTGCATGAGGGATCATCTTATAAAGCTACCGTCGTCTACTAAGCAATACAAGATGCATAAAGGATTAACATCACATGCAATTCATAATATGTGATATGATATGGCCTTTCTTCTTTGTGCTTCCGATCTCCATCTTCAAGCACGAACATGATCTCCATCATCACCGGCATTGCATCAAGGTCAATGACGCTTCTCCATGGTTGTCGTCCACCGGCTTCAACTATTACAACTACTTTGAATAGACACGCGAGTCTTAACATAAATTAAACACAACCATATGGATCCTGCCGGTTGCCAACTTACAATAAGGAACATTGCATACATCAAATATAATCACAATCATGGCCATATCACATCACAGCACACCCCTGCAAAACAAAGTTAGACTCCTCTACTTTCTTTGCATGTTTTACGTGGTTTGGGGCTTTCAATAAGTGTCGTTCTAACTTACGAACATGAACCACAACATTGATACTAGTATTGTTAATCACCCGTTGTAAATTGGATCTTAACTATGCTAGGAGAAACAGGCACCCGCAAAGCCACTTATGCAATACAAGTTGCATGTCAAGCGTGGAGCAAGTCTCATGAACGATGTCATGTAAGGTTAGACCGGGCCGCTTCATCCCAACATCCCGCAAGATGCAAAGTACACAAGAAGCAATCGACAATAAAAGCATCAACGCCCACAATGACCATTGTGTTCTACTCGTGCAACAGATCTACATATAGACACGGCTCTGATACCACTGTAGGGTTTCGTAGCATGGAAAAAAAAATTCTACCGCATACAAACAAACAAGCCAAGATCTATCTACTAGATTGTAGCAAAGAGTCGATAGAATAACTCACCCTCGAAGATTCCAAAGTGTTTAACGAGAGCGGATTCTCGTGGGTGATGTAGTCGTACTCTTCCCGATCTCAAGATCGCGTAGACGATCCTTCCGGCGCTGCGTTCCGGCAGCGCTCCTGCAGTCGGTCACACGTTCGATACTCGAAGAAGACCTTCCTCTCCCTTGTTCTAGTAGGCAGCAGAGGTTGTAGCACTCTCCTCGCGATTCCAGCAGCACAACGGCGTGGTACCGGAAGTAGAGGGGAGATCTCGCAGGGCTTCGCCTTAAGCCGGAGCGAGTATGGTGGAGTATGAGAGAGTACCTCGATGATCTAGGGTTTAGACACGCCGAGGAGGGGGCTAGGCCGGCGGCTAGGGTTTCACCTAGGCGGCGGCGGCGAGTGCCCTAGGGTCGGCGGCGGCTATGGAGGCGGCGGCGGCTTGGGGCTAGGGTTTAGAGGTGTAGGAACTTGTGTCTAGGAGGGGAGCCCTGCCCCTCCTTTTATAGGTGGAGGGGACCGGCCAAGGGGAGGGGAGTCCCTCCCCAACTCGGCTTGGTGGTGCGCCGGCGGTGGGAGGAGGAACTCCTCCCCCAAGTCGGTTTCCACCTCCCTCTCCACTTCCCAAAATTGCCGTTTGACTTTTCAAACTAGGATTTGAATAAACCCTCTATTTTGTTCAGCGATGACACCGAGTACATAATGCAATCATACCAATTTGATATAACACATTCATGTACCCTTCCCCTCCGGAGTGCCGGACATTCCGGAACCTTCTAGAACATTCCCGATGAAAACACCGGAACCATTCTCCAACTCCGAAACAGGACTTTCCTTATATGAATCTTATTCTCCGGACCATTCCGGATCTCCTCGTGATATCCCGAATCCCATTTGAGATTCCGAACAACATTCGGTCTCTTTCTCGTCATTCCATAACTACTCAAACAACGTCGAATCCTTAAGTGTGTCTCCCTACGGTTCGTGAATTATGCGGACATGATCGAGACACTTCTCCGAACAATAACCAATAGAGGAATCTGGAAATTCATATGGCTACCACATATTTCTACGATTACTTTGAGATCGAATGAACCACTCACATACGATATCAATTTCCCTTTGTCTCATGATAGTTTACTTATCCAAGGTTATGATCGTCAGTATATCTGCATACCTAGTTCAACCTTGTTACTGATAAGTACTCTTTTCTCGTTCCCGTGATATGTGATCCCTTGTGAGCCAGTCACATGCTTGCAAGCTAATTGGATGACATTCCACCGAGAGGGCCCAGAGTATATCTATCCGTCATATGGATGGACAAATCCCACTCTTGATCCATGTGTTTCAACCAATACTTTCCGAACACTCAATGCCACCTTTATAGCCACCCAGTTACGGTGTGGTGTTTGATGTCATCAAAGCATCCATCCGGTAAAGGTGATATGCATGATCTCATGGTCGAAGGAATTAGATTACTATGTATCAGAAAGCATATAGCAATTGAACTATTAAAATGGCTTGATCTTTATGCTACGCTTAT
Source organism: Avena sativa (assembly GCA_916181665.1). Lineage (NCBI taxonomy): Eukaryota > Viridiplantae > Streptophyta > Magnoliopsida > Poales > Poaceae > Avena > Avena sativa. Next base: position 50,969,358 of record OV702299.1, read on the forward strand.
CTATAGGAGTATGTCCACCATATCATTCTCCTAACGATATGATCTTGTTGTTAATAACATCTCAATGTTCATGATAGGGAAACCACAATCATCTATTAACCAACAAGCTAGTATTATATAGAGGCTTTACTAGGGACTCATATTTTAGTCTACAAATCACACAAGTATTAATGTTTCCTTGTTAATACTATTATAGCATGAATGTAAACATTTATCATAAACACAAAGATATAATAATAACTATATTTATTATTGCCTCTAGGGCATATCTCCAACATCGTGTCTCGCTACGGTTCGTGAATTATGCGGACATGATCGAGACACTTCTCCGAACAATAACCAATAGAGGAATCTGGAAATTCATATGGCTCCCACATATTTCTACGATTACTTTGCGATCGAATGAACCACTTACATACGATACCAATTTCCCTTTGTCTCACGATAGTTTACTTATCCGAGGTTATGATCGTCGGTATCTCTGCATACCTAGTTCAACCTCGTTACTGATAAGTACTCTTTTTTCGTTCCCGTGATATGTGATCCCTTGTGAGCCAGTCATATGATTGCAAGCTAATTGGATGACATTCCACCGAGAGGGCCCAAAGTATATCTATCCCACATATGGATGGACAAATCCCACTCTTGATCCAGGTGTCTCAACCAATACTTTCCGAACACTCAATGCCACCTTTATAGCCACCCAGTTACGGTGTGGTGTTTGATGTCATCAAAGCATTCTTCCGGTGAAGGTGATATGCATGATCTCATGGTCGAAGGAATTAGGTTACTATGTATCAGAAAGCATATAGCAATTGAACTATTAAAATGACTTGATCTTTATGCTACGCTTATCTATAGGAGTATGTCCACCATATCATTCTCCTAACGATATGATCTTGTTGTTAATAACATCTCAATGTTCATGATAGGGAAACCACAATCAATTATTAACCAACAAGCTAGTATTATGAAGAGGATTTACTAGGGACTTCAATTTAAGTTTACAAATCACACAAGTATTAATGTTTCCTTGTTAATACTATTATAGCATGAACGTAAACATTTATCATAAACACAAAGATATAATAATAACTATATTTATTATTGCCTCTAGGGCATATCTCCAACACGTCTGCCGCCAGTCCCCCTCCTTGTTGCTGATGCTCCTTTGCTCTGCCCCGTGCATGTCCCTGAGCTCGAGCCACCGCCAGGGCCCTACCATGCCCTTGTCGCCCCTTCCTTTGCAGCATGCCCCAGTACCGACCGCGATCTCGCCCGGTGCCGCCTCCTCTGCATGCTCCGCTCCTGTCCTTGCCGTCTGCGCCCCTGCAGGATAGCACCCGTCCACGCGTCCTCTTCGTCCCCATTGCCTCATCCTACGAAGCACCGTCTCCCTTGGGTACTCTATCGTCCAACTCTACTCCTACTAATGTGTTTTCATTGTGTTTAAGGATGTGGTTGTGATGATTTGAATTGCACATCGGTGACGTCGAAGGTGAAGTGAAGTTGTGGTGGCTTTGTGTTGTTGCAGCGACTACGCGAACCGGAAAAAAGATTCATCCTGTAGACCAAGTTTCTCTGGCTTTTGTTCGTGGTCCACCAAGAACACCGACAAGTATGTGAACCCTCAAGTGCAAGTCCAACGTATCTCAAGTTCTCCTTCCTGGATCTGAAGGTCTCCGTCATGGATTCCAAGAACTTCGGCATGGACACGCAAGATCGCCCACACGGAACCGAAGCCCTAATCCTGAGGATCCGAAGACCGAACTCGAACCCCATCGAACCCTCGGAACCCAGGATCGTCGAACCCACATGTGCGACCCCTTTTGATGTCGTATTTAATAAATTGCCATCCATATACTTGTTGCATATAAATGGTACATGCTTGCATACATATTTTGTGCGTTGGGGGTACTTTGTCGATTCACCTTATAATTAAATATAGAGTATATATGCGAGCTATTTTGTCTTATCTTGGCTCCATTTAAATTTGAGCAAACCAAATGTCGTGTGTTTCTTGTTAATACAATATTTAAATTGGGGGTACCTAAACAACTTGAACTTTCTATTTAATTGTCGAGACTTTGATTCCACTTAATATTGCCTAATTGCATCACTGTTTTCCATCGCATTCATCATATCATAATCATGCTGATTTTCTGTTGTAGTATTACATAGTGCATCGAGTGTTTCTTTTAGTGCTTTGCTTTTTCACGGATTAGGCTGTTGAGTTGATGCGAGCTTTGACCCGTTATCTGGTGTATCTTTGGCAATGTTTCTTAGGCAAGCATTATTCCCCCTTCTACCTATTTTATATTTATAGTCTTTACTTCCTCATATTGATCTATTGCTATCCATGTTGTGATGCTTTAGTTTCCGTACCATTTATATTTCTTGCAGCCTTTATATTGCCTTGTACACCTCCTATTTCTTGTTCTTTGGTAGACAGTTAGCCTTGTGTATCGTAGTTGCTTGCTGAGGTGTTTGTTCGAGTCATCGAGTTCCACGGTTGTTGGGAGGTTGACACATGCTTAAAGGTGAAGATAATCATGTTTCCACTTATCACTTGATAATTAAATATTAGAAGCAGATATAATTAGTAAAGAGGCATCGGTGGGTAATAGTTAAGGTCTGGCTCTTATCCCGCCCACTTATATCCACCTAGGACCCGAGTTCCTGACACCTGTTCTAAGACCGAGCGTGCTAACCATATGTGGGATGTATGGACGCCCCTATCGGCTTATTACCTGATTTCAAAGAAATGTACCGGGTGACACAAACTAGTTTGAGTTTTTAATGCCATGTTATGTCACGTTTATTATCTGTTACTCGGTTAGCGTTTACTACTATACTTTTTAGGATGTGGATTGTTATGTTGAGGATTATACTTGTGTCCTCTGGTCTCTCGGCTGATGTCGTAACCTCTAGGTTCATCTTTGGAGCCCGGTCGACTTCGTTACGGGTAGCTTAGAGGGGTGGGCCCCATGTACTTGTTTTGGGTCTGGGAAACGTCGTGTCTGAAGCCCCGGCGACATACCGATGGGTGTATATTAATTGATCTGGCAAACATGGGCGGAAGTGCGTGTGGATACTTTGGTGCACCCCTGCAGGGCTAAATCTCTTTGAAAAGTCGTGCCCACAGTTATGGATGACTTGGAGCATAATTTCTCGATCATAAACAACTTACACTAAAAAATTACTGTTATAATTGACTTGGATCTAAAATGACTAGTAAGTTGGATAACCACCATGGAATGAATGAATAAAACTGTCAACCATGTGAGTTTTTTCGAAAGGACTTCCTTGTTTGGTCTCGAGGGGCAAATATCAGGATGGATATGCTTGGTGTTAGTATCAGGTTGGTTCTGAATAGGTCTTTCTTATCCCTCTCTTATAGCCAACATTTGTATCAAGTCTCTATAGCTTGTTTAGTGCATGATTCGCTGTCGTTTTAGTCCACCATACCTATGTAGGCGAGAGCTGTCGAATTCTAAGACTCTCGTCGTGGACCGGCCTCAGTACTGACCACTCTTTTTTTGCCCTTTGTTGGCACCCCTTTGTTTTAACAGGTATAAGTTCGATGACATTAGCAAGGTTACCCTTTCGGCTTGGCCTGGACAGGGTTATGGACGCCATTGGTTATTATTTAGGGTTTTTAGGTTAATTTGTATCTTATCTATACTCGGGTGTTGTAGTGTTTTCAAGGTGATTTGAATCTTTGTACTATATATCTGTATTCTTGACTCATTGAGTCGTTGTTGTATATATATATATGTTCTTCTGGGTTTCATCATGAACTATTGTGTAATGGTATTACTTCCTTTTCTATCCGTATGCAAGTGCTTGGTGGGCATCATTGAATCGTCTCTATACGGGTTTGGTGGGAATCGCTAAAATCTGCATAGGACAAATTTGAGAGTGTTACAGTAGAATAACTGCCGACGGTGAGACGAGAGAAGAAGGGACAGTTGTGAATAGAGAGAGCGAGACTCGTGAGCAAGCGGTGAGGGGATTTCTAGCACGTCTTTCCGATGTATCGCGAGCCCCCGCAGTTCTTCCCGTGTGCGTCCCGTGTGCCGATCTTTGGCTCGCCAGGCCTGTCCCCACAAAAATGCCCGAAATCGTTCTTCCTAGCGGGCAAATTTCTTCCCATTTGATGCAAGAAAAGAACATTCAACAAACACGCCCTAAAATGTTCACACGAAAATAGTTCAGATTCATGTAGAAAATGTTCGGTAGTGTTGTGACCGGGCCTAGCCCACACAGATGACTTGAGCCGATACAAAGATGACAGCGAAGCATGGCAGGAACCACACACACTGGCGTGTCCATGTGTACCGACGGCTTCGCATGATTAGAGACGAGACTGATGTATAGGCAGAAACGAAACGATAAGCTCGATCAGTGGCTCTCGTGAGCTCTTTGTCAGTCCATGTCCATGCAAAGCTAGAGCAGCTGCAGCCAAGAAGAAGCTAGCAGACGATGGAATGAGGCCCACGGCGGCAACCAGACCTTCCGTCTTCCTCGCCAGACACCAAAAACCAATCCCCACGTCGTCAAGGGCAGCGGGACTAGTAGCAGCCGATCCATGCAAGCAAATCAAGAACAAGAACAAGCGCACCGGCCGGTCATGGCGAGCCGCATCGGCAGGAAGCAAAGACGGCGCCGACACTGACGGCGGCCAGTCCGTATCGACGACGGTTGTGACACCGGCAAGGAGGCAGGCCCGGCTGTCGGCGAGGCGGAGGGAGACCATCAGGCTCCTGGACGTGCTGCCGGACCTGGGCGGCGCGGCGCGGGACGGCAGCATCGGCGAGTTCCTGCGGCACCCCGCCGGCGTGGAGTCCCTGCTCAACACCAGGGCGCTGCAGAGCTTCGCGCCGGTGGAGTCGGGCCCGGCCGGCACGTTCAGGTGCACGCTGCACCCCATGGGGTTTCTGGGCTTCCAGGTCGCCCCGGTCCTTGACCTCCGCGTCGCGCCCACCCACGACGACTGCACCGTCGAGATGCTCTCCTGCAGGGTATGACGATATTCTTGATTTCATGGATCAATTTCTCCCTCTGCCTCAAAATTATTTATCGCTGAATTGTGCTCGATTTGTTTGTGGTGGCAGTTTGAGGGTTCAGACTCGATTGAGCAACAGAATGAACTCTTTTCAGGTACAACTGGTGTCCTAGATCCATACTGAACGTAGTATTAATTTTTGTGCTAGCTAGGGAGCTACTCCTAATCATTTTATCATTTCTGTCAATGGTGCAATAGTTTCTTCAGTATTGGTGCCAAAAGCATTTCTGTCAGCTTAGTCTATGAACAACTGCATCAGAATACTTACAATGTACTATCTGAGTTGGAATTTTGGATGTTGGCAGCGGTTATGAGGAACCACATAACATGGGGAGACAACGGTGACCGGGAGCCATGCTTGGACATCGATGTCAATTTGGAGGTCACTCTGGAGGTGTGCGTTCAGTTCAGTAACACTTTACAGTACCTAGCTAGATGGCTAGATGAGAACAACACCATCAGTACCTAGCTGGAAATAATGATCCCAGACATGACTAGATGACATGGGTTTCTTACACTGAAGTTCTTCATACGTTGATTTTCAGGTGTACACGAAGCCATTCAGCCTGCTTCCCTTGTCAGCAGTGGAGAAACCAGGCAACCTGTAAGGCCCTGCATTGCTGCATTCTCGTGAAGTTCCTTAAATTTATACGTATCAGGAACTTTTCCTGATGCTTCTAAATTTGTACTTACTAATAACTGCTAGTAGCTTTCGAAAAGCTCCGTATGAATGCCCATCGAGATTTAATCCCATATGTTGTGAAACTGAATTTTATCTGACACTTTTGATTTCACTAACACTGGCATGCACTGTGTGTTTGGCAGGCTGATGCAAGGCCTGCTTGACAGGCTTGTCCCCCTGCTGGGTGAGCAGCTACTCAAGGACTACCATTCCTGGGTTCAGCAGCAGCCTGGATCTTCCTCATGAGTGACTCTACGGGGAAGCCTGAAACTAACACTACTAGCCGATTCCTGGGTTCATGTCAGGATGGCTCCATAAAGTTCAGCTGGCAGTAGCATCAAGAATCACGAGGAAACATTCATGAATGCATATGCGCCTGGTTATTTTGTGGCCACGGGTAACTAATTGGTGTATCCGGATTGATGCTTACACGATACAATATAGTTGAACAGGAATAGTGATGTTCACAATGAAAACCATGAGGATTTCCTGAATCCGAATGAGCAATACTAGCATCAATCATTTAATTGTTTCAAAAAAACATTAATCATCACGATTTTACTAGCATCAGTACTTCAGTGACAACAATGAAAGGTCGATCTGCCTTTAAAATCATTTGAGAGTATAAACTTAATGTCGGCGCAGCTTTCTTCACCTTGGGTTCGGGGGCAGCAGCTGCAATCATCAGAATAAAAAAGGGTAAGCAATTGCAGGAGGTTCATGGCTAATGAATTTTGTGCTGGACTCAGCAACGGCGCTAGGTATGGTCTAACACTCCTGAAGAATATTGGATGTACCCCAGTGATCATTGAGTCTGATAAGCTTGGAGCTGATAAATGCATGTAATGGAGAGATAGAAATTTGGAGTCCTTACTCGGCGATCCTTTCAGACTGTTTCCAAATTGTGAACCAGATTGGGAGAGTATCTTTTCAACACTTCCCTCAAGAGGCAAATACGGCGGCGTATAACTTAGCTAGCTTTGATTCTGGTAGCACTTTTATGTGGGATGGGATCCACCAAAATTTGTTTTGAATGATGTACCCATGTTAAACACTGAATAAAGTGCGCCGATTAAGTTTATAAAAATCATCTGAGAGTTCAACAGGGAAACAAATTTTATCAATTTTTATATAAAAGTGCACCTTTAATTCATTGTGCCATCATCTAGCAAGAAAATGAAAAATTTGTGTGATGGGATCCACCAAAATTTGTTTTGAATGATGTACCCATGTTAAACACTGAATAAATCGCGCCGATTAAGTTTAAAAAAAATCATCTGAGAGTTCAACAGGGAAACAAATTTTATCAATTTTTATATAAAAGTGCACCTTTAATTCATTGTGCCATCATCTAGCAAAAAATGAAAATTTTGTTCCGTCGCCGGGACTTGAACCCGGGTCTCTCGGGTGAGAGCCGAGTATCCTAACCACCTAGACTACGACGGAGTTACTTAACGTGCTGGTTAATGTTCATATATATCATCAACTTTTTCCATCACCGCAACGTTAGTGCATTCTCACGTATGAGTATGACATGCGCATCCTTGCATAAGAAAGATAGAGCCGAATGGTTTTTTGTGTTGACACTTCGCATGCACCAAAATTGCATGCATCTTAATATATGTTAATGTACACGTGCGACATGCAAGGAGATATATATGGCATCACTCCATGGCCTCATCACATCTCCAACCGTACAAGCCTTGGACGTATATACCCCAACTACTTTCTCAGATCCAAATGTAGGTCATGTTAGACATTGACGTAGTCTTCAAGATATATATTACTCTGACAATAAAATTAGTGCAAGCATGTTGCCTCACACACCCAGAACGCGAGGTAATTATGAACGGAGGGAGTAATTGTTAAACTGTTGGCGTATAAGTATACCTTGTTTGAATCCATCATCATACATGATACATATGCCTTGTAATTATTAGACTTACATGATATGTCTTAACAACGCCAAGCATGAAAAAGGATAATCATCACATACATATTCAGGGCCTCTCTCGATAGATATGAAATAACAAAAATACAGTATCATAGTATATCAAGCTATGTCACATATTATCTGAACAGAAGGATGTTAGGTTGCTAGTTAGAACAAATGAATCTTTACAAAATATTGGCGTCAATGAATTTTTAAGGAAAAATATTAATGTGGACAAGTTTCTGCAAATCGAACAAAAATAGGGGGAAAACCAAGGGGAAAAATCCTCTGCCACGAACCTATGATTAGGAATAACATCTTCCTAGCAATATCATGCTTGTAAGCCTCAAGATTGATGGTAAGGAAGCTACCTATGGAATTTTAACATTTCCGGTTAAAAGGCCGAAATATTAAAATTTTGAACAATTCGCGCCTTCTAGCGATTTCGCGCCTTTTCTTCTTTCTCTACTCCTTCGTTTCCTTTAATGCTTTCCGCTACGATCACCAAATAATTTTCGATGCAATTGACAATTTTGATCATACCTTGCATCACATACATAACACAGTTCCCTTTTCAAGAACTGATTAATTAATGTACATATTTATTTGCTGTTACACAACTGCAAGAACACACACTCATGACCAGATCAGTCTGGTCTTTTTTTCAGACCCTACATATCCATGGCTACTTAGTGCACTACTACAATTTAGGACGGCACGCCATGATTACACCTATAGTAAACCGAACAGCTACATCGGAGGTGTTGCCACCATGTCCATGAACTGGTCGCCCTGCGTGAGAATGGCTATCACGTCAGCGAACTCGTCGATGGAGAGCAGGTCGGCTGCAGCCAGAAGGTCATCCATGTCGCGGTTCTCGCCGCCGATACCTTGTTGATCAGTAGCAGCGGCGCCACCGGCGTCACCAGTTGCACCACCAGCGGCGGCCACCATAGCCTCATACGCGACAGGTCCAGCAGCCGCTGGCGCTGGCGCTGGCGCGGGCACGTGCTGGTGCTGAGTGACGAGGCCGTAGAGCTGGAGGGCGTGCCTCTCGGCGATGGCCTTGATGTTGCCGACGGTGAGCCTGGCGCGCCTTTCCTCGGTGATGTCGGGGCGCGGCGCGGCGGGGAAGTTGTAGTAGCGCGTGGACGGTGGGGTGTCGCCGTAGAAGCAGAAGAGCGTGGCGTCGTACGCGAGCGCCGCCTCTTCGGGGTGGCCGAACGTGCCCAGCCACAGCCTGGAGCGGGTGTGCGGCATGCGGATCTCCGCCGCCCAGCGGCCCCACGGCCGCTGCCGCACGCCGCGAAGCCCCAGGTTCTTGGGCGCACCGTGGCGCAGGGCGCGGCCGCCGGCCTCCTGCTGCCTCCTCATCGCCGCCCTGTTCGCCTCCATGCACGTCACGACCACCTGGCAAGAAAGACACTCGTGCGCAGTTGGGAAGGAAGAAGAAGATAGCACGCTATGGTGTCTGATGTGCAAGGCAGCGGGCAGTGCGTATACTGTTTTAAAGTGGAGCGACGACGCCGACGAGCGGACACGTACGTCGCCGAACGCCGCATGCACGGCTCATTCATGAGGGCCCATGGCACTTGGCAGGTGACATTGTAACTTACCCCTTACACACCACCTAATTATTAACGAAGCCAACCCCCATATTTGTGTATATATCGAATATTATGGAGAAAAATTAATACTTGAACCCCCAACTGTACGAGAAGTGCAAGTTTAGTCCTCTATTTCTAAACCGGACAGAATGAAACTTGAACTTTCAGAACTACTCTTAACGAGGCGAATATTTGTATCTAAGAAAATTGATGGAGAAAAGTATAGATCTTGCCTTCCAACTTTACAAGAAGAAGTGTGAATTTGCTCCATCAGATCAAAAACTAGACAGATCAAACCCCAAACATTTTAAACTATATAAATTTGGTCCTTTTGCTCACCACAAATATGTCTGATTTGGTAAGTTTGGGGTTTTGTTTTGTCTGCTTTTGAAGTCCAAGGACCAAATCCACGTTTAGCGTATAATTGGGGGACCAAATATGTACGTTTATCATATTTCTATGACGCCACATCAATGTGTATGTCAAAGATCAATGATCATGATATTTTTGAAGCTAATAGATAGATTGGCAAAGCTCCACAAAAAGATAGATCGTTGACCTTAAGTTTTGTGAAATAAATTTCAAGCCTTAATTTATGCATATTTTGGTCATAAATGTGTGGACATAAATATATCAAGGAACAATTTTTTTATCCCCGCAACAATGGCAGTGACACCATGGCTTGTTGTGGTTGTAGAGCTACAACACAAAGATGCATGAACATGACGTAGTTGTTCACCCCTTGATTAAGACACAAATATGCCCGTAAACATGATGTAGTTGTACACTCTCTTGATTAAAAAACTACACCGTGCAATGCACCTCATGTTTACTCATGTCATTTGCCATATATATCCATTCTAGCTTTGATCTACAACATGATGACTTAACTTACATATTGGTCGGTGTCTTCGTAAAAAGGGATCATCCCATTTTGATATAAATCCTTGAGTTCCTCGGGTTTATTTGCTAGAGGATTCTTGACAAAGAAAGAACACCTTCATAAATTTGGTCCTTTAGCTCACCCAAATTATGTCCTATTTGTTGGCTTGTGATTTGGTTTTGTCTAGTTTTGAAGTCAAGGGACCAAATCTATACTCTCATATAGTTGGGGGACCAAATATGTATGTTTATCATATTTATATGATGTTACTTTAGTGTATATGTCAAAGATCATTATATATGATCTTTGTGAAGCTACAAATATATAAATGGGGGTAAATCTTCACAACCTTATATAGATGGAGGATAAGCGGGCGGACACGGAGTCGTTGACCATGTACATGAGTTTAGTTAAAGAAAATCCAAGCCTTAATTTATGTCTATTTCGACCATAAATGATCATACATAAGAGTATGTATGGAAATGAGTTATTTTATCCCCGCCACGATGGTGGTGGCAGGGTGATGTATGAGTCAAATGTGTGAGGAATGTGTCCACTGAGAACTTGACAAATGTTCTGCACATGTGTTGAATAAATTATCTTGATTGCAAAGATGCCTTAACATGACCTAGGTGTACACCCTTTTATTATTGTTACGCTTGCAACTATGACGCAAAGCTGCCTGAACATGACATAGTTGTACACCCTCTCGATTCAAAACCTATATAGTGCAACCCACCTTTTTCATGTTTACTCATTGCATTTCTCATAGATGTCTATTCTACCTTCACACTAGGGCATGCTGACTAACTTATATATTTATCGGTGTTGATGTCTTTGTAAAAAAAAGCTCACCCATATAGATATATCACAACATGTCATTGAGTTCCCCTTGTCTATTTGCTAAAGCATTCTTCTTCTTGATGAAGAAAGAACACATTACTTTCAACTATGACGCAAAGACGCCTAAACATGACGTAGTTGTACATCCTCTCAATCGAAAAACTAAACCGTGCAACCCACCTTTTTCATGTTTACTCACGCCATTTAGCATAGAGGTATGTTTTACCTTTGCGTAGGGCATGATGAATTAACTTATATATTGATAAATGTTGATGTCTTTCTAATAATGGCACACCCCATTTCAATGTATCACAATATGTCCTTTTACCAAGAAAGAACACCTTCATAAATTTGGTCCTTTCCCTCACCCCAAATATGTCCTATTTGTAAGTTTGGGTTTGGGTTTGTCTAGTTTTGTCAAGGGACCACGTCTATAATTCCCGTATAGTCAAGAGACCAAATATGTTCTCTTATCATACTTATATGACGATACTTAATGTATATGTCAAAGATTAATGCATATTAACTTTTTGCAGCTAATATATAGATACACATATAAACGTGGATAACTCTCCACAAAATAAATAGATGGTGGATATGCGCACACGTAGAGTCGTTGTCCCGGTACATGAGTTCAATAAAATAAACTCCAAGCCTTAATTTATGTCGATTTTGAACATAAATGAGCGGACATAAGAGTATCTATCGAGTTATTTTCGCCCCACCACAATGGCGATGGCATGGTGATGCATGGGTAAAATGTGCGAGGGGTGGCCATTGAAAACTTGACAGATGTTCTACATACGCATTGATTAAAATTTGTCATGGTTGCAAAGATGCATGAACATGAAGTAGGTGTACATCCTCTTATTATTTGTCGTGGTTGAAACTATGATGCAAAGATGGTTGAACATGACGTAGTTGTACATCCTTTGTACATCCTCTCGATAAAAACATATATAGTGCACCCCCACCTTTTCTATGTGGACTCACGACATTTGTTATAGAGGTATGTTCTACTTTTGCGCTAGGTCATGATGACTTAACTTATATATTGATCATTGTTGATGTCCTTGTAGAAACGGCTCACCCCATTTCGATATATCACAGTATGTCATCGAGTTCCCCTGTTTTTTCGCCAAACATTATTCTTTCCGATGAAGAAAAAACACATTCATTTCCTTGAGTTTACTTTCAACCAGAACACCATAGCCAAGATCGCAGATGTAAGATAACGAAGGGATACAGTGTTCATACCTTTGAAGACTAAAAGCATTTAACATTTCATGAGAATCGTGGATGATGTAGACATACAACAATGCTGACCTCAACATGGTGTAGGTGTACAAGCTCCAAGCGATGAGCACCACAACCGGCAGGCCTCCGTAGTTCTACACGCATCCAGTGTAGATACGTCTCTCGGGCTCCTGTACAGCGAAGCAGCGGAAAAAGATTGATCCGGACCAAAGATCCAGCAGCACGGTAGCAAGCCACAATAATATTGCAAATGAAAATCATCCCAACTTTACCGTAGCAAGCCACAATATTGTTTGAGGATCAAATCAAATACAAACCAAGGTAGATCAAAGCTTCAAACCATAATTTTACAAGTGTGAATCTCTCTATATATACAAGTGGGATAATGGTGGAGTGGATGATTGATAGGGTGTGGATCGTTGAAGGATGAGACGGTGTTCTTCGCCTTCTCCAGATGTGATTTTTCTCTTCTAGGACTGTTTGCGGTGGCTGTGTACGTCTTTCGTCCCCCTCCTTCATGAAAGTTGCTTGTATTGATATAATAGAGGCGAAGGAGGGTGGTACGGGCGGGCCATACGGGCGGCCCCCAACCATACCAGTGGTCGTTATGGCCCCTGGACATCTCCAATGAGAGGGGCTTCAATTGGGGTTTTGTTTCTCAGATTTAATTAGCCCATAAATGCTCTGGGATCTTTCGAAAGTGTTCATTAGCTAAAAACCAACACAAGAAACCAAGGTTTCACCAATTCTCGATGTTAACATTAGTTGAAAGGTAAAAACCAACGAAACCCGACGAAAACCAAAGGAAAATCATTGATAAATAGTGTCAATATTTGGAGCTATCAGAGGCACGGTTTGAAATCGCCAGGGTGGAGCCCGACCGTCAGTGGGAGCGGGGCAATGAAGCGGTGCACGAATGAGGTCCGCAGGATGGAGGGAAGATCAACGGTGGTGGCGTCGTCTTCTTCCTCCTATCAGCGGGAGAAGAGGAAACCCTAGGGGAGCTCTGGAGAAGCGAGGGGAGCACACCTGAGATTGGGAGAGTCTAAAGGGAGGCGATAGAGCGACGCAGTGTTCCATGCCGAGTCCATCCATGGGAGACATCGATGGTTTTGGCTCCGAGAGGCCGACACCCGCTTTCAGGTTTGGTGGCCAAGCTCGGAAACTCGACATGGTTGACGATGGGGGCTTTCCCAAGCCAAAACAAAGCGAGGGTTAGGTAGATCTCTGCGCGAGGATCACGCACATGTAGAGGGAGGAGGCAGAGAGGGTCGGGATGGATCTCACACTTTCTTTATTGAAGAAAAAAAGTAATTAAACATTAGTTTTATCCTTTTGTCATTTAAGAAAATAGGTAAAAATAAATAGTAAAACTATTCAAAATATTTGTTTTTGAGGTAGGAAGATAGGGAACATAATATAGGTCTCAGATGTGCCTATATTTAAGAAAGTGTTATGTAATAAAAAAACTTTCTTCAATAAGATGAGTTTTGAAGTTTTTGGTAAAGAAAAGGAATAAATTGTTTTGGGCCAAAATAATTATGGAAAAGCATCTATTAGAATTTTATCTCCATGGTAGGTGTGTAGCTTCCTTTGCATACCTTGGGTTCTGAATATCAACACTTGAGTTAGAGAAAACAAGAATTAAAAGAGGAAAAGGGATCTTGTGTCAAAACCTTGCCAAGGGTGCAAGATCAAGTTGGAGAAGAGAGTTGCAAGCTTCCCAAGGCTCAAGTAGGTTGATGATCTTACCTCCAAAACAGAACATGATCTTACCTCCAAAACCATGTTGGTTTAAGAAGCTCAAGCTTCCAATTGGAACAATAGGAGTTTAGGTGGATATAAAAGGTCACAACCTTTCAAAGATTTGGCCTAGAAAGGATGATATGGAGTTGGGAGATTCTACCAAAGTTGGCATGTTGAAACAGTTGATAGAATCAGATTATTTTACTGACTACAAAGCAATCAAGGACAAGTGGGTCAAAGAGGGATCTGGTCAAGGGAAAGGGAGTGGTTTGCATGTGCACATTATGGTGTGCAATATGGTCTAGGTGTATTATCAAATATTCCCATGGTTGATTTTAGATAGGGGTGCAGATATTGGATCTTGATAATAGTTTCTGACTTAGCCAAATTTGGCAGTACTAGGGTTTTTAACTAGAGAGGAAGATTGAGTTGGATAGATGAGGGGCAAGGTTCCAAACTTATCATCAAGAGACTGAGAAGGTGTGTTATTGGTTTGGTTGTGTTACTAGAGTTTGAGATCCTATGGTAGCCTAGGCAAACATCTAACAAACCAATCTAGACAGATCCTTCTTAGAATAGCAGATCAAAGCAATACACATCTGAACAAGCGGATCAAAGGAAGTTCATACAAAACATCTCAAGGGGACTACAAACATACTTAAGAATTACTTGGGGTATAAATATATAAGCTTTGAAAAAAAATTGTTTTAAAGAGGATAAGGGTCCCTTGGCACTTCTACCAAGAGTGAGAAACAAATAGCTTTATAAAAGATTTTTGGCAAGACTAGATGTAAAAATATTTGGAAGTTCTGCCTTGAAAAATTAACATATGGAGATGGTATCATATGGATATCCTTAGTTTTGTCAATAGAAAGCAGGGGAAATGTTTTAATTTTTTGTAAAGTCATCCTGGCTCATGTTTGAGAAATCAGAACATTTGATAATGTGTAAAGTAAGCTAGGATATTTACTTTTGGTAAATAGCTTTGATAAACCTTTGGTAGGGTGGAGATGTACCTTGATGACAACACAAGCACAATCAAAGACAGAACCATCAACACACAACTATTGCACAACTAATCACAAAAAAGTTTTTGTTCCCCCTAATTTTTGCACTTTGGACACATTATCAGGGTTACTGAAAATGGGGTGTTACACAAGGCATGTGAAGAGTAGATTGAGATCTGTAAGAAAAATGAGAAACTTCAGAGTTATTACATTGGATTATATCCAAATATCTAAAAACTAGGCATATCCCTTCACAATGGGTCTATCACATAACATGATGGATAATGCATTAAAGGAGATGGGTATGAGACCCAAAATATTAGGTGTTCATAGTGGTAAACCACTCTTTGTGATTGGAGATCTGGTGAATTATATTTGAGTGAAAAGCTATTGGTTAATTGAGAGAAGAGTATCCTTGCCTTTGTATAATACCACTCCATGAAGATGCAATACTCTTCTATTCTACATGGTAGGTTAGTTTTATCTTAATATGTTCTAAATGGCTTATTTATTAAGAAGATATGTTGTCATGCAGAACACCTTTTGAAGAACACACTTGCTATATGAGTTAAACTATTAAACACCTTAGTCTATGAGAGTTGGATACTCTCTACTAAACTCATGAAATATCACATATTATGATGCATAAGCTCCACATGATGTTAAATCCCGGGGTTGCCTAGTATCGGTCCAGGCTTTATGTGAAACTAGATTTGCAGTGAACTTGTGGTTCAAGGCATAGTCAACTGTACAAGTTGAAAACTAGTATAGTATGTAGTCTAGATGGAAGTTCAACTTAACGGTCTCCACTATATTACCGATATATAAAATAATGCAACCATAGGAAAACTTTGTGTGCCTTTCGGATCTGATGGGAGATTGTTGGAATTTTTCCTAAAATATGGCCTAACCCATTTATTCTTTAGAAATAATCCTAAAATCCCATAGGCCCATTTGACTCATTCATGCATGGAAAGAGGTGGGACAAAAGTTTGGTCCCACGTTGATAGTTGAGTGGGAGTTTGATCTTCTTATAAGGGATGTTGCTCCATCACTTGTACAAGCATGTGAAGAATATATTAGTACACACGGCTCCTCATCCTACGCCTCGCCATGCCTCGTCACAATGCATGCGCGCGCTGCGGGTTGCGGTAATGAGCCGAGTCGAGGATCCACTTATGCCTCGCGTGCGAGTTGTCTCTCTTTTGCCACGCATGAAGGTGAACTAATGTGCACATAAGTCAAAGCGTTCTTGCGCTAGCGGAGTTTTAAATGATATGAGTGGAGATCAGATACAAACAGAGTGGAGGCTTCTTGGCTCCAAGCGTTGCCTGTTTGTTTTTTCTCCCTCGTTGTCAGTTCTCCTCTCCCTCTTGTACCTATATAAGAGAGGTTGCTCCTCTCCACAGACACACACCAAATCACTACTAGGAAAAATCTTACCCATCAGGAACCGGTTTTGGTTAACTGTAAGGCACTACAGGTGCGCCACTAGGCTCGCGCCACAGGTAACTTGGTTACCCATAGTGCACTACCTGGTGCACCACAGGTAAAAAAATTTACCCGTGGCGCACCACCTGGTGCACCACGGGTAGGGGTATAGGTGCGCCACGGGTTTGTTTTCAAAAAACAAAAAATGCATAAAACACCCTTGTTTTGAATTGGAAAAACAATCAAGTCTCGCGCATCACCGCTGTCGTGTCGCCTCGATAGAGCATGGTGGTCTTGGCTGTAGCCACAACCTACCACCACAGGGAGGTACGGGAGGCCGTGATTGTGCTAGTCCTCGCCGACATCGAACAGGAGGTGTCGAGTCGAGACGGTAGGAGGTGCGTCCGTGACGACCAGAGGAGGTGGCGGTCGGAGGAGGTGGCGTCTGGAGGAGGTGTGGTCGGAGGAGGTGGTGGCCGTAGGACGAGGCGTCCCCTGTGCGGTGTGGTCGGAGGAGAGGAGAAGGAGTAAGAAGAGAGGAGTAGGAGAAAGAGAGAAGGAGGAGAGGATGAGGAGGTGTTGGGGATATGCTAAATGGGTATCACCATTGCATGTCTCTAATCCAGATAAGCCAGGTGGCCCATAGTTGGTAGCAGGGCCTATGGCCTGCTGGGCGGCCCAGTTAGATGGATCCAGAAGGGAGGCCCATGCTGGATAAAGGAAGGCTACGGTGGAGTCACCAACGTACCCGGAGCCTTGGAGTGCAAGGCATGTTAGACTAGTTGTATACCGTGTAGGACTCTGTAACTTGTCCGACTAGGACTTTCCCTATAACCCTAGGATCTAGTGTCTTTATAAGCCAGACCTAGAGGAGCCTTTAGGGCATAACTCAGCTCATAACGCGCATAGTGAAATGATCCCTATAACCCGGCGTATTGCCGTTATAGTGATTTATAGCAGGAGTAGGATTTCGCCACCGTCGTGGGATCTGAACCTGGGTAAGATGTGTCACCTCGTACCCACCAACCTTCTGCCTTACCCCACGTCTCTAAACACGCACTGAAAGGACCCCCTCCATGGCATACTCGTCGGCAATACCACGATAGTTGGTGCCCATCGTGGGGCAAGAGGCGCTCCAGGCTCTACAACAGGTAAGGTCAAAGATCTTCGCGGGAATTGGCGAAACCGTAGCCATCGTCCGTGTTATCTTCTCTGTCAATGTTCCGATCATTCTGGATCCCGGCAAAGACGAACCCCACCCGCTGCTCGATCGTCCCAATCGGGGACACCCACCTCTTCATCGGCGAAACCGACTCAGGCACTAGTTCCCTAGAAGTCGGAGGATCGTCAAGGCCCGCACGGACCGCCTATGGGAAGGATACGTTCACGGAAGGATCGAAGTCGGATCTCTCTTTGGAGTTTGCTGGCTTAGATCAGAAAAATTCAAGGCCCACCCAAACCACCCCTATGCAGGATATAATGGTGGAAGATCGCTGCAAATCCGCCGGCTTCGCCCATGCGTCTGGAAAGCAGAGATCACAGTTCGTCGCGTGGTGACTATCTTCGATCTGGCACCTTGCGTTCAGAGAGAAGGTAAGAACCCCGCGATTACTTCGCTAGATGGCTCTGTACATGGGCTGATCTGGAGCATTACCCCAGTGATGACGCTATTTATCACTTTGTGGAAGGACTGGATCGCGGTATACTTCTCTGGCATATGATAAGGCAGCAACAGGCCGCGGGTCTCCTCACCTTCGAGAGCATGATCAGCACCATCCACAATTATGCGGCCGCTAATGCAGCCGCTCAGGCCGAGATCACTGCCTTACCCGGGCCACCTCCGCCTCAGCCACCACCTCCAGTTAACATCCATGCGGCCTCAGCATCATCCTCCGTCATTGAGGCATCCCCCGCACCCTCTGACTCTGTTTTGGACGCGCTCTACGCCGACATCAGGTGTAGACTCGGAGGAGATGGATATCAACCCGGAGGAACTCGACTCTGCTATGCAGGAGATGGAGGAGGACATCAAGCGCGAGGAGCAGGCCGACAAAGCCATCACATCCCGAGAGGTGTTCGTTTCCATTGGGAGCGTCATGGAATAAGACCAACCCAGACAAGCTCCGCCTAAACCGTTGGACTAGGGGAAGGGACCAGCTGATGCTGCCGACAATGATCACGCAAAGGCCATGCCCCCTCCGCCTAACCTAGTGCAGCAACTGTAGGAACTCAACATCGGTCCGAGTAACTCCAACACCACAAATCCGCTGCCTCCAGCATCTATGTCTGCGGCCGCCAAAGTCACTCCAGCTGATAGTGTGATGTATGACAATTTGCTCGTCGAGCCCATGACTGTGGCTCATATACGGAACGTAGTCCAGCTTGATGAGAAGCGCCAGCAACTACTGGAGGAAGCGCAGGCCATCGCGGATCAGGACACAAAGCTAGATCGAGATCTGGCCAAAGCACAAAAATCAATCGAGGCAGCTAGAGCCATGGAGGCCGAGTACAAGACTTTGCTCAAGCAGCAGAAGGCTAGGAAAGCTTCGGCTCATGTTGTCAACGATCCTGGTGTACGGCGCAACCTAGGATGGGCTCCCTCGAAGCCGCCACAAGCCAAGCCATACATTGAGAGTGAAGGCAGGCAGGTCATACCCACTCCTATCCTCAACTTGGCCGTCGCCAAGACCCTACTGGAGCAGGATAGATCACTCGTGGCTGTGGAACAGGTATATGACCTTGTAACAAAGGCTGTCAAACAACAGGAAAAGGCCACCTCTCGGGGGCTTGAGTCTGACCCAGCTTATTGCCAGTCTAGCAATGCTAAGCCGCCAAGGGAAAGATCTCCTCACGCTATTGGGTCCCAGACGGGTTCATCAGAACAAAGACAGAGGGATGCACGCAACAGGAAGGACGCTATCCCCATATCCTCCGATCATGGAGGCAAGGCTCATCCTTGACGCCCATATCCTCCGCCCCGGTCCCCCCCCCCCCGACATCACGAAGACCCAAAGGCTCACCACCGTACGAGCATGACTCAGCCAAGACACTCTCAGGGTGGCATCATCATTTGTGACAATGCGGAGCAGCCCCGTCACGGTGGGGAGCGCAACGACAACCAAGGACATAAGAGCAGGTCACGCCATGACCCTCCATGTCCGACAAGCAATCATGACAGATGCGAGGAGTCATAGGAGGGTAACAGCAAGAAGGATAAGCCACTTCCACCTCCGCCTCCGCCGCCCCCTACCAGCCACCATGGCGGAGGAGGGCCACATCGCTCACGCAGCCCTTCCCCTGATGGCAAGAAGAAGAAAGCAAGCCCGGAGCCATACGACGCATGTTCATGCCTGGACAAGATCCACGAGGCCTGGGAAGGACAATACCTGGGACCATGTTGCTTTGGACCTACAGTACGGACCGCAACTTACCCCAAGGGTTTCCTGATAGACAAGACGATCAAGTCCTATGACGGCACCGCCAAACCATCTACGTGGTTACAGGATTATGGCCATGCGGTGGAGATCGCCAGGGGAAACCCGAATGTTGCCGTCAAGTACCTCCCAATGATGTTGACGGGCACGACCTGCCAATGGATTGATGACTTGCCGGAAAAGTCCATATGCAACTAGTTGGACATGCAAAAAGCGTTCACCAAAAACTTCGAGAGTACGTACAAATGTCCATGTACTGTTGGCAGTCTACAGCGGTGCATGCAAGAGAAAGACGAGACATCTCGAGCCTACCTCTCCCGCTGGCTGGATATGAAAAATTCTTGTGTAGGAGTGCACGATCAGACCGCTATGGTCGCCTACATTGAAGCGCCTACAGGACAATCACAGGATAGATCTCAATTAGATGATCTCGCTGGCTAGTGAGTTCGTGGTCGTCGATGACGATGCTCGCGGCTCCTTGCCGGAAATTGCCATCCCAACCCAAGCCAAGAAGAACAACAGTGCTAAGCGGAAGAGTCCGCCAGAAGAAAAGCCAACCTCCGACATGGTCGCGATGACGTTTGCAGGAAGAGGTGATGGCGGACAGTGTGGCCGAGGACGGGGGGTTGGTCGTGGGCAGCAGCGAGGTAGTGAAGCTACCCCGGAAGTGCCCCGCATTCCCCGAACGTACGAGGAGTATCGTGATATGCCATGCCTTGTACACCTCGACGCCAATGGAAAAGCCACTCACACCAATCGCCCTTGCAAGTTTGTCAACGACCTCAAAGAAGACCCGGAGTCCGGCTATAAAAAAAGCCGGAATAACCGACCGTGAGGCAAGGGCAAAGTGTAACATCCCAGCATTAGAGCTTAAAAATAACCTGAACCCAGATGTGTGCATTGCATTCATGCATAGAAAATCCGAATAATTTTCGCGCTTTTAAAACAGAACTTGTCAAATTGAATGAAGCTTCTCTTAGCTTGATGGAATTGAAGTAGATCATCAAGTTGACTGCGATAAGTTTCAATAAGACCTTTGCTAAAACCTTATTTTGGGTAAGGGAGATTTGATCTAAGGGTAGATCAAATGTACTATAAGTTAAACCACAATAAGACCTTTGCTAAAACCTTATTTTGGGTAAGGGAGATTTGATCTAAGGGTAGATCAAATGTACTATAAGTTAAACCACAATAAGACCTTTGCTAAAACCTTATTTTGGGTAAGGGAGATTTGATCTAAGGGTAGATCAAATGTACTATAAGTTAAACCTTAATACAATGTGAATTATACTTGATCATTAGGTGATCATATTATAGTATTCATTATAATCACTCATGAGTACCAAGTTAGAGGATATAACACCAAATATGAATTTAACAACTATATATTAATCTCATCTGCATATACCCTGAGTATCATGGTAATATCTAACCCTACTTCTTAAGTAAGATTGAGTAGGAAAGAAACTAAGTTTAGATCATGCACCTATACCTTTCTTTCCATATCAATCCTTATCATCCCTATTGAGTTATATTTCAATATCCGTTGTTCATTAATGTTGAGGAATCAACTATTGATTCACCAGATCTCAAACTATCAACTCTTGACCATATCATAGTGTACACTTAAAGTTCCTATATAGAAACAATTAAGAAGAGGCAAATAGTGATGTTAGCTTTAGAAATCATCTATATGATGGGAAAGATTAAAAAGAATCCAATCAATAGGATAATTGATAAAGTTAAATTCCTCCTAGATAAATATAAGAACTATTTATATTATCTAATCCTATGGTAGTAAAGAAGATTACAAATATGAATACTAAAGATAGTTACCAGGAGTAGTCCTATTGGATCAATTAGGTATAGTCAATGAATTATATCTCTTAATCCAATAGAACTAAACAGAAGATAATTATCATACAACTGCAATGTTGTATGGATGGAAGCATTAATTAGCCAACCGGAAACCTAAACCATAAAGGATCACAAGATTATAATGATCAAGCCTTATTCACCAAGATTGAGTACTTATGTCATGTATAAGTGGTATTGGTGGATAAAACATGATTGAAACCCTAGTAGAGATAAGTTATCCTAGAGTAGTCATTACAAACCACATAAATATGATTTAGGGTTGGAGTGTGAGTTATTGGAGTAAAGTGAATCTAAGATGATATTATTCAATTAAGGCTAGTATAGCATAGAGTTATAGAAGTAGTGTTATTCATCTTAAAGGATAGTCAACTTTATAGAAAGGTAGTTGGATGCATACAAATATTAGAGAAATATTAGTGATGGAGGATTAAGGAAGGTTATGAGTGGAGTTTGAAAGAACTACTTGTTGGATTGAAGATTTTCAATAGTAGTATAGTGGGTATAATCAAGCAAGGATATAAGAAAACTATGAAATGCTTTAGTATCAAACTCATTGGATTCATCCATGAGTTTAGAATAATGATATATGAATAAGAAGATTTTAATGAGTAAGCTCATCATACTAACAATGATGATGGATAGGAAGAAGTATTATATCTAGGAAAGGAATTCCTTAATTAGAAATCCAGGATTGTGAAATATAATTATATGCTATAAATTACTCTTCTATTTATTCTTGGTAAACAATCAATTCTAAATCCCAAACCAAGTAGAATATCCATTTCATGTTATTGATCTATCATCTTATGTCCATATCACTTCATAGGAATATTTTCCTATAACAAATCCTATAAGCATATCTTTACCAATTCCTTTCTATTAAACATTCTAATTATAAATTTCTATTAGAAAAGGTGATGTCATCAAATATCACAAACAAGATACAATATGCTTAGTTATTAATTCTTTACTCATATCCATAAAGGAATCTAAGTATATTAAAAACCATAAACCCTAGGGTAAATATTCATAATTCAAAACCTTAAATTTCTTTGTTTATCACAATAGAATATATACATTGTCATTTTCTAATTTAATGGGAGTAGTAATAACCATATCAATGTCTTTTATATTTCATGCATCAAATAATGGTATAGGATCATTATACATATAAAAGTTTCTATTGAAACTATGAGCCAACTAGAATTAAGTTTATAAACAAATAAGAATATATCATTTAGAAATCCATAACTAAAGGAGGAGAGTAAAATAATAAGAAAAGTTTCTACAAATTATTAAAAGGAGTTCATATAGATCAAATAAAAGAAATATAAAAATATTATGTAATAAAAGTTCACAAATGATACCAAATATATTTTAGTATTATTGCAAATATTCAGCAAATAAACCCTACAAAGAAAATTTCAAAATATAAATCAAATTCAAATCTGAAAAGGAAAACAGAAAATAGAAAAAGGTAAAATAAATAAAAACATTACCTGACCGTGGCCCAACATCTCTTTCCTTATCTGACGCCCATGTGCAGCCCAGCAACCAGCCCAGCTCGTTTCCACCTGTGACTACAAGTGGGACCAAAGAAGGACCGCAAGTTGAGCTGAAAGAATCGCCAGGGGGTTTTCCGCAAAAGTTATGTCTTCGTCATCCTCACGCACACAGGCAGCTCGCTGGAGGAGCTCGACGCTGCTCGATGCCTCCATCATCGGCCTTGCGCCAAGATCAACGCCGCCGTCGCCAATAGAGGATAAGGAGGCCACCGCGACGTCCTTGCTCGTCCTCATCCTCAATTTCCCCCTCTGCAGCTCTCTCTCTCTCCATTTCTTCTTCTGACCCGAGAACCCTAGCTCGGAGGTGAGATGGAGCCGGTGATTCCATGCTCGCCTCGGCCATGTAAGACCACGGTGGAGACCGCCGTGCTCTTCTCGTCTATTTGCCCCAACTCGCACTAGCGAAGAAGGCGTGAATCAACCCAATCGAACCTTCGTTCCCGACGATGTTCGTCGACCTCGCCGGCGTCTCCGACCGCGCCTCGCTAAACCAAGCACACCATCGCGTTCCTGGTGAGTCACTAAATCTCCTAGTATGCGTAGATCTTTCGTTTGCTTCCTAAATCCACGTCACCATGATCGACCGCAAGCACCTCCGTATGAGCTCGTCGCCGGTTGACCTCCGGTGACCAAATAGGGGCGGCGCCACCATCAATAGGATCGCCTCGATCTCCTTTGTCCAACGAACCTAGCCACAGCCCCGCGCTTGCACCAGATCGATCAATTGATCCTCAACCAGCGAGGATCAACTCGAGTGACGTCATGCTCACCTCAGGATCGAACCATGTCAGCTAGTTTGACTGGTCTTTGTATCGCGTGGCTGATGACATGGCCTTGGGACCATGTGTCATCGATTGGGAGTAGAGAGAAGGTCAGTAACAAGTACATTTTCTAAACCTGAGAGCTGAGGTGGACAATGGCCCAAGGGTCAGTGAATGAGGCTAGCTTTGAGTGCGGTGTAAAAAGTATTTCCTGTTTAAGAAATAATAAAATGTTATAAACTCAATTATTGATATTCCAGAAAACAAATAAATGATTAAACCTTGTTTAATTAATAACTTTTGATTTACAATTCAGAAAAACATGTATAATATATGAAAATTTGTAGAAAAATAAAATCTACAACTTGAACTTATTATCAAATATTATTATGATGATTATTTAGATAAATATTATTTAATAAAGGTTTTATAAGTAATAAAACTTTGATAATTCATATTTTTATAATAGTAAATGTTAAAAATATAAATAGAATACCAAAAATCTTAGAAAAATAAGAATTATAATTTAAAACTATAATCATGTATTATTATTACACTTAAGAAAATATTTATTATTTATTAAATAATTATAAAGTAATAAGAATTGTAAAAGAATCACATCTTATTATTTATATATCACAAAAAGAAATATAATATACCAAAATGATCACAAAAATAATATCTACATGTTAAAAATCTAATAATATCCTTTTGAGTTAAATAAAAATTTAAATATTTTAATAACTCCAATTTAAACTTATTTACTTCATTAATAATTCATATAGGGATAAATTTTATTAATATTTCTAAAATAAGTCAAATAAGTCTAATAAATAGTATTAGTCTTAAATATTAATAATATAAGGCCATAATGGTTTAAAACATTATAAATACCCTTTTATTTAAATTAACCTCAACCTTGAGGGAAGATTATATTCTCAAAGGATTCCAATTCAGGATAAAAACCTTAAAGAATAACTTGTAAATAAGTCAAATCATTCCTATCTACTTTAACCACTCATTGATAAAAGGTAAATGATACTACTCCATTATAAAAATCAAGAAACCACTACACTAAGTAAAAGGATAACCAATTTTAAGTAACCTAAAGGAAACATTCCAAATACACAAAATACAAATGTTATAAGTATTATACTTTCAAAATTATCTATATTTTAAAGTTAACTTTAGTCTCCAAAAATCTAAATATAACACAATAAACATTACTATATGTTTTAAAGTTAAATTTGGTCTGAAGTAGTTAAGTTATAAAAACATCTCAAAACCAAACCATTCGAGCAAACATAAATAACAGGTACCCAAATCAACTAACCCCAAAGCTTGTTGAAACCTTAGAAGAGAAACCTTTTCTTCGAAGGTTATTCTTTTTGCCACTTCAAACAAGAACTCTTATATAAGCAATTTTGACTAGTATTTCATAAGTATATATTTTATTGCTACATATGTGTTGCTCACAACCACTTATAAGCTCTAATAGAAGCACAAATGTGAAACTTATCTAAAAGGACCACACATTCCAAAGTAACCATTTCTGGAATCCAAACCCTAGGACAACATTATCCCCGGGATTTGCGTTTAGAATGTGCATCACATTACTTATGCATAAAAGAATATTGCTTCTTTAAACATTAGTCTTTACCGGACCAATGATGCCGATTTTAGATTTTGGATTTTATACTGACTTGAAGACCGTGAGTGCATATTC
Source organism: Avena sativa (assembly GCA_916181665.1). Classification (NCBI taxonomy): domain Eukaryota; kingdom Viridiplantae; phylum Streptophyta; class Magnoliopsida; order Poales; family Poaceae; genus Avena; species Avena sativa. The sequence goes on from OV702299.1 coordinate 50,995,179, forward strand.
TTGCAATCACAAAAGGCAAGTTCACACTTGCTCATGTCCTTTGTTTATTTTCTATAAAGTATTTTACAAATCCAGTGTTGTTATCACCTACATTTGAAAAAGGTCTTAAAACACTATTTTTGATAGTAATGTGAACTATTGGTTACTGATCCAGGGTGATCATCTAATCTATTAAATCTGATAGTTGGAATACCACTGTTCAGAACTATATCACCTAGGACTTAACAACCAATGTTGCCAGTGATTCTTGCGCCGTATATTACGCGTTGACCATGAGATTTGGAATGGGACGAAGAAGTCAATTGTATCTTCTTCCTCTCGCATGAAGCCGGATGTGCAGGTCGTGGCTGTTATCCTTGTATCATGCATATTGATTGGTGATTCATAGAGGATATGCGGCATATGGGTGGGAACCCTCAACGTCCCACGATAGTTCTAACATCTAACGGTTTGTACAAACCATTGTCGTAATTCTTTATGTGGGCATCGTGTACACCAAGGAGGCATGCGAGGTCACGAAGGGGGCAGTGAATGGCTTGGATCATCTTCTGGGCCCCACATCATGGAATTGTGGACGGGAATAAGCTACCAGGTTGTGCAACAAAGAGTTGATCTCTCGTGGGTAAAGTGACGCACCTCTGCAGAGTGTAAGAACTGTAACTTGTTACTCCCTGTTCCAGGAAGGAGCTGCGAACACGGCGGGAAATGAACTCCATGAAAGTTCTGGTAAACCCGTGAAGGCTGACGGACATAGCTTTTCAGAATAAAAGCAACCTTTGAAGAAATGTTTATGAAAACTTGCATTGCCTACGACCTACGGTCTGTGGTTGTAGTTATAGTGCATCAAACACTCCTTTTCTAGTGAATTTGCTGAGTACGCTCATACTCAAAGTATCTTATTAACCCTTGCTAGATTCTGAAGCCATTAATACGATGTCTTCACCAAGTTATGCTCCAGGAATCATCCAGCTAAAGCTCTTCAATGAAGTCAAAGAAGTCAAAATATACATCACTCAAGTGGAGACAAAGTTACTGATCAGATAGGAATATAATTTCTAGCCAAAGAACCTAATTCTGTAGTGTATTGCAATAGCAGCAATGCCAATTCCTTAGTTAAATACTAGTTTTAATAGTATAATAGTTTTGTGTTATTTATCTTTGATTCTTCTTCGTAAGAAGTTCTTTATCTCTCTTTAACCTAGAGTGTTCTCTGTATCTTGTGTAAAGAGTGAGTTCTAACCTTTAGCCATGTATTGACCCGCTGTGTTTCTGTTGTGCCATTCTGAGGGATGTAATACTAGTGAACTGTAACTACCTCGGTGAATTACGCTCCTAGTTACAAGCCTGGATGAGCAGAAATGGTTGAAATAGTACGGTGGGGCCCAAATGCCACTCACAGGTAGACCTTTCGGCCGTCCCAACCATTTCCGAACATCGGGACAAGAACGGGCGGCGTAATCGGCAGGCGAAGGGATCAACTACATACACAAATGAGTATGTATGCAAGCCACCATACAATAGTACATCAGAGCCATTCCATCTAAAAAGAAAGGAAATATAGCAACGCCATACGGCAAGATCCAAATATCCTAGATAGATATAATAGTTTAGGATATCTCCTCATACATCAAACATCAGAGTATCAGGCGGAAGCGAAAGACAAAATCCGAGTACGGATAAGAAGCAAATCGGCATAAGATGCCCCGTAAATAAACACATCCTGCCCACAGATCTCACGGATCCCCGTTCCTGGAATCTCTATACCGAATGATCATTGCCCACATCGTCCGTCTCTTCCACCCAGTATCCATCTTGCGAGTGTACCTGTTCATCTGAACCAATAATTTATCGTGTGAGACCCTAGGGGTACTCAGCAAGTCTTTATGCCTCTAAAGGGGACACAACCTGGGGTGACGCAATTGCAGCAAAAGATAAACCCTAACAATTCTATAGATACTCGCTAACCATCCGCCTAACCAGAGATAGACGGATGTCCGTGAATTAAGAACAACAGTTATAACAGTAATAACGGTAATATCCACAGATCCATCCTCCTCCTCGCTTACCGACGAGGAAGCGGACGAACAACCCCCCCCCACCCGTTGGCAGTTTTATTATCCATTCCGTGAGTATTGCACTATTTACTAGTCAGGTACCTAGTCTAGTCAAATTAAAAGCGGTACTTTAGTTATTCTTGTCTATGATCGAGAAACTGTGCTCCAAGTCGTCCATAACCGCGGACACAGCTTTCAGAAAGTTTTACCCTGCAGGGGTGCACAAATAGCAACGCACACTCGATCAACCTCGGAAAAACCAAATCAAAACCCAACGAGGCAGTCACGACAAAGCGATCATAGGATTCAGAAATATTTCAGGGGGCCACCCCATTGAGCTACCCGCAACAAAGTTAGCTGACTCCGAGACGGCCTCAAGGTTTGTGGAGCCGGCTGTAAACGACTGGGAACCCGAAAGTGTGACTGGGCTTGTCGATACAGCGAAAACGGGTCACGGCCCTAAACAGTACAGTGTGCAGTACCTCGCACAATTTAAATTAAAGCAGTAAAGCATGGCATAAGTACAAGATAGTAAATAAAACCTCAAACTAGTTTGTGGCCCCAAGAAATAAGAATGAATCAAGCTCTGGCTCAGAGGGGTTCATAAGCCTCCCGGATGTGGATAGCGCGAATATTCTTGGAACAGGAATCAAGCACTCGGGGTCTTACGGGACACAAGTGAGCCTGAAAAACCAAATAGCGAATATGGCTCACCGATGCCACTTTCATTAGTTATCCCATTACTGCTCAGGTTAAGTTGTTTAGGTACCTCGTTATCCATCAGACACTCACATACCCTACACATGCTGTTCTACGACTCGCATGGCTCAAACAACTCCTGTAGTAGTGGCTCATGGGATGGAGGAACAGGCTTCGGTGGGGTTTAAAAGTAAAGGATATGCATTACTTGGGATTCAATTTAATGCAATCACGACTCAATGATGCAAGAATAAGAAAGAGGCAATAGGTACTATATGTATGCAAGCATGTGGTAGTGCTTGCCTGGCAGCTCAGTTGAAGCGAGAGAAGGATCTGGGTGGTACTCCTGGTTCCCTTGGTATATCCCCTGCTCAGCGTCTATTCGAAGAAGAACCAAACAAACAAGGGCCAACATAAATAAAGTGCGCAAGCATATGAATAAAATGCGACAAGCAAACAATCATGCCATGATGAATGATGCACAATTTGCATGGCAATAAAGTAGCATGGCATAGGTGAGGTGTGGAAAACAATAATAAACCATTTTATTGAGCTTTGGCCCCATTCTATCCTCATATTAGTTGCTGTATGCATTATATTTATATGATGCATGCTTCAAAACAAAACAAGGAATGCATAAACAGAAAGGTCTCGTCGAGCTAATCATTTTAGACATATTATTGGTTAAATTTGGAGTTATAAAACAAAAGTTATTAATTAATTAAGGCCAAAGGGCAGTTTAATGTAATTTTAATCAACTTGCAATTTTAAATGTTCAAAATATATTTTGAAGGTCATATTTGAATTCCTCTCATTTTTCTGATTTCAAAACACATATTATTTGTATTAATTGGATTTATATTTCAAAAGTTATTTTAAAACAGATTTAAATTTGAATTTGAATTAATTTTGAAAAGATTTGAATTAAAACAGAAATAGACAGAAACTTTTGTTACTCACTCACAGCTAGCCACAGCCAATGACCAGTGGGGCCAGCAGCTGACTCAGCAACACACGCGCGCAGAAAATGTTTTACACCGCGGGTTGATCTAGCCTAAGCGAATGACAGGTGGGACCAGCGACCATAGGCCCACGTGCCAGCGAGCGAGCGCGCTGGGACCGACAGGTGGGGCCGTGGCTGGAGCGCGGGTTGAGGTTGAAAGAGGCCAGGGGGTTTCCTGTAAAAACGCTAGCGCGGCTGACTAGTGGGCCTCGAGGTACCACGGGTTTAGGAGTAAAAATCCATAGGGGGTTATCTGCAAAACGAGATCGGCCGTACTGTTCCTCTTCTCTCTGAGCCGCGGACAGATCGGTGCTCGCGCGCGGTGCAGAGCGGGGTGGTGAAGGGGAGCTGGCAGGTGGGGACAGCAGGGACGGTGGAGGAGGGGTCTGGCTCGGGTGCCCCTTGTGGCAGAGAGAAAAGGAGGGGGGAGGCTCGGTTTAGCTAGGGTAGAGGGATGGGTGGCTCGGGCTAGGCTTGGTACTAGGGTTGGGTAGATGGGTGTGGGACCAGGGAGAGAGGGTGGCCGGTGGGGCCAGCTGGGGTTTGGTTTAGAGGGGTGGCTCGGCTAGAGAGGAGAGAAAGAGGGGGTACTTAGGGTTTGGTTTATATTAGGTATAGATTAGGGTTTAGGAGAGAGGGGGGTATGGTGATGATGAGGTAGATGATGGTCTATGGCTTAGAGAGAGATGGATTGGTTCTTTTTGACTAGATCAAGGATGATCAACCAAGCTCAAGCAAGGTAGCCAAAGAGAGAAAAGGAGAAAAAGGGGGTGATGGCATAGATGGACATGGTGATGGGGTTTTAAGCAAGATCAACTAGATCAAGCCAAAAGAGAGAGATAGAGAGAGTGAGATGATCCACTCAAAAACCAAATACTAGAAAAGGTTGCACTTGCATGGCCCATGCAAAATATTTATTGCCATGTTGATTCTTGTGAAAACAATATTATTACATGGCATTATTATTTTGCATTCCCAAAAATTGGAATAAAAGCCAAGCAAAAAGAATTCAAAAGGATGCCCCATGTGGAATAGATGGAGATGACCATATTTGAAATACAATGGGACTTGCTAGTGTGTATATGCCACTAGATATTTAATAAGCCCACAAAATATCCCAACATGATGATAACCCCAAAAACAACACATATGGGAGCTAGAAATAGGGTCCCACTCACAAGGCATGCAAAGGTGGCCATGTGACTCTCATAACCCAATAATGTGAAAACAATATGGTGCATATATGAGAGCATGTGGAGAAAGAATTGGATCCATCCCAACCCACATGAGCTAGAGGCAAAACCCAAATAAAGTGCAAAGCTCACATTTAGTTGGATGGTGGAATTATAAGGTGGTGAAAGAAAGGTGGTGGAGTTAATAAGAGATATGCCCCCAACTCAACTTGGGCATTAAACAATATATCAAGAACCAAATACACTATCAAGAGGCAAATACAATTAATAATGCATATGAGAGAAGATCCAAATTGAAAAGGGTTTTATATGATGCTCAAAAGCAAGGTGGCATGATGACATGAGCATGATATAATGATGATGCAACAATTATATATTTGAAGTAGCCATTATATTACTAGACCAAGTAGCATTACAATTGTTAGACAATTGGGATGCTACAACTCTCCCCCACTAAACAGGAATCTCGCCCCGAGATTCTAGGAAGAAGAAGACACAAAGAGGGTAGGATACTTGACACGGAGATCATCTTCACGTTCCCAAGTGGCTTCATCCACGGAATGGTGCGACCACTGCACCTTGCAGAACTTGATGGACTTGTTGCGAGTCCTTCTTTCTGCGACTTCAAGGATTCTTGTGGGGTGTTCTTGATAAGACAGGTCTTCTTGGAGATTGATAAGCTCATGGTCCACGGTCCTGCCGGGATCCTTGAAGCACTTCTTGAGCTGAGAGATGTGGAAAACATCATGGACCTTGAGTTTTTCCAGGAGCTCAAGAGCATACGCAACTTCTCCTCTTCTTCCACGAATTTTGAAGGGACCGATGTATCTAGGAGCCAGCTTTCCTTTGATACCAAAGCGGTGTGTGCCTCTCATGGGAGTGACACGAAGGTAAACGAGATCACCAGGGACATACTCCATGTCCGTGTGCTTCCTGTCATAATTGCTCTTCTGGCGACTTTGAGCAATCCTCAGATTTTCAAGAATGATATGAACCTTCTCCTCCGCTTGAGTTACAATGTCAGGGTCAAACCGTATTCTTTCTCCTGCACCCGACCAACCAATCGGAGTTCTGCATTTGCGAGCATAGAGAGCCTCAAATGGTGCCATCTTTAGACTTTTCTGGAAGCTGTTGTTGTAAGAGAATTCAGCATAAGGAAGACATTCTTCCCACTTCATGCCAAAAGAGATGACGCAAGCACGAAGCATATCCTCCAGAATCTGATTGATCCTTTCAACTTGTCCTTGCGACTGAGGGTGGTAAGCTGTGCTGAAGTTCAACTTTGGTCCCAAAGCATTTTGGAAACTCTCCCAGAACTTGGAAGTGAAGATGCTTCCACGGTCTGAACTGATCTCAAGCGGAACACCATACAGAGAGACAATTCTGTTGATATAGAGCTCAGCCAACTGAATTGCAGAAATGGTTTCCTTGACGGGGAAGAAGTGAGCCACTTTAGAAAGCCTGTCAATGACAACAAAGATTGCATTGTTGCCCTTCTGCGACCTTGGAAAACCAGTGATGAAGTCCATCTCTACTTTCTCCCATTTCCATTTCGGGTGTTTCAATGGCTGTAGAAGACCGGAAGGTTTCTGATGGATAGCTTTCACTCTGCGGCAGACATCACACTCCGAGACATACTTGGCACAATATCGTTTCAAACCAGGCCACCAATATTGTGTTTTCAAGTCCATGTACATCTTTGTGCTGCCAGGGTGGATAGAAAGAACAGAATCATGCGCCTCCTTGAGAACTTGCTCTCTCAAACCCGGGTAGTTCGGAACAAACATCCGGTGTTCAAAGAAAAGCGTGCCTTGATCATCGACGTGGAAGGACTCATACTTCGGAAGCTGAATCCTGGAGATGATCTTTCTTGTGTACGGATCACCAAGCTGAAAGGAGCGAACCTTTTCTTCCAAGAGAGGGGTTGCTAGAAGGTTCAGGAGGTACCCTTGTTCCACAATTTCAAGGTTGAGCTGACGGAATTCCTCGCACAAGAGAGGCTGTTGTTCTTCCATCATGAGGTTGTTGACATAAGCTTTACGGCTGAGAGCATCGGCCATGACATTAGCTTTGCCCGGAGTGTAGTTGATGGTCAAATCAAAATCATTGATTGCTTCAATCCATCTCCTCTGCCGAAGGTTGAGATCAGGCTGCGTGAAGATATACTTCAGACTCTTGTGATCAGAAAAGATTTCACAACGGTTGCCCAGCAAGTAGTGCCTCCATACTTTCAAAGCAAAGACAACTGCTGCGAGCTCGAGGTCATGTGTAGGATAGTTGATCTCATGCGTCTTCAACTGACGAGAGGCATAAGCAACAACTTGTTTTTCTTGCATAAGGACCGCACCCAATCCTTGCAAAGAGGCATCACAGAATATCTGGAAAGGCTTGGATGTGTCCGGAGGAACCAAGACTGGTGTGGAAGTGAGCTTCTCTTTGAGTGTCTCAAAGCTTGCTTGACATGCAGGAGTCCAAAGGTATTTGTTGCCTTTCTTAAGGAGATCGGTAAGAGGCTTCGCTATCTTCGAAAAGTTCTGAACGAAGCGACGGCAATAACTAGCCAAACCAAGGAAACTCCGCACTTCTTTGACATTTACCGGAGGAAGCCATTCAACAATTGTCCTTACAGTTTCCGGGTTGACGGCAATGCCCTTGGCAGAGATGACGTGACCAAGATAGGTTACTTGAGGTAGCCAAAACTCACACTTGGAGAACTTTGCATACAAGCGGTTCTCTCGAAGCTTGTTTAGGACACACCGAAGGTGTTCTTCATGTTCTTCCTTTGACTTCGAATAGACTAGGATGTCATCCAGATAGACCACAACGAACTTATCAAGATACTCCATGAAAACCGAGTTCATGAGCCTCGAGAAGGTGGCAGGTGCATTGGTGAGACCGAAAGACATGACCGTGTACTCATACAGGCCATAGCGGGTGGTGAAAGCTGTTTTAGGAACATCTTCCTTGCGAATCTTGATTTGGTGATAACCACTTCTCAAGTCAAGCTTAGAGAATACCACAGCTCCAGCTAGCTGATCGAAGAGATCATTAATCCGCGGAAGGGGATATTTATTCTTGATGGTTTTAGCATTGAGAGCCTGATAGTCAACACAAAGTCTATCAGTCTGATCTCGCTTCTTCACAAAGAGGGTTGGGCTACCCCAAGAAGAAGTACTGTGTTGAATGAAACCCAACTTCTCTTGTTCATCAAGCTGACGTTTGAGTTCAGCCAACTCAGCAGGACCCATCTTATAAGGCCGCTTGGAGATAGGAGCGGTACCAGGTTCAAGCTCAATTACAAACTCAACCTCACGATCCGGAGGCATACCTGGCAACTCCTCAGGAAAGACATCTGGGAACTCACAGACCACCGGAACACTCTGAATAGCTTCCATAGCATCAACATTCAGAGCTGCCAAAGAGAAAAGCTGGATAGCAGGAGTCAGACTTGGAGAATAGACTATATGGCCTTCAGGAATCTTCAGAGAAACCGAGCGTTCAGCACAATCAATCACAGCTGCATTTGCTGTCAACCAATCCATGCCCAAGATGACATCAATGTCAGAATTGCCCAGAACAATTAAGGACGCCGAGAACGAAGAGCCACCAATCTCAATTTGATTGTCATGGCTGATATGAGCAGCCCTCATGTTTGACCCAGGAGATTGTACCACCAGACGATGTGATAAAGGAACCTTATCCAGATCATGCTCTTGCGCAAACTTATGCGAAACAAAAGAATGCGAAGCACCAGAATCAAACAAAACTCGTGCAGGGACTGAGTTAACGGGAAGCATACCCATCACAACTCCAGGTGCATGCTCAGCTTGAGCGGCGTTGATGCAGTTGGCACGAGCAACAGTAGACCCAGGCTTGGTGTTGATGTTGAGAGCCCGAGGTGGTGGTGCACGAACCAAAGGAGAGCTTTCCGCAGATCTTGGAGGTGGGGGAGGAAGAGCCTTGTTCTTCAACGGACAGTTCCAGCTTTGATGCCCAGTGTCTCCACAAGTGTAACAAGCACCAGGTGGACGTGGAGCAACGTAGCCAGGGACTCCGCCAGGCGCTCCAGGGTAGTGGTGGTTGTAGCCCCTGGGAGCAGCAGTGAGGAAGTTTGGTGGCCTTGCCGCGTAGCTTGAAGGTCTTGGTGGAGCCGGGAGCGACGGTGGGGTGTTAGGAACCCAGACACGACGCTTAGAAGGAGCTGACATAGCTGAAGAGCTTGCTGCATCACGGTTGTGTTTCTTTGACTCCTCAAACACTTGCCTACTTGCCTCTTCCTGCAGAGCTGTATGCTGGAGTTCCAGAAAAGACGCCGGCCTTGCATGTGTAATTGCATACTTGATCGATGCATTGAGTCCTTTCCTGAACCTCTTTTGCTTCTTCTTGTCATCAGAGATCTCATCGCCACCATAACGAGAAAGTTTCATGAATTTTCTGACGTAGGTATTGACATTATCATTGCCCTGCTTGAGGTTGAGAAACACTTCCTTCATCCTCTCCATGACAATTTCTGACAGATACTGCTCTTTGAAAGCTCCAGTGAACTGTTCCCAAGTAGGATGAAAACCAGTGCAGTTTGCCTTCAGGTAATTCTCCCACCAGAGAGCTGCATCTCCCTTCAGAAGGTGAGTAGCACACTTTACCCATTCTTGCTCAGGAACATCAGCAGTGGCCAGTAACCTTGACATCTCACGCAACCAATCATCAGCATCAAGTGGTTGATCAGAAACATCAAACTGGCGCGGGTTGAACTTCAGAAAGCTTTTAATGTCTCCTCGCTTGGGAGGTGGAGGTAGCGGAACAAACTCATTCCTCCTAACACTTTCCTCAAAACGCTGCTGGTTCTGTTGCATTGCTGCCAAGGCATTGGCGATGCTCGACAACGCTGCCCCCAGTTCAAGTTGTATGTCCTCCTCAGAACGGCGTGGTGGTGCCATCCTGTGATTGATATAAAATACAAGTCAGTACTATGATGGAGAATAATAATAATCCAAAATAGTACCAAGATGGAATTAATCAAGATTAAAGGATACAATTTACTAAGATGATATTAAAATATCAACGAAGTTCAAAGCACCTAGAAGATATTAAGCATATCGCACACGACTGAAAAGGAGTGTGGTACACAGATATATCAAAGAAAAAATTTCCACAAATTTCGGCATTAAAATACCAATAGATGCGCAAAATCACTTAATGAATCAAGATTAGTGACTCTACCAATTCAATATACAAGAGCGAATGATAAGAGTAGTGGTATGGTCGCGACTCCATCCCGCACTCAAATCATTACTCCGCACATGAATAAGTAAAACACATATCCCAACACCTTCTTCTCACGATGAACCTAAGATTAGCAACTATGGAAACGAGCACCCCAAACAAGATAACGTCGGATAACAAAGAGTAAGACAGATCGCGTCGGTATACAACAAATCAGATAGATCGCGTCGGTTTGCAAATGCCTGTCGGTATGGAATGTACCAACAGTTGATAACCAAAAGGCAGATTGTGATAACAACTTGGATGCAACAGATAGACAAGGAATTACACACACACACACACAGATACACAACCTATGGTACTACGGAAACCCAGAACACGTGAATCCTAGTTTGAATTTTTAAGAAGAGGATAGAAAACGTTACACTTCCTTACCAGAAAAGGGTGGGTGGGTGGGTAAGAAGAAAAGTGGAAGCAGTCCTACTCTCGCGTTTTGTTTTTCCCTAGTATACATAACTACCAAAATATTTGCTAGACTGACAACGACCATTTGGCTGAGACCCTGAAGGGCGGGATGGCTCTGATACCAATTGTAACTACCTCGGTGAATTACGCTCCTAGTTACAAGCCTGGATGAGCAGAAATGGTTGAAATAGTACGGTGGGGCCCAAATGCCACTCACAGGTAGACCTTTCGGCCGTCCCAACCATTTCCGAACATCGGGACAAGAACGGGCGGCGTAATCGGCAGGCGAAGGGATCAACTACATACACAAATGAGTATGTATGCAAGCCACCATACAATAGTACATCAGAGCCATTCCATCTAAAAAGAAAGGAAATATAGCAACGCCATACGGCAAGATCCAAATATCCTAGATAGATATAATAGTTTAGGATATCTCCTCATACATCAAACATCAGAGTATCAGGCGGAAGCGAAAGACAAAATCCGAGTACGGATAAGAAGCAAATCGGCATAAGATGCCCCGTAAATAAACACATCCTGCCCACAGATCTCACGGATCCCCGTTCCTGGAATCTCTATACCGAATGATCATTGCCCACATCGTCCGTCTCTTCCACCCAGTATCCATCTTGCGAGTGTACCTGTTCATCTGAACCAATAATTTATCGTGTGAGACCCTAGGGGTACTCAGCAAGTCTTTATGCCTCTAAAGGGGACACAACCTGGGGTGACGCAATTGCAGCAAAAGATAAACCCTAACAATTCTATAGATACTCGCTAACCATCCGCCTAACCAGAGATAGACGGATGTCCGTGAATTAAGAACAACAGTTATAACAGTAATAACGGTAATATCCACAGATCCATCCTCCTCCTCGCTTACCGACGAGGAAGCGGACGAACAACCCCCCCCCCACCCGTTGGCAGTTTTATTATCCATTCCGTGAGTATTGCACTATTTACTAGTCAGGTACCTAGTCTAGTCAAATTAAAAGCGGTACTTTAGTTATTCTTGTCTATGATCGAGAAACTGTGCTCCAAGTCGTCCATAACCGCGGACACCGCTTTCAGAAAGTTTTACCCTGCAGGGGTGCACAAATAGCAACGCACACTCGATCAACCTCGGAAAAACCAAATCAAAACCCAACGAGGCAGTCACGACAAAGCGATCATAGGATTCAGAAATATTTCAGGGGGCCACCCCATTGAGCTACCCGCAACAAAGTTAGCTGACTCCGAGACGGCCTCAAGGTTTGTGGAGCCGGCTGTAAACGACTGGGAACCCGAAAGTGTGACTGGGCTTGTCGATACAGCGAAAACGGGTCACGGCCCTAAACAGTACAGTGTGCAGTACCTCGCACAATTTAAATTAAAGCAGTAAAGCATGGCATAAGTACAAGATAGTAAATAAAACCTCAAACTAGTTTGTGGCCCCAAGAAATAAGAATGAATCAAGCTCTGGCTCAGAGGGGTTCATAAGCCTCCCGGATGTGGATAGCGCGAATATTCTTGGAACAGGAATCAAGCACTCGGGGTCTTACGGGACACAAGTGAGCCTGAAAAACCAAATAGCGAATATGGCTCACCGATGCCACTTTCATTAGTTATCCCATTACTGCTCAGGTTAAGTTGTTTAGGTACCTCGTTATCCATCAGACACTCACATACCCTACACATGCTGTTCTACGACTCGCATGGCTCAAACAACTCCTGTAGTAGTGGCTCATGGGATGGAGGAACAGGCTTCGGTGGGGTTTAAAAGTAAAGGATATGCATTACTTGGGATTCAATTTAATGCAATCACGACTCAATGATGCAAGAATAAGAAAGAGGCAATAGGTACTATATGTATGCAAGCATGTGGTAGTGCTTGCCTGGCAGCTCAGTTGAAGCGAGAGAAGGATCTGGGTGGTACTCCTGGTTCCCTTGGTATATCCCCTGCTCAGCGTCTATTCGAAGAAGAACCAAACAAACAAGGGCCAACATAAATAAAGTGCGCAAGCATATGAATAAAATGCGACAAGCAAACAATCATGCCATGATGAATGATGCACAATTTGCATGGCAATAAAGTAGCATGGCATAGGTGAGGTGTGGAAAACAATAATAAACCATTTTATTGAGCTTTGGCCCCATTCTATCCTCATATTAGTTGCTGTATGCATTATATTTATATGATGCATGCTTCAAAACAAAACAAGGAATGCATAAACAGAAAGGTCTCGTCGAGCTAATCATTTTAGACATATTATTTGTTAAATTTGGAGTTATAAAACAAAAGTTATTAATTAATTAAGGCCAAAGGGCAGTTTAATGTAATTTTAATCAACTTGCAATTTTAAATGTTCAAAATATATTTTTAAGGCCATATTTGAATTCCTCTCATTTTTCTGATTTCAAAACACATATTATTTGTATTAATTGGATTTATATTTCAAAAGTTATTTTAAAACAGATTTAAATTTGAATTTGAATTAATTTTGAAAAGATTTGAATTAAAACAGAAATAGACAGAAACTTTTGTTACTCACTCACAGCTAGCCACAGCCAATGACCAGTGGGGCCAGCAGCTGACTCAGCAACACACGCGTGCAGAAAACGTTTTACACCGCGGGTTGATCTAGCCTAAGCGAATGACAGGTGGGACCAGCGACCATAGGCCCACGTGCCAGCGAGCGAGCGCGCAGGGACCGACAGGTGGGGCCGTGGCTGGAGCACGGGTTGAGGTTGAAAGAGGCCAGGGGGTTTCCTGTAAAAACGCTAGCACGGCTGACTAGTGGGCCTCGAGGTACCGCGGGTTTAGGAGTAAAAAGCCATAGGGGGTTATCTGCAAAACGAGATCGGCCGTACTGTTCCTCTTCTCTCTGAGCCGCGGACAGATCGGTGCTCGCGCGCGGTGCAGAGCGGGGTGGTGAAGGGGAGCTGGCAGGTGGGGACGGCAGGGACGGTGGAGGAGGGGTCTGGCTCGGGTGCCCCTTGTGGCAGAGAGAAAAGGAGGGGGGAGGCTCGGTTTAGCTAGGGTAGAGGGATGGGTGGCTCGGGCTAGGCTTGGTACTAGGGTTGGGTAGATGGGTGTGGGACCAGGGAGAGAGGGTGGCCGGTGGGGCCAGCTGGGGTTTGGTTTAGAGGGGTGGCTCGGCTAGAGAGGAGAGAAAGAGGGGGTACTTAGGGTTTGGTTTATATTAGGTATAGATTAGGGTTTAGGAGAGAGGGGGGTATGGTGATGATGAGGTAGATGATGGTCTATGGCTTAGAGAGAGATGGATTGGTTCTTTTTGACTAGATCAAGGATGATCAACCAAGCTCAAGCAAGGTAGCCAAAGAGAGAAAAGGAGAAAAAGGGGGTGATGGCATAGATGGACATGGTGATGGGGTTTTAAGCAAGATCAACTAGATCAAGCCAAAAGAGAGAGATAGAGAGAGTGAGATGATCCACTCAAAAACCAAATACTAGAAAAGGTTGCACTTGCATGGCCCATGCAAAATATTTATTGCCATGTTGATTCTTGTGAAAACAATATTATTACATGGCATTATTATTTTGCATTCCCAAAAATTGGAATAAAAGCCAAGCAAAAAGAATTCAAAAGGATGCCCCATGTGGAATAGATGGAGATGACCATATTTGAAATACAATGGGACTTGCTAGTGTGTATATGCCACTAGATATTTAATAAGCCCACAAAATATCCCAACATGATGATAACCCCAAAAACAACACATATGGGAGCTAGAAATAGGGTCCCACTCACAAGGCATGCAAAGGTGGCCATGTGACTCTCATAACCCAATAATGTGAAAACAATATGGTGCATATATGAGAGCATGTGGAGAAAGAATTGGATCCATCCCAACCCACATGAGCTAGAGGCAAAACCCAAATAAAGTGCAAAGCTCACATTTAGTTGGATGGTGGAATTATAAGGTGGTGAAAGAAAGGTGGTGGAGTTAATAAGAGATATGCCCCCAACTCAACTTGGGCATTAAACAATATATCAAGAACCAAATACACTATCAAGAGGCAAATACAATTAATAATGCATATGAGAGAAGATCCAAACTGAAAAGGGTTTTATATGATGCTCAAAAGCAAGGTGGCATGATGACATGAGCATGATATAATGATGATGCAACAATTATATATTTGAAGTAGCCATTATATTACTAGACCAAGTAGCATTACAATTGTTAGACAATTGGGATGCTACATGAACGGTGTTTCATTGGTGTTATGTCAACGATTATAGTATACTACATCACGCAGTGGTATGCTGGGTCACCGCACAAAGGGAAGAAGAAGGAAGAGGAGTCCAAGGATTCAAGTGATATGGACGAGGACGTTGACCCCAAGCACGCCGACAAGGGCGGTGGAAAAGGCAAGAACCCCTTCGAGAAGAAGGCCCCCGTCTACCACACTTTCCTTGGCACACCAACTGTCCGGGCACAAAAAACCTCACTAAGGATACTGATGGCCACCCTACCCCTAGTTCCCTAGTACTTCGTTGGTTGGAAGTTCCAATCACTTGGGAAAGGAGGGATCACCCAGACCTTGTTGCAACGGAGAACCAATATTCCATGGTCATCAACCCTTTGATTGATGGCAACGAGTTCCCCAAATGCATGGTGGACAGTGGAAGCGGCATCAATATCTTGTACCTGGACACACTGCACAGGATGAACTTGAAGGAGACCAACCTAAGGCGGACTAGCACCATGTTCCATGGCGTAGTTTCTAGCCGAGAGGCTCGGTCCCTTGGGTGCATCACGC
Source organism: Avena sativa (assembly GCA_916181665.1). Taxonomy (NCBI): domain Eukaryota; kingdom Viridiplantae; phylum Streptophyta; class Magnoliopsida; order Poales; family Poaceae; genus Avena; species Avena sativa. Next base: position 51,010,587 of record OV702299.1, read on the forward strand.
TTCCGGTCGCTTTTGGCGATGTCAACAATTACTGCCAAGAACGCATGACCTTTGAAGTGGTCCCTTCAAGAGCGTGTACCACGTCATATTAGGACGCGACATCTTCCACTCCTTCATGTCCAAGCCATGCTTCATCTACAACAAGCTCAAGATACCCGGGCCAAACGGTGTCATCACCGTATTCGGAATCTTTTCAAAGGCAGGGGACTACGAGATTGGAGAAGCAACCTTTGTAGAAGTTGTCCTCTACAGCGAAGAATTCAAGGAGATCCAGAGAAAGGTCGATGCCTCGGAGATGTCGACATCGAAGAAGCATATTTCCGACTCCGATCCTGCCTTCAAGGCCGCCATCAAAACCAAGTCGGTGGAACTTGTGGTAGGCGATGCCTCCAAGTTCACCGCCATTGGGACGAACCTAGACCCTAAATAGGAAAGTGCGCTCGTCGAGTTCCTCCGTTAGAATAGGGACATCTTTGCCTGGCAACCTGCCGACATGAAAGGTGTACCTAGGTAACTTGCCGAGCACAGCTTGAATATTGATCCAAAATGCAAACTGGTGAAACAACCTCTACGACGCTTCGGAGACGAGAAGAGACGCGCCATAGGCAAAGAGATAGCTAGGTTACTTAAGGCTAGTTTTATCCGAGAAGTCCTTCACACCCGATGGGTGGCCAATCCTGTACTTGTCCCCAAAAAGGGAACCAAAGAATTAAGAATGTGCGTTGATTACACCGGCTTGAACAAAGTGTGTCCAAAGGATTCCTTTGCTTTGCCTCGCATTGACCAAGTCATTGACTCGGCGGTTAGCTCGGAACTTCTGTGTTTTCTAGATGCATTTTCAGGATACCACCAGATAAAGATGAGGAAGTCGGACCAATTGTCCACTTCGTTCACCACACCTTATGGCACGTTTTGCTATGTCATGATGCCCTTTAGGCTGAAAAACGCAGGTGCTACGTACCAGCGGACTATGCAACATTGCCTACACGACCAAATTGGTCGGAACGTCCACGCCTATATGGACGATATCGCGGTGATGTCTAAAAAGTCAAATAACTTAATTTCCGACTTAAAAGAAACCTTTGGTAATCTCCGGAAATACAACATGATGCTTAACCCAAAGAAATGCGTCTTCGGGGTTCCAGCCGGCAAATTGTTGGGCTTCATCGTTTCCCAACCTGGAATCAAGGTCAAGCCGGAGAAGATCAAGGCCATCCTAAACATTAACGGTCTGACATTTCTAAAGGATATCCAATGGCTCATAGGCTGCATCGTAGCAGTAAGCCGGTTCGTCGGCCGACTTGGAGAGAAGGCTCTACCGCTATACAAGTTGCTGAAGAAGGCGGACAAATTTGTATGGACGAACGAAGAAGATGCTGCGCTTAAGGAGCTAAAGGGGATACTTTCTTTGTTACCTGTATTCACAGCACCCGAGCCTATGGAGCCTATGTTGATTTACATGGCATCCACCAATTGGGTTATCAGCATCGTCATCGTGGCGGAGCAGAAAGAACCAACGCATGAGTACGGAGTGCAACAACCAGTTTACTATGTAAGCAAGGTCTTGACGGAGTCCAAGCAGCATTACCCACACTACCAAAAGCTAGCTTACGGAGTATTCATTGCTTCTCGGAAGCTAAGGCACTACTTCCAGGAGCACCCTATCACATTTGTGAGCAAGGCTCCGCTGTCCGACATCATCAATAACAGCGAAGCTACGGGAAGGGTCGTGAAGTGGGGCATTGAGCTTGCTGCCTTCGAGATCACCTACAAGAGACACGACGCTATCAAATCACAAGTCTTGGCGGATTTTATCGCAGATTGGATGGAGATGCCAGATGCTACCCCTGTACCAGAGCCAGAATATTTGGTGATGCACTTTGACGGATCAAATCTACTCAACGGCTCGGGGGCTGGTGTACTTCTACAGTCACCAACAGGGGGAAAACTACACTACGTTCAGCAGATCCACTTTGAGGCTACAAACAACATGGCGGAATATGAAGCACTCATTCACGGACTTCGCGTAGCCAAGGATATTGGCATCAAGCGCATAGTTTGTTGTGGAGATTCTGACTTGGTTGCCCAGTAGGTGGCTGGCACCTGGAACGTGCGAAACCCTATGATGGTGGCAATATCGAGACGAAAGACGAGATAGCCAAGTGCTTCGAGGGCTATGAAGTCAAGTATGTCAAAGGGAGGAGAATGAGGCGGTTGATCCACTATCAAAGCTTGGATCAGGGCGCAAACCAATTCCTCCTGGTGTTTTTCTGGAGCATCTACGAACCCCATCCGTGAAGGGAGCGGACCCCGAGAACCCGGATAGAGTTGACTCTTTCGTTCATATAATAACAAAGGTCCCTATGGCTTGGACAAAACTGTTCATGGAATATCTCGTACACGAAACTTTTCCCATCGACAAGGTCGAAAGTCGGCAAATAGTACGTTGAGCAAAGGGCTATACCATAATCAATGGACAGCTCTATAAAAGAAGTACCACCGATGTATACCTAAAGTGTGTTTCCCAGCAAGAAGGTATTGAAATCCTTCGGCAGATCCATCTCGGAGATTGCGGGCATCACGCTGCTCCTCGATCTTTGGTCTCTAAAGCCTTCCAGCAAGGATTCTACTGGCTGACTGCGAAGGCGGACACTGACAATCTGGTTGAGACATGCAGGAGATGCCAGTACTATGCCCGACAACCACATGTACCAGCTCAAGAATTGCGAACAATACCAATAACTTGGCCATTTGCAGTTTGGGGGCTGGAAATGGTTGGTCCATTACAGATGGCACCTTGTGGGTTTACGCATCTGCTAGTAGTAGTTGATAAATTCACTAAATGGATAGAATATAAACCCATTATAAAGGTTGATGGGGCAGCTGCCCTTAGGTTTGTCTGGGATCTAGTGGTGAGATTTGGTCTCCCACATAGCATTATCACCGACAATGGTAGCAACTTGTCACTCGGAGAAGTGGAAGCTTATTGTTGGGAGAAGGGCATCCGAGTTGATTTGGCATCTGTGGCACATCCAAAATCCAATGGGCAAGTTGAGCAAGCCAATGGATTAATTCTGCAGGGAATCAAGCCACGTCTAGAGGCACCGCTACATAGAGCAGCTGGAGCCTGGGCGGAAGAATTACCATCTGTTTTGTGGAGTTTACGAACTACTCCCAACAGATCCACCGGCTACACCCCTTATTTCATGGTATATGGAGTAGAAGCAATTATTCCTTCCGACATCCTTCATGATTCACCAAGAGTTGCCGCCTACGATGAGGATGACGGTGAAGAATCCAGACACCTAGATGTGGAACTTCTCGAGGAAGAGCGCGTATTGGCATGCCAAAGATCCTCCATCTATCAGCAGAAGCTATGCAACTACCATAGTTGCCGTGTTTGGCATCGCTCGTTTAAAGAGGGGGATCTGGTGCTCCGACTTAAGCAGAATAAGTCACACAAATTATCCATGCCATGGGAAGGACCATTCATCATAAGCAAGGCGCTACTCAATGGTTCTTACTACCTCGTTGAAAATCATGAACTAGAGGATAGACCAAACGAGGATCATAAGCGTAAGAGACATGACCCGGATGATGACTACCCGGAGCTTGATCGGCCATGGAACATAGCACAACTACGTCCTTTTTACACAGCATATTTTACTATCTACTATGTACCTCTTATATGATCAATAAAATAAAGCTCTTTGGTTCACTCATATGCTTGAGTCTTTTACCTCCTTTAGTGTTCATTTTTGGATCATATAAAATCTTTATGCGTAAGTTTTGCATTTGCACTTGTGAAAATTCCCCCTACGGGCGTTAGCTTAATTTTTCTGGTCTACACGTTCTTTGTTGTTTTTTATGTGGATTCTTGAGTAGTGACTTTCGGCACTCGAAGTCAGCGATTTTGTGCTTAGGTTTTTTACGGTGCCATTGGGTATCATCGCATGAGCACATAGTTCTAGCTAAGGGTCTTTCGACTCACGAAAATTCAAACATAAAAACCAGAGTAATGGATAAGCCAACACTTGCTTAAAAATATATACATGATGGAATTAGTTCTTAAGCAGCAGGAAGCTTATAGCCATTGTTTTCCGCCTTAAGATTAACCCATTGTTTTTCGCATACATACAAAACATCTAGAGGAAACAAATATTACATAGTGTTTTCCATTCCTCTGGTGCAGGAGACTTCGAGGTAGCGTCATCGGCCGCAGGAGAGCCATCTGGCCCATTAGTGAAGTCGGCGGTCTTGAAGGACTCGAAAGAGCTGGCTAGGTCGGCGGTAATTACCTCATGGGGCACAAAGGTGTTTGCATCCACCAACTGGGTGACCCTGGTGTCGTAGCCAGCGAGCAATGACCAGATAGCTCCGTGATCGATCTTCTGACCGTCATCGTCTACATCGGGCAAGCCAGAGGTCACCGTGTCGATGTCGGCATCCTCGTAGTGAGCCTTGACCATAAATAGCACCATCCTTGCACCAGCCTGGGTACATGAGGATTTCCAGCTTATGATATGCTCGGGGGCTTGGCGCAGGATCTCCGAGTACTTCATGATGGAGTCCACTGCTTTGATATTGATGACTAAGGGCTTGGCGATTTCCTTTTCCTGGGTGATGGCAATACTGATGAAGTTGCCGGCAAGAACCATGCATTCCTTTGGCGGAGGAGGATTATTGGCTAAACCAATAGGAGCTGCATTTCTGGCCAAATGATTGAGTACATGAGTTCAATACAACATAAGTTCAGAGTACCTGGTTTACAGAAGTACAAGACGGAGAATTCTTACCAAAAATGATATCCTCAGCTTGCTGAAGAATCTCGGTCATGGAATCACGTTCCTTTCGGAGGGTCTTGTAAGCGTCAAGGTTACGAGCATTTTTCTCAGCGGCATATTTGTTTTGTTCCTTAAGAACTGCAATTTCTTCCTTAAGGCGGTTGATTTTCGTGTTTGCGTATTCTTGCACGACAGCCAGGGCATCTTCATGCATTTCCAGTGAGTCTGCTCTCTCCTGCTTCAGGATTTTGTTTTTGCTATCCAGCTCTTGTATGTGCTTGGATTGCTCGACAATATCCTTGGCTTTGGCGATGGCTTCTGCAAATCGGAAAAATGACAAAGCACAATGAGTAGTCAGAAGTTAATGGCACAATACCAAGATTGAGTGCGAAATTGAAAAGAAAACAAACTCTTGCTCTTGGTGATTTGATCCTTCAATAAGGCAATTTTACCCTTTTCAGCTTCAAGATCTGCACGCATCTTGCGAAACTTGTCGTTGGTGGCGTTCCTCCGAGTATTCTCATTCTACAAAGAGATCAAAGTTACTTAGTCTACTTGGAGCATCTAGACGGATAAGTATCCGCCTAGAGGCTTGGGGGATACAGTACGAGTTTTTTAACTCAGTGATATACTTAGTCTTTCTTTAAGCATCTAGTCGGAACTAATTCTTTTTCAACTAGAGGCTTGGGGGCTATAGTATTGAAATTTAAAAACACTGCGTATGCTACTCTAAAATTATCTAGTTGGAATAATTCATTCAAACTAAATACATGGGGACTACAGTGCAAAGTTTCTAGCTTAGTCACTCTTAGAGCATTCAGACCCAAAGATCTATGGTTTTCCGTCTAAATCCTCGGGGGATACAGTGGTATACTACATATGATATTCAAAAGTCATATCAAAACTTACAAGTGCGATGATCTTGAGGTTGCTGGCGCTCTCGAAGAATATCTTTCTAAAAGCAAGAGTGTTTACACGGACGATCTCCGCTTGTTTGAGCAGCTCCTCAAGACCGCACGTGGGAGAAGTCGGCGCTGCACCAGGAGCCAGAGTTGAGCTACTCGGTGTAAGCACCAGGTAGACGATCTTGGGAAGCTCTGTTGGCGTCTTGGGTGCAACAGCTCCGCCTATGACAGAAGTTCCGCCTTCCATCACCACCTTACCGCTACCAGTGGCATCCTTAGCCGGAGCTTCAGCCACTTTAGAGGATGTGCTTTCCTGCGTTGCCTGCTCGCCAACAACGTGGGGCTCCGCGGCAACTTCTGGGACCTCCTGAGAAGGAGTTGGGTCCACTTCCATGGCGGAAGGTTCAGACGCTACCTTTATCGGAGAACTTGTTGGTGCAGCAGTAGGTTGGATGCTCGGAGTCGGAGGGGCAATGGCGGGAGACGCTAGGACAAACATATCTTTGATGTTTTCAGAAGCCCCCGATGTCTTGGAGGTCTTCTTCAAAATCACACTGGCCTTTTTCCTGAAACATGCAAAAGTATAAGTACAGGAATAAGACAAGCAAGAGACAATGTCGGATGGTTAGAAGCTTACACAATGGTTGGTGCCTTTGTCAAAGGGATACCGGTCATTCTTCTTTTCTCCGCCTCCAGGGAGGCGGTGGATCTCTTGGAGGCTCCACCCTCCGTCTTCTTCTTCTTGCCTCCGTCGGCAGCGTTAGAGGTGGAGCTCTTCCGCTTTCGCGCCAACGGGACCTCGTCGTCAGACACGAAGGTGACTTCCTTCATCTTGGGATCATAGACTTGCGCAGCGATGCTACCTTCATCTAGATTCTCCAGCTGTTAAGTGAATCCTAAAGTGTTAAACGCAAGGGTGTATGCAAGACGGAAGAATTGGAGTATATGTCATACACGGAAAATAAATAAGTACCTCTGGGCATGTTTCACCCTCGAACATGTCATAGATGATGGTGAAGCCACGCTTCCTATCCTTCACCTTGACTATGTCTTTGAGGCGAAGCTTGACGGAGTCACTAGAAAGTTGTCCTTGGAGATACGGAGGCTATCCTTCCTATCCTTGGTATACTGGTGCATGAGCTTTTCGTGGTGCTACAGAGGCTGGATCCGCCTGATGAACCAGCACATGGCTAGGTCTAACCCGGTCAAACCCGTCTCTACGAACCAGTCAATCCGCCTTACGGCGTGAGAGGCTTCATCGTCGGGGGTAAGGAGGGCTTGGGATCTCCATGTCGAGGCTTCAGCGGTGGCTCCATCGACAAAGTCTCGGTATGATCTTTCTCGGCCAGCCATAGGGATATCTGAGCCGTAGAAATACGTCCTCTGCCAATTTTTGCAGGATTCGTGACCTACAATGTCGGCGAATCGCCGTCCAGGCCGGATCTTGAAGCTAATGGTTCCATAGTTCCTAAGCTCCTCCTTGATCACCCTGGCTTCCCTCTTCACGGTGAAGAAGGAAATAAACAGATCTAACCTAGGCCTAATTCCTAGGTAACCCTCGCACAACGCCTTGTAGTTGCTAAGCGCGAGGATGCTATTCGGAGAAAGGCTCTGAGGTTGAACCCGGAAGTGGATAAGGACTTCTATGAAGAAGTTGGAGATTGGGAGGGAGACGCTGCGCACAAACTGAGCCTTGAGGTATACCTTTTCTCTGGCTAGGGGAGAAGGGACGACCTCGTTGGTTGGCTCCGACCGCCAGATTAGGCCCTCCGTCCTAGGGAGGTACCCCTCGGAGAGTATCTCCTTGATGTCATTCTCAGTGATGTCCGAGCCACGCCATTCCCCCTTGTGGGAATCAGCCTCCTCCTCTAGTGGTTCCAGCCTCGCTGGAATATGGTCGCCGCGGTGGATTCCACCACCATGGAACGTGGCACCACCACGCCCTCCGGCGAGACGTGGACTGAGCCCGTTGACTTGGTCGTTGCTTTGCATAACGCCGCCATCGACAGGGTGTTGCTGCTACTGGCCATTGATGCAGGTAGGAGAAGATCGTGGCTGGAGAAAATATAGGGTTTTCTCTGTGCGTGCGATGAGCTCGAGGAGACGTTGGCTGGAGGAAGAATATGATGCGAGGAAGAATGAGTTGAAAAGATAAAAGTCACGTGTTATAATATATAGTACTCGGCGTCAATATCCATGCAAGTTGATCGAACAATTGCTTCATGGACAGCGTGTGCGCGAGCGTGCGCAGAAATTTCGCCACATTCCCACCGCTGCCGCCAATGTTTCATATCCTTCACGCGAGAAAAACGGCTATGATTATGTTCTCTACATGTGTCACATCCCAAAATTTTCCAAATTTTGTAATGCGAAAAATAAATAAACAAAATAAATAATTGTTGAAATTTAGGGTGAAAAGAAACTTTTTGTTTTGAAATGAATCCATAAAAACCCATCTTGAACAAACCTTGGATAAAATTTGAATCCAACTAAATTCAAATCAAGTGAAATGCATTCTTCATAAATGCATCTTGAAATTTAAACACTTGGAAAATAAACCAAAACTCTAAAACCCTAATGGAAGGAAAACATTTCCAAGTTATCTCAAATACTAAAGATTTGATCCATATAAATTTTTTGTCAACAAACATTTATAAATGATAAAGAATGACAAATTGAAATATTATAAAACCATAGAAATTGGTTTCACTTAATTTGGAGCCATAGATAAAATCTTATGAATTCAATAAGATAAGGAAATTGAATTTCCAAAGATAATAAAGCACCTATCTAAAAATCCATACCAAATGGTTAGCAATTAACCCTAAAGATATTTAAAAGGATAAATAAATATTAAACAAGATTTTACAAGTTGGAATCATCATTTTTGGATCCTAAAAAGTTATAGGCTTTATAAAATAGAGGAAGAAATAAATGAATAAGGACTATTTTAAAAGACCAAATTAAATCTTGGCCAAGCAAATAAAGTAAAATATTTTTGTCAAATAAAAAGATTAAACGATTATTTAAATAAAATTTTGAGGATTTATTATTATCCAAATTCTTTTAAATAAAGGCATTTCCCATTTTTAAATAAACATTAAAAAACAAAATAAAGTATTTTAAATAAGAATTCAAAGTGTTTTATTTCTCAATAAAACCTACTGAAAGGATTTGGTAAAACTTAGAATTCAAATATAGTTTGAAAACCTATTTAAATCTTATTTTGGAAATAAAGACAAATGTCTATTTTTAAGTAATTAATAAACCCTAAAAGAATAAAAATATTATTCTAAACTTGACTTTAGAATATGTGAGATAACAGTATTAAAATATATTCAAAGTTTGACAAAAGTTTTAATTCAAATAGTGCTTGAATTATTTGAATAGAAATCAAAACAGAAATTTAAAATAGAAAAAGAAAAAGGTTTCAGTATAAAAAAATGGAAACAGACCCCCACCCACCAGGCCCAGTCCAGCCCAGCAAGCAGCCCACTCCCTCTCTCCCCGCGAGAAAACGTTTCGCACCCAGACTTCCACCCACGCAGTCACTGACCGCTGGCCCCACCTCTCCTCTCTCTCTCTCTCGCTGACCAGCCAGCCCCACGCTGTCAGCTTTCTTCCTCACCCCGCGGTGACCACGCCCCCTCGCCGGTCATTTCTGCTTGTTTTAACTCGCTTTAATATGCGTCAATGCCTCGCTTAAACCTCGCCGTGACCGCGTGTACTTAGTCGCCCCTCTCTCCTCTACCATTCCCCTCTGTTCCTAGCTTCTCCCCGCCCCTAGGCTGCTCGAATTCTTCCACACACCGCCACTGCCTCCGACGCCCTCCGACGAAGATTCCGGCCAGCCACCGTCGCTCCTCGCCCCCTCGACCACACGAGCGCGTTCCACAGACTCCTGCGCACCTCCTAGTACCCTCCTCTTACCTACGCATGCACTAGAGGCTTGGCAACTTCGAAGTCGGAGCACCACCATGGACCCTCCCCAACTCCGGCGACCTCCCTAGGTGAACCCTGATGCCCCCCTCTTTCTCTCGAGGACCCTTAGATGTTCTCCGGTTTCACGCGAGTCTAACGCTCCCTCCCAAACACCTTCTCATGGTCTGCAGCCCCGTCCCCGTTGACAACAGGACGTGCCCGACGCTGACACTAGCTCCGGCGAGGAATCGCCATCATCTCCGTGCGCCCTTGCCCCTTCTGCGGCCACCTCGAGCATCACCGTGACCCTGCGACCCGGTGAGACCTCCCAAACCTCCTATCGCTTCCTAGATTCGCCATACCGCCGTAGTCAGAGCGCCTCCGCCGCTCGCCGCCATGCTAGCGCCGCCCGTCTTTGGCTAGTTGCTAGGAACCGTAGGATTTAGATATGTCGGCAATGATAGATCCACTACACGAAGAGGTAAGATTGGTTCTGCACCGTGCGATGCGCTTTATATCTGACGGCTAGAATCGAGCGATCCACGTGAATCGGTACCGCCCAATAAGAAACAGCCACGTGGCTCTGAGTGTGATCTAAAAATAGAAACATTTCAATTTGATATGGGAATTTGCAAATTGCATAACTTTTGATCCACACATCCAAATTTTGCAAATTTTATATCAATGGAATCAGAAAGACAAGTACTTTTCAACCATGTACTTTGTTTAGTAAATTGCATCTATTAAATTGGTTGTTTTTTCAGAAACTTGTGTAGGCATAAATTGAATATAAAATTCAGTCTAATATTATTTTTGTGATAAAATCTTTGACAAATGGATTGTTTTGATCCTACTGACCATATAAACCAACTTTTGGATTCAAAAACATATTTTGTGAGGAAAAAGAATAAACCTTTGAATTAAAGCATTTCTAGTTAAATGAAATTATGGCTTATGTGTTAAAAATACTTTTTTGAGTAAAACCTTTGGAAAATGATTTGATTTAAACACTCTGACCCTAAACACCAAGTTTTAGGATTTAAAAATATATTTGATGAACCCTATAAATTATTACTTTGCTAAAAAGCATTTTCAACAACATAAAATATTGATTTGGTATAAAAATGGTTTATAGATAAAACCTTTTGCAAATGATTTTAATATTAAACACTTGACCACAAAACACTAACATTTGTGTTAAAAAATTATTTGGTAAACACTAGAAATATTCTTTGGATTTAAATCCTTTCTAGCAAAACAAAAAAAATTAAAGTGGCCAATTTTCACTAACTTAATATCAAATGGCTTTACCACTTTTATAAATGACCAAAAAGATATTTTATGATGTTTATAACCCATTAGAAAACACTTTTCCAAATAAAAGAATCTTTGTCATGTTTGCATGCATTGCTTTGTTTTATTATTCTATGTGATGATTGCTTGAATGGTAGATTAAAATTGTGCCTCGCTTGATTGAATTGTAGTGACATTTGAAGAGTGTGACTATTGCAAGATCAAGGAGTGGACTTATAATTCTCTACCAAAAAGGCAAGTGGTGCTTCATACTTTTGTCCCATTATTTTCACTATGCATTAGTGATATTTCTAAGTAGGACTTGCGTGGAATTTTTGCTAAGTATAAACTATGCCATGGGAAATCCTAGTAGATGAAACCTTAGTAGAATTTTCCTAAGTTAATATTCCTACTACTATCATGCTTAGCTTAGCTAGTAGAAAACAAGGGTGGATTATATTCATGCTATGGAATATTTCTAAGTCAAGGACTTGTGTTTTGTTTAATAAAACAACTAAGTGAATGAATCACCTGGGTGGAAAGGGACTTGCTTGGTGGTTTTTGGTTGAGTGGTTACACAAGGCCCATTTCTATGGTTTACCTTGTGTATCTCACTTGTGGATTGCCACCCAGGAACAAAGAGATTTGAGATGTCAAATGTTGAGAAGCTTCAAGTGAAACCACTTGGCATTATGGGCTCTGCCTGTATCATATAGGTTGCAATAACTTAGCCAAATGGACAGTTGGTGGTAGGGGTTTGATAGGTTGGAACGCGTCCATTCTGGTCTAAGGGAAGGCTTCTGAAAGATCTTGTCTTGGTGAAACCAAGTCTTGTGGGGAAAGTGCACCACCTCTGCAGAGTGAAAAATATAATTACTTAGCCATGTCCCTGGCAAAGGACAATTTGAGCATCAAGACATGGAAGCTATCAAGAATCTCCTCATCCAAATTTCTAAGTTAAAAACTTGTGGTTGAACAAGGGTTGAAGGATCACCAATTTCTATTGGGGGATGCCTTGGGTGTTTTTGACCGGCAAAAACTTAGTGTTTTCAAATGATAAGGAAAATATATTTTGGGCAAAGCAAGCCTAAGCTCCACCTAGCCAAATGCATATAGATGATAGACTCCACTATACTACCATAGTATCACTTGCCAATACAATTCAAATGTATTGACCCTTGTGGCTGTAACTTGTTATGTTGCAGGTTTGTTTGATGTTAGTGAAGTGTGTTGATTAGGATTACAAGTCTACAACCAACATGATTGCATGTGGCACTTTGAAGATGAAGGGCTCCATTCTATAGTTATTTCTGCTGCATTGTAATGAGATAGCCAAATGAGCTATGCAAGATGTAATGAATTATTTTATTCCTGGTTATAAAGTTGTAATATGACCTTTGTTTCTTGATATTACATCTTAACTATGGATGCTAGCTATTGATCCAGGGACTAGCATTGTAAACACAGGGATCTCTACCTTATTAAAGGTTGGGACCTTTATAACATGTGTGAGTTACGAGGCGTCGCTGACCTATGGTCTATGTCACTCTACTGGCATAGGCAGGTGAACAGTCCTATATGAAGATTCCGGCATGGATGGATCTCGTTCGGCTTTGAGAAAAGTACGATGGAAGATTCAGCATTTCTCCAAATTATATGTTGAACACGGAGAACATCGCAGGGTTCTTGGGAGGACTACAAGATATTGCTTGACGATTTGCCGACATCTATCTAGACAGAGCATTCAACCTGAAGAGGCAAGACGGCACAAGCTCTCGAAGTTCTCTGGGGGCTACTGTTGGGGATATGCTAAATGGGTATCACCATTGCATGTCTCTAATCCGGATAACCCGGGTGGCCCATAGTTGTTAGCAGGGCCTATGGCCTGCTGGGCGACCCAGTTAGATGGATCCAGAAGGGAGGCCCATGTCGGATAAAGGAAGGCTACGGTGGAGTCATCAACGTACCCGGAGCCTTGGAGTGCAAGACACGTTAGACTAGTTGTATACCGTGTAGGACTCTATAACTTGTCCGGCTAGGAATTTCCCTATAACCCTAGGATTTGGTGTCTTTATAAGCCAGACCTAGAGGAGCCTTTAGGGCATAACTCAACTCATATCGCGCACAACAAACCGATCCCTATAACCCGGCGTATTGCCGTTATAGTGATTTATAGCAGGAGTAGGATTCTGTCACCGTCGTGGGATCTGAACCTGGGTAAGCTGTGTCACCTCGTACCTGCCAACCGTCCGCCTTACCCCCACGTCTCTAAACACGCACTGTGAGGACCCCTCCATGGCGTACTCGTCGGCAATACCACGACAGGAGGAGGGGTAGGTGGCCGGGGTGGTCATTCAAATTTGAATCCTGCCCAAACATACCTGTGGCACACCTCTATGCCATGCGCCACGGTTAATTGGCCTCCATTTTTGTTCTGCAAGTAAAATCTTCTTTTTGTTGTAAGTTTTTATCCTTTTTGAATTTTGAGAATCTAAAAAATTGCTTAATGACCATAGGTCGTTGTGAGCAGATGCACAATTTCGTGCTTGTCATTTTAATATATTAAAGATTTTTTTTAGACATCGTATGCAGAAGTTATTGCCGTTTTACCATGGCATGGCCTCTTTTTTGCAAAAAAACGAAATTCATGTTTGTTAATTTTCCTACAAACTAGACCACATTACCTCCCTATATCTTAAGGGATTTTATTTTTTGATGTGTTTATCATTTTCTTTTATTTTATTTTAAATAAAAAGGCGATCCACAGGAGGGTGTGTCGGGGTCTTAGCAATCAGGGTGCCACACCCCAGCGGTTGATAGGCCCACCGCTCGAGCAGCGGCGCCCTCCGGAGGTTAAGACACCTCAAGAGGCAACTCCAGGGGATGGACCCTCGCATGGCTCTGGCCTCAACCCAACTCGGCTTCATGAGGACGTCCTATGAAGAGGCTCCCCACGCAGCACTTTGGTCCACCCCGGTCCTTGGATACCCTAGAGCGTGTGACATGGGTATGCCCTACGGGTGCCTGATGTTAGCCTACCCGGTCCAGGCTGGCAGAAGCCCATACAATCACTCACTCTAGATGGCGAAGCCTAGGAAGGATTTGGATGACCCAGGCCCATGAAGGATGCAACTCCTTGGATAACACGACCATCTTTAGATAGAAATTCAAAGGGTCAAACCCTAACTTGTAACCGACTCGACCTAAACCTCGAGACCTAGCCTCCCCATATAAAGGCCAGGAGGGCACGACAAGGAGGAGATCCATAACCCTAGCACACAACTCGCCAGATCTCATCTGTGCACCCCTGTAACCTTCGGCATTGCCATCAATCAAGAATAGACAAGCAGGAGTAGGGTTTTCCCTCCCGGGGCTTGAACCTGGGTAAACCTCGTGTCCCCATGTTGCGAATCTGTTAGACGTTTTGCTATCTCCAGCGTCCCCTCCTTCTCCAAAACCCAAGTCCATAACAATGGGCACTAATGGTCAAACCCTCGTCACTGTGCCAGCCGTGCACGCTCGTAATCTCACAGTGAAGGCAGCCAGGACAACACTATCCGACAAGTGTTGCCTCGGCTTTGAGAACCACATGGACCACCTCGGTAACAAGGAGACGGTATGGCTCCTTCAGTGCAAAGGCAGGGCTGGCGAATGATGTCTACGCACTTCTATTCTTGTAGATAGTTTTGGGGCCTCCAAGTGCAGAGAGTTTGTAGAACAACAGCAAGTTTCCCTTAAGTGGATCACCCAAGGTTTATCGAACTCAGGGAGGAAGTGGTCAAAGGTATTCCCTCTCAAGCAATCCTGCAATCAAGATACAAGAAGTCTCTTGTGTCCCCAACACACCCAATATAGGTGCACTAGTTCGGCGAATAGATAGTGAAATACAAGTGGTAACGGTGCCAGAAAATAGCTTCTGACTTGTTGTTGACGTGGGGTAACGGTGCCCGAAAAGAACTTGATGGTGAGGTAAGGTAAAGGACCAAAACCTCCCTGACAAACGGAACAAAGATGGAAGCAAGCAAACATGCAACAGATATAGTAGCAAACGGTGTTTCAATGCTTAGAAACAAGGCCTAGGGATCATACTTTCACTAGTGAACACTCTATCATATAAATATCCTCTCTTTATGATACTACTCTTAACTACTCTCCAATTGGATACTCTAATCCATGGTAGGGCTATAACAACACACCTCAAAGTCCGCCTTCCCCAATCTAGATAACCCCACACTGTCACCTTGAGCACTAGATGGTTCCAACAAA
The DNA here is from genome assembly GCA_916181665.1 of Avena sativa. Lineage (NCBI taxonomy): Eukaryota > Viridiplantae > Streptophyta > Magnoliopsida > Poales > Poaceae > Avena > Avena sativa. The sequence continues at coordinate 51,025,756 of OV702299.1, forward strand.
CACCAAAATTTCATAGAGACATCCAACTCCAAATATAACTCATAACAAATATTCAATCTAGCCAAAGTTCCACACACGGTATGCCCGTTGTCACTTTCACACATGTGGGGAAAATCATAGATCTATTAAAGCACAAAGAGTATTTATATAGACTCAAGCCTAAGTGCCACCATGGCGTGCACGCTGTCACTTTCACACACATGGGGAGAGCAGAGATCTAATGAAGCACTTGAGTCTCAAGGTAGATCTACTTGATTACAAAGCTCATGACCACAAGATCATGCATAGAGAGAGAGAGATGAACACATAGCTACTGGTAGAGCCCTTAACCCTGAGGAAGAACTACTCCCTCCTCATCATGGGAATCAGCAACGGTGATGAGGATGGTGGTGGAGATCGATGGAGATGGCTCCGGGGGAACTTCCCCGTCCCGGCAGGGTGCCGGAATAGAGACTTTTTGTCCCCCAAAACTCCCCTTCGGTGGCGGCGGCGCTGTGGTGGTTTTCATGGATTTCTTCTGGATTATTTAGGGTTTTTCGGCCGGAGGCTTCTTATAGGCGAAGGAGGCAAGGTCGGTGGAGGTCCAGGGGGCCCACACCCCCTCTGGGCGCCTCCAGGGCTTGCCCGCGTCTAGGGGGTGCGGACACCCTGTGGCCCCCTCCGGATCTGCTTCGTGGTTCCGTGTTTCTCCGGGAAAAATAATGACTTTGGCTTTTGTCCCATCCAATTCCGAGAATATTGATTTTCTGCCTTTATGGAACCAAAAATAGAAGAAAACAGGCAACTGGCACTGTGGAAACTTGTTAATAGGTTAGTTCCAGAAAAGATATAAAAACACCTCAAAGTGTAGACAAAACATAAGACAAATGATATAAAACAAGCATGGAGCATCAAAAATTATAGATACGTTTTCAACGTATCAGCGACCTCAGCACCAGCAACTATCTCCTTTGCTGCTTTGGTGCAAGAGGAGGAGCAAGCAATGCCAGGCGGCGACAAGCGACCCCGACGGAGTCAACTTTATGAAAGTACGGAGAAGCCCCAGCGAGCAGAATTAGTCCACCTAAAGTAGTCTTGTACACTGGGACTTCGCAGAGCGGCAATGTGGTGACTCTTCCCACCTATGATTTAGAGGAAGAGGCCCAGCGCCTCTATATAAGGAGGCTTTCTCCTACCTCAGAATGGGTCGATCGCTAGGATATAAACCCCTATATGCCCATCCACCATTGTATCCTCACGAAGCACGCGAGAAATACAACAAAGCAGGAGTAGGGGCTTTACCTCCTCGCGAGGGTCCTGAACCTGGGTAAAAAACCTCATGTCCACTCTTTGTCGTGCACGTACCCCGCCGTCATCGTCATTGTTGAGAATCTTAGAACGCGTGTCCAACCCCCTCACGAACTCAGGGCTTGTTGGACCCCTTGTTCCTTCATGGGACACTTTCTCTGACATTTAGCACGCCAGGTAGGGGCCTAAGGAGTGCTTCCAAGACCTTCACCAACCTCGTCGGCATGTCGGCTCGCAATGAGACTCGGGCTGAGCACACTCTCCGCCATACGGCGAGCAAGGCTCAGACGAAGCACGTCCCCCGACAAACCTCCATGGAGCAAACCTCGTGGACGGAGTATGAGCAAGGCTCTCCTTCCACCCATCGAGGGAGCTCCATCTCTCCTTGCGTGGCAACATGTCGCTCTGTCATGCCTAGATTAGCAGGCCCACACTATAGGCATCCAAGCGCATGGTGCACGAGCTGTTGAACCAGCCGCCGGCCAAACCTGGCTAGGAGAAGTGGTGCGAGCTCTTGGCCAATCTCCTCAACATCGCCACCCTCGCCCCGACGAGGCTGGAGGCTTAGGCCGAGGGCAAGGCATCGGGGGCTGGGGGCTCATTCCAGGCCCAGCACCCCAATGGTTCCACCAAGCTAAGCGACGCTGCTCCACCACTAGGAAATAGCTGCCATATCATCTTGGTGATGGCTGTGATGTATAGCCATCCACGCTCACATTTAAACTGTATATTATTCATATATTTGATGAAATATCTCTCTAAACCCCGCCACTAATGCCTAAAGATCAAAGGGGTATGCAATCCTTTCTTTCTATGTTTCCCTGCGTAGATAATGACGTTTGATGATGGGAATCACTACATTAAAGTCAAAGATACGAGATTTCCAACAACTCAAAGAAACATGGACTCGTGAAGTGGAGGCAGTTCCTTTAACGACCAACTATACGGCGGGAATTTTATTCCGGCCGTATAGTTGGCACCGACATAGACATATCAAAAAGAACAACTTTCGTGAAGGGGCCTCTATATAAATAGGCTTCGAGCAACCAGAAAAGCCTCCTCGACCTCTTCTTTTCGATCTCAACTCTCCCTGCCACCAGAAGCCACCACATCGGAGGAATAGATCTAGATCTAATCTCCAAACCCTTTTCCACCACCATAGCCATATTCCACCACTTGTAATAGTAGATCTCATCTCCAATTGTCGACATTGTAATACTATTTGGTATCAATCTCATGATATCCATTACAATATTTTTAGTTGTTGATTTCATCTCTATGTGTGAGTAATTCTCCTTGGGCTAAGGGCTTCGGCCTAGCCATGTAGATTTTGTGCATGTTATTTATCATAGATGGGATCATGTATTAGTTTGTATGACATGATGATTATTGTACCCTCTCTTGCCTCAATATAAGGACTTGTCAGGTATCCAACACCCCAAGGATTGATCCTGGTATAGGGAGTGTGAGTAATGACTGATCTACAAGTGGGAACCCCAGTGGCAGAAGGGGTAGTACGGCTGTATGTGAGGGATTTACTTGGGATTAATGGTGACATCACTATGCATATCATTAGTTCTCTTTCTTCTATGGATGAGACTAGTAGGTTATCGCTATATGCGGTTGCGGAGGAAATAGCAATTATGGATGCACTGCCCACATATAATTATCTTGCTCTAAAAATTATATGCATACTTTATTATTATCTTTTATTCCCATCTGATGTTTTGCACAGCTACTGGTGAAACCGAAAGCCCCGGACCCTCTCTCTCTCTCCATCATCGACAACAACAAAAGATTGCAAACTCTTGGTCCGGTGAAAAAACAAATGGAATTCTAAAACTCCCAAAGGTCCGTTTAAGTAACCTTACTACGCTTTCTGCTTCCCGAGGATTCGATAAACCTAGGTCTACTAGGGAAAAAGAACTATACTACATCCGTAATCCGGATCAAAGGTATCAACCCTTTTTCTGGTGCCATTGACGGGGAAGCAATAGCTACCCTGGTGAGGTTAGTAGGAACCTTTCTAGTTTTAATTCTTGTTTTTAATTTTGTTAGTTTGATTTCAGTCTTTATTTGAAAAACCAAAAAAGTCTTTAAATTCTTGTTTTTACTATTATTAGTATTTGTTTAAGAAAATCCAAAAACATAGGAAATATGGCTGAAAAGAAGCTTGGGGAGTTTGCAACTCCCAACAATGATTATTTGCATACTCCTATTACACAGCCAGCAATTACTACTGAAGATTATGAAATTAATCCCCACTACTTAAGTTTGGTTCAACAGAACCAATTTGGAGGCTCTGCTGTTGAGGATGCAGGTATGCACTTAAATAGTTTCACTGAAATATGTGATATGATGCGCATTAAAGATGTTGACCCCGACGCGGTTAAATTGCGCTTATTTCCTTTCTCTCTTAGAGGAAGAGCAAAATAATGGTTTCTATCTTTGCCTAGAAATACTATTGCATCATGGGTGGAATGTACTTCTTTATTTATGACTAAATTCTTTCCACCTGCAAAGACTATGCAACTAAGATCTAATAATACTGGTTTTAGACAGGAAGAGTGTGAGCCACTAGCGCTTGCATGGGAGAGAATGAAAGAATGCATGACAAACTGTCCCAGCCATGGGATGGAAGATTGGTTAATTCTTCATTTATTTTATAATGCTCTTGACCCGGTATCTAAGTCTATGCTTGATATTACATCTGGAGGAACATTTATGGGTAAACAAATTACCGAAGCAAAGCAGCTGCTAGACAATATGCAAGACAACCATGCCCAATGGGTGGAAAGATCAAACACAAAGAAGGTGAACTCCGTCACACCTCAAGAAAATGAAGAACTCAATGCTAAGTTGGATGATCTTATATTAGCCGTCAAAGCTAAGGAAACCCAGGTAAGAGCTATCCTAGAATCAAATATTGAAGAAATAGACTTCATAGCTCGTAGTGATTATAACCCTACTTGGAAGAAGAATTATAATCCAAATTTTCAGAAACACTATTCTAGTCCTGCCGGTAATTCTAATAATAATATGGTATCAAGTAATGGTAGTCTCCAAGAAACTATTAAGTCTTTTATGGATTCTCAAAATGACCAAAACAATATCCTTGTTAAAATAACGGAGAACTATGATGCTATGCTTGGTAAATTATCTAACCAAGTTTTAAGTTTGAGGAATGATTTGCAGGCACTCCAAGAAAGAACAAGGATTGTTGAGGCACGACTAGGTAAATAACCGAGATTTAAACTCTCATTCTAGCTAAATTTGCAGGTAAAGCTGAGCCCAATCCAGTTGAAGACCTCAAGATGATAAGAATCCAAAGGGAGGAGCCTGAAGAACTTGACTATAGCAATGCTCCTTCAACAAATTACATAGTTGAAGATCTTGTAAAAAGGATTAATATCAAGATTCCGGTAAGTGATGGAAATGAGGAAGCCATGCATCAACACTTTGTTAATCAGGTAGCAATAAAGGTATGTGAGCTTGAGGAGGAGTATAAGAAAATTGCTAAAAAATTACCTGTTAAGCTTGATGAGATATTTGAGCCTACTATTAAGATTAAAATCGGGACTAATGAAATAGCTGCACTTTGTGATTTAGGTGCAAGTGTTTCAACAATTCCAAAGAGTCTTTTTAATAAGTAAAATCTTGGCTATTTCCAAATCACCGAGTTAAAATTACATCTAGCAGATTCTACCTACAAACAAGCAGTAGGAATTATAGAGAATACTTTAGTATACATTAAAGGTTGTCCTGCTCTTATTGATTTTGTTATTATTGGCATGCCTGAAGATGGTACCGCTCCTATCATATTAGGACGTCCATTCTTAAGAACTATTAAGGCTTTTATTAATCTGCATGAAGGGAATGTGAAGCTTCAATTGCCTTCGCGGGATACTTTTGTTATTCATTTTCCAGGAAGAAGAAAGCCAAGCATGATGATAAGGGGGCCATCACTTTAAAGGCCAACTATTTTGGAGTGGGTGTTCCACTCATCTGGCCTAAGTGAGAAACATCAAGGTCAAGCTATTGGCCACAAAAGAGAGCTGCATGGGAGGCAACCCTGTGAAATAAAGGTTTGAGTAAAGTTTTTAAGTTCTAGTTTTAGTTTCATGTTGAATAAAGAGTGCTAGAAAACTCCAGTTGAAGAGGAGAGATTTAGCGGTACTAAAATTCTTGCTTTATACATGCTAATGTTGGTCAGCAATTTAGTTTGTCATTTTTCCATCAAAACATGGTGTTTCGCTAAGTTTTAGTCTAAAAAGTAATTCTTGAAGGAATATAAATTTTTTGACGAGTACAGTACCTTTAACGACCAACTATATAGCGGGAATTAAAATTCCAGCCGTATAGATATTTGAGCCATCGGCAAATTTTCTTCTCCGGATATAGAAGGTTTAACGACCAACTATATGGTGGGACCATTTTGGTTCGGCCATATAGTTTCGCCCGTATAGATACAGCCGCCAGGAAAGAAACCCTAATTTTTCCCGTCAGACCAACTATACGGCGGGTACAAAATTTTCTGGCCGTATAGTTGCGTCCGACCACTTAAGCGCACAGGAAGGTACCCAAAACACCAAAACTTTGATCCCTTTTCTCTCTTATACCTCCAAACTCTCTCAAAACCTCAAGGGATCTTCATCTCTACTCAATTTTGTTTGATTTCCTCGCACATAAGTGATCTACGATATGTTTCTCGTCCAATCCTCCAATTACTTTTTGCAAATTCATCTCAGATCTATTGTCATTATCAATCTAGGGTGAGACTTATTTAGAACCAATGGCCATGTTTATCTTGCCTAGATTATTATTTTGAGGATATTCTTTAGTGTGCTATGATGAGTAATATGTTATGCTTATTATTGATTGGATCAAAAACTTTTATTTTTGTCTTTCTTATTTATTTTTATAAGATGAACACAAGGATCCAAACGTGTGCTCGTGCCGCTGCGAGTTCTTCTAAGGCTGCCTCTACCGCTACATCTCGGGACCGCATGGGGATACGGTTCAGGAATGAGCTCCAACGTGATCGCTTCAACAAGATCAAGAACCGAGAAGTGAAGGAAACCAAGTAGGCTTGTCCTGTTATACTGAACCAACTCGGTATTTATGATGACTTTAATTTACTTTGCAATAGGGTTGGCCTGCAAAATTTTGTATTCCATGATGTGCCTACTTATCGCCGGTTAACTCTAGAGTTTTTAAGTTCTTTGACAAGCATCGTTAAAACATGGCATGGAGAGGACATGATTTCTTTCCGACTTATGAACAACAATTATACATTAACACTTGATAAATGGTGCAATTGTCTTAGTTTACCAAAAAATGATGTTAATGCTTTATGTGCATCTTTTGCCGACATGCATCCTTCCCCAGATCATTATTATAATGGAATGACCTTCACTTCTAGAGTCAATAAGGGGAAGAATATTCAGCATCCTGCTATTCGCTATTTGTTCTATGTTATTGCTAACACCTTGCAGGCACAAAATGAGTTTACAAGACTCAATGAGGAGGACATATTAGTCCTCGCAAAAGCTTATTTCAACAACATCGACTTGTCACTCAACTTGGGTGTAATTCTTGTGCGCTACCTGGAGCACCGGTCCTACCAAAGCCAAGGACCAATTACAGGTGGAGGCGTCATCACCGTGCTTGCCATTGACCTAGGCATCAACCTAGGTGAGTTGCAATCATTGCTAGGTGAGCGACGTGTTGGCTTCTCTACTTTGAAAGCTTGTGGAATGCTCACTAGGAGAGGTGGTGGTTTTTACTTGCATATTGAAGGAGTTGGGCGTATCTACCCCGCTCCTTTGCCTCATGGTCTCTTCTCTATCGAGGAGGGTTGTTTGCTATATGATGTGCAGGTTGAACAACATGAACCCTAGGAGGAGATTCCGGATGAGTATGTGATAAGCCCAAGTTGCATCACCATTCTATATCATAATTTACCTCTATTCATTAATATTGGTCTTATTATGAGGTATTACTTATGGCTTTTTCATCTGTTTATGCATATTGGATGATTCTTGGAGGATGGACTGCCGGAGTCTGGATTCTGATGGAAAAGAAGGCGTATCGGTGCAATTTCGCAAAGATCAGAAAAATACTAGAAAAATAAGGAAACATATTATTTCTCCAAAAGAATGAGGGAGCCAGAAGGAGGGACGAAGAAGGGCCTCAGGGGGCCCACACCCCCTAGGCGCGGGACCACCTGACACCGCGCCTAGGGTAGGTGTGGCCCACCTGTCTGGCCTCCGACTCCATCCCTTCACCTATATCTTCCTTACGGAACCCTAAGCCTCGGGGAGCGACCACAGATAGATTTCCGCCGCCTCTGGGGGCGGAAAACACCGAGAGAGAAAGATCTCTCCGGCAGATAGATTTCTGCCAGGGGAATTCCTTCCCAGAGAGGGGAGACCGTCGCCATCAACACCGTCATCAAGCTAGGCTTCATCGGTATCATCATCATACACACCATCATCACCACCAGCACCATCATCACCACTCCGTCCTGCTGTAACAATTGTGTTGGATATTGCTTTAGTTCTTAGGGGAACTTTTCCGGTGTTGATTACTATTGTAGTTGATGCTTGTGAGTGGAACCATTGGATTATTGTTTATGTTCAGATTGTTATCCATTACCATATCATCTTTGATCTTGATCCATATGATGTCTTGTGAGTAGTTCGTTTAGTTCTTGAGGACATGGGAGAAGTCATGTTGTTAGTAGTGAATCTGTGATGAGATATTATTCAATAGTTTAGTATTTAAGTTGTGGTTCTATTCTACTAGTAGTGTCATGTTGATGTGGACATCCCATCTATTGATACAACCGTTGTACCTACAGCTACACACATACAAGGACCTATCATAAGATCTCGTGCCAAACAACTTATCTATCAGGTACTTTTGTTTCTTGGAACTATTCCTCACATACATGAGAATATGATGCTGCCTAAATCAGATGTATTTATTACTCTTTGGAATGATGGACCAAGCATGGATGAGAGGGACAAGCATTGGAGCATGGCCATGCATGGAGATGGCAGCAAGCATGAGATGAGTCAAGAGAAGGCCACGGATGAAGATTTCAGAACTTTGAGGCCACCATAATGAAGAAAGAAGGCTTGGACGAAATATTCAAGATTAATACTTCATAAATTCGTCCATAGCTTAATATGGTGCTGCGACACCTCTATTTTGGGTCAGGCCCATGTAATTTTCGTAGGATTTTAGTTAGCCACTTTTTAGAGTCCGTATTTGAGGAGAAAAGGACTTCTAGGGTTGGATTCGACCACCACTTCTATGGTTGGCCGAAATCCCACCTTTTCCTCCTTAAATACTCCTCATAGCCGTCACTTTAGCCTCGGATTTTGTTTAGACATTAAGTTAGCCATCATAGCAACTTCGCCAAGGCTCGAGCGTCGCAGAGGCCTCTTGTACTTTGCACCTATTCAGGATCCCACCTTTTCAATAAAGCTTTCCTCTTAATCCGCAATATCTTGATTGCAATATTAGTTCTTACTTGTTCTCGATTTCAGGTAGGAATTAAGACCCTCGCTGGTCAGGCTGATCGTGTTCCCGCAGGATCGGTAACCTCCAGGAGATTGGCCTAGCGATTGCATTGGTGCTCGTGCTCGCACGTGTAGTCGGATCGTCAAGCCCGAACTCCACCAAATCGACTATCATCATCTCATCGAAAGATCGGACACCTTTGCCCTATCAAATGGTATCAGATTTCAGGTTGCTCGGTGAGACTTTACTGTTTTCGTAGATTAGATCTGTTTTTACCTATAACCCACGAAAAAGCCAAAAACACAGTTAAAGTTTAGATCCATCCCATCACCAATTTACGCCTTGCATTATCTTTTCAGTTTTGCATTGTTGAATTTGTGTCTGCATCGTCGCGTCAAGTTGCTGGTCTTAGTGTCTCGTCCCGTAGAGTTTCGAGTTCTGATCATAGTAGTCACCGCCACCCTTGCAGATCACCGCCACCATATTCCGCCGTCATAAACCCTAAAAACTCCGCCACCGCCTTCCTACCGCGACACGGATCCGATCACCTATCCTGTCGCGGCACGAGTCCGAGTTGAGTTTTATTGTTTCCTAGTTATTTCTTTTTACTTTTCTTCTTTGTTGTTTCCGTGTTTAGCTAAAGTCCGTGTCGAGCTCAGAGTCCGGTCGCCTAAGTCCAGAAGGAGAGCAAAAAAAAAAGTTTGGAACTGCCTCCAATAAAATTTTGTGCCTATACTGTTTTTCGACCCCGGGGATCACTTTTCTCCATCGGCCGTTATAGCGACATTTTTTTGGCGCCTGCGCGCTTTCCGGAGCATAATACAAAAAATTCGAAAAAAAAATTGGGGCTAACCTATTTTTAGACCCCGTAGATCAGTTTTAGACACTCGCCATCATAGTGATTTTCCGCATCTCGGTTCGCTTTTCAGGGTGCCATATCATCATACATTGCTTATTGTGTCGCGTCGTGACATCGTTGGTGATCTAGGCTCGCGTCTCTAGTACGGTCTAGCCTAGGACCAGCACAGTACCGTCGTTGAGCATTCTTTCAACTTTTGCATTGCTGTTTTGATAATTGCTAACCCCTTTGCTAAGCCTTTCCCAGAGCTCCACAGATATTCTCCACGTGCGGTGTCTCGACTCCTGGTAATCGCTTGGTTCAATCTCTGGACCCACTGATCCTTGCGGTTGCACATCGCCTTTTCCTGCTATTTGGTAAGAACTTGTTAGAGCTTCCTATATTGCTTGACGGATTACGCGTGCCTTCCACCATATTTCCGTAGTATATACCTGTGCTTTTTAAAGGACTAACCATGACAGATACTTCGCGGAACCCTGCCATGTGGACGAACCAAGAACTACATGCACACTTCTTCGAGCTCTTGGTCGGTCGCGCTAAAGATGTGGATGCACGCCTAGGGGAGTTTGACACCAAGCTCACCAACGCCATGGACAAGATCGATGGGCTCGAGAAATCCTTCAACGGCAAGCTTGACGCTCGGTTCAAGGAGGTTTTTTCCAGATTGCCAGCACCCGCACCCGCACCCGCCCCATTGGCACCTCGGCATGGCGCACGGCGTATTCCGATCATGGGTCGGACTGCTGGTTCGGCTGCCGCCGCACCTCAGGCGGCTATCGCGGCAGTTGACGCACCCCAGACTTCCACCGCGGCTGCTGTTGCGACATTGGGGACAGACGACGGGTACTACTACGACCCCGACGATGACGATCTGTTTGACGAGGAGGTTGAACAACCTCCACAGGTACCTGCTGGCCGTCCCCGACATTACTACCGCAACGCTCGACCACCGGTACGTGATGATGATCATGTTGCAAAGCTTAAATTAAATATTCCATCTTTTGAGGGTAAATATAATCTTGACGCATATCTTACATGGGAGATGAAAGTAGAACAATGTTTTGCATGTTTAAAATATCCTGAGAATATGCGTGTTAGTGCTGCTACATGTGAATTTACTAAATTTGCTTCCCTTTGGTGGTCTGAGTATTGTCGTTTAAATCCTATTACTATTCCTAGTACTTGGACTGCTTTAAAAACTGCTATGCGTGTTCGTTTTGTACCTCCCACTTATCAACGTGATTTACTAAATAATCTGACACGTTTAGAGCAAGGAAAAAATTCTGTAGAAGAGTATTATCAGGAATTGCAAACGGGGATGGTTCGGTGTGGTCTTGTTGAATCTACTGAACAAATGCTTGCACGTTTCTTTGGTGGATTAAACAAGGACATTCAGCACATATTAGATTATAAGGAATATAATTCTACCACTCGTTTGTTTCATCTTGCTTGTAAAGTTGAACGTGAAGTGCAGGATCGCCAAACACCATGGAGGAGGACTAATAATTCTGCAGGTCGCACATCCACTTGGACATCCCGGCAATCAGCACCTCCTTCTCGTGATTCGCCACCAGCTACTACCACATCCAAGGCCACTACAAGGTTTCCAGCTGCTCCTCCACCGTCATCCAATACTCCTGCTCGTAGCGCATCTTATATGGCTTCCACGGGTAAAACAAAGGATATACAATGCCGCAAGTGCTGGGGTTTTGGTCATATTGAGAGACAGTGCACAACACAACGTGTGATGATGGTGCGTGATGATGGTCAATACGATTCAGCGAGTGACTTTGATGAAGATACATTAGCCCTTATTTCTGCTCGAGATGGAGACAAGTGTGATTCTGATGAAGAGACAGAGGTAATGGGAGCTGAAGCTGCCGATCAATACAAGAGCTTAATTACACAACGTGTGTTGAGTGTGCAATTGAGCAAATCTGAGCAAGATCAATGCCACAACCTGTTCCAAACACGTGGTGTTGTCAAGGAAAGAGCTATACGGATCATCATTGATGGAAGGAGTTGTAACAATCTGGCTAGTGTTGACATGGTAGAGAAGCTTGCACTTCCAACAAGACAACGCACACATTCATATTACATCCAATGGTTTGAGAGTTCTGGCAAGATCAAGGTAACAAGAACAGTATGCGTGCATTTTATTATTGGTACATATTCTGATTTTGTTGATTGTGATGTTGTACCTATGCAAGCTTGTTCTTTGTTACTTGGTAGACCATGGCAATTTGATAGATAATTTGTTCATAATGGCAAAACTAATCACTATTCTCTTATGCATGATGGAAAGAAAATTGGTATAAAACCTATGACTCCTGAACAGATTTTAAAAGATGATCTCGCTAGAGCTAGTAGAGCTAAAACTGAGGAGAAAAATAAAAGTGAGAATCAGATTGTTGCTGCAGATTTTGTACCACCAAAGAACACTAAATCTGATTCTACACATGCTACTGAAATTCATTTGAAGAGTCCATGTATGCTTGCAAATAAAATTGATATTGCTGAACTAGATGTAAACAATACTCAATCTTATGCAATTGTCTGCAAAGAGGTCTTGTTTTCATTTGAGGATATGCCTCCTTCTTTGCTACCCGCTACTGCTAACCTTTTGCAGGAATATGAGGACGTCTTTCCCGCTGAGCTTCCACGAGGACTACCTCCTATTAGAGGAATTGAGCACCAAATTGATCTAATTCCTGGTGCTACGTTGCCCAACCGCGTGCCATATAGAACCAATCCAGAGGAGACAAAGGAGATACAACGCCAAATTCAGGAACTACTCGACAGAGATCATATTTGTGAGTCCCTTAGCCCCTGTGTTGTTCCTATTATTTTGGTACCTAAGAAAGATGGTTCTTCGTGCATGTGTACTGATTGTAGAGCTATCAATAATATTACTATTCGATATCGTCATCCTATTCCACGTTTAGATGACATGCTTGATGAATTGAGTGTCTCTACCATGTTTTCTAAAGTTGATTTGCATAGTGGTTACCACCAGATTCGTATGAAATTAGGAGATGAATGGAAAACAGCATTTAAAACTAAGTTCGGTTTATATGAGTGATTAGTAATGCCATTTGGTTTAACTAATGCACCTAGCACTTTCATGAGATTAATGAACAAAGTTTTACGTGCTTTCATTGGACGTTTTGTGGTAGTCTACTTTGATGATATTTTGATTTATAGCAAATCTTTAGAGGATCATTTGGACCATTTACGTGCTGTTTTCAATGCTTTACGTGATGCACGTTTGTTTGGTAACCTTGAGAAGTGCACCTTTTGCACCAATCGAGTTGCGTTTCTTGGCTATGTTGTTACATCACAGGGTATTGAAGTGGATCCGGCCAAGATTGAAGCTATTGAGAATTGGTCGCAGCCCAAGACGGTCACACAAGTGAGGAGTTTTCTTGGCCTCGCTGGTTTTTATAGGCGCTTTGTCAAAGACTTTGCATCACTTGTCGCGCCGCTAAATGAACTTACTGTTGTGGGAATGGTCACGGCAGATGCTGCAATCGGCAGCGAGTAGTAGAACGAGGGGCAAGGGTGGCCAGCCATCTGCGGTGCGAGATGAGGGCAGAGACACAGGGTTTTACCCAGGTTCGGCCCCCCGGAGGGTAAAGACCTACTCCTGCTAGATTGTATTATGATGGTGGTACAATGGGGCGAGGTCGGCGGCTAGGCGGCGAGTCGCTTGGGTGTATGATGGAACGTATCTCTACACGCCCTGTAGGGAGGTTTATATAGACTCACCTTCCCTAGGGTTTACATATCTCAACCGAATCAGTTAAGGCTTCGGTACACGTTTAACCTAATCCGACTAGGCCTATCTACTCGCCTGGGCCTTCAGCTTCCAGTCGCTTGGATCCTCACCGGGCCTTGATCCAGTCGCCGTCTTGCAGGCCCACTCATCAGTTCCTGGGCCAGTCGGAAACGTCCTGCTGGGTATACCCCGGTAGGCATATCCCCATCACTTACCAATAAGGATGTGCCCTTTGTTTGGGGTGATGCACAACAACAGGCCTTCGTCATATTGAAAGATAAGCTAACACATGCTCCCTTACTCCAACTTCCTGATTTTACTAAGACCTTTGAGCTTGAATGTGATGCTAGTGGAATTGGTTTGGGAGGGGTGTTATTACAAGAGGGAAAACCTGTTGCATATTTTAGTGAAAAATTGAGTGGGGCTAGTCTGAACTATTCTACTTATGATAAAGAATTATATGCATTGGTTCGGACATTAGAAACTTGGTAACATTATCTATGGCCTAAAGAATTTTTTATACATTCTGATCATGAATCTTTGAAGCATATTCGTAGTCAAGCTAAGTTGAATCGTCGTCATGCAAAGTGGGTTGAATTTATTGAGTCTTTTCCTTATGTTATCAAACACAAAAAGGGTAAAGATAATATTATTGTTGATGCTTTGTCGCGCCGTTATGCTTTGTTATCTCAACTTGACTTCAAAATATTTGGATTGGAAACTATTAAGGAACAATATGTGCATGATGCTGAATTTAAAGATGTGTTGCAGAATTGTAGAGATGGTAGAACTTGGAACAAGTTCGTCTTCAATGATGGATTTGTGTTCCGTGCTAACAAACTATGCATTCCAGATAGTTCTATTCGTCTTTTGTTGTTACAGGAGGCGCATGGAGGAGGATTGATGGGACACTTTGGTGTCAAGAAGACGGAGGATGTTCTTGCTGCACACTTCTTTTGGCCACATATGCGTCGAGATGTTGAGAGATTTGTGGCACGCTGCACTACTTGTCAAAAAGCTAAGTCTCGCCTTAATCCACATGGTTTATATATGCCTCTTCATGTTCCTAGTGTTCCTTGGGAGGATATTTCTATGGACTTTGTTTTGGGATTTCCACGAACACAGAAGGGGAGGGATAGTATTTTTGTTGTTGTGGATCGGTTTTGTTGGCACACTTTATTCCTTGTCATAAAACGGATGATGCTGCGCATATTGCTGATTTGTTCTTTCGTGAAATTGTTCGTTTGCATGGTGTGCCAAATACTATTGTTTCTGATCGTGATACTAAATTTCTTAGCCACTTTTGGAGATGTTTATGGGCTAAGTTGGGGACTAAATTGCTGTTTAGTACAACGTGTCATCCCCAAACTGATGGACAAACTGAAGTAGTAAATAGAACTTTGTCTACTATGTTGCGGGCTGTTTTAAAGAAGAACTTAAAATTGTGGGAAGAGTGTTTACCTCATATAGAATTTGCTTATAATCGTTCGCTGCATTCTACCACAAAGATGTGCCCGTTTGAGATCGTCTATGGTTTTGTTCCTCGTGCACCTATTGATTTATTGCCTTTACCTACTTCGGTGCAAAATAATTTGGATGCTACACAACACACTGAAATGATATTAAACTTGCATAAGACTACTAAAGATAACATCGAACACATGAATGCTAAGTATAAACTTGCTGGGGATAAAGGGAGAAAGCATGTTGTGTTTGATGTTGGAGATCTTGTTTGGTTACATTTGCATAAGGATTGCTTTCCTGATTTACGCAAGTCTAAGTTAATGCCGCGTGCTGCTGGTCCCTTTAAGGTGTTAGAGAAAATAAACGATGATGCATATAAACTTGAGTTGCCTGCAGACTTTGGTACGGTTAGTCCTACGTTTAATATTGCAGATTTAAAGCCTTACTTTGGTGAGGAAGATGACATTGCGTCAAGGACGAATTCAATTCAAGAAGGGGAGCATGATGTGGACATCCCATCTATTGATACAACCGGTGTACCTACAGCTACACACATACAAGGACCTATCACAAGATCTCGTGCCAAACAACTTAACTATCAGGTACTTTCGTTTCTTGGAACTATTCCTCACATACATGAGAATATGATGTTGCCTAAATCAGATGTATTTATTACTCTTAGGAATGATGGACCAAGCATGGATGAGAGGGACAAGCATTGGAGCATGGCCATGCATGGAGATGGCAGCAAGCATGAGATGAGTCAAGAGAAGGCCACGGATGAAGATTTCAGAACTTTGAGGCCACCATAATGAAGAAAGAAGGCTTGGACGAAATATTCAAGATTAATACTTCATAAATTCGTCCATAGCTTAATATGATGTTGCAACACCTCTATTTTGGGCCAGGCCCATGTAATTTTCGCAGGATTTTAGTTAGGCACTTTTTAGAGTCCGTATTTGAGGAGAAAAGGACTTCTAGGGTTGGATTCGACCACCACTTCTATGGCTGGCCGAAATCCCACCTTTTCCTCATTAAATACTCCTCATAGCCGTCACTTTAGCCTCGGATTTTGTTTAGACATTAAGTTAGACATCATAGCAACTTCGCCAAGGCTCGAGCGTCGTAGAGGCCTCTTGTACTTCGCACCTATTCAGGATCCCACCTTTTCAATAAAGCTTTCCTCTTAATCCGCAATATATTGATTGCAATATTAGTTCTTACTTGTTCTCGATTTCAGGTAGGAATTAAGACCCTCGCTAGTCAGGCTGATCGTGTTCCCGCAGGATCGGTAACCTCCAGGAGATTTTCCTAGCAATTGCATTGGCGCTCGTGCTCGCACGTGTAGTCGGATCGTCAAGCCCAAACTCCACCAAATCGACTATCATCATCTCATCGAAAGATCGGACACCTTTGCCCTATCACATGTGAACATCGACTACATGACAATTCACCATTTATGGGCCTAGGGGGATGCATTGTGTATTTGGCTACTAATTTTGGGGTTGCCAGAGTGACAAAAACCTGAACCCACATTAGGACACCTTTGCACAAGGGAGCATAGGATCTCAGAGTTTAAGGTTGTGGTTAGATTTATATCTTAATTACTTTCCTGTAGTTACGGATGTTTGCAGGGGGTTTAATCACAAGTATGTATTAGTCCAAGTAAGGTCGGTATGTTAGCACAGGTTCACCCACACAACACTTACAACACCAGAGAAGAGTACTCAGCTATTTGAAGCGAAAGCACTTAACAGAATTCCCATGTGTCCTCGAGAATGTTTGGTCCTTATAAGTATTTCCACCGGCTTGTCCTTTGCTAATAAAGGATTGGGCCACTTGCTCCGTTTGTTCGTTACCTTTGTTACTTGCTCCTTGTTTTGTTGCCTTGTCAGAAAACCACAAAAATCCTTTTGCTAAGTATTCACAGAGATTTCCTACTCCATACCACTGTTCAGCACCTTCTTCTCCTCGTTGGGATTGACACTCCTATTTATCAAAAGTACTACGATACACCCCCTATACTTGTGGGTCATCAAGACTATTTTTTAGCGTCGTTGCCGAGGAGTGAAGCGCTATTGAAGAGTGGAACTGGTAAGGGAAACTTTTACTGTGAGTATTGCTTTTTTTACTGCTTGTTACTTTGTTTCCAATATGGATAACCCACTTGGTTTTCTGTTTGGGAAAACTACTACCACTTCTAGGGTAGTAGATGAACCACCTCCTGTTGAGATAGATCCTTTTAAGATACCTACAAGTATTGTTAATCGTGTTATGGATAATTACTATTTTGGGGATGGAACTGTCCATCCTGGTGATCACTTGCTTTTTATCCATGAATTATGCGGGTTGTTTAAGTGTGTAGGTATCACAATTGAACAGGTGAAGAAGAAGTTACTCTCCATATCCTTGAAAGGGGGAGCAGAAGAATGGTATAAGCTGCTGAAGAATGGACAATCCATGGAATGGGAGGAGATGGCATCTCTCTTTTACTCTAAATTTTATCCTCCCAGTGAGATTCAGAAGGATAGAAATCTTATATATAACTTTTGGCCTCTTGATGGAGAGAGTACAACTCAAGCTTGGGGGAGATTGAAGTTACTAATGCTTAAATGTCCTATTCATGAACTCCCTAACAATATTATTCTCAATAACTTTTATGCTAGGCTTCCTCTTCATGATAAAGATTTACTAGATGCTTCTTGTGTTGGATCATTCACACGTATGAAGGAAGAAGCTAAATAGGACCTTCTAGACCGTATTCAAGAGAACACTGAGGCTTGGGAGAATGACGAAGGAAGAAAGTCAGGTATAAACTATGATTATGAATGCATTAAATATTTTCTGGGAACTGATGACTTCCATGATATTAGTAATGAGTTTGGTATTGATTCCCAAAGTATTTCCAACTGTTTTAAGGCCTTTGCATCTTACATAGAAATTCCCAAGAAGAAGTGGAATAAGTACTATGCTCCTTATAAAGATGTTGTTAATCATGCTCCCGTTAGAAGTACTCAAGTTTGTACTACTAATCATATTGTGCCTGAACCTCATGTTGAGAAAATGCCTTTCCCAGCTAAGGTAAAGGAGTATTCTATGATTATTAGTGCAAATAACAAAGGTACAATGAAAAGTGTGGAGCTTGGTAAGCATTTGAATGATGAACTTGTGGTAGCTATTGTGAAAGACACTGTCACTAGAAATAGAGAGGATGAGCACATTGTCTTCTGTGAAGACGCTTCTAATATTATTTCTCATCCTAGTAAGGCTAGAAAAGCTAGTGTTCATGTGCTTTCTGTTAAAATTGGTGATCATTGCTACTATGGTTTATGTGATATTGATGCTAGCTCTAGTGCTATTCCTTATGAGCTTTACAGGGAAATTATGCATGAGATTGGTCCTTGTGAGCTTGAGGACATTGATGTGGTTATTCACCTTGCTAACAAGGAAACCATTTGCCCCATTGGCATTGTAAGAGATGTGGAGGTTCTCTGTGGTAAGATTAAGTATCCTGCTGATTTTCTCGTGCTTAATTCAGCAGGTAGCAAAACTTGTCCTATCATTTTTGGTAGACCTTTCTCGAACACTTGTTGAGATATTATTGATTGTAAGAAGTAAAAAGTTTTAACTAAGTTAGATGGAGATTCTTATGAGTTTAACTTTTCCAAATTTGCTAAATCTCCTTGTGAAAATAGCTTGCCTAATAAAGATTTCAGGATGGAACAACTTGCTTCTATTGATCCGGTTTATGACCTTGGACCTCTTTTTTATGAATGTAAGTATGCTTATTCTGATGATAAAGTTGTTTCCAGTGACAGTTATATTGTCAACTTTATTCAAAGTGCTACTGAAAGTTATTTTGAGAGAGGGAAACATGGTTTTATGCATCTCAATGAAGTTAAGTTTCCCCGTTTTATGTTGAAAGCTTTGAAGTTGCATCTGTTTTGTCGTCCTATGCTGGTAGCTTTTTGTTTCAACAATTCGTTTTCTCATGATACCCCCATGCATAAGAAGTGGGTGATACGTTGGAAACGTATCTATAATTTTTGATGCTCCATGCTTGTTTAGTATCTACTTTGCTTTACTTGTCAACACTTTGAGGTGCTTTTTACATGTTTTCTGGTACTAACCTACTAACAAGTTGCAACAGTGCCAGATGCCTGTTTTCTAATGTTTTTGGTTTCATAAAAGTTAGTAAAGAAATATTCTCGGAATTGGACAGGACAAACGACAAAGTCAATTACTTTCCATGGGGAACAAGAAGTCCGGAGGGGAGCCGGAGGGGCCAGCCAGGGGGGGCAGACCCACCCCAGGCGCGGGTGGGCCCAGCCTCATGCCTGGCTAGGGTTTGGGCACCCGGTCCACCGCCTCGGCCTCCCCTTCGTCTATAAGAAGCCCCCGATGCAGAAACCCTGAGTACCCGATCAAAAAAATCCACGAAACCATCTATAGTCGCCGCCACCATCGTCCCTAGATCGTGGGATCTGAAGTTCTTCCCGGCACCCTGCCGGAGGGGAGATCATCCCGGAGGCCTTCTCTCTGGTATGATGCGTGAGTAGTTCCACCTTGGACTATGGGTACATGTAGTAGCTAGATGGTTGTATCTCCTCCTTTGTGATTTCATGTATATATCTTGTGAGCTCCGTTCATGATCAAGATCTAATCTATTTGTAATCATGCATGTTGTGTTTGCGGGGATCCGATGGATATTGAGATTATTATGTTGGTTTGATTAATGGTTTTGTATTTATGATTCTATCATGTCTGTGTTGTTTGTGATCTTGCATGCTCTCCGTTGTTAGTAGCTATCTTGGCCAAGTAGTTGCTAGTGACTCCAAGAGGGGGTATTTATGCTCGATAGTGGGTTCATGCCTCTAGTTTCCAAGGGAAGTGACAGAAATCTCTTCGGTTGTAGATGTGCTATTGCCACTAGGGAGAAAAGAACGGTCTCTTGTTCATGGAACATGTGGACTGTTTAACTTACACACTTTGCTTAAAGCAGTTGTCTGTTGCTTGCAACTTAATATTGGAGGGGGTTCGGATGATAACCTGAAGGTGGACTTCTAGTCATAGATGCAGTTGGATGGCGGTCTATGTATATTGTTGTATTGGTCAATCGAATCTCATAGGATCTTTCTGACTAGTAATTGCATTGTTATGCCTTGCTCAGTTCCTGTCAATTGCCCTGCTATAATTTGTTTACCGTTCATGCCATGTTTTTTACCTAAGGAGAGCACCTCTAGTGAACTATGGACCCCGGTCCAATCTTCACCATTGATACATTTTCCACTGTTACCTGTTTACTTGCTGCAAACCATTACCTTCCACACCATACGTTTAATCCTTTGTTACAGCAAACCGGTGAGCTTGACAACCTCACTGATTCATTGGGGCAAAGTCTTGAGTTTGTGTTGTGCATGTCTCCGCGTTGCTTGCAACACCTGTGTGACGTTTCCTTCATCCTTCTGGTTCTATAACCTCGCTCTCTACTGAGGGAAGACTTGTTGTTGTGCTCATCACACCTTGCTCTTGGGGTTTCCAACGAAGTGCTCCATGTTAGCACTATCAGTGGGTTACACTCAAGTGTGTCGGTTATTTGCTTCTTGATGCTCTCTTTCATTTCAGATATATATCCTATGTGAGCATCTTTGCAAGTCTCAAGCCTAACTTAAAGGCATTAAAGAAAAGTACTTGTTGGGAGATAACCCAAGAGTTTTATCGAGTCTTGGAAGTTATTACCTCTGTAATAACCGCTCCTTATCCTTTTTGTTTTGGTTTTTGTGTCAAGTTCAACAACTTTTGTGAAGTAGAGGAGTTGTGAAAAGTGGCTGTCTCGGGACAGATTTTTGTGCTGCATTGTAAAAAATCGTGAGGAAGCTTAGTACTTCGGATGGAGCTGCATTTTTCTGTGCTTGTTCTCCAAGTTGTTACCCAACTTTCATCAGTTCTGCAATTTTTGATTTGAGCAACAGAAGGTCTTCGAAAAAATCAATATTTACCTGCTGGTCTGTGATGGTGTTGACGTGGAGCACTTCGTTGGAAACCCCAAGAGCAAGGTGTGATGAGCACAACAGCAAGTCTTCCCTTAGTAGAGACCGTGGTTATCGAACCAGAAGGAGGAAGGAAATGTCACACAGGTGTTGCAAGCAACACGGAGACCTGCACAACACAAACTCAAGACTTTGCCCCAACGAATCAGTGAGGTTGTCAAGCTCACCGGTTTGCTGTAACAAAGGATTAAACGTATGGTGTGGAAGGTAATGGTTTGCAGCAAGTAAATAGGTAACTGTGGAAGATGTATCAATGGTAAAGATTGGACCGGGGTCCATAGTTCACTAGAGGTGCGCTCCTTAGATAAACAACATGGCATGAAGGGTAAACAAATTACAACGGGGCAATTGATAGGAACTGAGCAAGGCATAACAATGCAATTACTAGTCAGAAATATCCTATGAGATTTGATTGGGCAATACAACAATATACATAGACCGCCATCCAACTGCATCTATGACTAGAAGTCCACCTTCAGGTTATCATCCGAACCCCCTCCAGTATTAAGTTGCAAGCAACAGACAACTGCTTTAAGCAAAGTGTGTAAGGTAAACAGTCCACATGTTCCATGAACAAGAGACCGTTGTTTTCTCCATAGTGGCAACAACACATCTACAACCGAAGATATTTTTGTCACTTCCCTTGGAAACTAGAGGCATGAACCCACTATCGAGCATAAATACCCCCTCTTGGAGTCACTAGCAACTACTTCGCCAAGATAGCTACTAACAACGGAGAGCATGCAAGATCACAAACAACAAAGACATGATAGAATCATAAATACAAAACCATTAATCAAACCAACATAATAATCTCAATATCCATCGGATCCCTGCAAACACAACATGCATGATTACAAAAAGATTAGATCTTGATCATGAACGGAGCTCACAAGAAGTATACATGAAAGCACAAAGGAGGAGATACAACCATCTAGATACTACATGGACCCATAGTCCAAGGTGGAACTACTCACGCATCATACCGGAGAGAAGGCCTCCGGGATGATCTCCCCTCTGACAGGGTGCCGAGAAGAACTTCAGATCCCCCCCCCCCCCAATCTAGGGACGATGGTGGCAGCGGCTACAGACGGTTTTGTGGAGATTTGATCGGATACTCAGCGTTTCTGCATCGGGGGCTTCTTATAGGCAAAGGGAGAGGCCGAGGTGGCGGCCAGGGTAGCGAAACCCTAGCCAGGCGCGGGGCTAGGCCCACCCGCACCTGGGGTGGGTCTGGCCCCCCTGGCTGTCCCCTTCGGCTCCCCTCTAGACTTCTTGTTCCCCATGGAAATTAATTGACTTTGACATTTGTCCCGTCCAATTTCGAGCATATTTCTTTACTAACTTTTCTGAAACCAAAAACAGCAAAAAACAGGCATTTGGCACTGTTGTAACTTGATAGTAGGTTAGTACCAGAAAACATGTAAAAAGCACCTCAAAGTGTGGACAAGTAAAGCAAAGTAGATACTAAACAAGCATGGAGCATCAAAAATTATAGATACGTTTCCAACGTATCAGCATCCCCAAGCTTAACTCCTGCTCGTCCTCGAGTAGGTACGTGATAAATAGAATAATTTTTTAGGTGACATGCACCCTCATAATAAAGATCCAACCATTTGCAAGCATTGAAAGCTGGGATCAAAGAACTCTAAACATGTGCATGAAAGATGGAGGTCTAACAATAGGACATAGTAACTATGCATGCAACATGACAAGCTACAAACAAAGATCATGAATAACATGCATTGAAAAACGTTTGTTTGTTTCACATGGAGAAAACATAGCATAGTGGCAATCATCTTGTCCCTCATAGAGTAGCAAATAGATGCATAGGACACCTACAAAGTACACAAGAGTGACTAGAAATAGATAGCACAAGAACAAGTAATAACGCAATATGCATCAATTAATAAGCTTTGGAACACTGCACACAGAATGACAACTATGCTCTCTTAATGGTGCCTAAAGGTAGAAGGTGGAGACTCAATAGTGGTGGAAGAAAGGCCTTTTTGTAAAGGAAGCAGGGATTACAAGTTTCAAAAAGAGCTTCCAAAAAATATGGTACTTGTTATCTTTCATCCCTCATTGCCCCTATCATAAGCATCTTGAAGTGGTTAAGTTTAAAGTGGAAAAGCTATAGTATATGCTTGACGAAGTATAAGTTGGCAATCTCAAGTCCCTTGAATACGAGGGCCACACCTCATGCATACTCAACTTTGGGTCCAGGTAAGTTCTTGTCACTATAAGTATTTGCATATCATTGAGAACCGCCAACGGGGTACCCCCTTTCACATGGTACAGGAGCTTTCCCATAACCAAAATGACAAGGCAGGCAGACAATGAGCATCTCAGCAATCTTCTTTTGTACCATGGGAATATGGTTCTTTTTCTCTCTTTCCTCTTTTCTCAATGTGTCTCGTTTTTTATAAGAAGAATGCTTCATAGATGTCACTATGGTGATGCTGCAAGTTTCCACCATGATTAGGCATGGCTTAGGCTAGCGGCTCAGGCATTTCTCTAACACAGGATACAAACTCCATGGAATTACAAGTTCCCTCTTTATTTCACACCGGTGACATCCATAGACAAAAGAACATGATATCAACTTAGTACAACAAGGTATAAGTGCAATGTTGAAAACGTCCCCCATGACAGCACGGTTCTGCTAATTCCAACTTATAAGTGCAAGCATATACAACAAAGTTGCCACAATGGTTCAAGTTTATTAGGGGCAAAGAATAAAGTGTGCCATCAAGTTCGTGATGGTTTTAATCACTAAGTTTCACATAACAAAATAGTTTTTAATTGGAAGATAGTTGAAAACAAGAATATACTTGGAATGGTGTAACACACCATGCATAGGATTTTATAGTGGACACTTTGGAAAAACTTGGTTTCTTGGGAGTTGGAGGCATGAGTAGAACTTACTCATACAAGTGGGGGCTAGCAAAAGACTGGGAGAACCCAACTAAGAGAGAAATAATGGCCATAATCATGCAGTGCAACAAAGCATACTAATCAAATCAAAGAGTGGTACTACAAGTCAAGGACTAAATGATCATAGAGGCTAATGGTGAGTTGTCATAGTCATAACATGGTGTGAGCATGTGCCAAGTTAACCCAAGCAAAGCATCAAAGGAGAATACCACAATACTATGCTTTTGCATGATTTCTTCAAGGCACACTAAGCAATCCCAATTGTTTGGAACAAGATATGATACAGCAGTAATCACTAAGCATAATGCTAAAACAACACCTAGCATGTCATGCTAAAGTCTAAGTCACAGTCAATGCAAGCTCCTCTTGCACTTCAAGCAAGAACTTACTACTCCTTTCCAACACCAAGCAAACTTATTTGCAAAACAACACAGCGAGAACGGGGGTCCAAACTACTCAAGCAACTAAACAAACTAAGCAAAGCAAACAAAAACTAAGACGCTCCAAGAACAACACAACTGTGCATGAAACAATAAAAACGAAGTGTCTAGACAGACCTTAGCTTTTTATTGATGAAGAAGGGGATGCCTTGGGCATCCCCAAGATTTGACTCTTGTACCTATTGGATATTTATTGGGGTGACACCATGGTGGCATCCCCAAGCTTGAGATTTTGTCCATTCTTCATCGCATTGCATCATTCTCTCTCTATACCTGAAATTTTTCCTTCATACAAAACTTCACACAATCTTCAATAGCAACATTAGTGTATTCGAAAGATATTAGACCACTGGCAAAGCTTTGAAATAGCAAGGCATTTCACTAAAAACACAAGATACTATAGTAACTCCTTCAAAAATCTTAATTCACCTAAAGAGAACTCAAAAAGGAATCAATAAGAAGCAAATGCAAATAATGGCAGAAATCTGTCAAAATAGACCAGCAGGTAGAAACCGATTTTTTCGAACATTTCTGTTGCTCAAATAAAAAAGTGTTGAACTAAATAAAGTTATCTAACATACTGAAGAATTTATTCGTAAATTTTAAGCTCAATCCGAGTTATAGAGCCTCCTCACGAATTATTTTGGTGGAGGACAGAAATCTGTTTCGGGACAGCAACTCCCCAAATCTTACTTCCCTCTCATTAGAGGTCATTCTTGGCACAAAAAGCAAACAAAAAGGGTAAGGAGAGGTCATTACTGAAGTAATAACTTCCAAGACTCAAGGAAATTCTTGGGTTATATCCCAACAAGTACTTTTTTAACGCCTTTAAGTTAGGCACAAGAAGCAAGAAGAATCAAGTATTTTCAAATGAAGAGTTGATATCCATACTTGCAAAATCCTCAACTATGAAAGGTATCTCATCCAAATGGGTTTTGGAGGATCCCTTTTCATCTCTATTTGGTCTACTGCTTTCATCAAAAAGGTTTTCAGGAGCAATCCAATCAAAATTCTTTTCAAAGGCTTCATGCATTCCAACAAGCTTAAAGGGTATGGGTATATTGAACTCTTCTCTAGGCTTAGTTTTATCAGAAATACCCACAACATCTACACTTGAGCCTAGCATATTGAAACGCTCAAAGACCTTTTCGGCCTCCCTAGCAACATCATGGAATTCTTTTGAGAAAGTTTCAAGGATGAATTCCCTCTTTTCAGCATTTTTCTCTTCTTTTAGTTTTAGGAACAAGAATTGTATGAAGGGGTTAAGGCTAACAAACCTAGCCTCCAACATATGAACTAAAGAAGCTGCAGCAATCTCATAATTAGAAGCAAGCTCTGCTATAGATTTTTCCTCAATATCCTCATGCTTGCTAACATAATTAAAAAGTTCTTCAAAATTATCTTTCCCAATTATGGAGCCACTACCTATTGCAAGATCTTACAGGGTGAACTTGGGGAGCAACATGGTGATCTAGAGCAAGGTGGCAACTAGAGCAGGAACTAATTTTTTTGTGTTTTTGAAAGAGGCAAACAAACCAAACTAGACTAATTTTTTTGGGATTTTTGAAAAGAGGCAAACAAAACCAAGAAAAAGAAACAAAGCAAACTAAAACAAAGTAAAGAGAAAGGAAGTGAAGGACTCCCCTAGTGAAGACATCCTTAGCCTCCCCAGCAACGGCGCCAGAAAACTTGTTGATGGTGCTGACGTGGAGCACTTCGTTGGAAACCCCAAGAGCACGGTGTGATGAGCATAGCAGCAAGTCTTCCCTCAGTAGAGACCGAGGTTATCGAACCAGAAGGAGGAAGGAAACGTCACACAGGTGTTGCAAGCAACGTGGAGACCTGCACAACAAAAACTCAAGACTTTGCCCCAACGAATCAGTGAGGTTGTCAAGCTCACCGGTTTGCTGTAATAAAGGATTAAAAGTATGGTGTGGAAGGTAATGGTTTGCAGCAAGTAAACAGGTAACAGTGGAAGATGTATCAATGGTAAAGATTGCACCGGGGTCCATAGTTCACTAGAGGTGCTCTCCTTAGATAAACAACATGGCATGAAGGGTAAAAATTTTACAGCGGGGCAATTGACAGGAACTGAGCAAGGCATAACAATGCAATTACTAGTCAGAAAGATCCTATGAGATTCGATTGGGCAATACAACAATATACATAGACCGCCATCCAACTGCATCTATGACTAGAAGTCCACCTTTAGGTTATCATCCGAACCCCCTCCAATATTAAGTTGCAAGCAATAGACAACTGCATTAAGCAAAGTGTGTAAGGTAAATAGTCCACATGTTCCATGAACAAGAGACCGTTGTTTTCTCCCTAGTGGCAACAACACATCTACAACCGAAGAGATTTCTGTCACTTCCCTTGGAAACTAGAGGCAGGAACCCACTATCGAGCATAAATACCCCCTCTTGGAGTCACTAGCAACTACTTGGCCAAGATAGCTACTAAAAACGGAGAGCATGCAAGATCACAAACAACACAGACATGATAGAATCATAAATACAAAACCATTAATCAAACCAACATAATAATCTCAATATTCATCGGATCCCTGCAAACACAACATGCATGATTACAAATAGATTAGATCTTGATCATGAACGGAGCTCACAAGATCTATACATGAAAGCACAAAGGAGGAGATATAACCATCTAGCTACTACATGGACCCATAGTCCAAGGTGGAACTACTCACGCATCATACCGGAGATAAGGCCTCCGGGATGATCTCCCCTCTGGCAAGGTGTCGGGAAGAACTTCAGATCCCCCACCCCCGATCTAGGGACGATGGTGGCGGCGGCTATAGATGGTTTCGTGGATATTTTATCGGGTCCTCAAGGTTTCTGCATCGGGGGCTTCTTATAGGCGATGGGGGAGACCGAGGCGGCGGCCAGGGCCACCAAACCCTAGTCAGGCGTGGGGTGGGGCCCACTCGTGCCTAGGGTGGGTCTGGCCCCTCTGGCCGGCCCCTCCAGCTCTCCTCTGGACTTCTTGTTCCCCACGGAAAGTAATTGACTTTGTTGTTTGTCTCGTCCAATTCCGAGAATATTTCTTTACTAACTTTTCTGAAACCAAAAACAACAGAAAACAGGGATCTGGCACTGTTGCAACTTGTTAATAGGTTAGTACCAAAAAACATGTAAAAAGCACCTCAAAGTGTGGACAAGTAAAGCAAAGTAAATACTAAACAAGCATGGAGCATCGAAAATTATAGATACATTTCCAACGTACCAGTCTGTTTTGACAGATTTCTGCCATCATTTGCATTTGCCTCTTACAGAAGCTTTTGTTTTGATGGGTTTTCAGTTGAAGTGTGTACCAAAGGTTTATTTTTTTTGCTTACACTTATGTTGTCATTGAGTTTGTGCAAAGGTTTTGTAAGAAGGAAATTTTCAGGAGAAAGAGAAAAGGAATCTGCAGAGTTCGTCTTTGAATAGGTAAAAGTGGTGAAAACAGAAGGTTCGTAAAACCCAAATCTTTTTATATTTTTGATGTTTTTAATACATAAGGGAAGTTGCGAGACGAAACTGAAGAGGAAACGGAGCCCGGGGTGGACAAACCCACCCCAGGAGCGGGCCTAGCCTGGCCGCGCCTGAGGGGGGTGTTCCCCCCCCCCCCCCGAACTCCGTCTCTGCCTTGTTTCCGTGTCAAAACCTTCCTTATGCATTGAAACTTCGTAATATATAATCCCCCGGATCCCCCGAGGTTCATGCATCGTGTTCTCATCGTGTTTTCGTTTCAATCTATTTCTGTCAGGAAATCTTCTCAAGTTTAGAGCACCATGGCCTCTGCTAACGACAAAGGCAAGAAGCCCGAGGAAGAAGAACCCCAAGTCCCCAAGGAGGAGGATATTTCGGTAGGGTATGAAGGTGACATGGAGGAGGACAAGCAACCGGACACTCACGCTACCGTCGCAAGAATTGGTTTGGTGGCACGACCTACCAAGCTTAAGAGGATAGCATGGATGTCTACAGGAGGGAGAACTCTGCGTCATATCCTCGCTCCACGCACACTTCCTCCTAGTACCCCTGGTTCTAACCATGCAGGGAAGAAACACTCTAATTTGGAAGAATGGAGAAAGAATAACAAGGACTGGGATCCTCGGTTCGAGTTGATCATGGGCTGCATTGAGCATAATTCGGAGTTAATTTCGTAATATGATCTTCGATATGGAGGATTTCAAGAAACTTATTGAGGAGCTTATCAAGAGAACACCACCACCACCAAAGGAGTAATTCGTCATCAGGTTTGGCATCCCCTTGGCTTGTTCCAAGCTTGGGGGAGTGTCGCGGTATCACCACCATTGTCTTTTATCTTTTACATTTTTAGTGGATTCATATTTTTGGTAGAGGGGTTATCTTATAGTTTGGTTTGCATGTGGAAGTATCTCTCCTTTAGTTGATTATCTATGTATCCCTTGGTGTGAGTGCCCTTATTGAATATTAATGAGAAGTCTCATCTTTTACCTTTTTGCACTTCTTATTTTAGTTTGCAATCTCTATTATATGATGGATCTTGTTGATCATTATTGTCACCACTTTGGGATCATCAAGTGGATCTAAATTGGTTTTGGCAAACCGAGTTCTGGTCAGTAGCATTACTATGAAAGAGAAAAAGAAAGAAAAAATCTTATAGGTATTTTGTATCATTTGTTTTCTTTCTTGTTGGCTCATAAGCTTACTATTCTTTATTTAAGATTCTTTTGTGTCTTCAAGGAAGATTGCATGTTTGGCTTTATTACTTGTATGTTTGCTTGTTTTTTTCAACTCTCTTGCTTGCTACCCAGCCTTGCTAGCCAAAACCTGTTTTGAGAAGGCATACTTCTCATTTTTCCAAATCCCTTTGAACCAAAACTGTTGCCACTTGTGTACACCATATCTACCTAGTATCTTTTGCTATTCCAAGCAACTTCTCAAGCTTCATCTACCTTTCGCATTAAAAAGTATTTTGTAATGAGAAAACTAGTTAGTAAAGCTCTCACGAACTTGATGGCACACCTTATTTTCTTGCCCCTAATAGACTTGAACTATTGTGAACATCGAAGTTGTATATTCTTGCATCTATACGTTGGAATTAGTAGAACCGTGTTGTCATGGGGAACGTTTTCAACATTTCACTTGTACTCTATACATAGTTGATATCGTGCTCTTTTGTCTATGGATGTCAACGGTGTGAAATAAAGAGGGAACTTGTAAGTCCATGGAGTTTGTATCCTGTGTTAGAGAAACGCGTAGGCCGCTAGCCTAAGCCATGCTTAATCATGGTGGAAAATGGCAGCAGCATCATAGTGAGTCATCTATGAAGCATCCTCGATAAAAATCTATGCACATAGTAAATAAAAAGATCGTTGAGATGCTCATTGTCTACTTGCCTTGTCATTTTGGTTATGGGAAAGCTCATATACCATGTGCAAGGGGTACCCCGTTGGCGGTTCTCAATGATATGCAAATACTTACAATGACAAGAACTTACCTGTGACAAAAGTTTAGTAGCATGAGGAGTGGCCCTCATATTCGAGGGACATGAGATTGCCAACTTATATTTCGTCAAACATATAATCCATCTTTGTTCACTTTAACCTTAATCATCTCAAGATATTTATGATAGGGGCAATGAGGGCTCAAAGCTAGTAAGTACCATAATCTTTTGGAAGCTCTTTATGACTTGTAATCCCTGCTACCCTCTATGAAGGGACCTTTCTCCTAGTTACCAGTTGAGTCAGTAAACCTACTTCCTTTCTATCTCCAGCAAGCATTTGAGTTGTTGTGTTTCAAGCATTCATATGGTGATTTATTCAATCATGTTCTTTATCTTCCTTGTTTGCACAAAACTCTTATCTATTGAGTATTACTTTGAAAGCCTTCACTTGTGAACCTTTTTGAGACAAGAGTGCTCCTGTTTTGAAACTTCTACAAAAAGCTTTTGTGAAATTGTTTGCCAGTTATTCTCTGACCAAAAAAAAGTTTTCCAATTCCAATTATGATTTATCTTTATGCATCTCTATTGTGAATGTTGTACTTGGTTGCAAGCTAAGTTATATAATGGTGAGTTGCTTTCTTCTATGAGTTGTGCAATGGTAAGTGTGATGCTTCTTGTTCGTATTCTTTTATCGACACTTCACTCCATAAACCTGTGGACATGTTTACTAAGCTCATTTTTCGCTTGGCGACAAGCGAAGTCTAAGCTTGGGGGAGTTGATACGCCCAATTTGCATCACCATTCTATATCATAATTTACCTCTATTCACTGATATTTGTCTTATTATGAGGTATTCCTTATGGCTTTTTCATCTATTTATGCATGTTGGATGATTCTTGGAGGATGGACTACCGAAGTCTGGATTCTGATGGAAAAGAAGGCGTATCGGTGCAATTTCGCAAAGATCAGAAAAATACCAGAAAAATATGGAAACATATTATTTCTCTAGAAGAATGAGGGAGCCAGAAGGAGGAACGAAGAAGGGCCTCAGGGGGCCCACACCCCCCTAGGCGTGGGCCCACCTGACCCCGCACCTAGGGCAGGTGTGGCCCACCTGCCCGGCCTCCGACTCCGCCCCTTCGCCTATATCTTCCCTATGGAACCCTAAGCCTCAGGGAGCGACCACAGATAGATTTCTGCTGCCTCTAGGGCGGAAAACACTAAGAGAGAAAGATCTCTCCGGCAGACAGATTTCTGTCGGGGGAATTCCTTCCTAGAGAGGGGAGACCATTGCCATCAACACCGTCAACAAGCTAGGCTTCATCGGGATCATCATCATCATGCACACCATCATCACCACCAGCACCATCATCACCACTTTGTCCCGCTTTAACAATTGTGTTGGATATTGCTTTAGTTCTTAGGGGAAACTTTCCTGGTGTTGATTACTATTGTAGTTGATGCTTGTGAGTGGAACCATTGGATTATTGTTTATGTTCAGATTGTTATCCATTGCCATATCATCTTTGATCTTGATCCATATGATGTCTTGTGAGTAGTTTGTTTAGTTCTTGAGGACATGGGAGAAGTCATGTTGTTAGTAGTGAATCTGTGATGAGTTATTATTCAATGGTTTAGTATTTAAGTTGTGGTGCTATTCTTCTAGTGGTGTCATGTGAATGTCGACTACATGACACTTCAACATTTATGGGCCTAGGGGGGATGCATTGTGTATTTGTCTACTAATTGTGGGGTTGCCGGAGTGACAAAAACCTGAACCCCCATTAGGACACCTTTGCACAAGGGAGTGTAGGATCTCAGAGTTTAAGGCTGTGGTTAGATTTATATCTTAATTACTTTCATGTAGTTACGGATATTTGTAGGGGGTTTAATCACAAGTATGTATTAGTCCAAGTAAGGTCGGTATGTTATCACAGGTTCACCCACACAACACTTACAACACTAGAGAAGAGTACTCAGCTATTTGAAGCGAAAGCACTTGACAGAATTCCCATGTGTCCTCGAGAACGTTTGGTCCTTATAAGTATTTCCACCGGCTTGTCCTTTGCTAAGAAAGGATTGGGACACTTGCTCTGTTTGTTCGTTACCTTTGTTACTTGATCCTTGTTTTGTTGGCTTGTCAGAAAACCACTAAAAATCTCTTTGCTAAGTATTCATAGGGATTTCCTGCTCCATACCACTATTCAGCACCTTCTGCTCCTCGTTGGGATCCACACTATTTATCGAGTACTATGATACACCCCCTATACTTGTGGGTCATCAGTATGAGGACCAAGAAGAGGAGCAAGAAGTTCCTTATCAAGAGGAGCAGCTACCAAACCGATTCGCTACATATCAAGACTTCCAAGAACTTGGAGGGACTATGGAGGGGATGCATAATCTCACCCCTGAACCTCCGAGAAACAACAAGTAACCTATCAACACAATTTGCGGACTAGAGTTACAACTTTTCCCGCCACCTCAGTGATTTGAAGGGCTTGCAAAAGCCTAAGCTTGGGGAAGTTTTCTATTTATTTTTATTTGGCGTTTGTTTGCTTAATTTTATTTTGAGGTTATGCTTTTTATTTGAGTTTATAAGCACTCGTGTTGGTTTCCCCAACACTTTATCTTTAGTTATTTTGTTTTGTTTTCGAGATTTTCAAGCCGAGCTTTGCCGCCAATTTTCTATTCTTTAATTCCCTCTCTCAAAAACAACAAAAAGATTTCTCCATTTATCTTTATTTTCCCTCTTTCTTTTCTTTTCTCCTCGAGGTTCTCATGTATTTGCAGGAGAGTGATCGACTTCGAGTTTCCAAGAAACAAATCAAAAGGGAAGAGAGAAGTGGAACCAAACATGAGAGGTATGCCTTATGACTCCCCACTTTTGAAGTTTGAGAAACCCATGCTAGTTATTAGTAATGTTAAGATATTATATTGGTGGAGTGAGTGTTTATATTGTAGTAGAATTTTGTTTGCATGGGTATTTAGTTGAGTACGTTTTGTTGCAGCTCTTGTAGTTAACCAAGTCTTGCCTAAAAATTTGCTAAACAATTGAAATAATAAAAAGTATCACAATTGAAGGCTTGGGTGTTGTAGTGTTTAGTCTTGAAAGATTATTCTTAGAGACACTCAACACTACAGAAAATAATTATTGACTTGATAGATCTCTTTGAAAAGATTTGTTCAATTGAATTAATGTTTAGCGGTTTTTGTGAGCATGCCAAAGTTTGACTTGTGAATCATAAGAATGATATAGCTTTATGCGTGTCAAACTTCATGGAATGACAACAACTCCGCTAGCCTACGAACGATCTTCGTGGAGGAAACTCCTAGATTTCGGCTATGAGTTGATTAGACATATGTAGCAGCAATGCTATAATGGGTAAGATTCTTGGCACTCCCGGGTAGATGTGTTCATGATGGAAACACTCCTCTGGATGATATGACTAATCATTATGCAAAAGGAACAAAAACCTTAGTGATGCCACGAGTGTCCATCACATCCCGATAAACTAATGAATTTTTTTGGCATGCTCTCAAATACTTAAGAACTGGAATTCTTAAAGGACAATGAATAGAAAAGTAGTGCTTGAAAAGTCTTGATTTATTGATGTGGGAGAATTGAGATACTTTAGGGTATATGCTTTTCATGACAAACTCTCACACTCTCAATTTTACATGATTATACTTTATTGTTCAAAGGAAAGCTTATTAGTTGATTACATGACATGGAATAAAGTTTACTCATTTGAATCATCCACGTTTACAATAATTTTGTTGCGCTATAAGGATTCATGAAACCCGTATGATATGTTAGCCATTACTCTATCTATGCTAAAGTTTTTTAGATTAATAAAGTGGAGGAAACATGAGACAACCAATCATGAGTAAGATCATCATCTCTTTATTTCAGTTTAAATGTTGAGTTCCTTTTTGGTTTTGTTTTTCTTGCTCGAGGACGATCAAGTTTAAGCTTGGGGAGGTTGATGGCTATGAAATATAGCCATCCACACTCACATTTAAACTGGATATTATTCATATATTTGATGAAATATCTCTCTAAACCCTGCCACTAATATCTAATGATTAAAGGGGTATGTAATCCTTTCTTTCTATTTTTCCTGCGCAGATAATGACGTTGGATGATGGGAATCACTATATTGAAGTTAAAGATACGATATTTCCAACAACTCAAAAAAAACGGAGTCGTGAAGTGGAGGCAGTGCCTTTAACGACCAACTATACTGCGGGAATTTTATTCCGGACGTATAGTTCTATCCATATAGTTGGCACCCACATCGCCAGGTCAAATAGAACAACTTTCGTGAAGGTACCCCTATATAAAGAGGCTTCGGGCAATGAGAAAAGCCTCCTCGACCTCATTTTTTCGATCTCAACTCTCCCTGCCACCAGAAGACGCCACGACGGAGGAATAGATCTAGATCTAATCTCCAAACCCTTCTCCACCACCATAGTCATATTCCACCACTTATAATAGTAGATCTCATCTCCAATTGGCGACATTATAAGACTATTTGCTATCAATCTCATGATTTCCATTACAATGTTTTTGGTTGTTGATTTCATCTCTATGTGTGAGTAATTCTCCTTGGGCTAAGGGCTTTGGCCTAGCCATGTAGCTTTTGTGCATGTTATTTATCATAGATGGGATCATGTATTAGTTTGTATGACATGATGATTATTGTACTCTCTCTTGCCTCAATCTTAGGACTTGTCAGGTACCCAAGACCCCAAGGATTGATACAGGTATAGGGAGTGTGAGTAATGACTGATCTGTAGGTTGGGAACCCTAGTGACAGAAGGGGTAGTAAGGTTGTATGTGAGGGATTTACTTGGGATAACGGTGACATCACTATGCATATCAGTAGTTATAACATCCCAATATTGAAAATTGCGAAATCAGAAAAATTGCATTTGCATGTTTCATGAGTATTGCATTTCATCCACGCAAGCAATCAAAACTTTAATACAAAAAATCCCTATATCAAAGTGTTCCAATTTTGCATATGCTCCTTTAAGGATTTATCAAGAGGTTTGAAAATACCATATGATAAACTCACTAAATTTTACAAAAATTCTCCTAAGATAATATGCTGAATTTAAAAAAAAAATAGAAACAAGAATCATGTCAATTGGAGTTCGTATGCAAAAGATACTAAAAATGCCAAAAATAGAAAAATAAAAAGAAAAGCTGAAACAGGCCAGCCCAAGCCAGAGGCCCACCCGGCCAGCCGACTAGGCGGACCACGCAGGCATGCTAGGGAGAAGTGATCGTTCTCCTATTTGCATCAAAAATCGTGCAAAACTTGTTTTTCAAACCTATCTCTATTCAAAGATCTATATCTTTTAATCTACAACTTCGAATTGACTTTTGTTTGTTTCTACTTGTTCCCTACTCCAAGCTCTACCTCCCCGTCATCCTAAACCTCCATATAAACCCGGGGAAGCACGTTTATATCACTTTTCCTTCTCGAAATCCCGAATCTATACCTACTTGAATCTTATTTTGCTTCTTACCCTATTTAGACTTTGTCATTTGGCTTTGGCTAAAACACGAAAGTTTTAGATCACGTTGAAATATTTCTATCCCGACAAACCTCGCCTCTTTTAATCCACCATATCCGGAGAATTTCGCACCACAATATTTCAGATATGACGGTGTAAATCCAAGATCTACTCGCCCTCGTTTCTTCAAATCCAAATTCCTTTGATGAGAAGGTAGATCTAATTATTTCCCACAACTTTCATATTGTAAGTTTTTAGATTTAGACTACAGATTTGTCTCTCTAACACATATCTATTTCTTATGTATTCTGACCTAAGATCGAGCACATCTGGAGCCAACTTTGCATCCTAGCCACCGGATTCCATACACACGACCGAGATCCACTCAGGGCATGCCACATCATCGTCCCGGTCAGTTGTCTCATCATCGCCACGTCGCCAGGTCAGTATCTAGGCCTAGTCACCATGCAAAGTCAATACGCCCAGTCAGCGAAATATTCCCTGGAATATTCCTTTCGAATTTAAAATTGCAGTTATAGATCTAACTTGAAGAATTCATTAGAAATTCATACTATATCCAAAAATTACATATAATATATAAAATTGAAGATAATTTTACGTAGATTCCTATTACAAATTAGATCTAACTTTTGTTGTATAGTTTTCTGGAAATAATTTAAATAATTTTAATATCCTTTTGGAGTAATAAATTTATAGTAAATTATTTATAGATTGGAAAATTATAAATAATATGTCCCTTGATTCACAATTGTGTGTAGAATACAGATTTGGTCTTATATATAAATTGTTACGAAGTAATTATTTTAAGTGATTCAAACTCTATTAAATAGAATTAAATCATAGAAAAAGATCTGCAACTCTGATTAAGGTGAATCCAATTTCTACCAGTTCGTATTGATGCCCTCTATCTATTGGCTTCGGGTCCAAATTTAAATTCGACAATTAGGATAGAAGTAGAAACTGAACTATTAAAACATCTTATTTGGTCATCAAGATTAAATAATAAATACCCTGTTGCATTAAATGATCTCCTAAATAAATCATGCGATCAAATAATGTTCAAAAAACTAAGTGCAACTATTGTGACATTAAACCATCATGCATGTTTATAATCATCATTGTTGTGTTTGCAATTGTTTTGATTGGAACTACTTTGTTCTTGTGTTATATTATTCGGAGAGAGTGTGATTGCTAAGGAGGAATTCAAATCGTCACACATATCATTAACATAAGGCAAGTTACACCTTTGTTCATACCTTTGTCCTAGTTTTTCTACTATGCATGTTTTGATCTTCAAAATAGTAGTATGCATATGTAGGATATTTTAGTAGAAAGGAAATATTTTACAAGTGCTATGTTGTTTTGTAGTATGCCATGAGTATCTTTATACTTAGGAATATTTCCACACCTAATAGGTTCTACTGAATTTTCTAAGTATTATGCTTGTGCTATGCTAAGTATATATATATGCAAATATATTGAAATACCAATGGGATTCGAAAGACAGAAATTTTTCTAAGTATAAGAGCTCTGTGTATGAGCGCAAGTTTTTCTCTTCAAATCTACTTCAAAATAAAACTATCTTTTTTTGGGCAAAGTGGTATGTCTGGATTGACTAGAAGGGGAAGTAACCTGGATTGTCTCTGCTTGTGCCCTCCACCGCCAGGATCAAAGAAGTCTGCCATGATTCAGAATTCAGAAGATTCCACTGCAACCACAATACATATGGGCTCTGTATTGGCCTAGTACTTAGTGGGAAACCTCACCTGAGTACCATAGTTTTGACTCCCGTGGAACCGGGTAGAGGAGATACTAAGGGAAAGCTTCGTCATGGTCTTGTTTGTAAAAGGACTTGATCGTGGATTGTGGGTAAAGTGTACAAACTCTCGAGAGTACCAACCTAATCGATCAGCCGTGTTCACGGAAAAGAACAACTTTGAGCGTCTTAAGGATGGTCCCTCTAAAGGATTTCCTCTCTCTTTTATAAAATAATTGTTCTAAAACTCTATGGTCGTGGAATCGTCCTTAGAGGGGATTTTGGGTTGCATGGTGTACTCCATGTGTTAGGTTGAGGGATGGTAGCCTGGTGGAATCCAGTGCGATCCACTTGACCATATATTATTTATCAAATGTTTACAAAGTAGGATAAAAGATTTTCTCTCTTCTTCTTGACTTAAGAAAAAATGGCTTTATGCAAATAAACCTCAAGCCTTTTGTCGACCTATGCATGTAGAAATATCCAAGTCTTTTTCTTCATGGTGTAATTTGTCAATACATTCAAAGTATTGACCAACTTGTTTGGATGCATGTTTCATGTGTAGAATTTAGAGATCATTGGAATGTGTGCTAGTATCACGGGTCTTCACTCAACTAGCATGTGGCATTGATGGGACTCTAAGTTATACTTAAATCGCTTTTGTTGTAATAATGTAAACTCTGGATTATTCGATTCATGTAATAAAGACTTGTGTTTTACATGATATTTCATCGACTATGAGTGCTAGCTATTGATCCAGGGACTGACATGTTAATCACAGGGACTTAGGATCTTTATCGATCTGAGGTCACAACATTAGTTCTCTTTCTTCTATGGATGAGACTAATAGTTTATTGTTATAAGCGGTTGCTGAGGCAATAGAAATTATGGATGCACTGCCCACATATAATTATCTTGCTCTAACAATTACATGCATACTTTATTATTATATTTTATTCCCATCAGATGTTTTGCATAGCTACTGGTGAAACCGAAAGCCCCAGGCCCTCTCTCTCTCCATCATCGACAACAACAAAAGATCACAAACTCTTGGTCCGGTGAAAATACAAAAGGAATTCTAAAACTCCTAAAGGTTCGTTTAAGTAACCTTACTACGCTTTATGCTTCCCGAGGATTCGATAAACCTAGGTCTACTAGGGAAAAGGAACTATACTACATCTGTAATCCGATCGAAGTTATCACTCGCCTCTTGGGGTCACCGCTCCCCCACGCAGGCCGGAAGACCGCATCGTCGAGGAGATTGCCGCGGTAGGTCAGCAGAATCGAGCGTCCATCACCAATGGAGAAGAAGTGCAAGGCAACCGCTGCCTCGCCTTCACTAGGTATCTCCGCCGTGTGGTGTGGTCAGACAAGTTACGCCCGGATATACCATCGCACTATGACGGAACCGCCAACCCATGCGAGTTCCTGCAGCTCTACACCATGGGCATCGAGGCAGCGGGCAGCGACGATCGCGTCATGCCGAACCGGTTCGCTTTGATCCTAAAGGACACGGCTCGTACCTGGCTGGTGAACCTTCCTGAGGAATTCATAGGCTCGTGGCCGGCCCTATGCTCCCTCTTCATCGCCAACTTCAAGGGGACTTACGAGCGTCCACTCACCTACTATGACCTCCATCAGGTACGCTAACAGCCTAGGGAGACCCTCTTCAAGTTTCTATAGAGGTTCATCCAAGTACGCAACAAGATCCCCAAGTTCTCAGACACCAACGTCATCACCGCCTTCTCGAAGGGAGTTAAGGACGTCAGGATGAGGGAAAAGATCGGCATCACGTGTGAAAACCTCACCAAAACAGCTGAGCTTTTCATCATGCGGAGCGCTGATGATGCTCGACGTGGCACTTCGTTGGTAACCCCAAGCGCAGGGTGCGAAGAGCAAGCAGCAAGTTTTCCCTCAGTTGAGACCGAGGTTATCGAACCAGAAGGAGGAAGGAAATGTCACACAGGTGTTGCAAGCAACGCGGAGACCTGCACAGCACAAACTCAAGACTTTGCCCCAACGAATCAGTGAGGTTGTCAAGCTCACCAGTTTTCTGTAACAAAGTATTAAACGTATGGTGTGGAAGGTAATGGTTTGCAGCAAGTAAACAAGTAACAGTGGAAGATGAACCAATGGTAAATATTGGACCGGGGTCCATAGTTCACTAGAGGTGCTCTCCTTAGATAAACAACATGGCATGAACGATAAACAAATTACAGCAGGGCAATTGACAGGAACTGAGCAAGACATAACAATGCAATTACTAGTCAGAAAGATCCTATGAGATTCGATTGGGCAATACAACAATATACATAGACCGCCATCCAACTGCATCTATGACTAGAAGTCCACCTTCAGGTTATCATCCGAACCCCCTCCAGTATTAAGTTGCAAGCAACAGACAACTGCTTTAAGCAAAGTGTGTAAGGTAAACAGTCCACATGTTCCATGAACAAGAGACTGTTGTTTTCTCCATAGTGGCAACAACACATCTACAACCGAAGAGATTTCTGTCACTTCCCTTGGAAACTAGAGGCATGAACCCACTATCGAACATAAATACCCCCTCTTGGAGTCACTAGCAACCACTTGGTCAAGATAGCTACTAACAACGGAGAGCATGCAAGATCACAAACAACACAGACATGATAGAATCATAAAGACAAAACCATTAATCAAACCAACATAATAATCTCAATATCCATCGGATCCCCGCAAACACAACATGCATGATTACAAATAGATTAGATCTTGATCATGAACGGAGCTCACAAGATCTATACATGAAAGCACAAAGGAGGAGATACAACCATCTAGCTACTACATGGACCCATAGTCCAAGGTGGAACTACTCACGCATCATATCGGAGAGAAGGCCTTCGGGATAATCTCCTCTCTGGCAGGGTGCCAGGAAGAACTTCAGATCCCCCTCGATCTAGGGACGATGGTGGCGGCTACAGATGGTTTTGTGGATATTTGATCGGGTCTTCAGGGTTTCTGCATCGGGGGCTTCTTATAGGCGAAGGGGGAGGCCGAGGAGGCGGCCAGGGTGCCCAAACCCTAGCCAGCCGCGGGGCTGGGCCCATCCGTGCCTGGGGTGGGTCTGGCCCCCTAGCTGTCCCCTTCGGCTCCCCTCTGGACATCTTGTTCCCCACGGAAAGTAATTGACTTTGACGTTTGTCCCATCCAATTCCGAGAATATTTCTTTACGAATTTTTCTGAAACCAAAAACAGCAAAAAAACAGGTATCTGGCACTGTTGCAACTTGTTAGTAGGTTAGTACCAGAAAACATGTAAAAAGCACCTCAAAGTGTGGACAAGTAAAGCAAAGTAGATACTAAACAAGCATGGAGCATCAAAAATTATAGATACGTTTCCAACGTATCAAGCGCCAAGGCTAAGGCGGGTCGAATGTTCAGCCTCACCGAGGCGGAGGCTGCCCCAAATCCTCAAGGTCCTCTAAGAGTAAGAGCAAGGATCCCAAGCGGAAGCCCGCCGCCGTCCTCACCGCCGATCCTGAGCAGAAAAGTCCACGTGAGGGAAACGACGAAGGAGAGTGAGAAGACCACGCTTATGGAATCTTCCACAAGAATCATGGGCATCCCACCGATGACTGCTATGAGCTCAAAAGGCTCCACGACCAGCACACTAGCTAGAGGAATGGGAGACAGGGAGGCGAATAGATCAATGGACATGGAATCAATCAAGGAGGTGGGTGCTGGAACAATAACCACGATAGCCAAGCCACCCACCAATTGGGTCACCAAGCCAATGTCGTGTAGCAGCACCACCACGCCCAGGAGAAAGGCCAGGCCAAGGAGAACACCGTGGGCTATGAGGAGTCGAAAGGTTCCATAGTGTGCATCCTCGGCGGCTCCTAGGCCCCAGCGTCCAACAGGCACTTCAAGCAGCTCACTCGCGAAGTCGCCTCCACCGGATCGGGACTCCATCCCCGAAGCTCAAGTGGTCACAGTGCGCAACCACGGTAAGGACTCAGGACCACCCCCAGCTCGCCATCACGAGCGTTGGGGAGGATCGTGAGGACGGCTCCGCCTCGGGGGCTCCCAACTTCCCTGTGGACTGCACCTAGCGTGCATATAACATCAACCGCCTCCTAGATCGCACCTAAGGGCCACCGGCCCAGGAGCGGAACCGGGTGTCAGGAAGGTGGACAAACCTCTCCGAGTGACGTGTATGGCTCCCCAAATTTTGAAGGTGACACTCAAACTCTCATCATCTGCAGCCTTATCTCTCGTAAGACCCCATGCAGATCATGGCAGCATAGTAATAAGCTTGAACCTCTCTGGCGATTTTTTGGATCTTGCGCCTTGCGCCTATTCTGCCATTTGCCTATCCTTCCAGGAAAACGTTTTGAACTTGTGCATGGCGGAAGTTCCCCTACATATGCCATGCGAGCGGGGAGATAGGCACAGTGCCCATCGCCGAGTCACCTCCCATCAACATTAGGGCCTAAAGTGTCGAGCTTTGAACTTACGCACTGGCTCCAGCGATAAGTCACCTCACCCACAGTTCCAGGTGCTTGAGACCCTCGCACAACACATATATGGTACCTAAGCGGTGCATGTTTTTCCCTATGGCCTTCTCCTCGAGAGGCTTACGGGGCAGCTCATGAGGGTACCCCCCCTTCAGCGGCCAAATTTTCTTGCAAGACCTATGGTCTCTTCCTCGAGGGACCAACATGATAAGCATTTTCCATACAGCCTTCTCCTCAAGAGGCTTATGGGGCGGCTCGTGAGGGAACCCCCCTCCAGCTGCCAAATTTTCTTGCTAGACCTATGGTATCCTCCTCGAGGGACCAACAGTATAAGAATTTTCCCTATGGCCTTCTCCTCGAGAGGCTTACGGGGTGGATCATGAGGGAACCCCCCTCCAGCCGGAAAATTTTCCTGCTAGACCTACGTTCTCCTCCTCGAGGGACCAATAGGAGAAGCATTTGCCCTACGGCCTTCTCCTCGAGAGGCTTATGGGGCGTCTCGTGAGGGAACCCCCTTCTTGCTAAACCCCATCTACGCTCGCGTCCTCCCTCATCATGGACTCTACGTGGCAAACATTTACCCTACATTCTTTCCCTCAAAAGGTGACATGTGAAATCACTTCCTACCAGCAAGCAAGGGTCCGCACAGGGCTTACAATTCCACCCTCTGAAGAAAACACTAGATGGTCAGATTCCCCTCAAGAGCAAGGGAAAAGAGCTCGTGAGGGTAGCGCCTCTCAATAGACGATGCCTGAGCACACACACGGATCCCCCTACGGGCTCTGGAGCAAGCAAAGTGGCTCGGTCTGACCATGTGCCTTCGTCATGGGGGCTAGCACCATGTCCCCTCGAAAGGGCTAGTAGGGGATCTATCCATGCTTGGCCCCTGCATTCGAGCAGAGCAGCACCAATCAACATAAGTCCTCCTCAAAGCTAGGAAGCCGCCTGAGCGATAGCGCATAATATTCATGATCTCCACAACACGGAACCCGTGGCACGTTCATTGAGACTCATCATGACCTGGAAATTCCCATACGCATTGCGCCTACGAATTTCCTCCTGGGGAAACCAATAGGACGAGCGCATGCCCTATGAGCCTCTCCACACGAGAGCCTACGGGGTAGGATGCACAGGCCCTACGGATTTCTTCTTAGAGGACTTCTAGAAAAACACGAGCCTGCTGAAGAAGGGCGCAGGACAGCCCATGAGCGAATTTACCTCCTCAGGTGGCTCGGGCGTGCCGCGGTCGTGGCTGCCTCTAGGCATAGGGATTAGGAGTCACCTACATTCCCCCACGAGGCGCCCGCTCTTCCCTCCCGGTGAAGAACGCTCCACGGATACTGGCAAAAGTGCAGCCCGAGGAGAGCAGGTGTGAAGGGGTCTCACGAGGCCTTTCGCCCGAGCCAACTGTGTAGGAAGCTCCCATCATTTTTCCTAATCTCACGCTGGACACGACCTCACTCGGGGGCTAGCACCTCAACAAAGAACATAGAAGGAAGACAACTAACACTAGAGTCTGCTTAAAGAGGTTCATTATAGTCATGCTTACATGGCAGAAGGCTAACAAGTACTACGGAATCACGTCTATGCTTCCAAAAGACAGGCGGCCATGTTAGCGCTACAGCGGACCCAGCAGGTCCTTCGCGTAGATGCTCCAGAGGTGGCGGGGGTAGTCGACACAACACGTCAATGGGTCATACACCGACACGGTGAAGTCCCTCCCACTAACATAGCGGAACCGTAGTACCGAGACACACCCCGTCTCGTGGTCGCAGATGAAGCTCTTCCAGCCGAAAGTAAAGTACATATCGCTTAGCACGGGAGACTCGACAATCATGCTCCAGCCATCACCGCCATCGGAGTGCTTCAACCGCACGCTCTCTTGGATAGCACCCTAGGCAGCAAGGGCGAAGCTCTTGGGGAGCTTCACTCTCGTGGACCAGTCATCCCCCGGGAGGATGAGGACAAAGTCGACCCGAATAGTCTTGGGACCATCCTAAATATTGACCAGGCCCACATGCGGAGGAAGGAGCGGCACGCACTCTGGACTGTTGCCTGGTACTCCGCCACGCCCACCATGGTGCCCACGGCAACTGCCGCAAGGGCGACCACAGCCACGCTTGACCGGCGCCTCCCCCTCAACCACCGCTCGGCTGTCACCTGATCCAGAGGAAGAAGCGACGACCTGAGCGGCGCCACGGCCTCCATGCCTCCCTCGACTGCTCCCGTGTGGGCGCCCGTGGACGCACTTCATCGGTGGGGTCTCTTCCATCTCCACCAGTGCCTTTCTCGTCGGTAGAGAGATGCTTCAGCGCCATGGAAGACGACGAGGCCTCAGCTCTATAAGACAAGAAGGAAGAGGCAGAGGAGCAGAGGAAATGGCGTCAAATAGAAGGCAGCACGCCCGCACCCCAATTTGACAAGACAAGATGAAGGGATGCATCACCGCGCTGGTCACGCGGCATTAACCGCTTGCTCCCCCCACACATCGTCGCATCACGGGAACTGTCTCCAAGGTGAGGCAGGTGTTACCGCATACGATGGTGGAGGGCGCGTGGCCGTTTGTGTGCACGGTCTAAATGAGCATGGTGGCAGTTCCCTTGTTGACCAAGAGAGCGTCGGGCCCTTGCCCCTTCGTTTCCACCAGGGGACACATCCACCATAAGCGCCCAGGGGCTATTGTCGGGTCCTAGCAACCGGGCTTCCATGCCCTGACGGTCGATAGGCCCACCTTTCGAGCAAAGCCACCCTCCAGAGGTTACGACGCCTCAAGAGGCAACACCAGGGGATGGACCCTCGCAAGGCTCTAGCCTCGTCCCTACTCGGCTTCATGAGGACGTCCTATGAAGAGGCGCCACACGTGACACTTTGGTCCACCCTGGGCCTCGGATACCCTAGAGTGTGCCACCAGGGCACGCTCGTAATCTCATAGCAAAGGCAACCAGGACAACACTACTCAACAAGTGGTGCCTCGGCTTTGAGGACCACATGGACCACCTCGGTAAAGAGGAGACGGTTTGGCTCCTTTGGTGCAAAGGCAGGGCTGATGACCTCAACACCAGCAGCTCTCTCATTTGCT
Organism: Avena sativa; assembly: GCA_916181665.1. Taxonomy (NCBI): domain Eukaryota; kingdom Viridiplantae; phylum Streptophyta; class Magnoliopsida; order Poales; family Poaceae; genus Avena; species Avena sativa. The sequence goes on from OV702299.1 coordinate 51,070,411, forward strand.
GCTTTGGTGAGGATAATGCGACACTAGGCGGCGACAAGCGACACCGACGGAGTCGACTTTATGAAAGGACGGAGAAGCTCCAGCGAGCAAGACTTAGTTCACCTAAAGTAGTCTTATAGAATGGGACTTCGAGGAGCGGCAATGTGGTGACCCTTACCACCTATGATTTGGGGAAGAGGCCTGACGCCTCTATATAATGAAGCCTTCTCCTACCTCAGACAGGTCGATCCATGGGATCTAAAACCCTAGATTCTCATCCACCATTGTATCCTCGCGAAACACGTGAGCAATACAACAAAGCAGGACTAGGGGTTTTACCTCGTCACGAGGGTCCTGAACCTGGATAAAAAAACCTGTGTCCACTCTCCGTCGTGCACATACTCTGTCATCGCCGCCGTCGTTGAGAAGCTTAGAACACGTGTCTAGCCCCCTAACTCAGTGCTCGTTGGATCCCTTGTTCCTTCACGGGACATTTTCTCCGACAGGGTGGAGTTGGTGCAGACCACTAACCCATAGGGCACCACATAGTGGTATGCCACGGGTATGTTTCCTACCCATGGCGCACCACTATGTGGTGCCCTACGGGTAAGTGGTCTGCGACCATCTATGACCTGGCCCACACGTAGTGGTGGCGCACCTGTGTCATGTGTGCCACGGGTATGCGGCTTACCCGTGGGGGACTTCCGAACCGTGCTCCACGGCTATTTGCCCATGGGGCACTACCTACCATGTGTGCCACGGGTATGTGGATTACTTATAGTTGTTTTCCCTAGTATTGAATCACATAGCGCCAATAGTTCTAGAGCAGTAAGAAATCGTCATGTATTCCCCAAGCTGTCTTGCGGCATGCACAGCGAGACAGGAAAATGGGCCTCCGGAACCCCGCATCTTCGAATCCTGTACGGAAGAATGGCAATAAGGTTTTCAGGGAGCGCTTTCGCGCGACTACTGGCTTCATCACGGACTCCTTCATGGGCGTTGATAACGTCTTTTTGAATGACGACTACTTCCCTTACACCGACCACTTGTTTGACGACATGGCTGACAACACCACTGATGTTAACTCAAGTGGTTCCTCCTCTGCACCGTATGAAATTCTCCTTTGTATATTCATATCATATTTCATCTAATGAAAATTATATCTCATATATTATATGTAGCAATTTGTTTAGACTTGCTATTTCCAATTTATTTGTTAGATTGCATGATAACTTTTATTCCTATATTTTTAGTCGTGTTCTATTTACTGTTTTTATGGATTGATTCAGATGGTAAATTACTCATATTTTCAGCAATAATGCAAGATCACTGTTTAGTATCAGTGCATGCATAGGACCTTTTTTTGGAAAATGGTGTTTTAGCTCAGGTGCATATGAACCGGAAACATTTTGTATTTTTTTTAATTTTGAGTCTATTCGTAGTGCTATTGATGATTTTTTTTAATAGATATGTGAAATTTGGCAAAAACAAAGGCCATGTCCATTTGTAAACTAGTCCAACACGAAAGTAGCCCATTGAATATTTTGTAAAAGAGGGGACCACCACAATGAGGTCCTAGAAATTTGGGGCCTTTTGGTTATAGCAACCTGGCTTCTTACCAGAGGCTCTCGTGACGCACACACCTGTACCTTTCGTCGCCTCCCTGAGCGAGGCGGTCGTCTCCGCTGACTTCCCCTAGTCTCCCCCATTCACCTCCCTTCTTGCCGTCGTGGGCCGGCTGGCATTGCCCGCTCGGGTCCAATGCAGGGCCGTCGCCGTCGGCGGCTTTCCCCCGTTCCTTGTGACCAAGCATCTTGGCTCAGGCCTAAAGCATGGTGACGATGCTCCTCGGTGCGGCGACGCTCCGACGTGGCGTTGGGTGGTGTTCAAGCGATGGCGGCACCACTTGGTGGTGGGACAACACGTGACAATCTTGGTGGTGCTCTCTCGACCTAGATTTGGTCCCTTTGGGCCTGATCTGGGTCAGGACGGGACGGTTTGGCTTCGATCGCGATATTTCTGGTTGGTCTGACAAGCAGCTCGCAATGGGATGGTGGTGACGACTGTCACGGCTACTGCATCGCGGTGGCATGAGCTTTACGGGATAGATCTGGGCCCTGTCGGCCTACGAGGCCGAAGAAGAGGGTAGCGGCGACAGTGGCATGCATGTTGCAGCGTGGCAGGGGGCTTTACGGTAACACCCCGTCCAAACACAAGCCTCGGGGGTGTCACTCCTGACTGCTTACTAGGATCTCTAGACTGGCCCTACGGACCAATACTAGTCTTTCTCTGCGCACCTTGTCCTCACTTATACGCACCCGGTACTCACTTCTCGTCGATCACCCATCCTCAAATTTCTTTAGGCAAAGCATGCTTAACCTCAGGGTTCTTACTAGATGAGCTTCCGGAAAATAAGTTACAACTTGTTGATATGAGTATCATATCAATCATATTAATCCATATGCCAGGATCTCACATACACCTACCCTTAGAAGATCAATGCCCTCATCGATAAAGAATAGGAACATCCCCTCTTGGCACGCGTCTGTGCGTCCAGTGTCGGCACATGTGCCATGTCGTGTCCACTCTGGGTCACACGCGCCATGCTCCACATGTTCCGACACTAACCCGCACACACCTGTTTAACCGCGAGGATCGGCTCTTATACCACTTGTAACACCCCGTCCAAACACAGGCCCCGGGGGTGTCACTCGTGACAGCTTAGTAGGATCTCTAGACTGGCCCCACAGATCAACATTAGTATTTTTCTGTGCACTTTGTCCTCACTCTTGCGCACCCGGTATCCACTTCCCGGTCGGTCACCCATCCTCAAATTGCTCTAGGCCAAGCACACTTAACCTCAGAGTTTTTTTTAGATGAGCTTCCAGAAAAGAAGTTGGAACTTGTTGGTATGAGTATCCTATCAATCCTATTAATCCATGTGTCTGGATCTCATATTTACGGGACCGGTCTACGCCCGGCCGAGCCTGCTTGTCCTGGTGTGTCCCTGCCGCCGAGTCCGGTCGGCAAGCGCCGATGGCGGTGGAGGAAGTTCTCTAGGTGGTTGTGTTCATGTCGTCCTTTGGCTCCTATTATCCTCATGTGCTCTTGCCCCTAGTCCGGTCGGATACCATCTATGGCGATGGGGCTTGTTCCCTCTCACGTGGTTGTGGTACTGCACCGGCAGGGATGACGCCTGTGAGTGTCGTCATTCTTATCTATGGTTTTTTATTCTCGGTTCGACTGGCCTCGCGGTGTTTTCCATGGTGAGACGACGATGGTGGACTGCAAGCGTGGTGGCGGCAAGTTTGGTGGAGCCATATAGATTGTCTGGGGTTGGTGGACGGCAAGCTTGGTCGGCATCGATGCGATGACGCCTGTGAGTGTCGTCATTCTTTCTTGAAGGGTGTCGAGTGTACCCCTACTCCCCTCCGTGTATCGGGAGAATCCTAGGACAAGTCCGGGCAGAGTGTTGTCTTCATCGTATTCCTTTTTGAATGTGTTGCTTGGTACGCGGCGATTCCGAGTCATATAAGCGTGGTGGGACTTCTCTGGAGGACTCAACAAACCATGATTACAGCTGATCGTCGCTTTTATTGATCGGGTCATGCCATCTCTTGCTTTTCTTTTGAGCTTAATTATACTATTTGTCCCAGCATTGATCCCAATTGTACCATATGGTTGCTCTATTAAATATAGCGGCCAAAAGACTGTTTCAAGAAGAGGTGACAGAAATTCGTTCGTGGCAGGGATGAGGCACGTGGCCCTAATTGCCCAGTTCAATGTTTATTTATAAAACACTAAAACCATGCGGTTCACGAGCATATGCCATAGAGAGATGCTGAAGCGTAGTGAAAAAATTACACGTCCATGCACCTGCCTAGACGCATTGAGTATACCCACGTGATTGTTTTCGCACGAGGACGGACGCATCCGAATCCAGTAGTCAGTCCTTTTTTTGGGCGCACGTGCGGGGGCTATTGTCAAGGACGATAGTCAGACCTCGCCGGATCGAGTTCCAGCACTGATGAGCAATATGGCGTGCGTGTGCGCTCGTGTCGCGGCATCCACCTCGCGTGCTGAGTTGGCCGCTTCCGCACCGTTGTGCCCGCGCGTCCCTCGCACCATGTCAGATCCATGACGTTGCGAGCGCACAGCACCGTGCGGCGCTATATTAGATCTATTTATTTATTTTTGATACGCAATATCGCACCGCCTCGATTTAACTCACTTTCTCAACGTCAAAGGTGGTAGTAAAGGATTAAAATTCTTGGTATGGATCTTTAGATATTGCTTCGTCAGATTATTTTGGATTTTCCTCATGGTTGCCACAAGAAAGTTTGTTTTTATGATATTTATCGCGAATGCAACCTATTCAATAATAATGATTCGTATTATCGGCTTCCAGCAATGTTGATCGGTTGTTCAGTTGCTTTTTTTATATACTACTCTTATCAATGTTGGTTGATTATTTTAGTGGTTGTGCAAGTGCTCGTAAACTTGGTGTTGCGTCTTAAATTAAAATTATGGGAGAAACGGTATCTATAAATTTGTAATTTGGTTTTTGTGTCAGTTTTGTTCGGCTGTCTTTAGAAAAATGCAAGACTATGTAGGAGGAAGAAAGAGTAGATGTCAAAAAAAATTACCGTTTATCTTAGACTTTAATTTATAATCGCTGAGACAACTTATCTATCTCTAACACAAGAAATTAATTGTCAAAAAAAAATATTCTACTCCTCTTGTTCTCAAGGAAAAAAAAACTCTAGCCTTCTTATAATAGTTGGCTAGAGGATCCCCGTCATTCCTTATAAAAAACTACAGTATCATACTTTTTTGGTGAAAAGTCCGTCAATCTATTTACACTCTACAAGAGCAGTATAATGATACTTAAAAGTAATAAAAATTACAAACATGCCATTGGACCATATAGTGATGACTACAAGCACTTAAAGAGCCGAAGGCGTCCTGCCGTCGTCCTCCCTCACTAGAGCCTGGCAAATCTTGTCGGACTAGAGCTTGTTGTAGTAGATATACAAGAAGTCCTCAAAGGACCAACACACAAAAGCAACCACCATCGCTGATGAAGAAACGCATATATCAGAAAGAACACCGGCCAAATCTAGCGAGATCCGTCGGAGACACGCCTCCAATAATGCTAGACGTACCACCGAGACGGGGCTGGACAGTCACGACTTCCTAAGTAGCACATAAACCCTAACCATACGGAGAAAATCATAAAAATGGAGCTCTCCCGCTAATAAGGAAAGGGATCCACCATGTCGCCATGACCCTAATACTACAGGAGGCGAGGCAAATCAACGGCTCGGTGCCGATTGTGTAAACATGTTGATGCTAGGTGTGAAATTTGATTGTATAAAAGTGTTGATGCTAGGTGCGGCCACATAGAGAGATTTGTTGAGTAATAATGTTGCTTTTCAAAAAATTATAGCCTCCTCTGTACGCGGCTAGGCACTCCCGAAGTACATGGGAAAACACTAAATCCTGCATAGGCGCAGTCTTTAGGCATATTAGCATGTTTTTTGCAAGTTCTATTCCATCAAGACATGGCCATATCGCCCATCACTAACAAGGTTAGCACCGTTCAAAAAAAAAACAAGGTTAGCACACGTCCTCAACAATATATGGTGCCACAGCTATATCCAAAGCCCCTAACTCACGTGCCAGTTTGTTACAGTTTCGAGGAGCTAAGGGGCTATTTGGTTCGGGGGGATATCCCAACGTGGTTAGGGTAGCCATTGAAAAAGTGATTTTAGAAATATTCGTCCAAATCGTCCCTCAAAATCTGGCTGACGAGCTTTGCGGACGAGCTCAGCCACTTTTGGCTCGTGCCGTTAGCCTCACCCGAAAACAGTTTCGCTCACTCACCACCCTATGCATTTTCCTCTCATCCTAAGCCAGAGCAACAGGGCCAGGAGCGGAGCCAGGATTTGACATTGAGAGGGGCGAAGATATCAATGATCATATATAAGATTTTTTTCTCATTAAGACAACAACAATCTATTATTTTGTGTTGGAAGAACTGTTTGGATAAAAACATAACAGTATATTAAAGTATCGGCATAGAACTGATATTAATATGTAGCACTAAATCTTAGACAATACAAAATAAAAGATTAGTTTATATTGGATCAACTTTATCTCTACGTGTATAAAGCCTGATAATTCCATTGCAATAAATTGTCATCATCACCGAGCAGACATCAAACAAAATACACATATTTTTTTGTAAATTAATCAATTAGACTATAGGTTATGCAATCTATCGATAAAATACTAACGATTTTGTACCTTCAATCAAAGTAAGGAAGATTGATTCCTATACTAGATATCACAACATGCTTGTTGTTGGCATTGCGGCATGATTAACAAAGATACAAACTGGCAAACAACATGGCTGGCTAGCATGCCACCGTGGCATCGCGTGGCGTCTGGCTACTGAGTAGGAGCGAGAGATGGTGGCAGACATCCAGTCAATTGATCTGAACGGTTGCATATGGTGCTAGCTATTAGATCTAGTTACAAAAACGAAGAATGTTAAAACATGTTACTACGGTTGACTAATAAAAAGACTTCATGGGCTACATTTGGCTTTCGGTATAGAGAAGCACGCCAAATCAAATAAATTTAGGCTTAGTATTAATTACGCCTATGAGACCATTAGTTTAGTACTAAAATCTACACCTATATATTGAGGGGGCCGATGGTTAGGGGGTTCTAGCCCCTGCTAGCCCCCCCTTGGCTTCGCCCCTGAACAGGGCGGCAAGAAGTCGACCGGCGCAGCGGTCAGGAATCGATGAATGGCCGCATAACATAGGGGCCTATGCTAAGGTCGGCCAAAATATGGACACCCGAAGGACCCGGCGCGCACAATCCTATCCTAAGAGCACATGTGTTCTTGTTCTACCAGTTGAGCTTAAAGTAGCATGCTTTTCAGTTCATGCATTATGTCAAATTGGATTTTCTACGCCTAATTTCTCTCCATTATCGAATCTTAAGCAGAACATGTGATGCACGGTGATTCCATGCCTCTTTATCTAATCCCAAGGCCTTTTTCCTTCATTTATTTTGCGGTAGCTTACGGGTCAGAAAAAGGCCTCCTTTCCGGCCCGGAAGGTAGGACATAGATTTCTATTACTATGAAATTCATAAATGAAAATGAAGTAGTTAATGGGAGGGCTACCACTATCCTTTTTCTTGTATGTGTTCCTAAGAGAAGTAATTTGTCCTGATGTTTCGAGGTCTCAAAAAAAGGGCGTAAAAACAGATAGAAACTCTTGAATGGAAATTGAAAAGAAATGTAGTCCCAGTTCCTTCGGAAATGGTAAGATCTTTGGCGCAAGAAGAAGGGGCGACCCCTATCATCTTGACTTGGTTCTGCTTCCCCTCTTATCAATCAATGAATGATTCGTAACCCCCATGGGTTCAAGGACCCGTTGGTCAAAGGAAAAGGGGGGAGGGGTTCAAGGACCCGTTGGTCAAAGGAAAAGGGGGGAGGGGGGGTCCAGATTACAGGACGGAGCCGTATGAGGCGAGTCTCACGTATGGTAAGGAGAGCAACTCCACCGCATGTTTTGTGGCAAGAAATCGAGCTGCGCAACAAGACAAGGGCACTGGCCTAGGCATGTGCGCCAAGGTAGCCAGGGGCCAAGGAGGGCGACAAGGAGGTGGTAAGGAAAGCGACTAGGGACGAGCGATAAGGGAGGGGCAGGGAGGAGGCGACACACTTCAAGCCCAACCAAACAGAAAAAGTGGCTGCCCCTAACCAAATTGTTGGGGACATTCCTATCCCATATACCAAAATTTATCCCCTGAACCATACAGCCCTTTTTTTTGAGAGAGAGAGAACCATACAGCCCTTAAACAACAGTGTCAACAGCAATGTAAAACCAACACATAAGAATTTTGCTACCATAGCATCACGTGTCAATTAATTGGAGCACGCCTGCTCTTCGACAAAAAGGAAAAGGGTTTCACATTCATTTGTTGTTTCCTAATTGACAAGCTCGTGTGCTGCTCCCTGTTTTATTATTAATCAAATAGGGAAGAACCAAGCAGCGTGTAAACATGTGCCATCCTGTTTCCCTTTTTACATCTTATTAGGTAAACTAACAAGACAATAATGTAAGTAGCAGAACAGTTTACATCAGATTTTTCTTTCTGACACTAAATCAGATTTAAACGAGCACATCAACTGATTGGCAAAAGAAAAAACGATCCTCTAAGTATACAGTTAGTGAAGACATAACTTCAGGAAAAATTCAATCGAAACAAATCGCTGTGGATCCAAGATACAATGCTTTCCATCCAAGTCCTTACCAAGATCAATTGGGGATATGTCATCCATTGCTCACTATAGAATAGCTCCACAGTATAACACATTTCTCAGCACTTTAAGCAAAATGCAAAGGTTGCTCCTCAGCTCATAGAACTTTCCCGCAGCTCACAGAGAGCTGCCATCCGCAGGGCATGAGGACTTGTTGGTAACGGTAGTCCATCAGCGTGGCCAGGAAGATCCTTCTTGGTTAGAACACTGTTGTCTTGGAAGTCATGTGAAAGTTGCAGCTTTGACAAAAGCATTGCAATATTACATGACAGAAACTAATTTCAATGGCACCCAGTCAGTCAAGCAGCAGCAATTGAACCAAGCATGCAAGCTGATGAGTCTACCACTCCACACTCCACAATGCATACTCACTGTTCCATCATGGATCCTAACTTTGAACCAAACACATCAGAATGGTAAGACTCCTATAAGCTACGCTCCAGAGAACATGGTAAAATATGAAAAACAGGATACTCGTGAGCTCTAGGGAGTCTGTCAGAAAGCAACATGCCTAGTTTTTACACTCTCCCAGAGGGAGGCAAGTAATGGAGAAAATTCTAACTTTAATTTCAAAAAATATGTCAGATTGTGTATCAATCATGATGAACTGTCAACAAGTAGGCAAACTAAGATTGTGTGCATCAATTAATGATGACCTGTCAACAAGTACTAGGACAGATCAAGTTATCAGTTACAAATTAATATTGAATCTACAGTGACAGCAGTTTCTCCTCAAAGAAATGAATGTACTAAGACTGCTCATAGTGAGAACCTCGGTGGTATCATGCATGCGAACTAGGCAAAAAAGATGATGTGGCAAGTAGTTAATGAGAGAGACAATTAGAGTAAGATAATGTTACCGTAACATCACACTTACCAATGAAAGTGAGTCTACAAAACAATAAATGAATGTCTCTATGTTACCACAAATATGTTATACCCACAATGGAAGAAGTAACATAGAAAAATAACATATGCATGTTAGGCCACACTTTAATTAGCGTTTTTTAGGAAAAACAGCTGGAAAAATTAAGGGACGTAATTGTTTCCGTAAGCATCGCTTGGTTGACGGCAAGTTTCAGAAAGGGAATTTGAACCAACATTTAGTGGGCACAAAAAAACGCCGGCACAAAACATTTCAGGAAGGGAATTTGAACCAATATTCCAAGCACGGCCTTACTAGTCTAAGCTACTACCCATTATGACCAGACTAACAGAATGGTGAAAATAATGGTAACAGGCCAGGCTACAAAATGCTTAACCAAGTATTCTTGCCAATACCAACATTAGACGAAGCTTGGCCTTTCACACAGATAACAGGGATCTGTAGTGGAAGTAGCTATGTCCAGCCCGATAGGTCTTATATGTGTTTTAGATCCACAAAAAATATTGATGCAAGACTGACAGACAATTGCTATCACCATTACTGATCCTTTGCTATCCCCATTACTTAGCCTTTTCTCAATACTAAATATTTTTCAAACTGTGCTCTAACCTAACTATTTTTCAAACTGTTCTCAAACCTAACTATATTAGTACAAGTGCCTGAGAAAATGTTCCCTCAGACTGCTAAGTATGCAAATTAAATTTGAAGAAAAGACCTCATGTTGAAAGAATCTACCATGCAAACATCGCTTAGACTTTTCCTTGAAGAACAAGACATTATTGAGCCAACAGACACAAACAGCACCAACCAAAATACCCAACTAGACATGACTTCAAATTGAAGACCACAAACATTACTTCGACAGAACCAACCGAGACAAAATCATACAGAATCTAGGTAATACTTGATAGAAGATGGAAGACATCTAAGACACATACATAACTGGAATCCATTATAACAAATAGTAATTTCCCCTGAGTACAGTATCCACAACAAGCAACCAAATTTCAGGATGATATTAACAGATGGATGATCTTGTTCCAAATCTGTAGTGATACGAAAAGCCATGACTCCAGCTGTCAACTTCAAAACGTTTACCATTAGGGAGCTGACTCGACTATGGTCCCAAGGGGAAGAAACTTGAAACAACAGCAGTGACTACGGACACAGATGGACCCCAGACATTCAGACTGAAACTTGACGACGACGCTGAACCATCTTGACCCTCATAACTGTTCTAGGACTCACTGTAACAGTAAGGACACGATATATAAGCCATGCGCAAGAAAACATGGAAAAGCAAATAATAAAAGAACTATTAAATAGAAAACTCAAGGCACTCAGCTTACAGTTTTCTATAAGGCATGGTAAATCTTAAGGAGCATAATATACTTTCTGAATTACATACCTGATTGTCCTGATCTGTAGCCAAATCATCAGGACTGTTTGCCTGCAATGGCTTTTCTTCCCCACAACTTGGACGGTTGCATTTTGTCCGGAAAGGATAGTTTATGTTATTGCACTTATCGCACTTCCAACTACCCTCTGGCGTCTTCGGTTCTGTCAAGTCAAAAGTTAAATGTATAGCTCAATAGAGTTTCATCTGAAAAGGTATCAAATAAACTTAGTGCAAAGCTTAGGTGCATAACATGATAATAACATGATAAGAGTTCTCCCAAAATTGACAGAAAAAATACACAAGTATTTTTATGTGATTTCAAGGTCACTCATACGCATAATGTTGAACACTGAAAACTTACTTGAACCTCGTGAACTGTCAGGTTTGGGTCCCTGCATAAAGAGTTGTTATGTAGGTCATCAGTACAGTAATTGTAACATTTAACTCTATATACAATGGTAAGGAAGCTAAAGGGAGATAAATAGTGATCAAATCTAAGATGAACAAGAACATAAGGGCAACAAACATGTAAAGCCAAATATATTACTCCCTCCGATCCAAAATAAGTGTCGGAGATGTAGTACAAACTTTGTACTAAAACAGTACTGAATCACCAACACTTATTATGGATCGGAGGTAGTAACTGTTTTCCCACTAATAGCTTCAAGAGAATTATCATGTTCCACATGAGCATTATTGCACAATCTAACAATGCAACTGCATGACACTCAATTGACACATATGGTCAAGTAGAAGAACAGCCGTTCTTGATTTGGTTCAAGGCAGCACGATTAAGTTTTAATACAGTGCATATGGGGTTCAGATTTGCGGAACATACAAGAAATTAATAAATAATTTTTTTGGCAAAAAGAAAAACTCCCAGAAAATTGTTATTAAAGACACTGCTGAAATCCTGATTCCCAAGAAATGTCCAAGTATAGGCATAGACTGATCACCAGACACATAGCACGCTGTCTAACTTTAAAAAATCAGAATAGTTTTAGGACATCACGTCTACATCCAGAAAGATGACTTAACTTGTGGGCTGCAGCAGCAATGTCAACTTCCAGCACGTTCTTTAGACTTAACACAACTATTGATTATCAGTGTTTATGAATAGACTGAACTTTTTAAAGATATATTTCATGGCCCGACTAGTAAATAATATATGAACTTATAGCTCAGCATGAAGGAACTGTATCGAACCTGGTTATCAGGTCTTGGTGTGTTGCATTTCCTCATGTTACAGACTGCCCGAAAGGCAAAGTTGACGTTGTTGCAATTAGGGCACTTCCAATCATTATCACGCCCAGCTCCTACAAAAAGGTTGAAGGATCAATGAAAGGCCAACAAAATTGATGCAACAGCTAAAAGGGAACACAACTTTATACCTGCAGATTTCTTCTGTGAGCCTTCGTCAGAATAGGAACCAGCCCTTGTGACCTACAGGAAATTAAATAAACAACGATCTTACCATTTTCTTAGATGGCGTTTGACACCAAAATATCAAAGAAAAAATGAGAAATAAATGCTGCCCATGTTCTCACACAAAATAAATAGCAGAGACACACTAACTCATACTAATATGTATACATGAGTGATTACCATTGCACCAGGACCACCAGGTGAGCCCAAGCCATATCTGTCAATGGGCATGCTGATGCTGTACATACCACCTATTTACGGGTACATGAAAATTAAAAAGGTCGTGAGAAACAGTATCCCAGCATTCAGGTCTGATCTAAAAACACCTTCTATTTCACAATCATTGGAATAAAAGAACTGCTAATCTGCAACATCCATCAAAGCACATAGCAAGAAATCAAGAAGTAATTATCTATTACATATACGCTTTCAGAATAGAAGAGCAAATAGTCCGTATAGAATTATATTCAAATGCTGGCATTCCTAGCAAGTTCGGATAAATAAGGGTTGTACACTGCAAGAGTAGCATTTTCTTGAGCCATCAGATTCGCTTATTACAATTGACAAGTTAATTCATGCAACACAGCATAGATACCACAGCCGTCTTACCTGGACCAATCATAGAACCACCAGAATATGGAGGTGGCCCAGTCATATGCACCGGCGGCCCATAGGGGCTCCCCATCGGGAGTCGAGCGCCGTATCCATAGTGATATCCAGAACCCGGAGGGAGCTGAGGAATGCCATAGCGTGGCATGGCCTGCCCATTATAGAGGGAAGAGCCATACGGGGGAGGCGCTCCGCTGAGGTACATGGACGGCGGCGTCCCGGGGCCCATGTATCGCGCAGGCACATAGTGGGGTGGAGTCTGCATAGCCTTCTAGGCAAACAAGCAACAGCAACACTAGATCAATGCAAACGCCCAGCGAGTAATAATACACATGACAGGTACACACTAAACAGCCAAGCCAACAGATGAGTCAACAGCAACAACAATGAGGAGTTGAGAGTACCGTGTGATCTGTGGGCCTGGGCTGGTCGCAACTGCGCATGTTGCAGGTGGTGCGGAAAGCGAAGTTGATGTTCCTGCAGCTGGGGCAAACCCAGTCGTCCTCACGGCGGCTACCTGAGCGTCGTTCGTGCCAAAATAAGCAAATCCTGTGAGATGCAGCTTACAGAGGAGGGAGGGGGGCAGGAACACATCGGCGAAACAGCAAAGCGACCTACCGTCGGTGCGCGCGCGCTTTCCAGCAGACTGGCTGCGGTTATCCATCTACAAACGCACAGAAGGAGGCATAAAGACAGCGAAGAATTTGATGCCACACTAGGTTTCCCCTGCGGCGGATGGACCTCGGGGGCGATTCGATCCCCAAATCGATCTGGGAAGACGAAGTGGGCGTACCTGAGAAGACATTGTTGGAGGTGAAGCGGGGACAGCAACCGGAGATCGGGGAGAAACAGATAAGGCGGAGACGCCGTAGAGACGGGCGGAAGAGGCGGAGGAGGAGGTCAATCCGGCGGCGACAGAGGGGAGCTCCGGTCTAGGGTTTTGAGGCTTCTTGTCTGGTTTGGTGGCGCAGTGGCCGCTGCCTCCGCGTCGGCTGTATAGAACCGTACGGGTCGCTGTCTAGGCTGCCACCTCCGTGTTTGGGCCCTTTTAGGTGGCAAAATATTCCGGCCCATCTGTACTTTACAGTGATTGGTATTTTTATTAAGACCGGTGTAACTTGGACTAGCGTCGTGTAGGTTTTTTAAATTTTAGATGATACTATATACTAAATAGTGTGTAGATTCATTTAAATTTTAAAAAATTTGCGATATTTATTTTGGAACGGAGGGAGTATCATGCATGCCATGTTGGCAAAAATCTGATGTGGTATAACAATTAATAAAGAAAAAGATGGTTAAAGTATCATAGGTAGATATCGTATCATAGCACGTAAAACTAGAAAATCCTCGTATAAATAAATCATATACGCTATTTTGTATTGAGATTCACAAATCATTAAATATAATAGTATGATATAATCATATGATACCATGCACTATGAAGATAGTATCATACACTAGTAATATAATTAGTAATATCTTTATGCATGATACTAGTAGTATGATACTACCACTATGACCAGCCTAACACGGCTAAGTTAATATCTTTATAGTGCATAGTAATCAATAGATAGTGTCATAGATGACTATATTAATTAGCTTAAAGATTCATTTTATCTACAATGTAGCTAATTAGCACAACCATCTCTCCTCGTTTAAGAGTGTATTATGTCATTAAAATGCTTACTTAGCAATGCATGAAATTGCATGTTACTAATTATATTACTCTCACTGTAACTAGCCTAAGAAGTGCAAGAAGACGCAATGTGCTACTCCCTATGTTTCATAATATAAGATATTTTAACTTTTGTGAGACGAGTAGCTAAAACATTTTATATTATAAAACGGAGAGAGTAGTTTCGAAGGATGGTTAGACACCAAGTTCAGAAGGTGTTTATGTATCTAAATAACAATAACTAATAATAAGAGATATAAAAACCTAGAAGAGGTTACCCAAAAAAACTATAAGAGGTGACTGTATTGGAGATTTCTGTAGGTGCTTAATGATGTTCTGATGTTCAGAGTACATATAAATATCTTGCATTGTATACTCCCTCTGTTTCAAATTACTCCGCCGGCGCGCTTATGTAGGTGAACTAGTACTCCCTCATTTTTCATTCAAAAAATCCTCGAATTTTTGAAATAGATAGTATGAAATATGTACTACGTATACCAAAAATTCTAAGAATTTTTTGATGAAAAATGAGAGAATACTAGGCCACCTAGGTAAGCGTGCGCGCGGAGTAATTTGAAACAGAGGGAGTATGTCATAAGATTATTCATGATGTATTGATAGGCAAGGCATCTCTCAAGCATATCCACCATAAGAGAAACCTTATGCTAAAAAAAGAGATGCAGTGAGATGTGTCATTTGTTAGTTGTAGTTATGGTGTATACACCACGTTATAGACTTGAGCCTGTCATGCACTCATGATATGAGTCGGCAGGATTATGGGATGTTAAATGCTATTGTGGCTCAATAGTTATAAAGGTAGCTTTTGGACTTGTCGTGAAACGTGTTGTGAGCTTGTGAGGCATGGTCTCAAGACACGATTTGGAGGTACATCAAGGCTCTCTCGAGTAACTAGAAAAACTTGTATGACTACACTATTAAGTTTAAGTGTTAACCCAACACATGAATTAGTATTGCATGTTCAAGAAGAGAAGTCGAACTCCTCGACTAGGACAAGAAGTACTCGTCTTAAGCTCGATACTTATATCAAGAAAAAAAAGAAAAAGTTGCGTATGCCACATAGTCAATGATCCTCAAAGTGACTCTATGATCAGATGGGACTTGGCACATTCTACTATGGACCTTTAGCAACTACCGACCAAGTATCAGTACTAAATTATAGCAACAGTAGTCGTGGCATGAGATGGATACCTAGATAGAGGACTACTCAGGTTGTGAACCTATAGGGTTACGCGGTTATGGGGTCGGTACCCACTCGGTTGGATCCAAGAGGATACGAGTACCAGTCGAACTCCAGTTAAGGATTTGTTAATGGATGGGACAAACAACATTATGGGTTGGATCTTTTTTTGAGAGTCTTAAATATTCTAGTTTCCACCACGTCCATTTTCAAATACATAATTGTTTTCATCACGTTCATTCCCAAGTACATAACCGTTATGATATAGATTAGATCTAGCCATAAAACGCACACGACGATCTTCATTATATGTGTGGATATGAATTGCACTTGTGATAGTTGTTGGGTATGATGTGTGAGGGATCATACGATGAGAAGAAGTAGTACGACCACATTTGCATCAACGTGCTACCTCGACTCTACTTCCACTACTAGTCTACGCGTCTACTGGTAATCCAGTGATCTACATCTAAATAATTTTAATGTAGCTTATCCCTACCGCCGTATTAGGCCACACCGTGTTTAAAGATCATATGTTTTCACCTGCTACGGTAGGAGACTCAAGAAGCTCTTTAAATCTTTGAGAATATTCAGCTTGCGATGTTTGGTATTCAATGGGTTATCACCGTAGTTTTGGTGAAACTCGCTATGCAAAAAAAGAGCCAAAGAGGATGGTTTTGAAGATTTTCAAGGTAACTTTTAAGTTTATAAGTGATCTTTTGTTGTCTGTATGTGTTTTATTTTTTTCAATCAGATGTACTATGATTAATTTATCAATAAAGTATGATCCTTTACTAGAAAACTATGTATACACGAATACCTCACAACAGGGTTATCTACACTTTTGTGTAGGTTAGGTTGTCTTGGAGAGGATGACGAGACGGTGGCAGCTTTCTTGCATTGAAAATATGTTCTCCTTGTTATGTTCCTGTTCTGGCAATCCTTCTTTTGTACCAAAATGGGTAGAATATTAGGAGGGTTTAGTAAACCACTTCTTTATTGTGGTGAATTGTTCATGGATCAATGGTTATTGCACGTATCGACCATGTGTGGTGCCGACAATGGTATATCAAATAAGTTCAACATGTGCACCTATGATGTCTACATGTGTGTAGAGACCATATGCCTTTCCTCGCAATGCTCCAAGGATCTCATATCCAAGGCTTTATAAAGAACAGTCCTTTGCATGCTAATTTTGATCCCATCCTTATACATGGATGGCTACCGCGTATCGTAAAGCTAATGGTTGATGGTTTTTAATTTATTGGGAAGATGGCCGTCTACACCTTCCTTCTATGATGCTAATTCGGAGACTATGCTTGCATAATGGCCTACGATGATGCTCGTAGAAGCCAAATATATCATCGTTAACCTTTATGTCCATTAGCTATCTCTTTTTGGATCTTTTATGTAAGCCATTAGATGTAGCTGTATTCTTTTTGTATATCTCTCTATATATTTGTACTTGTATGTTCTCCATACATACATCTTGGTATAGATGAGATCCATGCTAAAGTATGTTTTTATGACCATTTATATCTTAGATGATTGAATTCTTATAAAAATATTGTAACAAATAAATTGTGACCGCTATTGTCACTGCATACGGTTTTCGGCCACATGATATCTAATGCACCCAACAACAGGTACAGAATTTGTGCGTGAATGCATGGCACTTCATGCATGTGCAAAGTCCGAACAAAAAGGTCAGTGCCCAAGATGTCAACATATCATGCTAGATCTGCAAGCAAGAAATGTTTGTTTGACTCACAATTTTTTTGGCCGTTGACTTCGTATCATTGAGAGTTTCAAAATTAGATACCACATTGTGTTGGTGATTTTTTGGCTTCGTTTTTGTTAGCAGGAAAGTAACAAGTAATTGGTTAACAAGTTATCATGTGGTAACTTTGATACATATGACATGACAACTTCATCATTCGTCTGGTGACAACCTTTAGACGAAAAAATATTGTTGAAACATAAGAACATAGTGTACAGTTTGAAGAGCTGGTAAAGATAAAATCAATAGTACACATGAACCTCCAATCGAATTTATATTTAAGTGACACAACATTTTCAAGTTTTAAGGAAGCTAAACACACTTTTTTTTATCTTCCCTACATGCATGGTATGGGCCAGTAAGCCAATGGCGCACATCGTTTGCACTGTGACTAGGGTGTGATTGATAGCCCACACACCTTCGAAACAAGCTTTTAGAGCCATAATGGGCTGATTGGATGGATAGACACCTTCCGCGTCGTGGTCATTGTGCTTAAAAGCACTCTAGTGCCAGGCTAGAGGAATGCTAGAATCGGTCGTTTTTCAGGGACAAGTAGGTTGGGTGTTTTCTGTTCTCTAGTTTTGCAAGGTGGTTAAGTGAGATTACTTCCGCTCACTTTTTAAAAATCTTTATTTTAATCCCTTCAAAAAAACACAACAGCGGTTCACCGTTCAAAATAAGTACTACATGAAAATGGTACACGTCGATGATGAGAGATTCCATTTTGACAATCAGTACCGAGTTCCGTTAACCGCATCTTCTTAAATTCATGTTCAAGTTTGAAATTTTTAGATGGATTTTTTCAAAATTTTCACACACAGTTGACCGTTTTAAATTTTCTTTGAAGAGTAGCTTCGTCTCGCTGTTTCGCATGTGATGCATTTTTTGATTCGGTGATATAGATGAGTATATATGCATGTCCCTAGTATATTGCAATGGTATTTATGTATGTGGGTGTTTATCTATGCATGTTCATGGGGTCATGTGGATGTATCGTAAAATGTACAACCTCTCACTTGCCTCATTTGTTGTTCATTGATTCACCGTTATCTCGCATCCTATTTGTCACTCTTTCTTACCACTAATAGAAAAACAGCTATAGATAGATCACATACTTGTGGGGTACAAAAAAGAGATTTCCCATGGGTATATACTCGTGGCACACCACATGTAGGTGTGCCACAGGTAGCAATTTACCTGTGGCGCACCGCAAATGCGCCAAGGATGAGTTCTTCCCCGGTTGACGGGGGTGCCCCCCTCACTAGTAGGAAAATCCTTATAGCAGTCATTTTTCTAGTGGCGTCCCAAACATAATGCACGTCACTACTTACAGGCGAAACAGTAATGACGTTAAAATAATTCGGAACTCTACCACTAAGATGTAGTAGTGGCGTCCGTGGATAAGTAAATACGACAAACGGGCGGGTATCCCCACACAGCCGGACCAAATGTTATAGTGGCTTCTCTCTAAAGGAACGCCGCAAATATGAATTCTAGTGGTGATGTTGGATTCCAGGAAACACCACGGT
The DNA here is from genome assembly GCA_916181665.1 of Avena sativa. NCBI lineage: Eukaryota > Viridiplantae > Streptophyta > Magnoliopsida > Poales > Poaceae > Avena > Avena sativa. Next base: position 51,089,235 of record OV702299.1, read on the forward strand.
TACCCACCACCCTGCACGCCGACACCCTTGATTATCGATCTTGTCTCTTCTTCTCCTCTCCTGCGCGCGTCAATCATTCACACAACCTCCACCCTCTCTCCCTGCCGCAGCCCTGCATCGGATGCCCGGATCTGCTCCCCACACTTGTGACTGCGCCCGGCCGTGCGCGTCCGCCGCCCCCGCATCGGACGCCTAGATCTGCTCCCCGCACCTGCGACTGCGCTCGACCGCGCGCATCCACTGATACGTCGGAAACGTATCTATAATTTTTTATGTTCTATGCTTTTTTAGCATCTACTTTGCTTTGCTTTGCCTACACTTTGAGGTGCTTTTGTATGTTTTATGGTACTAACCTATTAACAAGATGCCCCGGTGCCAGTTGTCTATTTTCTTCTGTTTTTTGGTTCTAGAAAGGCAGAAAATCAATATTCTCGGAATTGGACGGGACAAAAGCCAAAGTCAATATTTTACTATGGAGAACACGAAGTCAGAGTATGATACGGAGGGGAGGCACCAGGGGGCCACACACCCTGGCGGCGCGGGCTAGCCCTAGCCGCGCTTGGGGGGGGGTCTGACCACCCTGGCCGCCTCCTGCCTCGCCTCTTCGCCTATAAAGACCCCCCGATGCGAAAACCCTAAGTACCCAATCAATATTTCATGAAACCTTCTGTAGCCGCCACCACCATAGTCCCTAGATCGAGGGGAACTGAAGCTCTTCCCGGCACCCTGCCAAAGGGGAGATCATCTTGGAGACCTTCTTCTTCATATTGTCAGCCTCCGGTATGAAGCGTGGGTAGTTCCACCTTGGACTACGGGTCCATGTAGTAGCTAGATGGTTGTATATTCTCCTTTGTGCTACCATGTTTAGATCTTGTGAGCTCCGTTCATGATCAAGATCATCTATTTGTAATCATGCATGTTGTGTTTATGGGGATCCGATGGATATTGAGATTACTATGTTATATTGATTAATGGTTTTGTCTTATTGATTCTATCATGTCTGTGTTGTTTGTGATCTTGCATGCTCTCTGTTTCTAGTAGCTATCTTGGCCAAGTAGATGCTAGTGACTCCAAGAGGGGGTATTTATGCTAGATAGTGGGTTCATGCCTCTATTTAATCTAAGGGAATTGATAGAAATCTCTAAGGTTGTATATGTGTTGTTGCCACTAAGGAGAAAACAACGGTCTCTTGTTCATGGAACAAATGGATTGTTTACCTTACACACTTTGCTTAAAGCAGTTATCTGTTGCTTGCGACTTAATACCGGAGGGGGTTCGGATGATAACCTGAAGGTGGATTTCTACTCATAGATGCAGTTGGATGGCAGTCTATGTATCTTGTTGTATTTCCCAATCGAATCTCATAGGATTATGAATGTCTAGTATTGCATTGTTATGCCTTGCTCAGTACGGTGACCCAGCATACCACTGCATGGTGTAGTACACTATAGTCGTTGACAATGAAACACCGTTCACTAATATTACATCCCTCAAAGTGGTACAACAGAAACACAGCAGGTCCAAGACATGACTATAAGTTACAACTCAACTCTTTACACAAGATCCAGAGAACACTCTAGGTTAAAGAGAGAGAAAGAAACTTCTTACAAAGAAGAATCAGAATAAACAACTCAGAAACTATCATACTATTAAGACTAGTATCTTAACTAATGGTCTGGCATTGCTGCTATTGTAATATACTATAGAAATAGGATCTATGGCTAGAGATTATATTCCTATCTAATCAGTAACTTCGTCTTCACTTGAGTTGATATATATGTTGACTTTATTGAAGAGCTTTAGCCTTTGATGATGATTTCTGGAGTATGACTTGATATAGACATCGTCTTAATTTCTTCATGATCTAGCAAGGGTTAAGAGGATACTTTGAGTACGAGCGTACTCAACAAGTTCACTAGAAAAGGAGTGTTTGATGCACTATATCTACAGCCACATACCATAGGTCGTAGGCAATGCACGTTTTCGTAAACATTTCTTCAAAGGTTGCTTTTATTCTGAAAAACTATGTTCGTCAGCCTTCACGGGTTTACCAGAACTTTCATGGAGTTTCTTTCCCGCCGCGTTCGCATCTCCTTTTCGGAACAGGGAGTAACAAGTTACAGTTCTTACACTTTGCAGAGGTGCGTTACTTTACTCATGAGAGACCTTAGCCTTGTTGCACAACCAAGTCATGACCTTGTCCATACTTCCTTGGTATGGGGCCCAGTCTAAGATCCAAGCCAATCACTGCCCCCTTCGCGACCCCGCATGCTCCTTGGTGTACACCATGCCCACATATTGAATTACGACAATGGTTTGTACAGACCGGTAGATGCCAGAACTATCGTGGGACGTTGAGGGTTCCCACCCATATGCTGCATATCCTCTACGAATTACCAATTAATATGCACGCTACGAGTGATAACGGCCACGACCTGCACATCTGGCTACATGTGAGAGGAAGAAGATACAGCTGACTTCTTTGTCCCATTCCAAATCTCATGGTTAACGCGTGATATACGGCGCAGGAATCATTGGCGACATTGGTTGTTAAGTCCTAGATAATATGTTCATTTACCACCGGAACTTTCATAGTAGGTTATTACCTCATGGTAAATAACCTATAATCACATTATTATGAAAATAGTGTTTTCGGACCTTTTTCAAATGTAGGTGATGACAATACTGGATTTGCAAAATAATTTACAGAAAATAATCAAAGGACATGAGCAAGTATGAACTTGCCTTTGGTGATTGCAAGATTATGCACTCACGGTCTTCGAGACAATATAAGATCCAATATCTGAAATCAGCATCATTGGTCTGGTAAGGACTAATGTTTAAAGAAGCAAGATGTTGTTATGCATAAGTAATGATATGCATTTTGTAAAACTCCCAAAGTGAATCCCCAATGCTTTGAGTGAAGTAAATTTAGGTGATTCTTTTGAGAGTTGGTTTATCTTCAAATTTTACTTTATAAGTGTTAACCTTTATAAAGGAGCTTAAGTGTTAACAATTCAAAATATACAAGTAAAATATAAAATAATGTGATTTATGGTTAATTATCATTTGGTGACTATTGATAAACATCCTTGGGATTGAGTTGTTAAGAATTGAAGAACTTATTATAAGATTATTGTTTGAAGTGACAAAAAGAATAACATTTGAAGAAAAGATTTCTTTTCTAAGGTTTTAAACAATATTTATTGTTAATAGAACATGCTCAATATCTTTTGATGTTTGATTGATTAGTTTGGATTTGAGATGCTTTATGTTTTAGGTTAAATAGACCAAAGTTAACTATAAAAACATAAGTAGTTTATTAGACATGATGTTTATAAGCTTTGAGACTAAAGTTAACTTTTTTTATAAAAAAAGGTAAACTTAAGGTCTATTATGTTTTAGTTATTTCCAAGTTTTAAAGTTATAGTAGGTACAACTAAAGTGTAGAATTATTTACTTTATATTTAAGTGAATGATTAGATTAAATTTGTTTTGCTATTGTGAAAATAATATGCATTTATTTAATGGAAGCATAATTAGATGATTCAAGTAATTTGTTAGAATTTGAAGTTATGGTAATAATGGTTAAGATATAATGATTATTCATTATATTATATATGAGTGATACCTAATGTTTACTTAAAAGGATTTTTAATAAGTTTTTAAAAGAATATTTTAAAGTTAAAAGTCATACTTAAGTTTGATTATGAATTTAAGTTATGGGTTTTGATTTAGTTGCTTAAGGTTTGATAAAAAATGTGATTATTTCTTACTTAAGAATTGTCTTTAAAGAATTCACAAAACAAATATTAGATAAGGATTTATTTTTTAAAATATTAAGGACTTTTCTAATAATATATGTAATATTTCTCTAGTGTAATATATTTATTCAAGACCTTAATATTGATTTATTTACTTATTTTTAAGTATTATTTTTATATTCATAAAATTCCATAAAGGATTAAATGTATTTGAATATTTATTTGAAATTTTATTTATAGAAGAGTTGAGTTAGTATTTTTATAAAATAGTAGATTTATTTTTATACATAAAAATTATTTTTGTTTATTTTTAGGATTTTTCTTTATTTTATGAAATTTTATTCAGGATTTAATGATGTTAATGTTTATTTGCTTTATATTTATTTTAAATAGATAAAGTTATATTTTTATTAGATAGATCTTGTTTTTATAATAACTCTAACACGTTCAATGTATTTTATGATTTTTCTATAATTTTCTATAGCTAAAAATGTTTGGAGGTTATTTTAGTAATTCATTTTTTTATTTTATTTCTTAACCTAATTAACTTGGGCCGTTTGGTTGGGTATGTGGGCTGGCCTGGCCCAACTGGACCATGGCAGACTCTTCACCCCCGGTCCACCCCTCACCACACACACACACACACGTACATGCACATAGACCTCATCTTCTCCTCCCTTGCTCCCGTGCGATGTCGCCGCCGCCACTCCGGCCGGTTGCCGGCCAACCTCGACTTCGCCGCCTACCGGTGAGGTTCCATATTGATCTCCTCCATCGATCTTTGTTGCCCTGTTGCCACTCTGCTACCCCCGTGTATGAAGGGAATATGTCCTGAGAGGCAATAATAAAGTGTTTATTATGTGTATTCCAAGTATATGTTAGATGTTTATTTTGCATGCTATAATTGTATTAATACGGAAACGTTAATACATGTGTGTTTAATAAACAAACAGAAAGTTCCTAGTTATGCCTCTCTCATAAACTAGCTCGTTGATTAACAAGATGATCAAGGTTTCCTGATCATGGACATTGGATGTTGTTAATAACGGGATCACAACATTAGTGTAATGGTGTGATGAACATTCATCTGAAGTATAGCATTACGATCAAAGTCATTGAGTTTATATTGCTATAACAACTTACGAAGTGATCCTAATCCTTAGACCATGAGATCATGTCAATCACTAACACCGGAAGAGTTTCTTGATAACATCAAACGTCACACCGTAACAGGGTGATTATAAAGATGGATTCAGAACTAATAAAGTGTTATGTTGAGGCCCATGGATCGAGAGTGGAATTTGTTCATCCCGATAACGGATAGATATACTCTGGGCCCTCTCGGTGATATCACATTGGTTAGCTTGCAAGCAAGTGATTTGATCACTAGAATGTTATATCACGGGAACAAGAAAAGAGTGCATGTCAGTAACGAGATCAAACTAGGTATGGAGATACCGATGATCGAATCTCGGACATGTAATATATCGTGAAACAAAGGGATTAAGATACTAGCGTAAAAGGTTCCGACGATCACAAGAAAGTCATCGTTGAATGTCTGGGAGTCAGTATGGGTCTCTAGATCCCGCTTCTGATTATTGATCCGAGAGGGGTCTCGATCATGTCCGCATTATTCACGAACCGTAGGGTGACACACTTAAGATACACCGACATCCAATTGGAGCAAAAGTTTCATGCCGAAAGAATGAACAAGCGCAGGAATTTATTTCACTAGATACCCAAACAGGTTTTCGGGTGAAATTGCATAAAGTGGTTATGCATGTGAAATAGAATTCTAGCAAGGGGTTATTTGTGAATGTTTGTCATTAAAGTAATTGACAAAATTTTGAATAAAATAAAAGAGTTTTATTTGATGAGAGTTTGCATTAAATTTGGTGGAAATTTAATGGCATGTTTGAGTGGGATTTTGAGTGGAGGGATTTGAATGGATTTTTGTGAGTGGAGTGTCCACCCACATGAATGAAGGAGGGGAGGGGGCAGCCCCCATGGCCGGCGGCCACCCCCTTGGGTGCCCCCCTCCTCTTATAAAAGGCACCCCTCTCCTCTCTCTCACTCACACCTCCTCGTGAAGGATCTCTCTCCCCCTCTAGAATTTATCCCCCATGGTCTCGGACTAGCGAGATACATGTTCCCGGTGGCTATTCGACAAGAAAGAGTTGTGCTTCTGCTGCATCGCTGGAGCGAGGAGGCAGAGGTTGCTCGGTGCCTTGAACGTGTGTGCGAGCACGGATGCGCTGCTGATTTGCGGCGCTAGGACTTCCTCTCGATCTTGAGATCGGCAAGAGATCGTCTACATCAACCACGAGTCGAACTCGTTAAGCTTTGTCGGTCTTCAAGGGTATGTTTTCTATGGATATACATCCGCCCGTTGTTTGTATCTAGTAGATAGATCTTGGTACATAGTTCCCATCGTAGGAAATTTTTTGTTTTCTATGCTGCGAACCCTACAGTGGTATCAGAGCCGGATCTATGCGTAAATGCTTTACACGGGTAGTACACATATGAGTATGTGGGCGATGATGATCATGTTGTTGCTCCTTAGTTGTAATTTTGGATATTGGTGGCATAGTGGGATGAAGCGGCCCGGGCAAACTTTACATGTCCTCGCACATGAGACCTGTTCCACGCTTGACATGCAACTAGTTTGCATAAGTGGCTAGCGGGTGTCTGTCTCTCCTACTATAGTCAATATCTATTTTGCAACGAGTTGTTAACAATTTGGTTATCCTCGTTGTGGTTCATGTTCGTAGGTAAGAACGGTTCTATCTCGAAAGCCCTAAGCCACGTAAAACTTGCAATGGATAAATTAGAGGCGTCTAGTTTAGATTGTTGCTGGGCTAGTGTTATGATATGGTGATGTTGTAAATAGAAGTATGAGATGATACTCTTACAACACACATAGCGTGTAAACTCCATAGACCTTGGATTTACACATAAAGGTATGATAGTGATCATACCACGATGCACATGATAGAGATCATATGCGGGAACCATATCATTCCACTAATAAACATGTGATGTTTGATAGCATCTTATATTGCTTGTTTAGCGCTTTGTTAGCATAATAAGATGATCCCTCATTTAAATATCAAGATAAGAATGTGTTCTTCCTTTAGTATGCACTGATTATGTTTTCGTCGCTCCAAGACATCACGTGATGATCGGGTGTTCTTGGATCCACGACCATATTTCAGGTGTAAAACAGTTACACACACAAATACTAAGGTTCTTACTTGGAGAGCCTAGCATGTACAGACATGGCCTCGGAACACGGACCGAAAGGTTAAGCATGAGTCATATAGTAGATATGATGCCCATTTGATGCTCGCCTTTGAAGCTATACCGACTCACGTGATGATCGGACTTGGTGTAGTGGATTTGGTTCATGTAATCACCAAAATGGCACGAGGGATGTCGTTTTTGAGTGGGTGTTCATTCGTAATATGGATTAGTTGAACTCAATCTATCATAAACTTAGTCTAAACTTTACAAACTCTGTTGTAGATGGCACCACCTGCTTTTAATTTCAATGTGTTCATGGAGAAAGAGAAACTTGCAACGAACGGTAGCAACTTTACCGAATGGGCCATGAATTTGAGGATTCTCCTCTCTGCTGCACAAAAGCAATATGTGCTAGAAGCGTCGCTAGGCCCCCCACCTTTTGAGGATGCCCCTGACGAGGAGAAGAATGTCTATCAGACTCGTCAGGAGGACCACAACTTAGTTCATTGCGGCATATTGTATGGGCTAGAGCCAGAATTTCAAAAGCGTTTCGAAAACGGCAATGCATTTGATATAATGGGTGAGTTGAAAATGATTTTCGACACACATGCTGCTGTATAGAGCTACAATGCTTCAGAAAAGTTCTTTAGCTGCATGATGGAAGAGCATAGCTCCGTTAGTGAGCATGTATTCAAGATGTCGGGTTACGCCGATAAGCTTGTGTCCTTGGGAATATCGATTCCCATTGACTTAGGCATCCATCATGTTCTGCAGTCTCTGCCACCTAGCTATAAGAGCTTTGTGATGAACTATAATATGCAAGGCATGAAGAAGTCTCTCCCCGAGCTTCTGTCAATGCTTAAAACTGCAGAAATGGAGATCAAAAAGGAACATCAAGTGTTGATGATCAATAGGAACACTGGTTTCAAGAAAGACAAGAAGGGAAAACGGAAGGGGAGTAAGGGCGGCAAGCCGGTTGCCGTGCCTGAAAATAAACCCCGAGTTGGACCTAAGTCTGATACCGAGTGCTACTATTGCAAGGGGACTGGCCACTGGAAGCGCAACTGCCCCAAGTATTTGGCAGACAAGAAGGCCGGCAAGGCAAACAAAGGTATATATGATATACATGTTATTGATGTGTACTTGACTAGTTCTCGCAGTAGCACCTGGGTATTTGATACCGGTTCAGTTGCTAGTATTTGTAACTCGAATCAGGGGCTGCGGAACAAGCGACCGCTAGCAAGGGGTGAGGTCAAGATGCGTGTCAGCAATGGATCAAGCGTTGATGTGATCGCCGTCGGAACGCTACCTCTCCATTTGCCGTCAAGATTAGTTATAAACTTGAATAATTGTTATCTGGTGCCTGCACTGAGCATGAACATTGTATCTGGATCGTGTTTGATGTGAAGTGGTTATTCATTTAAATCCGAGAACAATGGTTGTTCTATTTATATGAATGAAATCTTTTATGGTCATGCACCGATGATGAATGGTTTATTTCTATTAGATCTCGATTATAATGTTACACATATTCATAATGTTGATGCTAAAAGGATTAAACTTAATGATGATATATCCGCATATATGTGGCACTGCCGTCTAGGTCATATTGGCGTTAAACGCATGAAGAAGCTCCATTCGGATGGACTTTTGGAATCACTTGATTTTGAATCATTTGATACATGTGAGCCATGCCTTATGGGCAAGATGACTAGAACGCCGTTTTCCAGTTCAATGGAACAGGCGACAGATTTATTGGAAATCATACATTCTGATGTATATGGTCCAATGTGTGTGTCGGCGCGAGGTGGATATCGTTATTTTGTTACTTTCACGGATGTTTTGAGTAGATACGGTTATATCTACTTGATGAAACACAAGTCTGAAACCTTTGAAAAGTTCAAGGAATTTCAGAATGAAGTGGAAAATCATCGTAATAGAAAGATCAAATTTCTACGGTCCGACCGTGGAGGTGAGTATCTAAGTTACGAGTTTAGCACTCACATGAAAGAGTGTGGAATTGTTTCACAACTCACACCTGCCGGAACACCACAGCGAAATAGTGTATCGGAACATCGTAATCGTACTTTATTAGATATGGTTCGATCTATGATGTCTCTGACGGACTTGCCGTTGTCATTTTGGGGTTATGCACTAGAAACTGTTGCATTCACTTTAAATCGGGCACCATCTAAATCCGTTGAAAAGACACCGTATGAATTGTGGTTTGGAAACAAACCTAAGCTGTCATTTCTTAAAGTTTGGGGATGCGATGTTTATGTGAAGAAACTTCAACCGGATAAACTCGAACCCAAAGCGAAAAAATGCGTCTTCATAGGATACCCTAAGGAAACTATTGGGTATTCCTTCTATCATAGATCCGAGGGCAAAGTTTTTGTTGCCAAGAATGGATCCTTTCTAGAGAAAGAGTTTCTCGCGAAAGGTGTGAGTAGTCGAAAGGTAGAACTCGAAGAGGTTATTGAACCTTCTCTTCAAAGTATGGCGAGTAGCGCAACGCCGGAAGTCGTTCCTGAGTTGGCTCCACCAGTTGAAGAGGAAACTAATGATAATGATCATGAAACTCCAAAAGAGAATACTACCGAACCTCGCAGGTCTAGCAGGACGCGTGCAGCTCCCGAGCTGTACGGAAATCCTTTCATGAATTTCATGGTTGATGAAAATGATGACCCTGCGACGTATGAAGAAGCGATGATGAGCCCGGATTCCAAAAAATGGTTAGAAGCCATGAAATCCGAGATGGAATCCATGTATGAAAATCAAGTTTGGAACTTGGTGGAATTACCTCATGACCGAAAGGCCGTGGAGAACAAATGGATTTTCAAAAGGAAAACCGATGCTGATGGTAATGTGACCGTCTATAAAGCTCGACTTGTCGCAAAGGGGTTTCGACAAATTCAAGGAGTTGACTACGATGAGACATTCTCTCCCGTAGCGATGCTAAAGTCAGTTAGGATTATGTTAGCAATTGCTGCATATTTCGATTATGAGATATGGCAGATGGATGTCAAAACCGCGTTTCTCAATGGTAATATTGAAGAAGAGTTGTATATGATACAACCAAAGGGTTTTGTCGATCCTAAGGATGCTAACAAGGTGTGCAAGCTTTAGCAATCCATCTATGGATTGAAGCAAGCATCACGAAGTTAGAATCTCCGCTTTGATGAGGTGATCAAAGAATTTGGATTTGTCCAAACTTATGGAGAAGCTTGTATTTACAAGAAAGTGAGTGGAAGCAATGTGGCATTTCTGATATTATATGTGGATGACATATTATTGATCGGAAATGATATAGATCTTTTAAACAGTGTTAAAAGTTATCTAAACAGCAAATTTTCAATGAAGGACCTAGGTGAAGCGTCATACATATTAGGCATAAAGATCTATAGAGATAGATCTATACGCCTAATAGGGCTATCGCAAAGTACATACCTTGATAAGATTTTAAAGAAGTTTAAAATGGACGGAAGTAAGAAGGGGTTCTTACCTATGTTGCAAGGCAAGACATTGAGTAAGACTCAAAGTCCGGCTTCAGCGGAAGAAAGAGAGATAATGGACAAGTCCCCTATGCTTCGGCCATAGGCTCTATAATGTACGCCATGCTATGTACAAGACCGGATGTGGCACATGCTATTAGTTTGACTAGTAGGTACCAATTGGATCCAGGTTCGGAACACTGGATAGCGGTCAAGAATATCCTTAAGTACTTACGAAGAACTAGGGATATGTTTCTTGTATACGGAGGTGAAGAAGAGCTCGTCGCTAAGTGTTATGTTGACGCTAGCTTTGACACTGATCCGGATGACTCTAAGTCTCAATCCGGATACGTATTTCTCATGAATGGCGGAGTGGTTAGTTGGAGGAGCTCCAAACAACCTGTGGTGGCGGGATCAACAACGGAGGCCGGATATGTTGCTGCTTCGGAAGCGGCTCAGGAAGCAGATTGGATGAAGGAGTTCATATCCGAACTAGGAGTGGTTGCAAACGCGTTGGACCCAATGGTGATCTATTGTGACAACAATGGTGCCATTGCCAATGCCAAAGAGCCAAGGTCTCATAAGCATTCCAAGCATATTAAGCGCCGGTTTCACTCCATCCGCGAGCATGTCAAGGATAGAGATATAAAGATTTATAAAGTACACACGGATCTCAATGTAGCAGATCCGTTGACTAAAACTCTCCCTAGAGCAAAACATGATCAACACCAGAACTCAATGGGTGTTAGATTTATCACTATGTAACTAGATTATTGTCTCTAGTGCAAGCGGGAGACTGAAGGGAATATGCCCTGAGAGGCAATAATAAAGTGTTTATTATGTGTATTCCAAGTTGATAGATGTTTATTTTGCATGCTATAATTTTATTAATACGGAAACGTTAATACATGTGTGTTTAATAAACAAACAGAAAGTTCCTAGTTATGCCTCTCTCATAAACTAGCTCGTTGATTAACAAGATGATCAAGGTTTCCTGATCATGGACATTGGATGTTGTTAATAACGGGATCACAACATTAGTGTAATGGTGTGATGAACATTCATCTGAAGTATAGCATTACGATCAAAGTCACTGAGTTTATATTGCTATAACAACTTACGAAGTGATCCTAATCCTTAGACCATGAGATCATGTCAATCACTAACACCGGAAGAGTTTCTTGATAACATCAAACGTCACACCGTAAGAGGGTGATTATAATTATGGATTCAGAACTAATAAAGTGTTATGTTGAGGCCCATGGATCGAGAGTGGAATTTGTTCATCCCGATGACGGATAGATATACTCTGGGCCCTCTCGGTGATATCACATTGGTTAGCTTGCAAGCAAGTGATTTGATCACTAGAATGTTATATCACGGGAACGAGAAAAGAGTGCATGTCAGTAACGAGATCAAACTAGGTATGGAGATACCGATGATCAAATCTCAGACATGTATTATATCGTGAAACAAAGGGATTAAGATACTAGCGTAAAAGGTTCCAACGATCACAAGAAAGTCATCGTTGAATGTGTGGGAGTCAGTATGGGTCTCCAGATCCCGCTTCTGATTATTGATCCGAGAGGGGTCTCGATCATGTCCGCATTATTCACGAACCGTAGGGTGACACACTTAAGAGACACCAACATCCAATTGGAGCAAAAGTTTCATGCCGAAAGAATGAACAAGCGCAGGAATTTATTTCACTAGATACCGAAACAGGTTTTCAGGGAAAATTGCATAAAGTGGTTATGCATGTGAAATAGAATTCTATCAAGGGGTTATTTGTGAATGTTTGTCATTAAAGTAATTGACAAAATTCTGAATAAAATAAAAGAGTTTTATTTAATGAGATTTTGCATTAAATTTGGTGGAAATTTAATGGCATGTTTGAGTGGGATTTTGAGTGGAGGGATTTGAATGGATTTTTGTGAGTGGAGTGTCCACCCACATGAATGAAGGAGGGGAGGGGGCAGCCCCCATGTCCGGCGGCCACCCCCTTGGGTGCCCCCCTCCTCCTATAAAAGGCACCCCCTCTCCTCTCTCTCACTCACACCTCCTCGTGAAGGATCTCTCTCCCCCTCTAGAATTTATCCGCCATGGTCTCAGACTAGCGAGATACATGTTCCCGGTGGCTATTCGGCAAGAAAGAGTTGTGTTTCCGCTACATCGCTGGAGCGAGGAGGCGGAGGTTGCTCGGTGCCTCGAACGTGTGTGCGAGCACGGATGCGCTGCTGATTTGCGGCGCTAGGACTTCCTCTCGATCTTGAGATCGGCAAGAGATCGTCTACATCAACCACGAGTTGAACTCGTTAATCTTTGTCGGTCTTCAAGGGTATGTTCTCTACGGATATACATCCGCCCGTTGTTTGTATCTAATAGATAGATCTTGGTACATAGTTCCCATCGTAGGAAATTTTTTGTTTTCTATGCTACGAACCCTACAGTGTATGCCCCCATGAAACCCTAGCCCCAATGGCTTGGGTCACTGGCGTGACACCCGAGCCTTCACGCCGCCGGCTGCTCGTAGAAGACGACCACAACCTCCTCGTCATCTCCCACCACCTCAACAGCAACCTCGACCTTATGCCCCACTGATTCGACCTCGACGACCACACTGCAGGTGTCACCTATGGTGCGGTGCTGCTACCTACGCCATGGTTGAACGTGATCTCCTAGTGCTCTCCGCCGATCTGCAACTCATCTCCTTCCTCTGACTTGACCAACCTCGATTCGATGCTGGAGGGACGACAAGTTAGATTGCAACCCTAGTGGTCACGGCTTGTTGCTCTTGGTTTGATTCCGGTGGTGGGTTGGCTTATGTGATGGTGATTTCGTGGTGGTGCTTTGCTAGTGTTGCTGCCAATGGGACGGTGATGCTTCCGTCATCGCAACCTCGCAGATGTGCTGCTACACGCCTTTGTCACGCCTACATTCCAGGTGCTCGGCACCCTCGGTGAGTTTTATTGTGACCTGCCATCGAGCCGATGACCTGTGAATTTAGTTGTGTTCTATACTGGCCAACTGGTCCAGTATATGTTGGAGTTGAACATGTTCTGTCTTATATTGGCAGTTAGCAATCTTCTAAATTGATTTTTGGGTATAATGCTTAAGGAAATGATGTGGAATGGTTGTTGTAATTATGTGTTCGCTATTAAATTGATCTATGGTATTTCTACTAGAGAGGTGATTTGATATTCTACTGTTGCTTAGAGATGAAATGGTATATCACCCATGGGTGATCCATATAGCAGTGATTTTTTTATAATGATTCTTAATTATTTAATTAGGAAGATGATTACTGAGTTGGATGTATTGTTTTGATGGCTTATCTTGACTTGGTTATGTTTGTGGTGCCTCCAAATAGGAGTGTGCACAATATGACTCTAGTAAGATGTTTTGCTGCTTTAAACAATTGAAGAAACTCATATGGAATTAAGGCTTATGATGCTGGTCTGAAGCTCTTGTTGAATAAGGACAAAATTTACTTTGAATTTTAAATTGAAAGGCTAGCATAATTACTATTATTATGATACAGTACATCCTTGGATGGTTTCTAGCTATGATTAGCTAATGTTGATCTAGCTTTGCTTGCTGGATATATTGAGAAAGAATTGAGTTCCTGTTCATATGGACACATAACTATTATGCATAATTGATTCCTGAATTTAGCTTTTGGGAAAATGATAAAATTTGTTTTGTTTGAATAACTTGAGATCTAGCTAATATAGAAGAATTTCTCTAGTGGCTTCTGCTGTCTTGGGCTGCTTCTGTGGTACCTCCAACCTTGGAGAGTGCACAAAGGTAGCCCAGATAGCATGACTTGCTGCTGGGAGCATCTACAGTGATGTAGTTGATGTTGGTGTCAAAAGAAAAGAAACTTAGCTTAAGATGCAAAAAGGCTGAAGCTAGTTTAGTGGCTGAAATACAGATTATTTTACTTGGCTTTATCTTAGCTCTAGGATGATACTGGAGTAGCATTACTACCCAGTCTGAGAGCCCTCTCTGCCACACAATTCCATGCTCAGAATTGAAAGGACAAGAACAGATGTTGCATGAGCTAGTGGTATAGCAACCTGTTGTGATTGCTGAAGCTTGATTGTAACTTGTGGTTACTTGTTGATCTGGTGAATCTGCTGATATGGATCTGCTCCCCTGGATTTGCCCTTGTCCTGCTCTTCTTATGGTTGTTGTGAGCCTTCTTCTTGTGAGTATGGTTAACTCAACTAGCTACCCATGATTGGATGATTTGATAATTTGGTAAGGAAGTGTGCTCTTGCTGTTCTTGTGGAGAACAGATAAGAACAAGTGATACTTCTTGGTGGTGTTCTAGCTCTGTGCTAATTTTGTGCTGTGGATGTGCCTTGGTCTTTTATGTGTTAAGCTTGCTCTCTCTAGTGCTGACAGCACAACACTTGCATGGATGATGGAGGTGCTGTCAAGTGGGTCCCTTTGGGTGCAAGTTCCCATGAATGAAACTTGAGGGTGTGGATGAGCTCGGCTGATTCTGATATTTATCCCTGTTTTAGATACTTCTCCACTTGGTGAAACTTGCCCCTTGCCTGTGATGCATAGACTGAGGCCACTACTAGATAAGAACAGATACTATTCATTTGGTGAAACTTGCCCCTTCTAAAAACAACTCAGCTCAATGAGGAGACAAAACAGTGCACTACACTGTTGATATCTGAGAGCAATAAACCAAACTAACCCCCTTTATTCCTTATTTTCCTTTCTTTTGTTTTTTATTATCCTTTGTGTTGTTTTACAGGAACCAGGAAAAGATACAGATAAAGGATCAGGAGTAGATTTAGGAATTTTTCCTTTATTCATTTGTAATTTTATTTACTTGTAAGAACCTTGTAATATTTGTATTAAAGTAATGAAGATTAACCTTTTCCTCTTAAACATTATTTTAGTATATTCTCTTATTGTGATTGACCTTTATTATTTGTAACTTGTAATTTCTTAAATTCTTATTTATGTAATAAAGATTATATTTACTTATACCAGTTTGTATTATTATTATGAAATATCCTATAATAATTTAAGATTTAAATTTAAATCCAAGTTATATTTGAATTATATGATCTCATATTTGAAGTCTTGAATGCAAATTCTTTCCCCCAAAATTATAAAATAAAAAAGGTCATGTCCAAATTCCTAACACCCATATATGATGAACTAAACCCCATTTCTCCAAGGCAAGAGAAACACTTATCTCTTTGTGTTTTAAATTTCAATTCGAATAATTGAGAATATTGTTTCTTATTCATAAATAATAATTCACCTCTTATCTTTTATTATAATTTAATTTCCAATTCTTATTCTATTTCAAATTCTTTTAGTATTCAAATCTATCAATTAAATTTTCAAATTTGAATTGTCTTCCCCTAAAATACAAAAGTACAATATAAGTCATGTCAAAATCCATCACACCTATCCTGATGTTTCCATTAGAACAAGAGAGATCCCGATCCCTCTATAGCTTTTTTAGTTTTGCGCGAAAATTCCCTGGATTTTCTGATGCCTAAATGCAATGCACACACCTGCGTCCTCTATAATTCTAGGTGCTAATCCTGGGATGTTACACTCAGTCCTGTCAATTGCCCTGCTGTAATTTTTCTACCCATCATGCCATGTTTGTTTATCTTAAGGAGAACACCTCTAGTGAACTATGGACCCCGGTCCAATATTTACCATTGATAGATCTCCACTCTTATTGTTTACTTGTTGCAAACCACTATTACCTTCCACACCATACAGTTAATCCTTTGTTATAGCAACCGTTGAGATTGACAACCTGACTGTTCGTTGGGGCAAAGTCTTGAGTTTGTATTGTGTAGGTCTCCAAGTTGCTAACAACACCTTTGAGTCATTTCCTTCCTCCTACTGGTTCGATAACCTAGGTTTTTTACTGAGGGAAAACTTGTTGTTGTGCTCATCACACCTTGCTTGATTTGCCACCTTTGGAAGATTGTTATTTGGATGTCCCACTTAATGATAATGCTATAAAAACTCATGGGAGTGTTAATGATGTTCTTATTATGGTTAACAATGCTTATGTCCCTGTTGATTTCTATGTTTTGGATGTTGAATACAATGCTTCTTGTCCTATTACTTTGGGAAGACCTTTTCTTAGAACTATTGGTGCCATTATTGATATGAAAGAAGGCACCATTAAATACAATTTACATTCAAGAAAGGTATTGAACACTTCCCTATGAGGAGAGAGAATTTGCTTTTTGCTCCTCCTTTCAAAGCAAGGTTTGATGTTACTGCTTCTTCATTTGAAAATACTTGATTCTTGCTTTTTGTGCCTAACTTAAAGGCGTTAAAGAAAAGTACTTGTTGGGAGATAACCCAAGAGTTTTATTTAGTATTGGAAGTTATTACTTCAGTAATGACCTCTCCTTATCCTTTTTGTTTGCTTTTTGTGCCAAGAATAACCTCTAATGAGAGGGAAGTAAGATTTGGGGAGTTCCTGTCCCGAAACAGATTTTTATGCTCCACCGTAAGAATTCGTGAGGAATCTCTGTAAGCCAGATTGAGCTGATATTTTGTGAATAAATCCCCCAGTATGTTAGATTACTTTCGTTAGTTCAACCTTTTTGATTTGAGCAACATAAGGTCTTCTAAAAAAACCGGTTTCCACCTGCTGGTCTGTTTTGATAGATTTCTGCCATTATTTGCATTTGCTTCTTATTGATTCTTTTTTGGGTTCTTTTTGGGAAATTGAGCTTTTTGAGGGAATTGCTATAGTAGCTTGTGTTTTTAGTGAAAATTTTGCTGTTCTAAATCTAAACCCAAGGGTCTATTATCTTTTAAATACACTAATGTTGCTAATGAAGATTGTGTGAAGTTTTGTATGAAGGAAAATATCCAGGTGTAGAGAGAGTGTGATGTAATGAGATGAAGAATGGACAAAATCTCAAGCTTAGGGATGCCACCCCGTGTCACCCGAAGAAATATTCAAGAGGTACAAGCATCAAAGCTTGGGGATGCCCAAGACATCCCCTTCTTCATCAATAAAAATCTTAGGTCTTTCTAGACACTTTGTTTTTATTGTTTCATGCACAAGTTGTGTTGTTCTTGGAGCGTCTTAGTTTTCGTTTGGTTTGATTAGTTTGCTTGAATAAAGTAGTTTGGACCCCCATTCTCACTGTGTTGTTTCAAATAAGTTGATTGGTGTTAGAGAGGAGTAGAAAGTTCTTGCTTGAGTAGTACAAGAGAAGCTTGCTTTGACCGTGACTTAGACTTTATAATGTCATGCTAGGTGTTGTTTTGACCTAATGCTTAGTGATTATTGCTGTAGCATGACTTGTTCTAAACAATTGGGATTGCTTAGTGTGCCTTGAAGGAATCATGCGTTGTTTTAGCATACAAAAGCATAGTATTGTGGTATTCTCCTTTGATGCTTTGTTTGGGTTGACTTGGCACATGCTCACACCATGTTATGACTATGAACAAGTCACCATAGCCTCTATGATCATTTAGTCCTTGACTCGTAGTACCACTTTATGCTTTGATTAGTAATGTTTTGTCGCTCTGCATGATTATGACCATTATTGCTCTCTTAGTTGGTCGCTCTCAGTCTTTTGCTAGCTTCCACTTGTATGAGTAAGCTCTACTCATGCATCCAACTCCCAAGAAACCAAGTTATTCCAAAGTGTCCACTATAAATTCCTATTCATGGTGTGTTACACCATTCTAAGTATATTCTCGTTTTCATCTATCTTTCAATTAAAAAGTATTTTATTATGTAAAAACTTAGTGATTAAAGCTCTCACAAACTTGATAGCACACTTTATTTTTCGAGTAAAATGCACCAGAGGTCCTAAAAGTTTGGACGAAACCGTATGTAGATCCTAAAAGTTTCAACTTGTGCACCGGAGGTCCTAATTCTTAAATCCATGTGCACTGCAGCTGGGGTTATAGCTGAGAATTAGGACCTGCAGTGCACAACTAACTGAAAATTAGGACCTATAGTGCATAACTAACTGAGAATTAGGACCTCTGGTACACAAGTTAAAAATTTTAGGACCTGCATACGGTTTCCTCCAAACGTTTAGGATCTCCGGTGCATATTACTCTTATTTTTCTTGCCCCTAATAAACTTGAACCATTGTGTCATCTATGTTGTATATGCTTGCACTTATAAATTGGAATTAGCAGAACCGTGCTGTCACGGGGAACGTTTTCAACATTGCACTTATACTTTGTACACAGTTGATATCATGCTCTTTTGTCTATGGATGTCATCGGTGTGAAATGAAAGGGGAGCTTGTAAGTCCATGGAGTTATGTATCTGTGTTAGAGAAACGTCTGTGACGCTAGCCTAAGCCATGCCTAATCATGGTGAAAACTTGTAGCATCACCATAAGCCATGCCTAATCTATGAAGCTTTATTCTTATATCAAAAAGAGAGACATATTGAAAAGAGGAAAGAGAGAAAAAAGCACCATATTCCCATGGTAAATAAGAAGATTGCTGAGATGCTCATTGTCTGCTTGCCTTGTTATTTTGATTATGGGATAACTCCTGTATCATGTGCAAGGGGTACCTCGTTGACGGTTCTCTATGATACACATGTACTTACTATGACAAGAACTTGCAAGTGACTGAAGTTGAGTAGCATGAGGTGTGTCCCTCGTATTCAAGGGACATGAGATTGCCAACTTATACTTTGTCAAGCATATACTCCATAGTTTGTTCATTTTAACTTTAATCACTTCAAGATGCTTATGATAGGGGCAATGAGGGCTGAAAGATAACAAGTACCATAATTTTTGGAAGCTCCTTTTGAAACTTGAAATCCCTGCTTCCCTTTATAAAGGGCCTTTCTTCCACCATTATATTGAGTCTCCACCTTCTACCTTTAGGCACCAGTTAAGAGAGCATAGTTGACATTCTTAGTTCTATTTTCATTGTCCCAAAACTTATTGATTGATACATATTGTTGATATTACTTGTTCTTGTGCTATTTGTATCTAGTCACTCTTATGAACTTTGAAGGTATCATATGCATCTATTTGCTACTCCATGAGGGACAAGATGAATGTCATTATGCCATGTTTTCTGTATGTGAAACAAACAAACGTTTTTCAATGCATGTTATTCATGATCTTTGTTTGTAGCCTTTCATGTTGCATGCATAGTTACTTTTTCTTACTGTTAGAACTTCATCTTTCATGCTCATATTTAGAGTTCTTTAATCCTAGCTTTCAATGATTGCAAATGGTTTGATCTTAATTTTGATGGTGCATGTCACCTCAAAAATTATTCTTTTTATCACTTACCTACTCGAGGACAAGCAGGAGTTAAGCTTGGGGATGCTTGATACTTCGGAAACGTATCTATAATTTTTTATGTTCCATGTTTTCTTAGTATCTACTTTGCTTTGCTTTGTCTACACTTTGAGGTGTTTTTATATGTTTTCTGGTACTAACCTATTAACAAGATGCCATAGTGCAGTTGTCTGTTTTCTTCTATTTTTGGTTCTAGAAAGGCAGAAAATCAATATTCTCGGAATTGGACGGGACAAAGGCCAAAGTCAATATTTTACTGTGGGGGACACGAAGCCAGAGTACGAGACGGAGGGGAGGCACTAGGAGGCCACACCCCTGGCGGCGCAGGCAAACCCTAGCCGCGCCTGGGGGAGTGACCACCCTGCCCGCCCCCTGCCTCGCCTCTTCGCCTATAAAGACCCCGATGCCAAAACCCTAAGTACCCGATCAATATTCCATGAAACCATCTGTAGCCGCCGCCAACATCGTCCCTAGATCGGGGGAATATGAAGCTCTTCCCGGCAACCTGCCGGAGGGGAGATCATCTCGGAGGCCTTCTTCTTCATCATGCCAGCCTCCAGTATGAAGCGTGAGTAGTTCCACCTTGGACTACGGGTCCATGTAGTAGCTATATGGTTGTATCTCCTCCTTTGTGCTATCATGTTTAGATCTTGTGAGCTCCATTCATGATCAAGATCATCTATTTGTAATCATGCATGTTGTGTTTGCGGGGATCCGATGGATATTGAGATTACTATGTCAGATTGATTAATGATTTTGTCTTATTGATTCTATCATGTCTGTGTTGTTTGTGACCTTCCATGGATATTGAGATTACTCCATAGTTTGCGGGGAACTTCACCACTATCTGCTTCCAATGGCGTAAAGTTAGTGGCATGCGGGTTCAACTACTAAGTCTTTTCCTACTAGTGCCTTACCCATTGCGCAAGCTGTAGTGGTGCACCACGAGTAGTAAACATACACATGGCGCACCACTATGGCATGCGTCACGGGGAAGGGTGATGTGGATTTTCAACTCCACGCCCTAGAAAACGCCCCATTTTTTGAGTTAGATTTTGTTAAAAAATGATAAAATCTCTTAAGAAAAATAAAATCTTTTGATATGTAGGTAGGTAATGTGGTATGTTTGTAGGAAAATTAAAAAACATGAACTTTTACCCTTTTTGCAAAAAACTCTACGACACGGTAAAACGACCATAATTTTTACATACGATCTTGGATTAAAAAGTTTTTTACATAAAAAATCATCTACGCGAAATTCTACATCCGCTTGCAACACCTATGGTCGTTTACCCATTTTTTAGAATCCCAAAGTTTTAAAAATAAAAAGATTACAACAAAAATAAAAAATCCTGCTAAAAAAAGTTGGACCTCACATACCCGTCACACCCATGGGTAAATGAGGGCGGGATTCAAATTCAAATCCCCACCCGACCACTGTTGGAATTATGCCCTAGAGGCAATAATAAAGATGTTATTATTATAATTCTTGTTCATGATAAAGTTTATATTCCATGCTAGAATTGTATTAAGCGGAAACTTTAATACTTGTGTGGTTTGTGAACAACACCGTATCCCTAGTACGCCTCTATGGACTAGCTCATTGATCAATGATGGTTAAGGTTTCCTAACCATAGACATGAGTTGTCAATTGATAATGAGATCATATCACTAGAGAATGATGTGGTGGATAGACCCAAACTAAGCGAAGCAATTAGATCGTGTCATCGTGTTCGTCTTTGCGAAGTTTTTCTTATGTCAAATATTGTATTCCTTAGACCATGAGATAATACAACTCCCTGGTATCGGAAGAAAGCTTTGAGGTCATCAAACGTCATCCTATGAGAGGGTGATCATAAAGGTGTCTCTCAGGTGATCGGAAAGTATCTGTTGGGTTGTATGTATCGAGATGGGATTTGTCCCTCCCAAGTCGGAGAGATATACTTCGGGCCCACTGGGTAATCGATATCAACACCGCTTGCAAGCATGTGGTTAAGGAGTTGATCACAAAGTGATATCGGATTACGGAACGAGTAAAGTACTTGCTGTGAACGAGATTGAACTAGGTATGACGATACCGACGATCGAATCTCGGGCAAGTAAAATATCGCGAGACGAAGGGAATATATATATGGGATTGATTGAATCCTGGCATCGTGGTTCATCCGATATGATCATCGATGAATGTGTGGGAGTCAATATGGGTGCCCAGACCCCGCTGTTGATTATTGATAGAAGATCATGTCTGCATATTCTCGAACCCGCAGGGTCACACACTTAACGTGTCTCGACGCTAGGATAGATTGGATAATTGGTTTATGAATTTTTGTTCGGAGTCTCGGATGGGATCCGGGATATCACGAGAGGTTCCGGAATGGTCCGGAGAATAAGATTCATATAAGGCAGTGCAGTTTTTGGAGTTCGGAATAGTTCCGGGTTAATCGGTATTGTACCGGAAGCTTCTAGAACCTTCCGGAAGGGGGCCAACGTGGTCCCACCTTCCGGGAGGGGGCATGGGCCTATGAGGGAGTGTCCTGGCCGCATTGGGCCAGGGGCACAAGGCCCCATAGGGCCCAGCCGATCCTAGAGAGTTTAAATCGTTTAAACTAGAGATAAGATAAGATAGGATTTCTAGATAAGGGAGAGTTTAAATTGTTTAAACTAGAGATAGGCTTGGAGGAGAGGCTAGGGCTGGCCGCACCCCCCTCTATATATAGAGGGCTGGTGCGCCCCCTCTCACACGCCCCTTTACACCTTCCTCCAAACCCAGTTGCCCTGCTGCCCTTCCTCTCTCCCTCCCGACTGTTTGTAGGCGAAGCCCTGCGGCAGAAATTCTCCACCATATACACCACGCCGTCGTGCTGTAGATCCAATCTATCTCTCCACCATACTTGCTGGTCCGAGGAAGGAGGAGACGTCGAGGTGCCGCACGTGTGCATCTCACGGAGGCACCGCCACTTGTGGTGCTAGATCGGATCGGATCACGAGGAGGAGAAGCGAGTACGACTACATCACCCACGTTCCGACGAACGTTCCGCTGTGCGAATCTTCAAGGGTATGAAGATCTAATCCAATCTCTCTCGTTGTTTGCATATCCTAGATTAGATCTTGGCTTTCCCTCTGTTCGCTTCCGTAGAAAATTTTGATTTACTATGCTGCGAAATCCTTCAGTGGTATCAGAGCTAGATCTATGCGTAGATGTGATTCACGAGTAGAACGCAACATGGTTGTTGCGGGCGTTGATGTTTTCTGTTGCAAGCCTCTTGTTTGTGTTCTTCTTATGACGCGGGATAGTGAGATTGAAGCGGTCCAGGCCAACCTTACGCGACGTCGTTCGCGAGACCGGCTCCGCACTTGACGTGTGGCTTGTAC